>JAPDNY010000003.1:133715060-135015397 GCA_029375565.1 Gekko gecko | reverse complement strand
AGGGCATTTTACAGCTAATGGGAGCGCATGGAATCTTACAAAACCAAAAGATAATTATTATAAGGAGATTATATATTAGGCTTTGCTCCCTAGTGTGTGGTGGAAGACAATGGACCCTAGAAAGGAAGGGAGGGAGGGTGGAAGGGAGAGAGGGTTCGAGGGAGGGAGGAAGGAAGAGGGGGAAGAGTGGGAAGAGTGAAAGGAGAGAGGAAGAAAGGAAAGAGGGGAAAGGAAGGGAAGAGGGGCAGAAAAGGGCTTCTCTGGGTCTACTGCCCCATAGAAGGCCCAGGGGATGGTGGGAGGGGCAGAAAAGGGCTTTTCTGGGTCTTCTGCACCCATAGAAGGCCCAGGGGATGGTGTGGGGGTGGAAAAGGGCTTCTCTGGGCCTACTGCCCCCATAGAAGGCCCAGGGGATGGTGTGGGGGGTGGAAAAGGGCTTCTCTGGGCCTACTGCACCCATAGAAGGCCCAGGGGATGATGTGGGGAGGTGGAAAAGGGCTTCTCTGGACCTACTGCCCCCATAGAAGGCCTGGGGGGCGGAAAAGGGCTTCTCTGGGCCTACTGCCCCCATAGAAGGCCCAGGGGATGGCGTGGGGGCGGAAAAGGGCTTCTCTCAACTGCCTCGGCCTTGAGGGCGTGTCCCTGTGCTCACACTCCAGACGGTCCTCTCCTGTTGCAGGACTGGAGCAGACTGAGCCAAAGACACTGACTGGGGCTGACGTGGGTGGGACTTTGCCAAGCAGCCAGTCAGCCCTGGCCAGTGTCTTTTGACTGCCAGTTCTTGAGCCAAATCAATTATGGCAAGCATAGAATGTTGTGGAACCAAAATTCAAATATTAATAAGGATAGGATATATATATATATATATATATATATGACCAGATGTTGTTTTCTGAAATTATTAAGAAAAAGGGGGGGGGTAAAGGAAAAAAAGGCCTGATCATTACATGGGAATTATATAAAGTAAATGTATGTAGTAATACATTTGATTAACATTAATAAGACTTATATACTGGGATGACCTGGTTATGCTTTTGCAATTGCTACAAATTTGTATTGTAGGCCATCAATAGTAGGCCCTAAACAGTAGCTGTATCAAGTTTTCAGATTATTCTACATGGAAATAAAATAAAAATACAATTCATGAAATTTATGGGCAATATATAATTTAAATTAATTTTAGCCTTTTTTTAAAAAAAGCCAACAAACCTGGTGTCAAAGATTCCATTAGTCAGGATGTGTGTCATTTCCATCAAAGGTAATGGTCAAGTTGCAAACTGCTAAAGTTACATCATTATATAGTAGAAACCAGGGATAATGCAATCAACCACATGCATTGCACAATGCTTGCCAAGGAGAGAAAAAAATCAAGGTGGGAGGGGGTGAAGAGGAGAGGGAGAAAACACCAAGAGGGGGAGAGGAAAATCACAAGGTCAGCATTAACAGCTACAGAATGACAGCTATACATAATTTCCAAGACAGCAAGTCCAATCCACTTCTTCATTCAGTCCTTGGGGAGTTAATGTCTGTAGATGGTGTATCCAAAATAATTCTCTTCTCTGGAGCACTTTAGACATTTCTTAATTGTTTCTATGATCCAAAATTTCAGCAGTTTTTCAGTATGTCCCAAGTCAAGATAGTGACTGACCAATGGCACATTCCGTTTCTTTAATCTGCTGCAACTCTTATGCTCCCCAATTCTTACTTTCACAGGTCTTGATGTTTGCCCCCAATACAATAATTTACATGGACATTTGATACAACATATAACTCCCCTGCTATTGCAGTTACAGAATTTGTTTACAAAAAGCATTCTAGTCCTAGCAGTGTTATGAAAGGACTTCTTGGCCTCAGCACAGTTACATACAGAACAACCCCCACACAAGGGCGTAGACTTTCCAATTTCCCAGGGGGGGGCTGGGGCTGGGCCAGAGGCATTGCTGTGCTAGGTCCTTAAAAGAACTGAGGCCCAGTGACATCACAAGCCATTGTCACTATTTATGGAGGTGGAGATATGTGGGATTTAGGAAGGGGCCCTCCAGAAATTTAGGGCGTCCTGGGAACCCTTGAGAACTCCCCTAGCCAGACCCCAATGACTCAGAAACAAAGCACAGCATGGGCAAAATCCTCTACATCCTCTCCTACTGGAGAGAGCAGACCATGCTGAAGTAGATGGACCAATGGCATAACGACCAGGGGGACTGAGGAGACCCATGTTCAGATCTACATTTTGCATGATGCTTACTTGGTGATACTGGGACAGTTAGATTTGAGTCCAGTAGCAGATTAGAGACCAACAAGAGTTTCAGAGAATAAGCTTCCAAGAGTCAAAGCTCCCTGCATTGAGCTGGGTGATATTGCCATTGTTGTGAGGTCAATATAAGGGAAGGGAGACTGGAGGAAGAGTGGGATAAAGAGGTGATTGACAGACAACATGTGACTAGCAGAGTCCATTGGGATGGAAGAGGAGTTTACAGGGGAAAAATAGTACCAATTAATGTGACCAAGAAAACAGATCTTCTCAAACTAAAACATCATAAATTATAGCCTGAACATGAACCTATTTTGTAATGCATTAAGTGATGTAGCAGTGGTGACAAAACCTCTAGTGACATTTAGTTGAACTTCCTGGACAGACAGATGTATTTTGGGTTGCCACTGGCCAAACTGGTCTGACTTTAGAGAGTTGGGACAAGCAGCAAGGCTTGAGGAAGGGGATGTAGATCCATAGTTATAGAAAAGAAGGAGGCTAGGACCTGAGAAAGCAAAGCAGTCCAAATGAAGCACGACATAGAAAGCTGTACATAGGCCCCGGTCATACAGGCCAGAAAATGCAGGGGGGAGGTGTGGCAGTTCACCCCGGAGCAAAATAAGGCGCGGTAGCCCAATCGCAGGGGCCACCGGGTTGCCACGCTCCAGTGCTGAGCACCGATCACACAGCACTGCTACAGTGTGGCAAAAAAGCAGCGCAGCAGAGCAGCAAGCTGCGCTGCAGCAAAGGACACATGTGCCGTTGGAGGGGGGGGACAGGCCACTGTCGGTGTCTTGCATATGCGCATGCCTCATTCAGCGTTGGTGCACATCCCATGGAAACTTACAACATCCGGAAACCCTAGGACATGGGCTGGTGTCGGAAGCCGCGGGATACTGGCACTCCCGCGATCAGACGTCGGCCTTTGCCCCAGGGTTTCTGGAAACTAGTACTTTGACCCTAGTAGTTTTTTACTCTGCGTTTTCCACGGGAAGCCGCGGGTTGGCCACGGGAGTGCTACACCTCCCAGATGTGCTGGTATGATCGCGCATGGAAAGTCCGCAGGGCTACTGTAGGGCAACTCAGTCACTGAGGGGAACTGAAGATTTGATGGGGGAAATCTGCTAGACAGGGAGATACAGGGGTTCATCATAACAGGTTAATACAAATCACAGTCATAGAGTTGGAAGGGACCTCCAGGGTCATCTAGTCCAACCCTCTGCACAATGCAGGAAATACACAAATACCTCCCCCTCCACACCCTCAGTGACCGCTGTTCCATACAATAGATCCACCCCATAGATCTATACAGGGGCATTACAGTCTCAGCTGTTTCATTCTCAATCCCTTTCCTAATCATCCCTACCTTAAGAGTTTGACTTTTTTCAATGCTGCAGCACACTGAGTTAGAACATAAGAGAAACCATGTTGGGTCAGGCCAGTGGCCCATCCAGTCCAACACTCTGTGTCACACAGTGGCCAAAGCCAGGTGCCATCAGGAGGTCCACCAGCAGGACCGGAACTCCAGAAGCCCTCCCAGTGTTGCCCCCCCCCAAGCACCAAGAATACAGAGCATCACCCTGGAGGAAATTACTACTTTGGAGAGCAGATTCCCTTGCATTAGACCTCCCCCCACCCAATCTCTGCAGCTGACTGGGCTTGGAAATGTGGAGGAGGAGGAGGAAATGGGCTGGGGGGGGGAGACTATCATTATGGGATCCTTCTCTCCTAAGGAATGTCCATCCCCTCTTATAGCTCTCATTCTTGGAATTTGCTCCAAGCAAAAACGCCTCAACCCAGAAGCATTCTGGAACTGGATTGACAGACTCCAGAATGGATTGACAGTCCCAGGGGGTAGCAAATTTTTCTGGGACTGAAATGACAGCCCCCAGAGTGCAATGATAGCCCCTGGGAGTAGAAGAAGTGTTTTGGGACTAGGGGTCGAAGATGTGTTCTGGGACTGGAATGACAGGCCCTTGAATGGAATGACAGCCCCTGGGAACGGAATCTGTGTGCCAGAATACTCCTGCTACTCCCAGGAGCTGTCATTCCAGAGATCTTAATGGAAAATCCATTCCACGTTTTCTTTGCAACTCTTCTTGTGCTGTAAGGTATTTCAAAGGAGTCCACGGAAGTCAATTGGCATTCCTGGCTCCCATTATTTCCAATGGGCCTTCAAACCTATCTCATTGTTTCCAATGGGCAATCCTGTCCTTCCTTTTAGTACATCCCCCTTCAGACAGCCTGGCCATACAGGCAGATGGACAGCAGACTGCTGGGCATTTTGGGGCACTTTCTAAATCCAGAGGTTTTTGCAACCTCCAGGGCATTTTGCAAAATAGCTTTTGTGTCACAAAGAATCATGAAGTGTTAGATCCATGATACCATCTAGGGTGTTCTTCACAAACCTTTCAATCAGATGGTGGCTGCATGTTGTTTCAGGGAGAGAATCAGGGCGAAACAGGAGGATCTGTTTCAGGCTGGGAGGAAGAAGAGCCTTTGCAGTTTGCAGCCATCCAGGCAGGGGCAGAAAGGTAGCCTTTCAGGGAGTGAGGCTGGCTCATAAGAAAATAAGAGAAGCCAATGTTGGATCAGGCCAATGGCCCATCTAGCCTAACACTCTGTGTCATCCAGTGGCCAAAAATACCAGGTGCCCTCAGGAGGTCCAGCAGTGGGGCCAGGACACTAGAAGCCCACCCACTACTGACCCCCCCTTCCCCTACCTAACCCCCCTCTCTCAGGCTCTACCCCCAAATCTCCCGAAATTTCCCAAACTGGAGCTGGCAACCCTGAGAGAAAATCAGGACACAAACAAACCAAATAAACACATATACTCAAACCCACTTTGAACGCTAGAACTGCTAAACAAACACCAATCACTTTTTACTTAAAAAAACAAACACCCAACTCCCTGCAAGTAGAAAGTCTGCAGGACAAGGGGAAACTGGCCCAACATGGAAGCTCCCTTCAGGCAGAAGGCGAGTGCAATAAGGGGAGAGCATTGGAGGGCCTTACTGCCTTCCTTCCTAACAGACGTGAGGATGCATATTTGCAGGGACGATTTAAGCTTTACTGGGTGGACATTCAAGGGAGGTCTCCCCATTCCCCCTTCCGCTCCAATGGCATTTTAAAAAGTTGTTTTATTTTCCCAGCCCCCCTCCCCTCTCCGTTTCCTCAAGGCTCCCTCTCCTCCTCCCACGTGGTATACCCCACAACCCCCCTCCGCAGCTGCCGCCGTTTACCTGCTGCCTCAGTCCCCTCGCTCCCCCTCCTCCCCTGGGCTCACGGAATCCTTCCTTTCCTTGCCAGGCGCGCCCAGCTCTGCAGCACGTGGAAACCGTGGGACCATGCTCTCCCGGCTAGCCGCTCAGTCCCCGCCCCCAGCAAAGTGCCCGGATTACAAGGTCCAGCACCCTCTGCAACGGTGGCGACAGAGGGGACCAGGAGAAAGAGGAGGTGCTGAGCCGACCAGACAAGCACAGCCAACTGGGGGGGGGGAGGTTTTTAAAAGAAGCAAAAGAACCCTTCTGCTTTAAAAGGGGGGTGGGGGGGTTGCAAGCATTGCAAGCCCCGGGGGAGGCTGAGACCCCCTGGGAAATTTCAGGGGTAGCCTTCGCCCCCAAGCCCCCTGAACTCTACGCCTATGCCCCCACATACAAAAAAACCTCTAGGTAACTGACTCCCCCTCATGCAGCTGGTGTCCTTCTGTTCAGGAAGCTTGCTTCTAACTAATACATCTCTAAGATTTTTAGCTCCCCTAGCTGTGAACAAGGGAGGATTCTGGCATCTAGGAATGTTAGATAGAAGGTGCCAGTATTTGTTTATAATCATCTGTACCGGTTTAAATGTGCTGTTATAAGTTAAAGGTATAATTATTCTGTCTACTCTCTGATTACGAGTTTTAGGGGTAAGCAGAGATGTTCTGGATGTGTTATAGGCTCTATAAAAAGCTCTTTTCAAGTTTCTAGTTGAATAGCCTCTGTTAGCAAGTTGATCCATTAAAATGTTTGTCTGCCTCTTAAAGTCACTGTTCTCACTGCAATTACGTCTCAGTCTTAATAATTGGGAGTAAGGTAAATTCCTTTTAATGTGTCCAGGGTGAAAGCTATCCATAGTTAAGTAAGAGTTAGCATCAATGGGTTTTCTGTAGAGTTCTGTTTGTATATTATTGCCTATCCTTCTTATTTCCACATTTAAAAAATGTACTTTATACTTATCATGTGTTAATTCAAATTTAATTGTGTTGTGTATCTGATTTATATATTGGCCAAATTCTATTAGAGATTCCATTGTGCCATTCCAAATCATAAAGATATCGTCCAGGAATCTTTTATAAAAAATGATGATGAGTCCGTCCGTCCGTCCGTCCGTCCGTCCCCTTTTCAGTTTTTGCTACTACCAGGTTCAGGGCTTTCTCAGTGGTGGCCCCATCCTGGTGGAATGAGCTCCCGGAGGAGATAAGGGCCCTGTAGGATCTTTTACAGTACCACAGGGCCTGTAAGATGGAGCTCTTCTGCCAGGCTTTCAGTTAGGGAGCCACCACCACTATAGAGCCCTGGCCCTTGGTCTTTGACATCTAGCCTGTACCGCAGGAAGATCTTGAACAGAATGACTCCTGGACTTTGAAAGTATACTCTGAAATACATTGATTGTGAGCCCCCTGAGTCTGCATTGCAGGGAGGGCGGGGTACAAATGGGATAGATAAATAAATAAATAAATAAATAAATTCTTCATCTTGGAACATGGGGCAGGTGCCATATTGGGGCTGGTGCTCAGAGGAGCAGCAGCTGTAATTTCAAAGACCAACATATGGCTCCTGAGCCACTGAGTATCACTGACTTAAAACATTAATCATGTCATAACAGATACTGACTATATATTATTGCTTTATTAATTTCAATCACATCAGCAGACTCTGGACATTCTGGGATGGGTATGAGGGGAGAAGACTATGCAAATAGCCTAATCCTGACGTTATCCCACTTCTGGCCTGGATCAGTTGCAACTGGGAATGTTCTGCAGGTGCTCAGTGTTACAAAATTACCTTGCCAAAGTATTGAATACTTTCTATATACAATAGATACTAGACATTAACACAAATGAATCATCTATTAAAATAACTAACTGTTTTAGAAACCAGTTAGGAAAGTGTCTGTCATTTCTTTAAACAGTGAAGATGCTACATTAAAATTAATTATGGTTTTTATAGTTATGCATTGTTCATTATTTTCTTTTGTTGTACTATAGCAAACATTACACCTTCTCTGTGTTATGTAGTTTGGAAACTGATGATGATCTATTATATCTAGCGTGATTAAAACTCTTCTGGGATAAGATTTCTTTTGTGATGGACTACATTTTTAAAAAACTTAGAATTGCTGTAACAAACAGCTGGTGGATTGTGAAGGGTTAATTCTTCACAGAAACAGAGAGCCTTGAGTGACAGGCTGTTCCAACTAATCTAATTATTTAGCATCAGCTGGACAGAGAGAGACTTTAGAGCTATATGCTGAGGAGGAGAATTCATTTGGAATCCAGCCCTGACTGAGAGCAGTTTAACACAGACAGGAGAACTGGGGAAAGTTGGCAAGAACAAGTGGGTAGTTAGATGGAGATAGATAGGGAAAGATCTTCTAGTGAGAGAAGAATTTTCTGTTTCCTCTGAAGAATGAAGAGATTCCTGATCTGGCATGGTTAGAAACTGCCTTTAGAGACCTTAAGAATCAGTTAAAAACTCAAGACGAGTACTGGTGTTTCTTTTTTTTAAAAAAAATATTTTTTTATTGTTTTAAGATAAAAGGACAAGACAGACAACACATACATACAAACATATATGAGAGTACTCAAAACAACATTATATCTCTTAAACTACCTCATACATAGATATCTGATCCTCTGTCTTTCTACCATTAAGCCTGTTAAAGTTTTTGCAAACTTACGCATATTTTCTACTAATTAAGCATTCTCTAGGCATGCCATTATGTTTTTCTATTAATATCAAAAGTATCTTGGCTTTTCTTAACACTTTCTACTTATATTTGATCATCTATAACATTTTATTTAGCAGTCCTAGCTTAATCTACCATTACATAGATTAGGGTTTAAAATTTTTAAACTTGTTTCCTTAATCTCTCTTAGGTTTTTATAATTCAAATTTAACTTCCATTAAAATAATTTTAATATAAGTCAATTCACCATATTTGTACCAGAACATTCCATCATAACTAGTCTCAATCAATTTCATACAAATAAATTCCTAACCTAGCCTTATGTATCTTAATTACTTTATACATTTTAAACATGTTTCCCTAATCCCTCTTGAGCCTTTTTAGTTACACAATCTTACTAATACAATTTAGATTTCTAATATCATCCTTTGCAATAGGTAGTTAGATTTTTTCAATTTATTTTCCAATCCCTTTAGTATGCATCCATGCTCTATAAATGTGCACAAACAGATTCCAGGAAAGCCAATCTCAATCAGAAACCACACAGAGCAATTTTTTAGATCAAATTTATTTATAAAACTTGACTCTTTTCTTCTTTTTTCAATTCCCTCTCTTCACTAGTGTCTTAATTCTATGTCTCTTGTTTATATAGGCGGAAAGACTTTCTTTTAAGATTCTCCATCTGTATTTCATTCTAAAAGTAGTTGGGGGTTCCATGGACTGCTTTTTGTAGTTTTTCCCTTTGCTGTTTTGGAAATCTGCCTTTTATCAGCTTTTAGTACGTTCATCCTTCTATAAGGTGGATCCTCTTGCTTGTAGAATTGGTCTGTCTCTATCTCTGTATCTTGCTGGGGAATCTTTATCTCCATTGTAGTCTGTGTTGATATATGTGTTGATATATTTCCCTTTTTGTCTTGTGTTAAATCAAAAGCCTCTTGAACCACCAAATTAATTGTATCCATAATTAGGTGCTTTAGCCCCTTCCAAGACATCTGTGTCAACATAATGTCAACATTGTTTTTTGGATTGAGGCTCCTTTTTGCCCCGATAGGTTCCTGCAGCATGGAGCTAGCTATGGCACCGAGAGGTGCACACTGGACAGAACATGCAAGCGATCCAAGAAAAATGATCTTCCCTACCTTTTGAAACATAGTGAGTAAAAATGTGAGTTGATTCATATACTAGTGAACAACCGCTTAAACCAGGGGTCCTCAAACTACGGTCTGTGGGCCACATGTGGCCCACCGAGGACATTTATATGGCCCACAGGGTGTTTATGCCTGCCCCCCCCGCCCGGAGCCTCCTCCTCCTCGGGGAGCACAGCAGCAGCACCCCCGCCCGCCTGCCGGGCTCCTCCTCCCAAGTAGCCCCATTGGGAGAGGGCCTTCGAGGGCACGGCAGAGAGCAGCCTGGGCAGAGCTCCTCCTGGCGGGGCAGGTGCCTCCCCCCTCCCTCCCCAGCCCAGGTGGGGTTCAGCCGGAGTGTCCAGGGATGGGGGGGGTGCGGAGAAGAAGTCACGTGGAGCAGCCGGGCAGGGCAGCAGTGGCGAACGGGAAGGGTCCCGGGAAGGGAGTTGCTTGCGGGGGGGGGCAGCTGCCGGGAGGTCCTGGGAGGGAGGGAGGGAGGGAGGGAGGGAGGGAGGTGGGGGACACACTTGGCCACAGTTGCTGATTCCGGGGTGGAGAATTCCTGCACATTTAGGGGGAAGGTGCATTCTGGGAAAGGTCTGTTGGGGGGGAGAGAATGCCACAAGGGCCCCCCGGGGGACTGATCCCTTTCATCCAGAGGGGGATGTCATCCTGGGGGTGGGGGCTAAGGAAGTCCCATTGAAATACTGGTAAGTTTGTTGATTTAACTTTACTTCATTTTAAATATTGTATTTGTTCCCATTTTGTTTCTTCACCTCAAAATAAGATATATGCAGTGTGCATAGGAATTTGTTCATAGTTTTTGTTTTTATTATAGTCCGGCCCTCCAACAGTCTGAGGGACAGTGAACTGGTCCCCTGTTTAAAAAGTTTGAGGACCCCTGGCTTAAACAATAGCAGTAAAGCCATGCCAAAGCCCCAAACAAGTGGAAGGGGGAGGGGAATACCCGATCCCAAAAAGACTTTTAAAGTGGGGTCTAAGAAGGCGTCTTGAAGCGAGTGAATATTTGACAGAGCGTGGTGTAATCAGCAAGAAAGCAATAAATCTCCAGGCTTTCAGAGACTTTTAAAAACTTTTCTCTTAACATAAACAATGATGCAGTGAGCAGAAAAAATGGTGGCTAAAGGGAAACTTGCAACAGGAACTACCAACACATCATCTCCGGCTACTAAACTGGAAGTAACCACAGACTTTCCTAAAATGATTGCTGCTGCTTTGCACCCTTTGCTGGACCAGATGACTAACCTCAATGACAAGTGTGACACATTGCAAAAAGAGCTTAAAGAAAATTCAACAAGGATGGAGAAGATAATAAAGAAGCTGAAAAAAGTTGACGTTAAATCAAAAGAATTTGGACAAATATTGGAGGTAGTGGAAAAAGAAAAAATCTCTGGACAACAGCAACAGAGAGAATTTAAAAGAAATTTTAAGCAAGGAACTGGCCCACATGGTGGGCTTAACAGTGGAAGCTCTACAAAATGATATTGACCTGGTTTACCATATGTATCCAGAATTTATATAAAAAACCCAAGCTACCCGGGGAAGTATATGTGAAATTCTCAAAAAAGATCAACAAGAGATACAACCTTGAAAGCGACAAACAGAATAACCTTGAAAATTAAAGGAGAACAAATTAAAGTACTGAAATACATTCCATTTGAAATTAGGAAAAGGAGGAGACAATACAGAGATTTGGCATTGTTTTTACAGCAAAATAACACACCATACAGTTGGATAATACCTGAAGGGCTCATCTTCAACTTCAATGGAAAAAAAGAAAAGATTGACTCTGTTTTCAAAACGAAAAAGTTTTTAGAGCAACAACAGAAAGCGACGGAGGGATCTGAGAGAGTGGAAGATAACAAAGATACAGAAGCTTAAGAAGAGAAAGAGGAGGAAAGTTCTGACAACACCTTGACCAGCTCGGCAGAATCGTCTGACTCAGAAGCAGAATTAGGGGCTGCTGCCACTAAACTTTTAAAAATTAAACTGGATTTTGACAAAAAGAAGGTTAGAGGTAAGAAACAAGCAAAATAGATTAATTTTGATAGCCTGATGTTTATCTTTAATACATAAACCTAAAGCTAAGATGTACACACTATAGTAGAATAAGATTGTGATTGTTTGTATTATACTTTTTAATGACTAATTTTCACTTTTTACAATGTGGGCAAAAGGGAAGTATCATTTTTTTTTTTAAAAAAATAGTAATAATTGTATTATGATCCTTGCTATTTTTATTTTTAGTTTGTATCCATTCCCCTGACCCTGTAGATCTGTAGTTTAGAAAAGCAAAATAATAATAATAAAAAAGATCACGTCTTTTTGCTCAATGGCTGATGAAGAGTGTTCTCTCACAGGTCCCTGTGTAAGGATGATTTGGGACTTTCTCACATACCACCGTGTGTGAGCAGCCCCTGATCAAGTCCTCTGCAAAGAGCACCCTTCCAGGAAGGCTCAATGGAGTCCAGAGCACTCTGGATCCCCTCTTAATGGCCTGGAGACTTGGCGATCCATGGGAGCTCTCCTGGGATCATCTGAAGGCAACATGCCACAAACCGGAAGTCTCTCAACAAGTACTGGTGTTTCAAAACAAGGGGTTTATCAGTCTTCTGGAAACCAAAAGAGTCAGAGAATACACAAAGAAAGTATGCTGAAGTGTTTGGAATATGCTAGAACAAAAGCCTCTCAACATAATGATTTTAAGTAACTCTGAATAGCTTAAGAAACTCTCGTTATCCTGAAACATAACAACTAAAGTCTTTGCATGTACTGATTTTACCTCAGAGTTTTCTATATTGAGTGATCTCAGAAATTTTACTGCTGATTTCACCTGACCTTTCCCCTCTATGTTGAATAATGTATTTTGTTAATTTGGAATATAAAAACTTCTTGAGTGCCATTTAAGTCATATAAGTTAAAGGGGGCTCCCATTTCTTCCCTCAGTTTCCTAGGCTGAGCAAACAGCCAAAATATTATACTGTGACAGGGTGGGACAGTCAGAATTCTTCAGGAAAGAAGAAAACAGACAACTAGGACAACTCAGTCAGAAAAGGGAAATAAAAATGGAGGGAAAATATTGCCACTGAAATACAGAAATGGATGGGGGAGATGACATAAACTTTGTTTGCTGCAATATTGTAATGAGGGCTATTGTTCTTATCCACTCCTGATCTAACATGTTCTCTATAAAATTCACAGCTATTCTTAATAGTACTGAGTCTAGAAAATGCATACATTTACACAGAGGTCATTTCGTAGAAGAGGTGCAGGAGTTCATTAGCATAACTCATTTGCATAACTTATTTGCATATGCCACACCCCCTGTCATCTCCCTTCCCTTCGCCTCCAAACAGTGTGAAGGAAAAGGGGGGGAAGGATCTCAGGTGCTTCTGCCTGACAGAGGGGCCAGCGCACCAGCCCCTCTGACAGGCAAAAGCACTTGAGTTCTATTCCTTTCCCCTTCTCCCTTCTCTTCACCTTTAAGCCTGGCAAAGGAAAAGGGGGGGGGAAGGATCTCTGAGGCTTCTGCCTGACAGAGGGGCCAGCGCTCCAGCCCCTCTGACAGGCAGAAGCACCTGTGTTCCATTCCTTTCCCCCTCTATCTTCCCTTCACCTCCAAGCGGGGTGAAGGAAAAGGGGGGAGGATCTCAGGTGCTTCTGCCTGACAGAAGTGGGCCAGGGTAGGCCAGGGAAGGTGGCAGGTGGGCCAGGGAAGCTGGGGGGCTCTCTCCGGGCCTTCCCTGGCTCACCTGCTTTAGTGGGTGGGCCAGGGAAGGCACAGGGAGGCACTTTAGTTGCCTCCCTGATCCTTGCAGGGCCTTTCCCAGCTCACCCACCTTGACAGGTGGGCCGGAGAAGGCCAGGGGGCTCTTTGCAGGCCTTTCCCTGTGTGCCTGCCTTGGCAGGTAGGCCAGGGAAGGGGGGGCTCTCTGCAGGGCTTGTTACTGCCAGAACACTCTCCCGGCCCGTACTGGCTGGAAATGAGGCCTGCATCTACAGTACTTCAGATATGAACAACTAAAGTTAGCGGGCATCCAAATACTTGACCTGCTAAAGCAGGAGATAGTTATAGGCTATCAGACAAAAGATAAAAATGATCAGTCAAACTCTGACTTAAATTGCAGAAATATAAATCTCATATATTGTCTTTAAAATCAGTCAGTTTACATGTCTATCACAGGTAAGGAAAATTGGCATAATATTTTAGAGAAAAGAGAACAAGGTTTTTTTTATTATTGATATCCATATTTAGCTTCTGCCAAAGTGGTTCACATATTAGGAAATGATACTGCAGCAATTGTATGAACAATTTCTGCTACCATTATAGTAACAGTTTACATTTATATAGCACATTTCATCCTAAATAACACCAAATATTTCACCAACTTGTGAAGCACACTCAATTGCTTTATTTTGAGTGGAATCTGAATTTCATCGAGCTGCTAGACACAAAATTATGATGGTATCTTTCATAATGGGGCCCTGAAAGTAAGAATAGCCATGTTATTCATCCAGCCCAGTGCTTCAGCTCCCCATGTGGTCTGTCTGACAAGGCAGGAAGAGAAGGAGATGTCTGCACTAAATGAGTAAAATCTTTGGGGCTCACTCTCCATGTTGAAATCCTAACTTTCTACTTCTAAGTAATCCTTAAATCTTAAAAGGTTCTATTATGTTTAGAAAGCATTTCCCTGGATCCTTACATTTTGTTTTGGCCATGTAACACAAAGGAAGACTTGAGTTAAAGTCTTACCAATTGCAGGATATATCTTCTAAAGCTGTTATCACCATCCGTTCTTCAACAGGCAGCGTCCATCTTTCTTTTCTAACAAGTGGTAAGGAATTGAAAGTATGTTTTGCTATTTTGCCTTTTATTCCCGAATGCATGTGTGGGCTTTATACTTGAGTAAGCTATGAAGAGGTCCAAACAATAATGAAAGAGGAGGAAGAGGCGGAGATTGGATTTATACCCTGCCCTTCACTAGCCAAAGGAGTCTCATAGTGGCTTACAATCCCTTTCCCTTCCCCCCTGCACAACAGACACCCTGTGAGATAGGTGGGGCTGGGAGAGCTCTTTTGAAAACTTTCCTTGAGAGAACAGCTCTGAAACAACTTATGACTGACCCAAGGTCACACTAGCAGCTGCATGTGGAGGAGTGGGGAATCAAATCTGGTTCTTCTGTGCTCCTAACCACTACACCAAACTGGCTCTGAAGAACATAAGAGAAGCCATGTTAGATCAGGCCAATGGCCCATATAGTCCAACACTCTGTCACATAGTGGCCAAAAACAGGTGCCATCTAGAGGTCCACCAGTAGGGCCAGAACTCCAGAAGCTTTTCCACTGTTTATTTATTTATTGTTTCAATTCATATCCCACCCTTATATGATACAATCTCTCCTTATATATAATTGAGTTTTCGTGTGACTCCTGAAACACTCTCCCACAGCCTTTCACCCGGAGACCTGTCAATCACAAGGGCTTGCAATCCATTGGTGGCTGCATCGCCATGTGTTGTATGCTGGGAGGTGATGGATGAGGTGGAGGCTCCAACAGCCCAAGGAGGTCCCTGTCACCCATCGACACCTGCACGTAGCCGGGTGGGTGGTCAGCAGCCAAGACAATGCTGGAACCAGCCCTGAGCTCACTTGGGCCGCCTCCGTGGTGGACTTCATCAACCACAGCTGCCTGCAGGTACCCAGCCCTGATGTCACCAGAAGGGACTTCCCCTTCATGGCCATGGATTGGCCCAAGAAGGGGGCCTGCCAGCTGGGCCGCTTCCCTCACACACCCCACCGCTGCCCTTCCGGGTCATGGGTCACACGGGGGGAGGGCCTGCTGGCCTGGCCGCTTTCCTGTCACACCCTGCCGCCACCGCAATTCTTGCCCAAGCATCACCTGTGGAGGGGACCTGCCTCCAGGATGGCCATTCTGATCTGCAGGTCACCAGGGATATGGAGGGCCACAGCCCCCACACCACCTTTTCCCGCTCGCCTGCTGAGGTGGCTGGGCGGGGAAAGGCCTCCAGAGGCCCCCCGCACCACCCCGCGCCACCATGATGGGGCCTCGCCTACCGTCCAGCCTGGCCCCTCTGCTCCCTCTCCTCCAAAACATCTTTCTAGCACCCATTGCATTGCGGCTGCAATGGGCTTCACCGCTAGTTTTAACATAATGCAATAAATACAATAAAACCATTTTTTAAAAGATTTAAAGTGGGCAGTGCAATACATTCATTTCCAGTTCATTGCTAGCTGCAGCCTGGAAACCCTACCCACTAGACTAGGGTCAGTTGTGGG
Organism: Gekko gecko; assembly: GCA_029375565.1. NCBI lineage: Eukaryota > Metazoa > Chordata > Lepidosauria > Squamata > Gekkonidae > Gekko > Gekko gecko. The sequence continues at coordinate 134,999,753 of JAPDNY010000003.1, read as the reverse complement.
TTGGCTGATGCCAGATCTGGCCTATTGGTGAGGGTAGTGAGTCTCTGGTGGTAGCTGCCAGGCCTGTCCATGATGCGTCCTCCTCTATCAGGGGACCCTTCATATCTGCCCCTGTTTCTCCTCTTGGTTTTGCTTAAAGAAACCAAGACTTAGAAGTCTCAGCAACATCATTGTAGTTACCTAGCAATCTCAAAAAAGATCATTGAAAGGTCAATGGACATTCTCTTCTTAAAGCTACAAGTGTTTGTTTGTTTGTTTGTTTTTCCCTATTATTTTGGGGAGTTTAAATCCCCCAATGTATTTTTTTTTAATCTGCAAACTAGAACTTTCAATTTGTAGAGAAATCCCTTCAACATACCCTAGCTCCATTTTGCAGATCTGTTGATCCATACTCTATACCCCAATTCAGATGTAGATATATGATGTTCAGTTTGTTAGTTTTAAATATTTTCAACATAAATGTGGTATTTTCTAATTATAGAGTTTAAAAAATGAGGAAAGTGCACACACAAAAGAATTACTAAGAATCCTTTCCATAATTTGACTGTCCTTTAAAGACTATTCAAAGGATGTAATACAGTTAGATCAACTGGGGGTTGCTTATTTGTTTTTTTAAATGAATTTAAAACTGGTACACTGATTGCATTTCAATACAGAAAAGATGTACAAATCATAGGAAGAATGTACTTCAATAGCAATCAATAGTTTAGCTTAGAGTAATGGTTATCATCAATAATAAATTATCAGTATGCACAATTTTATCTATTAAGTTTTAAATACGTGCTTTATGTATGAGAACAGGGATTTCAAAAGTAGGTCTAAGATCTGTGAAGACTAATATAACCAAGCAGACACTGGATTTTATTTACTGGAAAACACACCCTGTTCAATATTTCTATACACATTTGCTTAGTTATTCTACCTTCTCATGTTAGACACAATTTATGTGCCTAGAAGGGAGGCTGGGGAAAGCAAGTTGCCCAAAGCCACCAGTGAATCACTAGCAGCTCTAGGGCTTATGGGTATGAGGAAATATAGTACCATGTGGGCTCTCAGCAGTCCAAGTACAGATGCAATATAGTATGTGGAAGCAAACTCATATAAAATCATCACATTGCCATACAGAATAATCTGTTTATGTTAATTTTGTGACTATTAAACTAGAATTCACATAAGGGAATACTGTTTGTCAGTCATATATTTATTTCCACCAGTTGAAGCCTGATACGTTTTTCACACTGAAACCACTGGTGGCCGAGAAAGAAGTCTTTGGGTGTTCCAGTTACATAAATACACAGATTCATGTCGTATTTAATGGAGCCAGCTTTGTAAGTGAAGAATGTTCACTGAACTCAAGAGTAGTTTGTCTTAAGGAAATTGATACACTACAAAACAGTGGTGGGCCTGGCATCATTTTTTCCCTGACCTTTTAATGAAAAAAATCTATTAAAGGTATTTTTTCCCCAGATCTCCAAATCAATGTGCATTAAGATTGAAGCTAGACTTCAATCTTAATGCACATTTTTCACAAGCTAGTGAGCTGTGCCCCAAAAGACAGATGACTTCAGCCTTATGCAAGACGATTAAGGAGAGATTTCAAATGTTGAAGAATATAAAAAAGAAGAAAGCGTGGAAAATTAGAAAGATGGGGAACAAGGAGCACAAGGCCCAGGTATCAGTCACAGGAGAAGATACTGCATTGCAGTTTAACTCCCAAGTCCAGAGAAGATCTTCAATCAACAAATATTTAACTGGGGATTTTAAAAGCCTGGCCTCTGCAAATATTTGCAAGGTTTGGATAGAAACAGGGAGGGAAATAGCCCCCCCACACACACACTTCTACTGCTATGACTAGTTTGTTCAGATTCCTAAAGGACAGGATTTGTGGTTTTTCATTTCTAGGTTATAATGCTACTACCTCTGCTATTATGATCACAGCAGTAAGCTACCTGTGCTGTTTTGAGATGATGAAGAGAGCAACAGGGACCTTTCATAGCTCCACATGTTCCCTATGCTGTTTCAGCAGCAGCAGAAGAACTGGGAGAAGTAAAGAAGCAGAAAAAAGATCTTATGTCATTCCTGCCATCAGAGAGTGAGGAGTTGTTAGGGGTCCAGGCTTTTTGCTTACCTTTATTCTCCACCATCATAGCAGTAAAACGGCAGGAATGGCAGGAGAAAAACATCAATGGGAGTTTAACCTCAAATGGGTGAAAATCTGAACAAGCACACATTCTGCACAGTAAGGATGAAGATTTCCATGTAAAGTAGAGAGAACAGTCCTTTGTCCATGCATCTTCAAACCCCATGTATATCTGTATGATATACTCACTGATATCTCCTATCAGTCGTCTCATATGCATTGAATCTGAAAGTCACATCCATATGAGCTGTCTCCCAAATATTTGTGTTTTGCATAAACCACAGAACAAGCTATGCAGAGTTATTCCAGTATTGACCATCGGTTTCACTGGGCTTAGGCTACAGTAGCTATGCGTAGGATATCACTGTTATGCCCCACCTGCATCTAGCATTTGCTCCGTTGTTTTACCAAACCCACACTGGAACAGAAAAAGATGCAGCTCAAAACTACATTCAAATACCCCAGGCCCATACTGACTGCAGAGTCACCCCTGAATGGCCATAAATCAGCCATAAATCTATGCAAACAGTTCCATAAAACCAAGAGATCAAACAAAGTGAAAGCGGCATGCAGTCTGGACACTGTCATAAAATCCGACAATCAATCGAAGTGAAAGTGGCATGCAATGTAGGGGAATTTCTGTTTCAGCATGGGTTTGGTAAAACAGCAGAGCAAATGCTAGATGCAGATTGGGCCTTAGTCACTTCCCCCTTCAATTCAGTTGAATTTTATGGCTTGATGAAGCTTTAGTCACTCAAAATTAGGCATAAACAACAAAGAACAGCCCTATATGGAGATGTGCATTCCCAAAGGAGCATCCGGCTACTTCAACGGAATCATAATTAACATTTCAATACAGATGCCAAGTACTTGCATTATCTACATACATGAAGATTACCCTTGATAGACATCAGGGCATATGTTTTTACCTTTGCACTAATTTTTTTCTCTCTGTAGTTCTTGATAATCACTTCTCTGCATGTTCACAAATGTTTGGTAACCACAATCGGATGTTTGAGAATCTCAGCTCTACTGATATAAACTACATCACTTCATTGCTTCATTCTCAGGACTGATTCAAACAACAGGATAGGCAAACTCTGTAATCTGCAGAGGAGGCCCAGAGTTTTGCGGAACAGTACCTAAATATTAATTTCATCATTAGCATCAGCATTAGCAGGTGCTCCTTGAAAGCTGGCACTTCAGCTAACAATAAAGTACTATATAATACTAGGAGTAAGGCCTGTTGTGGGAAGAAATACAATGAGCTCTAGAAGGAAACTCCAGGTGAATGTTCTGGCTGTGGCTGGTGGGACGGCAGAGGGAAGGGAAAAATAGAGGGAGGCAAGCCATGTTTATTTCATTCTGCTTAGCTATAAGGCAGGGCTGTCTTAAGTCATTTTGTTGTCCCAAGTGAGTAGTATGGGAGGACAGCCTCATGGTATGGTTCCCTCCACCCCTGACTTATGTTGATTTGGGGTTATGCAGTGGCAGCTAAGGTAGAAAGCTACCTCCTCCTACGCCATGGCTTCAGGGTTCCAAGGGTCTGGAAAGCGGTTCCATAGCCAGTTACAGGGTTACCAACTCTGGGTTGGGAAATACCTGTAGATTTGAGGGGTAGAGCCTGGGGAGGGAAGGGGTGTGGAGGGACATCAGTAGGGTATAATGCCATAGAGTCCACTGCCCAAAGCAGCCATTGTCTCCAGGAGAACTGATCTTGGTCATCTGGACATCAGTTGTAATAGCTGGAGATCTCCAAGGGCTGCCTTAAGGCTGGCTTATGTTAATTTTGGGCTAGGCAGTGGCCGCTAAGGTAGAAAAGCACCTCCTCCTATGTCATGTTTTCTGGGTTCCAAGAGTCTGGAAAACAGTTCCGTAGCCAGTTACAGGGTTGCCAACTCTGGGTTGGGAACAGTGTTCCCTCTAAGCTGAGTTAGTGTGAGTTAGCTCACAGTTTTTTAGCCTCCGGCTCACACATTTTTGTCTTTGCTCAGGAAGGAGAGCTCCAGAGCAAACTGATTTATGCAGTAGCCAAGTCACTTGCTCACAACTTTAATGCCAGGAGCTCACAAAGTAGAATTCTTGCTCACAAGACTCCACAGCTTAGAGGGAACATTGGAAATATGTGGAGATTTGAGGGGTAGAACCTGGGGAGGGCAGGATTTGGGGTGAGGATAGACTTCAGCAGGGCATAATGCCATAGAGTCCACTGCCCAAAGCAGCCAAGTGAATTGATCTTGGTCATCTGAAGATCAGTTGTAATAGCTGGAAAATTTTCTGTAGGGGAAATGACATGCTGTGGCTGGGGGACATGGTGATTTGTTGGAGATCTCCAGGCCCCACAGGGAGATTGGCAACTCCAGTGACCATTTAAGGGAAGACTGGGATATGTATTTTACTTCAGGACACATTCAGTGACTCCCAACAGCAACAGCAACCTGTTTAGAATGTTAGAGGCAAAGGCCAATCAGGCCGCATATTCAAACAACCTCTGTGTTCTGACTGGCTATGGGGAGGAGAGGAACAGCAAACTCTTTAGAATGTTGGAGGCGGGACTCAGGCAACACAACCAGTGGATAGGGACTTCATGGAGCCAACTGATTTAGGAGCATGTGGAGTGTTTAGAAAGTGCTACCCCACTTCACAGTTACATATAAGGAGAGATAAAACTAATTCTCTCTGTCTCAGCCCTACATTGGCAAAGCAGTGATGACAACAAAGAGGGAGGTTGCTGGAGTTAACAATAGCTATTATCTGCTGCCATTGATGTCCAGGTTCTCTTAGCAACATCTGAGCCCCTTGTCTCAAGGTTCCTTCCTTAATAATCACTTCTGATGCCGTTGGAATGCTTCTTCTGGATCCTCTCTCTGTGTTTTTGTTATAATGTACCCAGTCTACTATCAGACTCATTCAGACACTCACCAAAAACTGCAGCAAGCTGCACTTCAACTTTAACCTTCACTTTCACCTTCACTGTGTGAGGCAGATATTTCAGTGGTGGGACATAAAAGGTAGTCTTTTTTTTTTTTTACTCTTATAGAAATAGTATCCTATGACAGAAGAATGGAGGATGAGAAGTAGAAGCATTCTTGTAGCAGCAAAATTAAGGGGGAAGTGAGGAACAATCTACCAGCTGAACCACAGTAAATTTTTTTATTGTCCCTGTTCAACCTTTACAGCAGCAACTGTGGCAAGTACCTTCCTTTTTTTTTATTCTCAGTACTTCTACTCTTTATACTTGAATGAAAAGTAATGTGGAAAAGTTTACAATAGAAGAGTTTTTGTGAATATATACCCTGTGTAAATGCTTTACTTTCCCACACAAATCTTCCTATTGGAAAAGGCAAGAAGAGAAGACCCTGCAAGGGGAAGCAAGAAGACAATTAGGATGGTGAGGTCAGAACCATCTCTCCTATTAAGTATCATTCCTTGTCCGTCTCCAGATGGCTCCTCTTAGGGCAGTTTCCCCCTTCTTCTTGGAAGTGCCACACTCAGTTTTACCCTCTCTCTGCTAAAGATGTCATTAAGAAGCTCTCTCTGTCTCTCCTCTTTTCTATCAAGTAAATTCCTAAATAAACCTTTATCTATTCTTTAATCAGGTTGTGCACCATTGCTGTGTTAATTAATCTGCCAACATTCACCCCATAATTTATTTGCTTGCAAACTTGCTCATTTGTTCAATCTTTTGGTGTAGTTTGGTGTAGTGGTTTGGTGTAGCCAGTTTGGTGTAGTGGTTAAGTGTGCAGACTCTAATCTGGGAGAACTGGGTTTGATTCCCCACTCCTCCACTTGCACCTGCTGGATGATCTTGGGTAAGCCATAGTTCTATCTTGAAAAAGAGCAGTTTCTGTTGTTAGAGCTCTCTCAGCACCACCTACCTTACAGGTTGTCTGTTGTGGGGAGGGAAAGGAAAGGAGTTTGTAAGCCACTCTGAGACTCCTTTGGGTAGTGAAGGGCGGGGTATAAATCCAATCTCCTCCTCCTCCTCCTCTTCTTCTTCTTCCCTTGCTCCCATGTTTTCCCTAGCTTATCTTCTTTACTTTTTAATATACTGGAATGGGTGGTGTTACCTTGTAGACTAATGCTGTGTGATTCTCTAACATCTTTCTGCTTCAAGTTTTCCTCTTTGCTTCACATTCCACTTCAGCTTTGATTCACTGTCATTCAAAGTTTAGCACTGGGGAAAAGCCACTTATAAATATCTAGGTGGACCCCCCAGTGGCAGAACTATAGCTATGAGAGGACAATGAAAAGTTAATATACTGACAGTAAGGAGTAATAGTATCCCCAAAAAGAACCAATTATGGTGCTTCCTAGAGACATGAAGTCGGAGCATGAGCAAATTAGCATGAGCCTCAGGGAAATCTGCAAAACAGCCTCTAAGGCCAGGAAGCCAACAGTGTTAACCCAGAGAGGTAAAGAACAAAACAGAGGGCAGTATGAGATCTTTAAAGACAACTGACAATCAGCCTAAACTAATACATGACAAAGCAGTCTAATTCTGAGAAGAAAAGCAGAACAGAGCCAAATTAGCAGCAGCATCAGGGAAAACATGCTGCACGACAACTTTAAAAGACAATGAATAACATCGTCAGCAGCTGAACCCAAGGAAACAAGCAAAGGGTCAGCAGCACCATGTTAGTGCAACTCTGAAGGCAAATGCCTTACAGACACAATTCATATGTGAGATTCATTATGCATGCTGGGACAACTGCCTGGCATCTTCTTCTTCTTCAGGTAAGGGAAATCCAGAGGTGTCTTGCCATCACCTGCCTCATGTTTGTTGTTCAGTCACACAGTCGAGTCCGACTCTTTGCAACCCCATGGATCGCATCATGCCAGGCCCTCCTGTCTTCCGCCATCCTCTGGAGTTTGCTCAATTTCATGTTTGTTGCATGGGTAACACTGTCTAACCATCTCATCCTTTGCCAGCCCCTTCTTCTGTTACCTTCAATCTTTCCTAGCATCAGGGTATTCTCCAGTGAGTGCTCCCTTCTCATTTGGTAGCCAAAGTACTTGAGCTTCAGCTTCAGTACCTGTCCTTCCAAGGATCAGTCAAGGTTGATTTCCTTTATGATTGACTGATTTGATCTCCTTGCTATCCAAGGGACTCTCAAGAGTCTTCTCCAGCACCATAATTCAAAAGCATCTATTCTTCAGCGCTCCTCCTCCCTTATGGTCCAACTCTCACAGCCATACATTACTACTGGGAATACCATTGCTTTGACTATGTGGACTTTGGTTGGCAGCATAATGTTTCTACTTTTTATTATGCTGTCTAGGTTTGCCATAGCCTTACGTTACAACCCTGGTATTCCTTGGAGGACTTCCACCAAAATACTAGCCAGGGCTGGCCCTGCTTAGTTCCCAAGATCTGACAAGATCAGGCTTGTCTGTGGTACTGGCAGCAATATTATTGTATTAAAATTCCAGGTATGATGCAAGCAAAGAGTTTCTCCCTTCCTTTACATAGGCCCCGTTCACACAGAGCATTTGCCCCGCCAAAACCATGATAGCCCTGCGGAGTTTCTGTGCATGATCACACAGGTACATCTGGGAGGCGTAGCACTCCCGTGGCCAACCTGCGGCTTTCCTCCGAAGACATGGAGTAAAAAAACTACCAGGGAAGAAGCACAAGTTTCTGAAAACCCTGGGGCAAAGGCCGGCATCTGATCGTGGGAGCACCAGTATCCCGCGGCATCCGACGCCTGCCATGTCCTGGGGTTTCCGGATGTTGTAAGTTTCCATGGGATGCACACCAACACCAAATGGCGCATGTGCACACACAAGATGCCAACAGCGGCCCACCCACCCCCAACAGCACATGCGCACTTTACACCAGGGCGGCTTGCGTGCTCTGCCGCGCCGCTTTTTCGCCGCGCTGCAGCAGCGCAGTGTGATCAGCGCTCGGAGCTGGAGCGTGGCAACCCGGTGGCCTGTGTGATCAGGCTATTGCGCCTTATTTTGCTCTGGTGTGAAGAGCCACGACTCACCCCCGCGTTTTCTGGCCCATATGACCGGGGCCATAGTGTGGTTTAGATGCTGAAACTGACTTTTTCTTGCTAGGAGGCACCCTTTGTCATTGACTGAGGTACTTGAATGCTCAGAACCATTTAACTGCATTATAAAGGCATCAAAGAAACAGAGTGATGAAGAAATACCCTGATGAGAAAAATGAGAGCATAGTATGGCTTGGCCAACCTATCATAAGTCCACATAGTTGAGCCTAAATTTCTCAAGGTTTGGATCCTACGACATCTTTCTATCAAGTTTTGCTCCAACCAAGAGAGACTTCCTTCATCAATGAACGACTCTTTTCTCCATCAGATGAAGCCTTTATCCATCAGGAAAGCATATTCTCCATTGGATGAAGGCTTATTTGAAGATAGTTATAGTAGAAAAGTGTTATGGGTCCAAATGAATGAAAGGGAATCACAGGATCCAGCCCAGAAGTTGCTCACCTATTGTCTACACCCATGCTCTATGACTTATTTCTTCCAACTTGTCATTCTACCACTATCAGATCGGAATAGGATATTGAGTTTTGATGAAGACCCAAACTTTCTTTTTCCCCTCAACCCCTTTAGCCAGTCTGTGTCTCTTTGTCAATTGTCTTCTTCTTGTACTGTAGCCTACAGTGGCGGTCAATACAATTGCATTCAAACAAGCTCTACAGTATGGAATTCTGAGCTTTCTGTTAGTTTGGCACTATCAATGTGCAGACCTAATGTATTTTCTAAATTGATGTATGTGAAAACTCACTTAACAGAATTAAAGTGAATTTTAGGAAATATTAATAATGCTCAGTTTATTTTTAAAATGATTTACAAATCTGGATTGAACTAAAAGATATAATGTAGAATATAAATTATGATGTTTAAACATATTCACTGGGTTTTTTTGTTGTTGTTGATTTTTCCACTGTGATGTACTTAACTATATTTTGGATCCCTTAACAATATAATCCCAAACAGAGTTACGCCCTTCAAAGCCTGCTGCTCTGGTTCCCCCTCCCACCCTTTTTTCCCCTTACAGATATTAATTATCTCCCTTCCCTCTCATTACAGATATTATCTATGACAACTAAATGGAACCTCCGTGTCCCAAGGCAATGAGAAGGACAGATGCAAAGGGAAAGCAAAAGAAAATAAAAGATGAGGAATGATGCCATTATGCCCTGGTTCATAAGCATCCCAGAAGCTGGTTATTGTTGGAAAGAAAACTCAGGTCTGGATGGTCCTCTAGTCTGATTCAGAAGGCTCTGATCACTTTCTTGTATTCATTTGTCTTAGCCAGTTGGTTGTCTCAGCACTTTAACACAAAACCATCAGTCCTATAGGCTTCCAACTTCTCTCACAGCTCACAAACACAAGTTAGTATTTCTTAAACCTAGACAACCCCTCCCCAGTCCCCCATTAGTTTCAACAAATTTTCTGAGATGAATGGAGTTGCATTACCTAGAGCAGAATGAAGACAGAAAACTCTCTCTGTACTATTAAAGCTATATTTAACCGGGAAGGGGGCCCTAATTCACCTAAGGCTTTTTATTAAAATCTACATTGAATAGAAACATCTAAAACAGGAACATTTGTTTTCTGTCTATACTGTGCAGGAATGCACAAAAGCTACAACTTGTAAGAAATCTATTCCTAAGAGTCTGATGATCCCTAACTCAGATTTATAGACCATTTCACACCCACCCACCCACCTGTTGCAGGGTTACACCTCTCTCTCTCTCTCTCTCTCTCTCTCTCTCTCTCTCTCTCTCTCTCACACACACACACACACACACACACACACAAATGGAATACACACACACACAGGTAAGAAATGAATTCTAGCATATATTCCAGAGGGCGATGTGACTCAGGGATGCCATTTGGAAATGGCAGACAACTGTTCCTTATGTTTAATGTGTAACTCATCTTTAATTAAATAAGTTTGATAATACATTCAGAATTCAGCATAGTATCAGGAACCTCATTGAAAAACTATTTTAAAAATAAAGGCTGTGGTTTTCAAAATATCCATTTTTACTGCTTTGTTTAAACAGAGACTGTGATGTTGTATTGTTTCCAGAGAATGACCAAGGCAGGATGGTTTTGATAGTGAGCATGAGTCAGCATTTTGAACTTTTTGACTGCAAATTTATCTTCTGACTTAATAGTCTAAAGAGAAGCCTGCAAATTTGCTCATATAGTTATGTCAAGAAGCTAGAGGTTTCAAATTGTTCTCTCTCTCCAACTTTGGAAAAGATTTACACCTGCTTCTGTTAGTAGATCCAGAAACATCTTAACAAAGTCAACACCCACATTTAAAACTCTTCTTGAATATGGATGTTTCTGAATGTGAAGAAGCATCTGACAATTTTTCAGGATGTTTACTATGATGCAGATGTCGAGATTGGTATGACTCAGGCAGCAATGGATGTGTTTCATATTTTAGTTCCCGCACACTTCCTGCTGTTAAATGTGTTTAGTTATAATTTCATGTTTTATGTCAGCATGAACTTTCACAGTGTTTTGAGAAAGCATCATAAATATTCCGAGCTGCATATTTTAACATATTACACATAACTGCATGTCACTCTGTGTGTAGTTGTGATGCAGAGGCAGGTCATGCCAAGCCATCTCTTAACATCCTTTGCCTTCAAGCTCCACTAGGGGTTGCCAGAAGTCAGCTTGACTTGATGGCAATTTAAAAAAAAAAAAAAAAAATAGTCCTACAGGTCATGGAATTCAAGCAAGATATGACATTCAGATATTTCCACAACTGGCATGAGGGTATACAATGTCCAGATGTATTAAACCTGAACCCATGGCCTCAGTGTTGGCTATGGCAAGTGTCCCCTGTGGTCCATTTTGGACTTTTAAGAGTAGATAGTAGTGCCACCACAAAATGGTTACCACAGTGCAAAACCAAGGACAAAATGGCTGCCATGGGACAAAGCTAATAAAAAATGTTTGTCAACTCCAAAGACTGTTGCAAAAGTATATTCTTATGCAGGAATGCCAACCTCCAGGTGGGACCTGGGAATCCCCTGGAATTACAAGTCATATCCAGACTACAGAGATCAGTTCCCTTGGAGAAAATGGATACTTTGGACAATGGACTTTATGGCATTTTATCCCACTGAGGTCCCTGTCCTCCCCAGGCTCCACCCCTAAATCACCAGGAGTTTCCCAGCCTGGATCTGGCAACCCTACCCCCCATCCCCTGCTGGTGGCCAGGGCAACTGGCAACCTTATATAAGAGAGCTAGCCACTTCCAAATGGGTACTTCCTAGGTTTGTCAAGTAAGGGAAGAAACTATAGTTATCTCACTGGCCTTCCAGCATAGTTTAAAAGTAACCAATCAAAAATTAGCATTTTTAATCCTTCTGCTGGGTATAAGTAGATCTAGCTGAAGGCCAAATCCAGAGGGGGTTTTTCTGTAAAAAGAGGTACCCGAATTCTCAAGAGGGAAATAAAGGAGAAACACACAGGGTATAAGTAGGCCTAGCTGAGGATAATGCTCCCTCTAAGCTGTGGAGTCTTGTGAACAAAAATTCTACTTTGTGAGCTATTGACATTAAAGTTGTGAGAGAGAAATTTGGCTACTGCATAAATTAGCTTGCTCTAGAGCCACCCTTCCTGAGCTAAGACAAAAACGTGTGACCCAGAGGCCAAAACACTGTGAGCTAGCTCACACTAACTCAGCTTAGAGGGAACACTGGCTGAGGGCCAAATTCAGAGCTTTTTTTCTGGAAAAAGAGGTGCCAGAACTCTCTCGAGAGAGAAATAAAGGAGAAACACACAAGATTCTTTGAAACATTATTTCTATGCACTATGGACTTATCTCTACTTTAAAGCAGTTTCCAAACTTTAGTCCCCTGCACTGTCTGGCTGCTTCCTTGCTTGCCCGCAGCCACTACTGGGCATCCCCTCATTTAAATCTTTTTTTAAAAAAATATTTTAATATTTTTGTGATGTTACAAGTCATGTCATGCTCCCCTGATGCCCCTCATGAACTTGTAGACATTTTTTGAGAATGTTGTTTCCACAAAGAGGTTCTGGAACTCTGTTTCGGTATGTTCCCCCAGAAAAAAAGCTCTGGCCAAATTAGATATGACAGTATCCGTTTTAAAGTGATTTAAAAATTTCATAAGGGTCCATGGCACAGCAGGCTGAGGCACTCTTATTTCCCCACACACACTTTATCAAGTGCTAAAATGGCTACACTCTTACTGCAGCTGTTTTGAAACTTGAAAAGGTGCAAACAGGGGGAGGGAAGGCCATGAGTACCATGCTGTGATCCCAAACAGGAGTGAGCCCTTCACATCATCTTTAAATCATATTAAAATGGTGGTGGTGTCCTCATGGCAGTTACCAGGATGCCATAACATCTTGTTTGACCCTTAGGCCCAATCTGCATCTAGCATTTGCTCTGCTGTTTTACCAAACCCAGGCTGGAACAGAAATTCCCCTCTACATTGCATGCCACTTTCACTTCAATAGATTATCGGATTTTATGGCAGTGTCCAGATAGCATGCCACTTTCACTTTGTTTGATCTCTCCATTTTATGGTAGCATCTGCATATATTTATGGCTATTCAGGGGTGACTCTGCAGTCAGTACAGCATTGGCCCGGGGTATTTGAATGTGGTTTTGAGCTGCATCTTTTTCTGTTCCAGTAAAACAGCAGAGAAAATGCTAGATGCAGATTGGGCCTTACAGTCTGAGGTAGTAAAAAGAGCTGCTCAAGTTGAAAATGGGAGGTCTTCTGAGAAGAACCGAACTAAGCTAACCAAAGAGCTGTGACGGTATGTTCAAGGGCTGAGCAGCACACTCTTTTCATCAGTGAATTCTCCAGGAAGTGGAAGAAGCTATTAGCCGGATTGCGCGTTATTATGGATAATAATGAGGGGAATATGATTGATTATTAATAGGCAATCAGCTGTGAGAGCGAACACCTGTGTATACAGAGGTCAACCCCGCCGGGAGGTGTTGGTAACAGACCAGGAGACTTTTTGTAGTTGAAAAATAAAGTCTTTTACTGAATTTCTTCACAAGCAAACAATACACAAGCTCACACACAATTACTCAAGATCTAGGAAATACAGAGAGAGGCAAAGCACATTTGCATTAGCAGGTAAATCGTTGGTGGGTTATATTTACCAGTCCTGTCGTGTAGAGTGTTCCTCAGGAAAAATGGAGGGGAAAGAAACTAAGAAAATTGCGGCCTGGCCAGCAGGTAACACGTGGGAACTCGGCCTGCAGACCAGAGTTTAAAGATGGAGGCAGGGGTTGGGGATAGCAAGCTGGACATAAGAGGGTCAAAGATTCGATAGGGGTTGGAGAGCAGAGAGAGGGCCGGTGGTCAGGCGTCTCCTTATAAGCAGGAGGGTGGGGGCTGGGCCCAGCCTCTAGTTCCACCTCCTGGTAAGTCCGTCCCTGAAAACACCCTATTGGTTGGAATGTTTAGGGGAGGTGTGTGGAGGTGTGCCTGAGGGATGGTCAATACTGAGAGCTAGAAACTTGCTCATGTCTGACACCTGGTAGCAGCTAGGATGAGTCACCAGGCCGATTCCATTGTCTTCTTGATGGCATTAGCCAGGCTGCTGATGGCCATCAATTAGTTACCAGGCAACGATGAATAGGCTCTGCCAGGGCTACGTGAGGTCTTGCAGGTGAGGGGGGGAGGGAAAGAGGCTGCCTGCCTGATTTAGAAGGAACTCTTAATGGCAGTTTTGGAGTTCCTAGTCCTTGTCTTTTATTAAGGAATGTTGCTTTGTTTAGTGTATACTGGGTCTGTTCCATTTTCTTTCATGAGGAACAGGCTGGTAACCTATGCTGGGCACTGGAGCTGCTGGAAAGGTCAGGAGAACATCTCTTGCCTGGGTGCAGTCTCTGCTGGCATCTTGGTGGGGTTACCATGTAGTTCAGTCCCTTATGCATACACTGGCACAGTTTATTATTTTATTACAGTCCATAAAGAGGCTCAAAAGCCTTGCAGGGCAACATTGCTGACCAGGGAAATGCTGGATAGCCAAGGGAAGAGCTATGCCACAGAAGCCTGATAGCAGCCTAGTCCTGAAGTAAAGCCTGTGATGGAAATTGAATGACTGAAGACCTAGAGAGGTGAGATTCCCCCCCCCCCCGTTTAATATTTTCAAAAACAAGAGCCTCAACAACTAAACTTCTATGGGATGAGTACTAAAATTTTCTTTTTTGTTTAGCACTTTGCCCCAGTTCCTTATCCTGTTTAATATAATAATGAATCCTACAGTCTGTTTGGCTTCAAAGAGAGATTAGTAGTATATAGAAAAAATATTTCTCTGATTCAGTGATTAGACTCAAATGGTTCAGCTGGGAACATGTCCCTGTGACTTTCACACCTGTCCAAATGGCAAGCACAAGGGGAATTTCAGACAGAGGATATAATCCGGAAGAGAAACGGTTCCCAAACGGTTTCTGGTCTGGCATTTCAGACAGAACCGTTTTAGAACCGGTTCTCTACCGGAATGTATTTGTAATTTCACACAGAAACGCTTCTGTCCCGTTCAGGAAACGGGGCTGAAGCGTTTTACCTGTCAACCGCTTCCAAGTAGTCGTCGGTTTCTTCTCCCGGACCCGATACGCTTCTTTCCCGCCTTTTTTCGCGATCGCCGGCTTTTTTTTTTTCAAACGTTCGCTTTAGAGCGCTATAGCGCTATAACGATATAACGGAACCATAAAACAGCGCCATAGCGATCCCATAGGAATGCCTGGACTCCACTGGGAGACTTGCGATGGCTACATCTGCCACCTGGAGACAAGCACCCCATTGGATAGAGGCTTCTGGCGGGACATCGGGGCACCACTGATTGGAGAGAGAGATGTTGCCAACCCAGCCATGCCCAAAGAAGTGTTAGGGAAGGGGATGGGTTGTCAGGTTGCCACCTGGAGACAAGCACCCCATTGGATAGAGGCTTCCGGCAGGACATCAGGGCACCACTGATTGGAGAGAGAGATGTTGCCAACCCAGCCTGATGAGCCCCCATCCATGCCAAGAAGCAATTGGCTGGCGCACAGCTGGACCCAGGTATATAGGGCAGGGAGGCAAACCCCTCATCTCTGTGGGTTGAAGTTGGTGAGTGGCAGGCTTGGTGGGATAGAGTGCTTTTGTGTGACTGTGAGAGACTGATCTATTGGAAGGAGGATGAGTGTGACAAGGGGGGTAGCTTGGACAGAGCAGGAGGTTCTTGACCTCCTTGTATTGTGGGGGGATGAAAGGATACAGGATGTCCTGAAACTTAACCAGAGGAATCATTCTGTATTCCACAAAATTTCTTTGGAAATGGCCAAACGTGGCCATGACCGGACGGCAGAGGAATGCCGGAATAAAACAAAAGCTATGAGGATGAGGTACAGGCAGGTTCTGGATGAGAATTCCAGGCCTGGTAATAGGAGAAGGTCCTGTCCCTATTTTAGGGAGCTTCACCAGATCCTCAAAGGTGAAGGATTGCTGAGGCCAAGGGGGGAGGTGGCAAGTGCCATCACCTTCCAGGACGAGGTGCCAGGACATTCACAGGACCTCTTTTGCCCAGAGACCGTGGATCTGGAGGACATCAGACCTGGTAAGTCATGTATATAAGGGATGGGGGGGGGTGAGTTCACTGTCGAAGATGATGCACAGATGACTGTAGTATGCATGTACAGATCTTCCTTGCTTGATTGCTGGGTGGACCTTTCAGTGAAGTGGAGTGAAAGTTGTTGCTTCCCTAGTTTTGTCTCGGTCTCTCTGTGGCTTGCAAGAATTCTGAACTGGGGGCTTATTAAAATGGACCTTGTTTATGGGTGCTGTCTACCTTACAGGGATGTCGTTTTCTTCTCCAACTGTATTCTTGCAGTGATAGAAAGGCAGGAACCGTTTGGTTTTTGTTTGCCCAAAAAACTCTGTACTGTACCAATTCACCTATGCCAACAGGCACTGCCACAATTGTATTTGATGGGAGGCAAGGCAGCATGTTAGAATTCAGACATGCTTCAAGTTAGAGGACTATGAAGGACAGACAGAAGATTATGCATAGATATAAACTTTTTTGGTCCTAAAGGTGCCACTGGAGTCAGTGTATGCCTATTACACTGTTATTGGTATATAGCTGGTGTGGTCAGGGATTAACCTGGTTGTGTAATCATTTGCATTTTGTTACTTTCATAGATGATCCCTTGGAGGAGGCAGAGGAGGCAGAGGAAACAGTGGCAGAGGAGTTCATTGGTGAGTCTTGATTTAATCCTATATGTCAGCAAGAAATATGCTCTCTCAATTGCCCTACCTTCAAGTAAAAGGTGCACATTGCACTTTTATTTTATTGGAATTCTAACTGATTCTAACTACAGGTGTAATGCAAACCTGGGGGACAGGGTGGGTATATAATTCCAACAGAATAAATCACTGTTGTGTTGCTGCAGAACACTGCTTGCCAGGGACATTCACAAATAGGAATTTTCACTTTGCTGTTATATTTTATTTCCCAACAGTTCCAAACACCATCCCTGATGAGGAGGAGCAGCCAGGACCCTCTCATCATGGCAACTGTTCTCCACCAGAACATCATGCCATCCTGGAAGAACCCAGGCAGCTCACAAGAGCACGGAGGAAGCGACAATATGGGCTGTATGCTGTGGCAGATAAAATGATGGAACAATCAGACAGGCAGCATGCTGCGCAGTTACAACAAATGGACAGCCACCATGCTGAGCATATGGAGGCGAGGAGGCAGGAGTTGCTGGAGAGCAGGGAGGACAGGGAGTTGCTCCGTGAAGCCATCTCACAGCACAATGAGGTGCTAAGGAACTGCTCCCAGACTCTCTCAAGGCTCACGGATCTGCTGGAGAGGGAGCTGCAGAACAGGCAGACCTCAGCTCCTGAGAACCGTGGGGGTGGAAGGGGGAAAAGGAAAAGTGCGGGGTGTCCAAGGGAGAGACTTTCACCCTAATATTACTAATCTGTTCTGTTCAGAAAGTTTAGTGTTGAGTTGCTTCGTTTATACTAACAGTTCATACTAACTCAGTTCCTAAGGGGGTTGGGTGGGTATGGGAATCCTAACTTTTCACTATCTGTTCTGAAATAAAAGTTTGCCTTCTTGTTTTGCACTCATAAGACTCTCCTGTGTGGTCTCAATTCTGCCCTGGTATGTGGGTTTTTTTCCCTGCCCTAATATGTTAACAATCTGGGGTTCTCTGGTCATCCCTGCCCAAAGTAATGGGGCGGGGGGGGGGGCAATGATCCCTCTAAGCTCTGGAGTCCTGTGAGCAGAAATCCTACTTTGTGAGCTTACTGGCATCACAGTTGTGAGTGAGCAGTTTGGCTACTGCATAAATCAGTTTGCTCTGGACCCCTCCTTCCTGAGCTATGGCAAAAACCTGTGAGCTCAAAGGTAAAAAACCTGTGAGCTAGCGCACACTAAGTCAGCTTAGAGGGAACACTGGTGGGGGATGGGGTGGGGTTATCTAAGAAATCACAGCAGAGAGAGACATATCAAGGGATATATCATTTGCTGACCACTTTTTAAAAAAAACATTCACCTATTGGAACAAGAAATATCAAAATGTCAAAATCAGATCTATATACAACATGAACTATCAAAAGGTTGCCTGGTCATTCCTGGCTACACCACTGCATTTAGGTGGGGAGGTTTATCAGACTGTATAGTTAAAGGTTTAGAATCAATTCCTGTCCTAAGTGAGACATAACTTGAGGAGCCCTCAATGGTTTTGCATGGAAATACTAACTAAATCATGTGTACATCTGATGAGAGTCATGGGGTGGGGGGGCTGCCAGCTCCTAGTTGGGTAACTCCAGGAGATATTGGGAATGAGCCTGGGGAGAACAGGGATTTCAATGGAGTCCTCCATTACTCCCTCTAAGCCATGGTGACCTGTGAGCAAAAAATCAGCTTTGTGAGCTTATTGGCATTAAAGTTGCAAGTGAGCAATTGGGCTGCTGAATAAATTAAGTTTGCTCTGAAGCCATCCTTCCTGAGCTGAGACAGAAATGTGTCAGCCAGAGGCTTACAAAACTGTTAGCTAGCTCACACTAACTCAGCTTAGAGTGGACACTGGCTGAGGTGACTACTGGGGGACTCTGTAGGGTTTTCAAGGAAAGAAGCAGACAGAGGTGGTTTGGCATTGCCTGCCTCTACACAGCACCCCTGGACTTCCTGGCTGGTCTAACCAGCCCTGACCCAGCCAAGCCTCTGAGATCGGGCTGGTCCGGGATCCCAGGGTCTTATGCACTGCCAATCCCACCCACGCCGTACCTAGTATTACCAGTCATGTCAATCCCTAAATGCTGGTCATCAGAAGGAGGATCCTCTTTGCTAATCTGGAAGGACTTGGGGCTTGAAAAAGCAAAAGCAGGCTGCCCACTTTTCAAGAAATGCTCTCCAACCGCGCGTTCCCGCACTTTCACTCTCTAATTTTAAATCCTCCAATAAAACCGCACGATTCCACACATGACCTATAAGAGCGCTATGACGCTATCGCGAAACATCGCGATAGCGAAAAACGCGGTAGCGAAACCCACGTTCTTTAATTTTAAATCTTTAAATCTTTGAAGAACCATGGCAGCCCGCCGAAGGAGAGGAGCTTTTTGGAGCGACGAGGAGGTGGAGGCAATGCTCCAGATCCTTATAGGTGGTCACCTGGGCTCCAGAGTCATGCACAGCACCCACGAGGAGAACCTCAGGCTGTTCTCGAGGGTGTCTGTGACACTGGAGGCCAGGGGGTGCCGTTCGAAATTCAAGCGGGTCAAGGGGGACTTTTATAGTGCCCTAGAGGCCTGGAGGGGCTTCCCCCCAACTAGAGCCAGGCCACCATACTTCGCGCTCCTGGCTGAACTTTGGGACCAGGCAGACCGGCCTCACTGGTCCCATAGAAGGCACGCTTGTAAGTATGCCCCCCCCCAAATGTATCTCCTGTCCTTTCCCCATTCCCTAAAATGCAAGAGTGCCTTAAGGGGGGGGGATCCAGAACCCTTGATCCCATGTAGTTTGCAGGGGGGATAATCTGCTGGAGAATTGGTGCTGGAGCCTGGGCAGACCAGGGACATCACTGGGAGTCCATCCAGTGAACATATGTAAATGCCTGCATTTCCCTTGATCTTGCACAATTAGTAAACAAACAATAAAAGTGCAGTGCTAATCTTGAGTCCAGTGGGATCTTTCAGACCCAGAAAGATTTAGTTGAGGTAGAAGCTTTTGTGTGCATGCACACTTCCTCAGATACAGTGAAGTGTGCATGCACACAAAAGCTTCTACCTCAACTAAATCTTTCTGGGTCTGAAAGGTCCCACTGGACTCAAGAATAGTTTTGCTGCTTCAGAACAGGTACCCCACCTGAATTGAAATGACATGTATGAAAAATTTCCAAAACCAGATGGCAACCCTAGTAAGTAGTGAACTATAAAGGGCTGGAAACTATAAGGTTTAACTATAAGAACTGGTGGTTCAATTCATTTGCATATACCGTTTCTGTAATCCTCTGTAGCAGCCCGTAGGGGCCGGCCTCAGGAGCAGCAGGCACCAGAGGAGGAGGAGGAGGAGGAGGCAGCAGCTGCAGAGCCCCCCCTCCCCCAGGACAGGATGAGCCTGTGGCTGAAGGTACACAAATGTTCAGCAGGTTGGTGGATGGGACAGCTGGGGAAAATAATACTGGTCACTCAATTCACTGCTCTGAACTGGTCTTCCATGCAGATGTACAAGAGCAGCCAGGGCAACCTGAGGAGGAGCCTGCGCAGGGAGCTGCAGCGCTTGGTAAGCATCCATCAGCAGTACAGGTGACCAGTCCTGAGGAGGGCTGGAGTTTCTCAACAGCAAGAAGGAGGGGGAAAGCAAATCCCACCCTGAGGCCCACAACCCCCAAGAGGTAGAGAGGGGTGTGTGTAGGGACAGAGGAGTTGTGATTTCATCCTGTTTATTTTCTGTGCCCGGTTGTGCCAAACTAGTATATAGTTAAAATAAACCTTTTTTTAGTTACAAGACCTGATGTGCCCTGACCACGTGGTCCTCCCTACTCTGCACATTACCAGAGGCAAAAGGGAGGCCAGGGAACCAAAATGGGCCCAAACCAGAGGGGTTGCCAACTCTCCAGGGGGTGCCCAAAGATTGTGGTACCCGCTTTCCCAGGTTGGGGGATCAGTCAGAGGGGTCTCACTGTCCCTCTAGGAAGATGGTGTGAATTCAGTGAGCAGTGGCACCAAATTACGAAGGGAAATAGCCCCACCAGGCAGCGTGGGCAGGCAAAAACATGGACTTGTGAGCTACAGACCGGCTGCTCAGTCTCCCAGGGCTGTGGGCGGGTCCCCATTTCTTCACAAATGAGGGGAAGGTGGCATGGCAGGCTAGGACAGCCTGTTCAGTCCATGCTGAAAGTTCCAGGTTCAGTCCTAAGGTGTCAGGTGATACTACCCAAGCCTGTGCACCATGAGAATCTCTTCCATTCTAAGAGGATGGAAGCGAATTGGAGGCACCAAAGAAGCTCCCTGTGTTCATGTATCTATTGATCACCTCTGTATTTTCAAAAGGGGGAGAACGGCCACCAGGGCATTTGCAGATGGAGGCGGTCCTGGAGCCCTTCCGCATGGAAGTGCGGGCCAGCTGTGAGTAACAGATGCATGTTTTCTTTAAAGAGGGTACGGTGGGTGGTGATGCATTCTATTCTTGGTGCTTGGGAGGGGGTCAACAGTGGGAGGGCTTCTAGTGCCCTGGCCCCACTGCTGGACCTCCTGCTGGCACCTGGATATTTTTGGCCACTGTGTGACAGAGTGTTGGACTAGATGGGCCATTGGCCTGATTCAACATTGGCTTCTCTTGTGTTCTCTTATGGGTGGAATACCGTAAAGTCCAGCAATATAAACTAACCACTGTGCCTTTCCCCAACAGTGGATGCCATACACCATCGGCTAGAGGCCGTGGAGGGTGCTGCCAGGCCTCCTGGGAGCCCATCAGTGGTGGAGCTCTTAGAAGCTATCTGCACAGAAATGCGGGCCAGCTGTGAGTAACAGATGCATGTTTTCTTTAAAGAGGGTACGGCGGGTGGAATACCGTAAAGTCCAGCACTATAAACTAACCACTGTGCCTTTCCCCAACAGTGGATGCCATACACCAGCGCCTTGAGGCCGTGGAGGGTGCTGTCAGGCCTCCTGTGGACCCACCAGAGGGGGATGCTGGTGGCCACTGATATTTGTATATAGTTTATTATTCTGTACATAGTTCATTTTCCAACCGTTTATATTTCTTGTTGTATTCTGTTGTCATTTTGTTCTACCTACTAAAACTTTTTACAAAAGGTGAATCATGGTTGTCAGTAAGTGATATATCCCCCTTGATATGTTTTAACCTCTGCTGTGCAATGATACCTCTTGCATCTCTGCTGTGATTTCCTAGGAGGAGTGTAGTGTGATAACCCCCACCCCCACCCCCTGCCCCATTACTTTTGGCAGGAATGACCAGAGAACACCAGATTGTTAGCAAACCAGGGCAGCAAACCAGGGCAGAGATGAGACCACACAGGAGAATCTGAGTCTTATGATTGCGAAACAAAAAGGCAAAACTTTTATTTCAGAACAGATAGATAGTGACAAATTAGGATTCCCATACCCACCCAAACCCACCATAAGGAACTGTCTTAGTGTGCAAAAGGAAGCTGCACTTTATTCAGTGTTACAAACCACAGACATCAATGCAGCCCGCACCCTTTGACCCCGTGCTGTGTGTCTGCGATCAGACAGTAGATCAGGGGGGGAACAGGTAGTACTTGCATGTCCCCTGAGCCCAGGGGCTCAGCAAAGTGTCCCTTTTCTTCACAAATGTTATGGAGAACCACACATGTTGCAGTGATGGGGGTGAAGTCCTTCTCCTGGAGACGTAATCTTTTACTGAGGCATCTCCATCTAGATTTCAGTCTTCCAAATGCATGCTCCACCACAATACGTGCCCTGGACAGCCGCTTATTAAAAAGTTTCTCCATCCGGTCAGTGGGGGTTCTGAATGGTGTCATAAGCCACCCTCTGATGGGATAAGCCCCATCAGCCAGCATCAGTGGGGGGATAGTCACTCCATTCACAGTGATGGTGGGGTTCCCTGGGACAAACACCCCACCATCCATCGCCCTGCAGAGCTTAGATGCCCTGAAAACACTGGCATCATGTCTCTTGCCTGACCTGCCAATCTCAGCATCAATAAAACGGCCTGTGCTGTCCACCGCTCCCTGAAGCAGAATGGAGTGACCGCCTTTCCTGTTTATGTAAATGTGTGCCCGATGAGCTGGGGGAGCCACCGGTATGTGGGTCCCATCGAGTGCACCGATGCAATTTGGAAACCCCAGTCTGGAGAATCCATCCATTATCTGTATGGGAAGAACAGCAATGATATCTGCAATAAGTTTTCAATTTAATACCAGGAATACTAGCTACCTGCTACTTGTGACAATACCTTCAGTACAGACATAGAAATGGGGAACAAACGAAGGCCACTAGGTATATGACACATATCCACATTGCAGTAGCACAAATGCCATTACAGAATAGTGAGAGTAAGTATCAATGGAAACAGCAGGGAGTTACTTAGGGCTAATTAATCTGTGGAACCCAAACCACAGTTTTGTTCTTCCAGAACTATAAGACCATCACTCACTAGTACAGTTAGTCCCTCTCTCCCACCCCTTGGTTTATTACTGAACCTACAGATGACCCTTGGCAAGCATCTGTGCAAAAAGAACCCCACTGAACTCCTCCTGAAAATAAAGAATCCATACTCACCGATCCAACCTCATTGCCAAGGCAGACCTTCTTTTGAAGAGCTCCTCCAAAATTGCTAGGCACACCTCCTTCACAATAAGGAATCCGGTTGACAGGCCCACACCGAACTGCTGTTTGAGGTTCCGGAAGTATTCCTGATTGGCCAGGTACCATAAGGCGATGCCCAGCCTTTTCTCCACTGGTATGGAGACTCGAATGTGCGTGTTCTGCCGCTCCAGGTGGTGCCTCAGGGTGCCAGCCAGTTCAAAAAAGGTTGCCCTAGACATCCGGAAATTCTTGAGCCAATCTTCATCAATCCATCTGCCCATCACATCGCTGTCCCACCAGTCCGCACTCCTCTCTTTCACCCACCAACGTCGAGGGACTGTATGGGCAGCAATGACAGGTGCCCATGCCCTGATAGATGCCCTCCGGTTGTACCTGAAGGGTGCATGGGTCATGGCAGGCATGTCAGTTCTCCTCCCCCCCCTCCTCCTGGAGAGATGGAGGTAGTGCGTAAGCACCTCACTCAAAGCTGCTGTGCTGCTGATCATCATCTGCAACACCTCCAGGATCAGTTGCAACAAGGTAGTTATGGAGACCATGACTATGAGCTCAGTAATCTCTCTCACAGTCACACAAAAGTCACACACAGTCACACACTCTATCCCACCAAGCCTGCCACTCACCAACTTCAACCCACAGAGATGAGGGGTTTGCCTCCCTGCCCTTTATACCTGGGTCCAGCTGTGCGCCAGCCAATTGCCTCTTGGCATGGATGGGGGCTCATCAGGCTGGGTTGGCATGGATGGGGGCTCATCAGGCTCTCTCCAATCAGTGGTGCCCCGATGTCCCGCCAGAAGCCTCTATCCAATGGGGTGCTTGTCTCCAGGTGGCAGATGTAGCCATCGCAAGTCTCCCAGTGGAGTCCAGGCATTCCTATGGGATCGCTATGGCGCTGTTTTATGGTTCCGTTATATCGTTATAGCGCTATAGCGCTCTAAAGCGAACGTTCGGGGAAAAAAAACCGCGGCGGGAAAACAAAGCGGTGCAGTCTGAAATGCCAACCCGCTTCTGATTCGGCTCCTTTCCGGTAAGGTCAAGCCATGTGTGAAATGGCAGCCCTGTACCGGTTTACTTCAAGACAAATCAGAAACGGCTTCAATCCGGCAGAATCTCGGTAATGTGAAATTCCCTCAAATGTCAGGCCTGGTTCTGCATTTCAAAAGCCACTGACACCTCGCTGGAGAAGGCCATTCAGGCTCTTCCCCAAACTTCAAAACCCCAGCATACATGCGCAGTCACCATGTAAGCTATGGCGGATCCTTCAGAGTAGACATGCCTTTCTACTCTGTCATGATTGGGTACTGGCCATGCTCAGTTACGACAGAGGTAGGAGGAGAGTTGTCTTTAGCCTATCAAAAGACACACAGAACTCTCTTGGAAAGAGGGCCCCTTTCTAAGAGTTAGTCTCTGTTTGGATTACTCACTGGCAACACTGAATTTTGCAAGGGGGCAACACGCTGACCTTAATTGCCCATTGCAAGCATGGCTTTCATCTTTAAGATTCCTTGGAGAATGGACTCTGCTTTGACTGTTCTCTGGACCAAGGATTGGTAATTATGATGCTTTTGTGTGTTTTAGTCAGAGCTCTACAGAGAAATAGGAATGTTTATTGTTTTCTAACCTGTGTAAGTCTCATGTCATATAACTGCTGTATTTAATAAAGATCTTATATAGATTAACCTGATCTGGTTTGGATCAATATTGTACCTGGACTGTTAGGGCTAATTCCAGAGCCTTAGCTGCTCGCCTAGCGGCTACTGTTGTGTATTAAATCATCTGCAGCTCTAGCCCAGAGCTGATAAGTTGTTAAGTTCTGAAAACCTGACAGGAGGGGGGACCTATTCTCCTGTCTGAGTTGGGAACGTTCTTAAATAGGTCCTGGTGGCAGAACACTGAGTTCAGTGCTCTTGGAGCATGGGGGTTTCTAGCTTCTCTCACTCCTGAAGGGGTGTGGGACTGATGTGAGATTCTCCACGTGCTGGTATAGTAACAAGGACTTGCCTCTCCCTTATCTCCTGGAATGGAGGTGAGAGGGTGCAAGAGGCGAGAACCCTGTGCTTGTTGGCAGCGTCTGGATTCTGGACCTGTGGGCAGAGTCAAGATCCTTTACAAGTAGTTCTTTTCACTTAGGAATACTGGTATCTAAGTTTTAGCCACACTAACCAATCCCCAGCAACTTGATAAGGCTCCATAGGGAATTTAAAATGAAACCTTATGTGCCTTGCCTACTGCTGTAGTTTGGGGAGGGGGGGAAACATATTTTGTCTCTGTGAAGGAGCTGAAAGCCATATCTGACTGGTGAGAATGCTGAGAGGAAAAAGAGGTTTTCTGAGAAGAAAAGCAGACAGAAGATGTCTGAGCAAAAAAGAGTGTCCCATGGAGAGCACAGAGTAGCCTGGAGAAGAGTTTAAAGCAGAGTTGCAGCCTCTGCGGATCTGTAGCAGTACCACAGAAAGCCAGCCAAACTGTAGGAAGGTTTGAGAGAGACTTGCAGAAGGCCTCAAACAGACAGTAAAGATTCTCATCTCTATTGTTCCAACTTCAAATTTTGTTGCCTAGGATGAAGTTTTATATATTGTGTTGTTCTTTAATACCCACCCCTCATTATATAAACCCTATTTTATTTTGATAAATAGTAAATGGTGATTATAGGCTCTGGGGAACTGCTATGAAATTGTATTTTCCATTATTTTGCTACTAATAATTCCCCTTTGCTTAGGAGCAGTGAAGCCAGTGTACTGGAGGTTCTACTGTTTTCTTTTCTTTTTTTCATCTCCACCCAGGTCACATACTTTCTTCCTTTAGCTGGGGGTTGGTGGGAGCAACTGAGATAAAAAGTATAAAGTGCAAAAATGCTCTTTAGTAGTGTATTTTTCAAGGCCTAATCCTCATAGCAGAGTGAGTGCCAAGGATGGTGCAGAGGCAAAATACTTTAGGCCCTTAGGCCTTAGGTCTTTAAGGTGCAGAGTCCAGACACAGCAGGTTGTTCCTTATATGGTATCTGTTCTAAAATAATTAAAAGATTTTTGTTCAAAGTAATGAAAGTAGTGGGATTATGTTTTAAGATTCTCTTTGTTTTGCATATATTATTTTTAGATAACTTTTTGGACCATGAGTTTTTTTGCAATATATATAAAGTATGTTCCTATCCTGCCCTTTTTCCAAGGAACTTAGGGTAGTAAATATATTTTTTCCCTCCTCCATTTTGCCTTATACCTTGTGAGGTAGGTAAGTCTGAAAGAAAATGAGTGTTCCAAGGTCATCCAGCAAGTTCTATGGCAAGCTGAGGATTTGAATCAGGGTCTCCAAGATTATAGTCCAACACTCTAACCACTATATCATAGTGGTATATCACACTTAAGCCTGTCTCTCATTAGGATCAAGCCTCTCACATTCCTCATCCAGCCCTGAGTTTGACTGTCCAAGATAGAAGTTTCCCCACTTCCAACAGACTCACAATATTTTCCTTGACTTGGATTCCGGCCACTGTCATTATCATGGAAAGATTTCTTATAAAGAAGCAGAAAAGCTGTACTGGTGAGGACATACTGGTACTTCTGAGTAAAGGTTTGACTGCAGGGGAAAGCTCGACAGGGAGTATAACTAATACTACTTGCTCAACTGGAAAGTTAACCAAGGAGAAAAAGTCTTCAAAGTTCAGAGCTCCTGATGTGAAGGAAAGTTGGGGCATCAGTTCAAGGATACATGGTGGGGGGGACCATGAATGACTTTCTTTATGATGTGAAAACCAGCAAGACATAAGGCAATATCTGTTGCAAATGAAATAAATACTCCTCTTCCCAAAACCTCAAAATCTAAGGATGTGTATGAAAGTGTTGTTTGAGCTGGTTTCTTGAACTGGAACAGAGCACTGAAAAGATTTCACAGCCATCAAAACACTGAATTTCACCATGAAACTTTCCAGGATAGGAGGTGGAGGACCCAGGCCTGTTCCTGCCTCCCCCACCGGGAACTTCAGAGGTCAAGGCTCCCAACCCAATGGGGGCATCCACAGAGGAGGCACCCAGGCGAACTGGAGAGGGCCACCTCAGACAGGCCTAAATGCACTTGAGGGAGCTGATGGCTATGGGATGCCTACCTTCAGATGGCAGGCCAAGTCCGGAAGAAGCCAACCAGGGTATCCAGGAGGTCTGGGGTTCCTGCCCTGTCAGCCAGCCAGAGGGGCCCCAGCAGCAAAGGGAGGTTGCAACAGAGGCAGTGGGCGCCATCCCCAGAAGTGTTGGCCTGATCAGGAGGAAAAGGGCTGGGAGCACACCGATGGGATTGGGGAATTGGCCAATCTTGTGGTCACGCTCCTCTGACAGGATGGGGGGAGGGGCAGGTGTGGGGCAGGAGGACTTAAGGGAAAGAGAGACGCTGGCCAAGGAGGATCCCCCTCATCCATCTATGATAGAAATGTGGGACAGAACAGAGAGGAAGACGACTGGGTCGATGCTCGAATAGAGGGGAGGGGAAGTATGTGAGGAGTAAGGGTGAAATAACCCCCTTCATATCTTCAGTTTGAGACTGTGCCATGTTCTCTCTTGCCCAAAAAACCCAATGGCCTGGAGCCTGACCCTCCACTTCCCATCCCAATGAGACTTCCCAATTGTGCCAATATAGTTGCTGTTAAAACTGAAGTAAATATGCATAGCAGCTGTTCAGAAGGCAACATAAGAAAATGCAGGAAGCTACAAAGACACTGCTGAACATTTTACTATTTCTGAGGTACCTTGCCTGTCAGGACAATGCAGTAAATGATGTCTTGGGAGACAAGCCAACATGAGCCAGCTCTTGCTGTTACTTTCTGACTTGATGTGTGCACAAAAAAATGGTATTTTTTGAGTTTGGGTATACCAAACCTGAAAAATATTGATATATACCAATATTCCCGATTCCCAGTATCAGTTTGATATTTGGATTTGGAAAATAATTGGTATTGCTGAATTTATTTGGCTCCATTATAACCTGTGGGGACCATCCCCATGCAGTATAATGGATACTTGATCCCCAAGCCACACCACTCATGTTTATCCATCAGCTGCCAGGTTTAAATGGGTGGAAGGCATTAAACCCCTCCATTTCACACACACACACCACTCCAGAGCAGAGGGTGAAAAGGAGCACTGAAATGGCTTCCTCCCATTTAAACTGAAAAGCATGGTGGGTCCATCTGTCAGCTGTTGGGTCTAAATGGAAGGAAGCCATTAAATCCCTCCATTTCACCCCCTCCCCACTCTGGAGCGGGGGAAACAAAAGGAAGAATTGAAATGGCTTCTTCCCATTTAAGCCAAACAGCACAATGGATCTGCCCATCAGCTATTCAGTTTAAATGAGAGGAAGCATAAGGGAGCATGGAAATGGCTGCCAGGGATTTAAACCAAACAGCTGACTGGCACTTCTGCCAGTCAGCTTTTCAGTTTAAATGGCTGGCAGTTCAGTTTCAGTACACCTAAATAAAAGCCAAATAAAGTTGGCTTTTTTGGGGCTCAGCTATATTGGTAGCAGATCTGTATTTGGCTTAAATAATACCTGAAAAATACTGATAAGGTATTTTGGGGGTATTTATTTGGTTTGGTTTATCCTGAATGCATACCCCTATTTCTGACCATGTTCCAAAGCTGAAGTCATGGGTGAATCATTCAACCTACAAATGTACTTCATCTGCAAATGATTGGCCAATGTACTTCATCTGCAAGGCTGATGGTATCCACCTCTCAGAGTGGGGTTGAGATATTTGGCTGCACCTCCACAGGGTTTGCAATGGGTTGTTTAGTTGGCTGCAGTTGTAGGAGCTTTGGTGGGAGCTGGGCTGTTTGCCTGGGTCTTGTGGCAGTTTGGGCATTGGGATGGATCCATTTGTGGGGGAGGCTGTTCCTGTGAGCCCACCTCCCCTCTTTCATGGACTCCATTAAGGGATCATGGGGGTGGAGCTATTTAGTGGTATGCCCAGCTCAGGGCCTGTCAGCTGGATCTCACCATCAGGTGGCAAGGAAACCACATAGCTGCTTGGGCCCATGTGATATCCTGGGACATGCCACTCTGTGGTCTACACCACACCACATGGGGTGGGGTTATATTGGGCAGTTGGTGGTTTGCCATTCGCCATGCTGTACCAATGCTCCTGTGGTGGTATCAAATAAAGCTGTGGCCTATTTTCCCCAGTCAGTTTGTATGTTGCTGTTCTCCCTCACCCTCGCTCCCTCCCTTGCCCCAGGGTCCACGAGCAGAAAATTAAACTTTAAGCTGTACAAGGTGTGCTTGATCTTCTGAGTGGGAAGCAAGGAAATTATTTGTGGCAGCTATTACCGGAATTGGGAAAGCTGTTTAAAGCAGATCTTACTATACCTGTTTCATTCTGAACATTAGAAAGGTCATTGTCATGACTTCATAAGTTAAAGTCTTTTCTGCAGTCAAGCATGGTGCATTCCAGGCTTAATCACATGGCTATTTCACATAGACATGAACAGCTCTCTTGGGAGATGGATTTTAACATTACAGCTAATGAGTGCATCAAAAGTGTGTCAGTTAGAAGAAATACATTCAGTGCTGAACAATCCCAGCAATATATGAGGAGATTCTATTTGTTCTGATTAGTAGTTCAGTTAGTTATAACCAATGTTCCCTCTAAGCTGTGGAGTCTTGTGAGCAAAAGTTCTACTTTGTGAGCTACTGGCATTAAAACTATGAGTGAGTGATTTGGCTACTGCATAAATTAGTCTGCTCTGGAGCCATCCTTCCTGAGCTAAGACAAAAATGTATGAGCCGGAGGCTAAAAAACTGTGAGCTAACTCACACTAACTCAGCTTAGAGGGAAGACTGGTTATGGGGTTTCGGTTTCGGCGTTGCGAATGGCGGCCGCCTCTCGGGACGCTCCCGGAGGTGGTTAGCCCACACGCAGTCAGGGGGGGTCTTCGCATGTGCGAAAGACCCTAGTGAGCCTTAGGCAAAGGCTCCGAACCGGGGGCGCTTTGGGGAGTAGCCTCTTTGCCGGCAGATAGCCGGGAAATTGAGGCTTTCTCCCCGCCCCAATCGGCCCCGCTGCGTTGTGCCCGTAATGGGACTTAGCAGCGCCACCGACTTCCAGGAGTGAAGACAGTGCCATGATTTAACATAAAAAGAAGTGACATCCAATCGTGAGTTGAAGATCTATTTTGAAGCGTGAATTTGAGGCCCCCCCCCGCAAGCGTTTAACCGCAAGGGAGGAGGGAGGAGTCCCTACCCCGTTTGAGAAGCAAGAACTAAAAAGAGAGCGCGACGGGGGGCAGAAAGAAAAAACAGTGTTGGTGAAAGTACCGTCGGGGTTGTATGGAAGATTACGATCCTTTTTAGCTTCCTGGGGGATGCGGCACGAACTTTGTAAAAGTAAATAATAAAACAAAATGTCGACAACGGGGAAAGTCCTGCAGAAACCGGAAGAGAAGAGAGGAGGGACTTCCGATCCGGATAGCCCCCCCCCAGAGCTTGCTGTCAATCAACAAGAAAATGAGATACTGCGCCCTCTGCTGGAGCAAATGCAGAAAATCAACAAAACTTTGTTTAAAGTGGAAAGTGTCCTTATTAGGAGCAAATATCGGAAACATCAAGGAAGATGGAAGAAATTGAACAGAAAGCGACTTTGATTTTAAGTTTTCAGGGCGTAAAAGAGGAAGAGAAAGAAGATCTCGGATTTACCTGGACGAGTGTTTTGGCACCCCTAACTGGCAGTGAAGCGAGAGAATTAAAAGAAGAGGTGGACATGGCTCCCAAAGCCTATTCCGCTTTTATAAAAGGAAATACTCTGCCAGTAGAAGGGGAGGCTGAGCATAGCAGGCGATATACTAGAGATCCAATTTCATGCGAAGTGGCTATGGCGCCCTGGAATTCTGAAGGCCAGAAGTACAAGCAAAAAGAGAAAAGAAAGAAGATAGATTACATCCTCAATACGCGAAAATTTTTGAAGAGACACGCCAGCTGGGAGGAAGACGCAGCACTCAAAATTGAGACAAGCGGTGAAGCAGACAGCGACCCAGGGGGAAGAGGCGATGGAACGGAAGACATTCATGTTAAAAAGGACTCAATCCATAACTGGAAGAGATTTAAAAAGAAGACACTTTGAGAATTGTTCGTGTTGCATCTGGAAGGAGCTGTTTAATTACTAACCCCGATGGACTTTACTAACTGTATTAACAGAGTGACTTTGGACTTTGCAAGGTTTAAAAGAAGATCTTCTAACCATGATGGATGCCTAAAATGGTATTGAATTATACTAACTAAAACTAACCCCTTTTAACAGAAAAAAACTTCACTCCATCTTTATCTTTCTCCATCTGTCTACCCTACCCTTTTCTTATATAAAAAGAATAAAATTCTCTCCTTTTTAGGAGAGTTTTACTAAAAAAAAAAAAGAGGGAAGACTGGTTATAACACATTTATTGTCATGGATTACATAACTTGTATTTGAACTGTCTTTTCGGATGTTGGCCTGTGGCACCACTCTCTTTTCAGGTTTGCCCCTGCTCCTGTTTCTAACATTGAGGAGGTAGAGGAAACCTGGGATTGCCTCTTTGCTTTGGAGGAAAAGGTGCTGTTTTGTTTCAATTTCCAAAGAAATATAAGAGTTTGCCCCTGTGAACACATAGGGAGAGTTTGCCATGCTCAGAGACATAAGAAACTCTGTGACTATTATCTACTTGAAGGTGTGTGGCTGTAATGTGCCTCAGTGCTTTGCCAGTTATTCAAGTACTAGGGAGAGGTCTGAATTTCCTTGTTTGTCTCTATTTCATTGAAGACCTTTAGGCTTTACCCCCAAGACTCAAGCAGATGCATGGCAGTACTTCAGGAGAAGCTGTGTGGCAACCCTGAGCCCCCTGCTCAAGAGGTGCAATGTGCTTAGTACCTGGACTAAGTGCACTGATCATAAAGAATGTAGCCAAGATTCTTAGAATCTCTGAAAGGTGCCTCCAAACTCCTATCCCTATCAGCAGAAAGGGGAAAAAAGGGCTTGAAGTATTTGTATTTTGTATTTATTTATTTCGGCTTTCATGACCAAAAGTCTTAAGCACACTTATAAAAGAATACATTACATGATTATACGTCGGAGGATGTTTATAACAGTGAACGTTCATAAAATCAATGGAATGCAAGGTAATACGTTGCTTTACAGGAATTACTATAAGCATATCAGAATACATTATCCACATCAGAATATTACACAACATAAAGACTCAAAACAGGTAAACACAGCATAAAATCCTTGAACAGATGTGAACTCAGAAAAATTTAATTTTTCCCCTTTCTCCTTTTTATTTATCACCAAGGCCAGAAACATGGCTACAAATTTAGTGACTATATTATCAACTTTGTCAGACAGGAGAACAGAAATTGACCATGGAAGGGAGGGGAGCTTTTCTTTCGCCAAAATGGGTATGATGTATAAGCTCTTATTCTGCTGTCTCCTGGGATGGAAAAGGCTAATCCCCCATCCCCAAATGTTTTAATTTGGCAGGAATATCTCATTGCCAAGAAATAATGAACAAAGTTTGACTCCAGTGGCACCTTTAAGATGAATAAAGTTTTATTCTGGGTGTAAGCTTTTGTGTGCATGCACACTTCTTCAGACACACTGAAAAAGAAGTCACCAACCATTACATATAGGAAGAGGATGAGGAAGGTGTTGCCAGGAAGGGCCAATTAGAGTCAAGATGCATAAGTAACTGAGCAGTAAATATAGTTAATACTGGATAAAGGTGATTGGTAAGATGTGTGAATAGCAGTAAATTAGCATCCAGCATAATAAAGGATTTTAACAAACAGATGCGAGAACTGAATGTTGTTAGCATGTGTAGTGAGATAAGAAACCAATATTTCTGTTAAGCCCTGGGAGGTTCCATTGTCCTGAGTGTTGTAGCTCAGCAATCTCCCATTCTAACCTGTTTCTGAAGTTCCTTTGCAATAAAACAACTGAGGTCCCCCATTTAATGTCCTGGGAGGTCGAAGTGTTCTGCTGCAGGTTTCTCAGTTTTGTGATTCTTGGTGTCAGATTCCTGTCCATTTATCCTTTGGTGTAAGGTTTGACCTGCTTGCCCTTTGTAGAGAACTGAAGGGTATTGTTGGTAGGGTTGTGCATTCTAAAAAATACCCCCCAAATACCTTACTGGTATTTTCCAGGTATTCTCAGGGGTCTTTTTTTTTGGGGGGGGGAGCACACCAGAGCACAGCTCTGGGAGCTCAGAAGCCAAGCCCCGCCCCCAGCCGGATCCCTGGGGAGTCTTTCAGGCAGCCGAATGTCAATTTCAGCTCCATTGTATCCTATGGGCCATTGAAGTCAATGGTGAAAATATAGGGTATATTCTGGGGGCTGAAGGGGACGGAGTTTAAGGGAGAGACTCCAAACTCACAGGGTAGCTTATAGAGCCTCTCCCCAAGATACCCACCAAGTTTCAAGAACATTGGACCAGGGGGTCCAATTCTATGGGCCCCTAAACAAGTTGCCCCTATTCCCTCCATTGTTCTCTATGGTGGGAAAAAGTAACTCTCTTTCTTTCCCTCCCCTTTCCTTCTCTTTCTTTCCCTCTTTCCTACCTTCTTTCCTTCCCTCTTTCCTCCTTCTGTGGCCCAACTCTCATGAGAAGGAGTTTAAACTTTAAACCCCTTCTCTCTTAGCTCCCCCACCCAGGCCAGCTGGGGAAGGGAAGGGGAGGCTTTTGAAGATGCCTCCCCCCTTTTTGCTTCCCCTTCTGACATCACTTCCGGTGATGTCAGGGGGCGTGGCATATGCTAACAGCCTAATAGCTCATTAGCATACCATATGCTAATGAGCTCCTGCAGCTATTTTTCTACGAAAAGACCCCTGGGTATTCTTAAGCCAAATGCAGATCAGAGATATAGCTGACCCCCCCAAAAAAGTGATTTATTTTTTGGGGGGTTATTTGGGTATATTCAGCTATACTGAGGAGCCCTCTCTTCCACCATGGTGCAACTTGGTGAGTGAACTCAGAAGGCATATTCCTTCTGAGTTCACTTGCTAAGTCGTTCCGCTGCTGTGCTTGGAGAAGGCAATAGACATTGAAAGAGATCATGGTCTCTTGAATTCACTTGCTGAGTTCCACCACCCCCATCCTTGGAGAAGGTGGTAGGCTTTTGCCTCCTCCAAGCCCAACCATGCTGCAGTGGTGCAACTTGGCTAGTGAACTCAGAAGGCATATGCCAGTTTGGTGTAGTGGTTAAGTGTGTGGACTCTTATCTGGGAGAACGGGTTTGATTCCCCACTCCTCCACTTGCACCTGCTGATGTGACCTTGGGTCAGTCACAAGCTCTGGCGCAACTGTTCTCTCAAGGACAGTTTGTGTTAGAGTTCTCTCAGCCCCACCTACCTCACAGGGTGTCTGTTGTGGGGAGGGGAAGGGAAAGGAGTTTGTAAGCCGCTCTGAGACACCTTTGGGCAGTGAAGGGTGGGGTATAAATCCAAACTCTTCTTCTTCTTCTTCTTCTGAATTCACTTGCAGAGTTGCACCACTACCACAGCACTTGGAGAAGGTGGTAGGCATTTAAAGAGATTGAGTTCTCTTTAAATGCCTACTCCTCCAAGCCCCACCATGATGGAGGGTGGCATAACTCAGCGAGTTGCACTGCAGTGGTGGCATGGCTTGGAGAAGGCATTTAAAGAGACTCCATTGCCTTCAATGGAGGATGGGGGCACATTCTTTGGGGGCCCATAGAGTTGGACCCCCAATCTTTTCCAAACTTGGGTTTTATTTTTTAATTTTTAATTTTTTTTTTTTTAAGAGAGGCACCAGCAGCTACACTGCAAATACCTCAAAAAACAGAGCCCCAGATACCCTCAGATCAATTCTTAGATATCCCCAGATACTTGTCAGATTCTCTGAGCCCCAGATACCACCAGAGCGATTCTCCTTTATAACCCATGGGGATCCTATAGGGTATAATGGAGCCAGAAAATTTTGGGTTTCCCAAAAAATTCCCAAATCCCAATGCCATACCGATATTAGGATTCAGGAATATCAGAAAATATACCCAAACCCCCAAAGTACCTATTTTTTGTTGGTATTTAATGGCATACACAATGTTAAAAGACAGGCAAGTGAATGAGCTTGAGATGGTATAGTTGATGTTGTTAGGTCTAGTGATTGTGTTGTCTGCATGTATGTGGCAGCAAAGTTGGTATCTGGGTTTATTACAAGCTCTGGAACCAGTGTCCATGTTCAAATTATATGTCGTATTATTGTGGGTGAGGAGTTGTTTAAGATTAGGAGGCTTTCTGTGGGCAAGAATAGATTTGCCCACCAGTACTTGTAAAAAAGAACTGTCATTATCCAGTAGAGGTTGTAAATCATTGATGATGCACTGAGCTGTCTTGAGTTGAGAGCTGTATGTGACCACTAGTGGTGTTCTGTTATTGTCTCTTTTGGGCCTGTCTTGCAACAGGTTTTCCTAGGTACCTTTCTGACTTTGTTAATATGTTTCTTGACTTCATCAGGTGGATATTTTAGTTCAAAAAAGGTTTAGTGTGGCTGAGTTCAGACTGTCAGTCTGCCCTGAGATAGGCACGTTTCAGCACCATTTCACAACCGGATTAAAGGGGGCGTTCACCCAGGCACATCTGTCTGGCGTTCCCCACCCGTAGTCAACCCGTTGTGTACCGCTTTGGTCCCGCGTTTAAAAGATACCTGGTGAAAGTGGTAGCAAATCCTGGAGAGTGTGTTTATCTTGCTTCATACTGCTTCCGGGAAGTGTGAACACTCACCCGAAAAGCCGAGAACAACCCACAGTAATAATGTCCACCAGGTGTTTCTGCGCAAGGTGCACTTGATTGCTCTGGAGAGGCAGCAGCGATATGATTGGATGTGCTCCACTCTACCGTCCAATGTGGTGCCAGCGCAATGGGATCCTCCCCAAATCGCCCTGATGTGCTTATGTGCATGAGTGCATATGTGCACATAGCTGAATTACCAGGAAAAAGCCGTTTACAGCTGCGCCTCTGGGCCAGCAGTCTGAACACTCCCTCACACCTCCTCCCGGTATGCTCCCACATCAGTCAGCGCAGTGTGACCAGCAAAACCCGGAGCAGTTTGTTCCGGGGCTTCTTTGCCATGACTCGCTCCTGCTTCAAACTGCCAGTCTGAACTCAGCCTTGTAGATCCCTCAACTGAGAATATCTGTCTGTAGAATTGGAACAGTTGTGTCCTCTTCTTTCCTTCCTGTGAGAAGGAGACTAAACAGTTTGAAAAACTAGAGCCAGTCTGCATTCTAATGAATTA
The DNA here is from genome assembly GCA_029375565.1 of Gekko gecko. Classification (NCBI taxonomy): domain Eukaryota; kingdom Metazoa; phylum Chordata; class Lepidosauria; order Squamata; family Gekkonidae; genus Gekko; species Gekko gecko. The sequence goes on along the minus strand of JAPDNY010000003.1, from coordinate 134,963,527 downwards.
ATGTAGCATAGATTATAGTCAAAAAGAATAAAACAGAGTGGATGCCAGTTTCTTCTGTGGTATTATATCAGGGATACACAACAATGTTGTAGCATTTATACAGTAAGATGGGATGGTAGCCCCCACGGGCTTTGAGGGGTAGCTGCCATAGGCATTTGCTGTAAATAACAGGTATGGGCTTTGACTTTAACTACCACAGCTAAAGAGGACCATAGGGTCCTGGCATAGGTCTTTGACAATCCATTTATTTATATAATGAATAGTTCTTCTATAATTTAAAATGAATGAGTGCACTGTCTTACCATTAGTTTTCATAGTGTAAGATCACAGCTGATTAAAGAAAAGATTAAGAGTCAGGTCAGATGTGTGTCCCCCCACTTAGTCATGTAGCTAATTTCACACACGTCTGAGTAGGACTCTCAGAATCTTTCATCAGCTACTTCATGAAAAGGGATTTTTACTTGCCATTGCTTATGGAAATAGCTGCTACAATCTTCTGTGAACACCTCCACAATCATTACACTATGTAAGTGAGCTATGGAGACCCAACTGTAAGCATCCTTGATCATTATTAAAATGAAATAATGGCCCCGGTCACATGGGAGGATTTGCCACGCGAGAGCGACGGATCAGGGGTGCATCAAGTGGGCACAATCATACTGCAACATCTGGCAAGCATTGCACACCCACCCCTAACCCGTCCCATCCAGCTGAAAACATGGATCAAAAAGGTACTAGGCAAAATGGAGTACCTACCGGAAGATCCGCATCAACAGTGGGCATGGGATTGTGGACGTGCCAGCAGCCTGTTGCATCCTGCATCCGCGCATGCGCCCTAATGTGGGACCATCATGTTGCCTCGCTAGGACTCCAGCCTTTGCCTTACCAGTGTGATCGGGTGCCGATGGAGGGAGGACGGAGCCGTGGGGGAGCGTAAGATTGCGCTCTCGTGCTTCTTTTAGCTCTGCATCTAATATGCCTCCCTTCCCCGACAGATTTTCCCACTCATGTGACCAGGACCAATGTTATTATACTTGTAGTCTTACAATGAATACAACACTTGGAATTATATCTCTTTATGTTTGAAGGAACTCCATAGTTCGTGTGTACATTTCTGCAGAACCAAACAGAATTATTTCCACTGTATATTCCACCAGCTCTCTCACTATACCCTCCTTCTTACTTTGCACTCATCATCACACAACTTGTTGGCGGTGCTGGGCCCCCAAGAGGCCTGCTTGGCTACCACCAGGACAAGGGCCTTTTCCATCTTGGCTCTGTCCAAGTGGAATGCCTTGCTGGACAAGGTTCAAGCCCTGTGAGACCTTCTGAGCTTCCACAGGACTTGCAAGTCAGTCTTGTCAGAGAGGCCTTCTCCTGATCTTGTTCTATTGGCCCTTCTGGAACTTACCCACCTATTAACTTTTTAATAAATTTTTATATTTTGTTGATTATTTATGAATGGCCAGTGACTGAATTTTATTACCTTATATATTATGTATTTTATATGCAATTATTGTTTTATTGCTGTAATCCTCCCTGAGCCTTCAAGAAAGAGTGTAATAGAAATCTAGATCAAGCGACAGTGATCGATCGACAGATAGATGATAGATAGATGATAGATAGATGATAGATAGATAGATAGATAGATAGATAGATAGATAGATAGATAGATAAACAGACAGACAGACAGATAGATAGATGATATAGATCTCAATCCCCAGCTTAGCCTTCTTAACTGTCAAAGGAGAATGACTTCTCCCTTTTTGCTCCAGTGGTCGGGTTCCACCCATTAACTCTTCTCATGTAGATTGCATAACTGACCTTGTTTTTCACTCTTACATTATTTCTTTACAGATGAGTTACTTGTAAGTTATATAAGTATATTAAGCCAGAGGATCTGTCCCATTGTTCCTAAGCTACAAAGGAAAAGTGGAGCATATCAGGAGGTAGCAACATTATGTGGAGAATTTTTGACTCACACCTAAAAGCTTTCCCACTTCAATAAGAGATTTTATCCTGCTGAATGGTGAAAACAGGTTCGCCCCCTCTTCTCCCTGGGCTGTGGAATTTAATTGGGTTGCCACTGGTAGTAATTGTGTACCTGTGCATTGTTGCTACATTGCAAAAAAATAGCAGAAGGAATAGGAACTCCTAAATAAACAAGAAATTACAGACAAAAGTTCTGAATCTGATTTTTCTCGCAAGTGGATTTGTTTGGTTTAATAGAACATGTTAGTCTTGACTGTGTCTGCTGGATTAAAGCAAAGACTTGCCAGTTGGATAACTGTTTTGTCCTCTGTTCTCTGTAGTTTTAGTTCTCTTTGCAGTCCTTCCATTATATTCACTGAATGGGAAGCAGCATGCGAAAAGGCATCATTTTGATCTTAGGAAAAGTGTTTCTGATTACTTTAGTGAGGACTGGGATGCTGTTGCAAGTGAAATGGCCATCTGGTGGCCTTCAGTCCCACTTGTGTGTATTCATATCCTGGTAGAAATGGTCAGCAGCTAGATAGTAGAGAATGCATGAGATTTAACAGCAGGACTTCAACTGTACAAAATGTTGTTTCTGATTTTTTTTTAAAGGGTTTAAGCAAAGCAGGCATTCAAAGCACTGAACTTGCAGAGAGTGATGTGGGTCAGTAGAAATGTCCAGAATAGCAGTAAAAAAAATAAATTACCTCTGAACTGTATGGAAAAATAACCTGGGATATTAAGGGAGACTGATGCAATAATACTAGTGAAAAATAGGTTGTGAACTCGCAAATACTAAGTTGTATATACTGGAAAGGAGGGATCTCTTCAGCTACACCTTAAATTTATCTAGGAAAAATATCTTTGATAAGAAGTGATACACTAATGAGATTTTCTGTATTCCTTGATTATACATCTGCTTTTTACAGGGAAATAATTTATGAGAATCCACTTAAAGCAATTCGTATAAGCTAAATATCAGTCAGTGGTCAGGCTTTGCGTTGGGATCTAGATAACCAGTTTATTTAGCATAGCATCAAATAAACCACTTCCCCTTGTCTACCACTTGGAACTGTCTTTTAAATTTTTTACAGCAAGGGTAAGCTGCTTGTCCACACTCACCAATAACAGCTTGTCTGTGTACCTTTAAATGAATGAATGGTAGGCAATAGACTGTAATGCTGGTATCTGAAGTTACAAACAATACAAACTTTAAAACACCTTAAAAATAAGGGTTTTTAATGCTGGATGGTATGGTATACAATCCGGGGAGGGGTGGGAGTTGCTTATAATTGTACTATGAGCTCATTTTCACTTCAGCTTATGTGCATATATTCCTTTCTCAAGAGATGTTGCTGGACATGTAATTGTGGGGTCAGGTTCAAAATTGGATTGGGAAATGCTGGCCACTGGATAGGTAGCTATTAATTATGTTTTAGGCTGTAGTGCAATCCTAAAAAAAAACACTTTCCTTGAATTAAGCTCCATTGAATAAAATGGATCATACTTTTGAGTACACCAGCTCTGGTTTGTACTTAACTGGACAATCCCAGAGTTACAACTGCCTGCAAATCATTGCACCAGCCCACAATTTATTACCTTACACTAAGTATGTGTGGTTTCTGTGTAAAAGAAAGGTACTCTGTAAAAGACTTTTTTTAATGTTTACACTCTTAGCAATCAGATTAGGGATTGTCTTTAGTGCAAAGTAATTTACAAGAGGGAACTCAGCATGGTATAGCCCAGAGGTGTCGAATTTATTTGTTATGAGGGCCGGATCTGACGTAAATATCGCTTTGTCGAGCCGGGCCATATGTGTCATAAAATGTAACACAAGATACCAGAGATATAAACTTTACAAAGATGACTCCAGATGCCAACTGGCAGTAGCAGGCTTGATTGGATTAGGATAGGATATGCAGATGTGTAGTAGGCATGGAGATATCAGCATTGGTAATGATACAGGAAACCTAGGATGCATTGGGAATGATACAGGAAACAAAGGAAACCTCCTTTGACACAGGAGGATTCGGAGCAGGAGGATGCAAAGAATAAATAGAAATAAGTCTGAAAAAGTGAGTAGTAACTCACAAAAGAAAATACCCTACCACAAATGTTGTTACCGCATTTCTTACTCTTTCTACTGCTATTGGAAACCACAACACTCAAAAACCAGTGGTGGAACATTTTAACATTCCAGGACATTCAGTTGCTGACCTAGAAGCAGCAGTTCTCTTAGAAAGGAATTTCAAAGGAAGAGTAGAGAGATTGCTGAACTGCAACTGATAATGAAGCTCAAAACAACACATCTTCCTGGGCTCAGCTGAGACCTAGGTTTCTTCTCTCATTACCAATGCCTGCTATTGTCATTTGGTGTCTGAAATCACTTCACTCTCCAAGACATAAGGACAGGTGGACTCACATTCTAGCTGTATCTGAAGAAGTGAGCAGTCACTCATAAAAGCTCATGTCCCGCCACAAATTATGTTAGTTGTTAAGGTGCTACTGGACTCTTAATCCCTTCCACTAAAAAAAATTGCAAGCTGTGGTGTTAGGTTTCTTTTATTTTCCCCTCATCTTTTAGAACTGGAAAGGGGGTACTCTCCAAGTGAAATGATGTGTTGATTTCAGATTGGGCAAAATCCATTCAGTGCTAGTGATGATAATGAAACAGTTAAAAAAAAATGGGGGGCGGTTAACGTGAAGAAAGGCAACCAGTGAAGTGGGAGGGGAGAAAGAGAGACAACCTACTTAAGTGGAATATATGGAATCATAAATGTATTTTATAATACTTAGACATCTATTTCCAGTCATTAAACAATGGGATCCAATCCAAGTGTTGTAATTCCTAATCAGAGCATTTTTGAAAGAAAATAAAATTCCAGATAGGCACAGAGAAATCTAATCTCTAATCTCTAATCAGAATAAGCTAAAATAATTTCCTTTCAATTATTTTATGCCAGATGCATCTCTTTCCCTCCCCCCTTCCTTTTTAAATGTGTGTGTGTGATCAGGTATCAAAGTAAACAGCAGAGCAGGGCAATTTTAATGTAAATTGTGCTTGCCAGAAGCATTTCCCTCTTTCCTTCCCTCTCTCTGAAGAAGTGTGTGTGTGTGTGTACACAAAAGCTTATACCTGGAATAAAACTTTGTTTATCTTAAAGGTGCCATGGGACTCTCTCTCTCTCTCTCTCTCTTGTGTGTGCTCTCTCTCTGGCTCTTTCCCTCCCTCTTTCTTTCTCCCCAAAGGAGGAGGAGGAGGGGGAGAAGCCCTCAGACAGTGGAGGGAGGCTTGGCATTCTTTCTCTCCCATGCAAAGCAGGAAGCAGGAGACAGTGATTCAGGGAGCTGGGCAAAAGCTGCAATGTGGCAGCGGTGGCAGCAGCAGCCCTGGAGAAGGAAGCAGGAGGTAGCCAGTTGCTTGTGGTCTGGCTACGAGCCCTGCAGGGGTAAGTTATGGCCTGTGGGCCATATGTTTGACACCCCGGTCTAAGCAAAGGCAAAGTGATTACTTCTTCTGGGTAATGACAAGGCGATTAACCCATGCAGTTGATTTTGTCACCCTAGAGATGGCTTTCATCTTTTCCAGATGGTCAATGGTCTCCGTGAGTGCAGGTAGTGTAGTATAGGGAATTTTGCTACAACTGTGCATCATCAGCAGTATCTCAGGGTACATATAGATATGGTAGGTGCCCAGGTACTGTCCAAGCCCTTTTGTAGGTCTGCAAAAGAAGCAAAGATGGGCAGTGACATACTATGGACTTTCCTAAGAAGCTCAAGGGCCATGCAGGCTGATTTTTCAAGCAGGGGTAGCTCATCATCTTCCATGATGTAGAAGGTTAACATAGCGGTTCAAGAGCCAGCCATTCAGGGTGCTATGATTGTTGCTTTTGACCTGACTTTGGATTCTTTAAAGCAACCAGAACAACATTTGCTGGTGCTTCTTGCATGATAAACTTCAAGGTAGAAATTATGCCTTTAGGTAAGGTATTTGGTTGAGCACCACTATCCATCTTGCAAGATACAGGAACACATGCTATATATACTAATGGTGGAAAACCATGGCTCAGAACCATTAGGTTCTTTCCTAGGCTAAGGTGCTGTAATCACTCCTACAGACAAGGAGGCCTTCTCTAGCGGGGTAAGGATCTGTTTACTCCTGCATACCTTTGCAAAACTGAGTCTGTGCTCCACATTTGTAGCAAGTAGTTCCAAATGCAGGTCAGGCTTTGGGCTTGTGACTGCAGCCACACCTCCTGAAAGAGGATCGCTGTGCAGATGAGCTATCTCTTGAGGCTGGAGGATTGCTTGGAAACTTAGTTACTTTGTGTTTTGGCTGCTTTTGCTTTTATGCTATTACATGCAAAGTCACTGGAGCCTCTGAAGGCATTGCTAGGGCCTGTGCATGAACTAAGGTTTGAGCTCTGCAAATATCAATTGCTTTTGCAAGGGTGAGATCAGCATGATCTAGCAGCTTCTCCTTTAGCTTATTATAAGTAATGCTAAAGACAATTTTGTCCCTAATCATACTGTCCTCTGCTGCTCCAAATTCATAGTCTTGAGCTTTGCACCTCAGTTGTGTGACAAAACTATCGATGTTCTCTGCTTTATTGAACCTGAGCTGCCAAAACTGGTAATGTTCAAAAACAGGGTTTTTTTCCTGGTCTGACAATTTTTAAAGGCTGTTAGGACTGCTTCCAGGGTTTTCCTGGCTGGATCTGCAAACACATTCTGCATATTATTGTATATCTCCAAGGTTTTATCACCAATACAGTGCAGTAGGACTGCAATCTTATATTCTTCTGGTTTATTTAATGCATTGGATACTGTGAGGTAAAGACTAAGCTTTTGCTCCCATCTCCTCCAGTTCTTCCCCAAACTGCCAGCCAAGACCAACTCAGACACAGGCTTGAAAGACTGCATCTTACAGTCACTGGGAGAGCTGTAGCAGGCTTGATGAAGAAGTGGACTCACTTCTGAAACCATGTGGTGTTTGTCTCCTCTGTAAAATGTACTCACTGTGGAGGTGGATAAATGGTCCACCCTAAGGCCAGAGAGATGCAGCAGGCAAGATGTCTTCAAGATCATTTTTAATGTGCAGAACAGGAAGGCAGGGAACAACTTAAGACTTAACAGCAGATGGAGTCCTACCAACAAACCAGTTCTAACTAGTATATTCCAGAAGACACACCCATTCATCTGTAGAGAGGGAGTTAGGACCTACACATTACAGCCCCTTGCTGGGGTCACCATAACTTGGTTGCAACTTGAGCCGATGTAGTGTAGTGGTTAGTGTGTTGGACTTGGATCTGGGAAACTCAGGCTTGAATCCTTACTCAGCCATGAAAGGTTGCTGGCTGACCCTGGACAAGTCATAGACTCTTACTGTAACCTAACTCTCAAGGTTGTTGTGAGAATCAAATGGAGATGAGGAGGAGAATGTAAACTACTTTGGGCACCCATTGGGCAGAAAGGGTATAAATGAAGTAAATAAATAAAACTGCCCAACTATTACTTCCCATCAACCCTTTCCCCTCTATGGTGTCCCAGCCGTCTGACTCCATCTTCAAAAAAACTGTCTGCATTTGCTTTCGTCTTCACACTTCAACTGTGCCAGTATATTTTTGCCTGTCTGCATATGTTTATCGCCCTTTCATGGTGGCTCCACTGTAATTGTGCCTCTGTACCACTTTAAATGAATCTTCTCCAAACAACATTCAAACAAGCATAGAGAAAGACGGTGTCACAGACTCATGAAACTAATTTAAAAATGCAAATACAGATTCAACCTACAATTCTTTTTGGAGAATTTCTGGGGTGTAAGACTCAGTATTTTGCCTCTTTGATCTTATAACTCAGATTTTGGGAGAGGTGAAGTCAGGGGTTTGACATTTGTGGATAAAAGGCATTTTACCCATTCCCGGAGGCATTTTCTTTTACACAGACAAGCTGCAGCATGGTGGCTTGTAACTAAAAACAGATACCAGGTGCTGAGCAATCATTTTTCCCTCTCTTCTTACTGCCTTCTGCCATGAATGACCCCATGTACTCCTGAGACAAATTTCCTAGTGCAAACATTCAGATTTTCTGCCTGTTCCTTTCACATGCCACTGCTGACATTAAAGACATTAAATAAGTGAATGGAAAAGAAGGAAAGAAACCAGGGAGAAAAGATTGTGAAATAGGACAGATGAAAATGAAATGGGTTAGTGAGGAATTAATTGACTCAGGACAAGAGGTCCAGAGCTTTCTTGCAGCTTCTTGTTTTCCATTGCCTTTTTACATTTGTGAGGACATTCAGACAGTAGACATGGTACATTTGTAAGGGTGCATTGCCTCAGTATGCCCAACCACAACACTCCTCCTCAGCTATTATGGGCCTCCTTATCACAAACCTCCATGTCTTTTCCCTTAGCCTAAAAAAAAATTCTTCTCTAGTGTTTCTCGAAAGATGTTTCAACTGTCTTGTTGTTTTAATCATTTCAAGCACCTTCTCCAGGTCTACTGCTTCTCTTTAGACATAGCGACTCTTGAACTATCCATAACACTTTCTTCATTAATGAAAACATTTATTAGCTGTATTTCTCTCTTACAGGATTTCAAGGCAACTTACAATATTAAATAAGAATAAAACACAATAAAATACAGAAAACCACTTATTTAAAATCAACCATTTTCAACTGCTTGAAATTAATTGAATGCCATCCTGAATAAAACCATTTTCAGCTGCTTCCTAACAGCTGAGTTGAGGGGATGTACCAAGTGCCAATTCAGACATTGTGCCTGACATTTTTTTTCTAATAGTGCTAATGTAAAATTTCCAGTATAGCACGCCAGATAGATTTCTGAAATAATCTATTCACTGCAACCCAAGATTTCTTTCCTCAGCAATCACAGTCCAGTTAGCTTATAAATTTGGATCCTCTACCCCGCTGTTGTACACTACTTCGATCAATATCATCTGCCCTTTTGTTTTCTGCTCACCCATTTTGAAGAAACTCTCTGGGAACACTTCTGTGCCTGTTTGGGATTTTACTGTTACCCAATAAGTGCATATAATCTGCAAATTTTGCTATATTACTGTTTGGCCCTGTATTGTGTAATATTTATTACTAAAATAGTCTAGATAGAGATTTAAAGAAAGACCTGGGAGGAAAAAAACCCCCCAGTAAAGTTGAAGGATGAAAGGAAGTTTGCCCCCAAAGGTTTCTGTAAATAATAAGAAATTTATAAGAAACAAAAGGTCAGTGAAGGATTTAAAAAAGCCTATAAGTGATGGCAGCGGCAATTTACTGACCAAAGAAGCAGACAGTTCTCCAAAATTAAATGAATATTTTGCTGCCCTCACAGAGGAAGATAGAGTGAGATACTGGGGCTAGTCATAAATTTCCCCAGAGCAAGAACCCATAGTGAATAAAATAAGACCCGTGCCAAAGCAGATGCTCTAGAAATTAGTGCATCTGAACTCTAAAGGCTAACTAGCCTCCTGGCAGCAATAGAGCGAGGGAACGATCCCAGAGCAATTGGAAGAGGCCTGCTTAGCACAGCGATAGAGGGACTGATTCAAAAGGCAGCCGAGCCCTTCCTATTCCCTGCTCTCATCTCATGCTTTCTCCTGGGATCATGGCTCTCTGGCTTCATTAGCTGAGTTCACACTGGCAATTTACCATGGAATGTGTCACAGGCAGGACAGGACACAGAAACTATTTCTGCCATGGCCAGTTCTATGGTGAGGCATTACAGCTGCTCTTTTCCTCTCCAAAGTACCTTCCAGCTATATTACGGAGTACAGCACAGAAGCCTTTGGCAGTTCAGATGCGTTCTGAATGACAGTAAAAGGAACCATGCAGGTTCAAATGTCTGTGTTAAAGATCTGTGCTGTCATGGTAGAATGTAAAAGAAAAAAATCTGGATTGAAAATCTCCTATGAGAAGAAGATATATAATCACTGGGATATCTGTTAACTACAAAATCCATGTAGTCAAGGTTTAAAAGTATCTAAGCACCAATTCACGTGACCCAATTCATTTGATTGGTTATGCTCTTTCACCCCCAGCCCTCGTCTTAATTGCAGGTTGCAGTGAGAGAGCTGATTGTTTGCAAGGATGTCTGGACAGCTGAGGAAATTCAAATGCCTTTGTTTGCGCCTTTACACCACTTTCCAATGGTTGTTGCATCCATTGAGCTGCAATTTTAAAAGGCACACTAGAAAAGAAAATTCAGTTTGTGATTTCTGAGATGAAATTTTCTACTTAAGTGCTTCTGTGTGCTCCCAGTGACTCTCTATTAAGAGGACAAATCTTGTGATCACTTCTTGCAATCACCTTACAAGCAGATACTGTTGACTAGGGGATGTGCAGTTGGAAATTGCCAAGTCTAAAAGTTATCTGTCTTAGCCAGCATCAAATTGTATCAGCTACATCTGAGGCAGTCAAAGGTTTCCCAGAACTCCCAGATCTTTTGATATGGTGAATTAATTGTTGAGGAATTTATTTATTTATTCATTCATTCATTCATTCATTTGTTTGTTTCATTTCTATCCTGCCCTTCCGTCTAGGCGGCTCAAGGCGGCTTACAGCATCATAAAACCCATGTACATAAAAACATAAAAATCTCATTTCAAACAGACTGGCTAAAATTAACAGTGCTGCCTGTCCTTTTTTAAAACAACAACAACATTTCTTCCAGTCATTCATAGACTAGGACTTATTAGGCAAGTTGTCTTGGCCAGTCACGCAGTCTGGCTTGAAGGGGAGGAAAATTTTAAAATGCAGCCATCCATTACATTGTACATTTGGTGGTGCATGTGTGCCATGCTTGCAGCTGCTCCTTGCACCTTTGGGGAGACTCCTTGCTTAGCCAGGCAGATCCCACTAGTGTTGCACTGGACTCTTTCGTCAACAGACTAGTGTGATTCATTTCAGTTTTTATTTATTACTACTAGCTAGCTTTTCTCTTTTCCTTTTCCCCTGGAAGAGGGTTACTGTATCTGGGGGGGTGACATTTGGTCATGAGGGGTTCAGCAGAAGTATTATTGTTACTATTTTGGGGTTGTATGCAGAGTAACTTCTAGTGTGTTTTGAATCTTCTGCCTTTATTTTTTCATGATTCTGAGGCGTTTCTTTCTTGTTTTTCTTGCCCCCCCCCCGGGTTTCTTGGCTTTTCTGACTGCCTTCAGTTAGTGGATTACCTGTTTTCCACTTTTTTTTGGGGGGGGAGATTAATTAATGATTTGGGGTAATTCAGTTCGCAGGATGAGTTGTGTGAGTTCACAGCATGAGAAGCTAGGGAGAAGAGTGGGGAGGTTGTCCTCCAAGGTCTGCAGAGGGCATGGGAAGAGCAGCCCACCCCAGCCTCTGGCAGGGTGATGAAGCAACCTCTGGGCCCTTTTCACAGTGCCTGCTACTCCAGTTGTGCCACTTGCAGCTCTCCCTGTAGAGGCTGGTGGTGGAGCTGGCATGGGTGTGGCTGCAGCACCTGCTGCTGCTCCTTCTGGGTCTGGGTCTGTTGTGACTCAGCCAAATGAGGAAGAAGAACAGGAGCTGCATTTGGGGTTAAGCTCTGGGGACGAAAGTCAAACGAATCTGGAGCTCACCCCAGGGACGCACGGGCTGACTGAGGGACTGCAGGAACAGCCTGATCTTGGTGCCCATTCTTCATTGCCTACACTTTATTGCTTTGCAGGGGTGTGGCAAGAAGAGAGCCTGGAGGAATTAGGGGAAGAGAATGAGCTACAGTGGAAGCTACCATCTCTATTCCTTTGTCAAATCTTTCTGCCCACGTTTCTCCTTCCATAAACCCTTCTGAGAATAAGGCTTACATGCACACTGCTGCTGGGCAGTCTGGTCATTCATGCAATGTATTCTGTCATCTGGAATTATTTCCAGAGGATCCATATTTTGCCAGGTGTCAGATCTGTAGAGCAAGGATCAGTCATGGGAGAGACTATAGTCATCTTATAGAATCATAGAGTTGGAAGGGGCCGTACAGACCATCTAGTCCAACCCCCTACCCAATGCAGGACCAGCCTAAAGCATCTCTGACAAATATTTATCCAGCCTCTTGAAAGCTGTCGGTGAAAGGGAGCTAACCACCCCCTTAGGCAGCTGATTCCATCTTTGAACCACTCAAACCGTGAAATATCCGGCTTTCTTAATATCCAGCTGATACCTTTCTGCATGCAATTTAAACCCGCTGCTTTGGGTCCCATCCTCTGCTGTCAACTGGAACAGCTTCTTGCCCTCCTCAAAATGACAGCCTTTCAAATATTGAAAAAGAACAATCATCTCCCCCCTCAGTCTCCTCTTCTCCAAACTAAACATTCCAAAGGCTCTTAGTCTTTCCTTGTACAGCTCAGTCTCCTTGTTGCTCTCTTCTGCACCCTCTCAATTTTGTTCACATCCTGAGGAACTATAAAAGGTCCCACAGGGCCTTGGTCTCTTCTGGGAGCTCATTCCACTAGTATGGAGCTGCCATCGAAAAGGCCCTGGCCCTGGTTATATCCAGTCTGGCATCTTTGTGACCCAGGAGGGCCAATTGATTTTGGGACCCTGACTGCAGTGCTCTCTGGGGGACATATGGGGAAAGGCGGTCCCTCAGATATGTTGGTCCCTGACTATAAATGGCTTTAAAGGTAAGAACCAGCATCTTGAAGCAGCTTTGGTACACTATCGGCAGCCAGTGCAATGCCTTCAGCACAGTCTGGATGTGCTCCTGCAGAGGGAGGCCCATCAGAAGCCTGGCTGCAGCACTTTGCACTAGCTGCAGCTTCCAGATCTGTGACAAGGGCAGCCCCATGTAGAGAGCATTACAGTAGTCCAATCTTGAGGTGACCATCTCATGGATCACTGTTGCCAAGTCATTGTGGTTGAGGAAGGGAACCAGCTGCCTAATCATGAGAAGATGGTAAAAGGCTGACTTGGCAAAGGCTGCTACCTGGGCCTCCATGGTTAAGGAGCCATCCAGACCCACTCCCAAACTCCTAACCTCCAGCACTGGCACCAGCAGCACCCCATCGAAGGTCGGATGTGGGATGGCTCCCCTCAGATTGCCCCAGCTCAGGCACAGGACCTCCGTCTTTGTCAGATTCAATTTCAATCAGCTCAGTCTAAGCCAACCAGCCACGGCTTGTAATGCCCAGTCCAGATCTTCCAGTCTGGAGTCAGGCTGGCCACCCAACAACAGATAGAGCTGGGTGTCATCCGCATATTGGTGACGTCCCAGCCCATGCCTCTGGGCAATCCGGAGAAGGGGCACATATAGATGTTGAATAGAATTGGGGAAAGCACTGCCCCTTGGGGCACTCCACAATTTAGTGGGTGTCTTCAGGACAGTTGTTCCCCTAGTGCCACCCTCTGTCCCCAACCTTGGAGAAAGAAGGTGAGCAACTGCAAGGCAGACCCCTGAACTCCTATGTTGGCAAGGCAGTGGATCAGTAACTGATGGTCAACCGTGTTGAATGCTGGCAACAGGTCCAACAACAACAGCACTGCTGATCTGCCCCAATCCAGATACCTCCAGAGATTATCCATGAGGGTGACCAAATAGGGCAAATTGGAAATCAGCCAGAAGTTTGCCAATTTGGCTGGGTCTAGAGATGGCTTTTTCAAGAGAGGACGGACCATTGCTTCTTTAAGTGACCCAGAGAACAGACCATCAGTGAGGGACTTGTTAATAATCTCCCTTAGGGCACCTCGAAACCCATAGCAGCCAGCTTTAATTAGCCACAATGGGAATGATTCAAGACAGCACATGGTGGGGCATACAGCTAGGAGAAGTTTGTTGACTTTCTGTAGGCTGAGTGGGTTGAAATAATCCATAACCTGACTTGAAGACGTGCATGGACCATCATGTTCACTCACTGTCTCAACTGTGGTGGAGAGGTCACAGTGGAGTGACAAGACCTTATCTGTGAAATAGCTCACAAAAGCCTCATAGCCAATGTCCAATTCCCTAGCATTTGGTCTGCCTTGTGGTAGGACAGTCATGGACCGAATTGTTCTAAATAATTGGGCTGAGCATGAGTTTGCAGACGCAATTGTAGCCGCATAATAATCTTTCTTTGTGGTTTTGACTACCATCTCAAGCAAAAGAAAAAAAACTTTGACACAACAGAGAACTGAGGCAGTTGAATCAGGAATTTATGTGGAGGGAAGGTGCTAATGCAGTTTCCCCACGGAACCCTAGGGTAGGGTTCCAAGCCATAGGGCTTTCGAGGGGCAGCCTCTTTGATGGCGCAATGCTGAAGAATTGAGGTGCTCCTCCACCCCGACAGTCCCACTGCTGTGTGGCCATATGGCACTAGCTGGGTTGACCGGATCAAGCACTGGAGATCGAGCGATTGATGAAGAGACAAGTGTGGTCGAAAGTGACTGACAATGAAAGTGAGTTTGATGTAAACGGATCTTGAAATAACCGAAGAAATCCCTATCCCCCCTACACTAGTAAATGGAGAGAGGAGGGACCCCTCCTGCAAGCATGTCAGAGAAGTGAAAAAAAAGAGAGGGGGGAAGGGGGAAATCAAGCGTTTTGAGAGACTTACCAGAGTGGACTTAAATTAGAAGTGATTTTCAGAGGTTGTGAATAAGCGGTTGGCTTTTGTAAACAATCAGCAAAGATGGTGGGCACAGGGAGGAAAGGAGTGAAACCGAAACTTACAGGTGGTCAAAGTCTGAGAGTGGAAGAAGAGGGAATGGACATCATGAGACTCCTAGTGGATACGCTCAAGCAGGTGATGGATCAACTTACTAGTATTAACCAGCAGTTAACTGCTCTCCATCAAAACTTCACAGCGCAATAGCTCCAGCTGGTGGAAATGGTTAAAAAGACAGAGCAAACGGTGGAAGTAGTGAAAGAGATGCACGCCGAGAACAATGTTTTGAAGAAATGGATGGAGGAATTAGCGAATAAGCAAAAATACCAGGAAAATAGCAAATATGATCCTCAGATTCCAGGGAGTGCCTGAATCACCTAATGAGGATTTGAAGAAACTACTCAGTGATCTTACCACACCAGTAACAGGCTTGAAAGCAGAAGAAATTATGAGTGATATGGAAGCAGCGTATAGGGTGTATTCCAATTACACCAAAAAAAAAATAGCCTGCCTGGAGAGATCTCAGTCAGATTCTCAAGGAGACAAACGAGGGATGCAATATTAAAAGCAACATCAGTAACTCCACTGAAACTGGGGAATTCAACTATCAAGACTTTAAAGGACATTCCATTTGAAATTTGTCAAAAAAGAAAGAGCTACAAGGACTTAATCCTTTTTCTTCAAACTAATCAAATTGCATACAAATGGGTGGTACTGTAAGGGGGTCATCTTTAAACTCCATGAAAAAAGAGAGAAGATTGACTCTGTGTACAAAGCCAAAAGTTTTTGAAATGCCAACTGGGAGCCAAAGAAGATGGTGAAACTGGTTCAAGTGGCTCCACACCATCGGAGACGGACGAAGACTTGGCCGCAGAAGAAGGCGCTGCTGCCCATAAGAAAACTTATGGTCTTAGAGATAGAAAGCCTAAGTAAAGGCAGAAGGACTCTGTAAATTGCCTTTATGAAGCGAGCTACGAGAGATGCCCTGGAACTCTCTCATAACAAGTAACTAATTAATGATTTAGCAGAGATAGGAACTCACTGTTTGCATTGTTTACTAACAGTACTGTACTAACATAGATTTTAACTGGGGTATGATCTCCTACTCTTGGGTTTTTAGTTTAGTGTGGGTTTGCTTTTCTTTCTCCTTAGTTGTTGTTCCCCTTCCTTTTTTCTTTGTAGTTTTAGTTGTATATTAAAAGCAATAAAAAATCCCTTTCGGGGGCCAAAAAAATGGAATTTGCCTTATGTGTAAAGAATGGTGTTCCTAAATTCACCTGGTTTATGTCTAAGTTCTCAGCATGTCTATGTGTGATGAAAGTGAATGTGGATTGAAACCAACTTCAGCTTAGCATCTCATCACATAAGTCTACTTTGGCTGCTTTGCCTTTCCATAAAAAATATAGACTCAACTTGACATGAGATCCATATGTCCACCAACTGCATGTAGGTATGATGTCCCTGAATCTTTTTAGCTCATATAGATCCTTTCCACACTTGGATCTCATCCCTGGTTTTATCAGAGTTCAACTTGCGACAGAATACCATGCATTTATCCCTGGTTATCACAACATCCATTTATCCCGGGACTAGTGTGGGGTGAAATTGGGGTGACCTCAGTGTAATGTGGAAACAAAAAATACCTCGAGATAATTACAGGAATGTACTCAAGTGTAGAGCAGAATGTAAGTTTGGGGACAGGGTTGAACCAGGATTTAAGGTCTAGTGCGGAATCACCTATAGTCAACATACAACTTGGTCAAGAGAATTTCCTCTGAGTATCCATCCATATAATGGGCCAACTTGCATGTAGGTTTTTTTAAAAAAATCTTGGAAATTGTAGATTCTAACATATATTTTGTGATGATAGAAACATGTAGATCTCGCTCCATAAATACTTTATAAATGCTTCTATCTTTTTTCCTGCATGGTTTCCTTCCAACTGGCTAGTGTACCACACAAAGCAGCAGTAAATCCAAAGCAAGCTGACAAGTTCTCTGAGTAGGGGGTAATGAACAGACTCAGCTTCACAACCAATTCCATCTTGTTTGCTGTTTGTGAGACTTGGTATCCCATGCTGTTCCTTCTTCTGTGGTTTTGAGAAACCCTGCCTGAACTTCCTCAGACTCACTGCTGTGCACAGTAGTGTAGCTGGAAGGGACTCTTTGGGGGGAAACTGCAGCTCAAAAGGTTTATGAAAGTGCTCTAGGCTTCCAGAAAACTTGGTTTTACAGTTACAGATATTGCTGCTTGTAGTACACTGCAACAAATTTCATGGTCTCTGGACTGCAAAACTGAAAAGTTTACAATAATCGATGAGCTACTTTTACTTAAAGTATGAGCTATACACAGTTGTTATTTAGTGTAAGAACAAGAGATTTTAGATTCTGACAGTGTTACAAATTACAGAAAGTAATGTTCGCAGAACCACACTACGAATACTTTCTCTGAAGTAATCCCCACTGAACAGGCCTGAGTAGGATTGTGAGTAGTTCTAATTGGGATTGGTTTCTGGGTTATATTGATTTCATTCATTGGGACTGGGAGATTTGCAAATGTTTTCATTTTGGGGTTATAAAAGAGAATGAAAATGCCTACAATGAAAATTTGCTTCAAAACCTACAGGAACAGAAAAGGAATTCTCAGAAAATGAAGTCTTGAATTCTCTCTGCATCCAAGTGCTCCTTCTTTCATTTCCTTTATGTTTATTTATTATCTATATACCCTGTGGGGAAAGGATCGCATGGGCTGCTCTCAGTTTTATTTCCTTGCAATTGAATTTGAAGGAACTGTGGCTTCAGCTTTCCTTCTCACAGCATTGATTGGACAGTTGTGACTCCTACTACATACAAATATCTGTCAAACACTTCATTCATTTTGCAGACTGGAAATGTTCCTGACTTCTTCCATCTGCCAGTGTTACCAGAAGCATTTGATACTCCAAAAAGTAGCTATGTTGTAGATCATTTTCTTTTTATTACTTGTTTGTAGCAACTACCCTTGCAGACTTTTTAAATTTCATGGTGAGCTTTCAAAAGGCAAACCAACTCTAAGGATGGATATAGGCACTAACCTGATATGTCAAAAATCCATGGTTCCATGTTCATTGTGCTCTTCACTCCACTTGTGTGCATGGTTCTCTTTTGTATCTGTAATCCTTTATAGGATATTTATTGATATTCCGTCCCACCCCCCACTCCCGGTATGGTATGTTTGCATGTGCTACTAAAACACTTACCATGAAACCTTTGGTCCCCTTATGTGGTTTGAAAAGTACCATATACACAAACCGAAAAAATATGTCACCTTTTTCAGCAGTAGAATGTGAAGTATAAGCATGCCACTAAGAAGTGGATATTGTTAAAATTCTTATAAAAGAATGTAATCCATAAAGGGCTGAGAAGAATCAATTCATTGTAATCAAACTCTCATAATATTGTTTTCATCTATCTTTAAAAAAGCTTGCTTATAAGGCATTGTACTTCAAGTATTCAGAACAAGGCCAGATCCTTAAGACAAGAGGGAAAATGTTTTGCATATCACATTTTAAAGAGCTTCATATCTACTGCTCCTTATGTATCTGCAGCAGGATTCACACTAATATAAGAAGAGCCCTACTGGACAAGACCAACCATCTATCTTTTCCCACAATGGCCAAATACATATTCCTAGGATGCCCATAGGCAGAGCTATGGAAAAAAAAATACTCCCCACCATTGTCCTCTGAACATGCTAAGAGGCAGCATTAGGAGAAGACTCTGGCTCACCCTTAAAGGCAACTGGTCAGTCACTTTGTGAAAGAGTAAAATGGACTAGATGAACTGCTATTATGATCCAATAGGGTTCTTCTTATGCTTTTATGTTCTTTTCACTCGCTTCTTTATTGTGCTAGTAGGACATACAGATACAGTGTGCAGTAGAAACAGGAAAGGAAACAACATACAATAGTGGAAAAGATCAGGGTTCTTTAAAGGAAGCACTATAATGGAAACTATTACCTTTATTCTAGCTTTCTCAGGGTAAACAAGGCCCAAGAGAAAAAAGCTAACGCATTTATTAGAACAGCTCCCAACCTTCCAAGGCCACGAAAAGCAGTACCAAATTTAAAATGCTGATATAGATATTTTCTCCCCTCTATCTCATTGCAGTTTCATTTTTCATCCAAGAATACTTTGCTCCATATTCCAAAATAAAAACCAGAGACACCATAAACATGCATTAAGTAGGGTTATTAAACTTTTAACCTGTGCAAGCAAACTTTCATCCTCTAATTTGATCATCCTTAAGAAGATACCCAACTGTGTTTCCTAGCATATGGGCCATGCATGTCGTCCAAAGCTCAGCAAGACTGACAGACATGCCTTGACAGACAGACAACCTTTATTAGCATATCAAAGATAAAAGTACATTAAAATTTAGGAATACAGCAGAAGTGTGGCTGTTGTACAGCCAACAAACAAACAAACAAAGGAACTGATCAGTTTATAGTTTACCTGATTTGAATTGCAGATTGAAGAAACGTTACAAGTTATAGAAGAGTTTTGCCCCAAGAGTAGCAACTGGACCTTGACACTCTCAGGGAGACCATGCCATGTAAAAAGGAGTAAAATCAGTGGCTATTAGCCACAAGGTATAGCTAGGAACTCTCAGTCTGGGGCAGGTGATGCACTCTATTCTTGGTGCTGGAGGGGGCAGCAGTGGGAGGGCTTCTAGCATCCTGGCCCCACTGCTGGGCCTCCTGATGGCACCTGGTATTTTTGGCCACTGTGTGACAGAGTGTTGGACTAGATGGGCCATTGGCCTGATTCAACATTGGCTTCTCTTATGTTCTTATGTTCTTAAGGAGGGTGTCCAGAAATTTATCCCAGGTCTTAGTATAAAATGGACAATTTAAAAGAATGGGGGAAATGAATTTGATGGCACCCTGACTACAAGGGTATTGTCTAAGTTCATAAGGGATTTTATGGCGTCTTCCAGAGAAGATGGCCGATGGCAATGCATTAAATCTGGCTAACATAAATGCCCTTCTTTGATGGGGGTCAGTTAAAGAACAGAAATAAGTAGCTGTTTGGCCCAGATGAATTGGAGAACAAGTTTTCCTAGCTGCCTCAGTCAGGCACTGAAATTGAATATCTAAAAGCCTGCATTTGATTGTATAAAATATTGTAGAGGCAATAAATAAAGTGGATATAAAAGTATTCCTAAGGACTTTTTTTTTTTGGACTAGTTTCAGCCAATTAGGTTCATAATGATCTGTCAGCATTAAGAAGGTAAAAGAATTCGGATCAGGATTATAAACAGGAGGCGCAGCCAAAATTTGGTGGTCAAAGCCAGGCCTGAGTTTCCAGGAGCATCTGACTGGTTTCGAGACAAATCATGGCATATGGGACACAATTAGGAAGTCCAAGGCTTTTCTGCAAAAAAAAAAGAAAAAAGAAAGAAAGAAAGAAAGAAAGAAAGAAAGAAAGAAAGAAAGAAAGAAAGAAAGAAAGAAAGAAAGAAAGAAAGAAAGAAAGAAAGAAAGAAAGAAAGAAAGATTGTAAACCCTCTGCTGATTGGTTAATTGCATTTATCCAAACTGGAGCACCATATAGAAATTGTGAACTAGATTTTGCGTTGAACACTTTTAAGGCCATTGGGACATATCTATTGCCTCTCTTGTAGAAAAAGTGGGCAATGGCCTCAGCACTATTTCTTGCTAGACTAGTAGCACATTTGCGATGAGTAGCCCAGCTCCCATTGTAGTAGAACTTGATCCCTAAGTATTTAAATGATTTGACCTCTCAATGGGATTTCCCTGAATTGTCCATGAGGACTGTTTCCAGAATTTAGAAAAGACAAAGATCTTTGTTTTCCCATAATTCAGAGTTAACCTGTTGTTATTACAGTAAGTCAAACATTGATGTAGAAGATGCCTCAGTCCGATTTGAGAGCATGAAAGTAAAATGGCATTGTCTGCATATGAAAGAACTGGGATATGGTGTTGGCCAATTTTAGGGACATGTCCATCAATTTCGAACATGATAGAACCAGGTCATTTAAAAACAAATTAAAGAGTGAAGGGGCAAGGATGCAACCCTGTTTTACACCTCTACGAATCAGAATTTTAGGGCTTAGATTCTCCTGTGGATTAAATTTAATCTGACAACTAGTATGTGTATATAGTTTGTTTGTTTTTTAATTTAAAAAAGCAGTCTGGGATCTATATTCATTCTAGCCATCTTATCCCATAAGAGGTCTCTTGGGATTGAATCAAACACTGCCTTAAGGTCTAAAAAGGCAGCGAAAAACTTACACAAACACACACACACACCATTTGTTTGTATATTTCACACCAGTTTTGTGGAATGCTATCAAGTCACCTTTCTATGCAAAGGAATCTGTATCCTTCTTTAGCTTCCTTGGGGGTGGGACTTCTGAGGTGTATTTAAAAGCTAAAGTATTCCCTAATGGGTTTTATTTTGGAGGACAAAAAAAAAATCACAAATTCAGTTGATTTTTGTGTTTTTTAGGTATATTTTGTTGTTGTTTTTGACAGAAAGAAAACTTTAAGTAATAAGTGCTTGTACTTTGAGGTCATTATTTACTAACGTGCAGGTGACAATATCTTAAAAGGGCAGAGGTGTGCAACTACTAAATATCTTCTGACCTAAAAAAAGGAAACCAGGGAGCAATTTCATCCAAGAAAACTGGAAAGTTGCTATAAAGTAATATTCAAGGGAGAAACTGCTTTGTGGAAAGATAAACAGAAAATACCCAATAGTGTTAAGTTAAAAGAATTTTTTTGGCCATTCTGGTTGTAAGTAAAGAACTGAAGCACGAAGCAAAATATGTCACAAATTTTGCCTCGTTCATGGTTTGCAAACCAAAATTTGTGACAGATTTACCATCACAAACTTCCACAAACTTTTAAAGCAATTTATGATGGTTTGTGGATAGAACCCCTACTTTCTGTTCTGTGGTCCCTTTCAACTGAGATTGTGGGACCATGAACCACAAACCAGTTTGCTTTGCAAATGAACCTCCAGGTTTGATTTGGTTTGTGGTTCAGACATGAACCACAAACTAACATGAACCACATTTTTCTGATTCATGCCCATCCCTAGGTGTAAGTGTTCAAAGAACTAACTTCGTCTAGAAATAGTTGTACATCATTATTCAGTTTAGTGTAATGGGTAAAGAGTGGTGGACTCTAATCTGGAGAACCGGGTTTGATTCCCCACTCCTCCACGTGAAGCCAGCTGGGTGACCTTGAGTCAGTCACAGTTCTCTCAGAGCTGTTCTCTCAAGAGCAGTTCTCTCAGAGCTCTCTCAGCCCCACCTACCTCACAGGGTGTCTGTTATAAGGAGAGGAAGAGAAGGTGATTGTAAGCCACTCTGAGACTCTGAGTGAAGGGAGTATAAATCCAACTCTTCTTATTAAGCAAACCGTTATTTTTTTAAAAATTAAATCCTTAGTAATGCCATTTTTACACAAAGCTACTAAATGGCTGCAAAGCAGCCCATTTATCTCCAAATTTGCATTTTAATAACACTAGACAGAAGGGCAAGGAGGCATTAGCAGTTAATTTTAGAAGGCAAAGAAGGATATAAAGTCCCTTGGGACTATATGCTCCAATAGTAAAGGCTTGTCATAATGATAAGTATTTGCCTTTTTAAATCAAGCCAAAAGAGTACCATAACACTGATTAATGATTGGCAAGCCACTCCCATGTAATGCATGGGGCTTGGAACTCCTCTTTCATTGCCAGTATCTTTTGGATTTCCATTGTAAAAGATCGGCCTTTGGTTAATGAACAATTATTTTTCACTGTTCTCAAACGATAGCTCTTTCTTCTGTAGTGGTATGTGCCTTAATTATCTGCATGACAGGTCTAGTGCTGATAGCTTGTGTGTAGAGATGTTTGCACAGTCTGTTTTTTACAGGAGTGGTACAAGCCAGCATTATAGTAAAGTATGTCCAGTTCATACAGAGAAACTAAATGGCTTCCTGTGAAAGAAAGTGCATGAATCAGCCAAAGTCCTATTGACTGAAATGGGGGAGTTACGTGTCCATGAATAGCTCCCGTTGAAATCAATGCATCTTTCCACTGATTGGATCATACCCAATGTAGCATCTATTGGAGCAAAACAACTGATATTCTAGGACTAATTTATTTATGAGATTTACACTCGCTCCTACTTCAGAGCACTCAGGGTTCAAACTATCTCCCCATCTGTTTTATTTCCCCCAGTTTTCCTGTAAACCACAGTAAAGTGCCTCTCCTAGAAGGGGAAGTGTATTGGGGAACATCACTGTCTACAGGTCCTACTATTTCTTCAGTCTAAGATGTCACTACGGCTTTGACAGAATTTTCCATTATTAATGCTGCAAACCCACAATGCATTTTGGAAACCAGCTGATCCATATTTCTCCCTGATGGACCATCCACATTGATCCATCACCACTACAAAACAAAGATGTTAAATCCTTCCCATGCTTTAAAGTCACTAGATACCTGCTTGGTGTGAAATAATATGTTCAGCACACACTTTTTTTCAGGTGTGAGGCCTGAAAGTTAGGGTTGCCAATTCCAGGTTGTAAAATTCCTTGAGATTTGGTAGTGAAGCCTGTGGAGGACAGGGTTTGGGGAGGGCAGGGACCTCTGCAGAGTATAATGCTATAGTGTATACCATTTTCACTTATCTCTAGTTTGGAGATCACCTGTAATTCTAGGAGAACCACAATCCCTAACTGGAGAATGGCAGTGTTTGAAGTCATCCAGGAACAGAGGTACATATATGGCTATTGGCCACTAGGAACAGAGGGAATACTATGGTTGCAGTTACACTGGAAGCTCGGCATGATCTGGGGGCACCTCTGTTTGTGGCAGTTTAAATCATTGTGGGAAGGGATGACCAGACAGCACACCCTGAAGTGGCCTCACTGTGTGCTCACCCCATGGCTGACCATTCAGAGTGGGTAGTTGGGTGGCTTCTTTTTTAATGTGTCTTTTGCATATGCACATAACTGCTTATTTGAAGTTACTTTTTTCCCACCATAGAGAACAATGGAGGGAATATGGGCAACCTGTTTGGGGGCCCATAGAATTGGACCCCCTGGTCCAATGTTCTTGAAACTTGGTGGGTATCTTGGGGAGAGGCTCCATCAGCTACCTCATGAGTTTGGAGCCTCTCCCTCAAACCCCCTCTCTTCCAGCCCCCAGAATATACTCTATGTTTTCACCATTGACTTCAATGGCCCATAGGATATAATGGAGCTAAAATTGACATTCGGCTGCCTGAAAGACTCCCCCAGGACGCCGGCTGGGGGCGGGGCTTGGCTTCTGAGCTCCCGGAGCTGCGCTCTGGTGTGCTCCCCCCAAAAGACCCTTGTGTAGAGCCATCTTTCGGCTATGATCCTGCAGAGTGCGGGGGTTGGACTAGATGACCTGCAAGATCCCTTCCAACTCTAACTTTCTATGATTCTATGATTCTCTAGCATGAGGCCTTAGATCACCTCTGTCAGCTCATCCAGTACTCCTAGTCTTTTCTGCATTTGAAAAAAGGGGGGGGCTGTTCCAAGTAAGCTAACAGGCTTTATAAGAGTAATCACGCTACAGGTCAGAAATCCCTAGGGTTTAGAATTTTCTGTTAACTGCACTCAAATGTTCACTAATGCTTCTCCCCAGTGTTCCCTCTAAGCTGAGTTAGTGTGAGCTAGCTCACAGTTTTTTACCCTCCAGTTCACTGATTTTTGCCTTATGCAGTAAGAAGAAGAAGAAGAGATTGGATTTATACTCTACCCTTCACTACCTAAGGGAGTCTCAAAGTGGCTTACAAACTCCTTTCCCTTCCCCTCCCCACAACAGACACCCTATAAGGTAGGTGGGGCTGAGAGAGCTCTAACAGCAACTGCTCTTTTTCAAGAAAAGCTGTGCTAGAGCTTGTGACTGACCCAAGGTCACATCAGCAGGTACAAGTGGAGGAGTGGGGAATCAAACCCGGTTCTCCCAGATTAGAGTCCACGCACTTAACCACTACACCAAACTGGCTGTAGTACACCAAACTAGTCAAATCACTTGCTCACAACTTTAATGCCAGTAGCTCCCAAAGTAGAATTTTTGCTCACAAGATTCCACAGTTTAGAGGGAGTATTGCTTCCCCCCCATATCAGATTATTTCCAGATGTGGTTCTCTCTAGTTGCATCCTGTACATGTCAGATATGGTGTGGCTGGCTTAATGTCCTTTTAAACATGCCATTTGAAAATAGCAATATATATTATTCATTTGCTCAATTTTCATTCCTTTGGCATGTACCCTGTAAGCATGTATAATTCTTAAATCTCTAATTTTTGCTTGTCCCATTGTTTTATTTTAACTGAAAGTACCTGTTTGGCAGATTTTCTCTAATATTTAAGGGCAATGTGTTGACAGATGTGTTGTACATGTGGAAACATTCAACTCAGTACATTTTACATAGTGAAATAATAACTATATTGAAGCGTTGTGTGCTGGCTTCTAGCATCTCTCTGAGTTATATATGTATTTTTTTCCCTCCAGCTGCTCCTCAGAGATTTAGAAATTGGAATACCAGTGTGCTTACATCAGGCACTGTTTGATTAATGAACAATTATTTTGAGTTAATCATTAGATACTTGCCTATGGGGACTGCCTTAATTAGCTAAATGCAAAGGATTTTCTATCTCTACACAGACAGACTATGATATTTTTAATAAAACAAAAATAAGATTAAAAAGCTTGTTAATCATGTTCAGCCGTCTGTTTAAGAAGTGATTCTGCTGGGGTATTTACTTCCCAAAGCTTCAAATTAGTTATGACTTTAGCAGAAAAGTGGACAAACACTGCAGTCTATTAGGAGCCTCAGGTACTCTTTACTATCTTAGGAGGCAAAAGCAGCTTTCCCCACTTTGGAAGAAGCTGTATAGCTGTTTTGATATATATAAAGGTTTGTCCCGATGTACCTAAAGGTGTGCTTGTGGTATCCTGCAGCTTTGCCGGTGGTATCCTAACATGAAACCCTAAGTGATCTAGACCATCAGGAGACATGCAGCAGGTGCTTAAAAGTCCACCCAGGCCCTGTGCACATGGCATAAATGTTTAAAGGAAGAGTGGGGTCAAGTATGACAACTTCGCCCCCACCAACCGCATTCACTGCAGTGTGAGCATATAACCCACATACATTCAAAGTGTACATGTGTAGGTCCTGCTCACATTGTCATTCATGGTCCTGATCTCAGGGGTAAAACATACATGTGTATAGTTTGCATGTGCACATGTTCCATTCCATTCCCACCTTGTTCTAAACTTACATAGATAGGATAGTGGCAAATAACTCAGTTTGGGGAGAGATTATGGCAATCCTTCTCCCTCTCTATGCATGTACATCTTCTGTACTGAATCCATTGGCACATATAGTTTATAGGGCAATGCATATCTGCCAAACATGTGGATGAACCCATTGTTTTTTTGTTTATGTTTTTGCCATCAAGTAATGACTTACTTATGGTGATTTCATAGAGTTTTCAAGGCAACAGACATTCAGAGGTGGTATGCCATTTCTTGCATCTGTGTAGTAGCTCTGGTACACCTTGGTGATCTCCCATCCAATTACTGACCAGGGCCAACCCTGCTTAGCTTCTGAAATTCAACGAGATTGAGCTAGCCTTGGTTACCGAGGTCAGGGCAAGCCTAGTGTTACCAGGATAGTAAGACTGATCTTAACTTCATGGACAGATCCTACAGCTGACTCTCTTCTCCTCCTCAGTGCAGATGTCGGAAAATTTTGTTGAAATCTCTTAGAAGTCAAACTGGGAAGTCAGACTCTGTGTTCAGGTGTCCCTCATGGTGACTCACTCCAAGTTGCACAGAAAAGGAAAATAATCAATATTGAATTGTGCTTGCAACATTAGAGTTGCTACAGTTAACTGACTCAGCTGGTGATGACATGGGATGTTCTTTAACTACTTAGAGTACAGGTTTAACATAATGTTTGCATTCTACTTTATGTGTAAATTGTTAATTTGTAGGCTTGCCATTTACCTTCTTGGGATGAGACATCTCCTGCCCCCAGCTCCAATCATCTGCTGGTACTCTAACAGCCAGCAGTAAGTTACACACACACAAACACAGAATAAATAAAATCACCATTGGCATGGTGATATTAAATCCTGGAAGTGATGGCACTCCACTCTAAGAATCACTGAAAAATCTATGGTTTCAACCTGCTGGTTGCCAGCCCCTATTAATTTGACTTGGTTTTAATCCTTACAAGGCCCTAGGGATGCAATACAAATGACTTTTGGGGGTAGAAGAGGACTGGAAAAAGGTAGATAAGAAGCATGTCCTGGTAAAGGATGAATACAGATATGATACCCCCACCCACTTCCCTGCCTCAGAGACAAGATTTTTCGGTTTTTCTTTCCCTTTCTGACTGAACCACCTTAGGTATCTGTTTTCTTCTTTCCTGAAGAACTCTGGTTGTCCCACCCTGTCACAGTATGATATTTTGGATGTTGGCTCAGCCCAGGAACCTGAGGGAAGGATCAAGAGCCCCCTTAAACTTATATGTCAAATAGTTTACTGTATATAGCCATTGGCCATTACAAGTTTGGAGGAACCATGAGTTACATTATTAAATAGAACCATAAAACTAAAATAGAGAAATTTGCGATTAAAACAGATTAAAATGTAACAAACTACAGTTTCAAGAAACCGCCCCCCACAAAACAGTACCCTCTCAGACCTTAACTTCTTTGTTGCAAAGGCAGAGAAAGAATCTGTAAGATATGTATGCATCATTATCAGATAGCAGGAATACAATCTTCTCATCTACAGAATATGTGTTTACGGCAGATAAAATTCCTGCCAAAAATTTAACCCTAGGGTCAGTGTATAACAGACAGAATAAGATATAATGAGGTAAATCCTCTGGGGTAAGCAATCCACAGATGCAGACATGTTGGTCCATTGGTATTTGAAGATAGTGGCCAGTCAGAACAGCCACTGGCATAGATTGAAAACAGAGTGAAGTAAAAGTTGCCCTAAGAATGTGGTTAAACATATGGAGCAGAGGTCCATCAGTGGCTATTAGCCACAAGGAACTCTCAGTCTGGGGCAAGTGATGCTCTGTATTCTTAGTGCTTGGGAGGGCAACCGTGGGAGGGCTTCTAGTGTCCTGGCCCCACACTGGTGAACTTCCTGATGGCATCTGGTATTTTTGGCCACTGTGTGACAGAGTGTTGGACTGGATGGGCCATTGATCTGGTCCAACATTGGCTTCTCTTATGTTCTTATGTTAGAAACGTTGGCCAAATAAACTGATCTATAGTAGTCTAATTTGAATAGTTTATACCACAGTACTGCTTTAGATTTTATAACTGAAGATCAATCAATGCACCAAATCTAAATATCCAACACTTGAGCTGGGAGTTGTCCGCTGAAAGTCCTAAAAGGTCATAGGGGATGGAATATCTTGAAAAAAATGCTGGTAAGAAAGTCTTGATGCTGGGAAACTTTTGATAATATAAAGTTGTTGGCTGAGGAAGTTCGGCCTGGAAGATTTGTTCCTTTTCCAATATTTTAAAACTGCTAAATGTACCTATGCCCTTAAAGAAGGGAGACCTGTTTAAAAAGAACTTTAACTTAAATGGCACTCAAGGCATTTTGAAATCCCAGATTAACAAAATATTTTATTCAACATAGGCCCCGTTCACACGGAGCATTTGCCCTGCTGAAGGCACGGTAGCCCTGCGGACTTTCCGTGCATGATCATACCAGCACATCTGGGAGGCGTAGCACTCCCATGGCCAACCCGCGGCTTCCCATGGAAAACGCGGAGTAAAAAACTACTAGGATTGAAGTACTAGTTTCTGGAAACCCTGGGGCAAAGGCCAGCGTCTGATCATGGGAGCGCCAGTATCCCACGGCTTCTGACGCCAGCCCATGTCCCGGGGTTTCTGGATGTTGTAAGTTTCCATGGGATGCACACCAACACTGAATGAGGCATGTGCATACACAAGACACCGACAGCGGCCCACCCACCCCCCAATGGCACATGCGTCCTTTGCTACATCGTGGCTTGCTGCTCTGCTGCGCTGCTTTTTTGCCACACTGTAGCAGTGCTGTGTGATCGGCGCTGGGTGCCGGAGCGTGGCAACCCGGTGGCCCGTGTGATCAGGCTACCGCACCTTATTTTGCTCCAGGGCAAACTGCCACACCTCCCCCCCATGTTTTCTGGCCCGTATGACTGGGGCCATAGAGAGGAAAGGTCAGGTGAAATTGGGGTTAAAATTTCTGAGGTAACTCCGTATAGAACTCTGAAGCAAATCAATATATGTACAGACTTTAGTTCATATGCTTCAGGCTATTGAGAATTTCATGAGCTTTTCCCCATGAGAGGCTTTTCCAGTTTTTCCCAAACACATCAGTACACTTTCTTTGAGCATCCACTGACTTTTTGGCCTCTAGAAGGCTGGTACACTCTACCCAGTAGAATAAGAAGAGAGAAGAGATTGGATTTATACCCTGCCCTTAACTACCCAAACAAATCTCAGAGAAGTTTACAATCTCCTTTCCCTTCCCCTCCCCACAACAGACTCCTTGTGAGGTAGGTGGGTCTGAGAGAACTTTTTCAAGAACTGCTTGTGAGAGAACAGCTCTGAAACAATTTGTAACTGACCCAAGGTCACAACATTGGCTGCATGTGAAGTAGTGGGGAATCAAACCCGGTTCTCCCAGGTTAGAGTCCATGCTCCAAACCACTACACCAAACTGGCTCACCAAACTACACCAGACTACACCAAATCCCTTCTCTAAACATCCTAGTACCCTTCTTGAGTTTTAATTGACTCTTAAGATTTTACAAGGTCTCTAACCACATCAGACCAGGGATATCTCCACTCTTCAGACCTATCTCCGTTATGACTGAATAGGGAAATTTTTTCTCTCACTAGAAGATCTGTCCCCTTTTCTTGGCCCAAACGGGACTCTCCTCCTAACTACCCACTCCTTTTGTCAACTTCCCTCAATTTCTGACTTTGTTAAACTGCTCTCAGTCAGGGCTGAATTCAGACTGAATTCTCCTTAGCATCCAGTCTAGAAGTCTTTCTTTGCTCAACTGATGCTAACCAATCAGATCTCTTGGAGCAGCTGTCACTCAAGGCTCTCTGACGCTATGCAGAATTAACCCTTCACAGTCCTTTACCTGTTTGGACAGCACTTCTAAACTTTTAAAAGTGCAGTCCATCACAGTAGAGGACACAGAACTGACTGAGAAACAGGAACCTGCAAGAAGTGACAATGGAAGAAGATTCAGCAGAGTTAGAAGACTGGTGTGAGCTTTCAAGAAACCTTACAGGTCTAGGGTCAGCAGCAGCTGAAGTGAAGGATAGAAGGGGCACAGGAGAAGTGCTAGTGGAAACATGAAATGGTCACTTCCACACTGGGCTATTGTAACTCTATGGGTGTCTGCCCTTGACTCTGCTCCAGAAGTTGCAGCTAGTGAAGAATGTGACAGCATGGGTATTGACAGCAATGCCTGTGTGGGCTCATATCTCCCCAATGCTGCATGAGCTGCACTGGCTGCCTATTGAATTCTGAATCCGTTTCAAGGTGCTGGTGCTTACGTTTAAAGCCCTATACAGCCAAGGGTCAGCATACATTTGAGACTGTATCTCCCCATATGAACCCCATAGGGCACTGAGATCCACAAACCTACACCTCATAGTAGTTCCCAGGCCCATATGAGGTCAGGGCCCTTCAGGATCTATTACATTTCCACAGGGCCTGCAAGATCATGCTCTTCCACTGGGTTTTCGAATGAGGTGGCAGATGTCCCTTTTCTCTCCTGGCTAATCTCCCACCAGTGGCCTGAATCTAAATAGACATCGGGGTAACCACTGCTGCACTCTAAACAATCTGTTTGACTTCTAATCCAAATGTTTTACACAGTATTTTATGATTCTACTCTGTTTTAAATTTGTATTTTAAAGCTAACTGCATTATATTAACACTGATGTAAACTGCCCTGAGCCCACTCACAGGGTGTAAAGGTAAAGGTAAAGGTTCCCTTGCTCGAAAGCCAGTCGAATCCGACTCTAGGGTTGCAGTGCTCATCTCTGTTTCAAAGCCAAAGAGCCAGCGCTGTCTGAAGACATTTCCATGGTCATGTGGCCGGCATGACTAAACACCAAGGTGCACGGAACGCTGTTACCTTCCCACTGAAGTGGTACCTATTTATCTACTTGCAATTTCTTGCTTTTGAACTGCTAGGTTGGCAGGAGCTGGAACTAGAGACAGGAGCTCACCCTGTCATGCGGCACCCGGGTCTCGAACTGCTGAACTACTGACCTTCCACAGCCTGCAGTTCAGCGTCTTAACCACTTGAGCCACCGCAGCTCCACCTCACAGGGTGAGTGGTATATAAATCAAATAAATAAATAAAAAACTTGCACAGACACACCAATTGGGACAATTGGATAACTATCGTAGTTATATAATGTCCCTATCTAGCATATATCTGCTGAGTAACTCCTTTCCTTCATGTGCCATCTCACTTTTCTGAGAAATGGAAGACAGATAGTGAGATCCCGGATTACTGTCAGCATTTCTCAAGTGCTCCAAAACATTAGAAATAATTCTGTTCACATTTGGATCATATTGGAATTTATTAATGACTATGGTTTGGGCCAGATTTGAAGTAGAAAATAAGTAAATGGAAGAAAAAGTAGGTAAAAGTTACTTCTGACCTTAGTTCCAATTATTCATGACACTTGTTACCCCGACTAAATGGTTTACCAGGTTCTAGACCCCAGTGCACTACTGCTGCTGCTGCTGCTGCTGCTTCCATCTTGACCTTTCTTTGTTTTTACCCAGCACACTATTGACTTCAGTCCCTGTTTTCCTGAGACACAACTTCATTTTTTGTGTCATCATATGGTCTAGTGCTCAGTGTAGCATTTTTTTTAAAAAAATCTCACTTTACCTTTAATGCAAAGTTTGAGTCCACTGGCACCTTTAAGACTAACAAAGTTTTATTCAAGGTATAAGCTTTCATGTGCAAGCAGACTTCTTCAGATATCTGAAGACATCTCAAAGGTGCCACTGGACTCAAACTTTGTTATACCACTTCAGACCAACATGGCTATCTACCTGGATTCAGCTTTAATGTCACTCTAAAGTAGAGTGTGTGCAATGCCATACAGAGGTATCATGATCTACTATCACTTAAATCTTTATTTTTGTATTTTGATTTTATTTTTATAATTGTACGTTTGTTTGAATTTTTGTATTAAAAATGTAGTGGCTCCTCTTGCTATTTGGTATCCAAAAGGAAAAATAAACAACTTTTTAAAAAAGTGATGGATTTGAAATTCAGCTAGACTAGATAACATTTCCATAACATGACATCTAACAGAAATGTGTAAGATGTCAGTGAAGAGAGCAAAGTCTACCTTGGATACAGAAATCCTCACTCTTATATACAGGGAAACTGCTTTGTTCAATATCAGCTGTAATTACTTTTGCTCATTTAGATTAATCTATATAATCTAGTCTTTGGGCGTTTTTTTGAGTAAGACAAAGCAAAGTCATTTTTCTTCTTGACTTGCAAAGAAGGTTCAAGCAAAGAAATTTGATGCATTTCCCATGAAATGAATTGTGGTTCAAATGCATGCTCTGTAGTCAATTGGTGACTTTGAATTTAATCTATTGATATTAATATTTTGCAATTCATGGCAGAGGACATGTTAGGACTGATTTGTGGTCGTACAAAGAAAAGTACTTTTTTCTCCCCAGTTACCAACTTTTGGAAATTCTAGTTAATGCACAGAAAGGAAAGGAACACTGAGAATCTCTGTTTCTAAGCAGCACTGGGATTGTCTCTGAAGTATAAAGTATAGGAGAAAAAGGCAACAGGACTATAGATTTTGCTTAAAATCAGGCATTAATATTTATTGACTTTATCTCCAAAACTTGACACTGACTCAATGAAACCAAATGACTGGCTGTCATAGCCAGACTCCATATTTTCCAATTTAAATGAATCCATCATAGGCTGTTAACGTGCCAGGCACCATCAAAATGCAATAGAAATTCTATGGGCAGGAAGGAGGATAGTGCTGGGTTGGGCAATCAACTGAAACATCATTAAGGAGTTCAAGATGGCTCTTACTGCACGCATAAATTCAGACCTATATTTTCCTCCAAAAAGAGAGGAGGAAGAACAGTGTTGGAGCTGGTTAACAGCTGGAGGACGGATTTACCCATCTTCCACAAATGAGTCCATCACCTTGCAGGACTAATCGTGTAGGATACCCAAATGATGAGCTCATTTACAAGAGACAAATAAATGTGTCCTCCAAATCATTGTTTGTGTCATATTACCAAATGTCTTACTTAGATAATTCTTGGGGGGGGGAAACAACACTCCAGTTTGGAAGTGTAGATCATAGTCAAAAACTTTATAGAGTTGTTCTGTAACATGAGAAAATTTCCCCCATTCCCTATAAGAAAACCATGGAAAGTATTTAGAAGTAAAATGTGATTGCAATGAAAATCAAACTCCTGCTGGAGACTACTAGAGCAGGCAATACATCATCTTCCCATAGTCGTACAACTGTGGCATAAGTTAAAGGAGGATCACACTTGCTTCTGCAGTATCCTGCAAAAACATCCACACTAAAGATTTGTGAAAACTGGAGACATCATAATTGGCAGGCTTAAATGCCATCTGAAGTTTAGAAGGCATAATATTCCCCATGGCTTTGATAAATTTATTTTGTTTAATGTATTGTTTATTTTTCTCATTGAGAGTCCAGGCAGATTACAGAATCAGAAAAACAATACAACAAAAAGTAGAATGCAAGCAAAAGATGGCATCAAAGCTAGATTGGAAAACTGGGAAACATTACAACACATCTATTACAATGCATACAATAAATAGTGCAAGAAAGTGGGGGGGCAGCCTTACATTTTTTTAGAGACATTAACACCACAATCCCATTGATTGAATAAAAATGCTATCCTGAACAATTCTGTTTTATGCATTCGATGGAATTATAGTATTGTAGGAACCTTTCTAATTTTGTTGAGCAGGTCATTCCACATAATACAAGCTGCAACAGAGAATGCTCAGGTACAGGCAGTTGTTGATCTTACTCATTTGCAAGGTGGCACTTATTTCTATGTAAGTATTACTGAAATTAGATGTTTTACAGTCACTACGAGTTCAGAAAATCAGAACGACTCATAGGATCAATATTTGCAGCTAAACTACTTTGTAACCCAATCACACATGGAATCCCGAGTTACTCCTATTGGCTCCTATTGAACACATTTTAAGATAATTACTCCCATCACAATACATTTATGTTCTAGAGTCTGACAGATGGCATTTACTATTAATTTCTCTAGTGTCCGCCCTGTATGATAGTTTGCAAAGAGGTCCTGTAAAGTAAATTAGAATCAGAATGGGACAGAATTTGGAACGACATATAAAGAGAAACAATATGAGCACTATACAATACAAGATCGAGTCCAAAATACTGAGCTGATGGCACATGGCTCCTGTCAAATTGCATAGGATATACCCTTAATGTAGTCCAAGTGTTTGGCACATGTTTGCATTTTTGGTGGAAGTGACCAGTTGTATAGACTTAGCAAGGCATCATTCTTCTCAAATGTGAAAATATGGCTGTTTAAAATTTCCTGTTTTTCTAGTTAATACTTACTATGAAATAGCAGCCTGAATAACCCTGACTAGCTTGAGTTCATTAGAGTCTGGAAGCTATGCAGGGTTGGTACTTGGGCAGGAGACAGCCAAGGAGGACTGAGGTGCTACGCACAGGAAGGCAATAGCAAACCACCTCTGCTCATTCCTTGCATTGAAAATCCCCAAATCCACCATGGGTTGGTTGCTACTTGATAGCAAAATAGCTTATTATTATTATTATTATTATTATTATTATTATTATTATTATTATTATTATTATTATTATTGTTATTCACAGTCAGATATTTGATCAATAGCTGGTGTTCTGCAATTAAAGATCTATCCACATTCTTGGGAACTGTAGATGTATCTTTGCAGGATTCTAATAGGAGCAGTGTTCTCTCTAAGCTGAGTTAGTGTGAGCTAGCTCACAGTTTTTTAGCCTTTGACTCACACATTTTTGTCTTAGCTCAGGGAGGATGGCTCCAGAGCAAACTAATTTATGCAGCAGCCAAATCACCAGCTCACAACTTTAATGCCAGTAGCTCACAAAGTAGGATTTTTGCTCACAAGACCCCACAGCTTAGAGGGAACATTGAATAGGAGTGTGCGCTCAGTATATACCAAGCCAAATAAATACCCCCCCAAAAAAACCTTATTAGTATTTAAATACCTTCTGAGTTCAGTTCACTCACTGAGTCACACCACAGTGGTGGTGTTGCTCTGCAAGTGAACTGAGCAAGCATTTAAACTTTAACTTTAACTTGGCAACTGAACTCAGCAATCATTTAAAGTTTAAATCTCTACTCAATTATACCCTATGAAGACAGTCCCCATAGGGTACAATGTAGCCAAATAAATTTCGCAATCTTGAATCATTTCTCAAATCTCAATACCATCCCAATATCACTACATACGAACCCGAAAAATGGCAGGTTTTTTTGCACACCCCTAATTCTGGCTTTTCCAAGCAACACTGTCTGCTGGAGCTGGTGTTTTTGTCCAGGTGTTTCTTGAGACTTCTAGGCACTGCTCCAAGGGCTCCAATGACTACTCACAAAATGGTAACCTTCTTCTCCCAGAGGCATTCTAACTTTATTTGTATGTCATGGTATTTTATTTGGTGTAGTTGTTAAGTGTGTAGACTTCAATCTGAGAGAACTGGGTTTCATTCCCCACTCCTACACTTGCACCTGCTGGATGACCTTGAGCAAGCCATATTTCTGTCAGAGCTGTTCTCTGTCTCAAGGACAGTTCTCTCAGAGCTCTCTCAGCCCCACCTACCTCACAGGGTGTCTGTTGTGGGGAGGGGAAGGGAAAGGAGTTTGTAAGCTGCTCTGAGACTCCTTTGGGTAGTGAAGGGCGGGGTATAAATCCAATCTCTTCTCTTCTTCAGTCTTCTTATACAAAGGGGTCCAGTTTTATGGGACTCTGAACAGATTTCCCCCAGCCATTCTCCATTATTTTCTATGGAGGGGAAAACGAACTCTGCAAGCTGCTTCCAGGTCAAAAAGCCATGCCTGCAAGTAGCAATCACCGACAAACAGCAAGTTGAACAGAACTATTTCAGAGCTCAGTAATCCCAGCAGAACCAGAAATCAATAAGCCAAGCCAAACAGAACAAAAAGAAAAACAGAGAATTTCTGCAGTGGAAACTGAAGGAGGGGATTTTTTTTCAAGCCCAGCACAACCAGTTGAAGCTTAAAAGGGCTGATCTCAAAGCACAAAGTCATAAGAAATCCAAGCAAGGGGGAGGGGGTTGCAAGCTCAGCACAACCAGTTCAGTGTACAGAATGCCCAGCAGAACCCAGTGCCACTGTGGCAATTCAAGCAAAGGAGGACTAATGTCAAACCAGAGAATCCCTGCAGTACAAACTGAAGGGGGGATTTTTTTCAAGCCCAGTACAATCATTTCAGTATACCGAATATCCAGCAGAACCCAGTGCCACTGTGGCACTGCCAGGTTAAAAGGACTGATCTCAAAGCCATGGGAGAATGAGATCGGGAATCCACCTTCCAACCCTTGGTGGGGTGCTATTGATGCCAGCACCAATAGTGAGGAGCTTAGGCATGACGTTGTATTCCTCACTTTCAGTGGAGATCCAAGTTATGAATGTTGCCAGTTGAACCTTTGACCATTTTCGGCTGGTCAGGCAACTGATTCCCTACCTTTCTTTCTGCAACTTAGCTACAGTGACCCATGCAATGGTCACCTCCAGGCTGGACTAATGCAACTCACTCTATGCAGGGCTGTCCTTGACTCTGATCTGGAAACTTCAGCTGGTACAAAATGCAGTGGCACACTTCCTGACTGGGTCATCTTTGCCGGAACACTTACAACCAGTGCTTCACCAGCTGCACTGACTTCCAGTTGAGTACTAAATCAGGTTCAAGGTTATGGTATTAACCTTCAAAGCCCTATGTGGTCTGGGGCTGTCATATCTGCAGGACCAGCTCTCCCCATGTGTTCCTCAGAGAACCTTGTGCTCTTCAGAACAGCATTTTCTGGTGGTCCCTGCCCCCAAAGACATCTACTTAGCCTTGACCAGGGCCAGGACCTTTTCAACTCTGGCCCCGGCCTGGTGGAACACTCTTCTAGGTGAGATCAGGGCCTTGCAGGACTTATTACAGTTCCCCAGGGCCTGTAAAACAACTGTTCCGCCAGGCCTGTTGTTGAGGTGGCAGGTGTCCATTTACATCACCCCACGCCACCCTGCTCTTTTTATCTATATGTAGATATGCTACTGATGATGTTTAATGCCCACTTGCCCAACTCTCTGTTCCACCTGGGCATACATACAGGCTCATCTGGGAGCTTTGTTGATTGATTGCCATCTTGAAAGTTATGTTATTAGATTTTAAATTAGACTATTGCATTGCATTTTAATTGTTTTTATTTGGTTGTAAGCCACCCTGAGCCCACTTATGGGGGAAGGTGGGATAGAGATGCAGTAAAATAAACAAACAAGAGCACAGAGTCACAAAGAATCCAAATTGGGGAGGGGGGTGGGATTTTGCAAGCTTTGTGCAAGAAAATGGGAAGGAAACACAAAGGAGCACCAACAAAGGGGAAAGAAATCTCTTGAAACTGACAAGACTAGTTTGAAACCGGCAAGAGCAGCAGAGAAGCTCACAGAACTCCAAGATGGGGGTGTGGGGGGGAGAAGAAAAAAACAGTCCCAAGGAGCCTGCAATGCTTTGCTTCTTCCTGGAAAATCCCAAATGTATCTGGGATTCTTTCAGGATTTCCCCCCCAGTTTTCCTGGATATCTTTGGGATGCCAAAATATACCCCAAAAATACCAATGAGGTATTTTTCAGGTATATTTTGGGCTCAGATATATCCAAATGCACAACCCTAATCCAAACCCTCTCATTTTTTTCTATAATGGTGATATCAGGGGTGTTATGCTCCAGTTGTTTGTTTGTAATCAAAAGTCCCAAATAATCTTTGTTTCATCATTCTCCATGATCTAGTCTGGTTTGTACTCCCATGAGTTTCTGGCTGATGGTAAGTCACCAGTTACTTAGAACCTCTACTGGATAATGACAGTTCTCTTTCACAAGTACTGGGGGGGCAAACTTTTTCTTGCACACAGACAGCCTCCCAATCTTAAACAACTCATCACCCACAATAATACAACATCTAATTTGAACATGAAAACTGGTACCAGAGCTTGCAATAAACCCAGATGCCAACTTTGCTGCCACATATGCCCAGACAACAAAATCACTGGACCTAACAACATCAACTATACCATCTCAGGCTCATCTTCTAACATCATATATGCCATTAAATGCCAACAATGCCCTTCACTTCTCTACATATGGCAAAAAGGTCAAACCCTCAGCCAAAGGATAAATGGACACAAATCTGACATCACAAAACTGAGAAACGTCTAGGACAACATTTCAACCTCCTAGGGCACTTAGTGGGTGACCTCAAAGTAGCTGTTTTATTACAATGAAATTTCAGGACTGGAATGGAATGGGAGACTGCTGAATTACAAGTTATTACAACACTTTGAACAATGGAACCTCCAGAGCTTAACAGAGGTATTGGGTTCTTATCTGATTACATATGCTAAATCACTCAGTTCTCACAGAATTAAACTTTGTTGGTCTTAAAGGTGCCACTGGACTCAAACTTAGTTCTCACATCTGTTGCTGACTCTTTTATTATCTTTATGATAATTTGCTGCTATTCACAGATCTTACCAATTGTGTTATTCCAATCTTAGCTGTAATTAGTCCTTTCTGGAAACTAGCCCCACTCATATGTGATGCTTGAAGAAATCTGTTTCAATAGAACTGAAGAAGTGTGCATCTACACATGCTAAGTCTCTCAGTTCTTGCTTATACCCAGAATTGAACTTCGTTTGTCTTGAAGGTGCCACTGTACTCAAACTGAGTTCTCACATGTTTGTTAACTCTTGTATTTGTATGCTAATTTGCTGCCATTCTCAGATTTCACCAACTGCTTTAATCCAATCTCAGCTATTCATTCATTCATTCATTCATTCATTCATTCATTCATTCATTCATTCATTTAATACCCTGCCTTCCCTGCCAGGGCAGGCTCAGGGCAGCTTACATATATGCAAAAGCTAAAACAGCAATGTAATAAAAGCATTAAAACTTAAACAACAACATAAGGTGCTAACAATTAAAGTAACAATGGCGAAGGCAAAGTAGCATCAACACACTAGTAAATGCAGTCGGTATTAGATTTTAGTATCAGCAGAACTCAGGCTGTCGGTGATGGTATTGGGCCCAGGGCCTTGATGTATTAGGTGTGGCTCTTTAATTAAAAGCCTGGTGGAAGAGCTCCATCTTGCAGGCTCTGCAAAACCGTAAAAGGTCTCACAGGGCCCTAAGGTCTTCCAAGAGCTCATTCCACCAGTGTGGAGCTGCTACTGAAAAGGCCCTGGGCCTAGTTGATGCCAGCCTGATGTCTTTCGGGCCTGGAAGGGCCAGACGGTTTTGGGATCCTGACCACTGTGCTCTCTGGGGAACATGTGGGGCAAGGCAATCCCTCAGGTAGATAGGCTCCTGACCATAAAGGGCTTTAAAGGTAAGTACCAGCACTTTGAAGTGAATCCGTTATGCTATAGGCAGCCAGTGCAGATAAGCTATACTTATCACCTAGTTACTCTAACTAGCATACATCTCTCTAACTATATGTGATAGTTGCAGAAATCTTGTTTCAATGTATTCAATGCATGCACACAAAAACATATACCCAGAATAAACTTAGTTGGTCTTAAAGGTGCTGCTGGAATCAAACTTGGTTCTTTTGCTTCAGACCAACATGGCTACCCAACTGAATCTAGTAAAGAATCAGTCTCTGATGATGACTTTCCAGACATTTTCAAGTCATCTGTATACAATAAGTGTGAAATCTTTGGGCTTGTCTTTGAAAGCTGGTAACCCAGGCCTGTGCTGTTGAGAATGATTGTGTGAGTGGTATTAGGTCAATGACAAAGAGAAGTGGAGATGGTGAATCTCCTTGGAAAATCCCTTGTTTGTTATTAATTGTTTCAATTTCTTTTCTATTCACTGTCAAGCTGGTGTTGGTGACATTTTTTTAGAAATGTTCTTACAGTTTTCTGATGCCTACCATTTCTAATGCTTTCAGGATCCTTTTATGAGGGAGTGAATCAAATGCCTACTTGTAATCAGTCCAAGTGACATTCAGGTTGGTTTTCTGCCTTTTACAATTTTGTAAGACCATTTTATCAATCAGAAACTGATCTTTAGTGCCTTGGGATTTTTGAAAAATTCTTTTTTGTTCATGAAGTAAAACTGAATTGAGCTGTAGATATTCTTCAATGGAACTGGCTACAATTCCTGTCAGCAGACTAAAAGTTGTGAGGCAGGTAATGGGGCAGAATTTGCTTGGGCACTGCTTTCTCTTTCTCCCCATGGGATGCTAGCCTGCCGTGCTGGTGGGGTTTGTGTGCTCCAAGAAAGAGAGGGCTATGCTATCGGCAGCATAGCTGCTGGCAGGGTGTCCCATGATAGACAACTGCTAAGAAGTCAGACTAAATGCATCCCAAACACACATTCAATATGGTGAGAAAATTGAATTCCATACCAGCTCGGTCATCGCCTGGGTTAACAAGGCGCACATCAGAGATCAGTGTTTTTGGATCTTTTGGCAAAAAATGGGATACAGGCAGGGGTCTTTTCGTAGAAGAACAGCTGCAGGAGCTCATTAGCATATGGTATGCTAATGAGCTATTAGGCTATTAGCATATGCCACACCCCCTGACATCACCGGAAGTGATGTCAGAAGGGGAAGCAAAAGGGGGGAAGCATCTTCAAAAGCCTCCCCTTCCCTTCCCCAGCTGGTCTGGGTGGGGGAGCTAAGAGAGAAGGGGTTTAAAGTTTAAACTCCTTCTCACTAGAGTTGGGCCACAGAAGGAGGAAAGAGGGAAGGAAAGAGAGAGAGTAGAGAGAAGGAAAGAAGGAAGGAAAGAGAGAAAGAAAGAGAGGGAAGAGGGAGGGAAACAGGGAAAGGAGGAAAAAAGAGAAGAGAAGAAGGTGGGAAAGAAAGAAAGAAAGAAAGAAAGAAAGAAAGAAAGAAAGAAAGAAAGAAAGAAAGAAAGAAAGAAAGAAAGAAAGAAAGAAAGAAAGAAAGAAAGAAAGAAAGAAAGAAGAAGAAAGAAGAGAAGAAAGAAGAGAAGAATGAGGGAAAGAGGAAAAAGAAAGAAGGAAAGGAGGGAATGAAAGAAATTCAGTGGCAATTCAGCCCCATTATACCCTATGGGCCATTGAAGTCAATGGTGAAAACATAGGGTATATTCTGGGGGCTGGAGGAGGGGTTTGAGGGAGAGGCTCCAAGATCACAGGATAGCTGATGGAGCCTCTCCCAAGATACCCACCAAATTTCAAGAACATTGGACCAGGGGTCCAATTCTATGGGCCCCCAAACAGGTTGCCCCATTTCCTCTATTGTTCTCTATGGTGGGAAAATAAGTTATTTTTTTCCCACTATAGAGAACAATGGAGGGAATAGGGGCAACCTGTTTAGGGGGCCATAGAATTGGACCCCCTGGTCCAATGTTCTTGAAACTTGGTGGGTATCTTGGGGAGAGGCTCCATCAGCTATCCTGTGAGTTTCGAGCCTCTCTCTCAAACCCCCTCCCCTCCAGCCCCTAGAATATACCCTATGTTTTCACCATTGACTTCAATGGCCCATAGGATATAATGGAGCTGAAATTGACATTCGGCTTCCTGAAAGACTCTCCGGGACGCCGGCTGGGGGCGGGGCTTGGCTTCTGAGCTCCCGGAGCTGCGCTCCGGTGGGCTCCCCCCCGAAAAGACCCCTGGATACAGGACATAGGCCCTTCTGTTTGGGCAACTAGTGCAGAGGCCTGATGTGCTACTGGAAGTAGGATGTTTCATAAAGCAACCAGAGCAGGGACCTGATCAGCTACTGGAAAACCAACAATGTAAAAAAAAACCTTATCTTGAGAACAAAACAGAATCATCATGGGATTCTTGTTGTCAGTCAAAGGCAGATGTTTGGCTGATAGATGGTGTTCTGCAATTCAAGATCTATCCAAGTTCTCGGGAACTGCAGAAGTACCTTCGCAGGATTCTGGCTGTTTGCTGTTATCACTGGTCTTCTGAATCTTGGATTTCATAACTATTCATTTTGAGTGCTTGCTCTCGTGTGGCTAGAATGAGTCCTTCCATTTCTTTCTTCAAGCGTCCATTTTGGAAGAAGAAGTATTAGTAGTAGAAGAAGATGAATTGGTTTTATACCCTGTTCTTCACTATCCAAAGGAGTTTCAGAGCAGCTTACAATCACTATCCCTTCCTCTCCCCATAACAGACACCCTGTGAGGTAGCTGGGGCTGAGAGAGTTCTGAGAACTTTGACTGACCCAAGGTCACCCAGCTAGCTTCATGTGGAGGAGAGGGTGGAATCAAATCCAGTTCTCCAGATTAAATTCTGCTGTTCTTAACCACTACACCAAGCTGGCTCGACCACTGCACCAAGCTGGCTCCCACACATTTTCCATGTATTTTCACAATCAACTTCATTTTCTATACGTTTCAAATATTGCCTAGAGGGATGGGCACATACCACATTTTTCAAGTTCACTTCATGGTTTGTGGCTGAACCACAAACTGAACCATGAACCAATATGAACCAAACCAGTTCATATTGGTTTGTGACCCCTGCTTTCTGCTCTCTGCCACTTTTCATGGGGAATAGAAAGCAGTGGGTTAAATGGCTCTGAGCTACTCCAGTCCCTGCTTTTTGCTCCCTGCCGCTTTTGGTGATGAGTAGAAAGCAGAGGGTGAAATGGCTTGGAGCCATTTTAACCCTCTGCTTTCTGCTCACCATGGCTTTTGGTGGGGAGTAGAAAGTAGGGATTTAAATGGCTCTGAGCCATGTAAACCAAACAGCTGAGAGGTGAGGAGCAGAAAGCAGAGGTTTAAATGTTTTAGAGCCATTTAAACAACTGCTTTCTGCTCTTCATGAACCACCACGAACCACCATGAACTGCCTTAAAATTTGTGGAAGGTTGTGGTGGCTCTTCAGTTTGTGAACAACACTTCGTGTACAATGAACTGGCCAAAATTCATCATGAACTTTAGTTTGTGAGCCGGTTCATGCTCATCCATAATTTCTCATACAGTTGCTTTTCCTTCCAGTTGTCAAAGTGAGTTTTGATTGCAATCTTTTTGTAATCTTCTTTGGTTTCTGTAACCTTAAATAAGTCTTTGTAGTGCACTTAAACTAGAATATACCCTTTGCTTTTCTTGGTGTATTCATTAAGTGTGATCAGCACCACTTCTTGGGTGTAGTGAGTGATGCATTGTCATTATCTTGTGAGCTTTGTGATCTATTGCTTCTAATTCTGCTACTTTCCAATCAATAATGAGAGCTGTGCTTCTTAGAACTGGGGCTACCCACATGTTAATTGCCTTTACTTTGTTGCCTCCTTTTAATTTTGTTCTCAATATTATTTTAATTCCTTGATAATACTCCTTGGTTGTATTTTTCTTACGGGTATATTTGATGTTGTCAGCTTCCAAAATTCCAAGATATTTGTAGTTTTCTTCAAAACCCAATGTTTTGACATTGCTGTTCGGCATTTTGATTTCTTCTTGTTCAATGATATTTCCTCTATTCATTGTGATTGCTGCACATTTGTCAAGGCCAAATTCCATTGCTATATCTTTGCTGAATATTTGAACTATATTTAATAAATAATGAATCTCTGAGGATGACTTTCCAGACATTTTCAAGTCATCCATATACAATAAATGTGAATTCCTTGGGCCTCTCTTTGACTGCTGGTATCCTAGGCTGTACTGTTGAGAATGATTGTGAATGGTATTAGGAAAAAGAGCAGCGGTGATAATAAGTCTCCTTGGAAAATTCCTCATTTGATATTAACTGTTCCAATTTCTTCTCCATTCACTATCAACCTGGTGTTCCATTTACTCATGGCAGTTTTATTTATTTGATTTATAGTCTGCTCTCCCCTGTACAATAGGGCTCAGAGCAGGTGACAACAGCATCCATCAATTAAAACAGTTAAAACAACTCTTACAATAATAATATTAACACCAACAAGATGGCACTTAATAAGGAAGCACAACATAGTACCCCTTCTCTAAGGGGAATAGATATCATACATTTAGGTGAATGAAGGATAACAATAGGGGGAAAGGAGAAAGGGAATAGGAAACAGGAGGGAAAGGAGGGAGGAAGTCATCCCAGATTGAACCCATAATTGTCCTCAACCATAAATATGGTGCTACATTTCTATCTTACAGGCCCTGT
This sequence comes from Gekko gecko, assembly GCA_029375565.1. NCBI lineage: Eukaryota > Metazoa > Chordata > Lepidosauria > Squamata > Gekkonidae > Gekko > Gekko gecko. Next base: position 134,919,440 of record JAPDNY010000003.1, on the reverse strand, counting down.
GAAACTGCATCATATCCTGCATGGTCCAGGTCTCCCTCAACAGAGAGTTCCACCAGGCTGAGGTCAAGGCCAAGAATGCCCTGGCTCTGATTGAGGACCAGGGATCACCAGGAAGTTGTTATCCATTGAGTGTAATGCTCTTTGGGGAGTATACCAAAAGAGGCAGGAGTATACCAGGAGAGGCGATAAATGTTGCTACAGTTTTGCTGATCCCTATAATTTCTAGAGTTTTCAGGTACCACATATGAGGAAGTGAATCAAATGCCTACTTGTAATCAATCCAAGTAACATTCAGGTTAGTTTTCCACCTTTTACAATTGTGTAAGACTATTTTATCAATCGGTAACTGATGTGCTTCAGGAGTTTCAGAAAATGCCTTTGTCTCCATGTGGTAAAATCGAATTGAGCTATAGATATTCTTAAATGGAATTGGCTAAAATTCCTGTCAGTAGTTTAATTTTTTTTGGGAGGCAGATAATGGGGCAGAAGTTGCTTGGCATTGGCAGTGCTCTTTTCTCTTTGTTCTTCAGAATGAGATATGTCCTGCCAGTAGTTATCCAATCTTCTACTGCTTTGGAATGGAACACATCACTGACCTGTTGCACCAATCGTGGATGAAGACTTGTCAACTTTTTAAGCCAATAGCCATGGACGTCATCTCTTTCAGGTGCTGTCCAGTTCTTTACTTTCTTCAGTTGTTTTTGCAGGCTTTCCAGAGTTATTGTAAGATCCTTCATTTGCTTTCCTTTCAGTTTGTTTTCTACATCTGTAATCTAGGCGGCTTTTTATTGTATTCTTTTGAGTCTTCCCAGAGTTATTTTCAGAAGGATATCATCTTTTTTTTAACTGGTTTTACTTCTACTTTTTCATTTCCATCTCATGTTGTATAGAACTGTCTTTGGTTATGATAATGATTATGGTGATCATCATCATCATTGTGAAATCTTAAACAGTTACACCTTTGATGTCAATGGGCTTAGAAGGGTATAAGTATCATAGAATCATATAATCATAAAGTTGGAAGAGACCTCCAGAGTCATCTAGTCCAACCCCCTGTACAATGCAGGAAATTCACAAATACCTCCCCTCCACTCCCATTCAGAAGATGACAAAAAACCTCCAGGATCCTTGGCCAAACCGGCCTGGAGAAAAACTGCTTCCTGACCCCAAAGTGGCAATCAACATTTTCCTGGGCATGTAAGAAAGGGCCACAAAAACTAAGCACTGAGGCAACCCTTCCTGCCCTCCCTCTCATGATCTGCCTAAGTTCACAGAATCCGCATTGCTGTCAGATGGCCATCTAGCCTCTGTTTGAAAACCTCCAAAGAAGGTTTTTGCAGGCTTTCCAGAGTTATTGTAAGATCCTCATCCTCATCTGCAATCTAGGTGGCTTTTTATTTTACTCTTTTGAGTCTTCCCAGAGTCCTTTCCAGAAGGCTGTCATCTTTTCTTTGACTGGTTTTACTTCTGCAGTGGGACTTCACTGTTAGTACATTTGACAAAGATAACAAATAATTTTTGTTGTAATTTTAAAAATATCTTCAGCAAATATATAGAACCTGCTCCACCTATGTATTAAGACTTGTTACATAAGAGGCATGCCTGGATCACTTCAGACATGTTACATGCAGACAGTTAAATATACATTATATTTAGTAAATAAATTGCAGTTGGAAGAATATGGTGGTTCAGAAAATTAACTTCTTATGCCTGGCTGCTAAGTCTCCCACTTCATTTGGATCAGCCCACGTGTTTGTTTGTTTTTTTGCCCCATATATGCAACAGATTGAAGTTGTATTCCAAAGTAGTGTGTGCACACATGTGTGTATACACTTATGTATTTTTTTTTAATCAAGGATGATTCAATGCCAACCAAACAAAGATTAGAAAGATGAATTTACCTTACTTTCAGTGTCCATTTTCTGTTGAGTATCTAATTTATTCACACTGATGATTTGTTCATCCATCCAAATGAATATATTTTGAATAGTTTTGCATCTATACAGTGGTGGCATATTAACCTAGGAAGTGGTTGGGCAGCATTACTGATGCATGGTCACAAGGGAATGTTCCCTTTAAATGACTTTTGCAAGCCAAGCCATGTGCAAGTGAAGTCCAAGCGGCAAGTTCAGTCACTTCCGGGCGAGCTCACTGCTTGGACTTCACTCATATGTGGCTCAGCTTGCAAAAGCCATTCCTTTAAATTTAGATATCCACAGATGGGGGTCACATTTTTGCTATCAGAATATATAATTAAACATCATATAGAAATGTTACGTATACCTTTTCTATTCCATTTCCTTTTTTAACCTCTTGTTACCAAGGAAACTATGTATTTTGAAAGCTTATGCCATAAAATATCTGTTAGTAATTCAGCTGTGAAATTCTCCCACCTGCAATTTGAAGTGGTACAGTCTAGACACAGAACAAAGTTTGAGTCCAGTGGCACCTTTAAGACCAACAAAGTTTAATTCTAAGTATACGCTTTTGTGTACAAGCACACTTCTTCAGATACCTTCAGTCTAGGCACCGGTTCACCACTTCATTTCATAAAGGTCTCCCCCCCATTATAGCTGTTTTAATCTAATTGTCATTGTAATGTTATTATTTTTAAATCTGATGGTTTGTGAAGTTTGTGAAGAGAGCCAGTTTGGTGTAGTAGTTAAGTGTGTGGACTCTAATCTGGGAAAATTGGGTTTGATTCCCCAATCCTCCACTGGCACCTGCTGGATGACCTTGGGCAAGCCATAGTTCTGGCACAGCTGTTCTTGAAAAAAGAACAGTTTCTGTCAAAGCTCTCTCAGCCCCACCTACCTCACATGGTGTCTGTTGTGGGGAGGGAAAGGGAAAGGAGATTGTAAGCCACTCTGAGACTCCCTTGGGTAGTGAAGGGCAGGGTATAAATCCAATCTCCTCCTCCTCCTCCTCCTCCTCCTCCTCCTCCTCCTCCTCCTCCTCCTCCTCCTCCTCCTCCTCCTCCTCCTCCTCCTCTTCTTCTTCTTCTTCTTCTTCTTCTTCTTCTTCTTTGATGTTACCCAGGTTGGGTCCTTGTTATTAGGGAGCAAGGTAGCTTTATAAACATAATAAACAAACAAATAAATAAGCAAGCAAGCTGTTTGTAAGGGCTATGGTACAGTCACTTGCAATAATATGCATGCAGCTAAAGACTGCATGTTGTGTAGGCACATTCCTATCTATATTACAGTAAAGATGGATTGTACACACCTGTGTCTACACAGCGTTATGCAAACTGGGGAGCCACATGGGATGCTGAATTCATCTTGCAATAAGGGTATGCATCCTGATGCACATCTATATACAGTCTATACCAATAGTTCCCATTGAAGCAAAGGAAGCTATTTGTGGAAGTTGTTTTCATGTGTATCTCTTCCTTGATGTACTATAATATATACTGGGCACAACTAGTATCTTCTTACTGTGGTTGACACATAAACCAATAGATGCCAGCAATTGCTTCAGAGGCAGATTATTTTATGAAGATGATGTAGGACATTTTTAATTTGGTGGGTGTTTAATGGCTTAGAATAAATATGTGTTTTTACTTTTATGTTTATATTTCTCCCCTACTTTACATATAGAGATGTTGATACAGAAAGATATTTTATAGGGGTGTAAACTTTACCTGGGAGGTATGACAGTATATAAATTAAGTTCATAGTTGCATCAATAGCTGGTGGACCAAAAAGAGTCTTAAGAACTCTAACATTCACAATAATTTATAAAGAATTTACTGAGCTTGGGATAACATTTTAATGAAATAGGTAAAATTTTCAACATCCCCTCTCTTAGCTGAGTTCTAGTTCTGATTGGAACCCACATAACTGGCCCCTGTCCACATATGTGGATCATAAACAGCAATCCTATGCAGAGTTACATCCTTCTAAGATCACTGAATTCAGTGGACTTCAAGGGGTGTAATTATAATTAGGATTGCTTTGAAAATCTCTGAGTCATTTGGGAATTGCATATATAAAAGTGGCTCCTACATTAGAAAGGTAACATTTAAAGGGTCCTGTGGTGTATAAATGCTGAGACTGTACAGCTCAACTATTTCATTATTTTTATTGTACTCAGTCATGCCGTGACTTATATAGTCTTTTGCGTGACCTTTTCTACTTGATTCCCCCCTAATTTTAATTAATCCTTTTGTATTAATTAACATTTAATAGGCTTTTTCTGGAAACTCTTACTATGGATTTAAATTGTCTTAGCAAAATGAAGTCTGACTCAAAATAGAAAAAAACAAAATAGATGCTCTTTGCACTAAGACTGATACTGTAGGGGGAATGAAGACTGATGCTATATTTTGAGGCCAGCTAATGAGGAGCCACAGTGGCTTAGAGGTTAAAATACTGAGCTGCAGACTGGAAGGTCTGTAGTAGGGATGTAGTAGGGCCCACTTTCTGGCAGCCATGGGCCAAGTCAGATTCTCTGGTCTGATTTGGCCCAAAACTGAAAACCGCCGCCAAAAAAACAGCAAGAGAGGGAAGGAGGTTTAAATCCCCATCCCTTCCATGGCTTGCCTGTGCACCCCACAGCTGTGAGGCATGCGGGCAAGCCATATCTTGGAGAGAAGGCAGTTTAAACTGCCTCCCCTTGGCTTGCCTCCCCCACCTGAAAGTGATTTGGGGCCCTGAATTACCCCCGAATCCACTTGGATTGCCGAAAGTGGCATTAGGGGGTGATTCGGGGGCTAAATCAGATTTGGCCTGATTCAGCTGAAATGAATCGGGCTGATTTTTTTTTTTTTCTTGCACACCCCTAGTCTGTAGTTTGGCAGTTTGAGACTCTAGTTCCCTGTGACGGAGTGAGCTCCTGTCTCTGCTGCCAGCTTCTGCCAACCTAGCAGTTCAAAAGCAAGAAATTGCAAGTAGATAAATAGGTACCACTTCAGTGGGAAGGTAACAGCAGTCTGTTTGCCTCGGTGTTTAGTCATGCTGGCCACATGACCATGGAAACATCTTTGGACAGCACTGGCTTTTCAGCCTGGGAACAGAGATAAGCACCACTCCCTGGAGTCGGATTCGACTGGCTTTTGAGCAAAGGAAACCTTTACTTTTTTTTTTTTTAATGAAACAAATCTGAGTTTAAAAATAACCTTCAAATCAGTGAAGAGCTGAAATGAGAATCAGTCCACCTGGATCTGGCCCTCACCATATCAGTTTTTATTCAAACTACAGTTTAAAAAAGTTCACAACTTCATTTTTATGCAAAAGAAACAATGAGGGTATATTAATTCTAAATGGAGCTATCTCACATACAATACAGAAAAGTACAAGATTGTTGTCGATGCGCTTCTTGATAGTATTGCACACAAAGTGTTTTCCTTCCTTCACACCCCACCTCCTGCAATCAGCAGGACTTTTCAGGAGGTAGAGTGGCTGTTTTTCAACCAAATCTCATTGAAATTGTAGTGGAGTGAGTGCTGCCTGTCCTCTACAGAACCCCAAAGTTTCAAGGAAATTGGACCACAGAGATGGATTCTATAGGCCCCTGAACAAGCCCCCAGCCATCATAGTTGCACTTTCATGATTCCCTGGGGGGGTATTTGTTCCCAATGGGCATTCCTATCCTTTGTTATAGTACATCCCATGTTTCAGGGGGCTGGAGTAACTGTTTTTCAACAAAAAAACACCAAAATTGTAGCAAAATTGGTGTTGGTGAAACCCCAAGTTTCAAGGGAATTGGAGCAAAGGGAAGAGTTCTGTTCCCCTCAGGGGTCTTTTCGTAGAAAAACAGCTGCAGGAGCTCATTAGCATATGGTATGCTAATGAGCTATTAAGCTATTAGAATATGCCACACCCCCTGACATCACCGGAAGTGATGTCAGAAGGGGAAGCAAAAGGGGGGGAGGCATCTTCAAAAGCCTCCCCTTCCCTTCCCCAGCTGGTCTGGGTTGGGGAGCTAAGAGAGAAGGGGTTTAAAGTTTAAACTCCTTCTCATGAGAGTTGGGCCACAGAAGGAGGAAAGAGGGAAGGAGAGAGAGAGAGAGTAGAGAGAAGGAAAGAAGGAAGGAAAGAGGGAAAGAAAGAGAGGGAAGAAGGAGGGAAACAGGGAAAGGAGAAAAAAAGAGAGGAGAAGAAGGTGGGAAAGAAAGAGAGAAGAGAAGAAGGAGGAAAAGAGGGAAAAGAGAGAAGGAAAGGAGGGAATGAAAGAAATTCGGCGGCAATTCAGCCCTAGTATATCCTATGGGTCATTGAAGTCAATGGTTAAAACATAGGGTATATTCTGGTGGCTGGAGGGGAGGGGTTTGAGGGAGAGGCTCAAAACTCACAGGGTAGCTGATGGAGCCTCTCCCCAAGATACCCACCAAGTTTTAAGATCATTGGACCAGGGGATCCAATTCTATGGCCCCCCAAACAGGTTGCCCCTATTCCCTCCATTGTTCTCTATTGTGGGGAAAAAAGTTACTTTTTTCCCACCATAGAGAACAATGGAGGGAATAGGGGCAACCTGTTTAGGGGCCCATAGAATTGGACCCCTGGTCCAAAGTTCTTGAAACTTGGTGGGTATCTTGGGGAGAGGCTCCATCAGCTACCCTGTGAGTTTGGAGCCTCTCCCTCAAACCCCCTCCTCCAGCCACCAGAATATACCCTATGTTTTCACCATTGACTTCAATGGCCCATAGGATATAATGGAGCTGAAATTGACATTCGGCTGCCTGAAAGACTCCCCGGGACGCCGGCTGGGGGCGGGGCTTGGCTCCTGAGCTCCCGGAGCTGGGCTCCGGTGCGCTCCCCCCCCCAAAAGACCCCTGGTTCCCCTGAAGAGATCCCCAGCTTTCTATTTTCCCAGCCATAGGACTTGCAAAGAACAAAAGGGCTCTGCCTCTATGAAGGAGGAAGGAAAAGAGAAGTGTGGATCTTTGTGTTATGTCTCCAAAGGTGATTGGTTGAAATCGCTCTGTGTTTCTTCCTTGCAAGGATCTTGATTGGGAGGGAGAAATGCCATTGCTTGGGAAATCAGTAGATATAAATAAAAACATGAACACAAGCTTTGGCTGGCTAGTAGCACCTGAAGACAAAAAACCCAACATGGGCTGCATTCAGACTGGCAATTTGCCCCGCTATAGCCCCATTTCAGCGATGTTTTCAAAGCGGATTAAACGGGGCATTCACACAGGCACATCTGCCTGGCGTTCCCCACCCGTAGGCAACCTGTGCTGTTCTGTTTTGCTCCGGCATTTAATAGATAAAAGTGGTAGCAAATCCCCAAAGAGTGCCTTTATGCCCTGTTTGTTCGCTTCCCGGCAGTGTGAATGCTATGCAGAAAAGCCGGGAGCAACCCGCGTTGTGCATATGATTGGCTGTGCTTCACTCTACCGCCCAATGCGGTGCCAGCACAGCGGGATCCTCCCCAAATCGGCTCGATGCCTATGTGTGTCTGGGCGCATGAGTGCATGAGCCCCGACTGGCTCCTGCTTCAAATTGCCAGTCTGTCCTCAGCCATGGATTGTTTCAGGAGGGGTTTTTCCTCAGAATATTGGATTTGTGTTAGGGTTCTGGAAAATTATGGTAATGTCCTGAACCAGCAATTTTCATGTATATCTGCAGACCCCTACTCCTCAATGACATCAATGGGTTTAAGGATGTATGCTGCTACCACTGTTAATATTGGAGTGCCAGGAATGATGCATTCCCCTGATTTACAGAACTTCCTGCACAGCCGAATATCCACTCTTATCATGAAATTGATGTAAATAGATACTGTCCAACTTAACATCTCACCTGTAGAAAAAGAAAAGAGCATCAGGACCATCTTTGTGTTTACTTTAGAAGTACTGAAGTCCATTTTTTAAAAGGGTTACTTTCTCTGGAGGCACTTGTGTTTGGGGAGGGATAGTAAATCAGTTGGGAAGGACTAGAGATCTCTTCAAGAAAATTGGAGAAATCAAGGGAACGTTCCATGCAAAGCTGGCCATGATAAAGGACAAAAATGGTAGGGACCTAACAGAAGCAGAAGAGATTAGGAAAAGATGGCAAGAATACACAGAAGAACTATACAAGAAGGACCTCGATGTCCTTGACAACCACGATGGTATAATCACTGACCTCGAGCCAGACATCCTGGAAAGTGAAGTTAAATGGGCCTTAGAAAGCATTACTAACAACAAAGCTAGTGGAGGTGATGGTATCCCAGCTGAGTTATTCAAAGTCTTAAAAGAAGATGCTGTTAAAGTGCTGCACTCAATTTGCCAACAAATTTGGAAAACACAACAGTGGCCACAGGATTGGAAAAGGTCAGTTTACATTCCAATCCCAAAGAAGGGCAATGTCAAAGAATGTTCAAACTATCGCACAATTGCACTCATTTCACACGCTAGCAAGGTCATGCTCAAAATCCTACAAGCTAGGCTCCAACAGTACGTGGATAGAGAACTGCCAGAAGTACAAGCTGGGTTTCGAAGAGGTAGAGGAACTAGAGATCAAATTGCCAACATTCGCTGGATTATGGAGAAAGCAAGAGAGTACCAGAAAAACATCTACTTCTGCTTCATTGACTATGCTAAAGCCTTTGATTGTGTGGATCACAATAAATTATGGCAGGTTCTTAAAGAGATGGGAGTACCAGACCACCTCACCTGTCTCCTGAGAAACCTGTATAAGGGTCAAGAAGCAACAGTTAGAACCGGATATGGAACAACTGATTGGTTTAGCATAGGAAAAGGAGTACGACAAGGATGTATATTGTCACCTTGCTTATTTAATTTATATGCAGAGTACATCATGCGAAATGCTGGCCTGGATGAATCACAAGCTGGAGTTAAGATTGCTGGGGAAAAGATCAATAACCTCAGATATGCAGACGATACCACTCTGATGGCAGAAAGTGAAGAGGACCTCAAGAGCCTCTTGCTCAGGGTGAAAGAGGAGAGTGCAAAAGTGGGCTTGAAGCTCAACATCAAAAAAACTAAGATCATGGCATCTGGCCCCATCACTCCTTGGCAAATAGAAGGGGAAGTCGTAGAAGTAGTGACAGACTTCACGTTCCTAGGATCCCAGATCACTGCAGATGGTGACTGCAGCCATGAAATTAAAAGATGCCTGCTCCTTGGGAGGAAAGCGATGGCAAACCTAAACAGCATGATAAAAAGCAGAGACATCACCTTGCCAACAAAAGTCCGCATGGTCAAAGCAATGGTATTCCCCGTAGTAATGTATGGCTGCGAGAGTTGGACTATAAAGAAGGCTGAGCGCCGAAGAATAGATTCTTTTGAACTATGGTGCTGGAGAAGACTCTTGAGAGTCCCTTGGACTGCAAGGAGATCAAATCAGTCAATCCTAAAAGAAATCAACCCTGACTGTTCCCTTGAAGGCCAGATCCTGAAGCTGAAGCTCAAATACTTTGGCCACCAAATGAGAAGGGAGCATTCACTGGAGAAGACCCTGATGCTGGGAAAGATTGAAGGTCAAAGAAGAAGGGGACGGCAAAGGATGAGATGGTTAGACAGTGTCATCGATGCAACGAACATGAGATTGAGCAGACTTCGGCGGACGGCGGAGGACAGGAGGGCCTGGCGTAATCTGGTCCATGGGGTCGCGAAGAGTCGGACTCGACTGTGCGACTGAACAACAACAGTAAATCAGTTGTGGATCACCTGAGTAGACAATACTGACCTTGAAGCTGCTGTATACTGAATCAGACCACTGGTCCGTCAAAGTTAGTATTGTCTACTCAGACTGGCAGTGGCTCTCCAGGGTCCCAGGCAGAAGTCTTTCACATCACTGCTGCCTGGTCCTTTTAACTGGAGATGCTGGGGACTGATCCTAAGACTTTCCGCATGCCAAGCTCTACCACTGGGCTCACAGCCCTTCCCATTGGACCTTGATGGACCAGTGATCTGATTCAGTATAAGCAGCTTTGTGTGTTCATCCATTAATGCATTGTATGAGAACAAGTATGTTACAACCCCCCTTCATACAAAAGTGATTACTTTTTGAAGGTTTAGAAGAATAACAAGAACTAATAATAACAAAGAAGATTTTGTGTGGGATTATTTTTAAAAGGGATAACTGAGATTATGGAAAGATCTCTTAATGATTTGTTTTAAAACCATTTTCTGCATTGTTTAAAATATTGTGTCTAATACTTACACTGTTTCACAGTGCTGTAACCCTAATCCTATTTTGTTGCTTATTACATGTCTCGTTATCTTGATTACCTTGTTTACATTGATTTACACTGTGTAATCTGATTTAAATTTCAGTGAGAAAGGCATACTATAAATATTTTAAAATAAATAAGCAAACAAATAAATTGTAAAACTGACATAAAACTGGCTCAGTTATAGTTATGTTAATTGTTATCTGGAATGACAAAATCCAGGATAAGGTTGTACTTTATATGTATTTGGATCAAATATAATAGAGTGTGATTACGGCATGTGTATTTTGTATGGAACAGAATTGTCAGTTGTTCTGGTATATGTAAATTACATGGAATTAGATGAAATTATTAGTATTTTTTGATTTGATCTGAATTTGCATTGATTATTGGTCTTTCTTTGCAAGTCGATTTATATAAAAACAAACATATAATGTGGATTTTTGGTGCATAAGCAGTTAGTTACAGTGTGCTACTTGGAAAAAGAAAAGCATCCAGTATTTATTCTGACAAGCTACAGGTACCTAGAAGACCAAAAATCATATAAGATGCTCCCCAGCATCTATTTGGCTGTATTTTATCCTTATTCAGATTTTATTTCCAGATAACAGACTATCCTGTACTTCAAAATTGCAAAGCTGACACTTATCCATCAAAGAGTGTTTGAATTCTAAGCTCCCACAATTATGGTTGATCACTGTGTCTAATAGTAAACTGGCATGACATTGTGTGGTAATTAAAGCTGTAGAATGGGAACATGGGCCAAAAGCACAAGTGTTGTCTTCCCAGGTAAGGGGGAAACTCTCAAAAAGCTCCTGATTATGACTAAATATGCTACAGAAGAAATAGAACATTGAGAGCAGCTGAGGAAAAAAGGGGCAACCTAGCCTTGTTCACCCCCCTCCCAAGAGTTTATAGAATTTTAGAAGTGACGATTATAAAGGGTAAGAATTTCCAGTTTGTCATCCTCCCCATGATTCCTCAGGGTTCCAAATTTGTATACCTTCTTATTCATATTTCTTGTTGAAATCCTTTCATAATAACTCCATTTCTGGTTGTAAGTCACCTTCACCATATTCCATGCAAATCACTGAATGGTAGGATGACCAGATCTCCCTGGATGCCCCCACCCCACTGCTCAACCGGGCAACAGGGGGAAAATGGAGAGACTGACAACCACAACACCACTTCCAGCGTGAATCAGAAGTGATGTCATTGCATTAATGTGATAACCTAGGATTTCACACAAACTCAGTAGTTAAGCCATAAAGTTTGGGGTGAATCCTAGTGCGTCACGCTAATGTGATGATATTGCTTTCGGTTCACGTTGCAAGTGATGTCACAGCATCAACATGATGCTGATCTGGTAGGTCCTTGCCTCACTGTGATATCTCACAGGGCTAGCGACCCTACTGGACAGGAATGAATTGTAGATTGTAAAATCCTGGAGTCGGATAGTTAAGTTTCTTACTGCAACTGTTTTAATTACTGTTCCGAACTTTTATCACTTTGCCCTATTATTATTATTACTATATACAATGTTACGAATCACTGTACTCTGATTGTCTCTCCTTGTTGGCATATGGGCTGATTTTTACTCTTATCTTTTCTTTTTAAAGTTATTGTTACGCCAATAAAGGTTATTGGAATTTGGAGTCATGCACTATGTTGATCATGCACATAGTCAACTGGAAAAGCTGCAGACCTGAAAAACAATTATGGAAACATCTTTACCATTTGCATTCTGCAAAAAAAAAGAAAAGAAAGAAAAAGAAAAAAATAAATATAATCCAAGCCTTTCATCGAGTTTACCATTATCAACTCTTTTTTTTGCCCTCCCCCATAAAAAGTGCCATAGAAACCCCACGGCTGAGATACTGGCTTTCTGCTTCCTCCTCAACTTAGCATTCAGGAGTATCCCTATGGACTTGACCTTCTGGGGGTGTTTGAAAGGGAAAGGCTTTTTTGTCCCACAAGGGAACCGTAGGAGGCATTTTGGGAGGGAAAATAAGAACTGCTATCTGAGGAAGGAGAGGGTTTCTGAAGATAAAGAGAAGGGAAACTTCTGCAGAGAAGGAATATCCTGTGGAGATAACACAGTAGCCTCAGAATAGCTGAAACTTCTGGAGAACTGCAGCAGAATCGAGAGCAGCAGAAGCAGGAGAAATAGTCAATCAAGTGGCAGCAGACACTAATTGTTAAAAAACTGACCAAAGTTTCAGAGATGCTAAGAGACACCAGGGAATTTCACATTACCCTTTTAAAGCCGTTTTTAAGCCGTTATTGTACTGTCTTGGAGTAAACTGGTACAGGGCTGCCATTTCACACAGCCTTTCCCCTACCAGTAAGGAGCCGTCTCTGAAGCAGTTTGGCATTTCAGACTGCACCAGTTTGTTTTTGTAAAGTACTGGGTTCACCACATGGAGACTCGGACTACAACATGCATTCAGATGCGTTTATTGTACTTCACATAACATACACAGCAAACCTGGCTCTGCAAGGGCCAACTTTTTACAGCCCACCTGGCACACCCATAGTCCCATTGGTGGGTTTGAATTTCCTGCCAAGGTCTAATTGGTGGACTCGAGGTGGACTAGGATCCTATGTCCTATTGTCTTTTTGTACCAAGCTTTTAGACTTAGGTGGCAGACCCTTAGTAGCAGTCTGTGTACACAACAGTTTTCCTGCCCTTTTTCGCACGCTATAGCACTATAACACAACAATAAAACAGTGCAATAGCAACTCCATTGGAATGCCTGGACTCCACTAGAATACATGAGATGGCTACATCTGCCACCTGGAAACAAGTAGCTCATTGGATACAGGCTTCAAGTGGGAAATCAGGGCATCAGTAATTGGTGAGACAGATGTTGCTGACCCAGCCTGATGTGCATCCTATAGTGCTATAACGGTATAGTGCTCCAAAATGAATGTTAAAAAAAAAGAATGGAGATCGCCCACTTAGTCAAAAAGGGGTGAGAAAACAAAGCAGCACAGGAGGAAGTGCTATGAGTTATTTTACACAGCACCTTGTAGTGCTTCAGAAACAGTATAGAAAAGTGAAGACCACTTGGAAGCAGTTTGCAGGTAAAATGGTTCAGAAACGCTTCCCTAATGGGACAGAAGTGTTTCTGTCTGAAAGTGAAAATATATTCCAGTAGAGAACCGTTACTAAAATAGTTCTGTCTGAAATGTCAGACCAGAAACCATTAGGGAACAGTTCCTGAACCAGAATATATCAGCTGTCTGAAATTCCCCTTCTTACCTCTGTGGGTCTAACTTTATATTGTGTTGTGTTTTTATATATGTGTGTCCTATTTTAATTATTTTATAGAGGATAGCTATATTAGTCAACTGTATTTTAGTTCCTTGATAAATAAATTCTGTTTATATTTTACATTCTGCTTTTGAAGAATAAAAGATGATTAGAGAGTCTGAGGAGTTGCTCTGGAAAAATGTTTTCCTTTGGAATAGTGTTTTCCTGCTGGTACCCCCCCCCCAGCACAAAAAAACCACATGGACTTGAAGCCCTGCTACTTCCTCTTTTTCACATAGGGATTCCTTCCATTCACCAAGCCAGGTCTCATATTTTCTTCTTGGGGTTGGTGGGATTACACAGCTTTGACAGACAGGAGGCTTTCCTGCCCCTGGAGAAAACAGCCACTCAGCTGAGTCTATGGGAATGCTGCTCCAGCATCCAATTACCTTTCAGGAGGGAGATAGAGTGCAGGAGGGAAGCTCAGCAGGAGAGGGAGTTCAGTTCTGCCTCAGGAACAGAGTAGTGATAGCTCAAGTCTGGCTCAACTAATCTGATATATATAAAAGCCCTAACATGTTGGCACTTTCCAGCTCTCCCACTGGCTCTGCTGTGCACTCCATTAGCCATTGGCCCATCAACCCCCACTCAAGAGTACTCATGTGCCATTGGCTGGGGGCTGGGTGCATTCCTCTTCCCCACCCACTGCCGCCTCAACCACTGTTCTCTCAGAATAAACTGCCAAAATGGCAGTCTCTCCTGATGATGCTTCTGCATCTGGCTGGCTACTGAAACGACTGTTCCCTGTTCAAGAAGAGGCTTCTGCTGCTGCCATTTCTCCTGCTTGGGTCTTCCAAGGCTGGCTGGCTATTGAGGCAAACCAGTGGCCATCAAATCATTCCCTTCTTATCCTGCTATTGGGCTAATTTTACTCTCAGTGGCTGTCGCTGGGCAACCAAGCCTGGCTCTCTCAGTAAAAAGGTAGGGGAAGGAGACCCTTTCCAGGCTTACTTTGGCCTTTGTGGGGACCTCATTGGGGCCAGTCCTGACTAGGGTTGACAGCTCCAGGTTGGGAAATTCCTGGAGACATTGTGGTGGAGTCAACAGAAGCCAGAGTTCAGTCTGGCTGCTTGCTTCTGTTGAGCAGTAGCAGCCCCCCAGGACAGCCAGTGTGGTGTAGCAGTTAGCTTCCACAGCAATAACCTGGGTCTGGTAGATCCTGCTCTGAAGTGCTGAGTAAGTGATTTCAGACTAACCTACCTCACAGGGCTGTTACACAGATCAAAAGGGGGAGAGGAGAATGATGTCAGCTGATTTGGTCCCCACTGTGTAGAAAGACTGTACTTTTCCTCCTGGAGAATCATTGTTGCTAATCACTCAGAATTAAAACTGTTTTCCAGATGGCAGACATCAGTTCCTCTGGAGAAAATGATGGACTCTGTGTCATTATACTCTGCTGAGATGGTTCAGGATCTGCCATACCCAGGTTCTTGCTGTGGAAGCTGATTGGGTGATTTCAGACCACTCACAGACTTTCAGCCTAACCTACCTCACAGAGTAGTTGTGCAAATCAAAAGGGGGAGAGGAGAATGATGTGAGCTGCTTTGGTCCTCACTGTGGAGAAAGACTGTACTTTCCTAGGTAGAGGCTTCAGGGAGTTGGAAACCGGAGGTCAGAGGGGCAGATAACAAGAGATGGTTGGTTGGAAAGGAGATAGGGTTGCCACCTCCAGGTTGGGAAATTCCTGGAGATTTGAGGGGTGGAACCTGGAGAAGGTGGGGTTTGAGGAGGGATGGGACTTCAGACAGGTCTGTAGACTCCACTCTCCAAACCAGCCATTTCCTCCTGGGGAACCATTATTGCCAATCACCAGGTGATGGCTGGAGATGACTCAGAATTTCAACTGCTCTTCAGATGGCAGAGACCAGTTCCCCTGGAGAAAACAGTAGACTCTGTATCATTATACCCTGCTGAGGTCACCACATCAAATTGATTCTGAGTACGCAAGGCACCTACCCAGATCATCCTTCTAGAGCGCATTGTATTTATTTCCACAATGGGCCTTATTCTTCTTAATATATAAAAGCCAAGCCATGCTGGTGACGACTCACCTACTGTCCTATTGTCCATTGGGGAAGCTGCCTTGGTGCCTATTGGCCCATCCCACTGGCTGCTCCATTCTTATACCCCCACTTTTGATGCATTGCACCTTGGGAGTTGTAGTTCTCAGCTGGCCTTACTGCAGCCATAGCAAAGGGAATTAGAACTACAGCTCCTAAGTTGTGAGTCCCAAGAAGCTGTTGGGCATTAGTCCCAAGAGGCTGTGTTAATCAGTTAAACTGTTAAACAATAATTGGGGGAAAGGGAAGGCCTGGACATTTCACTGAATTACAATTGATCTCCACATTACAGAGAACTGTCCCCATGGAGAATATGGTTGCTTTGGAAAGTGAGCTCTATGGCACTATAATTCACTGAAGTCCTTCAACAAACCTGGCCCTCCCCTACATATTGCCAACTTTCAGGTGGCACCTGGAGATCTCCAGCTATTACAACTGATCTCCAGATGACCAAGATCAGTTCTCCTGGAAACAATGGTTGCTTTGGGCAGTGGACTCTCCGGCATTCAATCCTACTGAGGTCCCTCCCCACCCCAAACTCTGCCCTCCACGGGCTCTACCCCTCAAATCTACAGGTATTTCCCAACCCAGAGTTGGCAACCCTGTGACTGGCTATGGAACTGTTTTCCAGACTCTTGGAACCCAGAAAACATAGCATAGGAGGAGATGCTTTTCTACCTTAGCTGCCACTGCATAGTCCCAAATCAACATAAGCCAACCTCCAGGCAGCACCTGGAGATCTCCAGCTATTAAAACTGATCTCAAGATGACCAAGATCAGTTCTCCTGGAGAAAATGGCTGCTTTGGGCAGTAGACTCTATGGCATTATACCCTGATGAAGTCCCTCCCCACCCCAAACCCTGCCCTCTCCAGGTTCTACCCCTCAAATCTACAGGTATTTCCCAACCCAGAGTTGGCAAACCTGAACCTGGCTATGGAACTGCTTTCCAGAAGCTTGGAACCCAGAAAACATGGTATAAGAGGAGATGTTTTTCTACCTTAACAGCCACTGCATAGCCCCAAATCAACATAAGTCAGGGTGGAGGGAACCATACCTGTTACCAAGTGGCTCTCCTCCCATACTACCCACTTGGGGCAGCAAAATGACTTGAGACAGCCCTACCTTATAGCTAAGCAGAAGGAAATAAACATGGCTTGCCTCCCTCTATTTTCCCCTTCCCTCCACCACCCAACCAGCCACAGCCAGGACACTCATCTGTAGCCTCTTTCTAGAACCTGTCGTATTTCTTCCCACAACAGGCCTTACTCCTAGTCAATAAATAAATCTTCTGTGTTGTTTATATACAATTCCTGCCTTGATGATTTCTGTATTCTACTTGCTCACCACAAAACTTACCTTATGACAGTGAACCCAAAGCCTATACACTTGCTTCCTTTAGAACACCTAGTAATTTAGGGGAAGGTGTACAGTTTAAAACAAGCCTGGTTCCCCCAAAATCGTAAGAGGCTGTATGGGTCCCCTCAGTTGATAGTAAAGGCCTGTCACAACCACCAACTGCCCTTTTCTGGCTGTACAGGAACTTAACCTCCCTTGTGACAAGTGCTTTTTTGTCTGATCAAATAAGCTTCCGTCTTCATTCCAGATGGAGCTCTGATAGACAAATAAATTGCAGCAGTGTAGGACCTCCTTCCTTCTGTTTATGGCTACTATAGATTCAAAGGCAGTCTCAACTGTTTGAAATTTGTTATCTTTCATAACTACTAAAATATTCAAGATGGGCATCTGTGTTAGTCTGTCTGTAGCAGTAGAAAAGAGCAAGAGTCCAGTAACACCTTAAAGACTAACAACATTTGTAGCAAGGTCTGAGCTTTCATGAGTCAGTGCTCGAGTGAGCAGTGACACATGAAAACTCATACCCTGTCACAAAAGTCTTGAAGGTGCTACTGGACTCTTGTTCTTTTCTACTACTAAAATAATATTTTCTAGTTAAGCAATCTGTATTATGGAGAGCTAACACAGTTATTATGTCTCTGGGAATACACTTGTATTCATTTTAAGCTGCAATTGCCAGGTACATAACTCTTATTAGAAAAGCTCTAATACATATTTTCCTAACCATTGAGGTTATTTTATCAAGATTTTTTTCAGAAACATCTTTCCTGCACTACGTGTATATTTACCTGAGGTGCCTCATGGTTAAATTATTCACCAGTATCCAGAGATTTCATGGAGTGATTTATACATGCTAAGCAGTCATTTGCATTCCACAGCTACATCCTTACTCCTCTGTCTCTTCTTTGACATCCTTCAATGAACAGCATTCATAATGAAAATCAGAACAGTAGGTAACTATACCAGAAGTTCTGCTTCCTTAGGCAGAAAATATTTCCCCCTCTGTGGCAAAGTGTCTGATGGTCCTTTTTAAACAGCCTGAGCATATACAGTCAATAGTACCAACAGAGGGTGCCAGAGTTGGATTAATTATTAGAGATGGGCATGGATTTTGGCAGGTTCATGCTTCATGAAACAATGTTTGTGAGCCAAAGAACCACCACAAACTTTCACAAATTTTGATGCAGTTTGTGGTGGTTCATTGCTCTTCACAAAAAACAGCTGGGCAGCAGGAAGCAACCCACCATTCAGCTGTTTGATTTAAACCCCTGCTTTCTGCTCCCCATGAAAAGCCACAGGGAGCAGAAAGCAGGGGTTTAAATGGCTCTGAACCATTGCAGCCATTCTGCTGGCAGCTGCTTTTAGCTCCTCACCACACAGTGGGGAGCAGAAAGCAGAAGACTACTGCTGTTTGTTTTCTGCGAAAAGCAGTGGGGAGCAGAAAGCTTTAAATGGCTCACAAACCAATACGAACTGGTTTGGTTTGTGCACCAGCCTCCTGGTTTGTATAGGTTCATGGTTCAGAACTGTACCACAAAAATGCAGCCCATGCCCATCCCTGTTAATTATGTGCTTAAGGGACGTTACTGAGTTCAACCCCATTGTTGTACTGCAATTATCTGAAAGTGTCTGCCTTTTTCCATGTACTGAGTTCATCTAAAACTCATCAAGGCTTAGGTTATTCGTTTTTACAGAAGGAGAATATTCCTAACTGTTATAAGTGTCCAAATACTGAGCATCTGTACAGCATGAGCAACAGAATGTGAGTTTACCAAGAAATTTCTGCATATAAGATGACTCTGGGATGTTGTATGAAAGCATTATGAGGCACTGAGAATATGTTTGTGAGAGGGCCACCATTCCTTTATGCTAAACAGACAAAGCAACAAAGTATCCAAAAAGTAGTCTTTCTTAAGAAACTTCATGCAACTTTTCTGTTTCTTGAGAACACATATTTCAACCATGAAATATTATCAGCCAATCACAACCAAATAAAAAAGAGTCAAACATAGTGAATTTGTAACTGTATGTGATGTGTGTCCATCCATAAAGGCATTCTGCTACTTCAGAATAACATTACAGTCAGCAGTATTGGACAGAAATGTCACCTGGAGACTGATATATATTTGAGTAAAGAAAGAATCTGCTGCCATTCATATTGATCTGAAGGTAGAAGCAGAATGAAGACCAATGCATGTAATTCTAAAGATCTGAATCTTGACCAAACCAAGTTGCATATTCAAAGGAACAAAATTTAGTTATATATTTTTTAAAAATGCATACCCTCTCTGCTGGCCTTCATAAGGGACATCAAAGTAGCTAATGAATTAAAAAGCTACATAATCAAATCACATCCTAAAAATCATCAAAATCAACCAAAAATAGAATTAAAACAGTTAAAACTAGAACTAAAATACACATGCCAAAACAACAATTAACAACACATTGGGCAAATGTATTATATAATTATGGAGTGTTTTGCAGGATGCAAAGTACTATGGTTTATAGCACAAGATTAAATCAATTCATAGAGAATGTCTCTGAATGTTATTAGCAAGTCAATATACTTGTATAATGAGCAGCAGACAACTGAAGGTAGCCCCCTTTTTTCACGGACTGTTTATTGGCTTTTCAGCTACTCCTGCCAGATACAGAGCACTTGTATAGACAGAGAGTTCTATTGTTTCAATATAGCAAGAGAATTCTTAACTCTTACATTAAATATAATATCTTTTAGGGATGGGCATGAACCCACAAATGAACCCCAGTTTGCGCACAAACCAGGCTGGTTTGTGGTTCATGAAGTAGGGGTTCAGGAGAACATGTCTCCCACAATCCACCCATGAACCTCCATGTTTTTCATGGAGGCTTGTGGGAGAAACGTTCTTGGGCTTTGCAAGCATTTACATGCCTTTGGAGCTTACTTCCCACCCCTAATATTCTTGCATATTTAATAGGATTAGATGGACAACCTGTCTTATATAAGCTTATGGACCAAGCTATTCCCAGCAATGTCTGCGCTCTGCCCCTTCTTTTAGGAAAGCTAGATCATCCATGCCCTGACCTAAATGGCCCAGGGCTAGCCTGATCTCATCAGATCTAGGAAGGTAAGCAAAGGTGGCCCTCATTAGTATTTGAATGGGAGACCACCAAGGAAATCCAGGGTTGCTACACAGAGGAAGGCAATGGCAAACCACCTCTGAACATTTCTTACCTTAAAAATCCCATAAAAAGGTCAACCATGTTGCCTGCGACTTGACAGCATTTTATACCAACACCAGATCATCCACAGCCTGTGCTAATTTTTTTTTTTTCAGAGATGGATTTCCTTTTAGTGGAATGGTGCAGTAAGGGTTGGAAATATGAAGAAATATAAGACAGTGCTTCTTTGAATCAGTTGGAAATATAAGGAAATATGACAGTGCTTCTTTGAATGGGCCTTCCATTAATTCTGCTAGATTTATTTAGGCATTGTGATGGGTTTATTTTATCAAGATTAAAAAAATAAATCCAGATGGCTTTGTGTATGTGTTTGCTATATTGTATGAAGATTACCTTGAACCTCAATGAAAAAGCTGTTCATAATTTTAAGTACACAAATACATAAATGAATAGTACAGAATACTTACTTTGTAATTTTAAAGGAATATTAATTAGACATTAAAAGGTTTTCTGAAAATGTTCAGTTACTTGGTAATTGCAACTGACATTCATTCATCAGAACAATTAATAAATCTTATTGCTTTTGCATTATAATTTCTACAACAATCCAGTTGAGGGCTCCTAATCATGAACCTTGTGTATCACTACTCACATTTTAAATTGACGGAGACTCAGATGGATAGTGCTGTGATGGACCCCTGCTTCTTCTTCTCTGTGAGGCAGATTTTCCCACCAAAACACTGTTCCACATTCTGACTGAGCAGCCTGGTAGTAGCGTGTTTGAATTATAGAATTATAACTTTACAAGAAGAGGGACCCGCGATATTCCAGCGATGTCCTCCTCCCCCGCCCCTGGCTCCAGCAGCGTTGCCCGAGTGGCTTCCAGCCATTGGGCCCACCAATCTCCTCTCCCCCCCCCCGGCTCCAGCAATCTCCTCTGCCACCACTGCCAATCTCCTCCCTCCCCCCCCCAGCTCTGGCGATGACTCCAGCAACGTCCCCCTCCTCTGCCACCACTGATCTCCTCCTCCCCCACCCAGCTCTGGAGGCAAGGCCCAAGCGGCTTCCAGCTGCCGGGTCCACTGATCTCCTCCCCCTGGCTATGGCAATCATCCTCCTCCTCCGCCACCACTGATCTCCTCTCTCCCCCCCCAGCTCTGGTGGCGAGGACTGAGCAGCTTCCAGATGCCACCTGCTGCAGAGTTCCCAGAGCGTTCCCTGCGCATGCGTGGGGAATGCTCTTACTTTTGGAGATTTAGATATCCCCTGTACACTTTTAAAAACTTTTTAGATTTTTCTGCACATCTGGGGACTGCCCCACATGCGCAGGAAAATCTCCCTGCCCCTGAGGTGCCCCCAGTGTGTTGATTTAGATATCTGCACGCAGGGGGCAACTTGGGAATTAGATATATAGATGTGTATCCCACCCTGTGATAGAGAAGTTATTTGGCTTTTTCCTAGGCCAGAGATTTACTATAACGCTGCAGGAGTCCTTTTATAAAACCCTTTGTAAATGGCACTTGACACAAAGTAAAGTTAAGACAAAAAGGTTGATTTTATTGAACAGGCACAGTTGAATCAGGAATAGGGCAGGGGACAAGAAGTTGAGGTAACCATTATTGATTTTACAAATTAGAACGTTTTGAGCAGGCAACTATAAAATTGAAGCCTATATCCCTAGAGACTCAGTTCTTAACTGTGAGAGGTTTGTTTGTCTTGGAGATTTCTTTCAGCAATGTGTCTTAATAAAGTTTCATAAACCTATTTTAGTTTCATGGAAGTTAGTACTTTCTTCCTATATTTAAACACTTCCCTCATGGGATTATAACTTTGTCTTTTATACTTCTGAGGAGTCTAAGATCATTTCCCTTTTCACACAAACCAGGGGTCTCTTTTGATCTCTGGATAACTGGTAAGAAGTATCCTCCTTTTTCCAGAAGCAATAATTCTTTTCTGTTTGGCTAGACTGTCAGTTTCCAACCTCCTGTCCAGTCCCTTCTGTCAAACCTAATCCCCAGTTCTGGAGACTGTGAATAAACAGAAGTCAGCTAGGGCTAACACTTAGACTTTTCATTCTGATTTTTGAACTTTTCTTCAGTTATGTTGGTAAGCAGTAAAGACAAGGAGTTGTGTCCCTTCACTTCCCAAGTGACTTGTCTGTTTCTCTCAAACTGACACACACACTCCTCCTGACTGGCAACTGCCAAGCCAAAGTCCAAAGGACGACTGACTCCCTCTCACAACACTGACAAGACTTTTTGAAAACTCTCTTCAGCTGGTGCTGACCAATCAGAGAGAAGGGGGTGCATGCAAGCAGCAGCCTGTCAATCAAACTACTTTACAGTGAGGCATTAACCCCTAATCTCCCAGCTCTCTGCTTTTGATGCACTAAGCATCTTTGTTT
This sequence comes from Gekko gecko, assembly GCA_029375565.1. NCBI lineage: Eukaryota > Metazoa > Chordata > Lepidosauria > Squamata > Gekkonidae > Gekko > Gekko gecko. The sequence continues at coordinate 134,897,019 of JAPDNY010000003.1, read as the reverse complement.
TGGAGGTCAGTGTGTCACAGGTGCCATCCAACTTTATTCCAATTTATAAAAACTCAGATGAACAGTTTTATTTCAGATGATCAAATGAAAATCAATTTCTGTGTTTAGGCAAATAATCCTTGAAGATAAATTGGTCCAGGTGGCATTGTACCTGCCTTTAGAGACATGTTTTAGTGATATATACTTTGAAGGAACTCTATATTTGGGTAAATGTTAGAGATTCGTGATAATCCCTTGGATTTAGGAACTGTTGTTGAATCCCAAAGTATAATAGGTTGTTAAGGAAAAAAATACCATCCTCAGCAAGCATTTCACATTTATATATAAACAGTCCCTGTATAAAAATTGTGATATATCAGAAAATAGAGCATTAAAAATATTTGGTAGTTGTGTTGGCAGAGTTCAGGAAATAATCCAATCCACACATTGGAATTTGCTTTCAATGAATTTACTGCAATGGGATTTTGCAAAAAGACAATAACTGACTGCAGCCCTTCAGAGCACAGACACTAACTCATACTGACACTAACTCATACTAACACATAGCAGAGAGAGAAACAACAAGAGGTAGGCTGAACTTCAAGAGAACACATTCAATAAACCCTAAACACTAGAGAATGCACCACAACTCCCCCTAGGGTACAATTGGACTAAACCACTCTCTCAGTTGTATTTACAGTAACAAGTACAGTAACTAATAAAAAATTGTTAAATTATTAAGTCTATTACCTGTACAAGGAAAGTGTATACCTAATTTTACCTTCTATTAAGGATAACTTTAATGCTTACTTCTTGTAGATATTAATCAGTGTGTTCCGTGTAACATATGGAACTTTTCCTTTCTAGCTACATAGAAACAGGTAAAAACAGACAGTGATGTAGCTAGTGATGCATATGCTGTTTCAAACACTGAAATTAATCCACACAATGGAATAGTAATGTATAAAGCATATATAAAGTATAAAGCACAATGGGATAGTAATGTGTAAAGTTCTGAAACTAAAAACGACAAAAATATAAGGTATACCACACTGTGTATTGTCTCTTCAGCATATGTAATAGATAGATGTAGTGTAATGACATCCAGGGATTATGCCAACAAGCAAATTGCCAAAATTACCCTTCTGAAGCTGGCAATATACTTTCTGTTGGCATACAGTGAAAAATACTTTTACAATTGTTCACTGCACTCAAAAAAGAGAGAGAGAGAGAGAGCGAGCGAGAGAGAGAGAGAGAGAGAGAGAGAGAGAGAGAGAGAGAGAGAGAGAGAGAATCTCTTGGGACTTTTCAACAATCAGGATGTTTTGTTGTTTCTCATTATTATCTAGGATCAGATAAATTAGCTAAGGTATGATGGATAAATGTAATAAGAAATATAAAGCAATCAATACTGTAGAAAGTGCAAGACGAAAATAATAATAAATGCTATTACGGAGAGAAGAGGAAATATATCTAGGACTTTCTCTGGAGTGAGAGAGAAGAAAGTGATAGTGCTTTTGTATCAGATAGATAGACATGAATTTGAAAACCTGCCTTGTCTACAGAAACCTGCATGGCTGATGATGGACGAGTCAATTAGAATGAGGGGGACAATCATTTAGACTTCCTGCCAACAACTAGAAATAAAAAGACAATTCAGGTTGAATATAGTGGTTTCAGCATTCTCAGACTCCCTCTCCGAACATTCTGGCATCCATATGACAGTTCACTTTGCTTTCACTAGAAACCGCCAAAGTTCTCAATAGACCTCATTAGCTACTGCACATTAGTGGGCATTGTATATATTCAAAACATCTATATCTTTGTGCTATTTTAGAACTTTCACAGCAACTAAATATTCACTTACTATCCAGCTACAAGGAAAATGGTCATAAACATGCACAGGAAAAAATGAAAGATACCTGCAGTGTTAGGACTACTGAACCTATGAGGCTTTAGGTCCTAAAGTGAAAGTACTTGAGCTCTTAATTAAATAAAAATGTATTACTGCTAAAGAATGAAACTAGAATAGGCTGAATTAGAAATTAAACACAACTTTCCCATTGAAATGGAACTGGCAATAATGTTCCTTAAGTAAGTCAACACAATTTCTGGGCACTCATGGGCACTCAAATTAATGCAGCTGCAAAACAAGCTTTCTACCAACTAAGTGTAGCTTGTAAAATGGTGTAGTGGTTAAATGTGTAGTGTAAAATGGTGTAGTGGTTAAGTGTGCAGACTCTAATCTGGGAGAACCAGGTTTGATTCCCCACTCCTCCACTTGCACCTGCTGATGTGGCCTTAGGTCAGTCACAAGCTCTGGCACAGCTGTTCCTGAAACAGCAGTTTGTGTTAGAGTTCTCTCAGCCCCACCTACCTCACAGGGTGTCTGTTGTGGGGAAGGGAAAGGAAAGGAGTTTGTAAGCCACTCTGAGACTCCAGGTGAAGGGCGGGATATAAATTCAATCTCTTCTCTTCTTCTCTTCAATGAAATCTGCTGAGCAGTCAGGTTAGAACAGATAAAAGGAAGTACTTCTTCACCCAAAGAGTGATTAATACATGGAATTGACTGCCACAGGTGGTGGCAGCAGCTACAAGCATGGACGGCTTCAAGAGGGAATTAGATAAACATATGGAACAGAGGTCCATCAGTGGCTATTAGCCACAAGGTATAGATAGGAACTCTCAGTCTGAGGCAAGTGATGCACTGTATTCTTGGTGCTTGGGGGGGCAACAATGGGAGGGCTTCTAGTGCCCTGGCCCCACTGCTGGACCTCCTGATGGCACCTGGCATTTTTGGCCACTGTGTGACAGAGTGTTGGATTGGATGGGCCATTGGCCTGATCCAGCATTGGCTTCTCTTATGTTCTTATGGGTGTATGTGTTGAACACTGAGAACCAGAAATAGTCCAATATTCTTTTTTAAAAGAACTTTGATTACATACATTAGGCAGATCTTAGGAATTTTATGGGAAACTCCAGCAATAGTTTTCTAAATCAGCTGGCATTATCTTGTAACTGACCTTTTTTAAAAAAAATAAAATAAGTGACAACACTAACTGCAGTGTCTAGTCATGGAATCTGAATTCATGATTATTGCATAGATTTCAATCTACCCATCTGCCTGAGCGACATTGCATGTGTTGGTCTATTCATAAACACCTAGTTTACATGCACCTTGCAAGTTTTAAAAAAGAAAAAAAATAGTAGACGTATGTGCAAGTAAAACTGTGAGATCACAATGAGTTTACTGCACACAATCATTTTTCTTCTTTTTGATTTCCTCTTATCTGTGGCATCAACCCCCTGGCTAATTATTTTCTGGCAAGTAATTCATATTCTGGAAAGCAATCCTGAATTGTAAAAGAAAGTTGGATAGGAGGTTAGTATAGGTTTTGTTTCACTGTTTGCAGTTGATTGGCAGGTACTTGGAGGGCTTCTTAAATACTTCAGACTCCATTATTAGGGAATTCTATTACAGAAACAAGTTATTGGGGGGGAGCTGCTAATTACCATACCCTTGTAAGTGGCAAAAGCAATCAATATCGAGAAGATACTGCATTAAAGAATACCAAATAGAAGTCATTTAATGTCTGTTGTACTAAGAAACCTTTGCTGACATTTCAGTAATTCTTTATATTTATTCTCCTTGAGGGTCAGTATATTGTTTTAGGGCTTATATATACATTACAAATTCCTCATGTTTGTTGGGTAACAACACAAATATGCTGCATTAGTGGTGTAACCTGGAAAATTATCTTTTTAATTCTATATTGTAATTTCAGAAAGGGCAGGATTATCATTTTCATTAAATGATGGGAGTGTATTTATTATATAGGGAAATAATATTAGGAAAAATTGTGTTTTTTCTTAATGTCAGATGGGAAGTCTGCCCATTTTTTCCTATACAAGTGTTTTGGGGATAGCAGGTTTGTTGGAGCAGTTTTCCCACCTGCCGAATCACACTGGAATTTCAGCAAATCAAGTTCTTCCTCTCTACTAAATCATCTACAAGTTCCAGGTGAACTGAACACAGAGATCCAATTTTACAACTCCCTGAAGAAGGTGTCCCTAGCCATCCTTCTGTCCATTGTTCTGTATAAGTAAAAATGGTGGGAAAGTGGCAGGTTTTTCAGAGTGTCTGTTGTTGTTTTAACAAAATTAAATCAAAATGTCACATTTCATCTCTATTAGAGACCCCCCCCCAAGTTTCTAGTGAATTGGACAATGGAATCCAATTTTATAACCCCATGAAGAAGGTGCCCCAGCCATCCTTCGGCCCATATGGGGCTAAATGATTTCTCAACCAGCTATTTTTAACTAAATGACACCCCTTAAATAAAAAAGCCTCACAAGTGAACAACAGTTAAAATAAGAAAGTATATTAACAATAACAAAGCAATGTACCCTTCTCCCCACTCCATAAAATACATGGGTGTCCCATTCATAACCACACCCCCAGGGAAAAAGGAAAAGCTAGTTCCTCATAATAATCAAAAGAAATAAAACCACTATGTAGTCCAAGTGAGGATGCAGCATAGGAGTCCAAGGACTAATCCAGGGTCTGCATATTCCAAGTAAAGTCCCGGCAGGGGCCTTCAAATTAATCCAAGGCTTTTTCACAGCCAGCAGCACACAAAGAGAAGGGAGCTGCAGAGGATAGCATGATTTCCATAAGCAGCTCTGCTGATCTCTTTCTGGGATCTGACTGGCCAGGAGACCTGCTTCTCCTTACTGCCCTCTCTCACTTTTTCAGGAAACATGAACACACTGCAGAGAGAGAACTGAAAGTGAATTTCCTGGTCCAATTCTAGATTTTTTTCAGTAATTATCAGATTAAAATTATCAGGGTTTGGAAAAAACCATTGGGAAGTTTTCTACTGTGTAGAATATTGCCTGTCTGGTCAAATAGAAGGAAAGCTGGACAACTTTCAGGTTCAGTCATATCCAATCGCACATCCCTGCATCCAGATATGCAATAGGGGGGTTTGAGTGTGTGTGTATGTGTGCATTTTGCCTCCCTCCCTCTCACACACCCTGTCTCTGTTCTGCTTGGGGGAGGAGACAGAAAGGGAGAGAGAAGCTTTAGCCTACCCCCCCTGCTATTTTCTCATTTACAAACTGCCCAGTGGAGCCACTGTTGTCTTCATTGTTAAAATCATGTAACTTATATGAGTACAGATAAGTTTCACATATAAGTTTCACAGAACATATAAGTTTCATGAGTACATATAAGTTTCACAGTGGAGCCAACAGCAATTCCACTAGGCTGTTTACAAGTGCAAAATCAGCAAATGGGAGAAGTTGAATCTATTTTCTCCCTGTCCGCTTTAGTCATAAACAGAGCAGAGCTGGTATCTATGTAGGAGACAGAGAACTCCCATTACACATCTTCATGAAAAGTCCTTGTGTTGCTGTCCATTGAAATCAAGGACTTTCTAATGTGTTGATGGTCCTTTAGGAGAGACAGAACATAAACAACATAATAAATTTTATTACTTGATTGGAGTATTTTATGTATCTAGTCTAATCAGCTGAATTATATGCAGGGAAGATAAATAAGAAGTTGGCTACATATGGTATCTGTTTTCAAGATGCCCTCCCTGTCGGAGACCACACTTTGGAGTTCTCCTGGAAACCATGGCCTTGTGCAGGCATAGTTGCAGGCGGAAGTGCAGGCAGATGAGGCAAATGAGGACCTGAATGAACCAAAGAACTATGATCAGGCTATGTCCAATAAAATTTGAATGCAAAGCTGTGACATCCCAATCAAGACTTCTTTCAGTGACCAAGAACCCTCATAACCAGTCTATGAGTAATGATCAGTATTTGCAGGACAAAAACTTGGCATTTCATGGCATTCTAAAATGTCACTTAAAGTGCATGCATAATTGGAAACCTAATCAAATATTCAATTAGGCAAGATGATCCCATCTTCAGACCTGTTAGCGTACCCACAGGTTGGACAAGGGTTCAGACCACACAGTTAAGGACCATGACTAATGACATCAGTCATTCAAATTGTCCCATGAGTGGTCTGATACAATAATCTGGTGTTAGTGAGTTAAAAAGACACAAAAAGAGTTGCACCAGCCCTGCCATTTTGAGCTGGTTCTTGTTGATAGCTTCAAGGAGCTTCAAATTCCATACTTCTATTGCAACCTCAACATAACATGTGTTTGAAATCCCATAGGATTCATGAGTGTTCTGGAATCCCATAGGATTCATGAGACTCCATGGGTGGACCATTTTAAGTGCCCCCCAAAGCCACATTGACCTTGGTTTTGAGTAGGTAGTGGTCAGATCATGGTTCAGGGTGAATCTCCAACCCTGAAATCAAACCTGCTGTGATGGAGAGAAAGTTGTCCTGCCCCTTGAGCCTATAGAAGTGTTGCATCATCATCCAACCACCTTTCAGGAGTGATGGAATGTTTGAGGAAAGCACAGCAAGAGTTTAGTTCAGGTCTGCCTCAATGAGAGTGCCGAGGGAGTTCAGTTCTGCCTTAGGGAGAGAGCAGTGAGAGAAGAGATCTGGCTCAGGAAAAGAAAAGAGAGAACGAAAGGTAGCTCTGCTTGGTATTGTGGAAGGGTGGTTTAACTCTACTGCTGAGAAAGAACTGAGTGCTCACAACTTCTCTAAATATTGTCTAAGCTCAGCATCTTATTTTACCCCCATTCCTCATTACATTTACTCGATTGTCAAAGGCAGACAAAGCAGCATCAGTAATGCCACCCCTGCTCAAAGAACAAAGAAGCCTTCAATTTACTTTTCCTAGCCTGCCTACCAGTGTTATGCCAAGAGGACCTGTTCCTCATCCCCTCATGCTGGTAAACATTAGTGTTCAACATTTTTTTTTTCTTTTCAGACCTTTTTTCTAATAATTCCACAAACCTGGGTCCCACACTACTCTCCCCTGACTTCAGATCCCTTATAAATAAATTGCACCAATTATAATGCAGATATTTGGGGACTCTCCTTACTTATTTTCATTGCCCAAACTGTCCATTTATGTCTTTCCCCTGCTTCCCATTTTTGACAAGTTATCAGCCCATAAGAAGACTGGTATGCTTGCCTGGTGACTTCTAGTTTACTTACAGTGACATTTTACTTTCTGCACTTGGATCTCATCCCTGGTTTTATCAGAGTTCAACTCGCGACCCAATATCTTGCATTTATCTCTGGTTATAACAGCATCCGTTTATCCCAGGACAAGTGTGGGGCAAAACCTGGGTGACCTCAGTATAATGTGGAAACAAAAAATACCCCAAGATAATTACAGGGGTGAATTTGAGTGCAGTGTAGAATGTCAAAATACCCTGAGATAATTACAGGGGTGAACTCGAGTGTAGAGTAGAATGTAAGTTCGGGGACAGTGTTGAACCAGGTTTTAAGGTCTAGTGTGGAATCACTCTTAATTAGAGTTACACTATTTCAGTCCCACTGCTTAAATCTTTAGTGACAGACTTCCTGAAAAGCTTCATCCCATTTTAATTATATATTGTATCTGTTTGTTAAAAGATCAGTAAATTCACGTATGAGTTCATTAAGAACTTTTGGGTGAATACCATCCATCTATGCTATAATTTATAATTGGTTAATCAGCTCTAAAAGCTTCGTCCTGGAAAACAATGGGTTGGATGCTTGTGTCTCTTGAGCACATTACACACTGGATAATTTCAGCAACCTCCCTGTCCTCCTTCAATATTCCTTTTAAATCTTTGTCATCTACACCTCTAACAACCTTCCTGTCTGGTTTGTAGTTCCTGATGTATTCAGATAAGTATTCCTTGATTGCTTTTATGCATTTAGCAATTTGCTCTTGAAATCTCTTCTTTGCTTTCCTCATCATAAGCTAAACTTGTTTTGCCAGAGGCTGTGATCTTTTTTATTTTTCTCATATGGGGAAACATTTCAACTTTTCAAAGGAATACTTCTTGTCTTTTATAACTTCTTTTGCTTCCCTCTCTGCATTTTCCTCTACCCTCTATGACTGCTTCCCTTGGGCTTTCAAAACAGCATTCTTTCCCTTTCTCACATTGTGCCACAGGAATGAGAACAGGAAAGAAGGGCACAAGGGTGGGCGGAAAAGGGATAAAATCCCCAGAACAGTGCTGGATAAGCAAAAGGCTGCACTATTCTCAGTTTTACTTCTTAGCAGGATAGCACCTTATTGACTGATATGATTCTGAGTGGGGGAAATTGCCTCCATAGTCAGAATAAAGAGACTCACACAGCCATGTTGGTATAAATACAGGGCAGCTTTATTAAATTTAACTTTAAGTGTGTTAGCCAAATTGCTCTATTATTTAATAAAGATGGGGAATTATAATTATTAATATGCAATTGGCTTATCTATAGGATCTGACCTTTGTATACCAGAGTTAGAATTCCCAAGCACCCAGGAACAGACACAGAAATTGGGTGGCTAAAATAATGATTTCTTTACTAAATATTCTCAAACATACACACAATATTCACACAATATAGCACTAAGGAAGCAGAGGAGATTGATGGGTTATAGAGGGGTGATACAACCTGTTCAGATGTGCAGAGGTCCATGGATTCTGGCCTAAACTCAGAGAGTTCAGGGGTGGCCTGCCATTTTGGATCATGGCAGAAAACACATGGTCTAAGGCCAACTGTGTGCTGGGATATATGCACTGGCAAAGAATGCAGGCCAATGGGTGGCCCTGGGGGCTAGTCTCAGGTGAGAACAATAGATTACCTGGACCAATGATGGGTCCCAGGGGTGTGTGATGCCAGTAGGGGCAGACCTTAGGTATGACCAATGAGCTTCCAGAGAGGCAGGGTCTGGATTTAACAATAGAAGCCAGGTGTTGGGTAGCTAGTTAAATGGATTATCTGACTCACTAATGGTTCTGGCCTGGGGTGGACAAAAGATGGGAGCCGTCCCTGATTAGCTCAGGAAGGATTGCTAAACATTTGAATGATTGATTGGGTTATCCCAGTATCTTGAGGGACAGAGGCAAGAAAGACAAAGAATTTACACTTAGGACACAAAATGTCTGGGTGAGGTGCTGGAGAGTGCCAGGTGGCTTCTAAAGACTTACCTCTGGAACTCATTGTTATTCCATAAGCATAATCACTGCTGGGTGGAGGGGGAAGACTGGAGGCTTGCTCTGAGGTCACCTTATGAAACTTGAATATGAAATCTTTTTGCAGATCACTTGCAGCCCAACTCTGTGGTCAAGCTGAGAGTGCCTGGCTTTTTTGGACTTCAGGTTAGAAAGTAGGGCACCCCTGTTTTGGGGCTACCCAAGTGCCTCTGGTAACAAGTGAATGAACTGTAACTTGGCAAGGACCAACTAAAAACAGAAGCCAAGGAAAAGGGATATACACTGGTTGTTTTCCTGGCCAGAAATGGGTGAGCCACCGAGCCCCTGTTGCAAGCCAATGATAACATGGACATTGCCAGGTGGCAAGACATGCAAATAACCCCCTGAAAGGAAGCCAGCAACCTTAAGCTGCAGAACTTGAGGGGAGGCCAAATCCAAGGGGCATTGCAGGCCATTTGCATTCGCCTCCAAGGCTCCTGCAAATGGATGATTCCTGCCAACCCCCCTACCCCCAATCAAGGTGGAGTCTCTCTGCTGGTGCTCACCACCCTAACCAAATCCAGATTCCTGCCACAACAAGGGTCAAGCCTCTTTTCAGGCCCTTGTCTCCACACACTGGCTGACTATATTCTTGATCCCTTGCCATAGAAAAATCCTGTTCCCCAATTTGGATAGATGAACTCCATCATCTCTGTCCAGATGAAGATATTCCACAGCTATTCTTGGGTGTGGGATATAAAAATCCAACCCACCCTGCATAGCCTTCTTGAGCTCGTGGTTGGTCTTCCGTCAAGCCCTTTCAATACCATGCAGTTCCAAAGCCCCTCTCCATGATCTCAATGGAAAGATGGCAGACCATACCAGATCCACTTCTAGCCAGCGTGTCATGATATCATACATGTCTGTCTGTACTTGTAAGATCAGGGTCATTACCACCAAGGTGATTGACCAGAATGTCCCACAGAGAACCAGTCCTCCCCAAAAGCAACAAAGGGATCAGCCAGACCACCAGAGGCCATGACTGCCTTGCCACTCCACTGTGGCATAATCACTGAGGTCCAACTGCAAACCCATCCCTATGTGCTCTGCCTGGTGGGCTGCCCAGAAGATCATACTGTGGCCAGCAATCAGAATCCGCAGCCTCCGAAATGGAACTGAGGGACCTAAAAACCAAATAATAACAAACAGTCAATTAAACAAAGCACAAGACCAATTTACAGGGAAACCAGAGGCCTGGCGTATGAGCAAGAAGTATGCCACCTCCCAACTTTCTGAATGGCTGGGCCTGGGTAACCCATGGCCGCAGCCATGTAGGCTGCCCCAATCTGAAAAGAGTGGGTACCAAATTTGGCACCAGACAACCCAAGGTTGTCTAAAGCCCTGGATGTCACCACCCAAAACTGATATTTCATCAATGGAAACTTGTCAGCATGAACAAAAAGGGGACCATCCCCTTCACCACAATGACCAGTGTACTAGTATAAGGCCTGCACAGGGCATAGATCTTGCTCCATACAAGGACCAAGAGAGATCTCAGCCCCCTGCCCTTCTAGTTAGTTTTAGACTGCCAAACATGAATGACCACCCAGTCCCCCACAAGCTTAATGCCACTGGACAGGGGGGCTTTATTAGATGTAATAGAGCACAATTGTTCTACCAGCTCACTGATGCACAGTGCACCAAAACTTCCATCAGGGCAGCTGCATAAAACAGTGAAATTTCATAATTAGAGTGGCATACTTGACTCCAAGTGCCGTAGAGGATCTTCAGCACCACAGGATGGGCTGTTGGCTATCCCACCTCCCAGGACCAGCCCTCTAGCATTTTGTGAAGGTGGAAATCAGCTTTGCTGTTAAAAGCTAAAGCAGCTAATTGTCCCCTAATGGACTTAATTGTTGAACTCTTACCTTTCAGCATGACACAGTACTGCAGCAGGTGGTCCAAAGGGATAGGGCAAGAACTTCAGAGCCCTACCTGCACCCTAAAAGCCTCAAACTGACAAATCACATGGTCATAAGCTTTTTGAGTACTTGGTGCTATTGCTAAATTGATTGCCCTGCAAGTTGCCACAGCTCCAGCAGCAACCTCATCAGATGTAAGCTGGCCTCCGGGGCCAGCTGATGAAACCTCCCCATCTGTTTATGAGATAGAGCATCAGCCACCCCATTACTTGGCAAGAACATGCTTGGCATGAAACAAAATATTTAACTGGAGGCAGCACAGAGTAAAAGGCCACACAAGACCCATAACCCTGACTGAACTAGAAGTAAGAGTATTAACAACCTGAACTACCGCCATGTTATTGCACAAGAAGTACATTGTGCAGTTGGCCATCTGGTCAAACCCATAGTGCTACCAGAATGGGGAAAAATTCCAGGAAGATGAGGTCCCAGTGAATCTTACCAGAAGTCCATTCCTCAGACCATTCCTCAGCACACCAATGATCCCTGAAATAAACTCCAAACCCAATGGGACCTAATTCATCACAATTAACCTGTATTTCCACTTCTAACTTCAGGTCCTCCTGCCAAAAGGAGACTCCATTAAAAGAGTGCAAGAACATCCTCCAGACCTGATGATCTTCCCTCATGCCCCTGTTGATTCTCAGTTTTTGATGTGGGATGTGCAACCCATCCATAGCATTGCACAAATGGTGCAGGAATGCCTGGCCAGGTGCAACTACCCTGCAGGCAAAGTTTAAATGCCCCACTAATTGCTGTAGCTCTACCAAGGTGGCTTTCTTTTTGGACCTAGAAGTGTCTAATTGAGATTGTAACTCCTCTAACTTCACTTGAGGTCTCTTGGATGCCTGGTGAATGGTATCCAACTCCATGCCCCAAAATGTCAAGACTGGAGATGGGCCCTCCATCTTGTCATGGGCCAAGGGGATCCTCAGCTCCTTGGCTAATGCAGTAAAACACTGCAACAAGTGAGCACAATTGCCTGAACCTGCAGATCCCATGAAAGAAAATCATCAAGGTAGTGAACCATGTCCACTAGGCTGGCTTTATGCCATAAGGCCCATTCCAAAAATGAGCTAAAACATTCAAATGCAGCACAGGATACTGAACAACCTATGGAGAGCACTCGGTCCATATAGAATTGGCCCTCAAAAGCAAACCCCAAAAGTTCAAAATCGTCTGGGTGGTCTAGCAGCAGATGAAATGCAGACTGAACGTAACATTTTGCCGTATCTGCTGCTGCACATCACTGACAGACCACCCTCACCACCTGATCAAATGATGGATAGCATACAGAACATATGGGTTGGGATGGTCTGGGATGGCATCATTGACTGAACTGCCCTGAGGGAATGACAAGTGATGTATCATATAATACTTGCCTACAGCTTTCATGGGAACCAACCCTAAGGGTGAAACCCTCAAATTAGGAACTGAGGGAGCCAAATATGGGCCAGGCACCCTGACTTCTCGGTATTCTTTAGCTATCTTTTCCTTAACCACGTGTTCCAACCCTACAACTAATTTGAGATTTTTAGACATAAAACCTTCTCAGGGACCCTGGTAAGATGTCCTAAAATCATAAGTGAAACCAGACAACAGGTACAAACTATCTACATGGTTGGGGTATGACTCCAGCTATTCCCTAAATTGTTTCAGCTTTAGCGGACTAGGTCTCTTTTCCCACCCCCACTGGCATGTTTGCCAGACCCCCTCATCTTTGCCCTAGAGCAGGGGTGTCGAACTCATTTGTTATGAGGGTTGGATCTGACATAAATGAGATCTTGTTGGGCCGGGTCATGTGTGTCATGTGTGCCAGGTAGCAGAGATATAAACTTTATAAAGGACACAAACACAATGGGTTTTTTTTACTTAAAATAAAGACATGCTTAAAACATTAGCACTCTTGCAATATTTTGCTTATTTAACAGTGTCTGATAAATGACACCTCTTGCTCTGAATTAGTACATCAAAATTTCTGTGCTGTTGCAATCTTGAGTATGCTGTTCAGGTGTGTATTTGTAAGCTGCAAACCCACGATGACACAGCAGCAGCAGAACTGGAAGAAGAAGCAGAAGACAGCCAGTTCCACTGTGGGCCTGATAGAAGCCCTCCAGAGCCCTGATCTGGCCCCTGGGCCTCATGTTTGACCCCCCTGCCCTAGAGCATGAAGAGAAGGCATGAGACCCTCTGCACAGGGGGCACTCATGCCTGAATTTACAAGGCTTCCTTGAGCAAACTTTCTGTGAAGCAAATTCCCAGCATAATAAATAGGGTGCAGCACCCTGGCCCCCAGAGCTGCAAAAAGCTATAGCACCAGGCCCACGTTGCATAATGTGGCCACTGTCAGAGTGGTCCCCCCAATGAGTGCTTAGCCAGAGCCATGAGCTGTAGCCATAACTGCAGGTGCACCTGGCCCCACTGCAAATATGGATTGACCACAGCTCTCATTCAATGCTCCCTCTAAGCTATGAAGTCCTGTGAGCAAAAATTCTACTTTGTGAGCTACCGGCATTAAAGTTGTGAGCAGTTGATTTGGCTACTGCATAAACTAGTTTGCTCTGGAGCCATCCTTCCTGAGTTAAGGCAAAAGTGTGTGAGCCGGAGGCTAAAAAACTGTGAGCTAGCTCACACTAACTCAGCTTAGAGGGAACACTGCTCTCATTCTACTCCTCATCATACTATAGCCAAGCAGCTCCAGAGAACTCTGTATATACCCTATAAATTATATCCATGTACTGAAAGAAGGGGCAGCCCTCATGGGCTGAGACCTGGCTACAACCCCAGCATACATTAAAAATCCTAGTAACCAATTAGCCCAAGTACAATCCACCCTCCATCGCTTAAGGCACTCCTTATTCCGTTCATCCAGGTCATCCTTACCTTTTTTCTCAATATCTCTAAAAAGCAGAGTGAACACGTCTACTAATTCCCCTTTTAAAATCTTCTACCTCATGGCCAAAGTTAAGTGATCACTCAGGGGCATGCCAGCCTCACAGCAGGACATTGCACTGAAGGGGATGGAACCAAAAGGGACCCCACCCAGAGAAGGGAAACCCCAGTTGCCCCAAGCAGGTAGCTGACCCAGATAAGGGGAAAACAAACTTGACCCAAAAACTGGAATCAAGAACCACAAGGGTAAGAAAGAAGTCTGCTAAAGGGCCAGTATTAAAAACCTAGTTGAAACTTATACAAAAATACACACACTCAATAGTACTGCTGTTTGCTTGAGGACACTCTAACTCTGACTAAGATAGCCACACAGGTGCTTTTTGGATTGGAATTGGAAGATGTTCTAATTCAACAGCTGTGCATTTGGCACCAGACACATGACTTTCATCTTTAGAGGCCTCACAAACATCTTTGCCTTGTGTCTATAGATCTTGCTGCTTAACCTTCCTTTTCTTGGTCCAGTATTAACTTATTGGTTATCATAATTGTAATATGTATTATTGTTACGTGTACCTCAATACTGTTTGACCTCTGAAGATGGCCCCAATGGGGTGGAAACATGTCAGATCATGTGTGTTGGCCCTTGTGTTTAGGCCAACTTTAACTTTTTAATGAGGCTTTCATTGGGCCCTTATATGTTTTTAACTGTCTTTCTAATAAATACTTGTATTTTCGTATAAGTTTCAACTAGGTTTTTAATATCAGCCCTTTATCAGACTTCTTTCTTACCCAGATAGGAACTAACCAGTACAAGATTCCATGCACCCATGAAAGGAGGCTACACAACCCCCCACAACCCAACTTATGTGCTGTGAAGGGTCTGGAAGTGGCAATAGTGGAGGCCAGAGTGGGCCCCAGAGTGGCTGCCTGACCCCAAGACCCCCATGGCGAAACCGACCCAAATGGCGGAGTAGCAGGCTTACCTCCTTTCTCAGTAGCTGCAACAGCCACTGCCACTGGCTCAGCCTCTGCTGCATAACTTAGACCACTCACCCCAGGCTGGCTTGACTCACCCTCATCCAGTGCAGCCTCAATGCTCTCCCTGTGGGGTTGGGAGATAGAAGCACCCTTTAAGGTTTAAAGACGTGCCACAACCATTTGATTAAACTGTGAAAAGAGAGCCCTACTGCCTGACATTGGGACCTCCACCCTATCCCAGGCTACCATTATCCCCCAGGCGTTCTCAAGGGCTGTGATCCTCTCCAGAATAAAACAGCTCTCCTGCGCCTCATCATCGTCATTCAAGGAGGTGTACTGCTGAAACCCTCTTAAGGGCCAGCTTGGAGGCTGATTGCTTCCCTTCAGCGGGGCCCTTGACTTTCCCCAAAGCCATGACTCACATCAGTCTAAAATGGTCACCCACCAAGATGACCGCCCACACCAAAATGCATGTGATGATCAGCAGATGTCAACTCTCATAAATTTTAAAAGGGGGGTGGGGATAAAGATGCACCACTGGGCAACCGGCACCTGCCTGAGGGCAGCATCCCTCGCCCTTCACTAAGCAACCCCCAAAACCCTCTCCCTCCAGACAATGATGTTAAGTAGAAAAGACAATATATCAAACCACGTCCTTGTTTCAAATAGAGAAAGAGGATCCTGTTCATGGGGTTTGGTCCTGAAGGCCACAACCAGATGTGGGAGAGCTGAAAAAGCAGCTCAGTACTGTCTTATTGTAATGCAATGACTGTCCAGTAGAGGGGCAGGCAGAGTAAATTAAACCAAAGGCTCTGCCCTTCCAAAATACCTGTATGGGCAGAAATTGCCCAACCAGTCTCTTGTTCCTTCCATGGTAGGGCTGTATTAAAACAAACAGAAATCAGGCAGGAGCTGGGTGTACCTCGTAGGCAATTGGTTAGACAAGTCCCCCCCCCAAAAAGTTTACTTTACTTCATTTTACCCCCAAGGCCCTTAAAGCCACCCCGCTTAGTTGAAAACAAATGAGTGGCTTGCAGAGGAATCCTAAGCAGATTTACACTCTTCTAAGCCTGTTGAGTTTATTGTAAAAAAAACACCAAACAAACAAAAAAAAACACCAACATTCAAGGGTTTTCATGAAAGCTGAGTGTGTGTGTGTGCGCACACACTCATTTAACTTTAATTCTTCAGAAAGAAAATATATATTGCTAAGTTCAAGGTCTGATTTCTGGGGTTTTAAAAAATTATTTTCTGCTACATTCAGTGTTCATACAGCTTGCATAAGCTCATTAGTAAATTTATTTGATTTCATAATTTTATTTATTTCTAAGGGAGCATAATAATTTTAATGAAGATGTCCATTATGAGAAACTAACCCTTCTGAACTTACACAATTGTTCTTATTCAACTGTTTTTATTCAATATTTCTGGTTGTTAATGTTTTAACAAGCGAGGAACTGCAATAAGGAGGAGTAAATCCCATTTCCACTGCTAAGCCTGGTTTCCTGCTGTTAGGCCCATTTCTACTGTGCTTTCTATACCTGTATCTTGCTTCCCTCCATGCACAAAGGCTTTTGCCTTTTGCACCCCCAAGATCCTCTAGCCTTCTGGTCAGTCATGCAGCTAAATAGAATGATAAATTAAAACTGGGCTACACCCAGCAATGTGCCAGCAGAACAAAAGAGAAAAAATGCTAGGTGATAGATGACTGGGTTTTGTCATGCAGGCTTCATCAGAGGATCTTTAAAACATAATTTTGCATTAAATACAAATAATAGAAGGAGCCCATAATAAAATTATTACAAAGTATTAAAAATAGTATTCATTAAAAAGACAGGATCAAAATTAATTTCAAAAATAGATCCATATTAGTCAAAATACAGAATAAGCTGAATAAACTATACATTGGACATGAAGCAAGACAATAAAATATATAATTATATGAAACAATTACTGACTAGAGAATTAACCTAGTGCTGGACCTGTTCACAGCAATTAAATTCTTCTGCTAGTGGAGAATATACTCTCTCTCTCTCTCTCTCTCTCTCTCTCTCTCTCTCTCTCTCTCTCTCTCTCTCTCTCTATATATATATATATATATATATATATATATATATATATATGTATGTATGTATGTACGTACTTATGTATGTATATATGTGTGTGTATACACACACACACAAACATATATATACAAAGCTCTTTTGTAGCAGGAACTCCTTTGCATATTAGGTGACACACCTCTAATGCAGTCAATCCTCCAAGAACTTACAGTAGCCCCTGTAAGAAGAGCTCTGTAAGCTCTTGGAGGATTGACTAATTAGGGGTGTGTTGCCTAATATCCAAAGGAGCTGCTGATACAAAAAGAGCTGTGTATATATGTGTGTGTGTGTGTGTGTGCTGAACAAGGTCAGAAGTCCCAGATCAGAATTTAACCCATGGGATTAAATTTGGCAAAGGGGGCCAAAGTCTGCAACCTCAAAATCCACTCAGTCTCCTTTTTTAACAGGACTTTTTCATTGTGATGGTATGATTTATATAACCCTCAAATGAAATCAGTGGTTCCGTGTTCTTTTTCCATGAAATGCTGTACCAAAGTGGCCCCAACTGTTCTGCAAAGTATGTTGATCCTATTTACAGTTATTCACATCTTTAATTTTCTAGAGGTCTTCCCTACATATATCTTATTACAAGAACATATGAAGGCATATATAACCGTACTTTAAATGCATATTGTATCATTGTTTAAAATATATTATTTTTTATCAACGGGATTAATGAAACTTTTCAAATTATGAACAATTAAGCATATTTTTTTCCTGTCAAGTCACAACTGACTTATGGTGATCCCATAGGGTTTTCAAGGCAAGAGATGTTCAGAGGTGGTTTGCCATTGACTACTTCTGTGTAGTAACCCTGGTATTCCTTGGTGGTTTCCCATCCCAGCACTGACCACAGTTGACTCTGCTTAGCTTCTGAGATCAGGCTAGCCTGGGCTATCCAGGTCATATTTTGAGTTAGGTTACAATACTTGCAATATCCACATCTAAAATGGCCTTTGACCAAAACCTGCTCCTGGAATTAATTGTAGTTTAATGGGAACAAAGGTATTGATGTGAACCAATTTGTCTTCTCAATTGGACATTCTTTTAAAAGAAATACTTGTTCTTTTAGCGAAAAGCGGAACGTCATACAGCATATTCCAGTTTTTATATATGCTCATTTTTAATTGTATATTGATGCGATTGTAAGTCAACCTGACTGTAATCCTCTCACTTTGTGACTTGCTTTTGTTGTTATGTAATAAGTCTTCCCTTCTACAAGCTATAGCCTTATTATACACTGTTTGTAAGATGTGATCCGGGAAACCGCTGGTGGTAATATTTAGTTTTAGGGTTCTTGCCTCCTTTGATAATCTTCAATATTTGTGCAATACCTTCTAACTCTCAAGAACTGATAATATGGTAAATTATTTTTATAGAGCTGGATAAACTATCAAAACTTAAAAAGGAAACTATTTGTAGTGTGTGTGTATAGTCCTTTTTATTTATCATGACATCCAGGAAATTGATATGACATTGATTGAAATGTATTTCAGATTTGATATTATTATCCTGAACATCAAGCCAACTACAAAATTCTTGCAACTTACTACAACTGCCTTTCCATATTAAGAAAATATCATCAATATATCTCCACCATATAGATAAAAATCTTTGAAAAGGATTTCTCTGGGAATATACAAATTTCTCCTCAAGTTTCTCCATACATAAATTAGCTGTTTCTGGAGCCATAGAAGACCCCAAACAATACCCTGAATCTGCCCTCCAAAACTTCATTGAAAAAATAATAATTCTTGGTTAATGTTAATTCAGCCATAGCCATAAGAAAAAAATACAGGTGGATGCCAATCTTGTCTCTTCATCAGTGCATTTTCTATAATTGACAATGCTTGTGAATGATTGTATACAAGGAGTCAACATCTAAAATTACTAGAAGAACATTGGCATCAACATATTTCAGATGACCCAATTTGTTAATAAAATTGGCAGTGTCCTTAATATATGATGGTAACTTTAGTACAAAGGGTCTAAGACAATATCCTACATACTTGGACATTGATTCAAGGACTGACTCATAACATGAGACTATAGGTCTTCCAGGAAGGGGAAATATATTTTAATGGATTTTTGGCATAGTAAAAAACACAAGTGTTCTAGAGTGTTCTTTATCTAAAAAAACTCTTGTGCTGAAATATATGCCATACTCACACCCTTCTCAAGCAAGGTTCAAATCTTTTGAATTTTTTTGATGAGTCACATCCACATGGAATATAATGAGTCTGATCATTCAGTTGTCTAAATACTTCTGTTTCATATTCCTTTGTATTTTGTATCACTACAGCTCCTTGATTATGATGGTCTGGTCCTGTGCCAATGTATTTAATGCTATCCTTTCATGTTCATTCAAATTAGACCAAGCAGGTTTGTTATGTTTGTTATGTTTTTGAAAGGAATAACATTTATAACAATGAACTTGATATATTCAGGACTGCTAACTTGATAGTCATTCTTTCACTGCTCAAGAGCCCCATATGTACTCTAATGGAACTCAGTTAATGCCCTTGCATGAAGAATTTTCTCCATTCATTTCAACAGAGACAATACAGCTGTAGAATATGCACCACACTTTCATTTGCATAGGAATGTGCATACTGATTTACTGCTCTGGTTGAAATGACTGACAACATAGTTTTTGTGGGCAAAGGAGATGCACATATGCAATAGAACTCATAAACCTTATTGTGGGTAAAAGTATACTAGAAGAAGTCAAGGTTATAATGAGAAAAGTTGATGGGAGTTCAGTGATCAGATCTCCCATTTTAAAAAGGATAATAGGAAATAGCTCTAAAGCTAGTATAGTATAATGATTAGAGTTTTGGGGATTAGGACTGAGGTGACCAAGATTCAAAACTTCCATGAAGCTTGAATACTGACCTTGGGCCAGTCACTTTTAGCCTGTTACCTCACAGGACTTCTGTAAGAAGAACCATACATACCACTCTGAGCTCCTTAGAGGAAAAGTGGTACAAAAATGTAATAGATAGAATTGCTTGGATGGATAGGCATCATGATACAGGGATACATGATACACCTTCCACTGTAGTATTTTCCTGATCTCTCTCTCTTTTGCTTCCTCTCTTGTCCTTTCTCACACCCTCTCTATCTCACACACACAGCACTATTTCTTAACAGAGGAAAATACAGATATAGGTATATATCTTCCTCCCTTGCTGGGGGAAAATGCCTTCAAGCAGAAACTGGAGGTGATTTAAATCAGGAAAATGAAAAGGGAAAGATTTAGATTACCATTTCAAGCTAAAAACAAACAAACAGGAGACTGAATCATGAACCCTTGCTCTCACATTTAGTTTGGCCCCAATTTCTCTTGAGGTCAAGCAAAATCTATAGAAATACATGGGAACTGGACAACAGCCTTGACATTTCCTATCTGTAACAAATAAATATACCCTGCCAGAAACTTTTGTAAATTAATGTGTTTGGTTTATAACTGTCATTCTATAAAGTGCATTGTGTATTATTATAACATCCTAATTAGGTATATAGATCAGTACATTCAGTACAGCAATAACATACAGTTCATACAATATAACAACTACCAATCAGTTTTTCATCAGTATTTTAAAAGTCAAACCCCAACAGGCGTTTCCAGAATTACAAGCCCGCTTCTACTTGCATGAAGTCATTCCAGCCTTGAGAATGACAGGAGCATGAATTTTAGCTGCAAAATGTGTCTTTTGTAGGACTGGCAATAAGCATCAACACAACTATAAATGAAAGTTTTCCCACTTCCCCTGGTGACAGCTACCTGAGCCATCCTGGGGCCAGGCACCTGCAAGAGGACCCTAGAGGATGACCAAAGGGAGCACAGGGGATTCTAATGGGAGAGGTGGTCCCATAGATATGAGGGTCCCAGGCTGTTAAGGCTTTGAAGGTTAGCACATTGAATTGGATTTGGAGACGAATTGGTAGCCAGTGCAGCTGCTGCAGAATTGGAGTAATATGAGCTGACCACTGCATTGTGGACCACCTGTAGTCCCCGAAGCATTTTTAAGGGTAGCTGTAGAGTGAATTGCAGTAGTCCAGTCTGGAAGTGTCCATTGCATGGATCAATGTGGCAAAGGTCTGACCCAGACAAATAAGGAACCAGCTGGAGGGAATCTGGTGTAGATGAAAAAATTCAACCATGCTACTTGTTTAGCCAATGATAGTGCAGAGTCCAACCACACCCCGAGGCTCTTTACTGAGTCTACAGTTGTCAACTGGACACCACTGAGTCTCGGGAGTGACCCTCCAACTAGCATTTTAATCTTTCCCAGCCACATGACCTCCATCTTGGATGGATTCAACTTCAGCCAACTCCCCCTTAACCTTTGGACTACCACATCCAGGCACTGGGATAGTGCCAAGAGCCCTGCTGCAGGCTGCTTATCCAGTAGGAGGAAGAGTTGAGTGCCATCAGCATACTGATGGAACCCAACTCCAAACCTGATGATTTCGTCAAGAGGGTGCATATATGTGTGTATGTGTTAAATAACATCAGAGAACCCTGTGGCTCCCTACAATTCAGGTCTCATCAGGAAGACCTTTCCTCCCCAATATCAACCCTTTGAGATTGTTCCTGGAGGAACAAAGAGAACTAACTAAGGGCAGTGCTCCTTTCCCCCAAGGAGGCAAGGCGGTTGATCAGGACCAAATAGTCAACTGTATCAAAGTCTGCTGATAGATCCAGAAGTATCAACAGGGCTGGCTTGCCATTATCCAGATATAAATGGAGATTGTCAACCAAAGTGACCAGTGCTGTCTCAGTCCCAAATCCAGGCCTAAAGCCTAATTGAAAAGGATCCAGGGCAGATGTCTCATCCAGGAAAACCTGGAGCTGCTTGGCCACTGCTCACTGAATTGCCTTCCCCAGAAAAGGTAAATTGAACACTGGGTGGTAATTGACCATATCTTTTTTATCTAAGGAGGATTTCTTTAGCAAAGGCCTAACAATTGCCTCCTTAAGGGAGCTGGGAAAACAGCCCTGTGAGAGAGACAGATTATTAAGGGCCACACTGCTTCATGGCTTGATTTTACCCACCACAAGGGACAAGGATCCAAGGAGCAGGTAGTTGGCTTCACAGCTGTCAGAATCCTGACAACATCCGCAAGGGTGAGTAGGCCAAAAGAGTCGAAAAAGAAAATCATATGATGCAAGAAGAGCCCCTATCCCACTACTGTTATCAAATTCAACAGTCAACTCCAGGCAGAGCTTAGAAACTTTATCAGCAAAAAAGTTCACTGATTGATCACAGCTGAGAGCCAAATCAGTATCAGTTTTAGGACATACCAAAGGGGTGTGTTGTTTTACCAATCTGAATAATCGAATAATTGCAAGCTACCGGACGTAATGGAAGTGGTGAAATAATCTCTTTTTGCAGCTTTCACTGCCTCCTCATAGGCCTTTGTGAGGGTACAATTTAAAACCTAGATAGTCATTCATAGTAACCGTACAGTAGAGACCATCATAGAAATGTGGAGATGGAAGGGACCCCAAGGGTAATCTAGTCCATCCCCTGCAGAATGCTGTACATCTGTGATATACAAAGCAAGTGTGAAGGAAAAAGTTTTGAAACAGAACAAATGCATGAAAGTGTACACACACAAAACCTTTATCTTAATTAATTTCATTTTCCAAGCCAGTTGACCTTTTAAATATATTTATTTCAAAAATAAATGCTTCTAGTTTCTATTGTTTCATCGTTTATTTATTCTTTATTTTTATTTCTTTGCTACCACTTCAGAGTCCTGCTTGAAGCAGCTCACAATTAAAATAATAAAGTATCAATATAAAACCAGAAGCCATTAAAACAAGCCAATGGACATAAAAACAGCAGCAAACAACATGAGTTAATAACAAGCAGTGCACCCGTAGTGATTCACAGGGCTGTGATAAGCCTCCCCAGTTGCCAGGTGATGGGCAGAGGAGCTAGGGCTGGAACAGAAAATGCCACAGTAATTTCCTCCCTGAGCCCTGTATCAGGTCCTATTCCCACCCCCACCCCCCTTCTCCTTACCTTTCTTTAAAAATGCCTACTCAGGCATTTGTATGCTCAGGTACACACATTGGCTGAGTTCAGACTGGCAGTTTGCCCTGCTATAGCTGTCTGTGAGCAACGTTTCACAAGCAGATTAATGGGGCCGTTCACACAGTGACATCTGTCTGGCGTTCCCCACCCGTAGTCAACCCGTCGTGTACCGCTTCACTCCCATGTTTAAAAGATACCTGGTGAAAGTGGTAGCAAATCCTGGAGAGCACCTTTATCCCACTTCATTCCGCTTCAGGGACGTATGAATGCTAACCTGAAAAGCCGGGACCAACCCGCGATAATAATGTCCACCGGGTGTTTCCATGCATAAGGTGCACTTGATTGCCCTGGAGAGGCAGCAGCGATATGATTGGATGTGCTCCACTCTACTGCCCAGTGCAGTGCTGGTGCAACGGGATCCTCCCCAAATTGCTCTGATGTGCTTATGCGTATGAGCGCATATGCGCACATGCGCACATAGCCGAATTATCAGGAAAAAGCCATTTACAGCCGCACCTCTTGGCCAGCAGTCTGAACGCTCCGTTGCACCTCCTCCCGGTATGCTACCGCATCAGTCCGCGCAGTGTGAGTGGGAAAACCCGGAACACGTTGTTCTGGGGCTTTTTTGCCATGACTCGCTTCCTCTTCAAACTGCCAGTCTGAACTCAGCCATTGTGTTCTCTGGTTTGCATTTTATCCCCACCTCCCAATTTTACCCACTTTTTGGATTTTCTGAAAACTTGGGGGCTTCCCTGAGTTTGTTGAACAACCTCTCCCCCATCTTTCCCTAGCCCCACTTTGTGAATTGTTGATCTGCATTCTGGGGCCAGGTTCAAAAGCCGATATACAGATGGTGTACCTTTTCCTTCCTTCCCCCTGAGCAACTTCATAGGCAGTATTTAAATACATGAGAAGAATGGATTAAACATTTTCTTCCACAGCAGTGTATTCTAATTCTTTTTTTAAACTTTTAAAAGAGAGATTCTAATCATGGATTTCTTACATTGCACCTAGGATGATCCTTAATCCAGACCTCTTGTTTCGTGTCACCTCCCTGCTGAAAATAATAGTGCATTACCTGAAGGCCCCGGTTTTCTCCCTACATAACTGCCATGGTGCTTGATAATGGACCACAAAAACAGAAAACCTGCCAAGAACCTGGCAGGTTGCAGTACATAGCTGGTGCTTTATTTATGACCTGTATGTTGTAAAGGCCCGTGTTAAACATTCCTAGCCTTCTGGAACAAACACCTCGGCCTCCTTAGGGTTCCTCTCTCTTACTTCTTTGACAGAAAGAGCCATTGAGTGTGGAGCTTATTAGTTCCCATTATTTAAAATATTAGAGATTTATATAGAAAAAATCCTTGAGTGCCAATGAGATTGTAAAGTAATGAGGAGGAAATAAATAATGGCAAAATGATAATTCATTAAAGTGTAGTATGACAACAAGCCTATTGAAGTTCAGAAACCCATGAAACACTTGCTGTGATTGACGCCCCTTTAAAAAAATGTAGCATGAAAAGGAGGAAGCAATGAAAACCCACAAAATGTGCATTCATTTTTCTTACGAGCAGGAAGCAAAAGGCCAAAGATGACAACACTGGTGGATAATGCCTATTTAAATATGCTGTTAATCTCCAGCCATTTTGTACTTGACTAGACTGTGTGGCTCCAGTCAGGGGTAAAAAGAATCTTCTGTGGGGATTTGACATGTATCAAACATAGCATACTATCAACACATCAGTTCTTGGCCTAAAATGATATCTGGTATGTAATGTGCACTGCATCCATTGTAAAATAGCATAGCTTGCATTATTATTGATCATAATAAGCTTCAAATTTCCTGAAGAATGAGTACAAATTTGCAGTGTACTATTTTGGACTGTCTTTCCAAGTCACTGGTATTAAGATACACTCCTTCTCTGTGCCTTTGATGTCAGGGTGGGGGAACCTGGAATTCTGCAGGGAAAGTTGAAAAATATTTTACAGACAGAAGGCAGGCTTTTCTCCTCAGCACTGGCAGAGGATCACTGTTCTACTGTGAATCAAATTGCTTTTCCACATTTTACTCTTTTGGGCTTAAGGATCAAACAAGACAAGCTGCTGGAGGGTCTGTGAATGCATTTCCACCATGTTTTTTCTTAATAAATATTTGAATTAGGGATGTGGAGGTGGAAAGGGGAGCCCTATGCCATTCTCCTGCCATTCAAAGAATCCCTGGATTGAACACTGGGTGCAGTGTGGGTGAGTGGGTGCAAATTAGTAGCATACAGGATATCTGTATATTTCTCCCAACAGGGTAAACAGCTATCCCAGGAAGGCCATTTAAGGCCTGAACACTGGCACAGGGCCAAGGGGGAGAGCTATTCCTTCGAGACCTCACCCTTCCCAACCAGCATTACCCTCTGTCTTGTCAGGGTTTAGTTTCAACGTGTTCGCTCTTTGACATTTAACCACAGCAGACAGACAGTGATTCAGGACCTCTATTGCATCACCAAGAGATTTGGAGAAGGAGAAATAGAACAGAATGCTATCAGCACGTTGATGACAGCCAATCCTAAAACTATGACTGTTTTCTCCAAAGGGATTTACATAAAGGTTGAGTAGCATGGGGGGGTAGGATTGCACCTGTAGAACCCCACAGGGCAGATCCCACACTGATGACAACCAGTCTTCTACAGTAACCCTTTCAGTCTGATCTGTGAGGAATGATTTGAGCTACTACAAAGCACATCCCCCAATACCTACTTTTTCTCCAAATGGCTAATGAGATAGTGTGGTCCACCATACCAAAGGTTGCAGTTAAAGCCAGTAAGAGCAATGAAGAGGCATGGCTTTTGTCTATGTTCAGACAGAGGCCATCAGTTAAAGCAACCAGGACCATCTCTGTCCCATAGCCCAGCCTAAAGTCAGCCTGAAAATGGTCTAGAGCAGGTGAGCTAGCAAAGAAGGCCTGGAGTTGGTCTGCTACTGCTTTCTCAATCACTTTGCCCAGTAAAGGTAGATGAGAGATTGGGAGATAATTGGTCACATTGTTTGCGTTGGATATGGGACTCAGGCAGCAGCTCGTTGAACAGTGAAATCGGCTTTATTTACAGAGTAAGAACAAGATAGGACGACAGCAAAACTGGGGAGCAACAGGTGCCTTTTTAAACAGTCTGGGCTTGCTAAACCATGCCCATTTGTGCAGTAAGGACCAATCAAAATATATACATAAAGTCCAATCACATCGTTTCCATCCTGCACATATCTTGTATCCTGATTGGACAGCTGCACAGAGTGTCCAATCAGATTTCAGGCTTCAGGATACCATGCTGTAATGGGAGCTGGACTCAAGCTCCTACATTTATGTATGTCAATACATAACAGTTTGTCTGTAGGGATTTTTTTTTTTTTAGTAGTGGATGGATAACCACCTTCTTGAGTGGCTAATGGAAGGGGTCCTGAGTTAGTGATTGATTTATAATAGACACAACTATTGAGTTATAGTTTTGTAGGAGTGAGGTAGCAAGCAGTTACACTAGATGGTTCTGATCTAAGCTGTCAAACTGAGCTGTCAGACCAACAGCTAAGTAATTAGTTGCAGGTGCTTCCTACAGGTGTTGTGTATGTAGGTCAAGCATTGCATCATCTTGACTGTAATTGGCTAGATGGTAGCATAAGAATTGTATGCTCAGTGAGCTAGTTGAGAGGCTTAATTCTCTGAAGTAAGGTGTGCCATGCTGTCCATCAGTAAGGTAACTCTCTGTATATAAGTTGTAAATGTTGTATTTATCTCATCACCTATATAAACTCTCTGTGCACTTCTACTACTGGTCAGTCTCCTGCTTCTGATTTATTTATACACACTCAATAACAACGGCCTTACTGATGTGGTCCTTACATGATTTTAACAACCAGCATGGGCAAGGATCCACAGCACAAGCAGTGGCCTTCATAAATCCCAGGATAAAGCAGAAAGAAATGCAATCTTGCCGGGTGACCTTGGGCCAGTCACATTCTCTCAGCCAAACCTACTTCATAGGATTGTTGTGAGGATAAAACAGAGGAAAGGAGAATGATAGCTGCTTTGGGTTCCCATTGGGGAGGAAGGGAGGGCATAAATAAAGTAAAAAAATATGAGCTTCTCAGTTTCATCCTAAATCATATAGATGTATTGGCCCTGATGGGTCTTGTGCAGGAGCAGGCAGAAGTTCCACAGAACAACCAGGCAGAAAGTACCAGGTAGTCACTCATAGCAAGGGTTCAGGCAGGAGAATGGTCAAGAGACAGTCCAAGGTTCAGGTATTCAGAAAGGGGAGTTGCCCAATAGTCCAAGTTTTGGGGGTCCAGAAGTCGGGTGGTCCAGGGTCCAGTCCAGGTTCAGAGCAACAGAGTTTCTAGTCAGAGATTCATGAGACAAGGCTGGTGGTTATACAGCCGTGGTACAGGTTGCGTCCACAATGAGCAGCTACGCCCTGCCTGGATTTATAGCTGACTCTCCATGGGTTGTTTAGCTGCTGCTAATTGTGCCACACATCCCTGCAAGTACCCATCTGGTGACAGATGTTTGCAATCTATCAGACTCTCACTGTGATGGGAACTCAGGTCTGATCTCCACTGATGGCACCAGCACTCAAGGGGTGTTGAAGAAACACTGGGCCTGGCCTCCTCCCTCTCCATGTCTGGACTGGACTCTGGTAAATTGCTTGCAGCTGGAGGAGATGGCAGATTGGCTACAGCCAGAATGTTGTAAAGAGCTTGCATCTCCTGTCCGTGATGATCGATGGGCTCTATATAAGCTGGGCATTCCTGCTCTTCAGAGGAGGTGTCGTTAACAGAGGAAGTTTTGTTATCAGGCTGGTCATTCCTCTGGTCAGGCTGGCTACCAGGGAGACATATGACAATAGACCCCAATCCAAAGGAAGCTAGCTGAATTTAATTCCCACTGGGCTAGAGCCTACAAACTGAGTAGAAGATGCTTGTGAATGTACATCTCCCCCAGGAGTCTCCCGAGACCTAAATAATGCTATATAAAATGTCATGGGACACGATGGACTTCAGTAAGGAAGAAGAATTGGACAAAATTTTCTCCATTAACCTTTTCTCCCAACAGAGCCCTTTACACCAAGCAAAGATCTTGCCCTGGTAACATCTAGATTAGATTACTGCCATATACCCTGAGTGGGGCTGCCTTTGAAAACTGTCCAGAAGCTACAATTGGTACAGAATGCTGCGACCAGAATGTTAACTGGAGTGGGTTGTCGGCACCATATCACTTCAGTCTTTTCCCACTGGTTCTCAGGCACAATTCAAGGGGCTGGTGTCAACCATTAAAGCCATATATGGTTGATGGCCAGCATACCTTAAGGACCACCTTCTCCTATATGAACCTACCCTCCCACTCTGGTCATCTGTGTAGGCCCTCTTCAGCTGCCCTCTTCTGAGGCTAGACAGATGGCAATCAGAAAAAGGGCCTTCTAGGTCATGGCATGCAAAGTTTAGAACTTCCTCTCCAGGGAAATTAATCTGTTTCCATCTATTGTTGTCTTCCACTACAGTTATTGGGACTATGTTCTGTCTGGTATACCCCCAATAACTGTTACTAGCCTCTTTCCTAATTTTCGGTGCTTTGTGTGTATGTATATAAAACTATTGGATATATACTTTATTTTAAATGTTTTGATACCAAAATGATTTAATGTTTAATGCTCACTGCCTTGATGCCTCTATTTGAATGGAAAGGTGGCATAAAAAATAAAATAAATTAAACACCAGTAATTTGAAAGCCAGAATTTTCAGCTCTGTAGTACATTTACAGGAAGAGGGAGGCACAGAAGTCCACTCATAATACCATGCATGGGCAACCTACTGCAAATTTTCTTACTGTGTTTATTCCAGGTATAAATATTTCAAAAGGATCTTCATTCATTCATCAGAAAGTTTTTTTATCTGTACCTTTCCTTTTTTGTATAAGAGTAATAATAATAATAAAAAAAATACTATCAGCTGTAATTGTACATCACTTCCTGTGTTCAAAGCATGTAACATACATTATCAGGTTATAACACTTTTGTAGAGCAGGTCAATATTTTTATCCTCACATTGGAAATGTGGGTTGGAGGATGATAGACAGCGACTTGTTATTGGCCACTTTGTTTGAGGCTCGGAACTGGTGAACTTACAGATCAGAGTTTGTTCTCCTAGGTGTCATGCTACAGTGGTTCTCTATAATTTAGTACACTCTGACTATTTTGCATTCACAATGGGCTAGATTCAATAACTCCTGCTAAGTGAAGAGTCTTCACCTAACAGAAAGTGTCTCCCATTGTTGGAAGGCCCATGAGCTATGTCTGAGGAAACTCCTGATTTAGTTCTTAGGGAATAAAGGATCAACCCAGTGTGTAAGTCTAGGCTTCAAAGGTGAAAAGCATACATTTCTGTTCAATGACTTGTTATTTCCTATTCAGATGTAGCTGGGGTTATTTTATGATAGTTCTGAAACTGTAAGATGTGCGCTCACTGTTGTCATAGGTTTAACAAAATATTTGGTGGGGAACGAAATGCAGAGTCTGAAGGTATAAGCAGCAGGGTCATCGGAGAAAAGTTTAGAAAGTTTGTTCACTGGATCCAACAGTTGGATGGCTGCAGAGGACATATGCCCTATTTGCTCAATAGGTGGACCAGTGCTTTGTTTCACTTCTCGGAAATCTATTATTCCACACATGTCTTTGATGACATGTATGCCAGGTTTTAGCAGTGACTGCACAGGCAGAGCGTGGTCTAAGTCTGGGACCTGATTTTCACTTTCACTTCCATTATATGGTCTATTATGGTATGAGTAAGGCTACCTGAAACTTGGTCGAAAATGTATTTTCATTACTGGGGTTCACTAGGAGCATGAGGGAAATTAATTCAGAATTTCATCTTCAAGCCACAACCATTGTAACACTTTTGGGACCCAAGAGGGAGGGATTTAAGAACTCAAAGGAAGTTCTTGCAGAGTGTGTCCCAATCCCACTCATTTTGGGGATTACATTATATTATGAGCAGTAATCGTTTTTACACCTAATATTTCAACAATTGATGAACCAAGACTGAGAGTGATTTAAGTCTATAGTACTTTATCGTACACTGAAATATTCAAGAAGTACTTTAACTTTCCAAAAGGACCTCTTTCCAAACACTTTAAAGTCATTGTTACAGTTATTTATTCTCCCCTTGAATCCAATTATACTGTTTCTAAAGGAAATTGAAGAAAAGAGAAACCTCTTATAAGGATGTGAAGCAGCCTTATGGTGAATCAGCTCATTACTCCAGGTAGCTCAGTATTGCATACTGTGGTTCATAGCAGACCTTGGGTAGAAAAGGATTTGCTTAAACCCCTCTGTCTGAAATAGAAATGCCAGGAACTGAAACTGTTGCATTCATAGGACAGTGGATCCCACAAGTTTTCTCTGCTTGTTCTTTCACTGATAACGTTGATGCAAGAGAGAAGTGGGATAATGGCAATGCATTTTTCCACATCACAGCATTCCTCCATATTCTGTGGCATTTTGTCTGTTGGGCTTCTGTGACTCTGAGCTTCAGCTTTCTAGAAGTATAAGGAGGCTGCTGAGGCTATGGACAGATGGAAGAGATCCTTGTCCCTGAGGAGCTTCTTATATTTCATAAAGTAAATGGTTCATAGGATCTAGCCTACTACTTGTAGAACAAATGTGCATATATATATGTGTGTGTGTGTTTCTGAAATCATGTACATTGTCCCATTAACAAAAAAATAACTGGAATCATTTGTTGACAGGAGTTTATGGATACATTCCTGGTGGTATAAGAGAAAAAAAGTTTACACTAGTACACATGAAGCACAGAGATTGGGGGTGTGTGCTTACCTTTTATTTGTTTTAATAATGTAGTAGTGTGCATTATGTGAATGTGTGCTGAAAGCAGCAGTTCTCACCTTTTGCTTCCTAAGCTCTGCTAGGATGTACAACCAAACAACTCTCACTATATGCCCTCTCACATAATGATCAGTCATGGTTTGTTCCAGGGCTCAGGGGAAAATTCCTGCACAAGAGAACTCAAAACAGCTGACTGATGGGAAGGCTGCTCCCCACCAGCTCATATATTTTTTGATCTGTCTTCTGCAGTCCCTTTAAAGTTTAAAGAAACAGCTGAGTGGCTGGGAGCAAGAGGTTCTCCATTGGTCAGCTGCTATTTGGGCTTTCTGCAAACCAAATTTAAAGGGACTGCAGTCCCTTTCAATGGGGTTTGCAGGGCCATGAACCACAAACTGATTTGGTTCATGAACAGACCTCCTGGTTCAATTTGTGGTTTGTTTCATGGTTCAGCCATGAACCATGAACTGAACCATATTTCCCCAGTTCATGCCCTTCCCTAAAATAATACTTTTGTACTTACATAAAGGAAACCCAAAACATTCAAAGCTGATTCCACATTATTCAAAAGGAGTGATGGGTGAGCCAATTTGCAGCAAAGCCTGCAAAGGGGAGGTGAAGCCAACTTTCAGCTTTCAACTCTTTCTTCTATTGGATAGACCAAGCTAAAGAAAAAAAAAAGCCCATGCTCCCTTCTAAATAGTTGTCACAATCAATGCTCCCTCTAAGCTGTGATGTCTTGTGAGCAAAAAAATCTACTTTGTGAGCTACTGGCATTAATGTTGTGAGTGAGCAATTTGGCTACTGAATAAATTAGTTTGCGCTGGAGCCATCCTTCCTGAGATAAGACAGAAATCTATGAGTTGGAGGCTAAAATACTGTGAGCTAGCTCACACTAACTCATCTTAGAGGGAACACTGGTCACAATATCACATGGGAAATGGCTTCTAAACTAATTTTATCCCAGTGCCCTTATGAGCAGAGATGCATTTTATCCCAGTAGTGAATGAAATGCCTTCTGGGCTTAACTTGTGGATTCTTTATTATTTGCTTTCATTAATAGAGACTAGCTCTGCAGCACACTAAATCTGATGCAAGTGCCTCTGAGGAAGTCTAGAATGCATTTCATCCATCACTAAGGAGCTATGAGGCATCTCCACCCATAGGGATATAAGAAAAGGCTCCTGCTGGCAAAAGTCATATACGCTGTACTCCATGGAATGCATCAGAATCCTTTCCTTCTTATAATGCTGTGTCCTAAGGGAAGTATGTAGCTTGGACAAAAAGGGGACAAGATCAATAAATTCCTGGCCAGTGAGAAAGTAGGAGCAAAATTCACATATGGTCCAGGAACAGGATTCTGTCATATTGGCATCAAGGGTTTGGACTGCACAGTTGGGAACCTAAAGGGATTGTCAGGAACATGTTTGTAAATCAGCCAGATGACTTGTTTTTGATCAGCTATAGTATTTTTGTATTAACATGTATTTGTAATGCCAGTGATGCAATTCAGTCTAACTCAACTAGGCCCAGAGAGACAAGGCACCCTTCATATGTACGTTCTTTTTTCAAATAGATCCCATTCCACTTGAAGATTCCATGAAAAAGAGGAAAGAATCATTCCCGTGCCAGTGTTGTTAAATCTCCCTGTATCCATTGGGCAACACGGACCGCTTGGTCAAATGAGGTGTACCTCACCATGCACAGATAATTCGGAATGGCATCATTAACTGATTCACCCCACCGTTAAGAGAGGTGATGAATTAATCGAAATTCATCAGTGGCCTTTTTAGGCACGATCCCCAGAAGTGAAACTTTCAAATTAGGAAGTGGTGGCAAAGAAAATGGGCCCTCCTCTAATTCCTTGGCAAACTTGTTCCTCACCACTAACTCTATGCCCTTAATTGACTTAAGATTAGAGGCCATAATTGGGGCCCTCATTCCTTGAAAAGCTATCTGAAAACTAACAGTGAAACCCTCTAACAAATAAACTCTGTCCTCCTCCCTAGGGCCGCCTTTGCCACAGCCAGGCTTCAAGTACCTTCAGGTTTATTGGGCTGGGGCCATTTACCAGCAGAGGAGGATGAACTACCCCCTCCTCTCTGCTGCTGACTCCTACAGGGCTTTCCTTGAGGACACGTAGGGAATGAATGGGATCCCCCACATACTGGGCACTCATGTCTATAGGGGCATATCTTTCTATTGCAGACCCCCCCTGGACCCAAACTCCTACGGGAAGCAGTAGCTCCTTGCAAATGATGCACTATGTGCCCACTATGTGAGCGTTCACCCGAACTGTGACCAGGCATGGACATAATCTGGACCCAAAGATGAGGATGCATTCTATCCCATGGAAGCATGGGATTCATGGCTGCCCCCATCCAGAACTCCACATCATATTGCATCCATGCTGGGCCAGAAAAGCCAGTACTGGCTTTGTAAATAACGTCCAAGTACTGGAACAATGCCAGGGCCCTCAACGGCTGAGACTGTGATAATACGCCTGCATAAATTAAATAACCGACCAGCCAATTAGCCCATGTCCGTTCAACCTTCCTCCTCTTTAGGATTTCCTTACCTTTGCCATCCAACTTCTCTTTGTCCTTCTTCTCCAAATCCCAGTAAAGAAGGCTAAAGAGGTCAATGTAATCACCCTTACAGATCTCCTCATGTGTCGCAGGTAAAAGGTGATCTCCTAAAGATAAGGCAGTATCCCCAAAGGGCATCGCCAGTGCTGATGCAGCATCATAAAGGTTTGCCTAAGGGGGGGATAACCCAAACTACCCCAAAGACCAGCTGGACATGTTCCCCAAGGCACCTGAGTAGCCATAGAGGGAGGGCCCAAGCCCATGGTTGACCAGTGTCTGCAGAGATAGGTGTAGTGTCTGTCTGCAGGACAGGTGGAACCCTAGAGCCAGGTCCCTGACCCCAAGGTCCCCATGGCCACATCAGGCTAAACTGCAATGCAGTGTCCCACTTACCCCTGGGACCTGGCTGTTCAGCCTCCACAACTTCCACCATTGCTGAACCTGTGTCGACACCAGCTGCTCCAGCCACCCCAGTATCAGTCCCAGCATCAGGCCTAGCATCAGCAGGCCTGCATTCAATCAAAGAAAGACGTTTAAGCACCTCCTCCCTAAACTTCTTTCTCTCAGCCTGGCTCTCCTTCCTATGGTTAGACCCTACAACTGCCTGCTGGGAGGGCAGAAACCGCCACAACCCTAGCTTGCTCTAGTGTGGCCAGCCTGTCCAATATAGCTTGCTGCTCTGCCCATTCATCATCATCAGGTGAAGAAGGGACCATCCCAGCACCCTGCAGTGGGGGTGCTGGCGTGGGCCTCTTAGACGCAGGCCCCTTGCCCTTTGACCCACCTTTTCTCTTCCAAGATGCCATCATCTTATGACATATTATATTGTTGATTTATTTGTACTATTTTAATTATTCAAAATTGGTGGAACCTGTATCCACCCAGATGGTTACTAAAATGGCCACCTCAGCACTACATAAGTTGCAACTTAAGATGGTCACCACTCGAGACCTTATCAAGATGCCTCCCAATAGTGGTAGTTCTAAAATGGCTACCCCAAAGACCTTCCTAAAATGGCCACTGTTAATTTTGCCAGGAAGGACCCTCAAAATGGCCACACACTCCCAAAATGGCTACCCCACTAGTCCCTCTACCTGTCCAAATGGGGGTGAATAGAGTATGAGAGGAAGAAAGAACAACCCTAAAGGGTGCAAGGGAAGGGAACTGGGGCCCCAACAGCCAACTGCACCTATATCCCCTGTCCCAAGGGTGCTTTGGGGGAAGGGAAAGGATTTTCCAAGCCACTCAGAGACTCCTTTGGGAGGTTGCCTTGCAACTGCAGCCACTAAACCCTAGAGGCTCTACCAAGGCTCCCTCCCCAGAGAACCCTATATGTGCATGTGTCTTGTTTAAACATGGTGGGGCAGGTTGCTGAGGGCCGCCCAACAGCCACGCACCTAACCGCGGCCCCAACAAGCAAGCCACTGACAAGACCGCTACCCCCACAGGCTGCTGATTCTGATGGCCCCCAATGTGGCTGCCAAAACACTGCAGCCCACCTGACTCCCACTGCAGCCACCAAATGCCACTGCGGCTGTGCCCACTGCTGCAGGCCCACACACCACTGTGGCTGCCAACATGGCCACCAATGCTGCCATGGCCACCACTGCCAAAATCTCCGCCACTGGAGGATGCAGGCCAGCCAAGGCTACGGAGCTACGGAGCCCATCCCGCCACCACCCTCCGCTGCCCAAGCTCCACCGCCACCACCGCCAGGCCAAAGGCCTCCGTGATAACCTGAAGCCTGTGAAAAGGCTCTTTTTTCCATGTCACGTTCGGTGCTGCTAGTCAGTCCGACCACGAGGCAAACAACTGAAAGGGGTCGAGTAGCCGCTCCAGCTCCTCTATCCCTTTAGGAGTACAGGCTGCACTGCAGCCCTTCCCCCTTCCTCCTTTCGAGGAGGCAAAGGCGGCCCTCAGGAGACATGCTGTTGGCTGCCTCCTGTAGAGCTGAAATCTCCCTATGTCCATTGTGCAAGGAAGAATAGCAGCTTTCCACAAAGTGGGAATGCTTTCTCCTCTGCCCAAAACTTGGCAGGCAGGAGGATCCCTTGGGTTAGGGAGGGTGAATTCTGAAGAATTGTAGCTCAATTGAATGGGAATAAGGGAACATATATTTCCCTTTGAAAGCAGTGAATGCAAATAAATAATAGGGTAAGGAAAATAAATTGGTGGAATAAGTACAATACATTTAAATAATTTTAAAAAATGCAAAAATGAACCGCAGTTTCTTTTTCTGCATATTCCCTTGGCCATTTTATTCAATGGCTTTCATGCAGAGACAATTGCTATCTGGCAATCTCTCTTTACATGTGGTCAAATTCCAACCGGTTTTGATAGAAACCTGAAATACTTCAGTTGTTTTAGTTTTGTTTTTTTAAATAAACACTTTTGTTTCTTATATGGCAGAATATACTTTAAAAATATTAGTTTCTGAGGAAAAGCAATTTTCAAAACCCCACATCTCTTCTGCATGTAAGACTTCCAGGCCAAGCTAGTGCTGCATGATTCTGAGTATTTGGACTTAGAATGGCCAGGCTGATGAACATAGCTTACTAGAAGAGTCTCAATAGGTTGCACAAATGGCATAGAATTAAATAAAGGAAGCATAAACAAACTTGAATAAATTTGCTATTTGGCCTTGCAAATGCATTTCCAAAGAATGTCCTTAAAGAGGACAAACATGTATTTCATTTTATTTCCCAGATCCTTACACCACCTTGAAAGCTTCAATACCTTCACCTTAAAGAATTACACTGATGCACCTGACTGCAGTGTGTGCATGTGTAATACAATGCTTCGGGGAATGTTTTGCTGGCATTGCATTCTACATGTATACATTTTGAGCATTTGTTTGCTGGTGCAGCAAATCTTAGGAAAAGTCAATTAGTCTCACCCTCATACTTGCACTAGTGACTTCATGGGGGAAAAAATAGATTCTTGCTGTTCACATGAATTTTAATTTCTAGCCTTTGTGAAGTGCCTGTCCTGGATTTTTCATTAATGATGTTTGTGACGCTGAATGTGTGTGTGTGTGTTTAAATCTATGGAGTGGAATTCTGTGAAATTCAATATTCCTTTCACCAAGGCTGGGGAAAAAATCATATGTGTGATTGTACAGAAAATAAAGAATATGGCAATTTAGGTAAAAATACAGTAATGCAAACTATAAGCATGTGACAGAATTTTCATCCATATTCCCCTTACAGAATCTCCTCTGTCAATTGCTTGTAAATTGCTTTTGTTTGGCTCAGTACAGTTAAAAGTAGTTTTCTGGGCCTTTGTAAAAAAAAAGATACAAAAAGAAGAACATTTAACAGGATCTAAATCACTACTGCTGCTGCTGCTACCACCACCTTTACCATCACCATCACCTTTACATGTTTTATTGCTCTTTTCTCCAACACTGAAAACTCTAGGTTATTTATAAAGTAAAATACATATAAATAGCACATATTGAAGCAAAATTAAACAAAAAAACTTATAAGCCAACAAGCCCGCAAACCTAAGACAAGTGATGAGCCACATAGACATACTGGCTCTTACTAGTTCCACTGACCTTTCTCACACAGAGCTAAGAATGCATACCTTTGGCCAAGCACAAATTTAAGTTACCAGTGGGGAAAAAGAGCTTCTTCAGCTTGCTCAGATGTTTCCAGTTTCCTCCAGAATAATTAGAAATAATTAAACCTCACTTGAATTCAGAAGAAGAGATTGGATTTATACCTTCACTTGGAGTCTCAGAGTAGCTTACAAACTCCTTTCCCTTTCCCTCCCCACAACAAACACCCTGTGAGGTAGGTGGGGCTGAGAAGTAGGTGGGGCTGAGAGAGCTCTGACAGAAACTGCTCTGTCAAGAACACCTCTGATAGAACTATGGCTTGCCCAAGGTCATCCAGCAGGTGCAAGTGGAGGAGTGGGGAATCAAACCTGGTTCTCCCAGATTAGAGTCCACGCATTTAACCACTACACCAAACTGGCTCAATGAAGTCACCCAAAGTAATTTTGCTACTGAAATGTAAAGATTTGTATACCCCTTCAGAATCTTTTATGTTAGTCTCAGATGCATTTTACTTGGAAGCGTTTTATTTTATATTTTAAATTTTATATTAGTTTTTAAATTTTCTGGAATGCTTCATCTGTAATTTATATATATACTCAGAATGAAGCCCACTGTGGAAGTGATACAACGGGCCCTAGATAGATGTGTAGCTGCCCCCTCTTTCTTTCTGCTCCCCAGACAACATGAGTGGTGGGGTGAGGGGATGGGGCAACAGCAGTTCCATGGATG
Organism: Gekko gecko; assembly: GCA_029375565.1. Classification (NCBI taxonomy): domain Eukaryota; kingdom Metazoa; phylum Chordata; class Lepidosauria; order Squamata; family Gekkonidae; genus Gekko; species Gekko gecko. The sequence continues at coordinate 134,859,223 of JAPDNY010000003.1, read as the reverse complement.
GGCTGTCTCCAAGCACTCTCTGCCCCCCTTCAGGAGCCTGTTGGTGAGGCATGACAGGATGGGCTGGCAGCATTCCCCCTGTTGAGTCAAGTGGCTTGTGGCCTACCCTGAGGCCCATGACAGTTTATCCAGATGTGTGGCCACTTGGGGACCTGACAGTCTCCCCTCCATTGTCTCCCACCAGGCCCCCGACCCTCTCCCCCACCGTCAGTGGCACCTGCCTGTCCTGGCAGCCTCATGGTATCGCTCGCATCCCCAGCTGGAGTGTGCCCGTCTGGGGTGGCTATGACACTGGCCACCTCCCTCCCTCCTGGCTGCCAGCTGCATCTCCCCATGGCCCTTCACCGCAGAGCCACCCTCGTGCTGCTGGTGTCATGGCCGGGTGGAGTACAGGCGGGGAGTGTGGTAGAGGGAGGGGCGAGCAGGCCATGGAGGGAAGCTGCCACAGGAGAAGGCAGTGGCAGCAGTGCAGGGCAGTGCGGGCTGGGCCAGGTGAGAGCAACTAGGCCATGGCAAGTTCAGGCAGGCCCGTCCTCATGTCTCCCTGCTGGAGCACCCACTGGAGTGTCCATGGTGCCCTACAGGTTCACAGAGAGTGCAGGGGAGATGCTGGCAATCCGCACATCAGCCCCCTGTCCCTTTTCTGTTCAGGGAGCTGACACTCTCCCCTCCATTGTCTCTCCCCAGGCCCCCGACCATCTCCTCGCCCATCAGCGCCACTTGCCCATCCAGTTGCCCACATCCCTGGCCGGCATGTTCTGTTTCTCGGGTGGCTGCAGCACAGCCGCTGGCCACCTCCACCCCTCCTGCCTGCCTGGTGCCCCTACCCATGCTCCTTCACCTCAGACTCTCCCCCCTCCCCAGTGCTGCCATTATGGCCAGGGCAAGTGGAGGCGGCGAGCATGGCGGAGGGAGGGGCGAGCAGGCAGCGCATGGAGGCTGGCAAGGGAGAAGGTGATGTCAGGGGCAGCGGCCAGGCCAGCTTGGACCGGGGCCAGAGGAGTGGCCACTGGAGCATCCATGCCATTGGATGGCTCCCTGAAGAGTGAATGCAAGAGTGTGGCTAGATGCTGTGTGGGCAGGACTGAGGGAAGAAGGCAGCCAATGGGTACAGACTTTGGGTGTGACACAGCAGGGAGCAAACTGATAATGCCACATATGGAATCTTGCCACCCCAAGTGACAATTATATATAAGGAGAGATACATATCTGTAAGCATATCTGATCTAAGGACTGTAATAGAAATAAACTGAACTATACCCCTTCAGAACTGAATGCAGGATACATATCCTGTATGCACATTATGCTCTACATTTGCCTAAAGTTACCTGTAATTTTTTTTTAACAATGACATTGGTTTGAAAACATGGATGTCATTGGAGTTAGCACAATAACGTTGCTTTCTGAAGGTCTTATTGCTGAGCATTCAGCCTTTATCCCAGGTGGAATCAGTATGCAATTTCTTAGGTCAAGTGCCCTTAGCTGACGTTCTAAATCATTACAAACACTGAATCATAGGTCAGTTCAATTTTTCAGTCTTGACTAAAAATGAGCTGGCATGAAGACTCAATTTTCTAGTGAATTACACATTAATGCTGCTTGTCCTACAGGGCCTTTTAATATAAGGTGAGAGTATGAAGAAACATACTTCTGCCTCTTCAAAGCTGCTTTGCTATGCAAAAGTGTTCCCTGTCACGCCAATAAAATGCTCAAGAATTACTTTTGCAGAGTGTGGCATTACTTCTGTGGGTTGGATCAAGACTAAATTTTCCGTTAATGGGGGAGAGGTGTAATTTCTGCCAGTTCCCCCTTCCTGCTACAGGCCCCCAGTTTGCCAATAATGTCATTCCTGTGGATCCCTTGTCCCCAAGGAGCAGAATTTCTGGAAGATCAATGGACTACAGCAGAAGGGGAGAGGCATTATAGCTCTGCTTCACTGTCAAAAGAGCCTTCTATTAGAGGAAAACTTGGTCTGGATCTGACCCATCATTTATAAATGATATTGTGAATGAGAATGTTCCATGCAAGCTTGTTCAATGACAAGATCAGTAATGTGCACAGGTTCCTTGAAAAACAGTTCATTCATCTGTTGCTCAGTGACAGGAAATGTGGCTAAGGTGAATTTGGGAGGGGGTGTTCTAGAGTGCATTCAATTCAGTGATAATTAAGTCCAAGAGCCACACATATGAATTTACCTGCCCATTTTAAAATGTGTCAGAATATTCTACAGTATACTGGAATTTGACAACCACTTCATTAAGTAATAAAGTAGTTATTCCTGTTTAAATTAGTAATTATCAAGTTCCTTCCATGAACTACTATGGCTTGCATCATAATCCAATATGGAGGAGAACTTCTGGCTGAATTGCACAGTGGAAAGATTTCCACAAGCAGAAGGAGGAGGCAGTTTTTGTCAATTTCCCACAACTGCAGTGGACCTCAGACTTCTGTAAGCCATTGCCAGGGGTCCCCTTTTTCTTAGGAACACATTTTGAGGGGCATTTTAGACTGTGAGAAAAGTACAGAAGCCTCATTCTGCAGATGGAAATCACTGGAAATCTGCTTACCTCCCTTCATCCTACATTCCCAGATCTGTCTGTACAGGCATTAGAAGCAGCAACATCATAGAGATTCATAGCACGCCTTCCTCCCTGCTGTCTTTAATGCTACTATGGCAGCACTGCAAGCACCAGGGAAGGCCTCCACAGAGAGATCTCCCTTCCAGTGTTGTAGTCATGATACTAAAGAATGTGGGATAAAGTTAAGTAGTTTGTGGAGGGATTCAGACTTACAAGCAGTTTGGTGGAGGAACTTGATACCATTGCGCTGCCCAGTTTGGTCACTGGGAATGCAGTCTGGGTCTGCATTTCAGAACTAGTTTAGAGAGAACTAGTTTCTATTTCATGTATATAGCTAGGGATGTTGAGAACCCTGTACCAAACATGTTGGTAGGTGAATGTACCATTTTCAACCATCAGTTGTGAGCCAAGATAAGCTTGTCTCTCCATTTTCTTACTCAAACATATGCCAATATTGGGTCTGAACATGAAATGTGTTACTGATCCATGAAAATCCTAGCCCATGAGTTTAAAAACTAGGCAGAACTCTCAGTCAGGTGTATTCATGGGTCCAAATATAGCCTCTACAATCCTCAAAGGGAGAGAGATGGAAAGAAAATAAGTGCTTAACTTTATTGCCCTGTCCAAGATACAGAAATTGAAGAGACAACATTAAAATTGTAGCATGAGATAGCATGAAACAGCAAATAGTGGTAAGAAAATCATGACAATTTGCATGAAAATCTGATACAACTTCACATTTGCAAGGTTCTAATGTTGCAGTTGTACTTCTCTTGGCTAAATCCGCAACAGAAATGACAGTAATCTAGAATGTGGACCTCCTGCTGGGTAGTCTAGAGAAAACCAGCCCAGGGGAAGGATATAGAAGAGGAGACAGGAGTTACATTTGTGAAAGGTAAATGGGACAGAAGAGAGCATACTCAATGTGTCCTGAAGAGGAGGACCTGGTGCCAAGTGCTTGTGATGCTGTAAGCAGGTCCAGGGGCAGAACCAGCCTTGAATTGCCTGGGATTCAATAGGGAGTTTCACCACTGGCTGAATATACTGAGGATCTCGGACCTGTGCTGGCACTGGGACAAAGGAGTTTAATGAAGCAGCCCTGTGGTGGATTGGGAACAAATAGACAATTCCCAAATATGGTTTTATGGAAGAAGAGGGGGGAAGCTGGATCCTAGCTGAAGTCAATTGGAATGTTGCAGAAATGGGTTTACCTGAGGGGTGGTTTGACTTACCTACTGCAAAGACAAAGATATGGCTTAAGAGTTATTGGACCCATAGGTATAATGATGGGGCATCCTGACAGTTCTGATTATTGTCCTGTAAACTCAGGTCATTGTCTGCAGCCAGGAGGGTGAAGAGCTCTGGAACAGTATACAAAAGGTTGTTTATAACTGTTCTCTAGACCACTGAGCATCCAGGTACTTCTCCTGTAAGAAAGCCTGAAGGAATTCCTGCCTTTTTACAGGCTTCATTTTGACATCAGACTGGGGAAATCTTTTCCCATACTCAAGACAAATGTTCTCCAGGCTGTTAGACAGTCAGGCTACTTTTCATGTGAGAGTGTCTTGGAGGAATTCCCAGCTTTTTTACAGAAGACTGGAGGCCAAGAGATTTTGGGGCACCCTCTGTATGAGTCTTGAGGACAGAGGGCTCCCTCTTGCAGCAGAGGACAGAGCTCACAATAATGGGTTTAAATTATGGGTGTGGACTGCATTGGTCAGGCCATACCTAGAGTACTGTGTGCAGTTCTGGAGGCCATACTTCAAAAAAGGATGTGGACAGAATGGAGTAGGTGCAGAGGAGGGCAACAAAGATGATCAAGCCTAGAGACCAAGCCCTACGGGGAAAGGCTGTGGGAATGTTCAGTCTGGAGAAAAGGAGGTTGAGGGGGAGCATGATTGTTCTCTTTAAGTATTTGAAAGGCTGTCACTTATACGAGGGCAGGGAGCTGTTCCTGTTGGCAGCAGAGGACAGGATTTGCAATAATGGGTTTACATTACAGGTGGAAAGGTACCAGGCTGGATATTAGAAAACATTATATATATCTATATATATCTATACATATATATATACATATATATATATATATATTGGTGAGCTCTCCTTCATTGGCAGTCTTCACACAGAGGCTGAATGAACATGTGTCAGGGATGCTCTCGGCTGATCCTGTATTGAGCAAGGAGTTGGACTACATTGCCCATATGACCCCTTCCAACTCTATGATTCTATGAATCTAACACTTCACTATTTGGCATTCAACTTAGGCATTATCCTGAGCAGTTCTGCAGCTATGCAGTAGCTGTGGGGTGGAGTTTCATTTAATTCAGCCTTGCCAGCAATTTTATACCAGGCTGTGGCTCAGTGACAGAGGACCTGTCTTGTGTGCAAAAGGTCTCACATTCAGTCCCAAACACCTCCAGTTAAAAAGGATCAGGTAGCAGCTGCTGTGAAAGACCTGAACCAGACACATTGAGAGTTGCTGGCAATATGAGTGGACTGGAAGACTTACCTTGATGGACTAGTGGTCTGACTCAGCATAAGAAGAAGTCAGGGCCACACCAGCAGTAACAGCAGAAAAGAAAAATCAAGGTGATGAAAAGTATGATTGGAAGCTTGTGTTGTAAAAGATCCCCCAAGGAAGCTATAGGCAAAACATGTTGGGATCAAGAAAGAATAACAATAAAAAGTTGTGGTTTTTTTCAGCACCTTGATTTTTCTTCATCTGAATCAGGATAAGGCAGCTTCATAAACTCACCTGGGCAATAAGTAAGGTTGTGATCACACACATTCAGTAATCCACTTTCAATACACTTTCCAGCTAGATTTTTACTGTGTAAATTGGCAAAATCCAGTCTGAAAGTGCATTGAAAATGGATTGAAAGTGGATTATTTAATGAGTGTGATTGCAGCCTAACTTGCAGCTCATGAATGTTTGGTTCAGGTAGCAAGATGACACTAAGGGTGTGTGTGGAAAACCAGGAAACCTCCAAGGCTGTGCAAAAATATGTACTGGTGCAGATCCAGACAAATCCATTAATAGCACAGACAGACACAGGTGAACATCAAATGGTAAATCTTTTAAAAAACATAAATTGCACATTGTTTATTTATATATGACTTTTTTTTCTTTATTCCTCATTTAAACAATTGATGGTGGAGTGAAGCAAGGCATCAGTGATGGGCAGGGTTGGTGAACAGTGGCTGAGTTCAGACTAGCAGTTTGCCCCACTATAGCCACATTTTACAAGCAGATTTAAAGGGGCATTCACACAGGCACATTTACCTGGCGTTCCCCACCTGCAGTCAACCTGTGCTGTTCTGCTTCACTCCCGCATTTAAAAGATAGCTGGTAAAAGCGGTAGCAAATCCCTGAGAGCCCGTTTATCCCGCTTCATTCCGCTTCCGGGAAGTGTGAACGCCAACCTTTAAAAGCTGGGAGCAACCTGCGTTGCACATAAGGCAGCAGCGAAACGATTGGCTGTACTCCACTCTACTGCCCAATGTGGTGCTGGCACAACAGGATCCTCCCCAAATCAGCCAGATGTGCTTATGCACACATTGCCGAATTACCAGGGAAAAGTCATTTCTTAATGAAATCTGGATAGGTTCGGTAAACCATATCCATATCACTTTGTATTAATTCTGCTTTCAGATCTGTCACTGGTGCCAATGCTTCACTTAATATCTCTTTTAAGTTATCCCCTTTTTGTTCTGGGATATCCTGGAACCTCAAGACATATAATGATTTCTCCATTTGAAGCTGTAATAGCTGCTCCTTGTTGGAAATCCGCTCTTTTTCCACCACCTCTGATTTATCAAGTTCATCTTAGCTTCAACTTGTACAACCATTTTATGAGTTTCTTCTGTCTTGGTAGTTATTTCTTTCAGCTGTTTCTGAAGATCATCAAATTTACTGTTGGGATTAGTTATCTGGTCCAGCAGAGGGTGCAAAGCCGTAGTTAACATGTTTGGGAAATCAGTAGGCACTTCCGGCTTGTGTCTCGATGACTGTGAGCTGGCAATTCCTGGAGAAGAATTCTTTTTTTATGCCATTTTATCTCCTCATAGAGACATTGTTTACATAAGAAAAAGCTTGTTTGAACACTCTGAAGGTCTGTTTATTTAATTACACTCTGAGCTGGTCTACCTCGTCTTTGGCTATGTTGATTTTCAGCACCAACCAGCTCTCTGCCCTTCACATTATATGCCAAGATTTTCCCCAGGGGGGGTTCCCACTCCACCTCCTCTTCCAAGTCAAGTTAGGGGTTTGGGGGGGGGGTTGGTTGCTTCTCCACTTAGTTAGTTAGAAAACATTCAAATGGTTGATTCAGAGGCTGAGTGGGAGCAACGAAGCACTAGATCTCTTGCTCGGTTCATCCTGCATGCGCCTCTGTGTCCATGGTCGGCTTGTGGCAGCAGGACCTATAGGGGCAAAGGGGAGCCTCAATTCTTCGGCAACCACCTTAGAAGAGGCATCCCTCACTTCCCAGGCTGCGAGCCCCCTACAAGGGCTCTCAGGGGGCCCAGAATCATCTGGGACCCCTCCCATCTGTGGCAATAATGGGGTGCTCACCTCAGCGTGAGATGGAGCATGCCCATCCAGCAAGTCACCAAAACCGGAAGCCCAATGCTTTAACAGAGTTCTAATTGAACTTTTAGTCGAGCCTAAGTAGAAGTCAGACAGTTATTTTCATTACTAGGAATAAAGCCAGTTGTGGAAATAAATACAACGAACTTTAGAAAGAGGCTCTGGGAGAGTGCCAAGGAAGGCCTTGGACACCCAGCGTCAATTTGCTGTGGTGACCTCAACAGGGTATAATTACACAGAGTCCATCATTTTCTCCAGAGGAACTGATCTCTACTACCTGAGGCGCAGTTGTAATTTTGAGTGCTCTCCAGCCCTCACCTGGAGATTGGCAACAATTGTTACCCAGGACAAAATGCCTTGTTTCAAGGGTAGAGTCCATGGCATTTTACCTGACTGAGGTCCAACCCCTCCTCAAACCCCACCCTCTCCAGGCTCCACCCCTCAAATCCCCAGGAATTTCCCAACCTGGAGTTAGCAACCCTATCTCCCTCTCAGCCAACCCTCAACCTACCTTTATTTGCCCCTCTGACTTCAGCTTTCCATTTCTTCCCCCCCTCTCCTGGACAGTAGTTGTAATTCTGAGTGATCTCAAGGCCCCACCTGGAGATAGACAACAATAGTTCTCCAGGAGGGAATGGCTGGTTGGGAGGGTGGACTCTATGGCATTGTACCTGTCTGAGGTCCCACCCCTCCTCAGACCTCACCCACCAGCCCTCAAATCTCCAGGAATTTCCCACTTGGAGTTGGCAACCCTATCTCCTTCCCAGCCAATCATCAACCCACCTTTATTTCCCCCTCACTCTTCAGCTTTCCCCCCACCTGCAGCCTCTACCATGCTCTGAAGCCCTGACTGCTACATGACATTGACTGTTATGGGGGGCCATCTCAGCAGGGTATAATTACACAGAGTCCACCATTTTCTCCAGGGGAACTTATCTCTGCCATCTGGAGAACGGTTGTAATTCTGAGTGATCTCCAGCCCTCACCTGGAGATTGGCAACAATAGTTCCCCAAGTTGAAAAGTAGTCTTTCTCCACAATGGGGACCAAAGCCACTTGTATCATTCCCCTCTCTCCGTTTTGACTTGCACAACAACCCTGTGAGGTAGGTTAGGCTGAAAGTCTGTGAGTGGTCCAAAATCACCCACTAAGCTGCCACAGCAAGAACCTGGATCTATCAGACACTGCTCTGAAATGCTGACTGCTATGCCTAGGGTAGCAAACCTCCAGGTGGAGCCTGAAGATCGCCAGGTATCACAACTGAACTCCAGATAACAGATCTTTCTCCCCCCCCCACAAGAAAATTAACTGCTTTGAACAGTGGCCTCTATAGCATTCTGTTCAGCTGAGGCCTCTCCCATCCCCAGACTCTGGCTTCCTTTGACTGTTTGGTGTAGTGGTTAAGTGTGTGGACTCTAATCTGGGAGAACCGGGTTTGATTCCCCACTCCTTCACTCGCAGCTGCTGGAAGACCTTGGGCAACCCATAGTTTAGTCAGAGGTGTTCTTGAAAAGAGCAGTTTCTGTCAGAGCTCTCTCAGCCCTACCTACCTCACAGGGTGTCTGTTGTGGGGAGGGAAAGGGAAAGGTGTTTGTAAGCCACTCTGAGACTCCAAGTGAAGGGTGGGGTATAAATCCAATTTCTTCTTCTTCTTCGACACAGAATCTCCCTACCTGGAGCTGGCAATCCTGGTCAGGGCTGGCCCCAATGAGTTTTCTCCCAAAGGCCAAAATAGGAATGGAAAGGGGCTTTTACTGGGAAAACCAAGCTTGGTTGCCTAGCAACAGGCAATGAAGGGAAAATGGGGTTCACAGCTTTGAGTAGTGAAAAACCTGGAGATTTAGGGTGTGGATCCTGTGGAGGACAGTATTGGGGAGCGTGGAAGGACTCAGCAGGAATTTCCCAACTTGGAGCAGGCAACCCTAGTCAGGACTGGTCCCAATGAGTTCCTCACAAAGGCATGGAAAGGGTTTCATTCCTTTGTCTTTTTACTGACAGAATCAAGCATGGTTGCCTACCAACAGCCACTGAGGGAAAAGTTAGTCCCACAGAGGAGCCAAGCAGGTGAAGTGTCTTCCTCAGGAGACAGAGTGTATTCTGACAGGGAACAGTGGAGTGGGTGGGGGAGAAGAACAGACCCAGCACCTGGCCAATGGCATGCGATTACTCTTGAGTGATGTCTGATAGGCCAATGGCTGATGGAGCACACTGTGGGCAGGATTCAGGCAATGCAGCCAGTGGATAGGGACAGCTTCTAAGTGATACATCATGGAGGAAACTGATTTAGGAGTGTGTGAAATGTTCAGAAAGTGCTACTCAATTATATATAAGAAAAGACTAGAATTTTAAATGCTATCTGGTTACTATTACATTTGATACAGTAATGGAGCCAATGGTTCCCCTCATGAAATACTGGAATGCCAGATTACTAAGCAGATATAATCAGAAAGTCATAAGAATGCTTGGACGCTCAATGGCTTGCATTCTGCTCTATGTTTGTAAACGAGGAGATAATTTTTCAATGAGCTGCTCAGCTCATCATGAGCAGCTTAAACATATTTGTTGGGTTGTTTCTTGAGTATTCAAACAGTACAGTACTGTGCAGCTAGCTTTGTTTCACACATGAACATTCTTCCACATCCTGATAGCAGTCCAAATTTCCTTCTTCCTCCTACTCCCTCTTCCTCCCTGTGCCTGCTGTTTGCTGCTGGGTACCCAACTGCGTAAATAAACCACAAATGGTTCAGTCAACTAGTCATTATACATCAAGAGTGTATTTTAAAAAATCTTTACTATTTCATGTTAGTCTATGTAATTATCAAGGTTATTTGTTGCTTGCACAGTTTCACTCAGCCTTATGGAAATCATAGGATCCTCCCCAGATCATTTCCTTACCTTACCTATGGCACAAATGTAAAAGCAGTATAGTGCCTCCCAAATTTGTTCACCATGAAAATCTTAGTTTCAGTGTTCAAAAATAGTCTTAATGTTCCAGTCCACGAAACCACCAACATAGTAAAAGATCACAGATAGACATTTGGTTGTGCTCTCAGTGATCCAGGGGGGACAAATGCACAGAAAATCACATGTTGCATGGATTTTGTCTGTTTCCCCTTGAATTTCCACCTGAGAGGGACAGAATTCCTGTGTCTCCAACAGTTGCTTGAATGGCAAAAATTCACCAGGAAAGCGTTTCCTGGGATGGAGACAAAATATGTCACCTGTTGTATAAATAGCTGTTAAATAGCATAGTGCATCTGTCAAGAGAGCCACTGCATTTCTTCCACAAAAGCCTTTTGTAAACCAGGTGCAGCTGATCTGTGTGCAGAAATCTGTCTCTGCCACCAAGATTGCCCTTACTGGGCTATGATGAATACCCTTTGATTGCAGTGTGTTCCATAAATATGTATTTGTTTTATAAATTCATAATAGGATTTTGGAGTAATAGCTGTATAAAACCAGGGAAGAACAGGGTAATGAACATAAGGCAGTATTAAGAACTATGTCTTTTCTTTAACCTGTGGATAAGTCTTTTCTCTGTCCATTGTGGAAGGAAGCTTTGCCACGTACTTGAATATTAAAGCTTTTGCAAAAGCTTCTCACGTATTTTTTTTCCTATAAAAAGAGACAGGCAAGGGTTTTTTTCCTGTTAAACAGAAAGATGATATTCTCAAAATGCCATAGAAGCTACCAAATAATCCAGTAGAGCTGCATTTGACAAATAGCAATCAATATGTCATACAAAGGAAGAGAAAGGAAATATCAAATTCAGATATCACAACAGAAACAACAAACATTTCAGTACATAAGGCTATCTTAGAAAGCTGTGAAAAGGGATGGGCATGAACCACATTTTTGCAGTTCAGTTTGTGATTCGTGGCTGAACCATGAATGGACTGGTTCACAAACCAAACTGGTTTGCATCGGTTCATGAGCCATTTAAAATTTAAACCCCCACTTCCAATTAAACCCTTGCTTTCTGCTCTTCATGAACTGCCACGAACTGCCACAAACTGCATCAAAATTCATGGATGTTCATGGTGGCTGTTCAGTTTATGAACATCACTTCATGAACCATGAACCAGCCAAAATTTGTAATGAACTTTAGTTTGTCATCCCATTCACGCCCATCCCTAGTTGTGAATAAACTTATGATGCCTGTCCTATATTTATACCCATGAAAACATTTTTTCCTTTCACAATTAGTTGTATTTTAAATTTTAAATGAAATTATTTCCACCTTTGCTTCCTCCCCTGTCCTCCTACTGATCTCAGTCTCTTACTCTTACTCCCTCTTGCCACCCCTTTCCGTACTCTCTCCTCTATGTTTGTCACTTTCTCTTTTTTCTTTCCCCCACCCCTTCACTCTTTTTCAATCTCCCAGCTGCCCAACTTCTTCCTCCCCCCCACCCCGGGGCAGCAGTGGTGGCAGCAGCTCTCTGGGAATCACAGTGGATCTTCCAACTACAAACCGTTTAGGTCTGCCAGCTCCAGAATGGGAAATCCCTCATTTGTCTGTTTATATATATACTCTACATATATGTATTCTACATTCCGAATCATACCATTTATTTGAGGAACACAGATGAATTTTAGGAGATTCGTCCTTAATAAGAAGTGGTTTAATTGACTGTACAGTCTCTTCATATAATTGGATAATGCTGGAATCTGTTTGGAGAAGGACTTGAGATGGGAAATTCCTAGCAACCTCAGCAGAGTGTAATGACATAGAGTCCACACTCCAATGCAGCCATTTTCCCCGAGGGCACTGACCTCTGTCACCTGGAGATCAGGTGTAATTCTGGGTGATCTCCAGCCCTCAACCAGAGGTTAGCAAGTCTAGTTCACCTAGAGGAAATGGCTGCTTTGGAGGGTGAAGTCTATGGCATTATACTTTCCTGAGGTCCCTCCCCTCCTCAAACCCCACCCTCCCCAGGCTCCACCTCTCAAATCTCTAGGAAGTTTCCAACCTGGAGTTGACAACCCTAACTCGTTCAAACCCAACAGCCAAGCTATCTTTATTTGCCTGCCTGCCTTCATCTTTACATCTTCAATCCTCCCTGGTCCAAAATCACCCAATGACCTTCCACAACAAGATGGGGATTTGAACCTCAGTCTCACAGACCCTACCCTGAAACTCTAACTGCTACAACACTGGCTTTCGTAGGGTGGCTGCTTCTGAACAATAGCAAGCACCCAGGTCTAGTGGAGTCATGTAAGTCAGATGATATCACGTCACCCAGGGTTGCTACCAGACTCCAGGTGGGAAAGAAGAAAGAGAAAGTGACAGGCATAGAGGAGAGAGTACGAAAAGGGGTGGCAAAAGGGGGGAAGAGTAAGAGACTGAGACTGGTAGGAGAACAGGGGATTGAGCAAAGATATGGAAATGGGATAGCCACTCCCACTCTCTTGGGTCCCCAGTTGTATGGGTTTTACTGTTACTAATTCTACTAATGCTAATAATAATTCTACTAGTGTTAATAATTTAATGGCTATAATTCTTGGGCTACAGGTATTGCAATATTCCAAGTGGAACTGCACTAAAATATTTGCATTTCCATTCACTTTACTGAATGGCTTGAATGGCTATGAATATGGAGGAAACTCTGTTTTTTAGTTTTTTTTATTTTATTTTTAGAGCTGGAAAAACCAAGCAACTATTTTGTACAGTCACAGAAATACTTAGCACAAGGCTATGCTTGAGACAAACTTCTCCAATGAATATCAGTGATCCAATATGGAGCTCTTGTGTGTAACTGAGGGAGTTCAAACAACATATATTTCTCTGAGAAGCATGTGTGCCATAAAGTTCTCAGTGCACTGCATGTATGTTCAGGAAAGATGGAAACACATCAAAACAAAAATGATTTTTTAAAAAATGGGGGGGGGATGAAATCTAAGGAAAAAGGAAGCCAGAATTTGCAGTCACCTAGAGTATATAACCAAGATAAATCCAATCATGCTTAGGAGGCTCTTATCTCCAGATTGCCATTTTAAAAGGCACTTGAAATTCCAGTATGGAACTGTTGAATACCTAAGTGTGCCTCTTCTGAGATGAGAGAGTAGATTCTAGCAGAATAAAATCATAGGGATGGAACTAGCTGAATGGAGACACTTTTAAGACTGCGCTCATAGGTTCAGTTACATGGCAGTAAGTTCCATAGAGCTCAAGGGAAGATAGATGGTAGATGATAGACAGACAGACAGATCAGACGGTAAGTTAGACCTTGCCTTGATGTACAAAGGTAGCATGGCAGAGTGCTGAAGTGATAGGACTTTAATAGACTGTAGGTATGGGATTACATTTTCTTAGTTCCTCCTCCTTAACAGTAATAGCAGTAATAGCTCCCTAGTTTCCCCATAGAACGGGAAAGTAGCACAGTTTGAGAAGAGCTAGTCTTAGAATCTTTCCTTTGTATGAGCTGGGGGGGGGAGTTTTTACAGGGAGAAGCAAAAATGTAAATCTTGCTGAGCGTAACAGAAATTATTCCTAACCAGGTCTGCATAGGAATGTAATTTATAGGCTTGGATCCAGGATAACATTTCTGCGGGAGCAAGAACTTCAAGCCAAAGAGTGTGATTTTTCTGTCTCCCCACCCTGGAACAGGATTGGGGGGGGGGATTTTAAGCTGATACAGGAATGGGGGTAAAAAAGGTCATGCTTTGCAGGTTTATTTATTTAAAATATTTCTGTGCCACCTTCCTACCCAAACATTTGAAATGTTTCAATTTTTCATGTTTGCCATCATGAGATCTCCCTCCCTCCCTCCCTCCCTCCCTCCCTCCCACAAATATATAATAAAAATAAAAATACTGAAATACACAAATCAGGGGTTGGCATCCTGTGGCCTTGAGTCCAGGATGGGCACAACCTCCACATTCCTTTCTTCAGCAAACCCAGGGTTTTGGCCTCAGTTTAGGGAGAGAAGGGGGTTCAGCTGCATCCTAAGCCATCTCTCTCTGGCCTTGGGCCAGTCCTTTGGCTGTGGAAGTGTGGCCTCACCCTTCTATCTCAGCTCTTCCTGGGCTGGCCTAATAAACGATTGTCTGGGGTGGTCTGACCCAGGGTTCCCCCAATGCTGTCTCTTCAGGCACTGGCCCGTGGTGAGTGAAGGGAATCTGTGTCAATGCTTTCTTTCTCTGTTTGTGTGCATGAATGTGTGCACATTTGTATTGTGACCATTCTGAATAAAACAATAGACATTGTATTTTTTCTAAATAAAACAGACATTCACTTCGATATCTCTTTCTTTTTCTCCTTCAAAAGCTACAAGAGTACTATGGTGTAATTTAGTTTATTCCTATCCACGCTCAGAAGATTTACAGGACAGATTTAACAATAAGTAACTTTACAAGTTTAGGTTGAAAGATTTGAGAGTTTAAGATACAAGGGAGGATTGAAGTCTTTCTCTGTTTGTGGGAGCTGAAACATTTTCAACCATTTTTATGAGCTTCCGAAATGGACTACTGCTAGTGGAAAACTTTTCATCTCTGCAAATAATTCAGGAGAGAAATCACAGAATTCCCAAAGAGGTTTTCTAATATTTATCTTGTTTTGTAGATTGAAAAGGAAAAGAATGCACCTCAATAATGCACATTTTATAAATCAAATACAGTGATAATTGCAATCTGCCCATTGCATTAAAGAAATGATTACGAGTCTCAGTGCGGGGATTGTCTCTTAGTTTACTTGTGGACAGATTATGCAGTAAATGTCTCCAGCTGCAGCCCTCCTTTGAGTTTTCAATATCAGGTGTATATAAAGGAGGTTCAGCTTGCAGCGTAATGGGTATTCACTAAAGACCATTGTAATCTAAATGTTTTTTATTATATTATATTGTTGTTTTGTTTTATGTTATATTGATGCATGTCTTAAGATATGTGTCCCAGTCCAGACTCCAGAGCCCTTCATTTATCTTTGTGGAACCTTCCGGGGTTTTTACTCTGATCTATTCAGTTGATCTTCTATTCATTTGCTATTTTAATGTCCAAAGCTGCCTGCCCTATTTAATGGACAAGGGAGCTCTGTAGGTGTCTGTCGGTTATCTTTAGTGGCAGTTGAGCATAGTTCTAGTCTTCTGTGAACCCAGAATGCATTCCTTGCCCTGAAAACAAAAGCTGCTTAGCTGGCACTACAAAATGACATACCTGTGTAGTTCAGGGGCACCACAAAGAGAATTACATGAAGCAGTGAAGGATATGGAGCAGAGATGCATCCTTACCACAGGGAAAGTAATGCTGTTTACAAGTGCTGAGACTGACCAGTAGGGCAATTAGTAGCATTTAACTCCACCTTACTTGTCTCAGATAGGATTATTTTAGAAGGCATTGTTTGTCTGTAATTAATGCTATTTTCTGTTTTCTTGTTTTCTGTAACATATACTGATTTTAGAGTTGTGTCAGTAAATCTAGGTATATATAAAAGGCTAGCTGTGTTCCTGATGACTCACCTTTTACCTGATTGGGCCAGCCTTTCAAGGTCATTAGCATATGCTGGCTGACTGGGCCTCACTCCATTCCACACGTCATCCTCTCCCTCCCCCATAGCCAACTGGAACACAGAGGTCATTTGCATATGCAGCCTGATTGGCCCTCGCCTCCAACATTCTGAACAGTTTGCTGTTGCTGTTGGGAGTAATTGAATGTGTCCTGAGGTAAAATACATCTCCCATTCTTCCCCTAAATGTCCACTGGGGTTGTTAGTCTCCCTGTGGGGCCTGGAGAGCTCTCAGAAATCACTGTATTCCCCAGCCACAATACATCATTTCCACTACAGAAAATTTCCAAGCTAACTTTATACTATTTCCCAGAGGTTTTTTGTGTGCATATACTTATTTCTGCCAAAAGAGGGCTCACTCTCCCCCAATAGATCTTTCTACAGTCTCAAGGGCCTTTCTGGGTCTACAGAAAAATCCAAAAAGTGGGGAAAAAACCATCAGGGAAGGTTGAATTCCCCAAAAAAACCTTTTGAAATGGCTTCCCGCAGGGATCTAACTCCAGGCATCAACTATGAGAGATTAGAATATTGGGGGG
Source organism: Gekko gecko (assembly GCA_029375565.1). Taxonomy (NCBI): domain Eukaryota; kingdom Metazoa; phylum Chordata; class Lepidosauria; order Squamata; family Gekkonidae; genus Gekko; species Gekko gecko. The sequence continues at coordinate 134,843,024 of JAPDNY010000003.1, read as the reverse complement.
GGGGGGCCTGCTAACTGGTTCTGTCAGTAAAAGGGTGGGGGAAGGGCCCTTTCCAGGCCTCTTTTGGCCTTGGAGGGAGGGAGCCTTGGGGCCAGGCCTGACAAGGGTTGCCAGTGCCAGGCTGGGGAATTCCTAGAGGTTTTGTGGTAGAATCTCTGGAGGGCAGGATTTGGGGAAGTGAGACGCCTTGGCTGGGTATAATGCCACAGAGTCCACCCTCCAAAGCAGCCATTTTCTCCAGGGAGACAGATCTCTGCTGTCTAGCATTCACTTTCCAGCCCCCACTTGGAGGTTGTCAACCCTAGGCCTGGCAGCAGTCTAGGGCTGTCAGATCTCCCCTGGGCACTGGCAGGGGATGGGTTTTTTTTTTTTTTTTTTTTTGCCAGATCCAGGCTGGGAAACTCCTAGATATTCAGGGATGGATCCTGGGGAGGACAGGGACCTCAGTGAGGTACAATGCCATACAGTCCACCCTCCAAAGCATTAATTTTCTCCAGGGAAAGTTATCTCTGTAGTCTGGAGATGAGCAGTAATTGCAGGGGATCCCCAGATTCCTGGAGGCTAGCATCCCTAGGCAGCATCCTCTGGGTGACCTGATACCACCTGATATGCATGACTCAGCTAGGCCCGGCTGCTTGCTAATGTTCATCAGCCACCACCCTATTAAAGCCAGTGTGGTGCAGCAGTTACAGCTTCAGAGTAGGGCCTTCAAGACCCAGGTTCAGATCTCCATCTTGTGGCAGAAGCTGATTGGACAATTTTGGACCAGTCACATACTTTCAGCCTAACCTACCTCACTGGGTTGTTGTGCAGATAAAAAGGAGGCAAGAATAATGTAAGCTGCTTTGGTCCCCACTGTGGAGAAAGACTGTAATTTTCCTACATAGAGGCTGTGGGGGAGGGGGTGGAGACGGAAAGCTGAAGACAGATAAAGGCAGATAAAGGTAGGTTGGCTGTTGGGTAGGAAGGAAATAGGGTTGCCAACTCCAGGTTGGGAAATTCCTGGACATTTGAGGGGTGGAGCTTGAGGATGGTGGGGTTTGAGGAGGGGAGGAACATCAGACCAGTATAATGCCATAGACTCCACCCTCCAAACTAGCCATTTCCTCCATGAGAATTGCCATTGCCAGGTGAGGGCTGGAGATCCTGTTGTCCAGATGACAGAGATCAGTTCCCCTGGATAAAATGGTTGCTTTGGAGGGGTGAGTCTATGGCATTATACCATACTGAGGCTGCTTGCCTCCCCAAGCCTCACTGTCCCAAGGCTCCACCCCCAGATCTCCAGAAATTACCCAACCTGGAGCTGGCAGCCTTAAGGTGAATTGATTTCTTTAGCTGGGAGATCTGCTGTGTTTCCAAGAGTGCTTCCAGTGCTGCTTTGAGGAGAGAGGAAGTGGGTGGATGGCTGGGAGTACCACCACCACTGCTGCTGCTGCTGTGTGGAGGCTGGGGGAGGAAGCAGGCAGGAAGTTGGGAGAGTGATGGGTTAGGGTCAGAAAGAGAGAGAAAGAGTGATGAGGTGGGGAGGCAGAAAAACAAAGAGAATGATGATGGGTCAAAAAGAGAGAGGAAGTAACATGCATGAAAGAGAGAGAGAGTGTAAGAAAAGGGGGACAGAAGGGAGAAAGAGTGTGAGAGAAGTAGGAGGAGAGGGGAAGATGCAAAGGTGTGAGGAAAGGGATGACCATCCAACAAGTTTCTTGCAGGTCTCCACTTGTTACAACTGATCTCCAGATGACCAAAATCAGTTCTCCTGGAGAAAGTGGCTGCTTTGGGCATTGGGCTCTATGGCATTATACCCTGCTGAGGTCCCTCCCCATCCCAAACCCAGCCCTTCCTAGGCTGTACTCCTCATATCTACAGGTATTTCCCAACCCAGAGTTGCCAACCCTGTGACTTGCTACGGAACCACTTTCCAGACTCTCAGAACCTAGAAAATATGGCATAGGAGGAGGTGCTTTTCTACCTTAGCTGTCAGTGCATAGTCCCAACTCAACATAATTCAGCAGTGGAGGGAACCATACCTGTTACCATGTGAATCTCCTCCCATACTACCCATTTGGGGCAGCAAAATTACTTGAGAGAGCCCTGCCTTAAAGCTAAGCAGAAGGAAATAAACATGGCTCGCCTCCCTCTGTTTTCCTCTTCCCTCTGCTGCCCCAGGAGTCACAGCCGGGACACTCACCTGGAGCTTCTTTCTAGAGCTCATTGTATTTCTTCCCACAATGGACCTTACTCCTAGTTAATATATAATTTGCATACGGCATGCATATGCAACCATACAACATTCATATGCAGAACAAGAGAATCTACAAAGCTAACAGAAAAGTAGATAACCAAAATAGTAGTCAAAAATGTTAACATGTATAATAAGAAACACAAGGAAAATTTGCTTATCCATTTCAATGTAAATGGAAGGTTGAGTCACAATAACTAATAGTAGAAGATTTGATCAAAATACTCATGAGATGCAATGCAAACACAAAGAAAAGTGCCAAGGACAATGCTGTGGAAACCTTGGCTGTATTCCTGGACATTCCTGGCCTTCTTAGATGAAGTCAAGAATTATGAGAACTCAAAGAGAACAAGGGCTGCACCCATCTATCCAACATTATACAGAAGTAAAACAATAACATGATTCTATAACAAAGGGATTCAAATCAGAACTGAGGAAACTAAAACACCAAAATGAAAATTGCTTTCATGCAGCTCATCATGTGTGTCTTTTATAGCGCTTTTTATTAGCTAAAATTATATGTTCAAAAACTGGCTTTTCTGACATATTCCTTAGGAACTGCATAAGCAAGAATTTGTTAGAATAAATCAACAGTTCTGAAGAGGTTAGAATTCTGGATAAATACAAAGAAAAAGTAGTGGAAACAGAAATCTAGAGGTTACATTTGAAGTCACAAAGGGGGAAAAATGAATTTTCAGAGTGACTCAGCAGTGAAATTCAGCTCCTTAAATTTTAGTCAGCTGTGACTAAAACTTTTTGTCTGTTGTGAATTAGCATAATTGCATGCACTAAGTGCAGATAAGCATGCTGTTCAATATGTATACTACAGAAAAAAAATAAAGTCAGCTCTCTGTTTCCAGCCATTGTACCCATTAATTTAATGCCTTCGATTCTCTGCTGGGTGGAGGAGTTTTGAAATGGTCTAGTAAAGACTTCAGCAAACCTTGAACTTGAATACAGGAAATAATTGGCTAGTATTAATGAGAGTTATATTAGAAGGGTCTTAGTTAATAGCTTCAGCTTACAGCATTTCTCTCTAGCTTAGTAACCCTCTCTTTTTCTTTCTTTCTAAAGCTTCCAAATACCCTTTATATAGCCAGAGAATATGGAGTGAGCCACAGATGTGGTGGCATGCTTCTTAGATTCCCAGAATACTTGTTTGTGTGTGTAGTAAGTGCCATCAAGTCACATCTGACTTCTGGCGAGCCCAGCAAGGGGCTTTCAAGGCAAGTGAGAAGCAGAGGTAATGCCTTCCTCTGCAGGGTCTTCCTTCTTAAGTACCAACCCCATCTCAGTTTCTGAGATCTAATGAAATTGGGTTATACCATGCTGCCTTCTCTTCTCCCACAGTGCTTAGCTTCCCTGAAAACAATAATCGTGCCCTCCCCAACTTCCTAATACAAAATGAAAATGCTAATTTGGCTGATGTATACTTCTAGACACAAGTTTCCCCAATGGTGCAAATAACATCTTCCCAGGCCCATTTCAGGTTGAAAAATTGGTGCAAGGGGAAGGATTGTCAGCACCTGGAATAGACCCAGAAACCATGTAGCATTGATTTGAACATGGATGTGTCTGTTGCAAAGTGAATGCTGTAAGTAAGTAGAGTCACCTGACTCGACTTCACAGTAATGATGCTACAAAAGTTTGGAATTAATGCAAATGCAAATTTACTCAGGTCTTACCCTAAAACTACTCTATTGCCCCCATAAATTCTTTGGCTCATAATTTTGAGCCAAATCAATCCTCGTGATTCATTATGAGGCTATTTTACCCACTTTGAGAAATGTATGTTCAGAAGTAGCTTTTTTACTTACAGGTTTCCTCTTTCATGAGCACAGCCCAGTGCTGGCAGAAGGGTAAACAACTCTTCAGTTAGACTCTGCATGCAACATTCCTGCACAGGACTTGCACACCAGAGAGGTTATCAACACTGGTCACCTGTTAGCCAGTAAAGCCTCTCCAGAGGGTAGCAGCACATAGTGAGTGCTCTCTGATATTTTGCTGCTTGTCCTTCACTGGAAAATCATTGCACTGGGAATGGGTAGAAGTTTACTGCTGACATCCAAATTACATGTGGATGAACTTGTGGATTCCATTGGATATCATTTTGCCAGCCTTCTTAATTGTGTCTCATAAATGGTTACTGTATTACTTCCCTTTTCAACTTGAGACACATACATACTATGCCTGTTGTCATTTACATAACTGATCCCAATTTTTTCATCTTCATTAATTTATTCAGCTTATATAACCTTTCAAAGGCTGTTTCACACTGGTGAAAGATCCATGTAGTGTCTTCATACAGTATAAAAATCTTTGGACTCCACACTAGACCCCACAAGTTTTGTGGAACCCCAGTTTGGCCAACAAACTGTTTTTGAGCTTCACCTTAATTCTTGTTGTCTATAATTAATTTTAGGCTGCAGTCAGATGTGCCTTTAGACCCAACTGACAGATCTAAAGTGCACGATCAGACAACAACATCTGGGAAAGATCCTGCAGTCATTGGCACCCTGTGCTGACCTGCCACAGAAACGGAGTTAAAAGACACCAGGGAAAGACCAGTCTTAACTGGATCCAATGGGCCACAGATGGACTTTCCACTGTCTGATCGCACAAGCACACTATCAACCCACTGGGATGGTCTGCCCATTCCATCCCAACTCAGCACCATTTTTTTCTTGCTTAGCAGTATGCACATAACTGCATAATCAGTCCATGGAGAACTCTCTGTTCGGGGGTTTAATTCCTTATTTATGTGCATGTATCCCCCAATCACCTGAATGTTCCATCTGATCATGCAGTGCTGATCTGAGCCCACAGGGAAATAGGTTATACTGGGATGTCTGATCGAGTGACTCCGTTTCAAATACTAATGGATGAAATAGGCGTGCTTCCCAACCGTGCCAAATGGCACATCTGACTGCAGCCATAAGCAGTTCTATATTTAAATAATGAGATGAAAGGTACATGCTACATTCTACCTACATGAGCTATTTTAGACATACCACATTCAAATATATTCTGGTGACTTTACTCCTATAACATTTATTAAACCATTGAATTTTCATTTGATATCTCTCATAAATACATGGGAAATTCACTCTGGAAACTACATATGACAGCTATCTGTTATTGATTGCAATCTTTATCCTGTTTATTTTAATTTCTATAGAGACACAAACAATGTGCAACTGTGGCTTAAACTATTGCTTATGGCACTACCAATATTACTTGCTGAGATCCACAGAGATATTTGTTATCTTACTAGCATATATCATACTTGCCTGACCACAATCTAAGATATAACATTCAAAAAAGCTATCAGAGTAACTCAGAATATTAACACAACAATAAAATTTATGACATAATTAGATAGCCCAGGAAGTTTCTACAATAAAGGATGAAAGTTACATTGAACATAAAGCTCATAGTTAAGAGCAGTAGACCGACAATGTAATCATTTTTCAAATACAATCTTGTACTTTATTTTATGGTATTAAACTATTGAATTTTCATTGAAAATCTTTTTTCCCCTACATAGAAAAGGAATAGATGATTTTTTGAAGTACCACGTCATTTAGGATAAAGAGTTTTTATTTAGGGATCAATACGTTTAAGTCCGTGGCTAAATCCTTACCCGTGAGTGGTGCTATCTAGCTCTCAAGTTCAAATATTAAAGGAAGATGAGTGAATGTGTCCATGAAACTTGGTAACAAGCTAGTTTATGGTAGGGATCGGTTCAGAAATTTTAGTTGGGTCAAATTCAGGTAATTTCTTATTTTCTTTCATCTAAATGTTTGGGTCAAATAGCTAGCTGCTCAGGGGGGGGAGGAGTGTGGGAGAAATCTGCTCTGCTGACTCCTTCCTCAGGTTTTTCTGTTGGAACTAACCCGGGTCGAGTTCAGACTGGCAGTTTGGCCCGATATAGGCACATTTCAGAAATGTTTCACAAATGGATTAAAGGGCCAGTTCACACAGGCACATCTGTCAGGCGTTCACCAGCCGTACTCAACCCATCTTGTAATGCTTCCCTCCTGAGTTTAAAAAATACCAGTTGAAAGTGGTAGCAAACCCTGGAGAGCATGTTCATCCCGCGTTCATCCCGCTTCCCAGAAGTGTGAACATGAACAAGCTGATCTGGTAGGGATGCTCTTATGTGCACGAGCGCTTATGCACATGAGCGCATAAGTGCATATTGTCAGACTACATTACAAAAAGCCACTTACAGCTGCACCTCCGCCAGGGGCAGGCCAACAGTGTGAATGTTCCCTTATGCCTCCTCCCCAGTATGCTCCCGCATCAGTCAGTGCAGTATGACTGGGAAAACCTGGAACAAACCTGTTCCAAGTCTTTTTGCCATGACTCCCTTGTGCTTCAAACTGCCAGTCTGACCTCAACCCCCGGTGCTTCTAACATGAAAGGAAGGCATAGCAGAGCACAAGATTTACCTCTGCTTGACTAGATATTATAGGGTTTTTAAAATAGACTTCCCCTGTTTTCTTTACACCTAAAATGAGGGTTGTCTAAGTTTTTCCCCTTCTAATGAGAAAAGCAGCTGCTGAGTATTTGTATTGATGATTTCAGAGGTTCTGTCTCACATACAGAGATCCTTCTTCATAACTGATATCTTATATTTTTTCTGGCTTTGTGTAATTTAACCTCACTGTTGGGAAGGGGTGATTCTAGCCACCCCCAGCTTCCATAGCCATCCTGTCTGCAACTAACACAAGCAAAGTATTTGTCTTTGTTACCTCCTTATGGGTAATGAGAAAAGCTTGTGCTTCATATAGAACCAGGAATCGCTCCTCAAGCCACTGAGAGGGTGCAAGGATTGACAGAAAATGAAAATGGTGTGCCAAGAAACATCAAATGAGATGATATTGTTCAGCCAGCCCATTGGTAAATTACTCTGATTGGATGACATGCTTGTCAGAAACATACTTACTTTGTCTCTCTGCCTTTCTTTTCTGCTTTACTCCTGCTACGCTGTGAAACAGAAAGAGCATCAGCAAAATTCCAGAGAATTTTGAGAAAGTCACCACTTTGTTGGATCAGGGGAATACTGTGAACATGGTTTATCTTGATTTCAGTAAGGCTTTTTATAAGAATCCACATGATATTCTTGTTGACAAGTTGGAAAGTTTGTAATCTGCTACTGTTAGGTGGATTTGTAACTGGTTGATGGATCACACCCTAAGAGTGTTTGTTAATGGTTCCTCATCCTCTTGGAGAGGAATGACAGTGGAGTCCCTCAGGGATCTGTCCTGGGCCGTGTATTGTTCAACATCTTTATACAGGGGTTTATGTTGGATGAAAGATGAAGGAATAGAGGGGATTCTCTTTAAATTTACAGATGATTCTAAATTGGGAGTGATAACAATTACCAAACCGGACCTTACTCAAGCATAAAAACTGTAATTGTTTAAAAGAAGTCTCAAATTGAGAAGGGAAGCATATACAGTATGACCTTGATAGTCCAAGCTAGCCCAATTTCATCATATCTTGAAAGCTAAGCAGGGTTGGCCCTGGCTAGTATTTGGATGACCAAGCAATACCAAGGTTGGCACATGGAGGCAGGAAATGGCAGACCATCTCTGAGTGCCTCTCGCCTTGAAAACCATACAGGGTCAGGGGAGAAAATAAAGCAAATACTATGGAAGTCAGAATCAAGATTCAGGATGATCTTGACAGGCTGGAAAACTGAGCTAAAGCTAACAAAATGAATTTCAGCAAAGATCGATATAAATTTCTGTATTTAGGGAGGAAAAATAAAATTCCTAATTACAGGATGAGGGAGACTTGTCTTGGATCTCGGGGTCTTAGAGTGTTTCCTCAGTGGAACAGGCTTCCTTGGGAGGTGATGGGCTCTCCTTCTGTGGAGGTTTTTAAGCAGAGGCTAGATCACCATCTGACAGCAATGCTGATTCTATGACTCACTATTAATTTAAGAAGATTGTGACAAAGAGGGCAGGAAGGAATGAGCTGGTGCTTTCTTATATGTCCAGGGTAATACCACTTGCCACTTTGGGGTCAGAAAGGAATTTTCCGGATTGGCTTAACGATCCTGGAGTTTTTTAGGTTGGGGTTTTTGTTTTTGCCTTCCTCTGGGCATAGAGCAGGGGCCATTGGGGGAGTGGCAGGAGGTAGCTGCAAATATCCTGCATTATGCAGGGGGATGGACTAGATGACCTTTGGGATACCTTCCAGCTCTGCGTTTCTAAATGAAATATGATAAAAACAACAACATATAAAATTAGTTAAAAATCAACAAATTATTAACGTGGCATTTAAGAAGCATTAAAAAACCAAACCTTGAAGATTGCCAGTGAGAGGGACCTCACCACCTCCCTAAATAGCTGATTCCACTGCTGAACTACTCTTACTGTTAAAATAAAATTCCTAATATCCATCCATTATCTTTCCTCCTGTAATTTAAACCAGTTATTGCAAGTCCTATCTTCTGCTGCCAAGAGGAACAGCTCCCTGCCCTCCTCTAAGCGACTGCCTTTCAAATACTTAAAGAGAATAATCATGTCCCCCTCCAGCCTCCACTTCTCCAGACTAAGCATTCCCAAATCCCTCAGCCTTTCCTCGTAGGGGTTGGTCATCAAGGCTCCTGATGGTCTTTGTCACCCTCCTCTGCTCCTACTCCATTCTGTCCACATCCTTTTTTGAAGTGAGGCCTCCAGAACTGCACAGCAGAACTACGACATCTTGCAATCTGAATGTTATGTCTCTGTTGATACATCCCAAGTCCACATTAACCTTTTTTGCCACTGCATCACACTGACTGCTCATATTTAGCTTACAGTCCACCTGTACTCCAAGGTCTTATTTTCATACACTGCTACCCAGAAGTGTGTCCCCACCCAGTATGTATGCTTCTCATATTTGTTACCCAGATGTTGTTGTTGTTGTTCAGTTGCACAGTCGAGTCCAACTCTTTGCAACACCGTGGACCGCATCACACCAGGGCCTCCTTCCTTCCATCGTGCTCCAGAGTTTGCTTAATTTCATGTTTGTTGCCTTGATAAAACTGTCTAACCATCTCATCCTTTGCCGTCCCCTTCTTCTTTCACCTTCAATCTTTCCCAGCATCAGGGTCTTCTCCAGTGAGTGCTCCCTTCTCATTTGGTGGCTAAAGTATTCGAGCTTCAGCTTCAGTATCTGGCCTTCCAGGGAACAGTCAGGGTTGATTTCTTTTAGGATTGACTGATTTGATCTTCTTGCAGTCCAGGGGACTCTCAAGAGTCTTCTCCAACACCATAATCCAAAAGAATGTTACTCTGCACTTATCCTTGTTGAATTGCATCTTATTCACACGCATCCGTTTTCAGTGTGTTCACTAATGGTGTGTTCTGGTGTGTTCACTACTCCTTTCACTTTGGTATTATCTGCAAATTTAATTAGTAGTCCCTCTACCCACTGTAATCTGGATCATTTATAAAAATATTGAAAAATACTGGGTCCAGAACTGAGCTCTGTGGCACTCCACTAGATACCTCCCTCCAATCTGATGAAATTCCATTGACAACTACACTTTGGGTGCAGTTCTCCAACCAGTTCCCTATCCACCCAGCTATCCTAAAGTGCAATCTGCAGACCTCCAGTTTACCCATCAGAACTTCACAGCAAACCCTGTCAAAAGCCTTACTGAAATTTAGGTAAACAATGTCACTGGCATTCACATGATCCAGTAAGCTCATCACTCAATCAAAGAAGGAAAAAAGGTTGATCTGGCAGGACCTGTTGGGGACAAATCCATGCTAACTTCCCCATACCACCAAGTTGTCCTTCAGATGCATGCAGCCTGGCCCCTTTAGAATCTGCTCTAGTACGTTCCCAGGGACAGAGGTCAGACTATCTGGCCTGTAGTTTTCTAGGACACTTTTCCTCCCCTTTTTGAAGACTGACATAACATTCTCCCTACATAAGAACATATGAGAAGCCAATGTTGGATCAGGCCAAAGGCCCATCCAGTCCAACATGCTGTCACACAGTGGCCAAAAATACCAGGTGCCATCAGAGGTCCATCAGTAGGCCAGGACACTAGAAGCCCTCCCACTGTTGACCACCCCCCAATCACCAAGAATACAGTGCATCACTTGCCCCAGACTGAGAGTCCTATCTATACCTTGTGGCTAATAGCCACTGATGAACCTCTGCTCCATATGTTTATCTAATTCCCTCTTGAAGCCATCCATGCTTGTAGCCGCCTCCACCTCCTGTGGCAGTGAATTCCATGTGTTAATCTCTCTTGTGGAACATCTCCCATCCTTCAAAGGGATTGAAGATGAAAGACAATGGCTCTGCAAGCTCTCTGTCCATGTCAACCAGCAGCCCAGATGCCATGCCTTGTCCACTACCATCTTTAGATAAGCTTTCTCTCTTTTTTTGGGGGGGGGGGACTGAGGCGAAACAGGCATTGAAGCTTTCTGCTTTCTCTCTGTTTTCTGTCAGAGTTTCTCCATTTTCTCCAACAATGGCTCTATCACCTCTTTTGCCTTATGTTTACTTCTCACATAGCTGAAGAAGCTTTTCTTGTTGTAGCAAACCTCCCTGGCCAACCTCAGCTTACTCTGTGCTTTGGCTTCTCTGATGACTAACCTACAATGCATAGCAAGCCTCAGATACTCTTCTTTAAAGGTATGTCCTTCTCTCCATTTCTTGAACACTTCCTTTTTCTTCCTTAGCTCATCACAGACTTCTCTGTTCATCCACAGTGGCTTCTTGGATCTCCTACCATGTTTCCATCTTGTTGGAACAGTGATGTCTTGAGCTTGCGAGAGCTCCTGTTTTAGAACCCATCCTTCACATGCTCCTTTCCCTTCCAGCATTCTTGCTCATTGAATGATTCTCCGCATGACTTTGATTTCATTAAAGTCTGCCCTACAAAAATGTAACATACATGTCTGGCTACAAACTTCTTTGGCCTGTTACAACAAAAGAAATTCTAGGAGGACATCATCAAGTCCCCCTAAGGTCCCCATCACTTTCGAATCATCTACCAATTCTTGCCTGTTGATTAATATTAAGTTGAATATGGACAAGCCCCTCGTAACTGTCAGCCAGACAGTTCAAAAATTTGTGTGACTCTGGACACTTAGCAGAGTTTGTCTCCCAGCACACATCAGGGATTCTGAAGTCACCCATAACTACAAGGTCATGTTGCTTGGACACACTGTTAAGCTGCTCAAGAAGGGCAGCTTCTACCTCCTCATCCTAGTCAAGCAGTCTGCAGCAGATTCCAATCACAATACTGTTTGTCCTTCCTTCCCTTATCCTCACCCAGATACTTTCCACTGAGCTGTCATCTGCCTCCCCCAGTATTTCATGACAAGCAAACCCTCTCCTCACATGCAGCACTACTCCATAGGAGCTTCGACCCTTTGTTTTTTTCTTGAACAACTCATATTCATCCATTACTACATTCCAGTCATGGGAATCATCGCACTAAGTATAAATCATATCCCTCTATCAGCATTAGAAGCTCAGGCTCTTCCTTCTTATTGTCCAAGCTTTGGGCATTGGTACTTATTCACCTGAAGTCCCTACCTTTGGCTCCATTTGACCTGGCCTTCTCAAGTGGGGTTCTGCTGTATGTTCTCCTTCATTGAAACCCCTACGTTGGTTGTCTCTTTCCCCTTGTGGTGTCAGTTCAAAGACTGCCTGATTAATTTCCTGAGGTTCCTGCCAAACACATTCTTCCCCAACCTTGACAGGTGAAGCCCAGCATGTGCTTGTAGGCTGTCTTCCAGAAAACCTGCCCTGTGGTCTCAGAATCATTCAAGTTGGCACCACCAACACAGCCACTGGTTCACCTCTCTTTATGTTTTGGTTGCATTCCTCTTCCTCTGATGGATCAGAAAGAATACCACCTTTATTTATTCATTTATTGGATTTATATCCCACCCTCCTTGCTGAGGCAGGCTCAGGGTGGCTTACATAAAATTTCAAAACAATTTGGAACTAAATAAAATCTAAGGTGCTATACATAAAATCCTGTGTAATGGCGAACCATAATCCAGTATTTTCATGACAGGAATCAGTACAAACATAGTTGATGGGAAAGATTCCAGGGATAGTCAGATGTTATAACAAGATGTCAAATGTGGTCAAATGCCTGGTGGAAGAGCTCCATCTTGCAGGCCCTGTGGAACTGAAGTAGGTTTTGCAGGGCCCTGGTGTCCTCAGGGAGCTGCCATGGAAAAGGCTCTGGCCCTGGTGGTGGCCAGTCTGGCCTTTTTAGGGCCAGGGAGCACTAGGAGGTTTTATGTCCCTGAACGCAGTGCTCTCTGGGGAACATGTGGGGGGAACCTGTCCTAGGGATGGGCACAAACCTCGTCACAAACCTAAATTTGTCATGGAAACTGCCCGGTCCATGGTTCATGAGCTGAGGGTCATATGATCATGCCTGCAATGAAACTCCCATGACCCTCCATGTTTTTTTTTTAGAGATTTCTACAGTTTGTGTCGGCAGTTCACATGGCAGACACACTGGTGCTGATGAATTAATTGTCAAAGCAACAGGGTGGAAGGACTTCTGCACCCCTTCTGCACCCCTGGAAACACCAATACTGGCACTCCAAAGCTTGACGGGCAGTGGGGGTCACCAAAAAGAGAGCTCCCATTCTGCTCTATGGGGAGTATGTACAGGAGCATCCCAGGGAAATCTGATGATGATGCCAAGCCAGGAAGGTGGGTGCATAGAGATGCAGAAGTCAAAGATCCTAGGGTCCAAAGTGCAAAATGGGGGGGGGGGTGATTGTGAGCAATGTTCCCTCTAAGCTGTGGAGTCTTGTGAGCAAAAATTCTACTTTGTGAGCTACTGGCATTAAACTTGTGAGCGAGCAATTTGGCTGCTGCATAAATTAGTTTGCTCTGGAACCATCCTGCCTGAGTTAAAACAAAAATGTGTGAGCCAGAGGCTAAAAAACTATGAGCTAGCTCACACTAACTCAGCTTAGAGGGAACACTGATTGTGAGTAGAATTGCCCCCATCAGAGGGAAAATGGCAGGGAAAGGGTCAGTGGGCTGCTGGGCAACTGTTTATTGGGGGAGATCTCACTTTCAACTTTGAACAAGGGGAGGGAGACTGGCTGCAGCCAAAGGTGGGGTGGGTAGAGCCAGTGCATAAGCAGGCAAGTTTGTTTTGCTTTGGTGCAGGCAGGAGAGTCAGGCGGAGACTCACTGTGAGTTTGGCATCTCTAGCCTTCAGGGGAGCCATTCTACCACATCACAAGCCTCATGAAAAGAACCAGTTCAGTAAATGTGAAAGTTCATGGTTCATATGGCCCGTGAACCATGAACCAAAATATACCTCAATATTCCCGGTTCATGCCCATCCCTAACCTGTGCTCCCATTTTCTTCAGCTTTCTGCCAAGAACTTTGTAGTCAGCCTTAACATTTGTGATGGTGTTTATGGCCATGTTGTTCATTCCCATGTAGATCAGCACAAAATGCATAATGATCTGCAGGTTTATTCAGTTTTGGTATCCGGTCTGCAAAATTTTTAATCTTTGCCCCTGGCAAGCAACAGAGCTCTTGGGCTAAGGGGTCAGGACTGGACATGTGATGTTCCATACCCGTCAGCAGAGAGTCACCAATGACCAACACTTTTGTGAGGTCCTTGCTTATTGGGGAGACTGTTTCTCCTTTAAAACACACTTTGTATACTTGAACTTAGTTGATTTCTGCTGCCACCAGGAATTAAAAATTCCAAATCTCTCTATTTTGGTAGAATGAGCCAGTGTCTGGGCGCTTCAGAGGACTATGTGGCCTTGAGGAAGGACTATTCTGATTGCTGGGATAAGTTTAAACAAATATTGATTTATTTATAAAAGAACAAAATAGGTTTCTGGGTATTTTTGAACTGTTGTTGAAGAAAGAAAATATAACTGACAAGGCTTGGTGTCACACACAATCTCCCATACACCAAAACTCAACTCTGACAGCTTTAGACACTCAGTCTAAACTCTCTTGCTCATATTGCCACACAGGCTGAACTCATTTGCTCATATAGCCACACAGGCTGAACTCTCTTGCTCATATATAGTCACACAGGTTAACTAAACTCCAACTGCTTCCTCTGTCATACAGACTTTCACAAAGCTCTCCACACTTGTCTCTTCAAGAACACAGAATTACCTCAGAGACATCTCTCCTCCCACACTATCAATCATCAGCCAATCACATCACACTTATCTCTATCACTCTCCTTACATTACTGAAATCAAAATAAACGTTTAAAGAAACACACACACCAAAACAAGAAATCATTACAACTTTCCTTTTCCTTCTAATACCATTTCTTTGTATCCCCATGCCCTCCTAACTCTGTCTTTCTTGTCCTTGTGTTTCTTCCTCTGCCAGTGTCCCCATCTCAGTCATTACCACACAAACTTGAAATTCATTCATGAGTTCCAATTCCACAGAGTGCTGTCTTGCTTAACACTTTCAGGTACATGCTGTAGCACTCAAAGGAGGTTCATTAGGGAATTCAATCACTTCGTTATCTCCTTAACTGGTTTCTGTATCCCTATAGGAGTCATCATGGCTTCTTTAATGAAATCCTCTTCTTATTTGCAATCCTTTCCTTCAGGGTAGAAATCCTCCCGTCAGGGTCCAGTCTTCTCTTTGAGGAGCCGTATCAGTTTACACTTTTGACAAGTGAAGTCCTTGTCCTCAGGGAGGAAATCAAACAAGGCACACTCCATGCAGGTGGCTCAGAATGGGCCTTGAGCATTCATCACCCCCTTCCAAGTGGATTCTTTCACCCTAGAATTTCCTTCAAGTGTTGATGTAACCTGGAAATTACAGGATTGACCTAAAGTCTACTGAAGACAAAAATGATAACACATATAGCAATGTATAAACTTCTTAGCTTCATGTGGGATCCCCAGGTTAAGAGCCACAGGCCAAGGTTTAGACAAGGAGATCGTTTAGAGTTCAAAAGCTTTTAGCCCCCACCTCTTAACAGCATCAGCAGAGGATGGGGCCAGCAATCAGCCCCAGGCAAACAGACCGTCCTCAATCAGTAACAATCAGCAACAAACTAGACAAAGGAACCAAACAGAAAACACTCTCCAGCATGCTACAAGCACACACTTACCCTCAAACACTGTTGTTTCACAAAGCAACCTCAGTTAATCCTCCTTAGTAGTTTAGGAAAGACAAAAACCAAAAACCAAACAAACCACCACTCACCGCACTAGCAGCTCTCCCGTGCTCCTTCTCCCAGTCCAGTTGGAGGAAGGGTGAAGTTGGCATATCAGCCAAAGCTGAGAAGAGGCCCTAAGTTTCCTGGAGGAGACCTATACCTCCAACCAGGTCAACTCCAGCAGCACCCCCAACTTACAGACCTTCTCTTTCATAGTAACTTCTACCTCCCCGGGACAGGCTGACTCCCCAGTCTTCACACAGCTTTATCATTGACAAGCAGAATTTCAGTCATGTCTGTTTTAAGATTTAGTTTATTAGCCTTCATCCATTCTATTACGTTCTCTAGATATCCACAGACTAGGGATGGGTACTAACCCATGAACGAACCATGGTTCGAGCATGAACCAGGCTGGTTCATGGTTCATGAACTGGGGTTTGGGAGAACTATCTCCCATGATCCATGAGGTTCATGGGAGGATTCTGGTGGCATTTAAATACCCCCAAAGTTTAATTCGCAGTTGGCAGCCTGATTGGAAGTGAATTCTGAAGACATTTAAATGCTATCGGAGCCCACCATCCAGGACCTGAATGAACTCTGAAGTCATTTAAATGCCTTTGGAGCTTACTCCTGGGTCTGGCTGCCCAACTGGAAGTGAGCCCCAAAGGCATTTAAATGCCTTCAGAGTTCACCTCTGGGTCCTGCCAGCCTGAGAGTGAGCACTAAAGGCCTTTATAGGCTCAGAAGGTCTATATATATGAGCCATAAGGACATAGAAGGCCTATAAAAGTCTTCAGAGCACACTTTAAAGGCCTTCAGAGCTCACTCTCAGGCCAGCTGGACCTGGAGGTGGGCTATGAAGGCATTTAAATGCCTTTGGAGCTCACTTGGGTCCCAATGTCATTTAAATGCTTTTGGAGTTTACTTCCGGGTGGGGCTGCAGTCCCATGAACTTCCCAAACTACAAACCAGTTTGTGGAAGGAAGAAATTCATGGAAGTTCATGGTTCAGGATTTGTGAAAACCCCAAACCAAGAACCTCCATGAACCTCCATTTTTTCTTGGATCGTGCCCATCCCTACCCCAGACCCATGTGACTAACCTATTAAGGAGAAATAGAATTGGGTAACATTGACATATTGGTAACAACTCACCCAAATTCCCTGATGATCTCTCCCAGAGATTTTACTTTCTTGCTAAAGATCATGAAGGACAAGATGGACCCCTGCAGAACCCTATAGTATACATGCCACAGAGTAAGATTTTTCACTGAATATCCAGAACAGCAGGTCAACCTCTGCCCCATTTTAAAAGCTGGTTGTAAAATGGCTACTGCTTCTGGGACTTAAAAAAACCCTACATGCATATTTGCTTGTATGAATGTAAAAACAGGTTAATTGGATTCTTTGTCACCAGATTTTAATGACTTACTCATTAAAAAAAAATCTGCTGTTTGCTTATTGTGGTGTTAGGTAGTCCTGCTGTTTCTTATTGATTTCTTTTTTTATTTTGTCTTTATGTTCGTTGTAATTTTTCCAAGTCGTAAACTGCCTTTGACACCTTGTTTAAGGTAGGATGGCAAGACAAGCCAAAATTAATAATAATTGGATTTCAGCCTTTCTTTTAAATCTTGCAATGGCCACCACTGTTCAACCTAAATCATTAGTGCTAATTATTTATTTAACAAATGTTTGGTATAATTAACAACTGTCAAGACTTTGTTTTGCTGCATTAGTGTGCTTGCACATTTCCAATGAAAATATGAACAAACTTTTCTATTTCCTTTTAGCAATATGAAAGATTATTTGGTATCTTTGAAGCCATTCTGGATGAGAACCCTTTATACTCAGTACTGGGAAATTGCCTTGCTGAACTGACATCCTTGTGTTCCAGGCCAGATGATGCTGTGCTGATATTTAGACTTAATAGATGTACGACTTGTAGTGTCATGCTACCTCTTTGACGTATATAGAAAATGTACATTGCTCTGTTGTTTCTGACTGAATGACTTCATTTATTTCTGCAAAGGCATCACCATGGCCTCAAATAGACTGATAGGTGGTTTGCACTTTATGTAATTTCCCATGAGGGTATCAGTGTAGCAGAACAAAGACTGCTATCCTATGCAGAGATACCTGCTTCTAAATTTGTTAAAAATGAAGGGTGGAGAAGGGTGTAATTCTGCTTAGGACTGTACATGTGTATGTCTCAGTGGAACAGCCTCTGCTTTGCATGCAGAGTCCTGGGTTCTGTCTGCAGAACCTCTCCTGAAAAGGACCAAGTAGTAGGTGATGTCAAGGACCTCTGCCTAAGATCCCACATAGCTGCTGAGCAAACAAAACTGACAATAGTCTGACTAGACAATACTTACCTTGGTGGACCGGTTGTCTGAGATTCGCAGGGCATTTTAACATAATTTATGAGCATATTTTGTACATTTAATATTTCTATTTATTTTTTTAAAAATGCTCTGCCTTTCTTCTCGGCTCAAGGAAGCTTACAGTAATTCCACAAACTGGGAGCCACAATGCAAAAGGTCCAGAACCTGATTGATGCAAGGTGTGCCCACAGGAGTCAACCCGAAGACTGCAGTTGCTGCACAGGAACATCTGAAAGGAGATAGTCCTTCAGATATGTGGGCCCCATGCTGTGAAGGGCTTTAAAGGTCTTAGCCAGCACTTTGAATTCATAGAAAACAAATAGCACTTTTAATGGCAATAATTCTATCAAATGTCATTGAAATGATCAGGAGAAAAAGGATGACCACAGTTTTGTCCTAAGTGTGGAGAAAACATAAGAGAAACTAGAACATTTGAACCACAACCAGAATCATCACATCATAGGCTCAGCCACCACACCTTCAAGCATATGCACATCGTGTCTCAACTGTTTAGCAGCACATCTGCCTATCATAGCGCTACTTTAAAGATGCACAGCAAAGACGTTTTTTAACTATATGCAAGAAACTATAAAGCCTGTGTACTATAAACATGTTTTAAATGTATGAGACATGTTGCAGATGCCTACTGAGGATGCTCTCAGTAGAAAAAAAGCCGTTGCAAAAATACAAAAGGACCAACAGTGTTTAGCACTGCAACATTAATTGTATTTTATTTATTTAAGTATTTATATGCTGCCCTTCCTCGTGCTCAAAGCAACTTTAAGAAACCACAATTGAAAATATCACAATTTAAAACACACAAAATAACCCCCGAAATAACTCCCTCACTAAAAAGAAGTCTGTCGTCTATGTCTTATGAAAATCCCTGCCAAATAAAATAGCTTTGCAGTGGCACCTGAAAATTTCTAAAGATATCGGTGTACCTAGTGTGATAAAGTGCAAATCTTAGTGCCAATTTGAAGGTAAGATGATGCTTGTTTTAGCAGTTTCCATCTGGCAAACTTAGGCAGAAACATTATAGTATAATATAGTAGGAATAATGAGGTTTAAAGTTACCCCAAAGCAACTGCTTACCACCTGTTCATTGAAATTGGGTTGGGAGTGGAGCCATAGTCACTGGATTGTGACTTGATCTGTGGTGGTAGTTTATTTTGGACTATAGGGTGTGACAAATATTTTGAATATTCTCTTCATTTCAGCATCCTGTCTAGGATCATAAGCTGTCTGTGAGATGTGACCATGTTATCAGGGAGGAAGGAGACTGCTTATGCTTTAATTCTCCCTCAGAGAAAAGACCCTTGCAGAGAGGCAAAACAGTAATTGATTTCAGAAATTAATCTTCCACCCTTGTTCCAACTGTATGAACCACCTCACACAAAAACTCACACTGGCTTCAAAAGGGGCTATGCCAGCACCCTTTTCTATTTCAGTTCTGGTGTGTGAACATAAATGAGAGAAGGTCAGATTTAATGGGGTTGGCGTTTGACTAGAGGTGAAGTGCTTGGCAAGGTTGAAAGGTGAGGATCTGAGGGGTGGTCTGCCTTTCTTATGGTCTTTCGGAATCACATCACAAGTCACCATGGAAACATGGCTGATTCTGGCATGCAATACCAGGAAAATAAAAACAAAAACATATTCTCAATTTAATGGGAATCTGTGAAAAAATCACACTGAATTGAATAGCTGCCACTCTACTATAGTAATTAGGGGATAGTGAAAAACAGGAGAAATCAGAAGCTCAGAGTTAGTCTGTTCTTAATAAAAATACTCAAACAACACATTCTTAAGAACTGTGTATGAAGCACCATTGCAATTGTCATGGTTTAAAATGTAGCACCAGTTCCCTGAAGACTGGTCTTCTGCTGAAAAAGCTGGCCCATAATCAATGTTACGGCTTAACTGGCTTCATGTAACACCAGAAAATGCTAAAATCAGGTATCTGTCATTCAGCTTTCAGTTGCTACCCTTTGTTACCTGCTTGTCACTACTAGAACTATCTTCTCCACCCAATTATTATTTAAAACAGATATACTTGCACAGTGCATTTTAAAAGGTTTCTGAATAATATTAAATATGCCATCATGTTATAACTGTATGTAGTGGACCATTTTAAAAGACTTGTGCCTACATACCAGAGTATGTTTAAAACGGCAGCATTTTAGATAATACGATAGTGGCAGTAACACGCTGAAGCTTTGCAGAAACATGGAAGATAGTATGGGCCATTATAGGGTTGCCAAGTCCCTCCGAGTACTCAGCTGAGGTAGGGGATGTGCTTATTTGGAGCAGGTAGCAGATCTCTTTTGACTAATTTTATTCTGATTGTATGGTTTTATTATATCTTAAATTTTACTCTAGTCCTTGATTTGTAATGGCTTATAGCTAAATACAAATAAATGTCTATTCTATTCTATTCTATTCTATTCTATTCTATTCTATTCTATTCTATTCTATTCTATTCTATTCTATTCTATTCTATTCTATTCTATTCTACTGGGAGCAGGCAGGAATGCCTGGCATTTCAGCAATGTGCCTATGTGACCTGGAAGTGACATAGGCATGTTGGGGATGTCAGGGAGTACACTCTGTTTTGGGGTAAAACTCTAAGGTAGAATTAGCTTCTACC
Source organism: Gekko gecko (assembly GCA_029375565.1). Taxonomy (NCBI): domain Eukaryota; kingdom Metazoa; phylum Chordata; class Lepidosauria; order Squamata; family Gekkonidae; genus Gekko; species Gekko gecko. Next base: position 134,822,596 of record JAPDNY010000003.1, on the reverse strand, counting down.
ATAGAGTTTTTGCCCAAAAACCAGAGCGTCACTCCTTATATGTCAAAGTCACTTCCAGGTCACATATGCACATCACTTTAATTTACAGTGTTTTACACTTTAATTTACAGTTAATTACCCCCTGCCAGCCAGCTGGCCGGTGGCAGAGAGTTGGGGCCTGGCTGCAGGAGACCCCCATCAGGAGGGTCTAGCATCTCTACTCATGAATGGGTTTATGTTAGGACAACATAGCAAATGTTTCCCACATGATCCTTCAGAACTGAATATGCTTAGCCTGAGACCAATTCATACTTTATTCTTTGAATCTAGATACAACAAGGCTATTTAACTGCATATGTCCAAGTCACAGTTTATGAGCTCTAGTGTATAAACTCCCTTTTTGAATATGGAAACTTTTGTACCTGGGTTCAAAAGATATACATTGAAATGTCTCCTGGGCTGCATTCATGCTGGCAGTTTGGCTTGATATAGCTGCATTCCCCTAATGGATTAAACTGGCAGGGTCACAAAGCCACATCTGTCAGCCATTCCCCAGTTGTACTCACCCCATCATATGGTGAGTTGGAAACAGAGTAAATAGACACCACATATCATGTGGTGTTTTTGGTTCCCCATGCATTCATCACATGTGGCCAGATGTCTGAATGTGGGGGAGGGTACGCAGAATGGATTGGCAGTCTAAACCTGCATATCCATTTCACCATTGGTTTTTTTGGGGGGAACTTCTGCCTATATGTGTATGCACCTGCCTGCATTTTTTTAAAAAAAATGACTGGGCAGCACGCTCTGTGGCTGAAGCACTGCAGTAATGTGGATGCATGCCCATGGGATGGCAATGCAGGTGACCTGCAGCAGGGTGTGGTTTCTGGTTGGTATGTCCCGCAGTATTTCAAAGTGCTACAATTAGAGGCGGTGCCATGTCGCTCCATGCCACCAGTCTGACCACAGCCCTGGGTAGACAATTTAATAGTGCCCTGGTACTTCCCTATCTAAAGTTCCAAAGGAGTAAAGGAAGAAACAGAGGTTAGTTAAAACATGGAAGCTTTTTTTCTGTATTATATTGCCATGCTATGATATACTGAACTATTTGAAACCTTTCAGATGCCTTCTGCATGAGCAATTATGTATGCCGGCAACCAAATTCTCTTTTCTTGTGACCCATGTAGCTTCCTTCTTTTTCCAGAACAAGCTGTTCTCATTAAATAAAACTACATTATGCTTTAAATTCTGCATTTCTGTCATATCTTTAAACCTGAAAACGTATTTTATGCTAAACAGTGGTGTTTTATTTATGTCTCTAGAAAGTGAAGGGCATGTGGGACTTTCACTTCTATCTAAAACTGTTTGCCAATAAAAGGCAATGAGAGTCAATCATGTCCACCGTCTAGAGAGCTTAACCTTTGACGGGGGGGGGAGGAGAGATCTATAGCTCATTAAAATGTGAGGCATTTCTGCCAACTGTTGGATTTTTAAGGGCATGTGGAGATGATACCAAACATAAAAAAACAAAAAGCAAAAAATACAAATACAAATAAACAGCCCTTTAAATAGGTCTCTGATGAGTTGTTCTTGGCATCTTTGGGTCTTGGAGGTAACACTTAACATTTCAAAACATTTTCTTGGATGCATTTCTAGTTTACCCTTTTTTCCAGTGCCAAGTCTCATGCTGCAAGGTATGTACTTCTGACTGGCACAATAACTTTCCCTTCTTGCTGAGCGGAGAACAGCTTTTATATGCACAGTGCATGAGGTTAATTTGAAACTTGTCTGTTAATTTAAATAAGCCCAACCTCTCTCATATCTTCCATGGTCTTTGGGCACATCCTGTTGAGGGACACAACTTTAATTACAATAGATTCCCCCCCCCCTTTTATTTAATTTTAAGGGCGCAGCTGCTCTGTGCTTGGGGAACCTGAGAGCTAAGTGGCATCCAATGTGTTCTCATCCCTCCCTGGTCGCCACTTAAACTGCTAGTAATAACAAATCCTTCAGGACATCAATAGAGTTGCTGTGTTGAATAATCGCAGGCTATCAGGCAGTAGGCTTGCAGCAGCAGCTCCATTGCCTGTGACATCACTCCTGAAGCTCAAACCCCACTCTAAGCTGCCTTCATTAGTCAGTGTGTTCGTTTGTCTGCTTTTCCAGATCTACAGACCGACACACGCGGGAAGGCTGCTTGCAGAGGAAGGACTCTGGAAATCAGAAGCATCGGAAGAGACAGAAGAATAAAGAGGGAGAGTGAAAACGAGCATCGGAGAACAGAATAGGCTTACAGTATGAAATTCATCTTGCTTCATTACTTGCTGTCTCTTTTCTCTGTACTGGTTCTCAGCACCAGGTGAGTACACAGACCTCCCTGACTTGGAATTCTGTTTGGGAAGCAATTAAGAAGCATTTTTTTTAACCATGATTTTCATTCCATCTGCTCCCATGCTAGTAAGTTCAGAAAGCATCTTATCTTGAGTGGATTTCAGAGTGCATTCTCTCTCTCTCTCTCTCTCTCTCTCTCTCTCTCTCTCTCTCTCTCTCTCTCTCTCTCTCTCTCTCTCTCTCTCTCTCTCTCACTCTGTCTGACTTTGGTATCTGGTCATTTCCTAGTTAGTCTAGTCCATTCATTTTCTCAGACTGTAACAGGAAAACTGCTTGCTCTGCAATGACCCAAAGGTTTTCTGATTAAGCAAAACTGTTTCTTCTAGCCATTTGATGTACAGTACAGCAATTTTTCATGTGTCCTGGTGAAAATAAGGAAGCTATAAAAATAGGCATGCAGTATATTCTGGGATCTTTGTTCTTGTTAGATTTGAGATTAAAATCAGAGCCACAAAGCATAGCCCTGCTTTCGTTATAGCAGGAGTTCTGCAACTGAACAATTACCTTCTTTGGTCCTCTTGGTTTGTGTTTGCAAAGAGTGTAAGGTTGGAATGGCATCAGGATGTCTGTAAATTGTTTTGAAGTTCAAGAATTATCAGAGTTAAAATCAATGCAAGACATTAGGTAATTCAGTCTTGCTTATCAGGCATTTCAATACCAGACACATTCCTCAGAAAGGTGAAGAATGTTTAGCAGGCTGTTTTTGGATATAGCATGCCATGTGTAGTGAAGGGACAGCACTGTCCCAGTGCCACATTTCACTCAGATGGAAAGTTGATATTGTGTGTAAAGTAGGAGTCTTGCTGTTGGTGCATGACTTTCAATTTTCTCATGCTTACAAACAAGGAACTGGCAACTTCCTGCTGTGATCATTATTAACTACCTTGTAAACTTCTATGTCTCTGGAGAATACAATGACAATATGCACATAGCTGTTAAAGAGAAATGCCGGTCATCTTATGCCAAGTAGTCTCCCCCCCCCCCAATATTTCTTCACAAGTAGATTTGGAAGAGCTTTCCCTATTTTAAGTTGGAAGCACAGAGCCATGGAAAAGATTTGTCACTAAATTGATGAGTGTTCAGATATAATTCACCTGTACAGAAGCACCTGATGACTACACATGTAACCAAGAAGAAAGGGTCACTTAAGTATAGTGAAAGTAGGACCACAGATATTTCCTTCCCAAGTGAGAAATGCCAGTAACAAAGTACTTCCTGGTCTGTGCTTTTTAAAAAAGTATAACTATTCTGCTTAATCAGTCATGAATCACTTTAGTGTTCTTTGATAGTCTATGGAATTCCCATTGGAACTGAGTGCTGTGATTTGCTAATTATCTGAGAATCAGTTTTGATTTAGTAGGTAGTCCTATGAAATTTCTCTGTCGATTCATATTGATAATCTGATGTTGTTTTAGAATTATGTATGCTTTGCTAAATGACACAGGAATTCAGCGAGAGCATAAAGATGGAAATGCAACTTGCCAAGATACAAGTTTGCATCTTAAATGAGCTTTTGACTGAAGTGCTTTTATGACTGAGTTGTTGGCTGCCAACTTATCTCCTGTTTTAAAAAGAGAGCAGAAAAAAATGAAAGGAATCATTTGCATTTGCATTTTTTTTTAAGAATAGTGTTTATCAAAGAAATGAGACAGTATATCACTGTAACCTAGGATTAGGTGCAATAGGTTTTTAAAGGAATATAACTTTAAAATGAATCTGGAAACCACCTTGCATGCAAGATAAACCATTATAGAAAATGGTTCACAGTCCCATTGTTCTGCTAGAGTCTGCCAGTTATATAATAAAATGGGGGGAATACTTGGATCCCCCCCATCAGTTTAACTTTCAGGCTTAAACTTAGTTACCATAGATTTGAAGAAATATGTTACTTTGATATAATTGACCAAGGAGGAATGATGGTGGCATATTTAACAGTGCTCAGAGATGAACACTTAAGACTAGAGTCTTTTATTACAAGCCAGCATTACAAAGAACTGATTTAAATCTACATTCCTACTGGAAATTATTTTTATTTCAATTAAAGTGAAGCTTATGCTGAGGTTGTGACCTGCACTGGAAGCGATATAGATCAAAGGGACTGTTTTCTTTATGTTTTCTTTGGGCAAATGAATGCTTGGGAAAAAAAAGTGGATGAAAACTGACAAGCAATGGAAATGTGTTGGACAAGAAGCTTTGTTGGCACATTGGTTCATCAGGAATGCCCAAAGTACTTGGCTGCTGGGAGGAAGTATTCAAGTGGTATTGGGAACTCTGTGGAAGTGGTCTTATAAAAAAGAGGTCATATTTGGAATAAAGCAATCAATATAGGACATACAGAACTTATATATATATATTGCATGTGGAATTCAAGTTGTTGGGTTTGTTTGTCTTTTGTCAAGATTATATTTGAGACAATCTTCCTATCAGCACATAATCAGCACATATCAAGGGGCTTTCAACAGGATCCTAATGTGTATTGTGGGGGTGAGGGAACATGGATTCAGTAATAGAAGGACCCATGAAACAATACTGAATTTCAACATTGTCTTGAGCAGTCTACAATGCAACAGGAAGTGTGCATGCCTCGATTAAGTCAATAATATTTTCACCATAATTTGTCCAAGAAGAATGCCATTCAGTCTGAGACATCTAGGACTTCTTTTTGTTAACATATGGGTAATGTTCAGGCCAATTGTACAATCTGAGAAAGTTTGCAAAAAAACATTTTCTGTAGTAAAGATAGGAATCTACCATTCTGTCATGTGAAATGGCTGAGGTCAGGTACATCTTCAGCTATGGGTAACATGAGATTTCTTTAGAAGTACTTTTTAATTGACTTGTCATGTACACAGAGCTATCTTCATTTGGCATGTTTGACAACATTGACACAGGTGGAAATTCCACTTGATTGGGAAAAATGTGAACTTGAAATAATTGGTGGCTCACACATACATTTTTGTATTTTTTGACTCTATCCCCACCAGGCAGTAAGCCAAAATGGCACAGCGTGGTTGTAATGTGATCTAGCTAAGGTATGGCTCATTTTCTACACAGAAGCAGTATTTTAATACATGCTTTTTCTTGAGTTGCTTTAGCATTAATTTTGCAAATGCTCCAGTATCTTGATCAAAAGAATTATTGGATCCTATCACTGCAATCCAATGCGAAATAACTCAACTGATATCCATGGGCTTAGACAGGAGTACCGCTGCATAGAACTGCATTGTACGAGGAGCCTTGCTTGAACAGAAGAAGCCGGCTCTTGCTCCCCTGGAGGAAGGCTTGCTTCACTGAAGAAGGCCTCCTTGCTTATTAAAAGAAGTTGTTGAATCCAACCCAATGAGCTCAGGGAAAAGCATAGACTATGCCAGTAAACCATCGTATCTTGGTGGCACAGATATTTTACGGATGCCATGCAGGTGCAAGCCTTTGGTGCATAGGCAGGAGCCAAAAGAGTCTGGTTGCCTGGGTCTTAGCCAGTGGCATTGTGTGAGCTCTGGCAGTGGAACCAGCATTACCACAGGATGTCTTGTAAAGTATGCACTTAGGACCTCATGACCTGTACATTTTGTTTAAATTTGAATTCATGTATAGTTTACTTTGTCAGCTGCTTTAAGTCCCCAATATCTAAACCAGAGCAATTCTGGAAAATCAGAGGCTTGTATTCCACCTAGATTTCCATGGGCAGAAGAGGGGGTGACTTTCATCAATACCCTCCCTCTCATGGCAGCCTGACACCTCTGAAATGTTGCTCCTGGTCCATGGGGGATCCCAGGAATAGTTAGGGGAATCAGAGGTCTCCCATTGGAGAGGGAGTTCAGCAGTAATCACCACCACCCTCCTTGCAGCTACTAGAAACTAGGCAGAATCCAAGCCAGAGCCTACAATCTTCAAATCAATCCAGCCACAATACTGCCACAATATTTGATTAGAGTATGACTTATGAATGTTATGCTTTACTGGGGCTGAGTTTAGACTGGCAGTTTGAAGCAGGAGGGAGTCGTGGCAAAAAAGCCCCAGAACAAACTTTTCCAGATTTTCCCGGTCACACTGTGCTGACTGATGTGGAAGCATACCGGGAAGAGGCGTGAGGGAGCATTCACACTGTTGGCCCGAAGGCCCGGCTGTAAGGCACGGCTTTCTTTTTTGCTAATTTGGAGATGTAGATTTTAGTAATCACACTTTGTTGGTGCGGGATATACGTGGGATAGACAAGCTTTTCAGGGTTTGCTACCACTTTTACCAGGTATCTTTTAAACTTGATAGGGAGCATTACAAGACGGGTTGAGTATGGCTGGGGAACGCTGGACAGATGTGCTTGTGTGAACGGCCCCTTTAATCCGGTTGTGAAACGTTGCTGAAACATGCCTATCTCGGGGCAAACTGCCAGTCTGAACTCAGCCTGGGATAGAATGTTTAGAACAGGGGTGGCCAAACTTGCTTAACGTAAGAGCCACATAGAATAAACGTCAGATGTTTGAGAGCTGCAAGACATGAACAAATATTATACATTTTTACTGAGAAATATGCAAAGTTGCTTTTTATTAACATTAAATGAGACTGCCAAAAATAAAAACAAAAGCGGTAAAAGCAGATATTGCTAATGATATTTATTTGTCCAATGATATTTATTTGCTGATGATATTTAGCTTTCCCAGCTGCCTAGACGGGAGCCGCACAATATGTGTGAAAGAGCCACATGTGGCTCCCAAGCCACAGTCTGGCCACCCCTGGTTTAGAATAAGGTGTAATGACAACTACTATTGTGGTAAGGACCTGTTTAATTTACTTCATGCACATTACTTCAGTCAATTGTTTTCTCAGTGCATACTACCTGATGTGTCATCATGGTTTGCTGAGTGCATTTAGAATCTACAGAGCTCTCAGAAAATAACTGCATAATATGAGAGTCTTCATTAATTTTAGTTGCATTGAATATAAGAAATCTAGATAAATGAGTAATCCTGTATGAATAGGAACTGGTTTAATTAATATGAGAGATGGTTCTTCTAATCCACATGTTTTAGAAGGAGTAAGAGTTGATGGATACATGACAAAAGAGTATATTCTTGACTTTTAAAGTTAATAGGCATTGGATTCCTATCTACCATGAAATTCTCTATATTTTTATTGACTTAGACCATGAAAAGTTACCATGTACTATGGAAGTGTAATCCAAAAAGTGAATTTGCACAAAAGATTTTTGTTTGCTTTAAACATATGTGTTTTAACATATGCCAGGAAGTTACTATTAGCAGCAGTAGAAATTTGAAAATCCTCAGGCTTGCCAAATGTTCTCCTATTTGGATTGTCAGGGTTAAGCTAGCAATTTTGGTGGGGTGGGATTTTCGCCAAAAAGCCCATTTAGACTGTTCAAATGTTCACCTTTTTGATCCTATTCAGTGTCATCATTTCTTTTTGTTGCCGCTTTTGTGGCAGAAGAATGGGAAAATGGCAAAGCTAATATGTTACAAAGATTGACTAACAAATTGGCTATCAGATTTCCTGATACATTTTGAACATCCATGTCCTTCCTTCTAAGGGGAAATTACTCAGCATCTAGTCAGTAATAGAATGAGTGAAACTGACATTACAGCATAATTCATTCTCTAGCAAAACTGCTACTAAATAGTTAAATGGAAAAGCTGAAATGTGTATATGTTAAATGCTAGTGAATATTTTAAATATTTGATGAAAAAGAAAGGTTTTTACAATATTATTAAAATTATCTGTGGAAAATGATTCCCAGTTTTAGCTCAGATCTAAAGAATCCAGTATTCCTAGCGTTTTCTTTGTTAATACATATGGATACATAATAAAACAAAGTTCTCAACAAGTTGTGATGACTTTGTACCATACATAATGTGCATTGGTCTGTACATTGATCTGAAAAGCACAAATAAGATTCAGCTAAGGATGCTTCTGAAATTTGTCTTATTTAAATTTCTTGCCAGATTTTGGATGTCTGGTTCATTGTTTCTGAAATGCCTGTTCCTGATCTATGCGTTATGATGCATTAGGAATCTTTGTTCTTTTTTAATTTCCAAATTTGGTCACAGAATTGTGCACGTGTAGTTTCCTGAAACTTTCATTTTCTTCATTTATTGGCTTCTTCCCCCTGATGTTCAGGTGCACTGTGATGAAACTCAGCAACAGGTCATTCTGGATGTGGATTGTACACTCATTCATATCATGATAGTTTCAGAGGGTAGCTGTGTCAGTCTGCAGTAGAACAGCTAGATTCAAATCCAGTAGCACCTTAAAGGCCAACAATATTTTCAGGTTATAACCTTTTGAGAGTCAGAGCTCTGATGAAGTACCTGACAAAGGCAGCTGTAGCTCTTGATTCATTTGGTAAAGCTAAGGGAAAGTCCTAACATGTTCTGGTCAGTGTTTGGATGGTGGGAGGACTACACAGGGACCCATATCTCACCTACTTTGAACATAATGTGAGAAAAGTAGAATATAAAAATAACAAAAACGTGCTTTTACTGTGCCTCATAGAAGTCGGTCCGTTTACACACCTAGTAGGACTCACCTGTGCTCAGTCAATTGTAAGATCAATAATTTGGCGATATTTTCTTCAGAGCATAGATATACAACATAATTCTGCAGAAGTTCAATCATTTTCAAGGCTTTATTCATTCTTACACTATGACCCAAAGAAGTTATAACTATATTGATGAAAATTATATGCACAGCTGCAGTTTACTTTTGGTTTTTGATGCCACAGCTCTGACAGCCAATGAGGCAAACTGCTTTTCTGAACCCAACAGCAGCTTGCCTCTTTGGCAGTGGGAGCTTCTGCAGCAAATACTTCATTGAAAGCATGCATGGTTACCTACACACACCTATGTAGCTTTAAGGAGCTACCGGATAGGGCAGGGTATAAATCCCAAAATTAATAAAAAAATAAATAAGGAAACAGAAAGATTTTCTTTCAACAAATCCTTTATTAGAGGTCAGGTATAAGGGCTACCTTTGATGATGTTGAGTATAAATTAGAGTCCTTCTTCCAAGTCTTCCTCTGCTAGATAAAAATTCCTCAAACCTCTATCTGAAGAAAACTTTCTCAGTTGGAGGAAGACTTAGAGCCAAACTACACATTTTGTAAAATGAAACACTGCACTCTCAGCCCAAAATTATGACAAATACCCCCAAGGCCATTTTAGCTTAGCAAAATGGCATTGGGGAAACCAGCAGCCCTCCACCCTGTATGGTAGTCCCAAGCCAAATGAGGCCTCCACACTGTAATTATGACCTTCCCTGCAGTTGCTGTATGGCTGAGTAGAAAAAAGAGTCAGGTCCTGGACCAGTCTTTTTAAAAAGGTCTTATGTCGTTTGGCCCATAGTATATAGGAATGATGGGATCTATAATTCAGTTCTAAGGATTTGTAAGTATATAACGAGTAGAATGAATTAATGAGTGGATAATATTTCCCACAAAATGACTTTTAAGATATGTGTACATTGTACTGTTCTTATATATGGACAAAAAAACAGAATGTCTACTGGGACCTGTCTCAGTGGGCAAACCAGTGTTGTATAATCTACACTGGTGTTCAGAGTGTTTCACAGCTTAATTCAATGTGCTGATTTTCAGCTCGAAAGTTTTCATCTGATTGGTTCAAAATCACCCAAAGGACTGCCTCCATCTGTATGTTTCCACCTGTACTATAAATTCATCTGAAGAATCTCACATTATCAACGGTACTCTAGTGGAGATCCAGGCAAAGGCCTTCCTGGCAGCTAATCATAAATTCTCTGCCCTTTATTGTGCACCATTTTTATGAGTCTTCTGGTGGCTTTTAACAGCCTATTTGTTCTGGAAAGCCTTTAATAAGAAGTTATGGTCATCATGTGTTTCTCTAATCTCATATCTGGGCAAGAGTGATTTTATGCATTTTTATGTTTGTTTTGTAAATCACCATGTTTTTCATGGAAAGGCAGCATAAAATTAATCTAAATTAATTATTATTATTATTATTATTATTATTATTATTATTAATAATAATAATAATAATAAATTATTAAAACTTACTTTAGAGTTCTCAGATTTGTGTAATAGCAAATGTTTTCTCCCAAAGTATTGTCAAAAATATAGAATTCTGTGCTCAGCAACAGACAAGTAATCCTACAAAAAACAGTCTTAACAGAAACAATGGTTTAATACCCAAACTCATTTAATGGGTATAGCAATACTAGTTAAGTTAAATGGGAAACCCTTTCCAGATCTTGTATTAGTTAATAGCCAGGGGATTCACTATGGCAAAGTATTTTTAATGGAATCATTCCAGGAGGGTCTTAAGTTACTGTTACTATAACATACTTAGTAATTCAGTTCACAGGAACAAATGCCATGTTAGTAACTTGAGACAGGAAATAAAATAAATGACTCTGACTATAAAGGCTTAAATTTGACATTTTTTTTTAAAAAAAACATTTCTATCCTCAAAACTCAGGGATAGCTTACAAAATGCCATCTTCACATCAAAGTAAAGCAAAGTAGTCCAGGAAAGCCCAATCTTGACAGACCTTGGAAGCTAAGTAGGGCCAGCCTTGGCCAGTGTTTGGATGGGAGACCACCAAGGAAATATCAGTGTCACTATGCAGAGGGAGGGAATGGCAAACCACCTCTGAACATCTCTTGCCTTGAAATCCTCCCTGAGTCTCCATAAGTCAGCTGTGACTTGATGGGGGAAGAAAACAAAGTAGATAGGAACATTCTCTTGTTTTAAACCACTGAAGTGGAACGTTTAGCTTTCAAAAGAAAGTAGATTTTTGATTTTTGCAACTCTCAGATAATATTTTAATGTTTTAAAATGAATGATGTTTAACATAACAAAAACACACCTCAACATAACTGACCCCTTTTTGCCTCGGTAATATACATGCAATTCCTGTAGCATCTTAATTCTCCATCTTCATAATTATTGGCTAAAAATTCAAAATTTCTGGTGAGAAGAAATGCAGGACTTGGTATCAATGAAGCAATGTCATTATAAGCTCATTGGCTTCAATGGACTTAGAAACATGTAAACATGTTTCTCTCTTGAATCTTCTAATGTTCAAAGTTTCCCAACTCAGTCAACACTACCCCATTCATGTTTACTTGAAAGTAAATTCCCATAAATTCAGTTGAACATACTGTCAAAAAAGGTTGTAGGCTTGCTGCTGATAATATCAGTTAGGGATAAGATGCTACATTTAAGATGCTACATTGTGTGGTGGGAGAGGGGTTATACAATCATTAAGTCTACAGGATAAAATTACCTAACTGCTCCTCTCACTTCCCTTTTAAACTCACTCCCATTCATTAAAACTTGCCCTTACATATTACAATTTGTTCCAACCAATCAATCAAACTTTAGTTGATTAATGTATATATTAAACCAATTAAGGGTTACAACATCATTGCCTCTTCCCATCATAAGGGATTGTCCAACTCAGCATGCATGCTTGACCTGTTTGAGAGAGCTTATGAAGAGCATTGTGAGCAGGGATGCTGAGATTTTCAAAGAAATATGACTGACAGTTGAACTTTCCATGAGCAAACTGTTTGTTGACACTTGACTCAGGTTCATCACTGGACGGCACCCATGTTTTTGTTGAAGCTTAAATTGGATTCTACGTCAGGCAACTTTGTACTTGCACACTAGTTGCTTATTTAGGCTTTTGTACATAACTTGTTTTTGTGTAACAGGGCCATGAAAAAGTAGATGTTTGTCATAACTAAAGGCAAAAGTCACACCATTTCTAAGGAAATGATGCTCCCCTTCCTTGACTACATTTCCCAAGAGGCAGCATGAAAGAGTGTATTCACAAAATGTTTCAGAAATATCCCCATCCCATTAAAACTACCTTACCAAGTAGATATAATATGGCTAAGAGCTCAAACCACTAATTCTCTTGGGATACCTCTTTCATTAGTGGTGCAAACGTTTATCCATAAGAATTTGCAGGATGTGTGGTACAGTGACTACAACTTTCATAAGGCAGTATTAGAATGTACATGTATGAACTCAACCACATGAACATGTTTAAACTCTTCAGACACCACCAAACCACATGTTGAATGTTTGACAGTTCTGACCACAACTGGAAAGCAAAATTAGTGGATGATAAGAGTATCATTGGTTTCAGGTATGGTAGAAGCACATATACATTTATTGCAGCAATTTGTTGGATTAAGGCTTAGAAAAAGATGGTTTAAGGTATGATGACTAAATGTATCTATCCATCCAATCACAGAGACTTTAGCCGGCAGCTACTGTTTCTCTAGCATCTGTATATGACAGAAACTGTTATTTTATTTCTGTTTGAATTTCCTTGGGAATAAAAGGCCCCGAGCTCAAAATGCCATTTACACCTCTGGCATGCAATTCATTCCACACTTGCTTTTATACAGTCTTGGAATAATTTCTTTCTTGGTTATGTTGTTGTTGTTGTTCAGTCACACAGTTGAGTCCGACTCTTCACAACCCCATGGACCACATCATGCCAGGCCTTCCTGTCTTCTGTTGTGCTCTGCAATTTGCTTAATTTCATATTTGTTGCATCAATAACACCATCTAACCATCTCATCCTTTGCCGTCCCCTTCATCTTTGACCTTCAATTTTTCCCAGCATGATGGTCTTCTCCAGTGAGTGTTCCCTTCTCATTTGATGGCCAAAGTATTTGAGCTTCAACTTCAGTATCTGGCCTTCTAGGGAACAGTTAGAGTTGATTTCTTTTAGGATTGACTGATTTGATCTCCTTGCAGTCCAAGGGACTCTTAAGAGTCTTCTCCAGCACCATAACTCAAAAGAATCTATTCTTTGGTGCTCGGCCTTCCTTATAGTCCAACTCTCACAGCCATAGATTACTACTGAGAATACCATTGCTTTGCCCATGTGGACTTTTGTCGGCAGGGTGATGTCTCTACTTTTTATTATGCTGTCTAGATTTGCAATCACTTTCCTCCCAAGGAGAAGGCATCTTTTAATTTCATGGCTGCAGTCACCATCTGCAGTGATCCTGGATCCCAGGAATGTGAATTCTGTCACTGATTCCATGACTTCGCCTTCTATTTGCCAAGGTGTGATGTCATGATCTTAGTATTTTTGATGTTGAGTTTCAAGTCAACTTTTTCACTCTCTTCTTTCATAGTCAGCAAGAGGCTCTTTAGGTCCTCTTCACTTTCTGCCATTAGAGTGGTATCGTCTGCATATCTGAGGTTGTTGATGTTCTCCCCAGGAATCTTAATTCTGGCTTGTAATTCATCCAGGCTGGCATTTCACATTATGTACTCTGCATACAAATTAAATAAGCAAGGTGACAATATACATCCTTATCGTACTCCTTTCCCGATGCTAAACCAATCAGTTGTTCCGCATCCAGGTCTAATTGTCACTTCTTGACCCTTATACAGGTTTCTCAGGAGACATGTGAGGTGGTCTGGTACTCCCATTTCTTTAAGGATATGCCATAGTTTGTTGTGATCCACACAATCAAAGGCTTTAGCATAGTCAATGAGGCAGAAGTAGATGTTTTTCTGGTACTCCCTTGCTTTCTCTATAATCCAGTGAATGTTGGCAATTTGATCTCTAGTTCCTCTACCTCTTTGAACCCCATCTTATACTTCTGGCAGTTCTCCACCCACATACTGCTGAAGCCTAGCTTGTAGGATCTTGAGCATGACCTTGCTAGTGTGTGAAATGAGTGCAATTGTGCGATAGTATGAACTTTCCTTGGCATTTCCCTTCTTTGGGATTGGAATGTAAATTGACCTTTTCCAATCCTGTGGCCGCTGTTGCATTTTCCAAATTTGCTGGCAAATTGAGTGCAGCACTTTAACAGCATCCTCTTTTAAGACTTTGCATAGCCCAGCTGGGATACCATCACCTCCACTAGCTTTGTTGTTAGTAATGCTTTCTAAAGCCCATTTGACTTCACATTCCAGGATGTCTGGCTCGAGGTCAGTGATTACACCATTGTGGTTGTCAAGGTCATTGAGGTCCTTCTTGTACAGTTCTTCTGTGTATTCTTGCCATCTTTCCCTAATCTCTTCTGCTTCCGTTAGGTTCCTATGGTTTTTGTCTTTTATCATGGCCAGCTTTGCATGGAATGTTCCCTTGATTTCTCCAATTTTCTTGAAGAGATCTCTAGTCCTTTCCATTCTATAGTTTTCCTCTATTACTTTGCATTGTTCATTCAGGAAGGCCTCCTTATCTCTCCTTGCTGTTCTCTGGAAATCTGCATTCAGTTGGGTAAATCTTTCCTTTTCACCTCTGCCTTTCACTTTCCTTCTTTCCTCTGCTATTTGTAAAGCCTCATCAGACATCCAATTTGCTTTCTTGTATTTCTTTTTCTTTGGGATGGTGCTGATTGCTGCCTCCTGTACAGTGTCACAAACCTCCATCCATGGTTCTTCAGGCACTCTATCTATCAAATCTAGTCCCTTAAACCTATTCTTCACCTCCACTGTATATTCATCAGGAATGTGATCTAGGTCAAACCTGAATGGTCTAGTGGTTTTCCCAACTTTCTTCAGTTTAAGTCTGAGTTTTGCAATGAGTAGCTCATGATCTGAGCCACAGTCAGCTCCAGGTCTTGTTTTTGCTGACTGTATAGAGCTTCTTCATCTTTGATATAGTCAATCTGATTTTGGTGTTGCCCATCTGGTGATGTCCATGTGTAGAGTTGCCTCTTAGGTTGTTGGAAGAGGGTGTTCACTATGACCAGTGTGTTCTCTTGACAAAACTCAGTTAGCCTTTGCTCTGTTTCATTTTGTTCTCCAAGGCCAAACTTTTCCCTTATTCTAGTTATCTTTTGACTTCCTCCTTTAGTATTCCAGTCCCCTATGATGAGGAGGACATCTTTTTTTTTGGTGTTAATTCTATGAGGTATTGTAGGTCTTCATAGAACTGGTTCACTTCAGCCTCTGTGTCTCTGCACGTCAGTGGTTTAGGCATAGATTTGGATTACTGTGATGTTGAATGGTTTGCCTTGGATTCAGATCGAGATCGTTCTGTCATTTTTGAGATTGTATCCCATTACTGCCTTTTGCACTCTCTTGTTGACTATAAAGGCCACACCATTTTTTCTAGGGGATTCTTGGCCACAGTAGTAGATATAATGGTCTTCTGAGTCAAATTCGCCCATTCCTGTCCACTTTAGTTCACTGATTTCCAAGATGTCAATGTTCAGTCTTGCCATCTCATTTTTTACCACGTCAAGCTTACCTTGATTCATAGATCTTACATTCCAGGTTCCTATGCAGTACAGTTCTTTGCAGCATTGGACTTTCCTTTCACCATCAGACACATCCACAGCTGAGCATCCTTTTCGCTTTTGCCCAGCCATTTCACTCTTTCTGGGGTTACTTGTACTTGCCCTCTGCTCTTCCTCAGTAGCCTATTGGACACCTTCCCATCTTCCAGCATCGTATCTTTTAGCCTTTTGTTACTGTCCGTGGGATTCTCTTGATAAAGATACTGGAGTGGGTTGCCATTTCCTTCTCCATTGGATCATGCTTTGTCTGCGTTCTCTGCTGTGGCCTGTCCATCCTGGGTGGCCCTCCATGGCTCTCCATGGCATAGCCCATAGCTTCATTGAACCACGCAAGCCCCCTTGCTATATCAAGGCAGTGATCCATGAGGTTGTAGAATTCCCCAATGTACTGAATTCCTCAAGGGTGTTTTGATACACTTGGTGGTTTGTGTATGGTTAAAGGAATGGGGGGGGGGAGTTGTGCATGTTCATATCTTGTGACTCATTAGATGAGGGGTGTCAAACATGTGGCGCCAGGGCGAGATCTGGCCCCCAGAGGGCTTCCATCAGAGCTGCAGTGGAACTGGCCATCTGCTGCTTCCAGTTATGCTGCTGCTGCTGCATCATAGCTTGCTTCACCAGACTCTCTTAATCACTCAGCCATTTCATGTTTTAACCTGGGTCCTAGACTCAGAACTCTGAGCATGAGATTTCTGTGGTGAATGTCAATAAACCAAAAGTAGGTTTGCAGCTTACAGAGCTAATGTTTTATGCATGTTTTTATTTTAAGTAAAAAAAAAATCTTTGTGTTTGTGTCCTTTGTAAACTTTAAAGTATAAACTCTTCACTACCTGGCATTACATTTTATGACACAAACGGCCCAGCCCCAACAAGATCTCATTTATGTCAGATCTGGCCCTCATAACAAATGAGTTTGATACCCTTGCATTAGACTTTTCAAATGAATGTTCCTTTGTGGGGTGCACTAATGAACTGCAGCCGTACCTATCCTTTCCCCAGTATATCACTCCTGTTCAGAGGTCAGCTCATTGGATTCCTGATAAACACAATGGACCATATCCATTCCAGTGATTTCAGTGTGACAGAATTCAATATTGCTACATCAGGGATGAATAAGCTGAAAGACTATAGAATGATTTTGATGACTTATGATTTTGATGTAATATGTAAAATTCTGGGAACTGATCATAAAGGAGCAGGAAAGCTCATATAAATACATTAAATAGCCTTACTACTGAGTAAAAGCATTATGTTATTTATTTAGTAATTGCAGATTTTGGCATGTATCTAAGTACATAGTTCCAAAGACTTAATGGAACTTAAGTGTGTTTGGGGAAAGCAATTACTATCAATTCCTTTTCCTACCAGTGGCCCCCACTTCGCCCCTGATACTTAGCCTGATGTCTGACATGCACAAACAAAATATGAGGTGTGAATTTAATGAACTGCCAGGGAATAGGGAAACAGGAAAGTCTTGTTCCTCAGAGTTCATGAATGGTAAATACACTCCATCACTTAGTAACCTGAATGTGTGAAACTGCTAAATTAATATTTATTCTCATGACCATTTCAATGCAAGACTTAAATTTAGACCAAGACAAGGAGAATAGGTACATCCAAGCTCAGAAAATATATGTGTATGTCTCTGTGTATGTATATATGTATCTATACATACACACTCACACACACATATATATATATATCCTTATAATAATTACATTTTGGATCTGTAACATTCGATGCACGCCAACAGTGTTTGGCTGCACGAAATGTCACTCAGGCCGGCCTCACTCCCGCCCCCTGCCCAGGAGAAAGCTGGCCACGGTGGCCAGGGAGCCGCCACGTGCCCAGATCAGGCCCACCCCCCCACCGGCCCAGGAGACAGCCGGCGGTGGCGGCAAGGGAGCCACCGCATGCCCACCCCCCTTCACTTCTCCCCCTTCCCTGCCAACCTCGGCAGATGGGAGAAGCTCCCGCAGGCCCCCTGTGCCTCCCCCGTCTTTCTTCCTTTCTTTCTCTCTCCCCTCCCCACTTTATCTCTCTCTCTCACTTTGTCCCCCCCTTCCTTTTCTCCTGTTCTTCCCTCCCTTCTTTCCTTCCTTCCACTCTCTCTCAATCTCACTCTTTCTACCCTTCTTTCTTCCTTCCTGGCTTTCCCCCTTCCTGCCTGCCTCCCTTCCTTTCTTTCTTTCAAACTTACTGTCATAACCCCCCACTCTGTCTCTGACTCCCCCCTCTTTCCCTCTCTCTCCCCCCTTTTCCTCCCCACCCAACTCTCTCTCTCTTCCTTCTGCCCACCCTTCCTTCCTATCTAGAGCCCATTGTCTACTGCCACAACGGGTTTGGCTCACTAGTGTGTGTGTGTGTATATATATATATATATACATACACACACACACATATACATATATCAACTGATAAAGGGGGTTATGTCCTGTTTGTGGGCTTTCCAGAAGGAACTTGTTTGAAAACAAAAATGTGGACTAGAAAAATGCTTGTTCTGATCCATCCCTGTTCTTATATCTGTTGTGAGAAAGGTCTACTTCATGAGATTTCCACAAACTTTGGAAAGTGGAACATTGATTATGTGCATCCACTATTATGTGCTTGAATCCATTTTGGGTATGTATGCCATGGCAAACCAGTACAATCAGTGTGATAACTGAGGTCTTTACCAAGAAATGTATTCAGTGACAAGCGGCTTATGAAGCTCTCTGAAATTCTGAAAGGATTGGAGTGTATGTGACAAATAGCACTGTGCTTGATTATAGCCAAGTGGAATTACAATAGAAAGATGTTTTTGAGACTTAGAAGTCAGTCACTTTTCTTTATAAGATTTGGGCATTATCCAGATGGAGGTAAGCACTTCTGCATTTCTCTGATTTCCCTGAAGGTTTATGTGTGTATTAAACATACTTCATTTAAACCATTCACATTGTTAAGTGTTTAACTTTGAGCAAATTTTGTCCTGCATTAATAATTGTTCTAAATCCACCATATTTAATTACATTTAAATCAGTAATTGCTACAGTGTACATTAAGTCCACATGAACTTAATTTCTAGCCACTTGAATCCTTTGCAGTTTCTTTGCATAACTGATTCTAAGGGCATATTAACAACTATTCAGACTTCTACTTCAGGGATGAACTGCTTAGTCAGAAATTTGGGAAGAGCTCCCTCAACATACCAATATGATAAAACTGGAAGCTAGCTATGCAGAGAACATAATTCATACTACAGTAATGCATGAGGACTGAGTAAAGGACCAATGTGACTTGACTGTGTGAATTGCAGTAATAGGATGTGTTGCATCAGATATCCAGTTCCCCAAATGTACAATGTATCGTAAGATTTGCTGAGCTATATTAGGATGGAATAACATGCAAATTGGGCACCAGGAAAATATTACACAGTTTTTGCATTTAAGACAGTTTATCATAGTTGGGAAGGTACATAAACTCCAAGCATTTTGGAAAGCAAGGTAAGATGAGAAAGTATGATAGGAAATAGATATAGTTAAAATGCAATAGCCTATTTTGCACTGAAAATTTGTGCTTTATTTTCTTGCAAAACTGAATTGATATTTAACTGTTTTTAAATACCACTTCAAGCACACAGATGTCTCCATTTTGAAAACTGAAAGTCAAAGTGAAATAATATAACTAGTATTCAGATGTTCATTATACAGTGCTGATTTTCAGTTGCAGATATTATATGCCATTCCCTACTGTTTTCCCACTGCAGCCTTCAAACAGTAGGGACTTTCTCTTAATTAGATGCCTACAAGGAGATTGTTAGGTGACATATTATAGGTATTTTAAAAGCAGCTTCATGCTTTACTTGTATGTATCTCTTTATGAAATAAACCTCTGCATTATTCAGGAGCATTGGTGGACATTTATAGTTTAACTAGGAATAAGGCCTGTTGTGGAAATAAATACAATGTGTCTGTTGTGGGGAAGGGAAGGGAGTTTGTAAGCCGCTCTGAGACTCCTTTGGGTAGTGAAGAGTGGAGTATAAATCCAATCTCTCTCTCTCTCTCTCTCTCTCTCTCTCTCTCTCTCTCTCTCTCTCTCTCTCTCTCTACTCTGCTGTGAGCAGGTGCCCTGGCCTTGAGCACTCAGTGTCATTTTCCTGTGGCAACCTCAGCAAGGTATAATGACAAAGAGTCCACCATTCTCTCCAAGAGAACTGATCTCTGCCATCTGAAGAGCAGTTGTAATTCTGAGTGTTCTCCAGCCCTCCCCTGGAGATTGGCAACAGTGGTTCCCCAGGAGGATATTGCTGGTTTGGAGGGTGGTGTCTATGGCATTGTACCTGTCTGAAGTACCACGCTTTCTCAACCCCACTCTTTCCAAACTCTGTCTTCTGTGGACTCCACCACAAAATTATCCAGGAATTTCCCAAACTGGAGCTGGCAACCCTTGTCAGGACTGGCCCCAATGAGTTTCCCATGAAGGTCAAAGTAGGCCTGGAAAGGGCCTCCTACCCCTGCCTTTTTACTGACAGAACCAAGCTTCATTGCCTAGCAACAGCCATTGAGGGAAAAGTGAGCCACACAGCAGTTTTGGCAGTTTATTCAGACAGGGAATGGGTGGGGGAGAGGAGTGGACCCAACACCCAGTCAATGGCACATGAGTACTCTTGAGTGGCAGTTGATGGGCCAATGGCTGACGGAGTGCATGGCACAGCCAATGGGAGAGTTGGAAAGCTCCAATACACCAGATTCTATTCATATGTTCACTTTTAAGTAAGTCTCACTGAGGGCACTGACTGGACTTACTGCCAAGCATGCACAGGATTGCAGCTTCAGAAACAAGCAACACAACATTTATGTTTGTCTTTGTTAAGCAATAATCCATCTTTCCACCTGTATTTGCCTAGCTGGAATTTTAAAAAGGAATTTTAAAATGTTATAAGAAAGGGGAAAGCTTTTAAAATTCTTTCTTGAAAGACAAGGGAAAGAGAGTCAAAATACACCGAGCAGAATTGGAGATAGTGGTTGGATCCAGGACACAGGGGAACCAGGAGAGAGGGGAACTAGGGGATGGTATTCATTTATGAGCCTTCATCCATACGATAATTCTAGTAAGGCATGGCAGGAATTCAGAGTAAGACATTAGAGGCCATGCCAGTCCAGTGGGGAACCTAAAAGGACTTGTGGGGAGCACCTTGCATCCTCCTGTATCCCCCTTCCCACACTATTATCTTCCTCTTGTTTCCTTCTCTCCTTCCCACCCAGAAACCAGCCTACCTTTTATCTGCCCCCCTGCTCTATTTATTGTTTATTTATATGCTGAGCTGCAGACCGAGAGATCAGTAGCTCGGCAGTTCAAGACCCAAGTGCCGAGTGACAGAATGAGCTCCCGCCTCTGGCCCCAGCTCCTGCCAACCTAGCAGTTCGAAAGCAAGAAATTGCAAGTAGATAAATAGGTACCGCTTTGGTGGGAAGGTAACAGCGTCCTGTGCACCTTGACGTTTAGTCATGCTGGCCACATGACCACGGAAATGTCTTTGGACAATGCTGGCTCTTCGGCTTGGAAACAGAGATGAGCACTGTCCCCTAGAGTCAGATTCAACTGCTTTCAAGCAAGGGAAACCTTTTCCTTTACTAATCCATTTATACCCCACCTTTATACCCAATGGGGACTCAAAGTAGCAAAATATTCTGTGAGGTAGGTTAGGCTGTGAGGTTGTGTGACTTGCACAACATCCCCCAGTAAGCATCCACGGCAAAGTGGGGATTTGAACCTGGGTCTCCCTGATTCTAATCTAGAACTGTTACCAATACTCCAAACTGGTTTTCACAAGATGACTGATGTTGAAGCAATAGCAAGCAACCAGGCCTGGAGAAGTCATGCAAGACATGTAGTAGCAAGTCACCCAGGGTTACTATCAGGCAGGGATGATTTCAGGTTTGTGTGGGGTGATAGAGCATAACTGGGCCCCCTTTTCTCTTTGGTACAACCTATTTTCCCTCTAACCGCACCCCTTCCATTTGGCCCCTTCCCTTTGGCTCTGCCTTTTCTTCAACCACTCTCTTTTCCATTTCAGTTTGCTTGCTCTGGTAAAGAGATAATATAACATTTTGCTATCTTAGTTATTTTATTACTTTGTATAAAACCAGAGAGAAAAAAATATGTATTTCTAGATTTTATCAGGAGCACTATTCAATATAATTGACAATATTTGTGTAAAGGCATTGCAAATATTCTTCTGGAGGAGCCTCGATCCAAGGGTCTGCAGAACAATTTCTCCACTTTCATCACTGGAAGTGCTTAAGCAGTTGAACAATCCCAACATACTGAAGCTTTTCATTTGGAACCACCCAAGTGACAGAAGGCAACTTAATTTTATTAGTCAATACAGGATCAAAGGAGACATGGCTAATACATGAAAAAATATTGAGAAATGTGTCAATTCTGGTTTTTTTAACCAACAGTTACCTTTGATAGTGTTAATTGAATCCTCCAAAAACATCACAATCCAGATCTTTAATTGTTGGCTTTATATGTATTTATTTTAATTGTTTATTTTTTAAACTGAGGGCCCTAATTGATTACAAAGAGGGCTAAGTATATTTTTGCTTGTGTGTAGCTGTGTGGTACACAAGATGTGTACTATGAGAAAGCATCTCTAAAGCATCAACTAGTTGTGGTCATTGCAGCAAAGCCAAGTTGACAGCATCTTCTCCAACATGTCTGAGACAGAGCTTTCAGAGTCAGTTTTGGCAAATGCTTACAGCCAGTTGCCATTTCCCAGCATTTTGTTTCTCCAGAAACAAACAAAAACAAGTCGATGTGGTGGAATATTACAAAACAGGTCTATTTTGGGGCAAGAATGCACAGGAATAGAGTTCCAGCTGGTTCAGAGCTGGCCACACCCACTACAGCCAAAACCTCTGTGTGCGTGGCTACAGAGGGAAGACCTGGAGAGCAACCCCCCTGGTGACTCCAAGGCGGGTGGGCCAGGGTGGGCCCTGGAAGGATCAGGGAGGCATTTAAATGCCTTCCCCAGCCTATCCAAGGACCGGCTTATCCGGGCTAGCCAAGGGAAGGCATGGGGGTGTGGCCTAATATGCTAATGAGCTGTGCTGTCAGGGTGTGGCCTACTATAGTAGTGAGTTCCTGCTGGGATTTTTCTACAAAAAAAGCCCTGTTACAAAATATTCCTTTGCCTCACTGGGACTTGCTGCAGCATGCACCAACACAAGATTCTGGTTGCAGGGAGAGCAAGGTACAAAGAAAGCCTGAGGATTCTCCCCCCCATCCCGGAACAATGGCTTGAACTTCTTTAGTACTATTATCATAGCACTGGCCACAAATATTACATGCCAACGATCTGTACTTTTCTGTCACCCTGTCCAACACAGTGCTTACAAGACCTTTTCCTGTTGTATCTGTGAGATGCAGAAAGTCTTAAAAATTCTCCTTGATGTCCACTGTTTTGCTATTCAAAAGAAAGGGGGAATGTGTGTGAACAGAGTGAGCAGATTGTCCCTTGACACCTTGGTGAGAGCTTAGCATCCATCACCATAAAGTATTTATTTATTTATTTATTGAATTTCTACCCCGCCCTCCCTGCCAGAGCCGGTTCAGGGCGGATTACATAAAATTACCATTCTCCACTCTACTGTGGTATGACTTTTGCAGTGTGTGTGGGGACACACACACACAGTTATTTCACAGCATTGCTCCCACACTGCTCATTGCTGAGGCTGGCACTGCTATCAGGCCTGGCTTAAATGCGTCCTCCCTCAAAATAGCCCTGGAAAGGGCTGTGCCTTTCCATCTTCCTTTTACTGACAGGAAAGAAGGCTTGAAGTCTGGCAAGGCTGTTGCGGTTGCCTAACAACAGCCTCTGAGCCTAGCAACAACTACAACAGGCACTACTGTTAGCATCATGGGGTTTTACCACCCTCTCCGTTTTTCTTTGTTTGCTTGCTTGCTTTTACATTTCAGATTTTTCTGCAAACCCCAGGCTTTTTTTTCATTTGTAGAAAGATCTGTGTTATCTGTCCATGGCCCTAGTCTCTGGATTTAAGTATCCACAGATGGGGCCACACTGAAAATTAGATATATTGGCCGAGTTCAGGCTGGCAGTTTGAAGTGGGAGCCAGTCATGGCAAAAAAAGCCCCAGAATAAACTGTTCCGGGTTTTCCTGGTCACACTGCACTGACTGATGTGGGAGCATACAGGGAGGAGGTGCGCAGGAGCATTCAGACTGTTGGCCTGGAGGCGCGGCTGTAAATGGCTTTTCCCTGGTAATTTGGCTATGTGCACATGTGCACATCCGGCCAATTTGGGGAGGATCCCATTGCATCGGCACCGCATTGGGCGGTAGAGCAGAGCACAGCCAATCATATCACTGCTGCCTTATGCGCAATGTGGGTGGCTCCTGGCTTTTCGGGTTGGCGTTCACACTTCCTGGAAGTGGAATGAAGTGGGACAAACGGGCTCTCAGGGATTTGCTACTGCTTTTACCAGATATCTCTTAAATGCGGGAGTGAAGCAGAACAGCACGGGTTGACTACGGGTGGGGAACGCCAGGCAGATGTGCCTGTGTGAATGCCCCCTTTAATCCGCTTGTAAAATGTGGCTGAAACGTGGCTATAGCAGGCAAACTGCCAGTCTGAACTCAGCCATTGATGATACTTTCAGTTTAGCTATGTAATAAAGTGAGCATATTAAGGAAGAAAAAAATGGTTCCTCACTTACATGTATGGCTAGATACAGAAGGTAACATTGAAGACTGCTGTTCAACCATGTGGTATTTTTGCTTACATGGGGATAACTTGAAACCATCTGGAAACTTCAACAGGTCTAGCCTGAGGGCTGTTTAAACATTGTTTTTAAAAAGGCTGGATATATCATGTGGAACAGCATGGTTGCCGCCGTTTCAAAAGTTCCCTGCTCCTCCTTAATTGTCAACTAAGAAAATGGCCAGTGATTCTAGAACTGGATACACTATTATTCAATAGTTATGAAACACGCTGAATATGTCCTCATGTACTTTGTCAGTGATGGGACCTCTCTTTTTTCTTTTTCTTCCTTTTTGCATATACCGTAATGTTATAACATTACATATAACATAATGTTATAACATAACATTGTTTTAAAAAAAGGAAAATACACTGGGAGCTATAGGGGAATGGGGAGGGGGAAATGAAAAAACAATACAAGTGTGCGGCAACAAAACTTACCCACCACAAAAAAAGGAACGGAACTTCATGGATGGGTAATTGCACAGAGAAGGCTACATGAAACCTTGCTGCCCTTTTTGTCCCAACATTATAGCATTGCTGTAATGAAAAAAAAAAAGTGTCATAACACAATCTACATTATGCTTTCAAATTAATGGATTGCTTAGGGGACAACCTGAGGGGGCAGGAGGGGGAGGTGAGCAGACAACACTCATGACACAAAAGGGCAGTGGGAAACAACTTTGAAATCAGGAATTCCTCACTGGAAAACTGTGAGTTCAGATCCAAAGGGGGGAAAAAAAACTTGGGAAAAGGTGGATTCGGAAAATGCAGGGTAACAGGGCACTGAATTTGGATCTCATCCTGTGGAGGCAAAAAGTTGTGTGGAAAGTTTAACAAACTTTGATTATTTAAAAATGCTGATACGGAGATTTGCACTGATGCGAAAATGGTCTAAGCTTCCACTAGTATGTTATGTCAAAAGTGTTATTTGCAAGTAAAAGGGAAGTTTAGTTTTGTGTATGGGTTTGTTTCAAATTATACTTTGTAATGTAAGTACCTCCTTATTTTGTATGTATTACTAAGTGTGATTTTTTTTTAAAAAAAAGAATGGCACAAAAAATATCTTAACATTGCAATGAAATTAAATCAAATGCTCCTGATCATGGCCTGCCCAGGAAAGGAAGCACTCCAAGAAATGAGACAAAATTCCTAGCCCCAAAATTGTCATAAAAATTTCCTTCCATAAAGAGTGACCAGTAACCACTAAAGGTTCTCCTAAATCCAAGTGTGTGATTGGCACTTCCTAGCCCCAAATTTCACTCTCTCAAAGCAGGAATCCATAGCCCATAATTCTGCTTTTTAAATGAAATCTTGCAATTTGGGAGGAATCAAACAGACAAAAGCTTATTAATAATGATACAAAGCATAGCTCTTTCTAAGTCCCTGACAACTTTACTATCTATGTTGAGGAGCACTGTGGACAACCAGCGAGTATCGCCTTACATTTTTTTCATTCATTTGTCTATCAATGAAATGGCTGACTAAACATCCAGTTACAAAGCTATCGAAGTGCCTTCCATTCTTGGTGAGAAGCATGTGAACTGATAATGTGGACAGCTGTCCCTGGAATTATTACTGCCTACATCCATGATGATCTTTAACCTTCTTTTTAACAGTATCCAAGAGGAAGCATCGGGCTTTGCTGTTGATTTTATTTCTCCCTTCGGAATACTCCCCATATTTGAAATGACTCCCCTGATCTATTTGTGTTGCTTTTATAAATAACAGAATCAGCTTGGATTATTGCCAGCTTGGATTATTGAGTCTGGAAGTGTCTTTCTGATGCATGCACTTAGCAGTTCTCCCACTTTACATCTTTCACCAAAATGTTTATTCGTTGTTAACATTTTTATCCTGGCTTTCAGCACTTTGCTGCCAAGGTGACTTACACAGCATAGACATAAACGCAAGGGGGGGGGGAGAGCATCACATGCAGAAGTACCATATATATATACAAGTATCCTTATAAAGTTCTTGCATAGTATCACATAGATAATCATTAGTCAAAGCATATGTACATACCAAAGTACTTAATAATAAATCCCAATTCTAAAAAAAAATACATAAGGCTTGACACTTTTGCAGTTCAGCTACATGCCACGTGGGATTGGCCCATAAACCAAGAGAAAATTTCCAAAATGCCTCACTGCTGTAAATGCAAGGAGTAGCTTTGAATATGCACAACTGAACAGAATTGCAATGATGGCAAACTACATCTACTCTGAGGCCCCATTCCTGTCTCTCTCTTAACTTGCCTCTTGAGGGACATCTATTGCCACTTAGAAACCAAGAGAGGCTTTACTGACAAAGATTTCTGTCGGCTGCCAGCACAAGCACAAAAAAATGTGCTATTTTGATGCCAGCACAGACCTTAATAGCTGTCATCTCAGTGCATTGATTCAGAACCTGTAGTATTAAATGGAAACATGTTTATTGTATGTCAGAATTCCAAGTATGTCAGAGTTCCAACCTTTATATCTATACTGACTGGATATTTGAGAGGCAGTCATCAGGGAATCAAACGGTTGAGTTGGGAGATTGAGTTCCAGTTTAGATTCTGCTGTAATAGAAGTTATTCTGATTTGACTCCACTTAATTTAATCTGTTTCAGTTCACCTTAAATATCATCCATATTTTGATATTGATTTGTATAATTTGTGGAGCAAGTTGATGTGTCTAATTCTTTTGGACCTACCTACCTACAGCATGCTGCTGTAGCACAGCCAACATAACTGTCTAGGGATGGGCATGAACAGGCTGATGAATGAAAGTCCATCATAAATTTTGGCCAGTTAGGGGTTCACAAACTGAACTAAAGAACTGTGAACTGAACTGAAGAACCATGGTTCACAAACTGAACTGAAGAACTGCGATGAACATCCATGAATTTTGGCACAATTCATGGTGGCTCATGGAGGTTTGTGAAGAGCAGAAAACAGGGGCTCGAAGTTCCCCACCACTCAACTGTTTGGTTTAAATGGTTGGGAGCCATTTAACCCCTGCTTTCAGTTCCTTGCGGCTTTTTGTGGGGAGCAGAAAGCAGGGTTTAAATGGGTCCCAGCCATTTAAACCAACACCTGGAAGGGGAGAGAAGCCTGTCCACTGGCCCAGCTTTGAGATCTCTTGTCTATTTGTCTCTTGTCTATTTGTGAGAACTCTTCTCACTAGCCCAGCTTTCGGCTGTCTTCTCCATCCTCTTTAAATGGGGCTGCACAAGAAAGCCCAATGGAGCTGAGCCTGCAGGGGAAAGTCTCCCCACCAGCCTAGCTTCAGCTCTCTTGTGCAGCCCCATTTAAAGAGGTAGCACAAGGGAGCCCAATAGAACTGGGCCCGCGGGGAACAGTCTCCCTGCCAGCCCAGCTTTGGGCTCTGTTGTATAGCCTGTTTAGAGGGGCTCTGTAAGGGAACCCAATAAAGCTGACCCCACAGGGAGAAGCCTCCCCACTGGCCCAGCTTCAGGCTCTCTTCAGGCAGGGGAAAGCCATGCCCAGCAGAAAGGATGAGGTGAAATGCCTCCCAGGGGGCATTTCACCCCCTCTGGTCTGCTGTTCATGGGGAGCCACAGCCAAGAGAAAGGAGAGAGTGAAATGCCTCTTGGGAGGGTCTTCACCTCTTCCTTTCTGCTGGCTGGGAAGAGGTGAAATGCCCCCTGGTAGGTACTTCACCTTCATATTTAACTCTCTGGGTTTACTCCTCCCTGCTTTGAAATAGTGGGGAGGAAAATCAGAGGGTTAAATGGCTCCCAGACATTTAAACCTTCCTGATCTGCTCCCTAGCACTTTGATCTGCTCCCTACCACATGGGAGGGGGTAGAACCAAAGGGTTAAGTGGATCCAGTTAACCCTCTGGTTTTGCTCCACTTCAAAGAGGCAGGGAGCAGAATCAGATGGTTTAAATGACTCCAGTTTTGCTCCCCACTGCTTTTGTGGGGAGCAGAAAATAGGAGTTTAAACTTTAAATGTCTCACAAACGTATACAAACTGGATTGATTTGCAAAATGGCATATTGACTCATGTAGGTTCATGGTTCAGACATGAACCACGAACTAAGCAGCAAAAATGCCCATCCCTATAACTGTTCCTGAAGCACCTGTGTGTAGGCTGCCAGGCCTCCCACTATGGTAGGAGGTGTCCTGCTGATAGTCTCTGTTCCCTTCATGTGTTCCAAGCAGCTGTGGGAGAAAAAAACCCAGAAATAAAATAACTGCCAGTTTCTGCACCAATACATCCTTTCTTGGTACAATCCAAAGGTGACAATTTCCAGGTTGTACTCAGAAGTGATATAGTGATGCCAGCAACATTGGTGACATCAGCAACACCACACACCTTCCCCCTTGTCCCTGACCTCAGACCTCTCACTGGTTGCCAGGCTTGGATGTATCTACCTCGGAGTTACCAGGCCTGGGAACCCTACCAGTGTGTAAAGCAACATCTTTTTATGTATGCAGTTAAGTCAAAGGGTAGAATGAAAATGTTTCAGCAACACGTTTCACACCTACAGGGACTGCCTGAACATCACAGTATAGTAGAGGAACTCTGTGAGGCACAGAAATATCTGTCTTCTCCTCTTTCTATAACCATCTGTTTACCTTCTCAGTCTGTTCCAATGGAGAACAGCCTTAAAGCAGCAAGCCTCCATCCAGCCCGCTGTTTCCCAGCTCTTTTAGCAAAGCATAAAAACCTGGACCCATTTGGTATAAATGTTCTCTCAAATATTTGTTTTATGTTCTCATGATTCATTCAGAGAATAGAGGAAATGAGTGGAAGTCCACCCTTCTTCAGAACCAGTTTCTCTATTTTGTTATAGATCTATTGGTCCAGTTCCTGCTGAGTTTGCACAGCCAGTCCTCAAATTATTTGAATACAGGAATTGATTCCATTGAAAAGCAATGTGCTTGAGGCAATATGATAATTTCACAGAGCCAGTGCTGTAGATGATCAGCCTAGGTTGCGAACTAAGAGGGTCAAGCTAACAAAATAAATTATAATAAAAATATACAAATATTTATTAGGGTGTATACATGATTAAAACATACATAAGGTTAAAAGAAATAGTCAAAACATCAGACTTAAAGCTTATATCATTCAAAGTTGATTGTTATACAAATCCAATTGATGGGTAAAACCTTTGACCTAAGGACTATATGCATTTCGGCCGTTTTGGGCCTTCCTCAGTGGTCAATATTCTTTAGTTTACACTGACACACATCCAGAAATACATGCATAAAGAATTTGTGTGTGTGTGTGTGTATACACACATATGAATGACCAAGTGTTGCTTTCTGAAATTGTTGGGAAAAAAGAAAAGAAAAAGGCCAGATTATTATATATCAAATATATATAGTCATTATATGTAATAATATTTTTTCTTGAAAATAATAAGAAAATTTTACTGGGGTTATCTTGTATGCTTTGCATTTGCTACAAGTTTATATATTGGACCATAGATAGTAGCTGTACAAATTCTCCAAACTATTCTACATAAAAATAGAAATATAATTAATAAATGGTCTAATTTCTAGAATAATTTTAGCCTAGAAAATATTTAAATTAGCCAACAAACCTGATAGTGATTATCCCATTCATCAGGATGTGTGTCACTTCCATCAAAGGTAGTAGTCGAATTACAAACTGCTAGCATTACATCATTATATAGTAGAACCCAGGGATGATGCAATCACCCATATGCATTGCACAATGCTATTGCCAAGGAAAGGATTACAAGGTGGGAGGGGGTGAAAAGGAGAGAGAGAGAATTCAAAGTGGGGGGGTCACTAGGTCAGCACAACCAACTGCAGAATGACAGGTGCATTTTTTCAAAGGGTTCCCTTTTTTATTGGGTTCCCTTTCAAAGGCAGCAAGTCCAATCCACTTCTTCATTCAGGACTCAAGAACAGAATGAAGAAGTGGACTGGACTTGCTGCCTTTCAAAATATGCACCTGTCATTCTCCATGGAGGAAGGGTGGGATATAGCATAATAGATCAGTGATATTCACTCAGTGGCTCAGAAGCCATATGTGGCTATTTAACATACCACCTGTGGGTTTTCTGAGCACTGTTCCTCAATGCAGTACCCATCCCATGTTCCAAAAAAGAGGAGAAGACTATTGCCCAGGAAGGCTTGAAGCTGACAGGTGGTTTGCTCTTTGACGCAGCTGTCCCCTGAGAGGATGGTGTATAGGTAAGCTGTGAGCTTCCCTAAGCTGCAAACCTTTTTCCTGGGGTAGAAGTAAAGAGCCAAACCTCTCTAACAATCTCCAAACAACCCTCCCCCTCATCCTTCGTTGTAGCCTCTTGCACTTCTGTCTATCTATCTTGCACTTTCTCAAGATCTCTAGCCGAGCAGAAATTTTGTGCTGGATTTTTGTGACATACTGTTGAAATGATTTATCTCCCCCCAATGGATTAACTTGTGGCAGTGGGCTGGAATAAAGGTGTGAATTTACTGAAATGCAGATGAGAAAGCAGCAAATATGTGAAAAATTGAAATGACAGATGTGCTTGAAGAAGCTTTAGATTAGATGCTTGATCACCTTGGTACAACAAAAAATAAATATCTGCTTGATTTACAAATAGAGAAGGTCTTCTGTATAGAAAAAGAATGATTTGCTAATTATTTTTAAATCCCAAGCTCTTTAAAAGCATTTCCCAGGCATTTCAACAAGATGGATGGAAATCGTTTTGTTTTTTTTTACCTTTGTAAATAAAATTTTGAAACTAACAATATTGTGACCTTCCATCCCACACTGTATAAATAATCTCATTATCACAGCAGTACTACATGGAGTCATTGGCCATTTTAGAGTTGATTCTCTGCAAACAAAATACAAAACAAATTTGGAGGTTCTTCTTCCATTGAAATATATGAGACTTTCAAGCACAGCTGAAACAATTCCACTAAGTCTAGCACCTTTGTGTGTTTGTTTGTGTTGTATATATCTTGGTTGTCACAGGCTTTTGCTTAAAGTAAAATTTGAAGAAAAATGTGACCGTTAAGTTCCCCCTCAGAGATAACCTCCAAGGAAATGCAAGAAAACCCAAAGGTGTTTTGATGAGAGAAGCAACATTTCTGAAGAGGGTATGAACTGAGGAACCATGTAATCACGTACTGTTTTATCTTTAGATAGCATATCGCACATTAAACTGGAAGAACAAACCATACTTTGTATCTTAAGTTGGTACACCCTAAATTGAAATAAGACTCTTTGATTACTATCTCCGATTTAGATTATAAGATAATTTCTTGGCTTCCTGAATGGAAGGCTTTACAAACTGTATTCTGAACCATTCTCATTTTGGCTGAGACAAACTTAAAGGTCTATAGCAGGGGTCCTCAAACTACGGTCCGTGGGCCACATGCGGCCCACCGAGGACATTTATGCGGCCCACCGAGTGTTTATGCCCGCCCCCCCCGCCCGGAGCCACCTCCTCCTCGGGGAGCGCAGCAGCAGCGCCCCTGCCCGCCTGCCGGGCTCCTCCTCCCGAGTAGCCCCATTGGGAGAGGCACTGCCGGCTCGCTCACTAGGGCGGCAGGCTCTTAGGGGCGGCAAATTGCCGCCCTCGCCCCCTCAAAGCCGCCCCCCCGTGGCCTCTTTCTTCCTCCAGCAGCCCTGGGCGGCAAGAGCACCCAGGAGCTGAGGAGGAGGAAGGGGCGAGCAGGCTGGTCGTGGGGGAGGGGGCGAACGCGGCGGTGGGACGAGCAGGCTGGTGGGGGGAGGGGGCGAACGCAGCGGCGGGGCGAGTAGGCTGGGGGGGAGGGAGCGAACACGGCGGCAGGGCGAGCAGGCTGGTGGGGGGAGGGAGCCAACGCAGCAGCGGGGCGAGCAGGCTGGTGGGGGGGAGGGGGCGAACGCGGCGGCCCTCCAATGGTCTGAGGGACAGTGAACTGGCCCCCTGTTTAAAAAGTTTGAGGACCCCTGGTCTATAGCTTCAGTCCAGAGAGCAAGAGCAGAAAGAGATTTGGAGGCCATAGATTTGGAGGCCATAGATGCTGAAGTGACAGTAATTCACTGTTACAAAAGAACCACTAGGAAAGAACTACTAGTCAGTGTTGCTAAACTACTATGCTTGTCCCATTATAATGGTGAGCTTTTTTCTTTAAGCAGCAATCTGTTTTCAGAAAAAATATTTTTAGCTAGCATTTTTGGGGAAGGTTTGACAGGAACTGTGAGAATGACCAGGTCTTATCAAATTTAAAAGGAAAGCCCAGAGAGTACTATTTTGCAATCCCTTATGCAGAAATCTTCTTTTTCATTTATGCTCTGCACTTGTGTATGTTTAAACTCATTGGCAGGATCCTCATGATGCAAAAGGGACATCCTTCACAGGTATCCAGGTTGTGCGTATGTGGAGAGCACAAGGTTGAATCCTACAAACAGTAAATGGATGGGGACCAACAGAGTTGATTTCTTTCCCTTCTATCAGATGCCCTTGCTCCACCCAAAAGAGGCTCCTGACGGTTTAGGGATGCTTGAGTAAAGAGCCAGATGCAGCTTGGGAACTGTAGTTTGAAGGCAGAAATCATCATCTTCCCACTTGCACTGCTTTTAATTAAGTGATGGGGGGGAGGGCTGTTTGCCACATCCCTCCACATTTCATCTCACTCTGCTCAGTGCTCTGGAGAAACTTTTCAGGGAGCTGCAGGGGGAAATAAAAGATATTTCTTCCATGAACCTTGGTAAATTGGGTCCAAGCCAAAATTCCCATTTGTTGACTGCAGCTGACCAATATCTCTTGCCTTTTCTCCAAATTTGGTTTGGTGTGGTGGTTAAGTGTGGCAGATTTTAATCTGGAGCATTGGGTTTGATTACCCACTCCTCCACATGAAACTGGCTGGGTGCCCTTGGGTCAGTCACGGTTCTTTCAGAGCTGCTTTCTCTAGAGCAGTTCTCTCAGAGCTCTCTCAGCCCCACCTTCCTCACAGGGTGACTGTTGTAGGTAGAGGAAGGGAAGGAGATTGTAAGCCACTCTGAGACTCCGAGTGAAGGACAAGGTATAAATCCAACTCTTCTTCTTCTTCTCCTCCTCCAACCACTTGAGCATATGTAATGGATAGGGGGAAAAAACAATGAAGAGGCACAGGGATCGCCTTAGCACTGCTGGAGCTAATAAGGGAGTGAAGAGATGAATGCTTGTGCAAAGCATCTCAGTTCTACATCCCATTATAAAATTTGTCCACAGGAGGCATATAAACATAGCAGTTACTGTTAGATGGCCAGGTGCAAAGAAGGACATATCTCTTGAACCTTTAGAGGCTGGAATTACAGCAGATGCAGTTTTACTTGCTTACTCCGATCTTTCTTCCTCACAAGATATATAGATAACTATCTTCAAGTACTTAAAGGGCTGTCATATAGATAATGGTGCAGAGTTGTTTTCTGTTGCCCCAGAAGATTGGACCAGAACCAACAGGTTGAAATTAAATCATAAAAGTTCTCAGCTAAACATTAGGAAGAACTTCCTGACAGTTAAAGCTGTTCCTCAGTAGAACAGGCTTCCTCAGAAGGTGATGGGCTCTCCTTTGAAGGTTTTCAGTGGCTAGATGGCTATCTGTCAGCAATGCTGATTCTCTGAAATTAGGCAGCTCATGAGAGGGAGGGCAAGAAGGGTTGCCTCAGTACTTAGATCTTGTGGTCCTTTCTTACACACCCAGGGAAACACTGATTGCCACTTTGGGGTTAGGAAGCAGTTTTTCTCCAGGCCAGTTTGGCCAGGGATCCTAGATATTTTTTTTAGTCATTTAGTCTAATTTGTTGCTCAGTGCAGGAAATCCAAAGTAGATCATTCCTGCTAGATGGTTCACAGCCTCTACTATCTTGTCCCCCCACTTAGAAGTGTACACGCACTAGAACATAAGAATTGGCTGCAGCTATGCACTTATGTACAGCAGGTTGTGTACACACAAAAAAGTATGTGTGTACAATCACAGTGCATCCTAATTTACACACATTTTTCATGTTCTTACCCACATGCCTTAATTGTAGAAATTTTGGAGGGATCATCTCCTTTTTTTGTCAACTAAAGGTATCTGAATATACAGAACCTTGAAAGTGATTTCCCCCCAGAAGTTATTTTTAAAATAACTGAAGAAAATGAAGCAAAATATAATGTTAAAGTCTCAGTAATTTTAATTTTAAGATTGGAGTAATCTTTCCATTGTATCTGTATCTACTGTACATGTATGAACCCAGAAAATTTCATAGCTGTACATCTAAAGCTAGATTTGTAAAAAAAATACACTTATAAGCCTTTTTTCCAGCTCTGCCACCAGCTAATGAGGAGAGGAAAAAATTCACTGCCATGGCTTCATACTAATCTGGCAGAGATCTGCAAAGGGATGGTTCAGTAGTTCTGATGCAGCCACCTTTCAAAGTTCCTAATAAAAGAGTGACAAATAGCTGTAAAATCCTAAAGTATCAAATGGCAAAACTGAACATTTATGTAACCCAGTATATTGTTGGCTACTTATATCACTCAGGGAATTAGAATACATATATTTGTGCCAAAACATGCACAAAGATGTATTTATGTCTGTAACCACTTGGCATTATATTCATCATTGGCTTTTAAAATAAAACTTCTTCTCATGCCTGAAGAAACAGAGACCTTGTACGTGCAATTTCAGATCTCTGAATTCTTTATAGATTCCAGTGATACCTGCTGCTTCCATCTGATGTTCTCTGCTTTTCTTTGTACTTTGAGAAGGTGCAAATTGCTTTGACCCAGTATAATACTAAATCTTTGTGCTTAGGCTTGTAATGCTAGAAATACTTACTTGGAAATGTATGCCCCTGGAATCAACAGAATTTAGAAAAAGTGAGGATCTCAGTTCTGATTAAAATTAAGTGTTTGAAGTGGTGACTATTGACTTTTCCACTGGTGTAGGACAAAGAAAGGGTCTCTTTTTACCTCAAAATAAGCTCTGTTAGGAATTATGGGACCTGTGTATACAAAAAGACACATTGGATGGGGCTACAGTGAGGAAAACAATCAAGTAGCATTGTCTCTGCTTTCCCTCCCAAAGTTCAGTTTTTCCATAATAGGTCAATAAGAAAGGCACTTCATAATATCAAGAATGAATAATAAAGATACATAAATACCAGGAAAAACATGATAAGTAAAAGCTAATATGTATAAAGAGCAAAAGAAGATCACTTACAAAATAGACAGACTTATGACTAAATATATCTTTCAAAATAGGTTTTTACTATAATAAAAAGGGTTTTGTCGTGTGAAAAGGAGTTACACATATTAACATTTTATTTATAATTTTTATTCTTTCTAACTATATTGTTCATTAATATCTAGAAAAGCTGATTCCTAACAGTCCTAAGGGGCAATGTCTCTGTTCTTTTTGGCACTCTCCTCTTGGATAAGGAAGACCAATGGGTTCATTTATGTCTCCTTCCTCAGCTGTCACTGCTGTTTATCACAGGCCACAGAGGAGCTGGCTGTTATACTCCTCTGACATCTATAATGTTGATTCTCTGTCTGCATCAAAAGCTGTAGAATGATGGATGTGAGCTCAAATCTACAAATACAAATAGTACAATGTGAAATATTCAAAGCCAATTTACAAGTCGTACAGAGGCTCAAATAGTATGTTGTTATAAGATGTCTTCCTTTTGCTTTTCCAAAACATATCTCACACTCCAAAACAGAGTTCTGCTGGATCCCCAGCCATATGCACACAACAAATTGCATTTGTAGATGTATGAAGATATATTGCATTTTGTATTTGTGCCATATTTGTTATATTTTATTCTGATCTGTATGTTTATTACCAGGGGTCTTTTGGGGGGGGAGCGCACCGGAGCACAGCTCCGGGAGCTCAGGAGCCAAGCCCCGCCCCCAGCCGGCGTCCCGGGGAGTCTTTCAGGCAGCTGGATGTCAATTTCAGCTCCATTATATTCTATGGGCCATTTAAGTCAATGGTGAAAACATAGGGTATATTCTGGGAGCTGGAGGGGAGGGGGTTTGAGGGAGAAGCTCTAAACTCACAGGGTACCTGATGGAGCCTCTCCCCAAGATACCCACCAAGTTTCAAGAACATTGGATCAGGGGGTCCAATCTTATGGGCCCCTAAACAGGTTGCCCCTATTCCCTCCATTGTTCTCTATGGTGGGAAAAAATAACTTTTTTTCTCACCATAGAGAACAATGGAGTGAATAGGGGCAACCTGTTTGTGGGCCCATAGAATTGGACCCCTGGTCCAATGTTCTTGAAACTTGGTGGGTATCTTGGGGAGAGGCTCCATCAGCTCTTCTGTGAGTTTGGAGCCTCTCCCTCAAACCCCCTCCCTCCAGCTCCCAGAATATACCCTATGTTTTCACCATTGACTTCAATGGCCCATAGGATATAATGGGGCCAAATTGCCGCCAAATTTCTTTCATTCCCTCCTTTACTTCTCTCTTTTTCCTGTTTCCCTCCTTCTTCTCTTCTTCTCTCTTTCTTTCTTTCCCACCTTATTCTCTTCTCTTTTTCCTCCTTTCCCTGTTTCCCTCCTTCTTCCCTCTATTTCTTTCCCTCCACTTTCCTTCTCTTTCTTTCCCTCTTTCCTTCCTTCTTTCCTTCTCTCTACTCTCTCTCTTTCCTTCCCTCTTTCCTCCTTCCGTGGCCCAACTCTCATGAGAAGGAGTTTAAATTTTAAACCCCTTCTCTCTTTGCTCCCCCACCCAGACCAGCTAGGGAAGGGGGGTTTTTTGAAGATGCCTCCCCCCCTTTTGCTTCCCCTTCTGACATCACTTCCGGTGATGTCAGGGGGCGTGGCATATGCTAATAGCCTAATAGCTCATTAGCATACCATATGCTAATGAGCTCCTGCAGCTGTTTTTCTACAAAAAGACTCCTGTCTATTACTAATCTTAAGAACATTTTCCTGGAAGTAAGTTCCACTGAATAGACCTGAGCAGGATTCTGAATAAACTTGCTTCTGCTCTGTCACTGTAGTGTGACTAGGAATCAGAACCCAGGATGGGATTTGCAGATATGGAGGCAAGTCTATGTGGGCAGACGTAACAAGCTTGATTTTGAGTGGGTATTTGATGTGTGAGGTCAGATGCACCAGTCCCATGTATTGCTGTTTTATGGACAGTACATGGCCCCTATGCTACCTTTATGAGCCTATGTGGTTATTTCACCACATTTAAAGTTTAACAAATTACTCTCTGACCACTTCTAGAACCAAATGACATTCAAAACAAACAAAACAGATCACAAGCCAGACTTTATCTAGTGAGCACATGTATTTTTCTTTCAACTATTCCATTAAAATGTGACTAGGTGTCTACTTGGGTGGGGTTGGGGGGCTGACAACTGCTTATGAAAGCCACAAGAATACCGGAAAGGAGCTATGTCAGATATTAAGCAAAAATGAATAGATAACACTATCAAAACAAAATAATGGTTGTTGGCTTTCTCAAATATTCTCTGCATTCCATTATGGAGAGTCATGGGTGCCAGGGGAAAAAAAAGATATTTTTTTTCTCAAGGCAGGATGCTATTAAGTCAATGTGTGTGTGTGTGAAGTGGTGTCACAACTGCCTTTTGGTGACCACCTAGAGTTTTCAAGGCAAGATACTGTTGATGGGGTGAAAGAGGGACAGGAAAACCGGTGGAACAAGGCAAAAACTGGCCAAATGTTCATCATGAAACTTTACAAGGAAATCTTATAATATGGGTTGAATCTGTCATAAAACAGTGATATGATTTTGTTCAGTTTCCCCTTCTTGCTGCAGCCCCACCTTAATCCCAAAGGCATATTTATGAAGGTCTTCATCAAGCCATGATGGCCACATCTCTCCTGCAAGTACTTCCCACTCACTTTTGATTCCTAGAGAGAAAAGAATATGTGTTCTTCATCATCTTTGGGTTTTCTTATGGCTGCCAAATCTGTTCCTTAACATAGACCACTATAATCTAATATAGTTGAATTACTGGCATCTTCCTCCCTTCAAGCTCTACTTTAAAAGCTGTATGTTCTAAATTCTTTTTCGCCTCCTATCCATGACTACACTCCTGTTCTAAATAAAACATCATTAACATAGTTTAAAACAAACATCCCAGGTACATCCCTAAGCAAAATTACACCCTTCTAAGTCTAGTGAAGTTTAGAAGGGTGTAACTCAACTTAGAATGGTACTTTTAATTTCTCCTGTGTCCAGCATTACCAAGGTGTAAAAGAATTGCTAGAAGGCTGACCCAGTTCTGCCAATTAATGTCCTAACGAAAAAAATCTCTTCCATCTTCATTTGTCCCCAATGTTATGCATTCATGTAGAGTGCCAAATTGAAAAAAAAAATGAGTTAGATGTGGTTAAAGTATTAATCAGACATCTAGTCTAATGTGTATTGATAAAAATAGGTACAACTGAGCAGAAAGTGACACAGTACTAATTATATTCCATATTACCATACGTGGCTGGAATGCTCATGCAGAAATATCTGCAAGTAAGGGACACTCATCTCTATTGCTGAAGGATGCATGGAACATTCAAAACTCATATACTAACATAGAGTTCCATGTGCACACTCTAGTGACATGAATATGACCTTCATGTACACACTTGTGTACACTGGAAGCACAAGATTATGATCCCTTGTCTCCTCCTTCCTCAAAATTTAAAACATAAGCACATGAATGAGAAACTCATCTCTTTTTTGCTTATGTAACTTATAAAGTCTTGAGAAGAACTACTGATGATGATGATAATGCATCCATTCAAAGTTGCCACCTATTTCATGTTTGTCACACTTAAATATGGACAGTATGACCTGTCACTGTTATGCAGATTGTAAAGACTCACCGAGCCTAACTGGTTACACTAAAAAAAGCCATAGGAAAACAAGAAATATTGGTGTGGTAGAGTTATGTCAACAATTATCTGTTATTGAGTCCAGATGTGCTATATTAGTTGTTACAAAGTTGTTACGAAGTTTCCGTTCATGGTGCTAGAGGTATTTAACTGAAGGCCATTTAATTGCAAGGTATTTAACTGCAAGGATGGTATTTAACTGAAGGCCATATCATTGTCTGTACAACTGAACTTCATGGTCAACAGGGTAATAAAATAAGGTCATCCACACACAAGGCAGGGGTTTCTGCCTATTTGGGGACTCACCAACAATGCAAATGTTTAATATATTTATAGTCTGCCTTTCTCATTGAGGCTCCCAGATCTGAGAACAGTTGAGCATTAAAGGGAGGAGACAGAAGGAAGGTTTGGATAACCTGAAGGGCATTTGGTAAGGGACATGTCCTAATAGTTAATCCTAGCACTCATATACAGACTGTCTCAAGAGCTATCAGTCTGCTCACATGAGTGTTACATTACATTCATGCTTTTGTTTTACAAATGAGCCTCTATTGACCTTAAATTACTCATGCCCATAAACTGAAGTTGATAAGTCACAAAGAAGAAACTTTTTGGAACACTGTTCTAGGACACACTTGAGAGACTATATAAACACAATCTAAACTAAGACAAAGGTTTTATAGTTAGGATTTATAGTTAGGATGATGCCATATAGCCTATATACAATGGTTTGAAGTATGGAATTAGGATAAGAACTTTCTACCCATCCCCTCAAAATTGAAGTAACACCCACAGTTTTACTGTGATGTACTCCAAATGATGTCTGCAGTTCAATACTGTAGTTTTATGTGCCAGTGCAGAACTTCCACAGTGTCATCTTACTATCGACACTGTTCTTCATGTTTATTATCTCTACTAGCAGGGGTCATTTCATAGAAAAAGAGTTTCAGGAGCTCATTAACATAACTTATTGGCATAACTGATTTGTATATGCCACACCCCTGACATCACCAGAAGTGTGTCAGAAGGCAACACTCACCACTCAGGCTCCACTCCTAAAATCTCCAGATATTTCCCAACTCAGAGCTGGAGAGCCTACCTGGAGAAAAACTGCTACAAAAGCACAAAGAAAATAAGTCAAGATGTTAATTGGTTTCAATATAACAAACATTTATTATAAAATCAACAACTCAACAATTAATGACAAGACAGGAGTAGCAGCAATATTCTTCTCACTTCAAACCCATATCCTACAAGTGAGTACAAATCCCAGAGCACTGAGCCTATTTCCAGGGGTTGTCATTCCACTTTTCGACCTGTCATTCCAGTCCCAGGGCACAGATTCTATTTCTAGGGACTGTCTTTCCACTCTGGGGGCTGTCATTCCAGTCCCAGAGTATCCTATCTGGGCCCAAAGACTTTAATGGAAAAACCATTCCACATTTTCTTTGCAACTTTTTTTGTGCTGCAATGTATTTCAGTAGAGCCCATGAAAGTCAATTGGCATTCTTGGCTCCCATTATCTCCAATGGGCCTTCCTGTCATTCCTTTTATACATCCCAGTTAGTTGTCCCTTTGAAAATGTACCATGCCATTTTAAGTAACAGCAAAAAGAGGAGCAAGTAACAGCAAAATGAAGGGCATGAACATGTACAAAGTGCACATTTCTTGCCAATGTTCTTTCTGGGCTGCACACAGGGCAAAAGGAAATTTTAAGGTGTCTCTGCTACTGCACTCTTACTTTTTTGCTGCTATTACAAACCACAACATTCAAAAACCAGTGGGGGAACATTTTAACCTTCTAGGACATTCAGTTGCTGACCTAACAATAGCAGTTCTCTAACAAAGGAATTTCAAAGGGAGATTAGAAAGAGAGGTTGCTGAATTGCAACTGATACTGAAGCTCAAGACAATGCTAACTCCTGGATTGAACTGAGACCTAGGTTGTTTCTCTCATTAGCAATGCCTGCTATTGTCATTTGGCATCTGAAATCACTTCACTCTCCAAGATATAAGGACAGATGGACCCAGCTGTGAGCAGTGAGTCATGAAAGCTCATGCCCTGCCACAAATTTTGTTAGTCTTTAAGGTGCTGCTGGACTCTTGCTCCCTTTCACTAATAAGGAATGCTAGCTGTACTGTTAGGTTCCCCCTGCCCAACTGTTAGAAATGCAAAAGAGAATATATCTCTATCTCTCTGGCATGTTTTTAGTCCCCCCCCGAAGAGTCTGTAGGCAAAAACAGCTGGAAAGCAAACATTGCTGGCACTGACTCTCACTCTCTCTCTCTAGCGTACTCTCTTTAGCTCCCCCCCCCCAAGAAGTCTGCAAGGAAACAAAACCTTACCTAGAAGAAGTTGCTAGTCTTCTTTAAAAGAGCTAATAGCTCCATTTCCCCCTCTCTCTGGCTGTTCCCCCCTCCCTCCCCAGAGGAGGAGGGAAAGAGCCCTCAGCCTATCGAAGGAAGGCTCCTCTCCTTTCCCAAGCAGGAAATAGGAGACACTGGAGAGAGGAAGCTGCGATGCCAGAGGAGGAATACAAGCCCAGGGGAGGAGCAAAGGGAAGGGAAAGTGTGTGTGTGTTTGCTTGTAAGGGAGGAGGGGAAATACTGCTACTCTGGGAACACCGTTCCTGCTCATTCCTGCTTGAAATTACCCCTGTCTAAAAGTCATAGCCAGCAAAATGAATCCTGGGCTTGTATAAAGCTTAAGATCACAGCCTTTTGTGTGTCACTATATGTAACACAGCCATCTAAGGCTCAGTTCAAGCATTATGATTACGCTGAGTGACTTGCAATGCAGTCCTTTTAAGATGTTATTCTAGTATGAGTTCACCAAAATTAATGGGCTTAGAC
The DNA here is from genome assembly GCA_029375565.1 of Gekko gecko. Lineage (NCBI taxonomy): Eukaryota > Metazoa > Chordata > Lepidosauria > Squamata > Gekkonidae > Gekko > Gekko gecko. The sequence goes on along the minus strand of JAPDNY010000003.1, from coordinate 134,780,522 downwards.
TGGATTTACTGTGCTTAAGACTGCACTGTCAAGTACATCTACTTTTGGTAGTTATCCAAGTGTAGAACTTTTTTTGGTTCGATCTCTACTAAATTTCCACCATGGTATGAAGGTGAAGCTGTTTTCTCTAACTTCCTCCCTCCTATAGTAGCCCCAAATTTTCCCATAAATCTGTTTCTGGGAGATCTGGTACCTCCATGAATAGCTTAGTAGGGAAACTGATGTCTTGGGGAGGGAAGGATTTTCTGCTCCTTCTGTCCACATGTGTGGGTCCAAGCCTTTGTTTCTCCCCTCTGCTCCAGGTACAGTTCTGCTTGCATAACTGTCAAGCTCAGGCCTAACTTTTGATTTCTCTCAGTTCTGTTTCTTTTCACCTTCGCTTGTCATTTTGAATTCCGGGGGGGGATGTTGTTAGAGTGCATGAGAGTAGAGGCTGTAGCTTTTCTGAAGATGTGCCCGAGTTGGTTCCTGTGGGACTGACCTTGGAGTAACTCTCTGCCAGTCTAGTTTAGACCATATATCTGTCTATGTTGCCATAGTAATGCCAGGGGTAGGTGTGACGTGGATGGATGTGGAATTTTATACTTTTACCTATATTTTGTAATTTCCCATGCATTTTTTCAGTCCTAACAAAAGCTCTTGAACCCACAGCATCATATCTCTAATAAAGCATTACACTGCCAATAGTGTGTGTGGAGAGTGAATTAGCTGGGGACCTGACAAACTCTTTGGAAGTCAGATGGGCAAGTACCTTCTTTGAACATTCTCACAGGAGTGTGAAAATCAGATACACCATGACTTCGGTTCAAAGCCACTCTTAATCAATGATACAGAACTGACTTTGAGTACTTTCTCTGAAATGAAGTCAGATTTTATGTTTAGGAAGACTAGTCATCTAGCAGAATAAGAAAACCTGCTTTAAATTGAAAAGCAGGTAACCAGGTAATTGGATGTTACAACTTTCCAAACATATCCAGCTGTATGCATATTTCTTCTACATATGGCTATCTAAGAGACAAATCAGAAAAGATCAGATCCCCAGCACATTTTTCCTTCATAAACAGATGATGCACTGATTAAGATAAGGGTACTGGCACACAGGAAAGAGGTAAACACTCCCCGTTGCTATTTCTCCCATCTCCCATCTGTATTTTCTATTACCCCATTTGAAGGAAATGCATAGATTGCCTTTATGGTATATATAGATTTCTCCCAATCAGTATTGCTTTCCCTTCTTATTTTGCTATACCTGTTTATTTTATTTTGCTATTTTGTTATTTTTACTTATTTATTTCATTACTTATTTCATTATTTATTTTATTACTTACTTGTTTTGTCATTTTACAGTACTATCCATTTCAACTCCTTTATTTTGTCTAATGGTAAAAATTGGCCACTTGTATGAAGGTTATGGGAAATGTTATCAGACACATCTGCAAATTATGCAAGAAGCAATGAAATCTGGCTTGGTTTGCTTTCATGTCCGTATGTGAAAGCTCCTGCTCACTGAAGGACTATTCACTTAATTGAGCTCAATAATGATGCTTAAAGTACAGGCCGTTAAAGGCTAATTTTACATCCACTGACAATGTGACCCATGGGTACTGATTTTACTCATCTAAAGCAAAAGACAAAATGCAGAATGTATTCCTATCATGACATGTCCAGGTGATCAGGTGAACAGTTTTCTTGGCCAGTGTTTGACTGGTGACCTCAATCTCTCCTAAACTTTTTTTTTAATCTTGAAAAAGAAAATCCTCCCCCCCAAAAAAACCGCCACCTCTGCTTTTTCATGGGGAGGAATCCTTTTTGTTACCATGAGAAAATATAAATTCTGAACGACAACCAATTACATATTATACATTTCAAGGTAAATATGTTGAAATATTACAAGTTGACACTGATTAAACTTCAAAGACACAGGCATAATTCAGATGACTATCTAAATATGTGGACCTAGCATGTCATGAGACAGTGGAATCTCAGTTAATATCCACATTCTTGCTTGTCCTATCTCCTGATTGGACAAGTCTCAGGCATCTGATAGAGCAACCTAGCTGAAGCTAAACAGGTCTAGGCCAGCTCATTATTTGGATGGGAAACTTTCTGAGACTTTATTTGGGCAAATTGATTGAGAGGGTGGTGGTGTTACAGCTGCAGAACTTTCTGGATGATGCTTCCATCCTAGATTCTTTCCAGTCCAGTTTTTGCCCAGGACATGGGGCGGAGACAGTGCTGGTGGCCCTTACTGATGACCTCTGAAGGCACCAGGATTGAGGTGGTGTGGCAGCACTGTTGCTGTTAGACCTGTCGGCCGCGTTTGACTCAGTCGACCATCAGTTGCTGACCCACTGCCTTGCTGACGTGGGGATTAAGGGGCTGGCCCTCCAATGGCTTGCCTCTTTTCTCCAAGGTTGGGGACAAAGGGTGGCAGTTGGGGAACAGCAGGTCTGGAGACACCCTCTTAAGTGTAGGGTGCCTCAGGGGGCAGTGCTGTCCCCAATGCTATTTAACATCTATATGCACCCCCTTGCCCAGATTGCCCGGAGGTTTGGGCTTGGGTGTCATCAATATGCAGATGATACCCAGCTCTATCTGATGTTGGGCTGCCAGTTGGACTCCAGCCCAGAAGACCTCTACCGGGCATTGCAAGCCATGGCTGGTTGGCTCAGACTGAGTTGGCTGAAACTAAACCCGGCGAAGACGGAGGTCCTGGCCCTGAGTTGGGTCGGTTCGGGGTTGGGGCTTCCTCTCCCGACCTCCGATGGGGTGCTTTTGGTGCCAGCGTCAGAGGTTAGGAGTTTGGGAGTGCTCCTGGACTCCTCTTTAAGGATGGAGGCCCAGGTGGCAGCCACTGCCAAGTCGGCCTTTTACCATCTTTGGTTGGCTCAGCAGTTGGTTCCCTTCCTTGACCATGATGACCTGGCCACAGTGATCCATGCGATGGTCACCTTGAGGCTAGACTACTGTAAGACTCTCTACATGGGGCTGCTTTTGTTGCAAATTCAGAAGCTGCAGCTAGTGCAGAATGCTGCGGCCAGGCTGCTGATGGGTCTCACTAGGCAGGACCATATCAGGCCTGTCTTGAAAGCACTGCACTGGCTGCCAATAGTGTACCGGGTTCACTTCAAAGTGCTGGTTCTTACCTTTAAAGCCCTATATGGCCAGGGTCCGGCATACCTGAGGGACTGCCTTTCCCCATATGTTCCCCCCAAGGGCACTACGGTCGGGGACTCAGCATCGACTGGTAACCCCAGGTCCCAAAGATATTAAATTTGCTGTTACCAGGGCCAGGGCTTTTTCAGTGGCGGCTCCTACCTGGTGGAATGAGCTCCCAGAAGATATCTGGGCCCTGTGGGACTTGGCACAGTTCTGCAGGGCCTGCAAGACAGAGCTCTTCCACCAGGCTTTTGAGTAGGAGCCGCCACCATCACTATACCATCACTGTACCACCACCACTAAATGGAGTGGGTGTCATCGGGGAATGAGATGGCCCTGGGAGGAAGGATGGATTGCTGTACCAAGTGGAGTCTACTATGTCGCTCTGGGACCACCTTGTCATGTGTGACCTCATCTGTTATTTGTGACATCTAGAGCACTTGTATTTTTTATATGAATGATTGTTTTATTGCTTGTTTTATCCTGTTTTTACCTGTTTTAATCTTGGCATATGTGCCTCATTTGTTAGGTGCCCTGAGCCTATCCGGGGAGGGTGGGGTATAAATTTAAAAATAAATAAGTTAATTTATTATATCTTGAGTTTCCTGATTTAAAAACAAAATCATTATACCAATAGAGTAACTACATGAACAAATATTTTATGAGCCTTATGCATATGAAATTCAATATTGTTACCCTAGATGCTTCGAAAGTTAACAGTCATGTGAATCAGATATACATGCATTAGATGTCATGTCTGCTGATTTCTCAAGCATGGTACAGCAGTAAGACTAAACATAGACATAAGCATTCCAAATCACTTACATAGAGTTTTTATTTATTTATTTATGTTATTTATAGCCCGCCTTTCTCACAGGGACTTAAGGTGGATTACACATAGTGAATCAATACAATTGACATATAGAGAGATGGATTCTAGAGAGAATGTCTGTTGTTTTAAGGGGGAAAAGTTCATACACAGGAAGTGAGTAAAGAAGAAAAAGGAACAGGCAGTTGATATCTAGGGTTGATAACTGTGCACCTCTGTTTCCTCAAAATATCTAATTCTCAGCATGGCCAAATATGTGAATATTTAATTCCAGAGACTGGAAGTATGAACAGATGAGACAGATCTTTCTGCAAACCTCATAAATATCCCAAGTTTGCAAAAAAAATCTGAAAAAAATCTTAACCCCCTCCATGTGTTTGGAGTTAATCCCCCCAGTAACAGTAACTATTATTAATAATAAAGATGACACCGCAGTGTGAATTAAAGCACACCCTGCTTTAATTTAAGTTTACTTTAGTGGTCTATGACAATTTTACAACCAAATTTTAACATCTGTGGCACTATCTCTGCTTACTGGAAAGACAACTTTTGCACCTCCATTATATTCTGCAATTTAATGCTAGCTGAGCAATATCTATAACAGTGACTGGGACTGCAGATGGGAGACCATATGGTTTAACATCATGACATTTAACACCAGGACATCCAGACCTGAGAGCTGGCTGGCTGATCTACTGGACTACCAGTGACCAGTGACTTACCATCATTTGCCCACAGCCCAGGGCTGTTGGGGTCTATGGAGTTTCAGGTGTGGGTGGTTGGACTTGCAATGTGAGAGTAGATGCAGCTTATAGGTCTGGAAGCCTGCGGGTCTCCATCCTTGGTACCAGTTGGAGCCATCTGTGGGAGCCATTTCCATCGACCAACGATGCTTGGACCTGGGGCCGGTGACCAGTTGGTGGCCTCTCTGGGGGATATGAACACTACAACTTTGTGGAGTTTTCCTATAGCTGTTAGTGCTGACAATCTTGTTTGCCTTCATCTGTCTCCAGCTGGTTTTGGAAGCCATGACTGGATTTGGGTGACTTTGGCCTGCTGGGCCTGCGGCTGGTTTCCTCCTCAGCTATCTTTGACTGGCCTCACAAGCTCTGATGAGATTCAGGTGACTCTAACCTGCCAAGTGAGCTTGTCTGATCTTGACCAGCTTCTGATGTTGTTGCAACCTAGAGCCAGCAGGTTAGAAGGCCCGGGCTGTATAGAAGTTGGCCCTGAGCTGATTGGGACAGGGATGACGGGATAACTGGGTGAGTTCAAAGCATACCTTGATCCAACTTCCCAAGCCATAAGTAGGCATTTTTTCTATGGGTTGGATGTCAATTGCACGCTACCTGACTGAGCTGAATGGGAACATGTCTACTGGAAGCTTTATGCCTCAGCTTACTGTGTTTAAATCATGGCTTGGAACATCAGGCCCCAGACTGCCAGGACCACTAGTGTGGCCTGAGGACTATCAAGAATCTTGGAAGACAATGCAGAAGATCATGATCAGCTTTGCTTTCTTGCTAATTAGGAGTGGAATGTTTTAGTAATATGTCCCTGCCGTCCCTAAACTTCAGTAGTAAATTAGAGGGTTTAGTGTTTTACATTGATTAACTAGTTGATTAGAGGGCCTTTGGTCATTCATTAATCAATCACTCATTAGAATGTTTATTAGGTTTTGTACTGTGGGGTTGGGTGAGAGGTTGGCATAAATTGTGTTGGGAGGGTCAGTTATAGAACTGAGGTTTTATTGCTAGGTAAGTTTTAGGTTGTACAAGATTTTATATTGTATTAATTTGTTATTGATCTGTTAATTAGGAAATTGATTATTAGCTAGTGTTCCCTATGGTGATATTGTATGTTTGTGTGAGGTTGGGTAGGGTGGTGTAGAGGACAAATGAAGGGTTCAAGTGATTGTCTATTGTTTATTGCTGAATTACAGAAATCTTTGGGAGAAATTCTCTGGGACCTTCCTGAAGAATTAGCAACCTGTTAGCCACTAAACAGCTTTATAAAGACAGGTGATTTAATTAATTTTTAATTGACAAGGGAGGGTTTTTCCAACTATGAGTATTTGAGTTTTAACGAACAGATGTTCTTGTGTTAGCCTTTTTAAATAGGGAGGAAACTGCAGGTGTTTTTGCTCAGGTTAGCTTTGCCAATTTTCAATTAGGAACTGTCAATTTTTAAGATTTATGAGAACCTCTCTACATCAAAGGCTGAGTCCTGGAGAATGTTTCAGCTTCTGATTTTCAGTAATTTTAAATGAGGAAACATCAAAGAGGCTTCTCTTTCCTCCAGTTTGGGATACTCTAACACATTAATATTGATCTATTAGAGTCTATAAGTGATGTCTATATATATGTTTGCCTTTTCAACCTGTTTTAAAGAGGAATAGACTCTGTTGGTTTGTATAGACACTTATATGAACTGGACTGGTGTGAAGGCACCAGTAATTAATTGTCAGTTATGAGATGGATGTTCCATCCTTTGTTCCACAGGAATTAGAGAGTAATTGGTCAAGATGTTTTTAAAACTGACCTGGCAAGGATCCACAAGCAAAGTTTAAAAGATGCCAAAATTAATAAGGTTAAATAAAGTTCAATTGTATTTTCTATGGAAAATAAGCTTAAGTTTTTAGGGTGTTTTTATAAATGTTAAAAGATAAATATCTCTGGAGAAGTTTCATCCGGTACAACACATCGATGGGTGGCTTTGGGATCAATCCTAGCCACCCGACCCGTTTTCATTCTTTTTTGAGCCACCTGGTGCCGGGAGAGCTTGACCAACCCTCCCAGAGAGAGGGCTGGAGCAGGGGGCTTGTCTTTTTGTGCTGTAAATATATGGTGAGTAAGAAAAAGTGATCACTGGTAATTTAAAGATAAAAATGGTGGTAATAATGGAGATTAGTAGCTGAATAAAGGTGTCTAACTATGCTTTAATAGATTAGAATATTATAGTTAAGTTGTGAAAAATTAATATGATTTAGAGCGAGGTAAAGGGATTGTGATAGCAAAATATGTAAAGATGATTAAGACTATATGTGCTAGTTATGGGGGAAATTAATCACCACTAATAATAATGATGATGATGAATTGATAGATTAGTGGAAATTTGTTTTCAATATTAGAGGTTGGATTAGGAATGAATAATTGTTTAATTATAATTATTGGTATTAAAATATCTGCCATCATGTTTAAAACAATTTGTTAATTTTGGTAGAATTATGTGGGATACTGATTAACTTGGTGAAATCTCTACTTAATAGATAACAATACAAACATATAAGCTAAGTTTGATGTAATGGTTTCTGCAAAGGTTAAACCAATTTATTTACTGCAGTGATTGAATGGAAATTTTAAAGGGCAATAAAGGAAAAAGATTTAAAATACTGTAATGTCAAGCCCTATACGTACGCTATAAGCAAGGGAGTAATAGTCTATTGGAAGATGGGGAATAGAAATAGTTACAAACTTGATAGGTGACAAGTATAAACAGTGAATTTGATTTTCTCGCAGTGCCATTAGGAAAAGATAAAGTAATTCTGAAAAGGCAGTGTGTAAATTGTGCAGGAATTAGAGAGAGAAATAGCTATTTATTATAAAATTGACCTAAAGGTGGATTATAAGGGCAAAATAATTATGTCTGGTCTAGTGCTATTGTAAATCTGTGTTGCTGAAATGTAGAACTGTTACTTTAGAGTTGGTATTTATACTTTTGTTGATGTTTTTGTTAATAAGTGTATGGTTTAGGGTATTGTGTTAAAAATCCAATAAAATATATTGTCAAAAAAAAAAATATCTCTGAATGTTTATAGCTGAGAATGAAAGCTTATGGATAAAATGTTTTTGTATGTTTATTGAAAAAGAGAAAACTAGTTTAGCTTTAAGGAATTGTGCTTGAAATTATCAAGTTGGGAGATGTTCTAAAGATTTAAGAAAACAAAGTAATCAATCATGCACACCTGTTCATGAAGAATTTCAGATGGTTCTACCATAAATTATTGTGTGCTTTTAAGTTTTTAAGGATTAACCAGCTACTAACAAGCTGATGAAGTCATAGATACTGGAAGCCAAAATACAACACTTGTATTGTAAAAGAGGACCCTCTGCTGGCTAAAATGAGGTGGTGTATTTTACAAATTAAAAGATTTAATTTAGACAAAAAGAAGCTTTATAAAATTATTAAAAATATTCTGATGGAACAAAATAAAAACTGATTGATAGATTCAGTGCATCTACAAGAGCTTTATGTCATAGGCTATTTTAAAACATTAAAAGACTTCATGTAAAGGGTTTAATTCTTTAGAATGTCATTGTAATGATATATGCTTTCATATTTTGTATACCTTTTAGTGAAAATAAATTTATAAAATGCTTTAAGAATATTGTTATACTTTTATATGCATGTATTAATGTAAAATAACCATTTTTGTAATTAAAACATCTAGATTTTGTACTGAAAATGAACTTAGCCTCATTATATGTATAAAGTTCATTCAAAGGTGAAGTCTGGAGAACTAGCCAAAAGGGAAGACATCCATCATTTTTAATGAGCAGAGCACCTGCATTGTAGAGTTGAGATGCGGCCAAGTAACATCCTGTGTGTCAAATATGTGATTGATGACTGACCAGACAAATAAAACTGAACTGAGAATGTCTAAATGATGTCAGTGATGATGTAAAGTGAGGAGGAGCAAGAAGAGTATATAAGCAAGCTCCTGGCTGTAACACATTGAACATCCACGCTGAATTTTAGCTGTGAGGTATTCCTTGTTTGAATAAATTCATTTGTTACCCTTTACTGCCTGGATGATTATTTTAACAGTGTGGTTTATTGGCTAGCCACACAAGTCAAAGAACCTTAGCACTCTCGGGGCATTGGCTACAGTGGGGTGTATAAAATCTAGTGGGGGGACATTATGGAGTTGGGATCCCAGTGACTGGGGGATGTGGGAGATATGGTGGTGGTGTGAGGTTTCATAAGGGAAGAAAATGGTGATATGGTTGTTCTTGGTCTCTTTCTAACTTTTTCCCCATCCCAAGATATGATGATAATGGGCCTAGGATGTTGTACTTTTCTCTGGCACTGATGTTGTGTAATGACAGGTCCATTAATAATAAGACCTCCACTCTGTAAGATTACTTTGCAGCTCAAAAAGTGGACCTGACATGCATGACTGAGACCTGGGGGGGGGGGGGCAAGACAGTTGCCCTGAAACACCTGCCCCTGGATTTCTTGGGCCTTTGTCAGTCCTGGACTACGGGGCAGGATGGTGGTGATACTTATCCAAGAGTCTTTCGCCTTCAGGCCACTCCTCACTTACCAGCATTGACTGTGTTGGCCTGGCATGCAATGCAGAGGAGAATTTGGCTACCTGGCTGGTGTACTGATCACCTAACACACCGGCAGATATCCTGCCAAGCCTGTTGGAGGCAGTATCAGGTTGGGCTTTGGAGAACCCTAGACTTTTCGCTCTGGGGGACTTCAGTGTTCATGCTGATGATGCCACCTCCTCTCAGCTTAGTGTCATCCGTGGCAGTGTTGGGACTCTTTCAATTTGTATCCTCTCCCACACACCAGGCAGGCCACATGCTGGATTTGATTTTTATGACGGGGATAAATGTGGATCTGGAATTCATTGATGCAGTGCCATGGTCAGACTACTTTGTTTTGAATGCTTGCTTGAGTATCCCAACTCCTCATCATCTAGGTGGTGAGCTGATTTATGCTCATCCGCAGAGACTAATGGATCCTATTGGTTTCCAGATGCTCTGCAGGATCTGATGCCCCTTGGTGACTTGTTAGATGAGCTGGTAGAGGATTGGCATAGCTGATTCTCTGAAGCCATTGACAAGATTGCTCCCTGAAGCCCTCTTCATTCCCATGCCAAACTAGCCCCCTGATAAACCTCAGAGCTATGGAGGATGAAACAGGACCTAAGATAGCTACAGTGAGTGTGGTGGTGTACTCATGACAAGGCTGCAAGAACATCTTAAAGGACATTTATGAAAGTCTTTGAGATGACAGTGAAAGCCATTAAGAAGGAATTCTATGTGCCTTCCATTGCATCCTCAAGCTCTCACCCAGATCAACTATTTAGAATAATTTGGTCACTAACTTCCCTTTTGCAGGGAAACCAAAAGGATAGTAAATTGGCAATTAGCTGTGAGGCTTTTGCCAGCTACTTTGCAGATAAAATCTTGTTGCTCTGCTAAGACTTGCCAGCCAGTGTTGGCACAGTACATGAATTGTGATGCCCCTTGCCCATCTTCTGGCCCAACATTGGACCAGTTCAGCCAACTCTCCTAGGACGAGGTTGACCTTGGCTGCTGAGAAGCCCACCACTTGACTCCTTGACCCGTGCCCATCATGGCTGATGAAAGCTGGTGGTGAGGGAATATGGGTTCCCCCTGGGAGATATTATCAACTTGTCCCTGAGTTCAGGGACTTTCCTAGGGTTCTTGAAGGAAGCAGCGGTGAAACCACTCTTGAAAAAAATCATATTTGGATCCCATGGGTCCAGCTAAATACCACCCAGTGTTGGATCTTCCATTCCTGGGAAAGGTAATTGAGAGGGTGATAGCGAAACAACTCCAGACTTTCCTGGATGACTCCTCTATCCAGTCCAGCTTCAGCCCTGGCTATGGGATAGAGATGGTATTAGTCACCCTCATGGATGACCTCCCAAGGCACCTGGATCAAGATGGGTCAGTGCTGCTGTTGCTGCTTGACTTAACAGCAGCATTTGACATGGTCAGCTATGATCTTATGACCCACCACCTCACTGATGTGGGGTTATGGGGGATTGTCTTACAATGGCTTGTCTCCTTTCTCCATGGTTGGGGACAGAGGGTGGTGCTTGGGGATAGGGTTTCTCTGTGTTGCCTTCTGGTATGTAGCATCCCTCAGGGGCGATCCTCTTCCCAATGTTATTTAACATCTATATGCGCCCCCTCACTCAGTTGGTCTGGGGCTTTGGGCTGGGCTATCACCAGTATGCTGATGATACCCAGTTGTATCTGCTGATGGACTTAACTCCACCCCAGATGTTTTGACCAGGCCTTTAGGGACTGTGGCTGGCTGGTGGAGTCAATTGAAACTATATCCATCAAAGACAGAGGTCCTGTGTCTGAGCCATGAGGGAGTGGGATCAGAAATCTAGCTCCCAACCCTTAGTGAGGTGTTGTTAATGCCAGCACCAATGGTGTTTATGTGTTATCTTGGATGCTTCACTTTCTTTCTTTTTTAGAGTAAATTTTATTAAGATTTTAAACAAAATACATAAATGAGAATAAAAAAACATAAAGAAAAAAAAAGCAAAGAAGGGATTATATCTTGGTTTTCATCTATGACTGGTACAACTCAATTCTCTGTTCACTCTCTCTCTATAGATACATTAAAAAAGAAACTCTCTTTTTTGTACGTAATCCATTTCTCATCCTCTTGTTCTTCAAAACAATAAATTATCAGTTCTCTTTTTTCCATTTCATGGAAAAAGGCCATAAGTGGTTTCTAGTTAGCTATAAATGTAATTAATGTCTTTTCTCTAATCAAAGAAGTAAATTTAGACATCTCCACAAGTTCCATCATCTTCACTATCCATTCCTTTATTGTAGGTATTACTAAAGATTTCCACTTCTGAGCATATAACAAGTCTTGCCACCATTGTCATATACAGAAACAAAGTTCCATGTTTGGATGCCTCCCTTTCAATGGAGGCCTAAGTCACGAATGTTGCCAGATCAGCTTTTTACCATCTTCGGCTGGTCAGGCAACTGGTTTCCTATATCTTCTCCTGCAGCTTAGCCACAGTGATCCATGCAGTGGTCACCTCCAGACTGGACTACTGTAACTCACTGTACCTTGGGATGCCCTTGACTCTGACCTGGAAATTTCAGCTGGTCCAAAATAAAGTCGTGCAGCTCCTGACTGGGATGTCTTCATGGGCACATATACAGCCAGTCTGCATTGGTTCCCAGTTGTTCAACAAAGAGCTTTACGCTCCCTGGAACAACATCTTCTGGTGGTCCCTGCCCCCCAAAAATCTGCTTAGCCTCGACCAGGGCCAGAGCCTTTTCAGCTCTGGCTCCAGCTTGATGGAATACTCTCCCAAGTAGGATCAGGGCCCTGAGGAACTTATTACCATTCTGCAGGTCCTGTAAAACAATGTTGATCTGCCTGGCTTTTAGTTGAGGTGGCGGGTGCCCAAGTACACCAGTCTTCCCTGCTCTACCCCATTCCTTTTTATTTGTATTATGTCAACTTGTACCATTGGTGGTGTCGGATGGCCACTGCCCAACACTCTGATCCATTTTGGGCACACATACAGGGCTCATCTGGGAGCTTTTGTTAAATTGTTTATTCTGCCTTCTCATGAATTATGTTACTGGTTTTTTAATTGGACTAAACTGACATTGTTTTAATTGTTTTATTCTTCATTGTAACCTGCCCTGAGCCTGCTTGCAGGGGAGGGTGGGACAGAAATTCAATAAGTGAAGCAAAATGAAATAGAAGCAGCACCTATAGCTTTAAGAAACAAGTGCCCTCAATGACTGTTGCTAGGTAACTACAACAGTATTCAGATGGGTGGCTGTGTTTGTCTGAAGCAACAGAACAAAGTTTGAATCCAGGGGCACCTTCAAGATCAACAAAGTTTAATTCTGGGTATAAACTTTGGTGCGTCACTGGACTCAAACTTTGTTCTACAACAGTATTGTCAGTTGAAGTCTTGGTTTCTGTCCATAAAAGGCAGAGGAGGGGAAAGGGATCTTTCCAGGGTTGTTTTGGCCTTTGAGGACTCATTAGGACCAGGACCAGCAGCAACCACTGGGTGATTTGCTACCATCTGACTTGCATGACACATCCAGGACTCGCTGCTTGCTACTTGTCAACAGCAGCCCCCCCCGAAAGCCAGTGTTGTGTAATAATAACAGATTCAGATTAAAAGACCCTGTTTTGAATCACCACTCTACCATGGAAACTCACTGGGTGACCTTGGGTTAGTTACATATTCTCAGCCTAATTTACTTCAAACGTTTGTTGTGAAGATAAAACAGAAAGGGGGGGAGATGCAAGTTGCTTTGTGTGCCCCCCCGGTAGAGAAAGGCAGGTTATAAATGTAGTATATATAAAGTCCTTTAATGGAAAAAATAGGAATATGAAGCTAACACCCAAGTGATAGAGAAAAGCATGCAATGGAGAGACAGCAACTCTGTTCTAAAATAAAGTATGATATTGGGCAAGACAAGGACAGCTACCTAAGTACAAATGCCTAAGTTGTTGTTGTGAAGCTGTAACCCAGTACAGCTACTGACTGTATGTTGCACAGATGAAGAAATATAGATGGGCAATTATATGGTGTCCTATTTATAGACTGCCAGTGTTTGAAGGGGGGAAGTATTTCAGACATTCTTCATAAGCAACAGAATGCTATTTTTTCTCATTTCTCATTGTTTATTTAGGGCATTTCATTTCAACCCTTCTCCTTGAGGACAGATAGCATCACTTTACCTCAGCCCCATATCCTTTGTGTACTTTTCTGTCATACACCCTTATCCAGCTACTCTTTCCTTGGGTCCCACTTTCTCTGTCCATTGCATTCCAACTTGCCTCTGAGACTACATTTCCCTTTACTTCCCTACCTCCTGTGACCTCTTCACAGTCCTCAGTCAGTCCTACAAACCTATTCCTGTCCCCATGGTCATTGATGTCAGTCAAATAGCCAATGTTATCTTTTCGCACAGTAGCTACGAACTTAGCTTTTTGAGCAATAATATTCTGTGACGGTTTATGTGCTCAGCAACTCATGTCAGAGGTTTTATTACCGAGTATATGATGTAATGTAAATAATGGATGTTAATGAGGATTCTACATAGCCTGTGTGTATGGCCTGGAACTGTTTTGCATGTAAGTGAACTTCTTGCTTTTTTATCACAAAATGAATAGTTAAGACTTTCATTTAATGTACCACTTTCGGCTTCCCCACCCCCATTTTTTTTTTCAAGAAAAAGAGTGGTGAGCAAACTCTGTTCCAAATGTCCTAACATATTTGTATAATTTTTCAGACATTTGGAAGTGTTACAGAAATCCACTACAGTTATATTCATGCCAGCAGATGATAATAATGCACCAAGGAAACTGAAGCTGTCAGGAGTGCTACTGTAATAGCAAAATCAGTAAGGCTGAATATACTGGGAAAAACATCAAAAGAGCAACGCTCTTATTCTGGTACAGTTTCACAGTCTAAGAGTATAGATGGAAGAGATGCATACACAAAGTGAATCGCTCTGTGACCTTTTGTTTAGTCAGTGTTGAAGGTTCTTTTCTGTGAACACAAGGTCACCAAAACAAAAAAAGGTAGCAAGGTCACTGGCGGGTTCTTAGAACACAACTGTAGAAGAATCAACATTCTAAACAAAATAGTGATCCAAATTCTGAAATCAGGATTCTTGTCTTAGATTAGATTATAAATGGATCCCTCAGAACAGCTGAGACCACTAAACACTATCAGTTATTTACTGCCAAGACCCAATCAAGAAAGGGAATAAATACACTTAAACCAAGGTAAACGAGGTAAACCAGTGGGCAGGGGGTTCTCAGTTTGCAAACTTATTAATATGATATTGACCACTTAGGACATTTCAGATATAAATGAGTTTGGGGCACATGCCCTGTGTTATAATTTTGTACCAGACCTTAAATAAATGATGTTTGCACCTTGTTCAGTATGTAGGAAAGAGGCATGAAGTTCATGGCATGTATGAAGAAACTATCCATCTGTTCCAAAAAAGATCCCAATAGGAAAATGCTGTGGATGCGACCTCTGTGTCCTTGAAACTTACCCTGAAAAGCAATTACAGTCTTAAAAGAAACTAAAGGAAATTGTTCCAATTTGCAGACTGAACTACCAGTTTCCTCAGTGGAGTAAAATATCATACCTCAATTCCTGAGGGAAGAATTTGACTGAAACTGTCTACTGTTCTCTGTATGCTTATCACACCTGCTTAATTGCCTCTTACTGTCTTGCACTTCTTGGTCTTACAGTGATAAGAATCTAAAATGAAAGTAATCTGTTAAAAAAAGCTCTGCTATTTTAACAGAAAAGTCCAAAGTCAAATATCCCTGTTGATGACACAACGCATATTCTGATAGCAGGTACCCATTCTCCAAGTATGGTGCTATTATGCACAACTTCAAATACAAGAAGTTTCCTAAGAAAGGCAGGAATCTGAGACGCACAAAGCTGGTTGTCTGATCCCTTGAATATGGTGTACTTTAGGAGTCCATCATCTTTCCCATGTTTAATGCTTAGATCAGGCCTCTATTTATTTATTTTTCACACTTATATACTGCCCATCCCGTAAATGGGCTCAGGGCGGGTTACAACATTTCCATAAATACAATAAAATTTTAAAACACATTATAAGCATATAAAATCAATAATCATAGCTTGTCGTAGGGAGAGTCTGGCCCACTGATGTAGGTAGGTATGGCTGGTTATCGGTGGGTGGGAGACAGCAACCTCAGGGAGACAGAAACCTTGAAAGAGACCTTCTGGAGCTTTAGGGTTGGGAGTCATTAACATATTAGGATATTCAGATTTAGGACAAAGACTGCAGCACCTGGAAGCTTAGTTAATGAAATTAACTAATGAAATTAACTAATGAAATTAACTAAGCCCCAGATGCTGTGGCCTTTGTCCTAAATCAGTGTTTGGAAGCTGTGGTCCAGTAGTCCAGTACAGAACAACTTAAAATTAAATCTAGACAAGACAGAAATTGTTGGTTGGAAGCATATTTTTTTTTATAGAGGGGATTGATCTTACTATTTTAGATGAGCTGAAAGAATCATTGTCAGAATAGGTGATAAACTGATGGAAAGTAAATTGTTATCTCTCTCTCTTTCTGTTGTTTGAGAAACAAGTGACACAAGTGCTTTTCCCCCTAATCATACCTTGCTAAGAAATTGCTTTTTCTTCAAGACTTGGTTGATTTAACCATACTGATTTGTGCTACCATAACTTCAGCTAGATTATTATAATAGGCTCTATGTGGATCTGAAAACAGCTTGACATTTTCAGGTGGTATAAAAAACAGCCACCTGACTGCATATGGGGTAAGCCAATTTGATCACATTGCAGCTGTATTAAAACTGCTACATTGGTTATCAATTTGTTCCAGGGTTCAAATAAGGGTGCTCCATAAACCCTTCATGACTTGGGATCATATACTCTTCTACTCTGGGTGTAAATATGTGTGCCTGCTTAAATTGAGTCATATAGAGATATGTTCTAGAAAGGGCATCTGTTATTTCATTAATTTTTGTTTGTTTCTTCATGGGAGGTCCAAGTAAATCAGCAAAAATTGGATTTCAGGGTGCAGTAGCAAAGGAGCATCCTTTGCAAAGTAAAACACAAAAGTAGCAAAGGAAAACATAAAAATTCATTGCCCCTGCTCTGACCTGGATGGCTGAGGATAGCCCTCTCTCAGAAGCTAACCAGTGTCAGCCCTGGTTAGTTCTTGGAGGGAGGCCACCATTGAAGGCCAGGGCTGCTATGATCTGAGCAATAAATTGGCAGTAGGTACTGCTGAAAAAAGTGTTGTGGTGCTTCCATGGACAGAAGACACTTCTTGCATAAAGGGGTGACCCACAATTTTTGTTGATTTCCCACACTGATTCTCTCTCAAGCTCAGGAGTACTTTTTTCAGATGGCATGGTGGGCTGCATAAGATCAGGAGACAGGAAGATCCATTTCATAAACAGAGATATTACTCACAACCCAAACCTGAAAGTGTTGCAAAGTTGAAAACTTTAAATCACTGCATTGTGGGGAGAAAACACAAAAATCCATTGTTAAGAATGATTAGGATAGTGACTGAAAATAAAATAGCATGCATCATAGTACCATTATATAAGGTTATGGTATGTCTTCAATTAATATTACGGATAATTTTGGTTGTATCATTTCAAAAAAATGTATAGAAGGTGTGTACAAGACAAGTAAAATTATTGGTGGTCAGATATTTTCCCCATAAACGCTAAATAATTTGTGGCTTTTGTTTTAGAAAAAAATGGCTAAGCAAGAGAATACAGCAGAGATCTTTACAATTATGAATTGTGCAGAGGGAATGAATTAAGCAAGTGACTTTTATTCCTCTTTATCTCAAAAATAATACATATTGGGATCAGTTAATGAAATTGATTGGCAGTAAGCTCAGGACAAATTACACATTTCTTCATGCAATTCACAGTTAAATTCCAAAATTTATTGCCACAATGATTAAATCAATTCCTTGGAGGATAGATCCAGCAATGGATCTATTTTTCACTGTTAACTGGAATGCAATATTCAGAAGCTGATACCTGTGGCATGGCTGTTTTCATCATACCTTTTTGATCCCAGAGGCATCTGACTGGCCACTGCTGGACCAAATGAGGATACCTTCATTCCAGCCATGGTGCCAAGAGCAGAAGTCCATATGTACTGCAGTGATAAGGAGCGCTGAAGTAACGTATCCAAGTTTCTAAATTAGAGCAGCTGGGATGTGTTTGCGGCTGTCTGCCTTAAATAGCACATTAGCCCATTATTGAATCACCTGATGAATATTAAAAATAACTCCACCCGTATGTTTATTTGTCCTGACATCATGTCTCTGGAAAGGAACCAGCATGGAGAATAGATCATGTCATCACCTTTGATTTCGCCATATGCCACCAGACATTTTCTGCTAGAATGATATGGCTGCTGACATATCTTCTTTAAGTAGCTCTTGCAAAAACTATATAAAAAGCTCCTAAGATTTTTTTAATTGAGCAGGTGCATCATTTCCTAAGTATGAAGGTGACACTTTTATATAGAGGTACAAAGTTATATAAAATGTAAATTATGTTGGAGTACACAAGCTTAGAATAATAGCACAGGGATTGGACTACAAGTAATAATGTATGTTGTCATTTCCCCCCTCCTGGAATTAACCCAGAACATTAATACTGATGAGATTAATAACATTAGAACTGCCATATGTTCCTGCAGCACTGTGCTGAATGTGCCTCATACATTTTATTTCATTTTAAATGCACAGGAATGCATTTTGTGTCTTGTTGCTTTGAACTACAGCTCCTAGTTTTAAGCAATGTTTCCCCTTCTGTAATAAGTCAGCAAGAATGTGTTTAATTAAAAAAGAACTAGTTAAGAATAATTTAATTCTTATAAAGGAATCCACAATAAAGAAAGCAGATATTTTGGATTTCAAAGCATATGGTTCTTTCTTGTACTGTGTAGAATTCCTCCACAGAGCACTGGTCAAAAAGAGAGGCAAGAAATATTGTGACAGTCTGATACCGTATAAATCACCAGGCACGTGGGTCTTGCCTGATATCTTAATGGACACCAGTCTTACTAAGGTACGGCATATATGCTTTAGAATATATCCTTGGCTAGTTTTATAAGGCAAGCACTGTCTTTCAGTTTTCACTGGTGACGAAAACAGCTATTGGCTTCCTTGGGGGAAAGATGGCATCCATAAATTTACCATGTAGTAGGTTAGCAGGTATGTAAAGATCTTATTATATATCCTAATTCCATTTTATTAGCCTTTTTTATTATAGGTTGCTGCTCTACAAAACAAGTGAGAATACAGAAAACAGTCACTGAAATCCAGCATTTTACAGTATTCGTGTGTCATAAGTCAGCATTATCTATTTGTCCATTTTATATAAGATTACATACATACACAATACTAATGAGTCTTCACAACCAACAACAGAGCATAGCCGATGCTCTTGACACAAATGTCAACATATACCAAACAAAATTAAATGAAGAATATTTACACATCCCTGAGGAACTATACATGCAAATGAGCAGAGCCCATCCATTTGTGTGTGTGTGTGTGTTTAGGGATGGGCATGAACCTCAGTTCGGTTTGGCTCAGTTCGGTTTGGCTCAGTTCAGTTTGGGGTTACCCATGTTCGGTTTGGCTTTGGGGTTACCTATGAACCAAACCCCAAACCGAACCAACCCAAATGGGCCTGAACTGAACAAGCCAGTTCATTCAGATTCCTGTGTGCATGTGTGCACCTGTAAGGGCAGGATATCAAAAGAAGATCTCCTTCATCCTGTGTTATTGTAATGAATGGGTATTACTGTGATAAGAGTCCATCCAATCTGTAGCCATTCCAACATGCAGGGCTATATGGATGTAGTTTTCATAAGATACTCAGCTGTTCTGAATACAGAATAAGAGGCTGGATTTTATAGCCTCCTTCTCTACTGGACAACAACTCATTGGTACCTTCATGAGCATTTTCCTCTATTTCTGTGTGACTCTGGAACTGGCTTAGGGCCAATGTTCTGGATTCAGAGAAATTCTTTGAACTTGTCTTTGTTTGTTTATCTGAACTGGTGAGCCCTCCAATTGTGTTTGAAATTTCTGAGTTTCAAGATCTGTTTGCAGGGCTGTTAAGGGGTGGTGGAAAATTAAGAATACAACATTCCAGGAGACCAGATCACATTGGGACATCAGGCAATGTACTGCTGGAAATAGTAGAAATATATGTTCTGACCAAGATGTGTTCATTCCTGTTAATGTGAGGGGAGTGACCAGAGCACATCTTTATCGGGATGACTGCAGAGGCTCTCAGAGGGACTGTCTGTTGTCACATAGCATGGGGGTAGAGAGGCTCTATTTAGCCTTTTAAAAGTTAATTCAAGCCTTGCAAGATTTCAAATTGTTCACTATATTAAGAACATAAGAACAGCCATGCTGGATCAGACCAAAGGCCACCTAGTCTAGCAGTGTGCTCGCACAATGGTAGATCAGTTGCCTCTAGGAAACCCACAAGCAGAATGACTGCAACAGTACCCCAGCCCCCACCCCATGCTGCCCAGCAACTGATGTAAAGTTACATACTCCCTCTGGTACAGGAGGGAGTAGATATCCATTATGACCAGTAGCCATCATGACTAGTAGCCATTGTTCTTAGATAATTTGACATCTCAGTGTAAAGGAACAGCATATAAGACCCAAATTTTCTATAACAGCAATCTACAAAAAGTGCTTCATGGAAACTTGATTCATCTTATAAGTGAAATATTAAAATATAATGGTGTTTATCAGGCATGTGCAGAATTTTGTGTTAAAGAGATTCAAATATTCATCATGTCTTATTACAAACTAATATGGTAATACTTTCTAAATTGGGTTTTGTAAGTTTGACAGGACTGCCTTCTCATTTTCATTTTATAAACACTGTAAACAAACATATTTATCTTATTATTCCAGAAACTGAAACTTTCCTAGGTAATAAAGGCTCAAGTTATTAGCTTTCGCTAAGTATTATTCTTCTGTTTTTAACAAAATATTATAAAGATTTCTTTGTGTGAATATTTCTGAATATTTCAAAATAGGCTGCATTTTAGATAACTTGTATAGAGAATACAATAAAATTGTATAGAGAATACAATAGAAGAGAATACTCTTTTACATGAGACATAACCAAGCAGTAAGCAATTAATTAAATGAATGCTAACACTGATTAAGTATATTTTGCAAATACTTCAACCTTTTTTGATATGTCACAAGGTGTCTCATATTTTGCCAGTGAACTCACTGGTTTAGGAAGGCTTGAATAAAATATCAGAAAAAAATATTATTTTCCAGCATGGATGAACAATAGATCACTGTTTTTAATGCATTCTCATTTAATATACTAAATGTGGTATGTTCCTCAAAGAACATAAGAACAGCTACACTGGATAAGACCAAAAGCCCATCTAGTCCAGCATTATGTTCACACAGCAGCCGACCAGCTGCCTCTAGGGAGCCCACAAGCAGGATAACTGCAACAGCATCCTTCTGCCTATGCTTTCCCACCAATTGCTATGAGGAGGCATACTGCCTCTGGTACTGGAGGGAGTATATAGCTATCATGACTAGTAGCCCTTGATAATCCCATCCTTCATGAGTTTGTCCAGTCCCCTTTTAAAGCCTTTCAAGTTGACAGCCATGACCACATCATGTCAGATTGAGTGCCACAATTTAACCATGTGCCGTGTGAAGAAGTACTTCTTTTTTGAGTTTCGGTTTCGGCGGAGCGAATGGCGGCCACCTTTCGGGACGCTCCCGAAGGAGGCTAGCCCGCGCGCGGTTGGGGGGGTCCTTGCTTATGCGATGGACCCTAGTGAGCCTTAGTTAAAGGCTCCGAACCGGGGGCGCTTTGGGGAGTAGCCTCTTTGCCGGCAGATAGCCGGGAAATTGAGGCTTCCTCCCCGCCCCAATCGGCCCCGCTGCGTAGTGTGTCCCGCATGGGATTTAGCAACGCCACCGATTTCCAGGAGTGAGGCAAAGCGTCATGGAACAACATAAAAAGAAGAACTGACATCGAACCGTGAGTTGGAGGTCTGAATCAAAGCGCAAAATCGATTCCCCCGATAAGCGAACAAGCGGAGGGAGGAGGGGCGATTCCCCCCCCCCATCGAGAAGCGAGATTTATAAAAGGAAAGTAGAGGGGGAGAAAAGGAAGAAAGGCTAGTGATTGTACCGTTGGGGTTTTATTGAAACTGAAAATCAGCGAGTTCCCTGAGGGACGCGACGTGAACTTGAGAAAAGTAAACAAACGGGAAATATGTCAGCCATGAAAAAGGTCCCACTTAAACCGGAAAAGAAGGGAGGAGGGACTTCCGGTCTGTGCAATCCTTCCTCAGAGCCTGCTGTCAATCAACAGAAAGGCGAGCTACTGCACCCCCTGCTGGATCAAAAGCAAAAAATCAATGAAACTTTAATAAGCATGCAAGGTGTTCTCAACAGTCAACAGAAACAGTTAACAGAAACCTCTAAGAAGATGGAGGAGATCGCACAAAGATGTCTGGTCTCGACAGAAGATACTAGAAAAATAAAGAAAAGGGTCAACAAACTAGAAAAGTATCAGGATGAACAAGAAAGAAGAATCTTAAGGTTGCAGATGGAAAAATCGAATCTGACCCTCCGCTTCCAGGGCATTAAAGAAGAAGAGAAAGAAGATCTCCGATCGACACTAGCGAATGCCTTGGCACCCGTAACTGGCAGAGAAGAGCGAGATTTAAAAGAAGAGATGGATTTGGCCTACAGAGCCTACTCCACCTTTACAAAGAAAAATAATCTGCCAGCAGAGGTTGTTGTCAAGTTCACTAAGCAGCGTACGAGAGATCAGATTCTGCGTGCAGTTTCAGCGGTGCCCTTGAAGATTGGAGAGCAGACTGTAAGAACACTCAAAGATGTGCCTTATGAAATTCGTATGAAAAGGAAAGAATACAAAGGATTGACCACTTTTCTGCAAAGAAATCAGGTGGTTTACAAATGGAGATTTCCTGAAGGACTGGAATTTAAGTATAAGGATAAAAGAGAGAAGATTGACTCCATCTTCAAAGCACAAGAATTTCTGAAGAGACACGCCAGCACGGAGGAAGAGGCAGCACTTGCAACTTGGACAGAATCAAGTAGCGAGGACGACAGCGGTCCGGAGGATGGAGGTGCCGGAGCGGGAGCCGCGAAAGCTAAAGTGGGCCCATCATATAACTTAAGGGACACTAAGAAAAGACTGCCTAAGAAGTAATTGTTCACAGAACGCCAGAATGGAACTGAATAATCAGTAACCCCAATGGACATTACTAACCATATTAACAGAGACTTTCTTTTGAATTTTGTTAAACTGAAAAAAGACTCTTCAACCACGGTGAATGTCAAAAATGCATTTATATTAACTAAAACTAACCCTCTTTAACAGAATACTCACTCACATCTTTTTCTTAATCCATCTATATACCCTCCCTTTTTCTCTATATGAAAAGAATAAACTCCTCTCCTTTTTAGGAGAGTTTTATAAAAAAAAAAAAAAGAAGTACTTCTTTTTTGTCTGTCCTGATTCTGAGTTTCATACCCTTCAGCTTCAGTGGATGATCCCGGGTTCTAGTATTATAGGAGAGGGAATAAAGCTTCTTCCTATCCACTCTCTGCACAATATGTGCAGTTTTATAGACCTCTGTCATGTGTCCCCTTACGTTCTTCCCTAGGCCAAGAGTCCTACAAGTTTTAACTGATCCTCACAGGGCAACTGCTCTAATTTCCTGATCATTTCAGTTGCTCTTTTCTGCATGTTTTCAGGCTCTACAATATCCTTTTTCAGGTGTAGTGTCCTGAGCTTTAAACAATATAGTCTAGTTTAACTAGTGGTCTAGTTTAACTTTTTTAGAGCTTTATCTGGGCCAATCAATCCAACCAATTTAACTCTAGCAACCACACCCTTTGTTATTTATACTTCTCTTCTCTTCTCTAAGGAGCCCAGCAGGATGTTCATATGATTCTGTCTACCAAGTGAATTTTCACACCAACTCTGTAAAATATGTTACATTGA
Source organism: Gekko gecko (assembly GCA_029375565.1). NCBI lineage: Eukaryota > Metazoa > Chordata > Lepidosauria > Squamata > Gekkonidae > Gekko > Gekko gecko. The sequence continues at coordinate 134,757,142 of JAPDNY010000003.1, read as the reverse complement.
GATAGCAACTGATCCAAGGTTGTGCATTAACCATTAAAACAGTAGTTTTCTATTTCAGTTTTTTTTAACAAATGTCATTTCTAAAGGTTTTTACTTTTTACTGTGAAAACTTAGCTACAGTCTTAATTAAAATGTGCATGGTTTGAAAATGTCAATTTTCTCCATTTACGTAGTTAAATAACTGAAGATGTAGTTGGCAAAATATGCAAAAAGCAATCAAATTTGTGCACCTAGCATGTGTAATGTCTAATTAACAATGAACATTTTGAGCTCATAGACTGCAAGGGGATCTCAAGTGAAAAAGAATGGTAGGTCAAGCAAGCTATTCCAGGAGCTTTCCATTTAACCTATAAGGATCCCAAGCACTCGTGAACATAATGCCAATCTTTCAAGCTTGCTCACCATGGGGAGCTATACATTAGAAATAATTTGTCCTGAAAACTATGTTGGGTCACCTGGAAATAAATGCAAGAATAGTATAAAAAGGAGAGCATCCATGTTGAACCATACAAAAATAGAAATCTGACATTTTCTCAAGAGGATATAGCGATAATACAGAAATCAATGAGAGAATTTAGGATTCATGACTAACTTAAGTCCATTAATTTCAGAAGCTGGAATGTTTGAATCAAACAAGCAGGAATGGGAATTTTGATATCAAAATCCTCTGATCCTTGTGGAGTTACATGCCATTTTTGACAAGTAAGTATGTGCCCTGAGCTTCAAATTCCAGTGGTAGGGAATCAAGTGTGTGTCTAACCCTTCCAGTCCAGTAAATGGGACTTTAAAATATTCATCCTGGCTGAGCTTGCACTTTGCAAAGGATATGCAGTAAATCATAGAGTATCCTGGGAAGCCATTTCTAACTAAAGACTAGCAATATACTCTGACAATTAGTTTTTTTCCAGGAATGTTCTTTTCATTTAACATTAAAGCACTTTACATGGGAGACGATGAAAAGAGCTTTCAAAATGTTTCAATACATTATAAAATACTTATAACATTTAACTGCCAGAGAAGCATTCAGCTTGCAAGGCCAACACAGATGATGAAGGCCAAAACATTTGACGCGCTAACTGACATAAATGTTAATGATGGTATTTCTATCAAATTTGATTAGTATGGTTGACTGCAGTTTTAGAAATGAGAAAAGAAACTTGAACTTACAACTTGGATCAAAATGTTCCTGAATTTTGGCTACATCCCGTTTCATAACTAACAATTTGAAATGATTCTCATCAATACTATTCAGTACCCTGGAAATGTCAGTTCAGGCATCTCAGGCAGCAGGACTAGGAGCAGCCCCTGCCTGTGAGCTGGTTTACACACTGAGCTGAATCCAAAGCATGTCATGCAAAGTGCTACTCATAGACTGGAGGCTTCTTCTCCCCTGGACCACCAGAAAAACTTCTCCGGAGAGTGTATGGCACTTGGGAACAGTGTGAGCTGCAGCTGCAGTGCAAGGAGCTGCCTCTTAAATGGGAAATCTGTCCCACACACGGGCAGAAGTGCCTTCCACTCAGTCATGCAAGAACATCTTAGGATCCAATCTAGTATGTTTCTTGCAACAGGGACATAATATGTAGTACTGGTCCCCTTGCCATAGTTCTGAATCATTTGGAAATTCTGTGTTCCAGCTACAGCTCCCTTTCTGTCATGTCACTTCTGATGTGGATGGTCTAAAGTGGAATCAGGGAAAAGGTACTGCATATTGCAAATACTGTGGAGATAATAACACAAGTCATCATGAAATGGCCATTTCCAGTTGTATCTGTATGACAGTGTAGAAGGAGATCATGGAGATCCTTCTGCTACCTTTGATTCTTTAACCCTAGAGAGCCTTTGCCAGTTTTAGTTATACTCAAGGATCATTTTGTAGAAAAATAGATTCAGGAGCTCATTAGCATAACTTATTAGCATAACTTATTTGCATATGCCACACCCCCTGACATCACCAGAAGTGTGTCAGAAGGCAACACCAACTGCTCAGGCTCCACTGGACAGTTTTGGATTGCTAGCTGTTGGGGGGGGAGAGAATGTGCAGATCTGTCCTCGCAGAGGAGGGAGAGCTTGTACCTGAATAAAACTTGGTCTTAAAGGTACCACTGGACTTTTTGGATTTCTAGCTATGGGGTGGGAACGCACAGATCTGCCCTCACGGAGGAGAGAGAGCTTGTACCTGAAGGCAGGGGTGGTGCTGCAACTTACCTGGCTGCTTCTTGCTCCTCGTGGTCCAACTGAGGGCTGCTGGGAGCAGTGGGTGGGGCTTGTTGCATGTGCCCACCCCCTGGGCTCCTTACTGCCGGAGTTCCTCTCCTGTGTGCTCCCGCAGGAAATGACCCCTGGTTATACTCAATTTAAGGAAGCTCCTTATTTGTTGATATTTCTTACTGTTGTTCAAGGTGGATTTTCCCATTGTATACAGACAGCATTCTTTTGATAGAATATCTGCATGGAAACTTTGCACAGGGAAGAGGCAGTTCATACAATCCATGTGATGCCCTCCCCACCCCAGTCATGAATTCTCTCATGAGCTGACTGCTAACCTCACCTTAATTCTCATCCCCATATTAAATGATTTATTTATTTACTGTATTAATAGCCCACCCTTCTCACTGAGACTCAAAGAAGCTTGTGTGTGCGTGTTGTGCCATCAAGTTGTTTTCAGCTTAAGGTGATCCTATGAATTAATGACCTCCAAAACATCCTTTCATTAACAGCTTTACTCATATCTTGCAAACTGAGGCAAACAATGAAAAAAGGGGGGAACAAAATTCAACCCAAAATATACTGAAGAGGCTACAAGGGTCAAGCTACAATCGATAAAATATACCAAAATAAATATTTATTAAGTGGTGTACACTGTAGTAAAATCAAGAACATAGGGCCGGAATATCAGGTTGCATTAAGAGTAAGAGAAAGATTTACATAAGCTCTAATAATTTCCCAAACATAATAGATGAACATGTCAAATGACCAAAACAAGACCATACATGTTTCACATTCCCCAGTGGTCAATAATACACATTTTTATACAAAAACCCACAGATCCAGAAAATACTATATATCAATTTTGACTAGATGCTGTTATCTCATATATTGTGTGGTATGATGTGAGTTTATAAAGCAGGCCATGGATAACTTCCCATGGTAACTGCACTCCCACAAAACTTTTCATTGATGTTATAATCTGGTATAAAGTTTCCAAAATTTCTGGTTGTGTATGTCATCAATCTGTAATTGAAATCAAAATGAGGAAGGCCCCTGAAGCCGAAACACATACGGTCTTGTGTTGGTCATTTGACATTTTCATCAACTGTGTTTGGGAAATGATTATAGCTTATGTAAAGCTTGCTCTGAGTCTTAATTATTATTATTTTCTTTGTCAATGTCTCTGAGATGATCACTGACTTGCAAATCAATTAGTTCCATCTGAAAAAAAGTTACTTGCATCTTCTGGTGCTACTTCAAATGGATTCTGAAACATTTTAATTTCCTTTCCATGTCTATGGCAATCAGTGAATCTGTTCTGACATTCCACCTTAGGTTCAGTGCTTTGACATGTCTTCCAACACTGAATTGTAAATTCCTGTCCTTCTCAAATTTTCATCTGTGACAGCATGCAAAATTTGAAAAATTACCTTCATTAACTTGCTTCATTTTTTTTTTAGTTTTTCTTTAAAAGCTTTCAATTAAGAATACATGTCACATATAAGTGTTCCTTTTCCGTACATTGCCGCCAAGCTGGAATAAAGAGGCGGACACAAAAATTGGAATAACTATAGGGCCACTTTATTAGCAGTAACTTTAACTGGAACATAATGTCAAGGGCAACAGAGTTTGTGGTATGGACAAGGCCAAGGGATCAAAGACTCCCTCCCTTGCCATGCAAAATAGGGTGAGCCACCCTGCCCCGAGCAAGAGTCTTCAGCTGTGGCTCCTGCCCAGCCGGCTAGCTGTTGTAGGACAGCCACATGGGCCCATCCCTCGAACCACAAAGCCCAAAGGGAGGGCCTAATCAGGGCAGTCCTGAAGGCAGTCTGTTTTCCCTGCCCTGTGCCACCAGGCACAAAGGCTATACTCACTTGACCCCTTCAACCCCAAAGAAGGGGTGTCAGCTGGTGTTCACTGGACTGCAATCTGTCTCAGCTTGAAAACCCTGCCCAACTGTAAGTGACCAATCTAACTAACACAGCTCCACCCCAACAAAGAACCCTTGCAACACTGCTGCAGTGCAGGGTAGGCAAAAACACCCCTACCAATGTTCCAGTCAGGAAAGGGTGAAAAATTCCTACCCGGCCCCCAAAAACCGGGTGACCATCTACCTTTAAGTAGCAAGGAAAAACAACGTACCACTCTGTTTCATCATCTAGCTTCAAATCTAGTCAACATACACCTACTATATAGGCCTTGTATTTAGACTCATTAATGTAGAGACAAAAATGGGAGATGTTTCATATGTTAAACAAGAAAAAACTTGGTAAAAGTGGATATTATTCTCTTCTTTCTCTTTCTTTCTCTCTTTCACACACACATGCACACACACTCACTCACACTCTTTAAGAGACTGGCCAATCACTTCCAACTGAAAGCAAATTATGAAGTTAAGTTTATGCTACCTGCTGTCTCTTGCAGCATCTTCTACAAAGCAGGAATCTGCCAACTGAGTTTCATAATGAATAGATAGTGTAGCATATATTGGATCCTGTGATCTCGTTAGCTGAGAGCACAGAGGGGCACAGATCTCCCTTCCAACTCCAGAAAAGTTGATTCCTGGGGTTGTGAGACCTGTGTGGAATAATAGCTTTGTGGGTCAGAGGGCTGCAGGGAGAAGCCAATGGGAATGGCCCTCCTTCCCTCTTCCCTCTTCCATTACTGCATCTCTTCTGACAGAGGAGGGTGAGATTTTGCCCCCTTTTGCCTCTTTACTGCAACCCACCAAATTGCATGGCTGTTACTTCACATGGGTCTTACAGCCTCAGGAGTTAACTAGGCTTGGGAAGGACTGAGGGGGGAAGATCCAGTGTTCTTCTGCATGGTACTATACATCCTCATATTCTGCATCCATTTTGAAACTGATGATGGGTAATGTCTGATGTAATTAATGCTGGATACAACAATATGAATCACACATTCCCATTCCCATTGAAGAATCTTACTACACAAGGCTTGGTGATGGATGATGCAGTGGAATTGAATGGGAAGCGTGCCATTTGATTTCAATATTTCTTCATTGATTCTTACAACTACATCAGTTTTACCTCCCACCATATTTCTTGCAGTATCAGCTGTGATCCTTTTCAATTTATCCCAACTCAGACCAAGATTCCCTACTGTTTTACACACTTTCAAGAATGTTTTCTGCAGTTGTAGAGCCTTTAAAACTCTGCAATGTACACAACTCTTCTATAATTCTGAAGTTGGAATCTATCCCCTTGATAAAAATTAGTAGTTGAGCAGTGTCTATAATGTCATTGCTCTCATCTAATGCCAAAGAAAAAAATTGAAATGCTTTGCCTTAGCAATCAGTGACATATGCAGCTCTTCTAGTTCTTCAACATGCCTGGTGATTGTAGATGCAGATAAATTGACTCAACTAACACAAATTACCTTATCAGGGCACATTTCCTCTGTTACTTTAACCATACACTTTTTAACAAATTCACCATGAGTGAATGGTCTACCACTCTCAGCAATACATTTAGCAACATGATAGCTGGCTCTCACAGTAGACAAGTTTTCCTCAATGTGCTTTCTAAAACTATTTGGCTGCAAAAACATTTGAATTTTTTAGAGACTTTATCTTGTTCACTCACACCTCTCCTTGATACATTGAGTAGCTCTTGTGACATGATTCAAAGTGCCTTTTAACACTGTATTCCTTTAATACTGAGACAGTTTCAAGACATATCAGGCAAACTGCTTTATCCTTGTTTAAAACAAAGTACTCAGTAGTCCATTTGTCATTAAAAACACGGTGCTTATCTGCAGTTTTTCATTTCTTTGAAACAGCACTTTCTTTTGCAGAATCTTCTTACAGAATTTTTAACAGAGCAGCAGTTGCAGTTTCAACATAATCCTTGAATAAATAAAAATATGAGAAGTGTAGTTTTAGTGGCCTAACTCTTCCCTTTCCCATCAAGTCCACCCCATTCTAGCTGTTATAAGCTGGGGGGGTTTCATTTTGACCATGGCAAAGAAGAGACCCCTGTCTCCCTATCCACTACAGTTCTCAAGAACTGTAGCATTGTAGAACTGTAATTTCCTAGCACAGGCTAGGAATATTAAAAAATATATATATATGAATTATCAATCTGACCTACCAGATGGCAGAGTTGCAATTCTGAGTACACTGAATACTAAAAGAATAAGAATAAGAATACTATATTTCTTAATAAACACACTGCCTCGAGGTTTAAATCTACACATGCTAATACTTTAAAAAATGAGGGTCCTCAGAAAAAAAAAGGCAGATAGAGAGAAAATGTGAATGAAAGGGCAGCCTCCCACCTGGAGCAGAGGATATGCCATTAAGTTGGCTTCAAATTATATGCAGGGTGCATATACACATAACTGCCAGCCAGCCAAGCCTCAGTCATGAGAAGCAAAATGGCAGCTGGAGGGAGGAGAACTTGGCTGGAGGAAGATACCGGAAGGGAATCCCATAACCTCTCCTGTTAAGAGAGTATTCCTTCCCTTACAACCCAAGGGGCCATGCATCAGCTCCTGCAATCACAGATGCATGGGAAGACTCCTGACTGGAGTGGGTGAGGAAGGAGAGGCAGAAGCAAGCAAGGCAAGAAGTCAGAGCAACCAGCTCTTGTTGAGGAAGAAAGAATGCTTTTGCCTGCAGCAACAACCTCACTAGTAACTTTGAAAGCTACTTGGAGGATCCTTGATGGGTGGAGCCTCTAGAAATGTTCAGTGTGCAAAACATTTTGTATCTTTTCCCCCCTAAAAAAAAAAAATCAGCCCTTTTACTGTCCTTTCCACACTTTTTTTTTTTTTGCAAAAGTAGGCTTTATATTCCTTACACACATATATAGTTGCTTTATCTTCCTTACACACATATATAGCCTTCAACATGGTAATGTATAGAGAGGGGGAGTGAAAAAGCTGAGAGGTACCAGGTACCTGAGCTTTGCTGGTAGCAAACCATCTAGACCGAGGCAGAGTACAGACTGGCAGTTTGCTCCAGTAGCCAGCTGTAGCAAAAAAAACCCCGGAATAAACTATACCGGGTTTTCCCGTTCACACAGCGGGGGCTGCTGCTGGAAGATACGGGACGGAGGCGTGCGGGAGCGTTCAGACTGCTGCGCCAGAGGCGTGCTATATTTGCCGTTTCCCCATTAATTCGGCTGTGGGTGTATGGGTGTATGTGCGCATGAGCGCCGGCATCACATTAGGCAGTGGAGCGGAGCACAGCCAATCATGCCGCTGCTGCCTTGTGCCTAACGCGGGTTGCTCCCGGCTTTTCGGCTGCGCGTTCAGACTCCCCGGAAGCGGAGAAACGCGCAACACATGCGGGCTTTCGGATTTCGGATTTGCTACGGCTTTTATCAGGTATTTTTTTAATCTGGCGGTGAAGCGCAACAGCACAGGTTGGCTATGGGTGGAGGACGCCAGGCAGATGTGCCTGTGTGAACGGCCCATTTACTCCGGGATTGAATCGTCATTGGCCCGGGTCCCTACCGGGGCAAATTGCCAGTCTGAACTCAGCCCGAGTTCAGACTGTCAGTTTGGCCCAATATAGGCATGTTTCAGGAACATTTCACAAATGGATTAAAGGGGCTGGTTCACACAGGCACAGCTGTCAGGCGTTCCCCATCTGTACTCAACCCTTTTTGTAGCACTTCCCTCTCGAGTTTAAAAAGTACCTAGTGAAAGTGAGAGCAAACCCTGGAGAGCACATTCATCCCACTTCCTGGAAGTGTGAATGCTTAACGCTAAAAGCCGGTACCAACCCATGTTGTGTAATCTGTCATTGTAATCCATGTAATGTGTAATTTGTCATTCTTTCAAAACAGATTACACATTGTAAATAGATAGTCCTTAGAAAAAGACATCAAATAAGCACCATGCAGGTAGATAAAATCAATATGAGAAGACATTGAATGAGCAATGTACTAGTTTATTTTATTTATTTATTTATTTATTCATTCATTTAATTTATATCCTCCCAGGCTCAGAGCGGCTCACATATAATATAAAACAAAACAGAGTTAGATAAAAAACAGAGCTATACAATTATGAATATTATAAAATATAAAGTGCTAGTTTATGTCAGATGGTGGGCTTAGCAGCATCCTCAGACAACAGCCGGCCAATAGCATAGCCTGGGTTAACTGGCTGTTTTTAGTGTTGGGCCAGGGTTACAATTTCTTAGCCTGGTGGGAGAGCTCCATCTTGCAGGCCCTGCAGAACTGTAAGAGGTTCTGCAGGGCCCTGATGTCCTCCAGGAGCTCATTCTACCAGTGTGGAGCTGCCACTGAAAAAGCCCTGGCCCTATTCACAGCCAGCCTGGCTTCTCTAGGGTCCGGTAGGGCCAAGCAGTTTTGGGACCCCAATTGTAGTGATCTCTGGGGAACATGTGGGGAAAGGTGGTCCCTTAGGTATGTAGGTCCCTGACCATATAGGGTTTTAAAGGTAAGAACCAAATCTGGTATCCTATAGGCAGCCAGTGCAGCGCTTTTAGTGCAGGTTGTATGTGCTCGCACATAGGGAGGCCCAACAACAGCCTGGCCGCCACATTCCGCACCAGCTGCAGCTTCTGGATTTGGGACAAAGGCAGCCCCATGTAGAGGAGCATTAGAGTAATCCAATCTTGAGGTGACCATTACATGGATCATTGCTGCCAGGTCGTTGCATTCCAGGAAGGGAACCAATGGCTTGATCAGCCAAAGGCGGACTTCGCAGTGGCTGCTACCTGGGCCTCCATTGTTAAGGAGGCATCCAGGAGCACTCCCAAACTCTTAACCTCCAATGCTGGCACTAGTGGCGCCCCATTGAAGGTTGGGAGTGGGATCCCTGCCCTTGGGCCACTCTGACTAAGGCACAGGACCTCCATCTCTGACGGATTCAATTTCAGTTGTCTAAGCCAACCAACCACAGCTTTCAACGCCAGATCCAGAACTTCCAGGTTAGAGACTGGCAGCCCAACAACAGATAGAGCTAGGTGCCATCTGCATATGGGTGACACCCTAGCCCATGCATCCGGGCAATCAGTTTTACACAAACCTGAGTGAACATAGCATATTAGGTCCATGTAGCAAACTGATAATATTACGTATTTTCCTCCCTCTGCCAAACTTTATATTCTAAACTGACTGGGACAGAGATATGTCTTTTTATTTACTTTTTTAATGCAAACCATCAAATATCCCAATAAAGAGAGAGAGAGAGAGAGAGAGAGAGAGAGAGAGAGAGAGAGAGAGAGACTTTCTCAGGAGAGTGAATTATTTCAAGGGGTCAGCATTCTTGTCTAAATTACTAAAGAACTATAGCCTAACTGAGCATGAAGAAGCAAATCCCAGCTGCTTCTCTCTCCAATGAAAATTTCACAGCATTAATCAAGTGACTAAGTAACAAAGTTCCATTAAAACACTGTGCAGATGAATTCTAGCACTTACACAGGGTATAGGGTGGGGTGGTTCATCTTTTATTATGAAAGCATTAGAGCAAAGGTGAAAGCTGGATAATAGTCTTATTAGTATTTATCGTATGGCAAAGTTACACACAGGAAACATATCATAATATACAATACATAATCAAGTTGATACAAATTGGGTAATCCCCCTAAATACTGTAGGAGAATCCCCCTAAATAATGTAGGAGAATAGTCTTATTGATAGCCAAATATAAATCAGTGTATTAAAACAGGATATCATACATTACTTTATCTTCTATACATCTGTAAAATCCCATTACTGCAGCTTTAGAAACTAAACAAAGGCTGATTTTTTTTTCTTACAGCCACATCTTTAATCTGTAAGATAATGAGCACAGTTCAGAGAGATATATGTGTGAATGGGGATGTGCTTTCTGCCCCAGTGATTAAGATCAATTTATTGCTGACACAAAGTTGTGTAGCAATCTATCTCCTGATGTGCACTTTGGTCCTTGTTTGCCCATGAAAAGCCACATCCAGCTCCAGTTTTTACACATACAGTTTCAGTCCCTAGACTGGATAGCCTTCCACCTATCAGGGAAGTTTGCAAATATCAAATGACTACAATCCAATTGCTGCACTGAGGCAAATATATACATAAAGGATTCTCTTCTTATTTGACAATGGGTTTTTTAATGTTTTCCTCCCCATTTTCAGACAAAAAATTACTCCCAGTCTATTTCAATTCCAGTTCCTGATCTCTTTAATGTAGGTGTTCACAAATGTCCATTAATATACTTGTCATTGCCCCACCCAGTTGGAAAAAGGAGACAGACACCAGTATGGATTTAAACAAGGGCCACTTTATTAACTGAATTGAATCTGTGTGGCAAGGGGAGGAAAAAAAAAAATGGGTGTGCAATAGGCAAGGCTGGTGTCACCCTGAACCACCTCCTTGCCCTCCACTGGGTGCATGACAGTCTCACATGACCAAACTTCTAACATCTTCCTAACTCAGAAATCCATGGTGGCCTCACCATACCCCATTATCTTGCTCATGAAAGCAATGGCCAACAGCTTCCCCCGATTGATTGTATAATTAAGCCCTAATCTTTCAGCATCATACACTACTGCATAAGTTTGGGGACCAGAACTGGCCACACCTGCTGGACCCTATACACCTGTCTAAAAAGCTGAAACTGTTGTTTCACCCTCTTGTAGGCTTTATTGGTGCTAGAGCACCTCAACCCTTCAATCGGCCATAGATCTGGTGGAAACTGTACCAGGTAAAGGTCAGCCTCCGGAGCCAGCTGATGAAACCTCTCCATTTGTTTGCGAGATGGAGCATCAGCAGCCCTCTTATTGCCTCCCCACACATTCTTGGCTTTAAAGAGTATATTGAACTGAAGGCAGTGAAGTGTGAAGGTCCTAGCTAAAGCCATGACCCTTGGAGACCTTGATGTAAGAGAATTAATAACATGAACCATTGCCTGGTTATCACACCAAAAGTGTACAGTGTGATTGGCCAGATCACTATACCATAACCACCCTGCCACCACAATTGGGAAAAACTCCAGAAATGTTAGATCCTTGATAATAGTCTTCTGCCCTAATCCAATCCTCTGGTCATTGCTCATGCACCAATGCCCACAAAAATATACCCCAAATCTGGCAGAGGCAGCTGTGTCAGATGTGACCTGTAATTCTGTTTTGAGGCGCAAGTCCTCTCTCCAGTAAGAAACCCCATTAAAGGAATCCAAGAATTCCTCCCGCATTTGCAGATCATCACCCTAGTCCTATGTTGGGGGATGTGAAGCCCCTTCATTGCTTTGCATAGTTTCCTCAAGAATGCATGGCCTGGGACCACCACTTTGCATGCAAAGTTGAGACAGCTGACAAACTTTTGCAGTTCCAGCAACAGTAAATTCTTTTTAACTCAGGAAGCAGCAATCATAGCCTAAAGGTTTACCAGTTACTCTGCAGGCAATCTTGACAGCTGTCTGTTGGTGTCTAATTCAATGCCCAGAACCTTAAAACCTGGGTAAGTCCCTCTGTTTTTTTCATGGGTGAGTGGATTCCACAGTCAGCCTCACAAAGCCAGAGAGCAGGACAGCACATTGGCTAGAACTTTGTTGGCTGACAAACAGTAAACTGTCTTGGTAGTGTGTGGTGCTCCTTGGTAGTGTGTGGTCCTGCAAACAGCCCATTCCAGAAAGAAACTAAACTGCTCGAACACTGTGCATGAAACTGAGCATCCCATAGGGAGGGCCCAGTCCATGTAAAATTGGCCCTCGAACACAAAACCGAGCAGCTTCAAGTCCAAAGGATGAATAGGAAGAAGGTGAAATGCAGACAATGTCACATTTTGCCAGTTCGGCCTCTTGTCTGCAACTGCAGACCACACACATAGCTTGGTCAAAAGAAGTGTAAAGGACTGAACATAAAACTTCTGGTATTGTGTTGTTCACCAACTCACCCCATGGGTAAGACAAGTGGTGAATGAAGCTGTATTCCCTCAGGGCCTTCTTTGAGACCATGCCCAAAGGCAAAACCTGAAGGTTGGGCACTGGAGTGACGGGGAAGGGCCCACAACCTCCAGACACTCCTTCTTAAGTTTTGCTCACACATTTTCCAAGCCTTGTACCAAGAGCAGATTAGGCACCCAGAACAGTTATCTTTCACCCATAAAAGGAATTTTCAAACCAAAAGTACCCCCCCCCGACAGGTATAAATGATCATCCAACTTGGGGTAGGAATGCAACCAACTTTAAAGCTGATGCAGTTTAATTGGATTGGGATCCTTTATCAGCTGGAGGGTTGGCGCCACCCCCCCCCTTCCATTTATTTCCTTTGGCATCCCTAAGTCCTGGCCTAAATTTTCCTTGGGGCATGAAGAAAAGGTATGGGATCCTGAGCATAGGGGGCATTCATGTCTGAAAGTGCATGACATGGTTGAACTACCTGCCCTTCCTGGGCATGGATGCCTACATTACCAGAAAGTTGCTGTACCAAATGCCCACTATCTGAGTGGTACCCAGCAGTGGGACATGCCAGCAACATGACTTGCATCCATAATTGAGGATGGATTTGGTCCCACCTCAATGCTAGATTCATGGCTGCCTGAAGGCAAAATTATTCATCATACTGCAACCAAGCTGGTTCCGCAAAGTCTATGAACTCCTTGTAAATTATATCCATGTATTGCAGCATAATAGAGGCCTGCCAGGGTTGGGACCTCACTACCACCCCAGCATAAATCAAGAAACCTGGGTACCAGTTGGCCCAAGTCCTATCTATTCTATGACACTTTAGTTGCTCCTTATCATGTTCTTCCAACTACACAAGCAGCACTTTGCATTTTAAAACCAATTTGCTTCTGCTGCTTTCCAATCCCTTACACGCTTTTCACTCATAATGCCACTGGAAAGATTATATTGCATCATTTTTCAATGATGTGCTTTTCATTTCTTAATCTTTCACTCAGGAACTTTCTACATTTAAGGGAACAATCAGTAGAAATATTTTCTAGATTGTAGTATGAGATGCAATAGAAGTTGTTATTACTGCTGTTCTTTGACCAAGGTATTTCAAAGTATGTTCATGTCCTAGGAGAACCTTCAGTTTGAATTTTCTCTATGCCATTGAGATCCAGCATTCCTTTGAAAAACCATTGCTGATACTCATCCTTTGAAATGTTTTCTATAATTTTATGTGCTTTTTGGAAATATTTTGTATTTAGCAGCCTTTCCTTTCAAAAACATTGAGTGTCTGGATATTAGCTAGCCAATATTTACTGTATCAAATCCTATACAGCTGCTGTACCAGAAGACTGGAGAGGAGGAAATCATACACCAATTTTTTAAAAGGGTTCCAGAGGGAAAACAGGAAATTAGAGGCCAGTCAGCCTAACGTCTGTCTCAGGCAAACTACTAGAAACTGTAATCAGATTTAGAATCCTGCTAAACAAAAATCAGCATGGCTTGTGCAAATGGAAGTCCTGCCTCACAAACTTTTTGAAGTTCTTTGAGAAAGTGAACAAGCATACAGACAATGGTGACCCAGTAGGCATTATGTACTTGGACTTTCAAAAGGCTTTTGACAAGGTACCTCCTCAAAGACTCCTGAGTCAATTTAGCAATCATGCAATAAGAGGATGGGTTCTCTTATGAATTAAAAACTGGTTAAATGACAGGAAGCAAAGAGTAGGCATCAATGAACAGTTCTCACAATGGGGAGAAGTAAGCAGTGGGGTCCCACAAGGATCAGAAGTGGGGCTGGTACTATACAATTTATTCATAAATGATCTGGAACAAGGGGTGAGTAGTGTAGTGGCAAAGTTTGCAGATGATACAAAATTATTCAGGATGGTGAAAGCCAAGGCTGATTGTGAAGAGCTCCAAGAGGACTTCCACAAACTGGGACAAAAAAAATCCTAACTTCAGGCTAATGAAGAATGGGATCTGAAATATTATAATGTCTTGTTTAGATCAATGGTGTGGTCTCATTTGGAATACTGTGTACAATTCTGGTCACTATATCTCAAAAAGGACATTGCAGAGCTGGGAAAAGTACAGAGGAGGGCAACCAAGATGATTAGGGGGTCAGAGCACTTTCTGTGTGAGGAAAGGCTGAAGAGTCTGGGACATGATAGAGGTTTATAAAATTATGCACAGGATGGAGAGAATTGGCAAAGATGTTTTCCCCCTCTTTCTCCCAAAATACTAGCACTTGAGGGCATCCAATGAAGCTAATAGACAGTAGGTTTAGGATGGTCCAAAGGAAATACTACTTCACACAGAGAGTGATTAAAATGTGGAATTTACTGCCAGAGGATGTTGTGATGGCTGCAGGAATAAATAGCTTAAAGGGGGATTAGATAGATTCATGGAGGATAAGTCTATCAATGGCTACTAGCTGGTGACTGAGGGAAATCTCCATATTCAGAGACACTAAGCCTCTGTATCCCAGAGCCAAGATGCAACAGCGGGGGAAGGCCTGGGCCTCTATGCTCTGTGGTTGGCCCTCCAGAGGAACTGGTTAGCCACTGTGTGGGACAGGATGCTGGACTAGATGGACTATTGGTCTGATCTAGCTAGGGTTGCCAGGCCCCTGGTCTCGGCGGGGGTTCCCCCACTTTTGCAGGCCCCTTTCTGCTGCCAGCCAGCTGGCCAATGGGGGGAAACCCCACCTGCAAATGCCCTTGAATGCGACCTAATGATGTCATCCAGAAGTAACATCATTATGTCACTGACACTGGGGACTGATGTTCTAGTTTTGGGCAAAACTCTATGGTAAAACTGAGCTCAAACCATAGAGTTTTGCCCCAAAATTAGTGTCACCCCCACATTGACGTCATGATGATGTCACTGCTGGGTGATGTCATCACAGCTTGCATGTGCCAGATGATCCTGGGATGGACCCTGGGGCCCCCCACCAACCACCAGATAAGACTTGGCAACCCTAGATCCAGCACAGCTCTTATGTTCTTATGGTCTTACTGATTACTATGAGAGAAGTATGCAGGTATTTAAATATCCCTCACTGTAATTAATGGAGCACGTTTCATTCAGAACAAACAAATATCACAAATCAGTGCAAAAACTTTTAAATTCTCTAGAACTTTTCATTAGGCTGTGATTAAAAAAAAAAAAAAGTACGGGGAGAGAAAAATATGTTTCACTCCATTTATCTGCTGCATTTTTTAAAAATTCCCATCCTTACAGTGTTTGATTTAAATATATGTACCATTATTTATTTACTACATTCGTAATGCTGTTGTTCCCCAAACGAGATTCAGACTGATGTTTTAGCTCAGTCTTTCTGCAAGACATGTTAGGAGTGGATTTTAGTGCAATCCTATGGACAGTTATTCCAGTCTTGGTGTACTGAAATCAATTTTGACTGGCATAGTTTTGCATAGAATTGCATTTCTGTTCTGCCACTGAGCTGCATAAAAAACAAACAAACCTGTTCATGTGCTGTACATGTTTAAGACGATAAGTCAGACATGATTCATCTGTGATACCTGAATTTTTTTTTCTACTTGTGCTTAAAACTAAATACATAATTTCATCCAATATTTCTAAAAAGTAATCTAGTACTTGATTATAGGTATTGTGGCTAGGGGTAAAATGTCTATTGTTCCCTGTTCCCTTCATCTCCCTGTGAACTGTGTTTTTATTATTATTATTATTATTTGTTTATTGGATGAAAAACAGCAGAAGAGATATGATTTTTGCATAATATGCACAGTTCTTTGATGAAAAATTCTCCTGTCAAATATGCTTATTTTGACCTGAAAAATTGAAATCTGGGGAAACTCAGCTCTAGTTGGATCCTAAAAATACAAAAATTGAGTTATGATAAGTCAAATCTCCAAAAATGAAGTCTGTTTGATGTAGACTAACTCCATGTTCAGTTGGGTTCAAAGAAATAAAGAAGAGTCCAGGACAGCAACATGGTACTTGCTGTATAGTGAACCAAAAAGCAAATTTACACATGTAAAGGCTTGCTTCCAAATTTGGCTTTTCATCACTGGAGGGAAACTTTCATTGGCATAGGTCAGCTTCCACTAATTCCCTCATGTAGAACTATCTGTTTTGCCCAAGGCTTTCCTGGAGACCCCCTGAACCCTAGGGTCAGGATTGGGGATGTTCTGCAAGAACCACCATATTTGCCTAGGGCCTCAGGCCAACCTAGAACATAGAAAAATGCACAGCTAAAAGCCTCCCTCCACACCTCACTTTTAGACCCAGAGAACAGAGCCCAAAAGGCCGGGAGAGGAAGATACATGGATCAGAGTGTCACAAGGAAGCCAATGGTTGCACTCTTTTGCAAGGAACTTAATTTTAAAAGCAAACACTTCCTCTTTCTCTCCTTCTAGCTCACCACCAAGAGCGCCCTCTCTCCAGGAATCTCTGTAAGCCAGCAGTTTCCCCAACTCCCTCTGCAACAGACTTAATCATAGCCCCTTGCTTTCAGACCCAGGCATTTTCTAGCCTCCCCCCATCCACTTCTGCCTCTATACCTGCCTCCCCCCAGCTCAACAGCTCCTTTCTTGGACTGCAAGGACCCAACAGTCATACAACCCCCATAGAGTTGAGTCCCCTTGAAAAGGGAGCTAGAAGGGAATAATCACATGAGGACTGAGATCATCATTTTTGCATTTATGAACCGCCGCTGATCAACTAATACCTTCATTTCTCTTCTTTGATCTACCCATTTTTAGTCAATAAAACATACTATTGTTTATTAGAGGAGTCTTTCTTTCAAACTCATTTGGGGAAGGGATGGGACAGGGCAAGCCAGTGTATACATAGGCCTAAGTAATCCCTAGACTGTCGGGGTGCACATTTATGTGGATGCTTATGAGTGCCTGACTCAGGTTTTTGATGGGCGGGCATTGTAAGTTACAGTATAAGTAGAAAGTGGAAAAGTCTTGTTCTATGAGTTCCACTTTGTTCACAGTGGCCATTAGGTAGACTGTGATAACAAAGCACATGTAGCTATAAAAAAACAGAAACAGTGGTAATTTTTAGCTCTCACAAATTGCCTTCTTAGCTACATTTGGACTTTTGACATAACACTGCTGGGCACATCTTGTTCTGACACCAAGAGCTAATTAACTACGGTCACATCTTCTCTGCCAAATGCTTGTCATTGCTGTTCCTACTTCATTTTTTTTGGTCAGGCTAATCTACATATTTTATATTTTCAGAAATCTAATCCACATACCATCGGGACTTGACCTTTCTTTCTTGCCATTTTTACTCAGGTTGGGTGGGGGAACCTTTCAAATGAGCATATGATGTCAATTTTGATGCTCTTTAAAGGTATTTTGTTGAGCTTTATTATAAATCTTTTTGCGGCTTTGCTTCTCTTTAAAGTATATAGGTTGAATTTTATGAGCTTCTCCTCTCCATATGTTCTTCTTCAAAGTTCTAAATTATACATAATTTCTTTTTCTCTGAACTCTTCACTGAAGGCGATTATTCCTGCTGAATTCAATGGGAACTAAGTGAATTAAAGATGAAACTAGGATCAGTCTCATGTTTCTCATGTAACCTGGCAATAATTTCCACTGAAACTGGTTGCTAGATCACACCCAAAGAGTGCTAGTGAATGGTTCCTAATTCTCTTGGTGACAATTGGAGTGCCTCAAGGATCTGTCATGAGACCTGTTTGTACAACATCTTTATCAATGATTTGGATGAAGGGAGAGAAGAAATGCTTATTAAATTTGCAAATGATACTAAATTGGGAGGGGTAGCAAATACAGTAGAAGAAAAGAGTCAGGATACAGGATGATCCTAACAGGCTGGAAAACTGGGCTAAAACAAATAAAATGAATTTCAATGGATATAATGTAAAGTTCTGCATTTTGATAGGAAAAATCAAATGCATCATTATAGGATGGGGGAGACGTCTTGGCAATAGTATGTGTGAAAAGAATCTAGGGATCTTAGTAGACCATACACTGAACATGAGTCAGCAGTGTGTTGTGGTAGCTAAAAAGGCAAATGCAATTTTTGGCTGTATCAACTGAAGTATAGTGTCCAGATCACGTGAAGTGAAGATATCACTTTACTCTGCTCTGGTTAGACTTCACCTAGAGTATTTGTGTTCAGTTTTGGGCACCACAATTTAAGAAGAATATAGACAAGCTGGAACATGTCCAGAAGACGGCAACGAAGATGGTGAGGGATCTGGAGACTAAGTCCTATGAAGAAAGGTTGAAGGAGCTGGATATGTTTAGCCTGAAGAGGAGACGACTGAGAGGTGATATGATCACCATCTTCAAGTACTTGAAGGGCTGTCATATAGAGGATGGTGTGGAGTTGTTTTCTGTTGCTCCAGAAGGTCGGACCAGAACCAATGGGTTGAAACTAAATCATAACAGTTTTCGGCTAAACATTAGGAAGAACTTCCTGACATTTAGAGCGGTTCCTCAGTGGAACAGGCTTCCTTGGGAGATGGTGGGCTCTCCTTCTTTGGAGGTTTTCAAACAGAAGCTAGATGGCTATCTGACAGCAATGCTGATTTTGTGAACTTAGGCAGATCGTGAGAGGGAGGGCAGGAAGGGTTGCCTCAGTGCTTAGTTCTTGTGGCCCTTTCTTACACGTCCAGGGAAATGCTGATCACCACTTTGGGGTCAGGAAGCAATTCTTCTCCAGACCAGTTTGGCTGAAGATCCTGAAGGGTTTTTGTCATCCTCTGGGCATGGAACAGCAGTCACTGGGGGTATGGAGAGGGAGGTATTTGTGTATTTCCTGCATTGTGCAGGGGGTTGGACTAGATGACCCTGGAGGACTCTTCCAACTCTGTAATTCTATGAGTCTATGAATGGATTGCAGTCTTTGAAACCATTAGGTTAGGAATTAGTAACCCCTGACACATGAATTAAACAGCAGCACACCAGATAAACTGTGAGCCTTGAGGTGTTGAAAGTATTGTGGTTCCATGGCATATGATGAAATGACAGTACTTGTTTATATCCATATCACTGCTCCCCCTAGACCTTCTTCGCTACTGGATGGGTCCAAGGCAGAGCTCCTGAGGTGTTAACAGCATAGCTGGCTCTCAGCAGGTGGAAGCAAGGGAGACAGACAGAACCTCAGTGCTCACTCTAATCTGGGAGAACTGGGTTTGATTCTCTCAAGGGCAGTTCTCAGCCCCACCTACCTCACAGGGTGTCTGTTGTGGGGAGGAGAAGGTATTGTAAGCCACCCTGAGACTCCTTCAGGTAGTGAAGGGTGGGGTATAAATCTAATCACTTCTTCTTTCATCACTCAGGCCAAAAAAGTTGCATTACACCTGCATTAGTGGCACTATTTTAACGAAGGATCAATTTTGACTAAAAAATCACCTAAAGCAAGAATATATTTTGCTTTTAACTTTTTTGTTATTTTTAAAGAAACAAAACCATTTTTTATTCCTGACAGTAGATGTCCTCTTAATTACTTTTTTCTTAGAAATAGTAAAAGTAATCGAGTTAATTTCTTTATTTGCAGCATTTTAGTTTTTTTCTGCTCAGTACAGTCTCAGAGTGGTTTACAATTTCCAAAAAATGCATTACTCAGATACTGAAAAAAACAAACAAACATTTCTCAAGCCATACTCTGCCAACAACAAATCTACTTATGCAGTCTCCCAAACCAATGTGCTGCTGCCACTGCTTTCTGTAGGAGGAAAAGGTTCTCTTAATCCCTATGTGCTTGAAGGGACTCCCGACATACTCACCTCAAAGAATGGTAGCTGCTGCAAGGGCCAAGAATGGGTGTAACTGGTTACATCTATGCACAGGCAGGGCTATTTTGGGGCAGGAACGCACAGGAACGGAGTTCTGGCTGGCTCCTGAGTTGACCACGCCCAGCAGGAACTCATTAGCATAATAGGCCACAACCAACAGCAGAAACTGATTAGGACTGGCTACATTAGGGGTGTGTGGCCTAACATGCAAAGGAATTCCTGCTACAAAAAAAGCCCTGGGTTTTGACAACAAACAAGGTAAACAGAATAAGAAGCAAAAGGTGGGTATGGCTGGATGACCACACTTCTGGTAACAGGAGGTGCGGCCTAATATGCTAAGGAGTTCCTGCTGTTGGGTGTGGCCTACTATGCTAATGAGTTCCTGCTGGACTTTTTCTACAAAAAAGCCCTGTGTACAGGGAAGAATGACCAACAAATTCTGGTCAGAAGAACATAACTGTCACAAGCCAATATACTGGGAGCAGCAGTCCAGCAAGAACATGAATCTCCAGTCATGAAAGCCTTTAAACGACAATACAAGCACATTGTTTTGAACCTGAAAACAAAAAGGCATGCAACGGAGAATAATCTTGTCATAGGTTAAATATAATAACTTATTCCCTACAATAAGAACTCAGCCACATTTTGTACTAAATGCAGTTTCAGATTTGTCTCCAAGAGCATACAAGGCATAGTGACTAGTGTCAGACTAAGACCTTGGCAATCCTGGATACAAATGTCCACTTGTCGTGGAACCCTGCTGGGTGACTTGATTCCATCACACTCTCTCAGCCTGATATACCTTACAGGGTTTCTGTTGTTGTACCCATAAAGTACAAGAGCAGAGAATGATATGACAAACTGCCTTGCACCTTGATTAGGGAGAAAAGTGGGATATAAATAAGAAATAAACCAAAAAGGTAATATGACTTATTAAAAAAACACTTTTTTAAAATGAAAAAGTTAGGACCACCGCAGAACTGGCAGAAACAAATCCATAGAAGAGCTTGCTTCCTCCCGTGAGATACAGACAGCACAATCTGAGTAGAAAATGGGATCAGTGGGAAAATTATATAAAATCATAAGCTACTGAAGTCAGTCTTGCAGAACATGTGAAGTTTAAGATAAGCACACTGGTTTTCAGATGCTTAGCTAAGCATAACCTTTAATCAGTGGAACTGCCACACAGAGAGAAAGGAGGGGATTGCTCATATCCATTCATCCTCCCAAAAAACCTTTCCGTTCTACTCTGATAAGAAAACATCTTGAGAGGCTTGAGCTGAAAGGAAAAGAGACAGGTGCAGCAACAGCAGGGCCCTTGTTTTTTTGACATTCTGTAGGTGGTAGAGGAGCTGCTTGCGACAGATTGCAGGATGAGGAGGAAGTGACATGAACATCCCGTTCTCAATTTCACAGAAAGAAACACGTCTAATTTATTAGTTAGCGCTGGCATTGTTTTGGAAGGCAACCATCACCTTTAATGTGCAGCATGATTTCTCTCTCTCTCTCTCTCTCTCTCTCTCTCTCTCTCTCTCTCTCTCTCCCCCCTCCCTCCCTCCCTCCCTCTGCAAAAGGAGTAGGTTGATGTTATTCCCATTTTACAGACAAGGTATTTCAATGAGGAGAAACATTGCACTGTCTTTACAGGAGCTACCAGATTACAATCTGGGAGGAGGGCGAAGCATGGAAAATGGAGCTCACTGCCTTGTAATGCCCTCAGGCTGGGGAGGGCCGGGCCAGAGACATGGAATGGCCAGCCATGCCGGCCATCGTGGCCAAATGCCCTCTTAAGTCCACTCCCAACTAGCTCACCCTCTCTTGCTCTGCAGAGCTAATATTTTACTAAATTCAATGAGTCCCATTCCTAAGAAAGAGTGTTTAGGATTGCAACCTCTGAGGACTATGAATGGGAGATGATAAATTATTTTCATAGTTGCATGCATAGATGTGCAAATTCTTTAACAAGATAGATGTATAACTGGCTGCCCCCTATAAATTGTTCAGACCACATTTCTAGAATAGGAATAATATTGATTTACTCCTTATTGTTACAAAGCAAGGAAGGAAGGAAGGCGGGGAGAGGGAGAGAGAGAAGGAAGGAGGAGGAGGAGGAAGGAGGAGGGGAGGAGGAGGGAGGGAGGGAGGGAGGGAGGGAGGGAGGGAGAAAGAGAGAGAGAGAGAAAGAAAGAAAGAAAGAAAGAAAGAAAGAAAGAAAGAAAGAAAGAAAGAAAGAAAGAAAGAAAGAAAGAAAGAAAGAAAGAAAGAAAGAGGGGAAAACAATGGTTGAAATCCTTGTACATCAGTTTGAAATGCCTGGGGAGATTATCGCTGCCCATCTACATTTGATGAATGGTTAGCTGGTTCCAAAACCTGCAGTGTAACTTCAATGCCCTGCCGCAAGCGATACAATCTCTCACTTGTATAGCTTGTACTTTTGGAGTGCCGCTTGATTTTTCTTTAGCAAGATTTCTGTGCAAGCTGCTTGTGCAAGGAAAACAGCAGTTCCAGAAGCAGAATTCAGTTTTTATATGTGGAGGGAAAATGTCCGGAACTATTTCTTTCTTTCTTTTCAAAAAAGATTGTGACAGATTGGCCCAAGGCCATCTAGAGAGTCTGTAACTGAGCAAGGATATGAACTCATCTTTCTGAGCGACAAACATTTATCCTTAACGGAACTATGAATACAATTAACCTGGTTCTAAAACCACTTCTGGACATTAACAGTGCAATCCTTAACAGAGTTACATACATCTAAGCCTTTTAAATCAATGGGCTTAGGAGGGTATAACTCTGCTTAGGTTTTCACTGCACACTACTCATAACTGGACATTTGTCATTTGGATAGATCAGTGGGTTCCCAGAACAGAAATTATAATAATTTGTATGTATTGATAATTTCAATGATGTTGATAATACTAATTCCCATTTTTTCCAAATTGGTACTGGTACCTGCATTTAATCTCAACAGCTATTTTCTCCCCTGTGCTGCTGGATATCACTTGGCAGTAAACCCACTACATCAAGAACACGAATCAAGATTATATGCCTCCTGCAGTAGGAACTCTCCCATGTGTACACAAAAGAAACTTCGTCTAAGCTATTCAAGGTTCACTAATCTTGAATAAAGATTAAACTGGCACTGAGAGTCAGGAAAAGATTGTTTTCAAAATACTGCAAGGGGTTAAAAAATTGAATACCTTTAATTTGGCAGGTCAGCCTCTGAAGCAAATGAAGTATACAGCTCAATTAACTACAAAAGTGATACACAAATGCAATATTCAAAATATATAAAATACAGATAAATTAAAAAGTGCACAGCTAATCTTGCCATAGATGCTAATTGTTTATGCTGTTTATGCTGGTTTGTAGCCTGTTTTACTTCAAGGACAGATGACAGGTACTTGGAAAAGATATGTACTAATTACAGACCACTGATACCCTACTAGTAAAACACAACTTTTCAGTGAGTCACAGGGGAACCTTTCCTCAAGCATGGAGGTAACACTTTGTAAATTCATCCATCAACACCACCAGCCCTGAAAATCCCTGCCTTTTCCTGTAAAAGTATAATAAGAACTTAGGGTGTGACTTAGTTAAAGTTAGTTGTACTGATTTTAATGGGATTCCATGCTTAAATCTCTCCCACTGATTAAGTGATGTTTAAATGGCAGCATGTGCTTAATTAGTTATAACTTAATTACAAATTATAAATTGGAATATTCACAGACTTTGGGTTGGATTGAAGCAAATGGAGCCCAAACTGTAGAGCATATCTTTCTTACCTTCCTTTGCAGTCTTCTGCAGATCCCTGTATGATTTCCGGGAGATAGTGTCCTGCGCCTTTAATAGAGACTTTATGTGATGTTATTTATCAGGCATTGTTACTCACGCCATGAAAAGCTTTACCTGCCCATTTCAATGCATTAAGCCTCTATTTTCCTCTAGGTTGTTGGCAGCCTTAGTCCTACTATGTACTGGTAATTTCAATGGTATTGACAATTTTGGTCCCTTTATCCTGACCCAGTACATTCTTAAAGTTTTACAGTGCAAGCCCTTCTAAGTCCATTGAAAAGAATAACCTTTATAAGGGGTAACTCTGCTTGAGGCTTCACTGTTAAAGAGCAATCTTAAACACATCTCCTCAGAAGTAAGTATCTTTTTCCCTCCAAAAAGGAATGTGATCTTAGATTCGCAGGCTCAGATATGGTTTAGGGCCAGCCTTTTAAATGAATGGGGGGGAAACTTTTTATTCTGGTTTTGCATATTGTGGTTG
This sequence comes from Gekko gecko, assembly GCA_029375565.1. Classification (NCBI taxonomy): domain Eukaryota; kingdom Metazoa; phylum Chordata; class Lepidosauria; order Squamata; family Gekkonidae; genus Gekko; species Gekko gecko. The sequence continues at coordinate 134,733,014 of JAPDNY010000003.1, read as the reverse complement.
TCAGCTTTTTGTTTTGCTCATTTTCATTAGGTTGTCAAAAACTGGGATTTTCAAAATTAACTTGTATGCATACAAAATTCAGTAATATTTCAGATTTTCAGACAAGGGTTATTTTTCCTTTTCCTGCAATGAGAAGGGCAAATTTGGCAAAACCACATCCACATGGCCCCTCTGCCAACAGTATCTCTTGAATTGGAGTAAACACCATCTGTAGAAGAACTAGGAGGGGTTGATTCTGTCTGATCCCCTCTCTGTCATCTGTGTACTAAGACACTTCGTATGTGAGTCTCCTGCAACTTCCAACAACAGCTTTTGTCAGTCTCACAGTTTGATGATGATGGTGGTGGTGGTGGTGGTGATGCTTTCCTGGGAGTAAGCCCCACTGAATTCATGCATAGGATTCTGGGTAGACCTCCTTAGGATTGCACTGTCCCAGAGCAGCTGGGGCAACATCCACATCCACAAGAGCTGTTGTGTTTCTGGTCTGTAGCATCCAACCCATAATTTTTATACAGTTTACACAGAAGTGCACATGACTGATAATATGCCTACCCATACATGAACTTGTTTCTTTAAGAACAGCAAAACTTTAAAAAGCAATGTGGGCTGTTACAGAAAATCATGGCAGATTTTTAGTGCCATGTTAGAGCAGCTTTCTGGGAATAAGCCCGACTGAATAGACTTGAGTGGGATTTTGAGTTGACCTGTTTCAAATTGCCCCTTAGAGGTATTCGCTAGATTATGGCCAGTATCTAAAATTTATAATATTAAAGATGTGCTAAAACTAAACAGAATATTTTCAAGAAGGTACCACAACTCTGTTTTCATAAAAATGCCTTAATCTAAATTTATTTCATTACTCCTTTTATTAGAAAAAAATGTGAGCCATTTCATAGTGAGTGCATGCCAATAATGAGTAAGCTATGTGAAAGCCTTAGAATCATTTAAAATTATTGTAATTACTTATATTTTCATATAAAATACTGTAAAATAAAGCATTTAACTCAACTTTAAGATTCATATAGGTCCTGGTCACACGCAGAAATTGCCACGGGATAAGTATGAATAATGGCCGGATTTTACAGGTGCATTCATACAGAAACATCTGGCAAGTGTCCCACACCCGTTGCCAACTCGTAGCAGGCAGCCAAAGAAGCAAAGTAAAAAAACACCACGGAAAATCCACTATCAAAGAGGTTGCGATGGGCTGAGGATGGAGTTGCCAGTGTGATTGCTCTGGCGTGCTCCGATCATGTCACTGGTTCCTGGATGAAGTGCACCGGAAGCAGGCTGCAAGGAAAAACACCCGCTTCACCCGCCATTGTGGTGGATCATGCAGCGGCGGATCAAATTACTGCGGCACAAATAGCCTCACTTCCCCCACGCATTTTCCGGCAAGTGTGACCGGGACCATACACTTTTATTCTCATCCTATTTCAAACTAAAGCAGAAGACAATGTGACTCAGCTTCCAGCACAGGAAATTTCCCATGAAATGCCCAGCAGAGGCTGACATGCCTGCAGTTCTACATCTGTAAAAAGGAGGAAAAAAATACATAGTTAATTATCTTCTTCCTAGGAAGTTTTCAGAACTAGCTAAAACTTGTCAAATGTGTTTTTAAAATCCCACGACTGTCACCTCCTGAGAAGCTATGAAGGGTTTAGCGTATGTCGGTAGGTATTTTCATTCAACAGCTGTTTTATTCAAACTCCATGTGCATCAAATATAAACATTTAATTAGGGCATGTTGTGTTTGAGTGAATACAATTTGATTGGTGAATGTACATTAAAAATGGAACATTCACATAAAGACCACAGAATGTGCACAAGGATGAAATTGTTGTTTTTGCACATTACCCAGTCAATGTGAATAATCACCAACAAATATTGGAGGATGTGAATTTAACAGAGATATTATATACATTGCTGGACAGCATGGATCCCCATGCAGATCAGACTATTCTGGAGATAAGGGAATTGTACACAGATCTGAAGTAGAAGAAAAAGTGAGGGGAGTTAAAACATCCCAAACCATTGAAGTTACGATATTAAAGCAAAAAAAAGAAGAAGAAGAAGAAGTGGCATAGAGATTCTACGTCTTAGTTTCTATTTGGGTGCTGTTTAGCAACCCCAGAAAATATTGTTGAACTTATAAAGGGAACAGCAGCAGTGGGCAGGAAGGAAGAAGGTGGTGATTGTGGCAAAGAGGAGGAGGTGACGGTGGTGGAGAAATGGGGAAAGGAAAAAGGAGACGTTAGCAGAACAGAAGAACACGGGAGAGGAGAGCAGCAGAAGAAAGTAAACATTCATGGTGTGGATTCTTATTCCCAGGCACGCTTGCTGACGCTGCCGTTTCAGGGCAATCTAAAACATACATACCATTTTTCAAATTAGCTGTAGCCCTCACTTTCCCACCTTTGCTAATGCTGCAAGACTCATTTGCAAACACTAATTCAAACTGAGCTCTGTCCAACGCCAGGACACTGAGCAAATTATTCTCAAGGGAGGGGACACAGAGTACGTTCTGAAAAGTATGGTTTAGACAGGAAATAGTTAACTCTCCACAGCAAGATACAGTAGCCACGTGACCATCAGCGAGGGTCACATGTGGTAGTTGTGCTTTTCGTTGATTCTGGAGCATATCTGGAGTCTTACAGAATATTTGACTTGCCCCACTATCAATTATCCAATCATGTGTTAAATCAGTACCTGTCAACACAAGCGAGGCATTAGAACGTTTAAACAACACGTCCTGCTGTCCACTGACAGGTTTCTTCTTCTGTTGCAAGGGACAGGTTTTCCGTAGGTGGGATACAGACCCACATAGGAAGCATTTTGCTCTTGCCGGCTCACATTTCACGTTGAGTTGCTCTCTCTGCCTGCAGCTAGCCTCTTTGCATTCCACAGGCTGGGCATGCTGCCAGGAAACAGATAAGCGCTTCGTGTTGATTTTAGCCTCATACTCCAGCGCACAGCCAACAATCATTTGTAGATTTAATTGTTCAACAGGTAAACCTTCCAGGGAGGTGACTAAAGTGTCAAAGTTTTCATTTAAAGAACTTAATAAACAATAACACCTGTCCTCCTGGCTTATAACTTTTCCTCTTCCCTGCAACTGCTGAAACAGCTCTGTCAGAGATTTCACATGCTCCCGGACAGACTCTGTTGGAGCCTGAAGCTTTCTGTACAGGCGCCGCATCAAAGACATAATAGTACCTGCTGATGTTTGCACGTAGACAGTTTTAAATGAATCCCACGCTGCCTTTGCATTAATCGCGGATGAAATATGTATTAATTGGTCATCACTCATGGCCAGAACGATGCACGCCAGAGCCTTCTCGACCTTTGCCACATCTGCTGCTGGAACTGGATCAGGAGGGTCGTTAACGTACACCCAGAGCCCTTCCCTGATGAGATAGTGTTTCATCCGAAACGCCCACGTATCATAATTCGTGGAGGTCAGCTTGTCCACCACCTGCGTTGTTGGCACCAAAGCCATACTTCCTCCGGCTTTCTCAACACGCTCGGGCTGGAACTGTTATCAGCCTCTCTCTCACACACAGCACGACTCACCACAGCCAAGGCTTTCCCGGGCAGGCTTGTTCACTCCCCCACTCCTGGAAGAAGTCAGCACCCTCAGCTCCTTGTCCACTGCGGCATGCTCACTCTCGGTCTGGCTCACCGGCGTTGTTCAGATAGCAGTGCTGGCTGTCAGACTCACCGGCCCCCGACAGGCACGAATCCCCACTGGGCTGGTAGGCTCACCGTTGCTCTGGACGGTCCTTCCACGAGGCTGGGCCCATAACCCTGATGCGCAGACTGCGTAAGCAAGGTGTAGCCACCTAGAGCCACCAGGATTGTGCAGCAACTCCAGCACTTTAGCAAAGTAACTGCTATATAGCACCACACAGAGTCAGAGCTGTGGAAAACTATATACAGTGTTTATTCACAATATACTCCAACAAACTGCTCCGCCAGACACACACTTTGAGAGAAGAAGAACTGTACAGTACAAAACATTTACATTTATACATATGACAACCAATCAGCAGCATGCTGAGTCATTGCCCACTGACCTCATACCTGGGCCGGTCTGAACAGGTCAGGACTTGTTCCAAGCAGCTTGCCAGCTGTCAGTTAGATCATGCTGATCTAGCTGCTGGATATTAACAACCAACAGAAAGATGGGGGAGGCAGTAGCAGGGAAGGGGGAGGCATTTGAAGGAAGAAAGCAGTGGAGGAATGAAAGGGGATTAACATGGATGTCAAAGGGGAGTGCAGGAGGGATGCAGTCCCTACTTATTTTCTATACTGGAGTCCCCAGACTTTATGGGCCTGCAAACACCTTTAGAATTTTGACATAGCATGGTGGAGTCAGCCACAAAATGGCTGCCACCATTTACCTTCAGTCACACAATGAAGCTCCTTGTGCTGTGGTGGCAGCTGCTGCCACAGCAATGTTAAGGATCTACACAGCCAATCAAATCTCTAATAGCCAGTCAGAAACTTTGCTGAACAAAAACCCCACCTGCCTCCACCCACTTTCTAAAAAAATACTTTGTTCGCACCAGAAAAGTTGCTGGCAGGCACCATGGCACCCACAGGCATAATGTTGAGGACCCATAGTCTATATTGTCAGTTAATATGTACAGGGTCCTTGTCACTTTCATATGTTGGCCTGGGCAATATGCCTGGTGAACATACATCATTGTCTGTTTGTGCACATTATCTGTTGAACTCATGTTAACTGTAAGTATGATTAACACTGTAACGATAAACTCTGCATGAAGGCAAGGTCCTTGGATGTGAACCTTGACCATTCCTATAGGGTGATTCATAATCTCTCCACTATAAATAGATACATAAATAGTTAGAATTTAAAATAAACTCTAATACATAGAATAAGCTCCAATGCTCATTTACGGCAACAGAAAATTACATGCTTTAGCTCAAGGCTAGGGCTGATTTAACTGTTACCATATCCTAAGAGTTGGACCTGTGGGGTTTTTTTATTTTTGTTTTTTTGGGTTTTTTACAATGTTTGAAGAAGCTCAAGCCTGAGTGATAGGGTGATATGATAGATAAAAGTAGACTTAGATTGGAAAATTTTTGTGCAAAACCTGAATCAGCCATGAAATTCATTGTGCAGGCTCAGCAAAATCTTGTAGAAGGTAGCTGCAAGAATAAAATAGAATAAGTCCAAACATGCTGCAACATCTACAGAATTTCTGTTCTTTTTCTAAAGAGACAGAAGCTCTGTCTCTTAAAAAAAAATGACCATCAAAGGTTGGCTTGTCTGCTCCTGCATTAAGCCTAGAACATTTGTTATTATGATAGGTACTAGTAGGCTGAGTTCAGATGGGCAGTTTGCCCCGAGATAGGCACATTTCAGTAACATTTCACAAACGGATTAAAGGGGACATTCACACAGGCACATCTGTCCGGCGTTCCTCAGCCGTACGCAACCTGTCTTGTAACGCTTCCCTCCCTTGTAACGCTTTACCAGGTAAGTTTAAAAGATACCTGGTAAAAGTGGTATCAAATCCTGGAAAGCGTGTCTATCCCACATATATTCCGCACCAACAAAGTGTGAATGTTAAAATCCGTGATTTTTGCTTGTGTGCATGTGTGCATAAGCTCATATCTCCAGATTAGCAAAACAGAAAGCCATGCCTTACAGCCACACCTTTGGGCCAACAGTGTGAACGCTCCCTCACACCTCCTCCTGGTATCAGTTCGTGCAGTGTGACCAGGAAACTGTTCCAGTACTTTTTTGCCACGACTCCCTCCCGCTTCAAACTGCCAGTCTGAACTCAGCCGTAGTAGTACTATAGGGTACTTTAACATTTAAACTGAGAATGCCTGTCCAGGAAATTCATGCATGATTCTTTCTAAGAAGTGGAGTTTAGATTTGAATGTGGGTTGTACACAAGCTGTTCAGTATATCTGTTCATTGCCTTAGCCTACTTTGTAGAACATAATACAACTAAAAAACTTCTGTTATAGACCAGCAGACATTCTGAGCTTTAATTTCTGTTCCTGCTAATATATTTTGGAAGCCATTATCTCTACTGGAATGATGGGATACTTCTAGCTTAATAGGAAGGTATTCCTGAGTGGCAAGTGAAACAACCACTTAATGAAGGCTGACCTCCAGACCTTCACCCGAAATAAAAAAAAAATAATTGGACTGCAGCCCATTACTGAACATTTAGAGCTGAAGTTTAGTTACTACTGAAACTGCATTTTTTTTTAAAAAAAAAACCAGTCTTGCAAAAATTATATGCAAAATGTGCAATAAGTGCTAGGTCTGAAACAAAATGCTATACGAATATTGTGCACACTAGGGATGGGCACAAATCAGAAAAATGCAATTTGGTCCATGGCGTGAGGTCCAAGTTACCCCCCCAAGGTGCCCCCCAGGAAAGTTCTTTCTGGGGAAATGACAGACACAGGTTCATGAATTTATAGAATATACCCTGTGCAAGCAAGAGACATCAAACACTCAGGGAACCCCCATTGATGCTCCTCTACAAGTCCTCCAAGTTATGTACAGATTGGATTTAGGGGGTCTGAGTTATGCCCCCCAAAATGTGCTCCCAGGAAAGTGCTTTTGGGGAAAAGTCAGGTGCAGGTTCAAAAGTGAAAGCTACACACATCAAATGCAGAGGGAACCTATTGCTTTGAAGTTGCTTTGGGAACCTGTTGCTTTGAAATTTGGCAAACATTTTGATTGAGTGGAGACTGCAAACCACTGTGAACAGCTTGAAAATTCATGGAAAGTTTGTGCAGGTTGACCTGTCACAAACTTCAGTTTGCAAACCATGCACTGGCCAAAATTCATCACAAACTTTAGTTCGTGAGCCGATTCGTGCGCATCCCTACTGCAAACATACTCTTTGGTGGTGGGATTTTTAGCAGCTTTATGCAGTGGGCTTGCAGAATGGATGTTACCAACAAGGGGTGATGCCAAAGAAGAAAAAGAGCCACACTTGAGCATGGTTGAGCTACCTTATAGAAAGTACAGTTCAATAGTTCTAAGAAAATCTGTTGGCAGTATTATTTCAGGAAAACAGAATGGTACACCTTGAGGTAAACTCTGTGAAATAAGGAGTGTAACCACAGGAAGACTTTATTCAATGAAATGTTCATTAAAGAGAGAGAGAGAAGCTAAAGTTGTTAGAGTTATTTCTGGCTTTATAAAAGTTATGTCTTGTTCTGCATCTTCTTTTAACATCAAAGAAAGCCAGAAAACCATAACTATAAAACCATATTACAAACCAGGAATGTAAAAGACTTGATGTAAAACCTTCTTTGCATATAGCAGTGATCAAATGGGTTTAGAAACTCATTCTAAATAATTGGAATAATCCTTTGAATTTTATTTGACTAAAGTCCTCTGTGTGCTGGTCTGAGCTATGTACATACAACACAAATTGAGAGCAAAATAAATGCAATAAGTGTATGAACTTTTTAAGGATAATTTAACATTACACATTCAATGTTATGGCTTGCTGGATTTATACATGCCCCAGGGTTATCACAGACAGATTACACATAATTTAAAAACAGCTCAACAGGAAATGTGCTGGTGGTCATGGATCTTCCCTACTTCCCTTTCCACCCAGCAGTCATTTACAATCTTGGCAAAACTGATTCCTGGGATCACGGACCTGCAAGGCATATCCCTGGGTTTAAGTGAGGATTCACCATTCCTGGCTGCTGACAGACGAGGGAACAGTTTCATTGCTATTACTCTTCTCAGGTTCCATGATCCTAGGAATCAATGGCTAAGTTCAGACTGGCAGTTTGAAGTGGGAGCCAGTCATGGCAAAAAAGCCCTAGAACAAACTGCTCCGGGTTTTCCCGGTCACATGGTGCCAACTGATGCAGGAGCATACCGGGAGGAGGCACAGGGGAGCATTCAGACTGCTGGCCCGGAGGCATGGCTGTAAATGACTTTTTCCTGGTAATTTGGCTACGTGTATATGTGTGTATGTTTGCATGTGCATCAGGGCAGTTTGGGGATTTGAGGAGGATCCCATTGCACTGGCACCGCATTGGGCAGTAGAGCAGAGCACAGCCAATCATATCACTGCTGCGTTTTGCGCAACATGAGTTGCTCCTGGCTTTTAAAGGTTGGCGTTCACACTTCCCAGAAGTGGAATAAAGCGGGATAAAGGCACTCTCCGGGATTTGCTACCACTAAAGGCACTCTTCGGGATTTGCTACCGCTTTCAACAGGTATCTTTTAAACACAGGAGCAAAGTGGAACAGCATGGGTCGACTACGAGTGGGGAACACCAGGCAGATGTGCCTGTGTGAGTGCCCCCTTTAATCCACTTGGGAAACATGGCTGGAATGAGGCTATAGCGGGGCAAATGGCCAGTCTGAACTCAGCCAATTTCCAGAGTTAGAAATTTCTTCTGGGGAGAGAGGAAAGTAGGGAAGTTCCATAATTCTTGTGCGAGTAGATCACTGGATCTAACCCACTTGACTGAATTAAAGTTGCCAGATGGCCATTAAAAATGTGCAAAGTATATTTAATCCAGCTGGAATACTCAACATGAACACAGCCCACATTGGAGTCAAGCAGGGTGAGCATGGCTTTTCCACCCCATTTCCACTCCAGGAAACACAGGTCAGCCATGAAAAATAAATCTTTTGTAAGTTAATAACTTCTTTTCTATTTGGTGGCTGGGGTGGAAGGGGACCACGAAAAAAGTTGTGCAGGAGCATGCATGCACCGTAAACTGTTCAAAATCTAGAACAGTTTCAAGCATTTGGAAAAAAGAAAATGTTTAAGAATGTTGCTCACAATTTGTGACCAGATTGTGACTGGAATAGACAGGAGTTTGCTTCACTGCTAATCTGTAGAGGTAATATGAGATACTATGGTAAAAATATAATACACTTTCTAAAGAATAATTTGTCACTCTTTAATGGTAGGACAGATTCATCTATGCCCCTTAAGCTGCTTGTTTTTAAAAGGGATTGTTCACCTTACTATGTCTTGATGGTTGTTGTTAGAAGGCAGTTGTCCTAATATAACCCCTACATTTCAGGCACTATTTTTTTTTGCTGACTGTCCTTGGCCTATCATAGCCTAGGTGAATTTCTTCATAGGCAAATCACCCACCAGTTGGTGAAAATTAGATGACTCAAGATTTATTTATTTTAATAACCCATGCCTTCTCCCCACAGGGTACTCAGGGCAGCTTACAACATTTAAAAATACAACAAATACAATACAAATAAAATAAATGAATGCAATAAATAGATCAATAAAACCAATTAAAATATTAACTAATTCCTTGGAAAAATTAAAACAATTGACTAGCTCCTTGGTTCATAACATTAACCAAAGGCCACCTGAAACAAAGCAGCCTTACATGCCCTATGGAATTCTGGAAGATCACACAGGGCATGAACTTCCACAGGGCTCTGGTTCCAGGGAGAGGGGGCAGCCACTAAAATGCCCTAATGGTTGATAAGTAAGCAATTCATGGGCCAGACAATTGTAAGAGGCCCTGCAATGATGATCTAAGGAGGTGGGGGGGATCATATTGTGAGAGGCAGTCCTGCAGGTAGGACAATCCCAGACTGTTTATAGGTCTTTATAGACCTATACAGACTTTATAGGTCAAAACCAGCACTTTGAATTGGCATCAGAAGCCGATGTTATATGTGCATACTAGGGGGACCCAATCAGCGACCTAGCAGCCGCATTCTGGAGCACTTGCAGCTTCTGAAGCATCTTCAGTGGCAGATCTATGCAGAGCGCATTGCAGTAGTCTGATCTGGAGGTGACCGTTGCATAGATTACAGTGGCAAGGTCAGACAGGGACAGATAGGGGGGCAGCTGGCAGGCATGGCAGAGGTGATAAAATGCTGTCTTCCTCACTGTGGGAGAAGAATCAAGCCACACTCCTAACAGAGTCCACTGTAGAGAACTATACTCTGTCAAGTGCAGGTAAAGCTGGCCACTCCTGAGCCTTGGATCTACCCAACCACAAGATCATCTCCTGTTGCTAGTTGTGGGGGAATCTTTTATAATTAACATCAAACTCAACTGGCTCACTGTAGCACTCTTTCAGTTCTCAGTTTTCCATGGCATCACAATGTTTTTGAAAGTGACTTGTGCATGCTGTAGTGGGAAAACAGGGCCACACAGCTCAGAACTGGATTCTTGTAAACTGATGGAACAATCCCATGACTGCTTTGTCGGATGACTACAAGAAAAGAACTACAGGTTCATAAACTACATCTCATCACTTTAAAAAAATAGGAATATGAATAAGTCCTTGTAAGAGTTCAGTAAGACACATGCAACTGCACTTCCTGAAGTCCAGTGTGTATATATGGTTCACTGCTCCATGAGGCTTAAAGATCATTTCAACTCTGTCCTTAATCTAATAATCACTATCAATGGTTATGAGGTACCAGTTACTGGGTTGAATCCAACCTGCTTTTCTGCTGGGGAAAAGGAAACCAGAATATACAAAAGTCATGTGAGAAGTGGATTGCATTTACAAGGAGAAGAATTGGATGAGTCTGAATGGAAAAACAGTTTATATCCAACTCAGTGTCTGACAGGAGTGATTTTATGAAATTAGTGTTTACATTATGAGCATTGCATACAATGCTTCTACTTTTGGTATATATTTTATGACACAAGACCTACACATGAAATGAATGGCCTCCCCCCGCTTCTTTTCTGTTACATATTATACCAGATGCTCCTGTCCTTAAGTGATGTCCTCTCTACATGCTGAATGATTGTTTCTCATGTCATGTTACTGTAATTCCTTTCGCTCATATGCAATGTTGCTGTGCCTAGAGAGGAAACAGTCTAGCACAATCCCACAAACTTGAGGATTTACCTCACTACATTCTCTTTTGCCCACTGTACTCTAGTCCGAGGGCTAAATTTTTAGCAGGTGTTTTATCTGGTCTTAGTGCTTACCCAGTTGAGGAAAAAAAATCAATTTCATTATCTGACATTGATGCATATGTCTCTTATAAAGTTTCATTATTTGCCCTTGCTGCAATGAATATACATTCCAAGGTAGCATCGGGAAGGGGTATTATTTAGGCTACTGTATTAAATTTGTCATATTTTGTTACTGAGTATTTTGTATATTCTGACTTTTAACCTATAGCTTGTTCACAATTTGTATTTTGTAATTTTGTAATGGCCAATGGCTAATTACAATAAACTAAACTGAAGTCTAGCACAATGTGGATTAAGAAAAGATACTCTGTTCCTGACTCTCCACAGATTAGTTGTTGTAGATTTTCCAGGCTGTATGGCCATGGTCTTGGCATTGTAGGACCTGACATTTCACCGCAGCTGTGCCTGGCATTCTCAGAGGTGTAACACAGAAAGGTGGAGTACTCTCTGTGTCAATGTGAGAAGAAAAATGGTAGGCAGGTAATTTATATCTACTCAGGAAGGTGGGGTAGGGCTGAGTCATTATCTTGTAGGACATGGTAATAGAGGAGCTTTCCTGAGGAGGTTCTTTTGCATATGGGTTGGCTGTTGAAATTCTAATCTTACCTGTAGTGCTGTTGTCAGATGCAGAGCATTTTGTGTTTTTCAGGACAGGAAACTGTGCCCTATTTATTTTTAAACTCTCTTCTTTCCTGTTGAAATTATGTTTATGAATTTCAGTGGCTTCCCTGTGTAATCCAACATGGTAATTGGATGTGTTGTCCAGCATTTCAGTGTCTTGGAATAAGATACCATGTCCTGTTTGAGTTAGGCTATGGTCAGCGACTGCTGATTTTTCAGGTTGGCCAAGTCTGCAGTGTATTTCATGTTCTTTTATTCTTATCTAGATGCTACCTTGTGTGGTTCCAGTGTAAATCTGTCCACAACTGCAAGGTATGAGGTATACTCCTGCAGACATGAGGGAGTCTCTTCTATCTTTTGCTGATCATAGCATCTGTTGTATTTTTCTGTGATGGGTCTGAATACTGTTTGTAGGTTGCTTTTTCATAAGTTTCCCCATCTGATCAGTGATTCCTTTGATATATGGCAAAAACACTTTTCCTGTGGGAGACTGTTTTTCCTCAGTTGTTTGTTTTACCTTTGGTTTAATCACTCTTCTGATTTCATTCTTGGAGTAGTCATTTGCTTGAAGTGCATGGTTTAATTGATTTAGTTCATCATTGAGGAAGTGTGGTTCACATATCCGTCTTGTATGGTCTACTAATGTTTTGATTATGCCTCTTTTTTGCCAAGGCTGGTGATTGGAGTTTTGTGTACATAACAATCTGTGTGAGTTGGTTTTCTTTAGAGCTCGTGACCTAGTTGAAGGTTAGCTTTGCGGATGACCATGATACCTAGAAATGGGAGTTTATCCTCAATTTCTTTTTCCATGGTAAATTGTATGTTCAGGTGGATGTTGTTGAGGTGGTCTAAAAACTCCATGAATTCCACCTTTCCATGGCTCCACATGTTCAAGGTATCATCTACGTACCAGAACCAGACTGTAGGTTTGTGGGGTGCAGATTCTAAAGCTGTTTTTTTCCCCCAAAATGTTCCATGTAGAAGTTTGCTATAAGTGGGCTGAGAGGGCTTCCCGTGGCAACCCTATCCATCTGTTCATAGAATTTGTTATCCCATTGAAAGTAACTGGTTGTCAAACAATTATGGAATAAGGCTGTGAGATAAATCTCCACAGATTTGCTGTGAGATTTTACAACAGGTTAACCTAGTGCTTCCAGTTTCCTGAGTTTCCAAAATAATGGAATTCTTTCTAATACCGTCTGCTCTAGGATTTACTCAATAAAATACTGAAGAGAGAATTTCACCTGGTGCATAATGAGCAAGATATGACTAAAACTGTGGTATAGTCAATTTTGAATCAGCTGACTTAATACTTACATAGCACTTTCACAGAAATCCACATATGTGACCATAGTAATTCTACTGAATAAACTTATAAGACAGTAGTTTTTTACCACATCAGAGATGGTGAGCGTGAGCCTGAGTTAAGTTACTTGATAAAGTCATTACTAAGCTGAGACTGGAATCAGAGATTTCCAGTTCACAAACCAAAAACTTACAGGGAGATTAAAGGAGTGTTACACTTGTTTTACAAAGGAAAATCCCTTGGCTATCCTTCTGAACTTTTAACAACATTAATCCCAACCAAATAACTATGGAAGCTTGCCAAAACTGACTGACTGTGTGAGAAAGGATTAATAAACGATGTGGTAGAAGAAGCATGTTCCGTTTTTGTGGGTTTGAATATGAAAATCACATGCAAAACTGAAATTACTTGAATGATTTCAGTTCATCCCTGACCACACAGAATATAGCATATGAATTTTAGACCCACACTAGATATTTAACAGCAATGACTTTTTCACTTGGAAAGATTTCCATTTCCACTATTGCACATTGGGCTAAACAAGTAGTTGGGAATCCTATAATTGCTGCTGAAAACCAAGCTCTACCATTGTGCAGACTCTTCAGTGGTGTCACCAAAATTTCCAGGACACAATTAAGTATGATTGGCTGCTCAAGAAGGCATTTGATTCTCTGGAAAATTCATATCTGTTTAGGTTACTACAAAAATGGGTTTGGGAAGTAATTTCTTGAGAGCTCTACAATCCCTATACTCCCAACCGAGCTCCAGAGTGAAAGTCAATGGTCTCAACTTTCACAACTTTTATCCATGTAGAGGTACTAGACAAGGGTGTCCACTCTCACCTTTAATATTTGCTCTTGCCATGGAACCTCTTACAGAAGAACTTCAGTGAAATAAAGACTTTTCTGGGATCATTGTAGGAGAATAAGAACGTAAAGTAAATCTGTACACAGATGACTTGACACTCTATATCACAAATCCTTTAAGTTCCCTTCCTGTGATACAAGATACAGTCTCAAAATTTTGTATGGCTTCTGGCCTTAGCTTGATTCCTCAAAATCAGTTAAAGTCAACTGTACAAACTATTTTACAACAAATGTTCCCTTTTTGTTGGTGTAAGCACTCTTGGAGTCACTTAGGAGTTCAGATTCCTCTGGACTTGAAAAACTTGTTGTCCTGTAACTTTGATCCTCTGCATCAAAATATCCAGCTATGTGTGAAGAACTGGAATACATTACAGCTCACATTATTAGAATGCCTTCATCTAATAAAGAGTTTTATTTTTCCTCAGTTTCCTTTTCTATTTAGAGCTCTATCAATCTTGATTCCTGATGCCATTTTTTTTCAAATGGCAACGAACACTTAATAATTTTTTCTGGGCATTTAAGAAAGCCTGAATCAACCATTGAGTGTTAAGCAGACCTTCATCTATGGGAGGATTAGACCTACCACTCCTGTGCACTTATTACCAGGCAGCGACAATAGCTAATGTTGTATGGATGCTGGACGCTAATCCTTTAACAAGTTGGATGCAAACTGAACAATAATCAATTTCTACACTCGGATTGCAGGAAATATTCTGGATACCACCATCTCACTGTCCAGAGCTTTTACAGACTCACTGCTTTTTATATGCCACCCTAAAATTCTGGGATAATAGGAGGGCCCCAGATGTCTCAGTTTTCTTCCTTCACAAACCAGGCTTGGTTTTCTCCTGGCAAGGAACCAGGATTCTTTCAGAACTGGATTGCAGCTGGCATATCACACCCTATGGTAAAATATGTGACAAAATATACTTTGATGGGCTGATAGGGATACCAACTCCTTGCTTCTGCTATCTGCAATTAAAAATAATCTGACAAAGCGCCTATCCCAGTTTGGTACTTTCGAGAGACCGAAAATGGATTTTGAGGCTCTCATCTCCATATATGATTCCTTAATGAAAGGGCTTCGCTCCAAAATATACAAGATCTTGATAACTGCTGAATGTTCTCAATCCATTCTATGCCAAAAACTTTGGAAAGATGACCTTCAAGCTGAACTACAACAATCACAATGGTTCACCATCTGGAATTTACCTGCAAATACTTCGAGGATCTTCAATATTCTCATAAACTCATTTACTTATCAACAGATGGTATCTCATACCAAAACGGCTGAATTGTATGAACCCACGATATATTCCTCTAAGCTGGAAAAACTGCAGCTCCTTTGTTGGCACATACTTCCATTGTTGGGGGAAATCCCCAGTCATCTAACACTTCTGGCATGAAGTTACATCCCAAATCAATAAAATTACATTGCAATTGCTTCTGGTCACGCTGGAGTTGTTACTTCTAAATCTGTGGATTTCCTCTTCTTGGGGGCGATTCACACAAAAATCTTACCTCTATTCTTCTTGCTGTGGCCAGGCTTATGATCAGGACAGCTTGGAAAGCCTCATCACCCCAAGACTGACAAACTAGTATGATAAGATCTGGGATCAATTTGTGATGAGTAAGATATCTAACCTTCTAGACCAAAATCACTATTTGGACCAAAAACACAAATTTGTGCTTATCTGGTCTCCGATGCTCCAAGACTTGCTTCCCTCCATTTTGAGTTACCACAAATGGCTACACTTTTAATCACACCCTTTGTTCTGTCTCTCTGTTGGGACTTTATTTTGTTGTACAGAGCTTTAGGCATATGTCATCATCAACGCTCAACTCTTGAACAGTTTATAGGCATTTAAATATTAAGAATATTGCATTTTATCATTGTTGACTTTGTGATCTGTTTCATACTTTCATATTCTATTTGAATACTAGCTGTGGATTTTATATTTGTAGGATCTCTATATTCTGGAGTTGTTTTATGTGCTTTTTTGTATGTTATCTTTGACTTTAATAAAATCTTTGAAAACTTAAAAAACTTAATGTGAGATGATTAAAAAGACGGACTATGTTAAATGTGGCTTAACATTTAACATAGTCCGTCTTTTTAATAAACTGACAAAAAATTGGGAGAGCAGTCCTAAACAAGTCTATTCAGAATCCTACTAAGATCTATTCAATGGGGCTTACTCCCAGGAAACCATACTTAGGATTGCACTGCAAAAGTATCTTCCATTAATTCTACAGGCATTCAAGCTACTCTTAACTTTCTGTGTCACGTTCTCAGTACATCAGTAATATTTACCTATCTAAATTGTATCAGTGAAATTTGCATACAAGTTTTATTTTTAATTACAAGTGAAATGAGGTACGATTACAGCTTTTCCCCTCTTTTCAAAGGTATCATAATATAATAAAGTATTGCTAGAACAGAGGGTATTCTCCTCTATCATCTGTCTGTCCATCTACCCACACACATACACACAAATTAAAACCCCCATAAACATACATAACACTATAAGGGAGGAGGGCCAGTATGGAGTACTGAGGAGCTTGAATGCCTGTAGAACTGAATACAGTGGGAATTATTTCTGAGTACCCATACACAAATAAAATTGGCCTGCATTCTACAGACTTTTTTATTTGCTGTCAACACTGTAGATCAATAACAACTCCTGTCACAAAGTTTCTCTCAAAGACTGTACATGAAAAAGAAAAGATATATGTTAATGGATATTTGTAAGCCTAATGAATGAGATAATAAAGATGGGAGGAAAAGGAAGAAAATAAACCATTAATGGCTATTGTGAGCCTATAGAAAGGAACAAAATAAAAATCAGTTCCATGTTACTATACTTCCTGGCTATCTGTCCATCTTTCAAATAAAAGCTATAGCTGAAGCAGCAAGACCATTCAGCTCCTGAACTTATCACATTATTAGTGAGGTTCTTGTTTTCCTTTGCCCCCTCATTCAGAATAAAGAGCCAGACACCAGAGATTGGATAAACTATGGACCACTTTATTTAACTTTTAACTTGCTATTAAATAACAAGGGCAAATCAAACATGTCATGGTCGAGACCAGGGGTCATTCCTGACCCCTACCCTGTCATATAATGGGCGAGCCACCCTGCCCCCGGCTCGAGCCAATATATGTGGCTCACACCAAGCAGCACAACTTAAGTGGAGAATCAATCCAGGCAGTCCCAAAAGGCAATCCACATCCCCCACCCTGGGCCCCACAACCCAAGGGCTGATCTTCCCAGACTCCTAGCCCCCAAACTAGGGTTGCTAATTGATGCTCCCCTAGATGCATATCACTCACCCAGCACCATCCAGCCCACCTAAAGTGACCAACCTAATTAAACAGCACTACCCTATGCCAATTCCACAACCCACTGAATAGCTGTACAAGATAGGTGAAAAAACCAGCCCTTCCACAATGCTAATCAGGCAGGGTTCAGAAATTCCTACCCAGCCCCAACAAATGGGCGACCAGACAAAGCCTGTAGAGTGATCAGGGCAGGAGCCTGTAGAGTGCTGGCTCCACCCCAGCCAGGATCCCGATCCCTCTATGCAGCATCTGTGCCGGCTCTTCCTCCTTCAAAGGAGGCAAAGGCAGCCCCTGACATGAATGCAAGTAAGGGCTAAAGCTCTTACTCCTATATAAAGTGAACTGCTGCAGAGATAAAGTTTTAAAAAAGGGGATCCTTTCTCATCAGTGAAATAATTTTTTAAAAGCCACGTGAAATGATCATAGAATTCCGAGAGCTTCAACAATAATAATAAAACAGCAGGGCAAACCATCTTGAAATGAGCAATTTGTTTGGCTAATTGATCCCTTTTGAAACACAGACACAACTTTACATGGTGTTATTAAGAAACCTTTCCCCATTTGAATTTTTGAGGAGGAAAGATAATGGATCCGACAGCATGCAATTACCACTGAATAGTTAGTAACGCAATTCCTGGCACAGTAGATCCATCTGTAGTCAGGTATGAGCTTTCTCTAAGCAGATGTGCTTGAAAATACCTCCTACATCTCCTCCACATTAGCACAATGAATAGGATCAAATGAAGAGTGCTTGCTGATTCTAAAGGGAAAATGCCGACACTATTGCATAGTAACAAATTCAATGGTAATCTTACTTCTTCCAAGGACAATCAATATCTTACTTTTAGTTACCCAAGGTGACATACAATTCATTTTACCTGTCATTTTCTATAACCCAAACTTTGAACATCAGTGAGATTTCCAGCCCATGAGATCTAGAGATTTAGTTCCAAATATTTTGATTTCCTCTCATATATTGGGTATTGTAATTGTACTTTTTTATTTAAAGAACCAAGCATAGGCATGTCTATCAAGAGCACTACAGTGCAAATTCATTATCTATATATCTACTTCTCCACAGTCCCCTGTGCATACAGATACTTATTTCTGCAAAGAAATGGCACAATCTCCTCCAACAGGTTTTTATACAGACTCAGGGGACTTGATAGGTCTGCACAAAAATCCAAAAAGTTTTTTAAAAAAACAAACCTCAGGGAGGGTTGAATCCCCCCCAATACCTTTAGAAATGGCCACCACCAGGATCTACTCCAGGCCCTGCTGCATTGACAGTGAGTGGTTGATAGCCAGTGGGGGGGGGAGGGAAGCAAAAAGCAGAACTGGAACTGGGACTGGGGAGGATTCCTCCTGCAGTTTGAATGGCTAAATAATCTAAGCTTCTTACCCCTACCTCTTTTGCTGTGGGCTCCACTGTCCTCTTAAATCTTTCTGTGGGGGAGGCTTTCAGGGAGGGTTCCTTAGGGCCAGGAGGGCTGGATTTAGGGAAGGCCAAGGGAGAGGCCTCAGCTGGATATAATGCCACAGAGTCCAGCCTCCAAAGCAGACATTTTCTCCAGGGAGACATATCTCTGCTGTCCAGACCTCAGTTGTAATTCTGAGGGATCTCCAAGTCCCACCTGGAGGTTGGCAACCCTAGGCCTGGCAGCACCCCCTGGGTGACCTGAAACCATCTGAGTTCGGTGACTCAATTAGGCCTGGCTGCTTTCTACTGTTCAACAGCAGCCTCTCTATGAAAACTAGTGTGGTGCAGCAGTTAGAGCTTCAAAGCTGCATCTGCAAAACCCAGGTTTGAATCCCCACCTTGCAGTGAAAGCTGAATGGTTGAGTTTGGTCCAGTCATATACTTTCAGCCTAACCAACCTCACAGAGTTGCTGTGCAGATAAAAAGGAGGAGAGAATAATGTAAGCTACTTTGGTCCTCACTGTGGAGAAAGACTGTAATTTTCCTAGGAAGATGCTGTGGAGGAGGAGGGTGCAGAAGGAAGCTGAATGTTTTTTTGAAAAATTGAAATAATTTTTCACTGTCCATTATAAGTCCCAAATTTGCTACTTTTGCTAGTTCTAATTATTAATTAATTTGAGAGGTAGAACAATTTTTTCAAAGTCCTATAACTTAATAAAGGATGAGAAGGGAATCTTCCTTTTTTGCTTTTTTGTTTGTTTTCTTCTCCGTAATTTCAAGTTACTAGTTGATTTTTAACAAGATAAGTCTAAGAAATTACCTGCTGTCTTTTCAGGACAAACCAAAACGTGAAGATGCGAAAGGATGGCTCAACATGGTACCTAATCACAATAGTTCAGGGAGTAGAAATATACTGTTGTTATTAATAAATGGGAGTTTGCAAGGACGAATTCAAAAAGGCAGTTACATGCATCAGTATTAGTTGCACAAGTCAGTGATAGATTTGTGTCTGGTTCTGCACCTTCAGCCTGTAAGTAGGGGACTTGCATGGTGACAATCCATACAAAAATACCTCCTTCCAAAAAGCCCTCTCCCTGATTTTTATTTACATGCAGGATTATTATTTTTTATGAAAGGGCAATCATTCATTTCTGTCTTGTTTATTTTTATTCCACCCTTTCTCCAAGGAGCTCAGAGCAGCATCCATGGTCCTTCCTCCCTCCAATGATCCTTATAACAACCCTAGGAAGTAGATTAGGCTGGGCGTGACTGGCTCAAGGTCAAACAGCAAGTTTCAGTGGCAAGGTGGGGATCTGAGCTCTGGTCTCACAGAGCCTAGTCCCTCACTCTAACCAACACCATACTGATTCCCATAAACCTTCCCCTACAATCTGAAATATAGACTCTATACAGATTAACAGCTTCAGAACTAGACCTCTATATAATAATAATAATAATAATAATAATAATAATAATAATAATAATAATAATAATAATAATAATAATAATAATAATAATAATGCAAAACTGAGTATATACAGCAGTGTTGCACAAAGATATTTCTAAATTTTGAGGGAATTTAAGAGCTTCCTGCCATTAATCTGTTGAACTCCAAATCTGATCATCAGCAGTGTGGAGGGAAATGATTTAAGCCACTCTCAATAGCCCATCAATAGCTGTGAATTAGTTTAAAATACAAATAAGACAATTGCTTTCCTTGCAACTCTGCCAACTGTATGACATTCTACTGATTTGTCTGCCACATGGGTCATTGAATAATATTTCATCCACGTGTCTGAGGAGAAACAAAAAAAAAAAAGTGCATGAAAGAATCCAACTGTAAATGACAGTGCAGTGGTTATATGAAAGGCAAGAGAATAGCTCCCACTATCTTCTCTGATGCTACAATACTCAGAATAAGTTTATCAAAAGTTCACAAGAAGTATAGGTTATAGGAAAGGAGCAGCCTATATAAAAACAAAGAAAACAAGGAAGAGAAAGATCTTTTACATTGTGTATGACAACAGCGAAATGACACTGATCGTAAGAGACAATTGAAGCAGGAAGGAACTAAGCAAGCTGTTTGAGCACGCTGCGCAGTCTTTGGAAGAGAAGCAGATTCATTAATAGATTTTTATTAGTTTTTCAAAAACAAAACAACAAACAAACAAAAAAGCAGAGTAGTACCTTGTAATACATTCAGTTTAAGTCTCTCCTATATAACTTAAAACAGAGAATATATTTAATAAGATAATAATATTTGCAACTATGTGTCAAACAGTATATAAATGTTTTCATTTAAAAATCATCTAAACATTTCATTATTATTTTCTATTGATAATATCTCTTCAAGGGCTCTTATTCTAAATTTTCATGATTTCCCAACATATTCTTGTCTTTAACAAAGCCATTTCCCTTATAATCATTCTTGAAAATTTAATTTTTTTCATACAGGTCACCTATATCTTCCTTGACTATTAGTAGAGAAATGAGGCATCCCTCTTTATAATTTGAATTCAGATAATATACTATAATAACTGTTACTGAAAATCCTTTTACTATTGCCTCTCTCATTTAGAATCATAACAAGACAACCCGTTCTATTTAATTATACTTTAGTAAAGGGTCTCTATGTGAAGAAAGCTAATGCTGTGAAGAAAGTTAATGCAATCTTAGGATACATTAACAGAAGCATTGTGTCCAGATCACGGGAGGTGGTAGTTCTGCTCTATTCTGCTATGGTCAGGCCTCACCAGGAGTACTGTGTCCAGTTTTGGGCACCACACTTTAGGAAGGATGTTGATAAGCTCGAGTATGTCCAAAAGAGGGCAACCAGGATGGTGAGAGGGTTTGAATCCAAGTCTTATGAGGAAAGGCTGATAGAGTTGGGTATGTTTAGCCTGGGAAAGAGAAGACTTAGAGAGGACATGATTGCAGTCTTCAAGTATCTGAAGGGCTGTCATGTAAAAGATGGAGCAGATCTATTCTCTTGCTCCGGATTGCAAGACTAGATCTAATGGGTGGAAATTACAAGGGAGTTGTTACCAGCTAGATATCAGGAGAAACTTCCTAACTGTAAGAGTGGTTGAGCAGTGGAACAGTCTGCCTCGGGAGGTGGTGGATGCTCCTTCCCTGGATGTTTTCAAGCAGAGTCTGGACGACCATCTTTTGGCTATGTTGTAGGTATGTAGGGCTATCTTTTGGCTATGCTCCTGCAGAGTGCAGGGGGTTGGACTAGATGACCTGCAAGGTCCCTTCCAACTCTAACATTCTATGATTCTATGATTCAATCTTATAGAGAGAAAGGTTGTGATTTCTAAATGAGATTTTATACATAAAGCTTATTTCCCCCCCCTCTTTGTCTGATATCTTCTCATCAATAGGATTTTGTTTTTGTGACTTTTGCCCTTGTAGATTGCATGGATTTACTTTAAGGTTTGGAGTGTGTGGCCCAAGGTAGTTTTTAATTGCCTGTTTTCTGTATTCTTTTCTTTCTGGAATGACTTTTGTTTCAGTGGTTTGGATGTTTCTGTAAATAGCAGTTTCTTTGATTTTGTAAGCAATGCTTCCATTGAAGGTTTAGTTTCCTTTTTTATTATATTTGTCTTTTTATAGAGCATCTTCTTCTGGCTTAAAGGGACATCCTCTTGCTTGTAGTTTTGGTCTGTGCCTAACAGAGGTTGGTGCAGCAGTTTGTCTGTGTTGCTTGTAGATCTCCTTGGAGTAGTTAAGCTTTTTTGATATAGTTCTGCACAGGTTTCTTTGATTGCTAATTTGATAGAAAGAACAATCATATCCTTGAATTGATCCCATGAAATCTGGGTCAGTTTAACATCAGCAAAATTGTCTAGATTTACCATCTTTAGGTAGTTTTCTGCCTGAGAATCCATTTTATGACCAGTGTTTATAGTTCAAATACAGGAAAAGATAGAAGTAGTTTTCTCTGGCAAAAGTCTAGAAGCCAAACCACATTGCTAGATAAATTGCTATACTAGACATATGAACAACCAAGAAACTTTCAACATAAGTCAGGCGGGTGTTATTGTCCAATGTCTCCTGAGCCCAGAAGACTTCAGAGGGAAGAATGCTGTACCAGGAAGTTCTATTACCATATAAGGAAACTCCATTTTAAATGTCTCTGATTTTTCCTGTCTTTTGAATAAAAGTCCAAAGTATTTGTAGTTCCAATAGAGAATGATAAAACATTCAGATAAAATTGTTTGTTTCCCTTCCCACTTATAATTCTTTAAAGAATATCCACAATGTTAGCTAGCTGTTTGAATCGAGGAGACAGGGGGAAATCGCCCCTCCTTTCCCTCATCTTTAGGGATGTTCAGTAGAGATTTAATCCAAAGTCTATAATGTTGCTTTAATGTTGCTTTTTACAAGCACCCATGCTGTCTTCACTGGTGTTGGAGGTGAGACTTGAGACTCTATTGTCGGGAGATCACAGCTTATGCAGTCAAGGTGAACCATGGCTGCGCTCCTTTGTGTTTTTGCTTTGGGATGATCCAGCTCCTGCCTGCTCAGTGCTGCTTTCTGGGTGCTCAGATCACGTTCCCTGCTCCAGACCTCTCTCTGGGAGATCTGGTGGAACTTGGGACCCCCCAAAGTTCTGTAAAAGCAATGAAGAGTCAGGGGAGCTCAGGAGCAAGTCTGGGCGCCCACCGCCTTGCTGCACCGCAGCCCGTGTCTTGGAAGAGAAGCAGATTGAATGGCTACACAAGGTTCATGCCCAAGTGACTTCAAAGTTTTGGCTACAGGCACAGATCTCCATTGTATGGTTATGCCTGCACCTGACAGTGCTCTACAGGGAGAATACTGTTTTCCTTGGAGCCCCATGTGCACCTACAGGTATAATGACACTTTGGATAAGAGCCTAAGTTAATGAATGCAACATTTTGCTGGTTGAATCCTACTGACCTCAGTTCAATGGAGCAGACCTTTGGGAAGGTTTCCATGATGTGGAGTAGAAAGTTTATTATCTCAGCTGAAGTTGGAAACTGCTATGGAAGAGACAGAGTCAAGAAGCAAGGGAAGGAAGCAGACGATAAAAAAGTGGAACTGCGCTTGTAACTGAGGGGAAGTCATCCTGAATTAAGTGCATGGCATACAGGGGACTGTAGTTATTCAAAGGTGAAAGAAAGGTATCTAATTCAAAGGCTCAGTTTTAGTGTGGTAAGCAATCCCTCAGCCTAATCCTGATGAGATTGTGGCACAAAATAAGTAATGAGTTCCAGAAGCAAATTCCAGATAGGAAGCCAAGTCATAGCAAGGCCAAAAAGGAGCCTTCTGCCACCTTAAAGATTCATTTCAACATAAACTTAATAGCTAGAGCATATCTCATCAGATACATGAAATGTACCCTCACACAGCAAGATATACATATGTGTATAGACCAGAGGGAGGGCTGCGGTGGCTCAGAGGTTAAGATGCTGAGCTGCCGCCTGGAAGGTCTGTAGTTCAGCAGTTCGAGACCCTAGTGCCACATGACGGAATGAGCTTCCATCTCTGGCCCCAGCTCCTGCCAAGCTGGCAGTTTGAAAGCAAGAAATTGCAAGTAGATAAATAGGTACCACTTTGGTGGGAAGGTAACAGCATTCCACGTGCCTTGGTCATGCCAACCACGTGACCACGGAGAAGTCTGCGGACAGCACTGGCCCTTCGGCTTGGAAACAGAGATGAGCACCACCCCCTAGAGTCAGATTCAACTAGCTTTCAAGCAAGGGAAACCTTTACCTTTATAGACCAGGGGAGAAAAAGAACTGTGTGATTAAAAGGTCAAGAAGTGCAAGAGGTGCAATTTGTGTCACTTCTATGCACACCCCTAAATTATAGAAGCACAGTAACCATTCACAACAACAGTAATAGGTGATAACACTGTCTCCCTAATTATATTCAGTTCTTGTAACCTCAATAAAGAGTAAAAAAAAATCTCGTATTTTAAAGCCTTGATTAATAAAATCAAATACATTGTTAAATTCTAATCCAGAAATTGCTTCTTAAGTAGTTATCTCTGTTGCTGCAGACCGGCACATCTACCGTCTGAAGCTACAATAAATCTGTAGGTCTTTGAGGTGCCACAGACCTCCTTCTTGTTTATAAGGAAGCAGAGCAATTGTAACACCCATTAAAATACTTTCATAACCATGGAATTATGATTCTTTGTAATAAATTAATAAGTATTTTATATACAATAATTTAAAAATAAAATAAATGTGTTCATCATCCCAATGCATGAACTAGATCTATGCATAGCAGCCTGCGTTCATATGTGAAAAACCCTTGTTGCATAGACCAATGCTCTAAAATGAACACAATTTGCCATCTAGTTGTATGTAACTCCTGGAAAAGAATTGTTATCCATGTGGTTAGTATACGGACTATATCAAAAACGTAAAATACAGGAGCAGAAGAAAAAAAATCCAGAACGCAACACAACTTTTTAAATATATATATATATACATCAAGCCAGATGGCAGGTGTAATGACTACAAATGCAAAGCAACTGCTATTGATCAGAGAGATGCTAAATAAAGACACACACCTTCAATTTCCCCTCTTGATTAAGATTCTTAAATTGAGGGAAAGCAAGTGCTTTTGATTCAGAGGGAGCTCTAGAATTTAGTAACAGCAATAAAAAAAGTGAAGAAACAGTGAATGCATTCAATAAAACTACGAATTTTAAAAGTTGAAATTTTATACTCAATAGATGTCTTTCTTTCTGAACTAATACCCACCAAATGAATACCTGAGAAGGGCTGTTGATGAATAATACAAAGGAATTCTTGACAAAAGGAGCTATTCAGCTAGTTTGATTGCTGAAACCATGTTCATTTTGCTGCCAGCTTGTGCTCTCTCTTTCTATTCCCCTTTTTGTTCTTTTATTTGGGGGGCGGGGGATTTCCTAATTCCCTTTTTTTGTCCTCCTTTTGCTATCTCACATGGTGTAACTGTAAGCATTGCAACATTTTATTTCAGAGTATCAACAGAGTTCAGAGCCATTTTCCATAAAATTTGGGACTAGAAATTCAGGCCAAACCTTCAACACTGAACATGGAAATCAAACTACAACCAAGGTTTATAAAGAATTTGCACATCTAAGGGATTGTACCTGGGCAGTCAGTTCAAAGATGCCTCAGACCTTCCCACATTTTAGTCTCTGTAGAATCAAAGAGCCCTGACCTGGATGGCCCAGGCTAGCTCGATCTTGGAAGCTAAGCAGAGTCAGGGCCAGCCCGAGGTTTTTTGCACACTAGGTAAGGCTAGCTTGTGGTGCCCCCCAGGTGAGGCTGCCTTGTGGCGCCCCCCCCCCCATAGCAGCCTTGCAAAGTCGGCTATGCAGAGATGGCTCCCACTTAGCCCAGTGGTGTAGGTGAGGGAAGCAGAGGGCAAGACAGCCCTATTGGGTCTGGACTCCGAGAACTAGGGACACAAACAGGGCTGCTTACTCTGAAGCAAATCCATGCCACGTTGTCCCTGGGATAAAGAGACTTGTGTGGGCTAAGGGAGCCTTGCCAGGGGCAGAGCTGTGCTCGGAGGAAGCCTCAAGGCAGTGGATTTGGGGCTTCCTCGTGACGTGGGCTGCAGCCCAGACCTTGATCCCACCCCAGTTGGGCTGCAGGCGGAAGGAATGGGGGGGGGAGACTCACTTCCCCTTCTTGGTGGCGGCCACCGTGGGCTTTTCCTTCCGGGCCAGAAACCACCCAGCTGCTTTGTGCCACTGGTCTCACAGCAAAGTTGCTTTGGGGCACCGGGGAGGCTTTGCACTGTGGCCGACCTTCTACCCCCCACCCCAGGCCAGGTTCCCTTGCTCCACGGCTGCCAGTTCTGCTGCTCCGAAGCATCCAACACCCCCATGTTGGAAGCAGGAAGGAGGAGGCGGGGGTGTGAGGCAAAGCAAGCTGGCAGGAAGGGGCACACTGAGCAGGAGGGAGGATGCAGGGGTGCAAGGCAAAGTGAGCTGGTGGGAAGGGGCGTGCTGTGGAGCAGGCACCCCAAAAGCCTAGTTGGCCTAGTGGAAGAGCCGGCCCTGAGCAGAGTCGACCCTGGTTAGTATTTGGATGAGAGACTACCAAGGAAGTCCAGGGCTGCTATGCAGAGGCAGACAATGGCAAACCACCTCTAAGCATCTCTTGCCGTGAAAACCCTATGAGGTTGCCATAAGTTGATTATGATTTTATGGCACTTACGACAACCAAAGAAATGTTAACCATTTCTTTTCTAAGTTTTATCTTTGCAGGCTGAGCTTGTAGCCACAGGGGCAGGAATAAGGGTGACACCCCCTTCCAAATCTGCCCTGTTCCCCCGGGCCTTCCCACCCTTCTTCCAGACAACTTATCCACCTTTGCCAGCCATGTGGGTCTAATAGCACAGAAGCAGCAGCCAGCCTGCAGCAGGTGAGCTCTTGGCAGTTGGCAATCCCCACCTCCGGACAGGACCAGCAGAGTCCTGAGCATGGGCCTTCTGCCATGAGGACCCAATGGAGTGGGGAGATGGGTGGGCTTTGCTTCACCCTCCCTCAAGTGTGATCCCCCTCTTTTCACCCCAAGTACTCGATGGAACAGGGAGCTGGGTGGGCCTCGCTTCCCTCTTCACCCCCTGGGCCAGGCCGCAATTCAGGAGCTGGAGCTGCAGTGGTGTGGCTTGCCTCTACAGAGGCTGGGATGGGCATGGGTGGCTGCCATGGAGGAGGCTGCAGGGCTGGGTGTGGTGAGGATGAGGGCTTGGCCTCAGGCGTCACTCTCCCCCCCCCACCACCACCATCTGGGAACTGGAGCTGCAACAGCATGTCTCTGGGAGGAACATGGGTGGCCACCGTGAGGAGGTCGTGGGGCTGGGTGTGGTGATAATGGTGGCTCAGCCTTGGGCCTTGCTCCCCCTCTGGCTGTGATCCTGAAGCTGAGCCTGTGCACAAAAGCTCACCCTCAGTTTCATCAACTATAGCCATTTAGGTTCCTACGTTCTTTCTAAAAAACGGAGAGAACAGACCACATTGAATTAAGTGCACTGCTATGGGTCTCAATCTCTGCAATATGGAGAAAACATGGTTTGGGTGGGGTGGGGGAAGAAGTCCTCCCCTTTAATAGAGGGCAGCTGAAGGTTTTCAGGGCACGGAAGTAAATGGTAAATAACCTTTCATTAAACCTCTGTTAAAGGGACAGGACATTTTTTTGTCTCTCCAGGTTGTTGGCAACCCTATGCCTCAATGATAGAGTGTATGTTTTGTGTGGGATGTCTCTAGTCCAGCCCCCAGTAGCTCCGTTCATAGGGTCAGGTAGCAGGTGCTGCAGAAGACCTTTTTAAATTAAGGGTTCATTTTGTTTTGTTGATTTTTCCCCCCTAGCCATTTTATCATGTGCCATTTAATTCCCTGTATTTTGCTTACAATTTTTTTTTTACTGGCCCTGTTTTTATGGATTTTATGCTGTTTGTGTTGCCTGAGGGCTTTATTTATGTATTAGTTCTTTGCTTGATCTTTTTACTGTTTCTGCCATTGCTTCATTTAGTCTGGTTTTAGGCTATTTTCTAGTATTTGGCAGTTCTGCCATACAGTTCCACTGTACTAAACTGTCCCCTTGTTGCCCTGCTAACATAAAATTTTTGGCTATGGACCTGGACTCAGGTGACATTGGCCCTGTGTTGCTCATCACTTGTGATGTCATAAACATCATCTAATAGATTTGCATGAAATTCAAACAACCAGGTCTCAAATCTTAGCAGGACTGTTGCCGGAAAAGAATAGCATGGTTCCAACACCAGTACAATGTAGTCTGACTTCTGGTATGTAGTATCCCTAAAACAGAAGCACTAATTTCAGAAAATACAGGGGTCATTTTGTAGAAAAAGAGGTGCAGGAGCTCATTAGCATAATTCATTAGCGTAACTTATTTGCATATGCCACACCAGTGTTCCTTCTAAGCTGAGTTAGTGTGAGCTAGCTCACAGTTTTTTAAGCCCTGGCTCATAGATTTTTGTCATAGCTCAGGAGTGATGGCTCCAGAGCAAACTAATATATGCAGTAGCCAAATTGCTTGCTCACAGCTTTAATGCCAGTAGCTCACAAAGTAGATTTTTTTGCTCACAAGACTCCACAGTTTAGAGGGACCATTGTGCCACCCCCCCTGACATCACTGAAACTGTGTCAGAAGGTGGGAGAGCTTCTACCTGAATAAGCCTTGGTCTTAAAGGTGCCACTGGACTTTTTGCATTGCTACCTATGGGGGGGGGGAACATGCAGACCTGCCCTCACAGAGAGCTTCTACCTGAATAAGCCTTGGTCTTAAAGGTGCCACTGGATTCTCTGCATTGCTACCTCTTTGCATTGCTACACATTGCTACACATACAGAACTGCCCTCACAGAGAGCTTCTACCTGAATAAGCCTTGGTCTTAAAGGTGCCGCTGGACTCTTCGCATTGCTACCTATGGGGGGACATGCAGATCTGCTTAGCACGGGCCTGCAAAGATGGGGGGGGTCGCAGAGGGCATTGCAGGGCCCCACACTTTAGCACGGGCCTGCAAAGATGGGGGCCACAGAGGGCATTGGAGGGCCCAGCACTTTAGCGTGGGCCTGCAAAGACAGGGGGATCGGGGAGGGCTTTTCAGGGCCTGGAAGGCGGTGTGGGGAAATCCACAACTTACCTTCTTCTTTCTCCTCACGGCCAACTAAGGGGAGGGCTGCTGGAAGCAGGGGGTGGGGCTTGCTACATGTCCCCGCCCCCTAGCCTCCTCTCTCTCGGAGCGATGCTCTGGTGAGCTCCAGCCTGAAACGAGGCCTGAGAAAATAACTCTAAATCCTGTACAAGAAATGAACAAGTGCATATGTGCAATCTTCCCATATACTCTGTCTTAGACAATTTTTATCAGCAAGTTAACATGTAAATACTTCAGTCTTATCTCACTACACATGCTAAGTCACTCAGTTCTCACTTGTGCCCAGAAATTAAACTTTGTTGGTCTTAAAGCCAGTTTGGTGTAGTGGTTAAGAGTGGTGGACTCTAATCTGGAGAATCAGGTTTGATTCCCCACTCCTCCACATGAAGCCAGCTGGGTGACCTTTGGTCAGTCATAGGTCTCTCAGAGCTGTTCTCTCAAGAACAGTTCTCTCAGAGCTCTCTCAGCCCTGTCTGCTTCATTGGGTGTCTGTTGTGGGGAGAGGAAGGGAAGGAGATTGTAAACTGCTCTGAGACTCTCAGTGAAGGGTTGGATATAAATCCTCCTCCTCCTCCTCCTTGCCACTGGACTCAAACTTAGTTCTCACATCTGTTGTTAATTCTTTTATTATCTTCATGCCAATTTGCTGCTATTCACATAGCTATATTTATTGCTCAGTTACATATGCATCTTGGCTCTTATTAGCCCTTCCTGGCAACTAACCGCCCCTACCTATATGTAACATTTGAGGAAATCTATTTTAATTTATTTGAAGGAGTATGCATCTACCCATGCTAACTCTCTCAGTTCTCACTTATACCCAGAATTGAACTTTGATATCTTGGAGGTGGACTTAAACTTCGTTTTCACATCTGTTTGTTAACTCCAGTCTTTGCATGCTAATTTACTGTCATTCACAGATCTTACCAACTGCCTTAATCCAATCTCAGCTATAATTGCCCAGTTAATTATGCATCTTGCTCTAACTATCCCTTCCTGGCAACTACCCCACCCCCCCATATGTAATGTTTGAGGAAATTCTGTTTCACTCTATCTGAAGAAGTATTCTTGCACACAATTTGTTGGTCCTAACGGTGCCTTTGGACTCAAAGTTTCTTCTGCTGCTTCAAACCAACATAGCTACCCACCTGACTGTAAATACTTCAGTTACTGTATTGCATGGTGATAAATTTCTGTATATAAACTATTGTCTTCTTTTTTTCCCCCAGTTGGAGAGTTGGGTAAAAGTCAATAAATGAAAACCACCTTGTGGCTTGTCAAGCAATTATGGAATTGCTTCAAAAAGAAAACATTTAAAACATAATTTTCAAGGTAACATAATTTTACCATAAACATAACAACTTTACAACCACTGGTATAACTAAAACTATAGCATAGCAAGCTTTGTAGGGACAGGACCTTCACTGCCCTTCAGAAAGGATCTTCTGAATGATGGTTACCACCTCTGGTTTGAGCAGCTCCTGGAGATTTGGGGCAGGTCTTGGGGAGGATGGAATTCAGCAGGAATATGATGTCCACCCTCCAAAACTGCAATTTCTTCCAGGGAAACTGAACTCTGCAGTCTGGAGATGTTGTAGTTCTTGGAGAATTCCACACACACAAACCCCTCAAAGTTGGCAGCCCCCCTCTACAGTTACCAGCTCTGGATGAGGAAATTTCTGGAGATGGGGTGAGGCAGCATGAGGAGGACAGAGTTTGGGGAGGGGAAGGAACTCAGCAGGGATAAGATGCCAAAGTGTCCATCCTCCAAAACTGCTGTGTTTTTTTTCCAGGGAAACTGAGGTAAGTTGTTGTCTCTGTAGCCTAGAAGTAAGTTGTAGTTATGCTTGAACTCCACTCCAACCTGAAAGCTGGCAACCCTCCTTTATGTTTGTCTACTCCAGGCTGGGAAACTTCTGGATATTTGGGGGCGTGGAGCCTGGGGAGCCCAGAGTTCAGCAGGGATGTGATTCCATGGTGTCCACCTTCCAAAACAGCCATTTTCTCCAGTGGAACTGATCTCTGTTACCTGGAAATAAATTGCAATTCTGAGAGATCTCCTGGAGGTTGACAACCCTACAAAGAGATGCCACTCATAACAAGATGGTGCCCAGTAACACAAAGAAAAGATAAAGTTCAAAATGTTAATTTAAAGAAGTGCAAGGTGACTTCTTTCCCTGAATGTTCTTGAATGATGATCTCTCCTTCTGCTGCTGCTTTTCATGCTTTATTTCTCTGGTTTGGGCCTGCAAAGGAATTAGCAGTTTCCTCTGTCAAGCTCTAGGCCTCCTCTCACCTGCTACAGGCCAGATTGACTGAGAGGGAAGAGTTTAAATGATATCTTAACCACTAAATAACTACGGTTGTCAGGTTCCACCTTCCATCCAGCGGGGAGCTCCCTGGTCCTTTCTGGGATGTTCTGCTGCATGTGCAAACGGTGTATGGTGTGATGACGCCACCCAGAAGTGACATCATCGCATCAGGAATGTCAGGTGGCGTTGCTCTAGTTTTTGGGCAAAACTCTATGGGTGTTTTTTTTGCCTTCAAAACCATCGAGTTTGTCCAAAAACTTGAGCGTCAACCCCCCCCCCCCAACATCTCCCAATGCAATGACTTCGCTTCTACATTTCCCTATTCCTAGTATGTACACTTTCCTATTCCTAGCAGATACTTTAGTGAGTAACTCTAGGGTAGGGGTTTTCTAGTTTTGGAATTTTGAAAAAGGATAGTGGACCACACCACACAATGGCTGCCATAGAAGGTACGACAAATCTCAAAATAACTGTCATGGGAACTGGACCAGTAATAAAACAGAGAGAAGTCCAGGCCAAATGTTGTCTTGCAGCATTTTCAAGCCTCTTTTGGCAACTCCCAGGATCTTTGGGGTCACCAAGCATGGGAAGGGGGAGTGTCACTGATGGAAGTCACCTGGAAGTCAGCCACCCTTGCTGCTCTAGGAATTCCTCCAATCTCTGTGGTAAAAAGGTGAGGGAAATTCTTAGAATGTTGTAGATGCAACTACCATTAGTAACATTGCTGTATCTGCAACATCCTCTCTGTTGTTCTCCACTGCAAGAGCGGGGAGTAGCTGGCAGTAATAGGAGGCTGCCCAACATGGCCTGATATTGTCCTATGATGAAGGCAGCTGTTTCTGAATGGGTGCTCCCTGTAGACTGAAAGCTGATGACTTCTAGGGTCTTCTGCTCCAATAAGGTGGAGGATAGCCAGGGCTGACACACTGCTGTGAAGCAATAAATGGGCTCCAGGAAACGTATCAGTAGGCACCATGTCTGGGATCATTACCTCCTAGGGAATGAATGCTGAACTCTTAGAATGGAAGGATTTTGTCCCTTATTCGAAACTGGTTAGAATTTCTTACCAGGATGGGCAAGGATCAGTCCTGAATCTTGAATTTTCTCTGGGAGATTTAGGCAGGAGCAGAACTAACCACTCCTCCACAAAGACAGGAATTATCCATTAAATATATTAACAACCCCTATTAAGTAGTCCAAGTGCTAAAGAGTTCACACTGAAGGAAGAACGGCCGCAGGCAAAAACATAATGAACCAATGCTATCCATGCCCGTTCAAAACAGATACTAACAACTAGCACTCACACATCTGAGTTTAGGAAGGAAAACTGTCCCATGTTTAAGTTCTATGAACCTTCCCGTCATCTCCACAACACACTACAGCACTTCTAAAAGTCCTACCTGCTTCATTAGAA
This sequence comes from Gekko gecko, assembly GCA_029375565.1. Classification (NCBI taxonomy): domain Eukaryota; kingdom Metazoa; phylum Chordata; class Lepidosauria; order Squamata; family Gekkonidae; genus Gekko; species Gekko gecko. The sequence continues at coordinate 134,700,124 of JAPDNY010000003.1, read as the reverse complement.
TCAGCACAGCTTCCTGGCTTGCTAATTGGAAATAGTTTTTTTCCCCCCTAAAAAAATAATCTAAACTGTAGGCAGCAATTGAATAGATTTGCCTTCATTATGCATGTGTGAAGAACCCAAGTTTTTTGAATATAAAATTTTTATTCTCAAAGACATTTCATTAAAATAAATGCATGCTCTGTCTTCATTAAAATAAAAGCATGCTTTTTTGTACGTTAGGCATGCAGTGCAGGAATCCTAATGTGCAAATAGATTAGTTTCTTCAAGTTTTACTCAAAGCTCAAAGTACTACTTTGCTACGTAGTTTAATAGAACTGTTTTTTCCCCCTTTTCCTTACTTTGATATTTCTGGTTGTTTAGAAGACTAAAGGAAAGAAGCATCCGCCCTTTGCATACCAGTTGAAATGCTAGTTTTGTTTGTTTGTTTTTCTTTGTTTTGAGGTTTTTTTAAAGGATAATAAGATTTAAACATAATAGAGGCAGGATCTTTCAATTCAAGAACATTGTAAATATATCTTTTTCATCATTCCAGTTCCTGTGGAGGTTTTGCCATTCCCCCCTAGTATTCCTTTTTAGTAATAGGCAAGATGGATAAAAGATAGATAAGCTTCTCGCATAGGCCAGCAAAATCACATCAGAATTCATTTTAGAACGGAGTGGCAAATACTATTCTTGCCCACTCAGGACATCTTATCTAGAAGATGCAGCTGGTAGAGCGAATGGAAGATATTCACAACCATGAGGTTTTGCACTTAAATAGCTCAATAATGCATTTTCGGCAAGCACAGTTCTCAGTTAAGTGATTTCCCCCCCAAAAAAAATAAGTCTTAATTTCCCATCTCACTTGTATCTGTTCCAAGGAACATGTTGAAAAGTAGTCCATACTCACACACAAACCAAACTGTTGCACAATGGAATTCATAAACATCTTGGACTTTGGAGGATTTTTAAAACCTTAACATGGAAACAAAAATTAAGAAATCAAAGAAGAAAAAGTTCAGATATTGGATAAGATACGTAATTCTGATAAGGAGATGGGGGGAGGGGACACTGGAAACTATCAAAGGCAAAAACAGGCTGGCACAAATGGATTGTAAGGTCAGCTCTTAGCTTGGAAAACCTGGTTTCATATTGGGCCCAGAGGCAACCCACTCCTGAATTCTGCACATGGGGAGGCTGCATTATGCAGTGATAAGACAAAGCATTCTGAAGTTCTTGCAAGTATTTTTTCTTACTATTTTGTTTTTTGCCCCCTTGTTATAAAAAAACAAACTCCAAGACTAAACCCAGCTGAGATCTTCATGCAGAGCAAGGATAACAGGACAGTAAACAAGGAGGGAGATGGGGAACAAACTTGTTTTCATGAAGTGTGGAGAAGCAGAGAAAACAAGGAGTGGAAGTTAGATAACAGTATATACATTTTTCCTCACAGCTTGCTGATGGAAATAATATTACAGGTGCCAACCTCTAGGTAGGACATGGAGTTGTCCTGGATTGACAACTGATCTCCAGGCTACAGAGATCAGTTCCCCTTGAGAAAATGGCTGCTTTGGAGAGTGGACCCTATGGCATTATGCCTTACTGACCTCCCTCCCCTCCCCAAAGCCTACTATCTCTAAGTTCCACCCCACCCCCAAATCTCCAGAAATTTCCCAACCCAAGGTTGGCAACCCAAATTCTGAAGTGGACTTCATGTTTTCTTATAGTTCCAGGGCACTAGAATCCAGGGTGGCTCCAGACCAGGTTTTACGTGTGGCTGTATTGACTGGCTGCTCTCAGGCAAGCTGATATGAAGAACTCTGGTGGGCCTTATTCATATTTTATCTGTTTCATTTTAGTTTACAGTGGGATCAATGCTTAATTCCAAAGAGGCATATACTGGAATTTTAGCCTCTGCAGTCTCTGCATATAGATTACAACTGTGTTCAGGGATAGAAGGCTGCATTGATTGGGGGAAGCATTCTGCCTATGCTCAGAGGTACTTTTGTGTAAGAATTCTAAGCCGTAATAGAAGAAGACGAAGAAGAAATTGGATTTATACCACGCCCTGCACTACCCAAAGGTGTCTCAGAGCGGCTTACAAACTCCTTTCCCTTCCTCTCCCCACAACAGATACCCTGTGAGGTAGGTGGGCCTGAGGGAGCTCTTGACAGAAACTGCTCTTTTTTCAAGAACAGGGCTTATGTACATGTTTGTTCCAGAGTATAGATCTCAAGCAGGGACTTCACTAAACAGCATATCAGTAGCATTCAGTGTACCTTGGGATGTGTCATTTACCTGTAGCCCTTGTTGATTATGTTTGGGTTGCTAGCAAGCATTACAAGTTTTTTTTCCCAAAGCACTTGTAAGCAGTGAGGAAGTCTGCAGCTCCAGATTCTCTTTCTGTGCTGTGGTTTCTTTTTTCCAATCAGAAAGAGAGAGGCTGAAATGGGGGAAGCATGGCATCACAATAAAAGCACCCCACTTTGCCCCTTCTTTTGTGCTATCCGCACTAGCAGTCTGAAAACAAAACAAAACAAAACTGAAATCAGATAGGATTCTGATTTCTTCTAAAGAGATTTTACAAGTCAGAGACTTTCAGCGATTTTAAGTTTCCTTATATGCGTATTTACTCAGAAGTCAGTCCCACTAGTTTTAATGGGGTTTATTTCAAAATAACTGAGAAAGAAATCTTCCAAGGATTGCAGCTCTTACTGTATGAAGCTGCTTTCTCAGACCATTGGAACATCCTGCCAATCGTTGCCCTGCAATAGACCTTTGTACAGATCATTCCCTTTGTACAAATCCTTTTTATCCTGAGATGCCAGAACCTGAACATGTGAATCTTCTGCATGCCAAACATGTGCATGTTGGAGAGTGTTTGAACTTGGACAATAAAGGGTAAACTGGTCATAGTTGCAAAAATTATCTACTGCTTAAATTTTTTTTAAAAATGTCATGTGCTCATTAATATAGAGAAGAAAATGAGTTTAATTCTTTTGAGTTTAAATAATCACTTTCTTTTTATTAACACAATTAATTAGTATAATGTCTGATTAGTCTGGAAATTACTGTAGCACTGCAAGATATCATTGTGGTGAGATTTGACTTTGTAGCTGGCTAGTAAAAAATAAAGTTGGTTACCAAACCAAGCCACCATTTAGGGAAGCCTGATTCCCAGCCCCAAAGTTCATATTAGGGTTGCCAGATCCAGGCTGAGAAACTCCTCGAGATTTGGGGGTGGAGCCTGGGAAGGACAGGGACCTCACGTGTGCAATGGCATACAGTCCACCCTCCAAAGCATCCATTCTCTCCAGGAGAACTGATATCCATAGTCTGGAGATGATCTGTAATTCCCAGAAATACCCAGGCCCCAAATGGATACCAGCATCCCTAGTTCACACTTCAAACTGAGGAAGGTGAACTTTGGTGGCATCTTGAGTTGAAGTCCTATGTGACTACAAATGCTTTTCTTCCATTGCCTACTTTAGATGATGTTAAACTTCAGTAGGACATAGATAGGAAGATAATGTTCCACAGTCATCCTGACTCTCAAAATAACTTCTTAGTTGATAGTTGAATTGTAAGCAGAGTTATACTTTTCTAAGTCCATTGACGTCAATAAGCATATAAGAGAGTGATTCTGTTTAGGATGGCAGTACTATGCACCCGGTTCTTCCTACTTTGCTTCGTACAACTCTGGAGGATTAAACCGACCTTCCAATGAAAGTGCAAAAATCACAGCACTAAGAGAGAATATTTTCTTGCTGAACATGGCCTCTTCTCCAAGTGATTCTTTTTTACTCATGACCCTGTGTGAATAACTGAAAATAAGAACACCTAAATTACTTTCCCTACCCAAAATCCAGTGTGAAATTTGTGTTTCATGATAGATGTCAGGGACTCAGGGCATGGAAGAAGAGAAGCTATTTTGGAGCAAGTAAGATTTTAAACTTGTGAAGTATGAAAGTTCCAGACCAGCTTACTTCACTGCCTCAGTGTAGCATCTCCTTTCTCACTAACACTTTTTTATCTTATCATTCACTGATTGCCTGAACATGCCACATTAATAAAACTATCCATACACTGAATCTATAAAGCTATGATGAACAAATGACTGGTTTGTTAACCACAGGAAATTAAAAATAGAGTGTGCAAAAAAGAAGAGATAATTACTCTGTTATTGAGGGGCTAGCAAGAAGGATTGATTAATAAGAGTGGGAGTGGCTTTAAACCAGTTGTTTTCTTACATCCCATTGATTTCATGAGGACTTAAATGCATGTCACCGGATATCGGATTGTGCTCCATTCCTCAGTTGCATCTATAAATGAAATTTTCTTGAAGGAATGACTCTACAATAGTAAGCCTTTTGTATTTGCAAAATTGATTGCACTTGATTCGAATGCTTAGTGAGGGAATCCATACAATAACATCTATTCCAGCAAGGGCTGGAATGAATGATTGTTTGTAATATCTTAAGTTGTTGAATTTTTCTGCAATAGGCGTGAATGATCCTAACTAATACCAACTTCCCCGTGGGAATGAGTGAGGACAAAACACTTAATTGATTGGAACTTTCCTTGATCATGTTTTTGGTTAGGAGAGATAAAGAGGACATAAGTTTTCCAGTTGGCAAATGTCATCTCTTTATGGAGTACATTTGCATTTAGATAGTTTTTGGTAGGACACCAATGCTATGTGCAACCAGTATAGAGCCAATGCAATACCTAGAATTATGATATCTAGGTTTTACTTCGTTGTTGTTGTTCAGTCACAGGCAAGTCCAACTTTTCGCAACCCCTTGGACCACATCATGCCAGGCCCTCCTGTCTTCTGCCATCCTCTGGAGTTTGCTCAGTTTCACGTTTATTGTATCAATAGCACTGTTTAACCATCTCATCCTTTGCCACTCCCTTCTTCTGTTACCTTCAGTCTTTCCCTGCATCACGGTTTTCTCCAGTGAGGGCTCCCTTCTCATTTGGTGGCCAAAGTATTTGAGCTTGAGCTTCAGTATTTGGCCTTCCAGGGAACAGTCAGGGTTGATTTCCTTTAGGATAGACTAATTTTATCTCCTTACAGTCCAAGGGACTCTCAAGAGTCTTCTTCAGCACCATAATTCAAAAGCATCTATTATTTGGCGCTTGGTCTTCTTATGGTCCAGCTCTTGCAGCCATGTATTACTACTGGGAATACCATTGCTTTGACTATACGGACTTTTGTTGGCAGTGTAATGTCTCTATTTTTTATTATGCTGTCTAGGTTTGCCATCACTTTCCTCCCAAGGAGCAGGCATCTTTTAATTTCCTGGCAGTAGTCACCGTCTGCAGTGATCTTGGATCCCAGGAACATGAAGTCTGTCACTGCTTCCCTGACTTCCCCTTCTATTTGCCAAGGAGTGATGGGGCTGGATACCATGATCTTAGTTTTTTTTGGTGTTGAGTTTTAAGCCAACTTTTGTGCTCTCCTCTTTCACTATCAGAGTGGTATTGTCTGTATATCTGAGGTTGTTGATGTTTTTCTCAGCACTCTTAATTGCGGCTTGTGATTCATCCAGGCTGGCATTTCGCATGATGTACTCTGCATATAAATTAAATAAGCAGGGTGATAGTATACATCCTTACTATATTACTTTTCCTATTCTAAACAAACCAGTTGTTCCATGTCCGGTTCTAACTGTTGCTTCTTGACCCTTTTACAGGTTTCTCAGGAGACGTGTGAGGTGGTTTGGTACTCCCATCTCTTTAAGGACTTGCCACAGTTTATTGTGATCCACACAATCAGAGGCTTTAGCACAGTCGATGAAGCAGAAGTAGATGTTTTTCTGGTACTCTCTTGCTTTCTCCACAATCCAGCAAATGTTGGCAATTTGATCTCTCATTCTCCACAATCCAGCAAATGTTGGCAATTTGATCTCTCATTCCTCTGCCTCTTTGAAACCCAACTTGAACTTCTCTAGCCAGGTACTGCTGAAGTCCAGTTTGTATGATCTTGATCATGACCTTGCTAGCATGTGAAATGAGTGCAATTGTATGATAGCTTGAACATTCCTTGGCATTGCCCTTCCTGAAATGTAAAGTGACCTTTTCCAATCCTGTGGCCACTGTTGTGTTTTCCAAATTTGTTAGCATATGGAACGCAGCACTTAAACAGCATCATCTTTTAGGACTAGCTCAGCTGGGATACCGTCATCTCTGCTAACTTTGTTGTTAGTAATGCTTTCTAAGGCCCATTTGACTTCACACTCCGGGATGTCTGGCTTGAGGTCAGCTATCACACTGTCGTGGTTGTCAAGGACATTGAGATCCTTCTTGTATAGTTCTTCTGTGTATTCTTGCCACTTCTTCCTAATCTCTTCTGGTTCTGTTAGGTCCTTACTGTTTTTGTCCTTTATCGTTGCCAGCTTTGCACAAAACATTCCCTTGATTTCTCCAATTTTCTTGATGAAATCTCTACTCCTTCTCATTCTATTGTTTTCATCTATTACTTTGCATTGTTTATTCAGGAACAATGTTTTACTTTACTTTCAATTAATGTACTTTGTGCACCTTAGGAAAGGGGTTCTTTGTTTTTATATTGCCTTTATCAAACTTTACAAAGTTATGCAATCTCTGTTCCTTAATTCACTATCTGTAAAACTGAGTTGGTGGCAGTGTTCCCTCTAAGCTGAGTTAGTGTGAGCTAGCTCACAGTTTTTTAGCCTCTGGCTCATGGATTTCTGTTGTAGCTCAGGAAGGATGGCTCCAGAGCAAACTAATTTATGTAGTAGCCAAATCACTCACTCACAACTTGAATGCCAGTAACGCACCAAGTAGAACTTTTGCTCACAAGACTCCACAGTTTAGAAGGAGCATTGGTGGCAATGCCATTCCCCATTATTTTCTATTTCATTTTTATGCCCCTTTGGACTCTAGCTGTGACTACGTCCTGATAACACTGGAACAAGTCTCTGAGTGTCAGTCTTTTCTCTTCACTGTAATAAAGCTATCAATAAAATATAAGGAAATTAGATGCTGACATACACATTGAGACAGATGCTGAACTTGACAATTTTAATAACTAAGTTATAGCACAATTCCATGAACAGCCCCGTTGACTAGATCCAAGTAGGATTCCGAATAGACCTTCTTAGGATTGAACTGTTAGCAATGCAAACAGGACGGAAAAATGCACAACACTCCTAAAATTCTACATGTGCAAGATGCCAACGTCGAAGCTGATGAAAAGCACCTGTAAATTTCCAACTGTTATCCATGCACAGTGGTCCTGACTATTGCACTCACTGTTGTCTCCTGCTCCACAGATAGCCTTTCATACATCCAGCTTGATAAATTCAGCTGAAAACTTATTTTATTTCCGACCTTCCTGAATCGTTGCTGGCCACAAGTCCTGGCTTGAATTTTAAGTAAGTGAAGCTGTTTTTGCTTGTGTAATTCCAGAAAGGAGAAGCCCTCTGAACTCTCCAAAAGCCCCTTTTGAGCAGCTTTGCAGGGGCATGAAGGGCTACATGAAAGGATTTTGTTCTTTGGTTGGTCCTTAGCAGTCAAATTGCTTTATTTGAAAACAACAACAACATTATTTTGGCATGCCCTGACAGATTTCAGCTATGTGTTTTGGAGCCATGAACTATTGTATGAGTATTCCTTCATATAAAATAGTTTCCTATGGAAAACTAGCATGTCAGAAGAAGGGTTCTTCCATAGCCCTATCCATGTTATCCCAAGATGGATAAATAATTTTTTTTTACTGAGATCCCAGCATTGCCACAGTCCCAATAATCCCAGCAGGATTTATAGAGACCTTTCTCAGTGGGTTGCATTGTGAGGTTTCCTTGGACTCAATTCATTCTTTTTAAAAAAAGATATATTGTAAATACTTTTTGAGTTCAATTGTGTCATGTATCTGTAGATACTGTGCATCGATCTCCCTCTCAGTTTCTGTGGAAGTAAACATACTCATGGATCTGAATTGTCTGTTCCCAGTTCTGATGCAATAAATAAATAAATAAATAATTTTAGAAAACCATTAATATGCAGCACAGGAAGCCAGCCTGAAATCAGTTCCACTCTGCTGATTTCAAATGAGAGCATCCAAGCTGCCTGACAGTTCATAATTTCTAGTTGATGTTTCTTACTTAGCACTTTCTAATGAATTTGTTTTCCTAAATCATTTCCCTTTAGTTGAAAAAAGAAAAAAAGAGAGAAGAAAATGCAAACAAAGGACAGCAAGTATATCAACATTTTCAAAACTATTTTAAGTGTTTGCCATATGGTAAATAAATAATAATATGAAAGTATTATACATTTACACACAGGGACCAAGAGAAACTTGCAAGAAAGGAGAGGGGAGCTGCCATAGCTGCTGACTCCTCCTGGTCACTGCCTCTGCCATTTCATTACTTTCTTTCCCAAGCTGGGGCATGCGGGGGAGGGTAGAGAAGAATGGAGAAGACAGCAGGATCGATGCCATCTCTTCCTGGCTACTTTTCCCTCGCTGCTTTCTCTCTTGGGTGCTGCCTTGTTGCTTGCATACCCACCTTCCCCCTTTTATTTTCACTATGGCAGTGGTACTGTCATCCACCCACCTCCATAGCCACCACCACCACTTGCCTACCCTCTCTCGCTGCCCACCCACCTTCTCTCCCTTGCTGCCACTGCCTTCCACCACCAACAGCAGCCACTCTCTCTAGCAATGATGGCAAAGATCAAAACACACTGTGTAACCAAGCCACTTTTGCTTGAGATTGCACGTGGGAAAACAAACAATACTCCTTCACTTTAAATTTGGGAAGGGGATTTCCTGCAAACCCCAGGGCTTCCTCAGGTTTGTAGGAAAATATCTCCAGTCTATGCCTGGCCCAATTCTCTAGGTTTTTTGATCCATACTTGGGCCAGGTTCAAAATTGGATATAATGGTTAGGATTAATGTATTGAATGGATGATAAACCATAGTTTATTCACATGAAGGGATGGTGAATGTGTATGGTTTGGTAGGACAGATTTTGGGCTGCTGATCAAAGAACTTAGAGAGTTAGCACATAAGGAAGAAGGTTAGGCTAGAACTTTTCTTGACTCACTGGCTTTCCATAAGCAGGGAACATTCAGTTATGAACTTCCATTGCTATACATAAACACAACACCTGCATTCTGAAGTGTTACAAATAAGTTTCACCCCCATTTTTTTTTTGTGTGTGCAGATCAGGCTTTAAAGCAACTGTCAACATGATCTTTCCCATTCACTACAACCGAAGTAGCTTCATAGACAGATATGCCTCTGGGTCTTTTCATTGCATAGAGTAAGGTTTCTTTGCACAAAACGTAAGGCTAGCTTGGAGTGGTGGTTCTCAAACTTTCTGAAATGGGACCCATTCCCACCAAGAAGCTCACATCAGTTAACACTCAGCAAGTTTAATTTTTTTGAGCAATAGTAGGATTGCCAGGTCCCCCTTGGCCACAGATGGGGTGGGGAGAGTTGCCAACTCGAGGTTGGGAACTTCTGGAGATTTGGAGGTAGAGCCTGGGGAGGACAAGGACCTCAGAGGGGTGCAATGCCATAGAATCCACCTGCAAAACATCCATTTCCTCCAGAAGAACTGATCGTTGTTCCCTAGAGATGACCTGTAATTCTGGGAGATCCCCAAGTCCCACCTGGAGACTTGCATCCTTATCCGGTTGTGTTTCATGACATATTTTTTGCACTTTATGGTTAAACAAATTTGTCATCCAGCTTCCCAGAGCCTCCTTACCCCACTTTCTGTTTCTCCTCTCTGACCTCATGAACCACTTGTAAGAGAGCCATAATCCACTATGGGGTCCTGAACCAACTTTTTGGAACCACTGTTTCATCCTGATAACTGAAAAAAGGATGGCAAGTTGGGTAAACCAGAAGAGAAGAGCAGAAGCACTGTTGCTATCTGCTGGTGAGTAAAGACTCTTACTGGAATGAACTAAGAGAAGCCTAAATGTGCAGCACTTGGGACTGCTCAGAATATTTTTCAATTTTGACACTTGCCTTGAAATGTGGCACTTTGAGTGCTGTGAGATTTTCTCCAAAACAGCATGTGTGTTTCAGTAATCTCTTAAAAGTATCACCCCCACCAAAAAAAACCCTTAAGTCGTATAAGACAAGGATTTAACCCTTTCACACACTGACAGACATTCAGAGCGAATGTATTTTTTCTGTTTGCTCTAGACTGGCAGAAGAGAACATCATTTCAGGCACTGAAAAGATAAATCCTTCATGTGCTTAAAATGGTTACCTTCCACACCGCAACCTGTATTAGTCCTTAATGAAGGGTTTCACCTGTTCATCCTCCTTATCATGCTGCCCTGATAGATTAAAACCGAATTATTAAAATCTTCAAAGTTTTCCTCCAACAACGCGGCAGAATAGTTGAGAAATTATAGGAGTTCTGCAGAGATTTAAATCCTTTAGTTCTTAACAAGTCACCGCAACAAAATTCTTCTTCTTTTATCACTTATCTAGGGTGGCAGGAGATTACCCAAAACATCTACCTCTCCACCAACATCAGCCTCTCCACCACAAGCTTAGTTGGGGAGCACAAAGAAACTAAAGATTGTGTTTAAAAGTCAGTGATCTAAACTTGTCAACATAAGATAGCCTAGTCTGAAAGTGATACCATCCTTCTGGACTTTTTTTTTTTTTCATTCAAGCAGTTTGGCTTATGGGGGCTAAGAGGGCTATGGTGGAAACATAAGCAATGTTAGGCCCTTCGAAACCCATTGAAATCTAGGCCCATTGACTTAAATACTTTTAGAAGGATATGACTCTGTTTAGGAAAGCACTATGAATCTCCTGCTGCTACTTGTGGGCTCAAGGAGATATGGGGGGTGAAAGGAACTCACGCAGACCCAATACTTGGTGAAAATATGGTCACAGTTTTTATTGAATACAGCCAAAAGAACATTGGCACAGCATGGGGATGGATCCAGCACTGGGTGACCTGCTTGTCACCTGAAAACCGTGGAATGGCAAGACTCTGGGATCCATGTGGACTCTGCCATTGCATGGTCCCCATGCCACTAGAGATGGGCATGAACTGGGAAAATACAGTTTGGTTTGTGGTTCACAGACAAAAGGGTCTTCATACAAACCAAACCAGTTCACGAAGTTCATGATGCAGTAGAACATTCCCCTGGCATGCTAGAGTCACAAAACTTGCAGGGGATCTCTGGCTAACTCTCCTCTATCTGCCCTCCAAGATTAGTAAGGATTGGATTTGCAGGGTTTGAGACCAATGCTGCCTTCATTCTGTGGGTCACTGATACAGACCAGTTTGTACTCCCATTCTTTGCAGAGAGGATGCAACCTGGTGATGATGCCCACTGGCAACCTCTCTGCCAAGGCCCTGCTCCTTGGGGAACAGCTGCCCCCTCAGGGCCCAGCTGTATTGAGGAGGCCAGTGCCCAGTCCAGCCCTCTAATCAGGGGGATGACTTACCCCAGGCTGGCCATATGGGCCCAGAGCATGTTTGTGGTATATTGGAAGGGATTCAGGACATGCACGATTTGGGGTAGGGTCAGACAGTTGTTCAAACTGATGCTGAGCTCCTCTTCCCTGTGCAGGATGGTCACAGAGGAGAGGACATCCTGTACTGCACGCTTCTGCTCCACCAAACGTGCTATCATGGCACAGGTGGAGTTCTAGTGAATGGGTAGGTCCTGGATGGGCCAGTGTTCAGGCTCATCTCCCTCCCCCTGCCTCCCACAGAGCAGACACACATATCATACCTAACCCAATCAAACCCGCTATTGTCATTCACCCGCTATTGTCATTTGCCTGCTAATGTCGTTCAACATCTGAAACCACTCCAATCTCCAAAATATAGAACAGATGGAGTCACCTTCTAGCTAGATTCATGTGGGTAGCCATGTTGGCTTGAAGCAGATGGCTACCTGTGCGCATGCTCAAACTGAGAGGGAAAAAACCCACCGATGCACGCTCCCGTGTGTGGACGGCGGGGAGCGATGTGGCTGCGCAGCAATCCAGAACAAGGAGATGGGTGTGATCGCGGTTCTCCAAGTTTAAAAAAAACATACATCGGGACCGGAGCAATTTAAACCGCTCCCAGCACACCGTCTGACCGCACCCACACTGTATCTGAAGAAGTGAGCCTCATGAAAGCTCATACCCGGCCAGAAAATTTGTTAGTCTTTATGGTGCTACTGGACTCTTGCTCTTTTCTACTTTTCATATGCTATCATGGGTAGGTATATTTGTAACTTAAGTGTTCCAAGTTCCTATAGCCTATGAGATAAGCTCTTCATCATGCAATGTTTAGAGAACACAAGGTCTTTCCCCCCGCAAAAAATACTACAACACCCATATGGTAGTGGATTAATGCACATACCCAAACTGTTCTTGTTCCAGACAGTTCACCTTCCTTTCCTTTTAATAAGCATTGGGTCATGCAGGTGTGAGGACACAATTATAACACTGGCCCCATACAATCCTTATACATGTTTTTTTTAAGTCATGCAAGTTTAAAATAAGAAGAATTGGGTGATGAGGGAAAAAAATGGTAATTCCTGTGAGGCAATGGGAGCGTGCAGAAGCAAGAATTGTTGGAGATTTGGATGAGTTCTGTCTTAACATCAACAATGTCAACTGGCCAAGATGTTAAGAAATAAAAGGAATTTAAATATACCCAACTGGAAAAATATTCTTTTGGCAGCATAAATTTAGCAGAGGTCTTGAGTAGCAGTCTTCCCAGCAGCAATGATGCAAGAGAGCAGGAGTTCTGAAGAGTGTGAAGGTCCTTCTTCCAGCTTCACATGCTCTTCACCAGTCTGCATCCACCAGCATGCTGCTGTCTTCCTGATGTGTCACATCCTTCTGTGTGGTCTGGCTTCCTCACCCTTGCCCTATATGCTAGCCTGTCACATTGGTAATTGAGTAACCAGTCAGGATGATCAGTCACTTCATCTAGCTGATCTGAGATGAATCTAGATCCTTAGCTGTCAAACTGACATTTGAAGTATAGATGACCAACTGTCAGCTAATTACCTTGACAGTTCCCAGCTGCTAGCTATCACACTGGAAGGTAACTACATACAGGTGCTTGATAGATAAAGCTCTTCAATGTCTTGGATAACAATCCTAAAAACACTCATACATGGGTTTTTGCTTTTTACCAGATAATAATTGAAAATAAATACAAACTCTTAAACCACTGGGGAATCACTGTTATGACAAGTTCACCTGCCTATGGAACACTAAAGAACACAAAGTTAAGCAGCCATAATAAATGTTCATGTGGTAAATAACAGATCAGGAGAGAAGCCAATGGCAGATAGAGGGGAAATCTTCATAAATGTAGTATAAAAATCTGTGCATTCCTACAGAGACCCTGGGAGGGTCCAGAACGATCTTGGACCCTTCCCATTAGCTGAGTCTTGGCTCCCCCCCATCAGAGCGAGACGAGATGTGGCCGAGCAGTGAAACGCTTAAACTGGAAGTTAAGTCTTGGGACCTGTTGACGGACTCTCTGATGGATTAAAGTACCCTGGCCCTGCTCCTACACCAGACAAACACCCATCTGTCTGGTATGGGGGGTGGGATTGGGCTTAAAGGCTTTGGGGAGGGTGGGCCAGCAGCAGCACTAAGGCAGTCCTGCTGAGCAAGCCTCCCTGATGGCTTTAAGGACTACACACCCCTTCTAACCCTTGTCAGGTGTAGGAGGGGTAGCATGTCTGAAGGTATTGGAGAGGCTGCACCAGCAGGATTGCTAAGGCAATGCTGCTTGGGCAGCCTTCCCAATGGCTTTGAATGGTCTGCCCCTACTCCTGCACCTGGCACACAACCGCCTGTCAGTTGGTGGAGGGGTGGGTGGGAGAGTGTCTAAAGCTTTTGGGGAGGCTGGCCCAGCAGCATTGCTAATGTGTTTCTGCTTGGGTGGCCTCCCTAATGGATTAAAGTACCCTGGCCCTGTTCCTACACCTGAAAGACAGCCGCCTGTCTGGTGTTGGGGGGGAGTGTGTTTAAAGGCATCGGGGAGGCTGGGCCAGCAGCAGTGCTAAGGCAAGCCTCCCCAACAGCTCTAAACATCCCACCCTCTCTTCTATACCTGACAGGCAGCTGCCCATCCAGTGTAGGAGGGGGAGGGGTATTGCAAGCCATGTGGGAGGGGAGGGGTATTGCAAGTCATTGTGGAGGCTGAGCCAACAGGATCACTAAGACATTACTGCTGGGGCAGGCTTCCTGATGGCTTTAAGCATCCTGCACTCACGGCTGCACCTGACAGACAGCTGCCTGTCAGGTGTAGGAGTTGGGGGAGCGTGTTTGAAGCCACCTCAGGATGGTCTGATCAGGCCATCCCAACTCCATGCCTCACAGGTGGTTGGCCATTCCTGATTTCCTCAACTGTCATTAGCTCTCTGCAGTCTCCTGTGACAGGTGTTTGTTTGTTTTTTTACCTCAGAACATTGAGCTCTGCAGTTGACCAGTCAGAGAGTGGGGGGGGTGGTGCAAGGAGGCAGCAGCCTGGCAGCTGCATAGGAATCAATGGGGGAGCACATTTTACTTCTTTTGATCTCCTCAGGGGTTGCATTTCTAAAAAAAACCACCCTTCTTAGTGAGTATCTACGTCATGGTAGGAGTGCTCTCCCAGGACTTCGTGTTTCTAGGTCCAGGGGGTTGGCTTGGGCATTGACTTTACAGTGGGGGGACTTTCTTTTATATACATAGAAATGTTTAGCAAATTGGTTGTAATAGGCTGGAGAGCAAGCCACCTCCTTTTGTATCCAGAACTCAATAGATGCCTGACCACCCAGACAAGTTCTCAGATCTATACTGTGCAGGTGCAATGGTAGCAGAGAAATATTGTTTCTTTGCCTCCATCACTGCCATGGAGTAGGCTTTAAAATGAACACTTGCTGGCACCTTGTCAGATTTGTTCTGAGTCTTTCTCCACACAATCGTCTTTTCATCATCTATAGCCCCTCAGTAAACCAAGACACTGCCCAGGCTCTTGAGAGAGGGTGCCTAGGAGCAATCATGTCAATTGCTCAAGCTATGAGGGTGGATCATCTTAAACAATCACCCACCTGTGTGGAGTCTTGGGATCCCTTAGTATTAGTACTTGTGAGGGTTAGTTTGAAGCTGGTAGGCACCACAGATTTGTCAGTAGGCTTGCAATCAAATGAAAGGTTGTAATGGGGGATTCAAAATAAGCAGGAGAATATGGCATGGATGGATTGAACCAGTAGAATACAACAGCCATAAGAAAGATGTTGTTTCCTTGGGTGCTAAATTAGATGCTTGTAACAAAACAAAAGAACTAGAAGATTGTAAAACTTTGAACACTCCAGTGAATGAGGTTAAAAACAGACAAAAGATGAAGCTGATAAATTATGTTTAAGATCAGCTTTGTAGAAGGCTATCTTGGTTAAGGGATATAATGTATTTCCGGTAAAGAATTTCCAATTTTACCATATGACTCATGCACTATCACTAGAAATCTCTTTATGCCTGCATTTCAGCTCACCCCAGCAATTTGTCAGTTAATATTAAATTATGCCTTGTTTATCTTTTAAGAAAAGCAGTATAACTTTGGCTAGTGAAGGAAAGTGGCATGTCAGTTGAAATAAGACTCTAACTGCATCTTTGCTTAGGCCCAGATGGTCAACTGGTGACCCACAGTCAACATTTAATTAAATAAGGAGCTGACAGCCTTTATAATGGCCCAGAAGTTGCTGCTGTCTGAGTTCTGTGTTGCTGGTATAAATGCCTTATGCAGACACCTGCCTTCTTTTATAATGTCAGTAGATAAGCTTGTGGCTTCTAATTCATACAAACTTTGTGTAGTGAAATCAAGTCTAATCAAATAAAATGCTGAGCACAGGATCAAGGCTAGAGAATGCCTTTTATCCTCACTGCTTCTAAAGATGCCAACTCGTGAAACAAAATGATTCTGGTGTCTGCATAGAACCAAAAGGCAAAGATTTAGCATGTCCTAGGGCTGTGGGGGGTATACTGGCGGGCCTTCTGGCCAGGGCCACCATTCCCCACTACCACTTGACAGGATGGCGGGAGAATTTTGAGGAGTGGGGACAAAGCATTCAACATCACTATATGGCGGCACTTCCAGTTCTGCATCAGAAAATTAACCATAGTGTTTTGGTTGGATCCTATAATGTCATCCCAAAGCAATAATGTAATTTCTGGTTTTGTGGCAGATGTGGCATTGTGCATTGGCATGACAATGAATAACTTGTCTTTGTCTCCAAAATTATCCCACTAGGATGTTTGCTGGGACTGACAGTTGTACTTGGGACCGAACCCTGGGGTAAAATAGAATAGTTAATTTTTGTATAGTAAAGGGGCAGAATTCACAGAAAGTATATGGTTGATCTAAGGCATAGTTACTGTCTACAATCCAGTGCTACCAATGCAAACCATTTTCACATGATACCAAGTCACTGAAGATCAACCTAAAGCAGTAGAGATTATAATGGCACCGCAAGCATAGCACAAAGTGTATGCAGAATAAATAATTCAGGCAAGTGAAAACAGCCACATACTATATATTAATGGAATTAAGCATTCAGTTGTTTTACACAGATAGCATCCCAGTGTATATGAGAAGCTGTGTGAGTTCAGTGCCGCTTAGGTGAATTCTTTTGTTTTGCCAGGATCTTATTTTAAATTAAGCCTTGTGGCTGTAGCCTAAAAGTGTGTGTGGCTGATAAGTGCTCCTGCAAATAAATATCAGCAGTTTATTTGATAAAACAAATTATTTTCCTCAAGCCTCAGCAGAAGAGGCAGTGATTTTTTCCCCTTGAAATGTACTTAGAGTTAACCCTCCAGTAGAGCTTGGAGTCCTCCCAGAATTACAACTCATCTCCACAGTGCAGAGATCAGTTTCCCTGGAAGAAATAGAGAAGGTGGACTCTATGACATCAAATCCCTGCTGAGCTACCTCCCCACTCTAAACTTCACCTTCCGAAGGCACCACCCTTACATCTCCAGGAATTTCCCAAGCTGTTGTTAGCAACCCTAGTTCTACCTCTTCAGACTAGGGGTGTGCATTATGAAATTCCCGAGCCAAAACTATACACAAAAATCACAGTTTGGGGGTTGTTGGTGTAATTATCTGGAAAGTTAACAAGAATCCAGGTTTTATTATGAAACACCCCCCCCAAAAAAAAAAAAAAATCAGCACTGCAGCAGGCATCTTAATTTTGTTTGATTCTCTGAATTTCCCAGGCAGTGGCATTTCTCCCTTCCAACTAAATCCTTGTAAGGGATCATGAGGAGGGTGCGCCCAGCCAATTGCTTTTGGTAACAAACATCAGGCAAGGAATTTCCATGGTGGAGGCTGTGTCCAGCTATGAACGTTCAGACTACTCCATATACAACTCCAAATTTATGCAAGTAACTTTCTACTGAGGGGTTCTTTAGGATTAAAAGATGAAGAGAAGAGTTTAGATTTATATCCCGCCCTTCACTACCCAAAGGAGTCTCAGAGCAGTTTATAATCTCTTTTCCATTCTCCTCCCCACAATAGACACCCTGTGAGCAATGCTCCCTCTAAGCTGTAGAGTCTTGTGAACAAAAATTCTACTTTGTGTGCTACTGGCATTAATGTTGTGAACAAGTGATTTGGCTACTGCATAAATTAGCTTGCTCTGGAGCCATCCTTTCTGAGCGAAGACAAAAATGTGTGAGCCGGAGGCTAAAAAAACTGTGAGCTAGCTCACATTAACTCAGCTTAGAGGGAACACTACCTGTCAAGTAGTTGGGGCTGAGAGAGCTCTTTCGAGAACTGCTTGTGAGAGAACAGCTCTGAAACAACTTGTCTTTACTGTTTTTGCAGCCAGAGTCATAAAGAGCAAACCCTCGTCCCACAGTCATAGAATCATAGAATTATAGAGTTGGAATTGGAATGGACCTCCAGGGCCACCTAGTCCAACCCCCTGCACAATGCAGGAAATACACAAATACCTTCCCTCCACACATCCAGTGACTGCTGTTCCATGCCCAGAAGATGATAAAACATCTGCAGAATCTCCAACCAAACAGGCCTGAAGAAAAATTGCCTCCTGACCCCAAAGTGGTGACCAGGATTTCCCTGGGTTTGTGAGAAAGGGCCACAAGAACTAAGCACTGATACAACCCTTCCTGCCCTCCCTCTCATGATCCACCTAATAAACCTTGTTCCACAGGAAAACATGGGAGAATTTAAAGGTTGCTACTGCAAAAGTTCTCATGTGATTTGACAACAGCTGCTAGAAATTTTGCCACACACAGAGTAGTTTGTTTTTCTTTGTCTCTAAGAAACCAAGATGATTTTGCTTCTGGAGAGAGGAAGTCCTGATTAAATAAAGGGGGTGATCAGTTCATCCCTCAGAGTTGAAAATTTGGGATGATCAAGCAAAATATGATCCACAGAGTCAATTTTACTGCTGCCTCAATTGCAGAGTCGATCTGAGTATGAAATCCCATTAAACCTTCCTGACATCACAGCTGAAGGTAGGGCATTCAGGCGCACTAGCATGAATGCTCTTCTATACTTAGAAAGAATGATCTCAGATACGTAGTTTGGCATTGTTGTTACAGGCTGAATGCCTACTGAAAAGGTTGAGTGACTTCATGTTCTGATAATATCCTTGCCCAAACAGCTCCTATTCTGATAGTTGAGAAATGGCCCCTGATCACAGCACCAGAAATTAAATCTTTAATAACACAAATGAAATCTGGCAAGGTTCCTGGACGTGACCTGATACTGGCAGAGCTGTTCAAAGCAAACACTGAGTGGTGGGATATTGGCACCAATATTCACACAAATCAACGAGGCAGGGATTATGTCTACCTCTTGGCACCACACAATAAAAGTTCCCATCTACAAAAAAGGTGATTCAGCTGACCCAAACAGTTACCGGCTCATAAGTTTACTATCTGTGGTAGGCAAACTATATGCTTCTTTGCTTCATAAGTAGCTACTTCTTTGGATGGAAGATGAAGCCATATTGGGTCGAAAGGAAGCTGGATTCTGTAGAGGTGCCAGTGCAGTTGACCAATGCCACACTCTCCAGTTTATTGTAGATAAGTACACCAGCTCAAGACAGCTCAATGTTAGCTGTCACCTTCATGGATCTTAGAGCAGCCTTTGACTCAGTGCCTAGACAAAGACTATAGAATAAACTGAACAAGTCTTCTACGGACAAGTGTCTCCTCTTCCTGATTCAACAATTATATATTCAGTCTACTGCTCAGGTGAGATGTAGTCCTGCTGGCAAACTGGTTAGGGATATTCCACTGAACAGAGAAGTTAAGCAAGGATACATCCTTGTTCCACTGTTATTCAATTTATACCTCAATGACTTAACTTCTTACATATCTGGAAATGAATTTCATCCAACTTGCCTTGCCCTTGTTAAATTATCCTGTCTCTTATATGCGGATGATATCACCCTTTTGTCAAGATCTGTGGTTGTCCTATGCAAGCTCATAGGTTCCTTCTCCAAATATTGTTCCAGAGAGGGCTTGGTTATTAATGCTGCTAAGTCTAAGGTTCTTCTTTTTAGAAACAACTTATGACTGACCCAAGGTCACACCAGCAGCTGTATGTGGAGGAGTGGGGAATCAAACTCAGTTTTCCCAGATTAGAGTCTGTGCTCCTAACCACTACACCAAACTAGGAAAAGGCTGGGGGGGACAACAAACCCCCTCTCCACCCATCCATGGTGCTTCCACAGCAGCAGTCTATCCTAGCATTGTTGCTATGTGGGGATGGTGTGATAGACAGGGCAGGCATAGACCAATGAGAATAATGAGTGGAGGCAACCAAGTGGATGGCAGTGACAGAGTGGGGATAGGGGTGGCCCGGAGAAGCACTGCTCCTCCCCGATGGACACCTGTCCTTAAAGGAACTTCCTCCCATCGGACACCCAGGCCACCTGTCAGCACAAAGGGGGGCATCTCATGAGTCCCCTACAGGCACCCCACATCCCCACTGCACACATAAAGTGAGGAGGGCCCCCCACGAGCCAAGACTATGGATATGCAGGTGCCCTCCTCTAACTGGCAGCCACACCATCGAGCAGAGCACCTGCCCCTGTGCCACCCTCACTGGGGGATGAACAGGAAAGGGGGCTGGTGAGGCAGGGGGTCCAGGAAGGGCACAGACTCTAAGAGGTCTCTCAGCAACCTCTCAATGTGCCCCTGACCCTCATCCATGTCCCTTATAATGGTGAGAAGCCCTTTCAGGTGCCTGGTAGTTGCCATCATGGACTCTGCCAGCCCCTCCATCTGCTTCTGGCCCTGGCAAAGGCTTCCCACCACTCACAAAGGCTCCATAGGCACTCCTGCTCAATCACCACCCAAATGGAGGAAAGTGTGGGTGAAATGGGATGGGCTGGACATGGACCCTATGCTCTGGGACCTGGTAAGGGTTCATAATCTCCTCTCTCCTGGGCCACCAGCAATCACAAAACCATGCCCAGGGGAAACTGCCCTGCTATTGTCACCTCCCCTCTGTCTGGCAGGGCAGGGCCCTACCATCCAAGGAAGTCAAGTCCAATCTATGCACTGGCTCCTCCTCAGTCAATGGGCCTTGGGCTCCATGATGCCCAGCAATTGGGGCACTGTGGAAGCTGTCATTGCTGTGCACCTCCTCGGAGTTAGGACACTTAGGTGGTCAATGACTTCAGTTCTAAACATTAGGGAATATGGACCTAGACAGAGAAGGGAAATATAGACAGTGAATGGAAACACCCAGACAGCAGCTGATGCCAGTGCATCTCAGCACCCATCTGGGGGCTTTCTTTACCCTCCTTAGTCCCTGGATCGGGTGCCTGGCTCCCCTCAGTATCACTCAGCTCCATTTCCTCCTGACTGCCAATGTGAGCCTGGCGCTTTTGACATAGGAGCACCACAGAGGCTGAGTAGATGGGGATGTTGTAGGAGCACCATGGCTGTGGAGCAGGGGGCATGATGGCAGAGTCACCATCCTCCATGGGAATGAGGGTCAGTCCCCAGCTACTGTGGGTGCTGCTGCATCCTTGGCCCTCCTCACTGACCTGGGAAGATGGCCCCATGGCAGCATCTCCACCCTGTGAGTTGCCTGCAGGAGGGAAAGAAACCCATCAGAAGATAGTGCTGGCCTCAGATGGCAGAAATATCTCAGGACCTGCAGCCAAGGCCAGGTGGGAGCAGATGGCAGAAATATCCCAGGACTTGCAGCCAAGGCCATACACTCACTTCACACAACACCTCAATTCCATGGCCTCTCACCACCATGGGGGTATCACTGCTTGCATAATGGCCTCTGGTCGGGGAAGACCCTCCTCCACTGCCCACTCATAAGGGGCACCCACCTTTGGCCATGAGAACTTAGACATGCTTTTGTGCAGGATCAAAGGAATCATTTCAGTGCTACAGAGTGGACATCTCCATTTGAATGGTAGGTCCAAGGGTAGACACCTGTTCCACTGCCATGCACCAGAAGACATGGCACTAAGAGATGGCAGAACTGCTCCTGGTGGTGGCAAGGGCAACACTAACATGTTCCACCACCAATTTGTACAGCAGTGCCTTCTTGGGTTCTTGACTGCCAGATGTGGCAGCTGCCATGACATCCATACACAGGGAAATGTGGAGGCGGGCTGACCTGCTGTGGGAAGACATAGGTTCCACTTTCCTTTCCTGCCCCCCCATGCCTCTGCCATGGCCATGAGCTGACCAGAGGAGCCTGCGGATGGCAGGCACTGAGCCACTGAGAGGGGGGGTAGGTGATGTTGGGGGTGGGGACACAGCCAAACACTCCTGGGTGGCCTCCTCTGCAGGTACCAGGTTCAGGGGGGCTGTATCCACTGTGGCTTGTGTCCACTGTAGCTGGCCAAGGGGGTTGGGGTGCCATACTTACCTGTGTGGGTGCATGGCTGTCCCTTATGATACTGGCAGAAGAGCTGGTGTATCTGTTGAGGCCGAAATCTGAGAGAGGTCAGCCATGGAGTGTGAACTTCATTCTCCCTGTGGTGTTTACCCACCAAGTGCCCTCTCTGTATTGTGTCCACCACCAAGTTGGGTGTACACTCATTTTAAGCCTGCATGGTAGGGAGCTGTCAGACAGCATTCCACGCCACATGTCCCATGTCAGCGGTTGAGGTGCAACCTCCTGGAACCATTTGTAGGATGGGGGCCTGATTGGGTGCTGAGGAGAGGTACAATTGGTACAGAGAAGCGTGGTGATTAGGTGCACACTTGGTTAGCATCCTGTGCTGCTTGGGGGCTAACCATCTTGTGGCCATGGGGGGCTGTTACTCGGCTCATCATGGGTGCCAATAGGCTATGCTGCCATTTTTACCAGCACAACTTTATGCCTGTTTTGGGAAGTGTTCTCATCCTTAAAACACTTTAGGTAAAGGTTTCCCTTGCTTGAAAGAGGAGCCACCAAATTGATGACACACCCCCTGGAATATGCATACCTGCGCTATCACAGGGATTCACACTGACAGTCTGCAATCATGCAGCTGCAGCACCTCTGCCCTGGTGAAACTGCGTGATGCAGCAGCGCTTGTGCCATGTGCTGGCGTAAATGGCCCTTACGTCAATGTAAATCCCAGATACTCTGGGGTGGGAGTCATTCGGCTCCCCGTGCTAATTGTAACCCATCTTTAGGAATGCACTGTAAATGTAGCTTTTAATCCCCATGTTAACTGATACAGACTATCAAATGTAGACGATTCACTGCAGTTATCTCACTGCCCTTCAGCTTGTTGGGAAATTCAAAAGTCTGGAGTTGTCAGAATTGATACTTAATCACTCTTTTCAAAGTCATTTTAGTTCTAAGGGTTGTCTAATGAAGTACTTATTTCTCTAAACAAAATCAAATTTGAGCAAGAAAACAAGGATAAAATGGTATGCCACTAGCAATTGTGGGGGGTGGAAACCTAAATTATTGGTGCCTGGAAAGATAAATATCCCTGAAAGCATTCGCAAGTTGCTGCACTAGTTTTGTATTCACTTGTTACTGATGTTAAAATAAATGTAGAGGTGATTCTTTGCATTTCAAGCATCATTACACATGCAGATGAAAAAGAACATTGCAAACAAAGGATGTAGCTTTTGACAAAGCTTTGTTGCTATGGTTTAAATTAGAAAGGTCTACTCAGTGAGCTCACCTTAAAAAAGAAGAAACAGTAGCTAATAGCAGAATTAATTCCTCAGAAAAAAACTAGGTGAACTGAGTTCCATTTTAAAACATTTTAATTTTATTTTTCTTTGTTTAATTAAATTCATTAAAAATTGCTCAAAATCTACTATAGTAATTCAATGCAATATAAAGGTAATTTTAGCTTGCTTATTCCAGTACTGCAGCAAATTCAAGAGACTGTAACATTTAAAAAACCCGGTACATATTACCTGTTTAATTGGGAAGAGTTGTGTGATAAGTGCAGCTATGAAGACATTACAGAAGAGTAATTCTTGTAGAGATTCAAATATATGAAAACAACCTCACCATCAACATTAAGTACCTGTTTATGGGGTTGTTAAATATTTTCTTTTGTTTTGGGGCCTTTAAAATGTATTTCAAGAAGAAGGAGGAGGAAGGAGGAGGAGGAGGAAGAGGAGACGACTCAGAGTGGTTTACAATCTCCTTCCCTTCCCCTTCCCACAACAGACACCCTGTGAGGTTGGTGGGGCTGAGAGAGCTCTCTCGAAAACTGCCCTTAAGAGAACAGCTCTGAAAGAACTCATGACTGACCCAAGGTCACACCAGCAGCTGAATGTGGAGGAGTGGGGAATCACACCTGGTTCTCCCAGATTAGAGTCCATGCTCTTAACCACTACACCAAACTGGCCCTCCAAAGAGATATGAAGGGTTCCTATCTTTGGAAACTCTTTATTGAACATTTATTGTAGAATAGCTAGCTTCCATCATAAACCAAAGGGAGATATAACCAAGAAACCAGAAGGAGATTCAGACTGAGAAGGGGAGTCATGAAAGAGATAGAAAAGATTCTTAAGTGTAAGGATGTGCTCTGGCCACCAGGATTGTTAATTTATGCCATAGTATTTCCCATTACCATGTATGGGTGTAATAGTTGGACAATGAAGAAAGCTGACAGGAAGAAAGTAGATTCCTTTGAAATGTGGTGTTGGAGGAGATTTTTACAAATGCTATGGACCATCAAAAAGACCAATCAGTGGATTAAAGATCGAATCAAGCCTGAACGCTCCCTAGAAGCTGAAATAACTAAACTGAGGCCCAGGACAGACTGGCAATTTGCCCTGTATCGAGTCGCGGCAAAACCCCGGAGTAAACAATACCGGGTTTTCCGTCCACACAGCGGGGCCTCTGCCGGAACGGGACGGACGCGCGGGACCGTTCAGACTGCCACTCGGAGGCGCGCTATTCGCTGTTCCCCCATTATTTTGGCTTGGACGATATGCGCATAAGCGCATTTCAGCGATTTTTTTTTTTGCCTGCAACGCCGGCACCGCATTGGGCAGTGGAGCGGAGCTCAGCCAATCACTCGCTGCTGCCTCATGGCCAATGTGGTTGCTCCCGGCTTTCGGCTACGCGTTCAGACTCCCGGAAGCGGGAAACGCGCGATGGACGCAGGCTTTCACGATTTAAGACGGCATTTATCAGGTGTGATTTAAACTGGCTCTGAAGCGAGGGCTCGGCAAGCTCCGGTGGGGACGCCAGGCAGATGTGCCTGTGTGAACGTTCCATTTACTCCGATATTGAGTCGCTGTCAGCCGGGTCCCATCCGCGGCAAATTGCCAGTCTGTCCTCGGCCTGAGGCTATTGTACTTTCGTCACATCATGAGAAGACAAGAGTCACTGGAAAAGACAATAATGCTGGGAAAACTTGAAGGCAGCAGGAAAAGAGGAAGACCCAACATGAGATGGATTGACCGTATAAAGGAAGCCACGGCTCTCCGTTTGCAAGACCTGAGCAAGGCTATTAATTATAGGATGTTTTGGAGGACATTAATTCATAGGGTTGTCGTAAGTCAGAAATGACATGACCGCACTTAATACACATACACACACAGCCAGCTTCCTACCTTTCTAGCTGCTGTACTTGGACACTAATAGCCAAGCTAAATTTAATCAAGTAGATATAGTACTATTTCATCATGCATGTTGTTCTAGTCACTCACTGAATAGCTTCCCTTTCTAGCTTAGGCAAAAAAACAACAGTTGACACAGTGGAGTTCATGGTATATTTATTCCCATGATGCACTTATTTAGATTTTTCTGTCTTTCAGCTCTTACCCTGGCTTATCTGTTTTATCCAGTACTTAGAGAAATTAACATTTTTAATGAAATTGGGATAATTTATTTCATACTGTTAACATAATTTAACATTATATGATACACTGCTATGTATATTTTTACACTTCTGAAGTTATTTGCCCCCTCGGATGGAAGAAAGAGTCAGACAAACAAGGCTGGATGAAACTAAGGCCACTTTATTTAACATATTGAAAGTAACAGCAAGGGCAAACATAAACAGTGGCACGGTCAAGGCCTGGTGTCGCTTTGACCCCATCCTTACCATATAACAGGCAAGACACCAAGGCCCTGGTTTGGAGCCAACTGTAAGTCGTTTGCAAACCCAGCCAAGACAATGATTGGGATGTGCCTTGAGGAGCCCTCCAACACCACCACACGGCCAGTGCAGAGACTCCATCGTGGTCATCCCAGAGGCAGTCTGTAAGCCTCATCCCTGGCCGCACAGCCGCAGGGTTGATCCCGCAGACCCCTATAGACCCCCATGGGGTTAATGATTGGTGCTTACGTAGCTGCATGAACTTTATCTAAACCTAATTCTGCCCTGATAAAGTGATGATCTAACTCATGGCCCCATCCCAAGCCAATTCCTCAATCCACTGACTGCAGTGCAGGGTAGGCAAAAAAGACCTCTTCTCAACAGCCAATCAGAGAAGCGGCAAAAATTCCTACCCAGCCCTTCGTAAATGCCTACACTACATATGGGGCGGGTGGGTGGGTCGAGCATGAGGCGAGCACTGAAAGGGGGTAGAGCGGAGCCAGCCATTAAAAGCCATGCCGGCTCCACTCCACCTTTTGGAGTTGAGGCTGCACCACAGCCTTTCTTCCTTCCTCCTCATGAGGAAACAAAGGCGGCCCTCAGAAGGCATGCCATTGGCTGCCTCCTGTGGGGCCGGATTATGCATGTAACACTTGGTTGATTTTTCCTTTTAGAATATATTGTTCTTTGCTGTTTTAAACTTATAGGTGTGTTTGTGTGCATATTGTAACACATTATACTTCTGTACTGTGTGTTACCTTGTTTTCATGATAAGCAGAGGCATGCGTTGATACTGAGACTTACATATATGTTCACATCAGTAATTAGTGGAGAATTTCCAAGAGGTCAGAACTGTTATTCTACAGTCAGAGTGGGTGACTCTTTGAGCTGGGTAGAAAAGACTTAGGAAAGTCATAGGAGCTGTTGATGCAATGTATTAATATGGTTAAAAGGAGTTTCCATGTGATAAATTGCAGCTCTCATGTGTGATAGCTTGTTTGCATGGAGCTGTTATCACTGATATCATATTGTGATGTGTTTTCTCTTACTGTGTTCCAGGCTATCTGACTTTGTTAAATGATGACACAGAGAATAAGAATAATGATTTATAATACAGTGTGTTGATATTTATTTACTTGATTTATATCCTGCCCTCCCCTCCGAAGCAGGCTCATGATAATGACTTCACAAAGGAAAATGGTCACATGATGGATGATGTTTATTTCACAGTAAACTACTAATTTGTCCCATTAAATGATCATGTAAACTTACCCAGTCTTCAGTTTTCAAGCAAAGTTTAAACAGAATGTATAAGGCATACAGAATTCAAGCTACCTAATTACACAGTAATTCACTAGGAACCAATTTATCATAAAAACTCAAAGATATTTTGTTTCATTTTGCTTAAAGGACAAAAAAAATGGGAGTGACAACTTAGTTTTTCACACTAAACTGAAATGAACAGGCTCCTCTGGACACTGCTTTGCTGGGCAAAGGGGAAAGAGATCTGCGTCCATAAACTCATTCACTAGAGTTTGGATTCAACCTATTTTAAAATCTAAAATTTCCATTAGGCACATTAAATCTCAGGCATTTTACAGGCCACTATGTGATGCAGGTAGGCATGTTCCACCACCCTCCATCTACAGATGACATTACACATAGTGAAATTAATATATGTAAAAAGGGAATGGCCATGATCTCGTTGGCCCTATGTACAATCGCTGGCTCATATGCATGGAGTCTACAGGTATAGAAGGCTCCCTCTGTGTGATTAAGAGCACTGCTTTTTTAACATTCCCAGGTATGGAGGAGTTTATAGTACACTCAGTGGTTACAAATTGGAAATCACACAGAAGAAATCACACTTTTATGAACTAAAATTTCCCTATTTTACCAGTTTTTCTTAAATGCAAACACTGAAATTTTGACAAGGGATGTGCAAGCAATTATTTGTTAAATGCTGCATATTTACTTTTGAAAAAGTATTCCATGTAAGTAGTAGTTTTCAGAATGTTATCAGAGTTTACCTTAAGGATGCCTATACTCATGAACAACTATGGGAAATTGTAAAGAAAATGATTCTTTCCAAAAGCGTCATACTCCAGTTTCAGAACACGATATGCATATTTGCTTCTTAGTGGACATAAATGTGATATATCTTTAGGACAATAACACCACATCTATGCATTCACAAGTTTTTCCTTTCATGCAGATCTGATTACTTATTGCACTTGAGTATTTTGGAATATTTCATTTAGAAGAAGCATCTTCATATGCAAGCATGTGCACAGATACCCATTGTTTTACAGGCATGTCATGCTCACTGTTTGGACAGTTATATTTGGAACTGATCAGCACTCAGATTAACAAAATATCTTTTGATTGTTGGTTCAGTTCACTTAACACACTCAAAACGCTGCATCTTTTAGCAGTCCTTAATGTATGCTGACTCCAAGGAGTATAGAGCAGGGGTGTCAAACTCATCTATTATGAGGACTGGATCTGACATAAATGAGACCTTGTTGGGCCGGGCCGTGTGTGTAATAAAATGTAATGTCAGGTAGCAGAGATATAATCTTTATAAAGGACACAGACAAACACAAAGATTTTTTAAAACTTTAAATAAAACATGCTTAAAACACTAGCACTCTTGCAATATTTTGTCTATTTAACAGTCTCTAATAACTGACATCTCTGCTCTGAATCATTGCATCAATATCTGTGCAATAGCAATCTTGAGTATGCTGTTCAGGTGTGTATCTGTAAGGTGCAAATCTACTTTTGATATATTGACATTTATTACAAAAATCTCATGCTCAGTGTTCTGAGCCTAGGACCCAGGGGAAAACATGAAATGGCTGGGCATTGCAACCTTTTTTACATAAGTTGCTTCATGTGCTGGTCAAGAACACAAGAAGGCATCCTGACACACACTGAGGGCCATGTGTTTGTCTACAGAACTAAACGCTTCCCCAGAGAAATAACTACAACTTTCTACAAAGGGGGTGAACTTGGTCTGAACACACACTCTCAGTCTAATCCACCTCACCAGCTTGTTGTTATTCCTCCTCTAAAATAGTTCACATTCCTTTCTTACTGAGAAAGACTGGATCATGAGGGCATGAATACAGTGAAAAGGGGAGGGAACCCAGTTGTACCCAGGAGAGCCCTGACATAAAGATCCCAACAAAACACACACACTGTAGCAAGGCACACAAAAGCTCATACCTTGAATGTTTTTGGTCTTAAAGGTGCTTGGCATTTCTCCCATGCGATTGAGGCAGCCCAGCAAAGCAAACTCTCCCTTATTTCCTCCCTCCCTTCAGGAAGGAGCCTCAACCAGTGGAAGGAAAGAAAAGCTTCCTTCTCTTTGTCTCCTGCAGCCTGGCAAGCTCTGGCTGTTCCCTCCATCCCCCTGGAAGGATGAGGGGGAGGCACCTCAGCCAGTTCTTTACCAGAGACTCTCAATCACACAGGAGAGCCTTGCCTATCTATCTCTCCTGTGTGATTGAGAGAGACTTCTAAAGCAAGCTGTAACATGGCGGCGGCAGCAGCAGAACTGCAAATAGAAGTAGGAAACAGCCAGGGGCTTGTGGGCCTGATTGGGGCCCTCTGAGGGCCTGATCTTACCTGCAGGCTGCATGATTGACACCCCTGGTATAGAGCTTTAAAGGTCAATACCAGATGCTAGAAGCAAATTGGAAGCCAGTGTAGGTGGAATAAGACTGGAATGATATGGTCCCAATAACCCAGTCCACTCAGCGACTTCTTTTCAGCACCAGACTTGTTAATTCTGTGCCTTAGAATCAGAAAGGAAAACTGGCCAGTGGACTTCCTACCAGGTGACTTTTATTGTTTCAGTATTAATTTTTGGATAAGAATTTTTTCCCCTTGACCCCTAAACTTTGAAATTCCAGCATTATTTTTTTGGGGGGAGGAATTTTCCACCACCCCTGTTGTGATGGATTATCAAGTGTCTCACAGACTCTCACAGAGTCTGAGAACCTTTGAGTTACAGGCTGTTCAAACAGAATTCTGTGGATAGTATCATTTAAAAAATGACAGTTGGGAACTGACAGTTGAAGAAGAGACAGTTTAGCCCTGACTGCGGATTGGGAAAGTGGCAGAAGGAGTGGGTGGATCAGTGAGGATTCAAGCTAAAAAGGGAAATTGCTTTTAGTTAAGAGAAGTAATCTCTGCCCAGTGAAAAGGGAGATAGCTCTTGAAAGTAGAGTGATCCCTGGTCTGTGTAGAGAAAGTATTTTGGGAACTTTGTTGTACATTCCTACCTTCTAAATGTGAAGTGTCAGCGAAATTCAGAAACCTATGCTTGTGAGTTAAAGCAGAAACTGAAAAGAAAGCCTCATTCCTCTAAAGTTTCAAAGAACTTGTTGAAAAGCAAAAAACACTTACTTGTTGGTAACATATTAGCTGGATTTAATATGATTACAAAGTTACCTCAAGTTTTTTTATCAGTTCATCTCATACACCCTACCCTGATTCCACCTGACCTTTTCCCCTCCAAGTTAAATAAAATATTTTGGTTATTTTTGAACTTTCAAAAGCCTCTTGTGTGCTGTTACAGAAGTAGAATATGAGTGAGTGATTTTTGTTTCTTCCTTCAAGTCCCTGGGCTGGACAGGCATCAAAATATATAATAACGTGATAGGATGGGACAGCTGTAGACCAACAAATAAGAAGAAAATCAATATATGAGCTGCTCAGCAAGCAAGAAATAAGAAACAATGGGAAAATTCTGTATGTGAGGGAGAGAAGAGGGCGAGATCGCCATATCTGTGAATTCCTAAGATCTGAGTTAAACAATGCTTTATAAATGTCAGCACTGCCCAATCTAGCCAGGTCACATGTAAGATTTACATAGTCCAGTCAGGCTGCATAACTTGGCATTATACATGCACCAGCTATTAAATTAGGACGACACTAACCGTAGAAGCACTATTTTATGTACTTTCAAGGTATCATTTAAATTATGCCTAAGTGTGCCAAAACCAGAGAGGCTCCAGGAAGGGTTGAACTGTGTCCTCTGTCTTTTCTGTTTATTATTTTGAGTGTGCCTTTATGTGGGAAGTCTCTAGACTACATACTTTGAGTATCATTGTTTGAAGGTCAAGAATCTCACTTGCTCTTAGACCTAGAAGCAGTTCAAATGGAAAGACTCCTGGCAGTGCTGGAATGTGTTCCTGTTCTTTGCTTCTAGCAGGATCAGCCCACAGCCAACAGAATTTTAAAACAACCATTGTGGCAGGATTGCTTCAGCTTTACAGGGGGTAGCTGAATAAGAACCTTTGATTTCAATCCAAACAAATTTGTGAAGCAGGAGATAATGAGAACCCATTTCAAATGCTACAAAAGTGAAGTATATATGAGTGGCACTTCTTTGTAGGGCTCCCAATACCTCATTATTTTACTGGTCCACCAAGTAAAATAGCATTCTTTCAACTGACCTGTTTCAGGTTCTGAAAAGGCAACATATTTTAGACAAGAGCCCCCCCCATTATGCTAACCTACCACAGATCTGCTATGACTCTTAGGCTCTACTCCTAATTTTCTCGGCAGACAATCCACAAGCTTTGGAATAAGTTTGAGCACAGTTCTGCACATCTGGCCTCCCTCGCATTTTCACAGTTGTGGAGTCAGTTTATTTTCTTCTGCACATGCCTTAAATAATGAGGATTTTCAAGGAAGTGTCCCATTGTCATCTGTGGCATCACAGCAACCCCCTTTATTTTTTGTGCATGCTTATATTTAGGGTTGGGCATAAACTGCATCTTTTCCCAGTTCGGTTTGTGGCTGAACCACAATCCAAACCACAAACCGCTACACCAGTGGCAAGCAGAAAGTGACAAGCAAAAAAGTGGGGAGTGAAGTGGCTCTGAGCCATTTAATCCCCTGCTTTCTGCTCTCCACTGCTTTTGGCAGTGAATAGAAAGCAGGGCCATTTAAACCTAACAGCTGAGTGGCGGGGAGCAAAAAGCAGGGGTGTAAATGACTCAGAGTCATTTCAACCCCTGCTTTCTACTCACTGCTGCTCAGCTGTTTTTCATGAAAAGCAGAAAGAAGGCTTTAAATGGCTCTGAGCCATTTAAACCCCTATCTTCTGCTCTTCATGAACTGCCACAAACTGCATCAAAATTCATGGAAGTTTGTGGTGGTTCTTCTGTTCACGAACATCACTTTGTGAGCCATGAACTGGCCAAAATTCATGGCGAACTTTAGTTTGTGAGCCAGTTTGTGCCCTTTCCTACTTATATTGATACATCAATATCATGGATGCATTTTTTAAAAATGGCACCACAATACTGATATATCTACTGTTGTAATGATAGTTTAAGCAGGGTTTCTGAATTCCCAACTTTCATTTTTTTTTTTTTTAGAAAAATAAGTCTTTACCCTCTTCCCTTGCAGAAATATAAAGAAAAAGGCATACCTATGAAAGGAAGGGAGATGCTTTCTTTTAAAAAAGAGAAAGCTGAGAATTCAGAGAATCTGTTTGACCTATTACTACAGCACTATATCAAGATATCAATATTGTAGTGCCATTTTTTTTAAAAAAAAACTACTCATCTTCAGGGCAGGAGAGATAGGAAGTCATTTGCTGATGTTGACAGTCCAATAATCAAAAACATGGGCTGGAGGTGAGTGGGAGTGGGTGAGACAAAGAAAACTAATAAAAACATCACACACATGAAAAATCCAATTCAAAATAGGCTTCCAGGAAAAAAAAAAAAAGATCAGGGTAAAAGAGGCCTCAAAAGAAGCAAAAAAACCCCACAAAACCCTCTGAGGAAAAACAAACACGCAAACAAAAATAAATGAAGCAAAAACTAATGGCACAAAAATATATGGAGAGATCTGAGATAAACTGAAGCAGTATGGGGCCCAGAACCAATGGGGGAAAAATGCAGAAAAAAACTTTAGAATCACCAAATACTGCTGATTTCTATCGACGATCCATCAATCTCTGCTCTTTCCATGGAGGTAGAGCAAGATGGGTAGCCATGTTAGTCTGTAGCAGTAGAAAAGAGCAAGTGTTCAGTAGCACCTTAAAGACTAACAAAAAGCCCTGTCATTCTTTAAGGTGCTACTGGACTCTTGCTCTGTTCTACTTCCAAGGAGAGGTGCAGATAGAATTTTTCAAATTTAAAATAAACCAGTTAAGGCCAACTTTCTATGGATTCTCAAAGACTTCTTTTTCGTAAAGTGTAAAATAAAGTTTGCTACATTTGAAAAATTGGTTTGCTACATTTGTATCACAGATTGGTATTTGCTTTGGCTTTTCTACCTAGAAAGAGTGCTTGGTGTGTATCCGGTGCATCTGTGCACGTGGCATCCAGGTTCAAACGCAGAAATTGGGAATAACGAGAAACTCAGTATTCCATTCTTAAATTCCAGTTCCCAGTTCTGCCAGCTAGAAGGTTCACAGGCAGCAAGAATTTAAAAACCATTTCCTTGAACTGTACAAAATAATAGTATGGCTGGATGATTTGGGGATGGGCTGGACCTTTGGACTGGTTCAGGTTGTGGGACTAGTGTTATTTTTTTGAAACTATGTAGCCTCACGAGTCACACTCTTTAATAATTTAAGCAGACACAGTAAATATCAGTAAAATCTTCTGGTGTGTCTGACAGGGTGATAATGAATTCATTTCATCAATGGTGGCATTCATTTCCATCTCCAAACCCAAATAATACCTCCCTTGGGCAAATAACAGCTCTAGGAAAAGTGAGTGGCATGGATCCAACTTTAGGCTGCAAGCAGTTTCTTTGGCCTGAGGAGTCTTGCTTTGACTTAAGAGGCTCTTCCATTGGAGGAAGTCTTCTTAGGCTGTTGAGAGGCTTCAAACTGTGCAGTGTAGTGATTAGGATCCATGCCCTAAACATACCCTAAACTGCTAAAGCAAAAATAGCTAGCCCCCCCTCATCCAGTGCCGTGGCCCCAGTCTGAAACAGTGATGTCCCATACCTTTTTGTGAGAGATCCTAGTTACTGATCTCCTGGGTAATGTCCAACTTGACCTTCACTTTGGTTTGATTTCTTTCTTACACAGGATGTGAATAGGTGATTCAGCTCATATAGCATTATAAAAAAAGGGGGGGGTGTTTGTTCATTAAGACACAGGAATGCAACAGATGTCTGTATGATAGAAACCTTCATACCCAGTGTTCAGGAAGAGCAGTTGCAATGGAAAAGAAAGTTATAATTGTATTTCATAACACTAAGCTCTACATATTAATGGTACCTATAAGCCACATTCAACCCTAAAGTACAGTGAATACCAGGTTAAAACAAAGTATTTATCAACAAAGGGAATATAGCTTGCATAATAATATGGTAATTAAAACATGCAGTATAAAAATTATAGATGCATTATTAGGAAGATACCGTTTATTGATGACTACATTTTACTAATGAATCCTTTTCAATTAATAAATATGCAAGAAAATGTGATTTAGTATGGGAACTAAAATTAGGAAAGCTCATTAAAATCAGAAAATGTGCTCGAGATACCTAGCAATGAATAATTCATTGACTGCACAACACATTTGCTTTTCAAAAAGCCACCCATAAATTACTTTTATTACTAAGCTAATTCTATATTTTTTGTTTGTTTTGTTTTGTGAAAGGATTACATATATGTTCCCCCTATGAGGTTCAGAAAGTTTAATTGCAAATTGATTAACATGGGGCTTTGCTAATTAAATCAGCTGAAAGATATTTAGGCTGACACCATGCTAGGTGCTCAAATTAAAGGACTGTCCCATCACATTAAATACAGTACATTTGTCACCAATAAACTAATAGCCTATTTATTTGAGCTGACAGCAGATGGAGGGGGGGGCAGTCGATCTTGACAGTATTTGATGTAATGGATATGTGGTTGATTTTTTCGCCCAACTAATTCTTGTATTAGGTGAACACTGTGGAAATAGATCTCATAAATGAAAATTCTTTTTAAAATATTATACAGTCCATATTTTAAAGAGTCAGTTTTATGTTGACTTTCTACACAAATAGCATAGCCCAGCTAGAACAATAGGCCACTTGCCATGAATTAAGCAACGGTCAGACATTGAAGTACAATTTTATATTGTACAGACCCTAACTGTACAGAATATGTATTGTGACAACCTCATAATATAAAATGCATAAATCGTAAGTCCCCAAGGAATCAAAGATCCATGTGTGCATAATATTGGACATAATCCTGCAAAACTTAGTTGTAACTACAATGAAACTGTCAGGAGCTAAGTTATATTTAGGATTTGCCAAATATCAAGCACACCCCAGTTTCTTCAAACTTGTACAGCAGTGATCCACAGCAAAACAAATTCCTCCCAGAATAAATTTTATAGAAACAAATCCTTCTCATATAGTGGCTCATTGATGTTTTGTTGTACTTCTTAGTGGGAAAAAGGGGCTGCGGTGGCTCAGTGGTTAAGATGCTGAACTGCAGACCGGAAGGTCAGTAGTTCAGCAGTTCAAGACCCAAGTGCCACATGACAGAGTGAGCTCCCGTCTCTTGATCCCAGCTCCTGCCAACCTAGCAGTTCGAAAGCAAGAAATTGCAAGTAGATAAATAGGTACCACTTTGGTGAGAAGGTAACAGCGTTCCATCTGCCTTGGCATCTAGTCATGCCGGCCACATGACCACGGAAATATCTTCAGACAGCGCTG
Organism: Gekko gecko; assembly: GCA_029375565.1. Lineage (NCBI taxonomy): Eukaryota > Metazoa > Chordata > Lepidosauria > Squamata > Gekkonidae > Gekko > Gekko gecko. The sequence goes on along the minus strand of JAPDNY010000003.1, from coordinate 134,664,919 downwards.
GCTCTTCGGCTTGGAAACAGAGATGAGCACCACCCCCTAGAGTTGGATTCGATTGGCTTTTGAGCAAGGGAAACCTTTACCTTAGTGGAAAAGGCCATTACAAACTAGGCATGAGGAGCTCAGGTTCTTTGATTTATGGAAGTAAGTACTGTGACTCCCACTTCAAACTCAAGAATTACTCATTTGATCGTCACACATGCATACAAGTGCAAAACTTATGCTATGGTATTTTAACTAAGGCAATTCAGTCTTGCACACCAGCATATGTATTTAGACAGCCAATCTAGCCTCTTCACTAAACACAAAGAGCAAGGCCTAATGTATCATGGTCATATTGCAGAGTTTGGTTTTCTGCATCCTGCTCTTCCAGGTCTTCCGAAAACAAGACTGTATACTTGAACAACAAAATGAAACTTCATGTCACTCTCCAGAATTGTAATTTTGTTTTAGGACTTGCAGGCTCTAGTAAAACATGAGACTTTGTCCTACTGCCCATTTCTTCCCACCTGCACTCCTTCTCTGAACTGTCTATGCCAATAAAGCCAAGAATATAGGAAAGTCTGAAGATGGAGCATAAGAAGCACAAGGGCAGTGACCATTGGTCTTTCCGCACTTGGATCTCATCCCTGGTTTTATCAGAGTTTGACTTGTGTCACAATACCTTGCATTTATCCCTTGTTATAACAGCATCCATTTATCCCAGGACAAGTGGGGGGCAAAACCGGGGTGACCTCAATCTAATGCGGAAATGGAAAAAAATACCCCGAGATAATTACACGGGTGCACTTGCGTCTAGTGTAGAATGTAAAAATACCCTGAGATAATTACAGGGGTGCACTTGTGTCTAGTGTAGAATGTAAAAAATACCCCAAGATAATTACAGGCGTGGACTCAAATGTAATGTAGAATGTAAGTTTGGGGACAGGGTTGAACAAGGATTTAAGGTCTAGTGCAGAATCACCCATTGTTTGCTTGTTTGTTTCTCTCTCTCTCTCAAATATCCAAAAGGCCGTCTTGCACAGCTCAAATTGCTTAACTAGAAGCTGTTAACAGAATCGTTGGCCTGGTCTATTTTAATGCTTGTAAAACCCAGTGTTTCTCCATCTCTAGTCCCCATCAGGCCCTAGTTCATAGGAGAGATTGTGCCCTTTGGGGTCTAGCCACACCAAGAACAATTGCCAAGCCTCTTTCAATGGTATGATGGAGAGGAGGGGAGGAAATATTTTGTGATAACTCCTACTTGAATCTGGAGCTTCAGGTTTAAATAATCTTCACTCTCAGAAAATTGATCCTAATCCAAAATCATATACTGAGTTCCTGTCAGTGAGAGCTCACCAGAGTGCCACTTAAATTGCTACTGAAACTCAGTGCAGCTTCTGAAATAACCCACAATACAATTGAAGATGAGCTTATGTTGGAAGAGAACATAAAAGAATCATATAAATTGGGATTCAGGGTCACATGTGCCTCCCCTAATGGATTACAGATCTGATTAAACACTGTTTAAGTGACATCTAATCTGATCTTTGGAGCTTTTCTCACATTTCTCCACCACCACCAAATCCAGAGATTTCTTTTCTCTCAGTGTCATAGGTGTACACTTTGTGATCTTGTAAATCATGAATCATTGAGAATTCTTGAACAAGGTTTTGTAAAGATCCCTGGTGTTTCCCAAGAAGGGAAAAATAATTTCTGAGGCTCCATGTCCTGAATATATGGCCCAGGACAGACTGGCAATTTGCCGCGGGATGGGACCCGGGCTGACAACGACTCAATATCGGGGTAAATGGGATGTTCACACAGGCACATCTGCCTGGCGTCCCCCACCCGTAGCCTACCGGTGCTCTCGTGCTTCACTGCCGGATTAAAAAAACACCTGATAAAAGCTGGCACAAATCTTGAAAGCCTGCGTTCGTCGCGCGTTTCTCCACTTCCGGGGAGTCTGAACGCGCAGCCGAAAGCCGGGAGCAACCCGTGTTGGGCATGAGGCAGCAGCGGTGTGATTGGCTCCGCTCCGCTCCACTGCCCAATGCGGTGCCGGCGTTGCAAGGCAAAAAAAAAAAAAAATCGGCAAAATGCGCTTATGCGCATGAGCGCATGAGCGCTCAAGCGTGCATGCGCACATACGCCCACAGCCAAAATAATGGGGAAACAGCTAATATAGCGCGCCTCCGGCATGGCAGTCTGAACGCTCCCGTGCACCTCCGTCCCGTTTCTTCCGGCAGAGGCCCCCGCTGTGTGGACGGGAAAACCCGGTTTCGTTTACTCCGGGTTTTTTTGCCGCGACTGGATACCGGGGCAAATTGCCAGTCTGTCCTCGGCCTATATCTCTTCGATTCAGGCATCTCTAGAGAAGCACAAGGGGTTCAACAAGATTCTCTAATCTTGGGATTCTCCTGTGTACATTTGAATGCTTTATCATATAAGAGATTTATATATCCTCTCATGTGATATTATTTTAATTTTGATGGGAAGAACTTGAAAACAAGAGGGGAATCACTTCTTTGGAAGCTCCCATACACAATTAACTTTCTGCATGTGTTGACATGTTAGACTTCTTTTCTCCCCAACATGCTCGGTTTTCAATATGCACTGAGTGTTTGACTTAGTGGAATATGATTTGCCACATCATCTGAAATGGTACAGGCCAAAGGGTGCTGTACCATGTGGTTTTCTGAATACTAGCCCTTAGAAGCTTAGCCATACATTTTGAAGGCTGCCTGATTTTTACAATAGCATAGTATATTTCTGTTAGAGTTCTTATTTCACACTTTAAAAGCAAGTTTAATAGAAAATTCTGTGTGTGTTCACTTGTTTTTAAGAGCTTTTTTTTCTGCCATAGAACTCTTAGCACTATCCACTAGATAACTGAAAGGGGGGGAAATGGACCATTGAAGCCAAGCACTTATAAGTAAATGTGTGCAATATGTTCTTGCATCTGTGCACAGTCCATACATCATACAAGCTGAGAAAGTTGCATTGCAGTTTGAACATGTGGAGAACTTGCTTTGTTTCCGAAGTAAATAAATCAGCGCTTCCTGTATTTGAAGAAAAGATTGCTCTGTTAAAACAAACAATGTTGTAGGATATGACCGGCGTAGCTCAATGGGAGGTTCAGAAGGACAGCTTGCCTGAGAATTCATCAGACGTGTTGGACAGAAACTCAGTTTTTACTCCTGCAAAGTTTCCCAGTTTTACATCTTATTGCACCATCTGAATGAGCAGAATGACTCCCCCAATTAGTTTTTCTTTCTTTCTTTCCCTGTTCTTTTCAGTGAGTACCTTTTCATTCACTTCCCAGGGTTACCCAAAAACATGGCCAAACCATTCCTTTCTGTATTCATCATGGATTTCCCCTCTTCTGAGTTCTTCCCAAAGCAATCCTTTCTGCAAATCCATCTATAAATATTCACTGAATCAGTCAGACACATAATTAGAAATAACGTAGGTGGCTCCCTGCATAGAAACCATATTAACTTGAACCATATAGCACAATTAATGAGCAGTAGGATTAAGCACACACATACCCCTCCATTAAGAAATTAGACACTCTGGGCACAGCAACACTGAGGACCCTGTTCACACACCATAAATTGCCCTCTGCATATTATTTACTTGACTAGTTTATTTGTATTTTTTTAATGAAAATGTTTATATCCTTTCTCTCCTCGTACTTCAAGGTAGTTAATCCTTTCTACTCATTTTCCGTAGCTTGTTACCTAGCATTCATGGCAGAAATTTTGCTCTCAGATAATAGCATTATGACATACAGATGGCACCTGTGGCTGTGGGAACTTTTTTTTTTACTATCCATGAATGTCACATGTATGGCATTTCTCAATATTTATTATTTCTATTAATGAATGGGAAGCTGAAGCTTAAGATTTGGATAATTGCTACCCAACATCATCTACTGATTTTTTGTCTCTACCAGTAATTAAATACATTGTTCCATCACCAGCCTATTCCTATACAATAGTTAGATTTTTTTTTTAATATAGCAAAAATATTTCCATAAACACCATGCAACTGTATTGATGAAAAATTGCTTTATGGTTAAATTCAACTGCAGTCCCTTTCAGAGCAGCTTTACATATTCCATTAATATGGGGTGGGGGGAATCTCATTTTCTCTCACTTCCTTTAAACGTTTACCTCAGATATATGAAAAGTACATGTTTCTCCCAATTAAGAGGGAAAATCCCACAGCTGAAGTGACTTTCTTTTCACCTTGTGCAATCTCAAATACAAAGGATATGTAACCACTTTAAAATACCCAATTAAAATTAGTTACAAGGGCAAAAACACAACATGTTCAAACTCTACATATTATTTAGTTTCATCCCACTTATCAAAATCTAATCCAAATCTATATACTAATAGTGATCTGAGCTTCACTGTTGGGAGAAGATAGACACGGCAGGCCAAGTTTTATATCACTGAATAATGAACTTTATAACCAAGGTACAAAAACATACCTAAAAAATATGTTCAAGTAAGATACATGTTGACTGCATGTGTTTCTTATGTAGAATTTTTTAAAAATCCACTGCATATCCTTTGTTCTACATAATTAAATATAGTTACCTTTCTTTATAAGTTCCTTGACTATAAAGACATCATTTTGCAAAATACTCAGGGGTGCCAACAGAAGGGGACGGGGGGGGGGGATGACAAAAAAATTGGAGGGGGAACTCAGCTGGAGGGTTTTTGAAACCAGCCTCATGCTACATCCAGCTAAACATCTTTCCATTTATTTAATGCAGTTCTGGTTGCAGCCACTAGGGGGTGCAGGAAAGTCTGAGCACAGTAAAAGGCACTCTAATATTGGTTAGACTTCCCTTTCTCCAAGACGGAAGCAAACTTGGCTAACGGATCATGTTAAACCCATCAACTAATCCAACAATGGAACAAGACAAGCTGTGACACTAACTGGCAGCCTGCAGCCTGGTGACCAAAGTCATTTTCTATAATAGTCTAACCTTCCTCTCATCCTTCCCTTGCACCCAGCTCAACCCAATCTTGCAAAGTAGTAGTTAATGTAGTTGTTAGGGTGTTGCAGCAAGATAAAACAACCTTTCCTTCTCTTTTCCTTAATTTCTCTTCCATTTCCCCACACGTTTCTCATTCATTTCTATCTCCCTCCACCTAATTTTTTGTGCTCCTTTATTTTCATTTCTTGGTCTCAAGACCTTCTCCTCCTTATTCTGATTGGTGACAGAATGTATTTAAGAGTGGTATAGTGGCAAACCTTTGTTAATACTATGAACAGAAGGGAGGGAAGAATTAACATTTCCTGATGTTCTAACAAAGAAGTAAAAGTATGCTTTCCCCCTCCTCCACCTTTTACACACATGGTAATGAAACATTAATCTATTTTAGTGTTATACATGTGGAAAAGAAGTTACAGCTCCCAGTTCAGTCACTGAATTGTTAATCATTATTGTGCTGGTGGAATATCTAATAGCTCTTTGCAAAGGCTACTTTGCTATATGACAAACAATGTGGTTTTTAAACTATCATTAAAAATTATATTTATAACAAATATCGTAGCAGTTTTTCTCCTCAGTGAGGATACAAAGCTGAACTGTTCTCTTGTCTTCCATTTTATCCTCACAACAGCCTTGTGAGGTTGGTCTGGCTGAGACTGTGGCACCCAACAACCTTCCATGGTGGGTTGGGAATCTAAGTATTAGAGACACATGATAGGTTGCTTAAAAGCTCTCTTATTACATTTTGTCTGTCATGAAGATAACCTGGTTTAGGGTGTTCCAGTTCCCTTCATTTTTGGCACTGTGACTTTCATCATAAGAACATATGAGAAGCCATGTTGGATCAGGCCAATGGCCCATTCAGTCCAATACTGTGGCCAAAACCCAGGTGCCACCAGGAAGTCCACTAGCAGGGCCAGAACTCCAGAAGCCCTCCCACAGTTGCTTTCCAAGCATATCTTGTGGCTAATAGCCCTTATGGACCTCTGTTCCATATGTTTATCCAATCCTCTCTTGAAACTGTCTATGGCTGTAGCTGCCATCTCTTCCTGTGGCAATGAATTCAACATTTTAATTACTCTTTGGGTGAAGAAGTACTAACTTTTATTGCAGTAAAGTACAAATCAATTGAAAGGACTGGGAAAATAGTGACTAGGGACCTCAAAATTTTGACTGACTGCTACTGTAAATGCCAGTTCATTCCAACTCCAGGAAAAACAGAATGTTCCTGTTTCCATCACAATAACAATCTTGCCAATTGTGAAATGAATGTCTACTTTAATGACACATGACTTACAACTATACACCTAAGTAATCTGGCATTATCCTGAACAGGACCTTGAGCTATAAACACCATCTTACTAATGTAGCAGCAAAAATATGGATGGAATATAACAATCTGCAAAAAATTGTGGTACAACTTGGGGTGCATTTGCTACAACACTTAGATGCTCAGCTTTGGGGATGGTGTATAGTACTGTGGAATATGGTGCTTCAGTGTGGCTCAACAGCCCCCATGTCCACAAACTTGATGTCCAACTCAATATGACAGTGAGAACCATCAGCAAATGTATTAACCCCACTCCAACCTATTGGTTACCTAAATTGTTCCACATTGCTTCCTGCTCTTCTTCGCGAATATAGAAAGATCATCAAAAACAGAGAGCTGCCCATTCACAAAGACATGGCTGATGGGGGCCTATCCAGACTAAGGTTTCAACACTCAGCAATGAGATCTGCACGAATCCTGCAATCACAAAATTTTGATCTAAGGAATGAATGGTCATGCAATCAGTTCCACTTGATATTCATAACCTGATAAACACCAATGAGAGGCCCGCAGAATTGGACTTGTCACAAAAAGCATGGAAGATGGCTAATAGAATATGAACAGGCTTTGGCAGATGTGCAGATGGGCAAAATAGCAGGACCTGCAAGTGATTCTGGTACAGCCTGCCAAACTATTTTTCATCAGTCACAGGAATGTGAGCATCATACTTTCCAGGGTGATGTGACAGAGATCTCTGAACTTTCCTCAGCTGTGGTTGAGTGGATTGAAAATTTAGATGGTAGTATTTAGTGGGATTGTTCAGTCTGTCTGTATACCCATTGTATCAACTTGGTTATGTATTTTGTATTATTATATGCTTCTTGTGTGTAATTCTGCCATATGATAACTAACTAAATCCCTTTATATGTTCTAAGCCTACTGCTCATTAATTTCATTGAGTGCCCACGAGTTCTTGTATTGTGAGAAAGGGAGAAAAGTACTTCTATCTCTACCTTCTCTATCTCCTACATAATTTTGTAAACCTCTCACCCCCTCAACCGTCATTCTGCTAGCTAAAAAACCCTAACCTCTTTAACCTTTCTTTATCGGGAAGGTGTTCCATCTCCTTAATCATTTTAGTTGTCCTTTTCTGAACCTTTTCCAATGCTATAATGTCATTTTTGAGGTGTGGTGACCAGAACTGTACACAATATTCCAAATGAGGCTGCACCATAGATTTATGCAGAGGCATCATAATACTGGCTGATTTGTTTTCAGTCCCCTTCCTAATAATCTCAAGCCTAGCGTTTGCCTTTTTTATTGCAATCGCACACTGAATCTACATCTTCAGTGAGTTATCTACCACAACACCAAGATCTCTCTCCTGGTCAGTTACCACCAGTTTGGAACTCATCAACTTATATTTATAGTTAGGATTTTTGGCTCCAATGTGCATTACTTTGCACTTGCCAAGGTTGAACCTCACTGGCCAAGTTGATGCCCACTTGCCCAGTCTAGACAGATCCCTTTGGAAAGCCTCACAGTCCTCTCTGGTTCGCACTGCCCTGAACAACTTAGCATCATCCACAAACCTAGCCACTTCTGCTTACTCCCAACTCCAAATAATTAATGAACAAGTTAAAAAACAATGGGCCTAGTACTGAGCCCTGTGGTACCCTATTGCTTACCACTTTCCACTGGGAAAACTGCCCATTTATACTCACTGTGTTTCCTGTTAATTAACCAGTTTTTAATCCACAAGAGGACTTGACCTCTTTGTTAGCCTGATTGCTCTTAGTTATTATCAATATTAGGGGAAATATGAGTTGTTAATATACAATCAGCTAAGGGAGCGATCACCAATTTATACAGAGGTCCCACCCTTCCAGAGATGCCAGTAATAGACACAGAGACTGTATTTGGTTAGAATTAAGGTCTTTTACTGTAAAATCTTCTTCACACACAAACAGTACACATTCAAACACCAACAATACTCAGAGCTAAGAAAATAAAGATAGAGATATCAGCACGGTTGCATGAGCAGGAATTCGTTGATTAGGGCAATAGTTACCTGTCCTCCCTAGATGATCCAATCCAATGGAAGAAGGGAGGGGAGAACTGAAAATGGGACATGTGTCCTGGACCGGCAGGCAACACATGGAACTCTAGCTGCAGATCTAGAGTTAAAGATGGAGGGAGAGTATTGGGATAGCAAGCTGGATGTAAGAGAGACAAAGCTTAAACAGGGGTTGTAGAGGAGAGTGAGTATGTGGTCGGGCTTCCCCTTTTATGCGGGAGCGTGGGGGCTGGCCATATCCTCTTGTCACACCTCCTGGTTAGTCCATCCCTGAAAACATACTATTGGCTGGAAGGAATAGGGGAGGGGAGTTAAGGAGTGGTCAATATTGAGAACTAGAAACTTAGACTGGAGACTGGCATCTGGGTGCAGGTGAGATGAGTCGTCAGGCTAAGGCTGTTGTCTCTTGATAGCCCTAGCCAGCTCGTTGATGGACAAGTGATTAGTTGCCAAGCAACCATGAATAGAGTCTCTGAGCTACACGCAGCTTTGCAGGTCGATGGAGGAGGGGGAAAGGGGTTGCCTGTGTGTGTTGGAGGGAGCTCCTAATGGCTTTTGGAGTCCTTTGTCCTTGTGCTGTGGCATGGCATGGCATCTGGTGCTTTGCGCAGACTATGGAACTGATCCATCTCCCATTAGGTAAGAGGGCTGGTAACCTTGGAGAGCCACTTGAACAGCAACGCAGAAAGGAAGGTGTCCTCTCAAGGGTGCAGTCTCAACTGTCAACATAGTGGGTTACCATGCTATACAGTTCCTTAAGCATCCTTTGCACAGTCCAACTTTTATATAGTCCATGAAAGGCATTAAAGGCAGGGCAACATCTTATCCCATGACAGCTAAATTTACTTAAGAGCCTCCTCAGGAAAACTCCTCTATTAGCATGTTCATAGCCTGGAGAAATACACAAGATAATTGACTCAGCCCTACCCCACCTTCCAGGGTAGAAATAAATTACTTGCCTACCATTTTTCTGCTCACCTTGACATAGAGAGTACTTGGTCTTTCTGTGTTATACCTCTGACGATGCCAGTCACAGCTACTGGCGAAACGTCAGATCCTACAATCCCAAGACCACGGCCAGACAACCTGGAAAATCTACAGCAACTAATTACTTAAGAGCCTTTGATGAAAAGCTTCATCAAAAGCTTTCTGGAAGCCTAGGTCACCCTTGTCCATATATTTGTTCAGTCCCTCAAAGAACTGTAAAAGGTTAGTGAGAGAAAATCTTCCCTTGCAGAATCCATGCTGATTCTTACTCAGGAGCTTATGTTCATCAATATGCCGATTAATTCTAACTCTAATAATGGATTTCACCAACCTTTGGAGCTGCCGCCGCCGCCGCCACCACCACCACCATTAGTGGTGTCTCTGACAATAACAGCAAGTGGCAACCATAGCGGAAGCCCTGAGCCACTACTCCCTGCGACTACTGCCCATCTTAGGCTCCCCTAACTGAAGCAGACCAATACAATTAAAGCAAAGACTGGAATTTGCTAGCACTTTAACCTCATGCGTGATTTTAACATTGTTTTTATATCGCTGTATTATTATTTATGGGAAATGGTATTAAATTAATGAATTGTGTTTTATGTATTATGTGAACTTTTACTCTGTTGTAAGCCACCCTGAGCCAGCCCAGGCTGGATGGGCGGGATAAAAATCAATAAAATGAATAAATATTGACATTAGACTGACTGGCCTGTAATTTTTCTCAGAGCCGTTAGTTAGTGAGGTTAGTGGCCAGTTTTCAAACATGTAGCATTATTTTCTGAGTTATGCTTGCCACAGAGACCCTTAACTTCATTTGCAACTAGCATGGTGTGGTGGTGGTTTGTCTCACCTGGGCCAGGATTTTCCCATGCCTTTCAATTTTGGCCATAAATCTCCCACAGTCGTCCTGAACCTGCTGGCCAATTTTGAGTCTCCTAGCTTTAGTCTCTGATGAGTTATACTTGCCAGTGTGGTAGTGGTTACAGTGTCAGACTAGGATCCGGGAAATCTAGGTTCAAATTCGTACTTGTGTCATAGAAGTTTGCTGGGTGACCTTGGATCTGTCACATACTCTCAGACTAACCTACCTCACAGAGTTGTTGTGGGGATAAAATGGAGGAAAGGAAAATTATGCAAACCATTTTGGGTCCCCATTGGGATGTAATGGAGATATTATAAAGGTTGGATATAAATAAAGAAACAAACAAGCCAAGAAACATGGACAGCCAGGCCAATTATTTTATTATTATAGATTCATGGTAACAGCAAGCCAGGTGATTTGTTTATTTTGTTGTGATATTTGGTTTGGATCAGGGTCCTATGGAGATGGAATCTTTCTCTAAGGGCCCATGGTGGCTTTTGGTAGCCTTGGAAATACTAGCCATTTCAAATATTTGTTTTCTAAAGATATTTTGAAAAGAATTAATGATTTTTTGTGGTATTCTTTTTAAAGAAGAATTATTTAAAGACTCAATATAACAGAAATTTATAATATAGACTGTATTACATAACTGATCTAAATGCTTCCAGACTTTTTGTATATTTCGGAGGCACGCACATGCTTATTTTCTTTGCTAATTTGGTACATAGTGAGTTATTCTTCGTGGCCAGGGGAAATCTACAAATAAGGGGGTTGGGGGTTGGGGGGAGTGAGTGAGGTAATTTGGTAATCATGGCCCCAATGAATTTTCCAATACATATTGGACTAGGAATAAGGCCCATTGTGGAAATAAATACAACGGGCTCTAGAAAGAGGTTCTGGGAGAGTGCCCCAGCTTTGGGCACTTAGTGACAATTTGCTGTGGCAATCTCAGCAGGTTATAATGACAGAGTCCACCATTTTCTCCAGAGGAACTGATCTTTGCTACCTGAAGAGCAGTAGTAATTTTGAGTGATCTCCAGCCCACCCCCAAGATTGGTAACAGTGGTTCCCCAGGAGGGAGTGGCTGGTTTGGAGGGTGGAGTCTATGGCATTGTACCTGTCTGAGGTCCCACCCCTCCTCAACACTCACCCTCTCCAGGGTCGACCCCTCAAATCTCCAGGAATTTCCCAACCTGGAGTTGACAACCCTATCTTCCTCCCAGCCAACCATCAACCTACCTTTAGTTTTCCATCTCCTCCCCCCTCCCTCCTGGAGATTGGCAACGATGGTTCCCCATCAGGGACTGGCTGGATTGGAGGGTGGAGTCTATGGCATCATACCTGTCTGAGGTGCCACCCCTCCTCAAACCTCACCCTCTCCAGGCTCCATCCCTCAAATCTCCAGGAATTGCCCACCTGGAGTTGGCAACCTGATCAGGACTGGGCCCAATGCGTTTTCTCCCAAAGGCCAACATAGATGTGGAAAGGGCCTTTTACTGACAGAGGAGAAAGTACAGGTGCCAACTTTGATTAGGGAAATACCTGGAGATTTGGGGGGGTGGATCCTGTGGAGGGCAGCATTTTGGGGGTGTGTGTGGAAGGACTCAGCAGGGTATAATGCCATAGAGTCTACCCTCCAAAGCAACCATTTTCTCCCGGGGAACTGATCTCTGTCATCTGGAGGTCAATTGTAACAGTGGGAGATCTCCAAGTCCCACCTGGAGATTGGCAGCCCTAGAGGAAAGTCAGACGCACAATGAAGAGTTGAAGAAAATGGTTTGATGGTCGCTGGCCCGCCTCGTTAGCCAGCCAGCCATGCTGAAGCTAAGCAGGAGAAAGAGCCTTTTCCCATTTATTCTGACAGGAAAGTGGCCGTTGGGGAGGGTGTTATGGGCAGGGGAAGGGGTTATGCTGAAAGTCCTTTGTTCTTTTACTCACAGAACCAAGTTTGGTTGCCTACCAACAGCCACTGAGGGGACAGTCCCTCACAGGAGTCAAGAGAACTGTCTTCCTCAGGAGAGAGAGCTGTCTACCAGTAAATCTGACATGCAAAATCTGTCTGAAGGGGGAGTGGGTGGGGAAGTGGAACAGACCCAGCACCCAGCCAATGGCACGCAAGTACTCTTGAGTGGCGGCTGATGGGCCAATGGCTGAGGGAGGGCATTTTACAGCCAATGGGAGCTCATGGAATCTTGTGAAACCAAAAGATAATTATTTATAAGGAGAGATTGTGCCAAGAATGCTTACACTTTTGTTGCATGATTAATAGCATGCATATCTTGCACTGAAATCTGGCTAGACTGGCTAACCATAGTAAAACACACACACACAAACCCACGTAGCACTGGGTAGTAACTCTTGGTTGCTTTTGAACAAGAGCCAGTATTTCAGTGGTTAAAGTGCCAGGCTAGGATCAATAAGACCCACATTTGATTCCCCATGCTGTCATTGGAACTTGCTGGGTGACCTTGGGTCAGTCACATATTTTCTGCCTAACTTAACGTGTCTTTTTTGTGAGGATAGGAGAGGAGAACAATGTGAGTAGCTTTGGTTCCCCACTGGGGAGAAAGGCAGGACAATAAATAGTTTAAATTCTTAAACAAATATTCATTCCTTCCCAGCAGGACCAAGGAGAGCATTTCAGCCATAATGCACAAAGATCCATAACTACCTAACTTACCCAGTGCAAGTTGGCTCGCGACACATTACAGTGACAGCCTGCCCCAGCTGCAGAAATTATGAGTTATTACATGAATTATTCCATCAAGAAAATACACACCTCCAAAATATTTTAAGTAAGGGCAGAAAGAAGGTCAGGATAAAAAATGTGATGCTTAGTAATGCAAAGTGTATTGCTGAAATTTACTTTACTGCTTGCCTCTTTGTTGTGGCAGTGCTTCTAGAACACTGAGGATGTGCTTGGGAGCTATGGCTGGCTGCATTTATTTGGAAAGTCAACTTAATGGGTTGAAAAATGGAAGCAACATGTGAGATTTATCATGGTGTGGTGGCCAGATTGAAAAGCCATAGCAATGGTTTCAGATTCATATTTGCAGTACTGGATATCAGTCTTCACCTGGCTATCTATTACATTTTTTATGCAGTTACATTGAAAAAGTTCAGGTTGGTGTACAAGGTTCTCCTGTCCTCCCTTTTATCTTCACAACCACTTTGTAATGCAAAGGGTGACTGACCCAAGACCATAAGGTAAGCTTCATGGCCAAAAGTGGACTTAAACCCATCCCAGTACAGCCATTGCACCACATTGACTATAATCTATGGTGAGTCTCTTTCTGAGTTTGTATGACTTGTTTCAGTGTACTTTTTATTATTAGACTAACTGTGCTATCTGTGCATAATTCTTACGGTATTTGTTGTATGTTTCTTGTTATGCTTTGGGGTTTGTCAGCCACACTGGAGCAGAGAGAAGAAAACGCAAATGTTCAATTTTTAAAATAGAATTTTTAAAACACAGTGGTTTGAGATTTAATATAATCTGAGCTTCCGGGCTCGATGCGTTGAAGGGTATCAGGTCTTAAAATGATGGATATAGTTTTTAAAAAAGATTCAGTATCATCCAGTTTTATTCTTTACCTAAGGAGCTGCTGATTATTGAAAAATATATCCTCATCCGCCAAATGTTTTATTGGCAGTCTGACAGGAGACAGCAGGATATATGTAACAGAAAAAATTAATATCGGGAATGGTATATTTAGCAAGAAAGTGTAATATACCAGAAGATAGATATATGTAATTGATCCAAATAAAATCCTGATTACATTTCCTGATGTCACACATTCCACAAAGGCAAAGTCAAGTTTGTTACACGGAAGTTAGTTTGTTTGTTTAATATACGCTGCCTCTGAGCCAAGGCAGTTTACAAGGGAGGGAAATATAAAAACACTTAATGTACATAATTATCAGCATCAATATTGTTAAATAGTGGGTTCCATGGATGAGCAGACCCCAAGTGATCACCTGTACTTTATTACTGATTTCAGCAAGAACAAGACAAGACTCCAAGGCCATAGCCCTGTTTAAGTAGCATGCAACTGCCACACCCAAACACCCCCCACTCCCACTGATAGGCTGTTTACATAACATTACTTCTTGATTGGTTACTTCCAGAGTCCTGGTGGGCTGTTGTTCTTGGGCTCCAAGCTCAGCGTTTCGCTGGTAGAACAGTCCTGGAATGTTTCAGTCCCAATATATAACAAATACTATTTAAAAAAGCAACTAACAGTGCAATCCTAAGGACTGTCTGAACTGCAGCAGCTGGCCACCAGTGTAACTGTGGCACTGCTAGTCTGCTCCCTAAAGGGTTTCAGCTGAGGCTGAAACAGTATACCCAGCTTGAAACACTCCAATGAGACATTGTGAATTAGTAGGTAAATGCATTCCATTATGAATGTGTCCTGGAATTAGTGGAGAGTGACCACTCAAAGGAAAGGATTATCAGCTCTTGAAAAAGAAGTGACTCAAAACAGATGCTATCGGTCCATAGAGGTTTGATTTGGCTGATGCTTTGAAAGCTTGAAGATCAACAGAGCCCCCTCCCCCCCCGACTTGATTTATTTACGGAGGACTCTTTGAACAAGTTTGGAATACTATGGACTATTTAACATTGTTTCATGTCCTCCTCTGGATACTAATGGGGACTTCACATTTGTATTTTTTTTTAAGACGGACTTACTTCTATGATAGATAATTATTAGGATTATACAGACATTTGTATTGTTATTATTGTAATTTAAACACCAAGGTTTTTCAGCACTTTATTCATTAAATATATATACATATAACATTCGGTAAATAATTAATTAGATTCATTGCTAGTTCTGCCTTGGCAATTGTTCTATTCTATCGTTATTTGCCATGATCCCAGTTTTTTTATTGAGACTGAGAGGCAGGCAAACGTCCAAGAGGCAGGGTCACAGAGGCTGCAACCACGTCGGCATCCCCAGCAACCAAACCATACAGGTCACAAGGATTGACAGCAAAGCTCTGATGGACAGGGCAGAGAGAACAAATCACAAGCCAGCAGGTCTGAGGACCCTACCCAGTGCATGTCACAGCTAAGGGGTGGGGCCACAGATAGAGGTGCTGTCTCTGTAACACAATCCCTACCCCTTTAAAGGAACTAAGCTCTGGCTAAAAGTAATTGGGCAGTTAACAAAGTTGGCAAGGGCCCCAGCATTCTCTCAGTGGTGGTGACCCCGAGCAGGTCCACAGCTCTTACTATGTGAAGGCTGCAATCATCCAGAAAGGGAGATGTGGAGATGTTTTGGAAGGTATCAGGTCTTGAAATGTTGAGTCCCCCCCAGCCTGGGGTTTCTGCCACTCACCTGCAGGGGCTCCTCATGACAGCAGGAGAGGTGGCCACTGGGGTCGCTCAGATGTGGGGGCATGCAGCACCACCAACAGACTCCCCAATAGCCTCAACAGAGCAGAAGTGTTCTGCAACTGAAATGACCATCTTTCCACTCTGGGCACTGTCATTCCAGTAATCGATCGGTGTACAGGGACAGGATGGGAAGGAACAGAACCATGGACTGTGGGGCCTTGTCTATGGCATCCCCCCACCCCATAAAGAAACAGAGCAGCTGACAGACTTGGTAAGGGCTGCAGTGGCAACCCCAAACAGATCTACAACCCACATAGTCCAAAAGCTGCAGTCACTAAAAAGGGGCAGAAGGAGATGATGAGAATGGGCGGCACCTCCTGACAGGCAAGGCATGATATTTTGGGCACCCCTGGGCCACTGCTGGCCACCTCCCACTAGCAGCAGAGCTAGGGGGGTATTGGCACGGGCTCTGGTGTGGGGGGGAGTGGTATCAATAGATCCCCCAATAGCCTCCTCAATGGAGCATAAGTGTTCTGTGACTGGAACAGGCATCATTCCATTGTGGACACTGTTATTTCAGTCCCAGAGCAATGATTCCAGTCCCAGAGGCTGTCATTTCAATCTGGGTGATGTCATTCCAATCCCAGAACCATCTGTCCATGCCTAGAGGCTGTCATTCTTAATCCATTTCATATTCATAGTAACTTTTGTGTGTAGTAATGTATTTCAATGGAGCCCATGCAAATAAATTGGCATTCCTGGCTCTCAGTAACCCAATGAGCTTTCCAGCATCTCCCATTGTTCCCGAGAGGCAAATTTTGTCCTTGGGTTTAGTACATGCCCTCTCAAAGCACATCTGGCTGTCCCAGTGTCCCTTGCAATAACCAGCGAGACCTCTGGGTTCCTGAAAACAGTGCCAACCACTCCATGCCCCAGGAGGAAGCATCCCCCCCCCCGGTGGTAGGTTTCCAGCCCCTCCCACTCGGTTTCCATCCCAGGGCTCTGAGTTCCAGTTCATGTTTTTTGAGTATAGCCTCTGCCATGGGTTTCTTTTCTGTATACTGTTTTGTGAATGAGTTCAGTACAGGAGTTGTAACTTCCCATAAAACCAGAAATGGACCTAGAAGTACAAGGGAACATGTCTCATATCTGGCAATGGGAGCTTTGACTCTCAAAAGCTTATACCCTGAAATGCTTGTTGGTCCCTAAGATGCTACTGGACTTGAACCTAGCAGGTCTAATATGGCCTCTTCAAAAATAATGGCTTTATCTAAGTAGCCCTGTTTAGGGGTGGATTGGAAGGCCAAAACAGCCCTGGAAAAATTCCTGCTCCCTTCCCCTGTCATTCCCTCTTTCTCCAACCTAGTAAGGTGTGATCGTAGCTTGGGAAGAGGATACAAAGCATGGATCATGATTTTTTTCAAGGGCACACCCCAGACTCACTATCAAATCACATCTCACTTCTCTGTAGTAAAGATCACCCCACTCCTAATGTTGAGTGTTTTCACAGCAATAATCCCAGTCTGTTATGTCATAGCTGATCAGTTCTGGCTACATGTTAACATCACTGGGGTAAATTAAACCCATTTTCTGAACTGGGGAATTTCCATTCCTTTCTCAAAATGGTTCATCTTGCTAATTGGCCCCAGCCCACAACACATTTTTTGTTTATTCAATACATAAGTCTGCTATTTTTTTTTTTTGTATTCATAAAGCTTGAAAACAGAAACTAAATGCAATCGAAATGAAAAGCCACTAATTATTGTAATTGTAAAAGCCATTAGTAAAATTAGAAAATAAGAGCTGAAGGTGCTTTTTAAATGACCTTCTGGTGATTCATTTGTCATACTGACAGCTGATACAAGTACGGTCTAAAGGGAGGGGGGAAACAGGGATGATGTTGAAGGATCCATGAACAGAACTTGCAAGCATTTTAAAATACAAATGATTGCCGCATGGGATGCCAGTTCTGAGCATGACTGGTGGTGGTTGGGGAGAAGACTAACCATTCCACCCACATTGTTTTACTAATCAAAACTTCCCCCACTGGGCAGGTTTTATTCGCTGAAATAATAAATTAATAAATAATAAAAAGACTCCCCCACTTTTCCAGTGCAAGGAATCAGTTTCAGTCCATGAATCATTGTGAGGTTAAATCCATTAACCCCCCTCCCCTCATGTTGCCAGCTAAAAATGAACTTCTCAGTTGGGTTGTCAGCCTCCAGGTGGGGCCTGGAGACCTCCCAGAATAACATCTCCAGAAGACAGGGATCATTTCTGCTGGAGAAAATGGCTCCTTTGGAGGATGGACTCCATACCATTGTACCCCACTGAGGTCCCTTCCCTCCCCAAGTTCAACCCTCAAATCTCCAGGAATTCCCTGACTCAATTTTTCCAGCCTCTATGCATAGCAGTTAAAAATGTATGTAAGAGCCTATGATGGAACTCCCAATATCATACACCTCTTGCCCCTCAGCTTCTAATGTGAATCTCAGCAACTTCCTTTTTCAGGAGCGGGACCAGAATTGATAGTAAGGCTGAAAGAGCCATGTATTTCAAGTCATGATTATAATTATCATGCAGCATCTCTTCAGCTGAAGCCTCTGCATTATCATGCACATGGGATCACCATTTGGGAGAGAGTCGGCCAGTCACTGGAGCTGATGCTGAGCTTCTCTTCCCCATGCATGATGGTCATGGAGGAGAAGACATCCTATGTGGCACTCTTCTGCTCCACCAAACAAACAATCATGACATAGGTGGAGTTCCTTATCCCCCTCCCCCTGCCTCTCGCACATCAAAAGGGCAGACTTGATGTTGCACCAGACGTGGGTGGCCAGGTGTCATCAGGTCTTCGGCAGTGACCTCATCTTGAGAGGGGCAGCATCCCAGGTGCTCCCTAGCCTTGGAGCATCCTTCACCATCAGCAAAAGCTTGTGAACCAGGCACAAGCTGGTTGAGGCTCATACACTTCACCTCTGCCAGCATGTCGGCACTGGTGTCTTTGACCATGTAGCCACAGATGATGTTGCTGCTGCCCATCCACTCCTTCAGGCATCTCTGTATCATGGTGGCAATTTTTGTGCTGTGTGGTCGGCATCAATCCCCTGCACATGGAGCAGAACCATTTTGTAGAACAGTGCCAGGACTGTCCCCTCCTGGAGCCTGGGTTTCCCCCCAAGAGTCCTGCTGGCTGCTCCAGAGGTCTCAGAGGGGTGTACTCAAGGTGGCAGCCGCAACAAGGAGTTAGGATGTGGAAGGGGAGGATGCTTCCCCCCTGAATCACTGCTGTCAGAGTCCTCCTCTGCAGAGAGTGTTAGCAACTGCTGGTATCTCTGGGCAATGTTAACAACTCTTTTGACTCTGTGGAGAGCTCCAGGAACAGATCAGGGGAAGGAGGCTCCAAGTGAGGCCCCTTGTGATGTCCTGCTAATATGGGTTTAGTAGCAGGATGGGTTTGGTGCCTGGGGATGGGGGGCTGTGGTATGCAGGGGTGGAGGACAAGCACTCTTCACACCCATTTTCACCCTTGTGGCACACAGAGGTGTTCACACTCAGGAGGGACAGGTGGGTATAAATGTGGAAAATCTTTTTTGGGGGATCCATAACTGGGAGCCCAGTAATGCAATCCGCCCCCAATTTGGAAGGATTGTAGAGGAGCCAGTCCTAACATCCAATATGGAAGAAACCTAGAGGCACAAGCATTACTTAGGAACTGGTGACCCACTGGAAGGCCATAACATACGCTGTGATCAATTCACTCATGGCCTGATTCCTAGTGTGGAATGCACAGCAGGCAGCAATGATAGAGGGCTTCAGCGAGAAGTGCTCCTTAAGCCAGTCCAAAATTATCTTGTACTTGGTGTTTCGGAGCTCTGCTGGAGCAAGCAGTGAACAAGCGAACTCAAAGGCCGAGCAGCCACAGACCCAGAATAGGATAGTGTGCTTCTTTTCATCCTCTGTGATCTTGGAGGACTCAAGGAAAAACTCAAAATGGTATACGTATGAGTCCCAGTCCTCCACAGCAGCATCGAATGCGTCAAAGTGTCCTGGAGCAGCAGCCATGGTCCCGGGAGGAGGAGGAGGAGGAGGAGATTGGATTTATACCCCGCCCTTCACTACCCAAAGGTGTCTCAGAGCGGCTTACAAACTCCTTTCCCTTCCCCTCCCCACAGCAGACACCTTGTGAGGTAGGCGGGGCTGAGAGGGCTCTTGACAGAAACTGCTCCTTTTCGAGAACAGCTCTTATCAGAACTACGGCTTGCCCACGGTCATCCAGCCAGATGCAAGTGGAGGAGTGGGGAATCAAACCCGGTTCTCCCAGATTAGAGTCCGCACACTTAACCACTACACCAAACTGGCAATGTGATGCACATGGCACTGGAGCTCAGTGCACAGTGTGGTGCTGATGGGTACTGGGTTGGCTCAACAGGATCCCATCCTTGTCGCCAATGTTAAATATTAGGTTCTAGATGCATTGCAGTGAAACAACTCTACTTTATTAGGTGATTTCAGGAATACTACAAGACAACTCCAGGGCAGCATCCCTGTTTTTAAGCATGCAAACACCACACCCCAAACACACCCTACTCCCAATGTTCCAGGTACTAGTTTAGGGATGACTCCAACTCAATACACAACAGGAACATAATTTAAATAGTCCCCATGCATTATTTCAGTGTATGAACATACATCAACACTTATATCCATACACACTTCATTGGGCATGAAACCAAACAGTCTTTCTTTATTATCCAAGACAGTTTGAATCACTGATCACTTAAAATGGAAAACCAGACCAGTGGTCTAGTGGGGCTGGGGTGCCCACCAAGCTATCATGTGGTAATTTTGAAAAGTCCCTGCTGGGAGGCCTTTTGTCATATCTGCCTTTCTGTCATTGCTTCACTAATCACTTAAAATCAAAACTCTGATTTCCACTGGTCTGGTGGGGCTGGGGTGCCTGTCAAATTGTCATGTGATAACTTTGGGAAGCTGCTGTCAAAACTCTTGGGACGTCTGCCTTTCTGTCCTTTAGAACTTGCCTTTATAGACTTGAGGGAACTGCTTCAAGTGTCTGGCAGGGAGGAGGGTCTACCCAGGTGAAGTTTCCTTGTGAGTTTGGTGTCACTGGCTTGTTCCTGAACTGATCCATAGACTTGTATAACTGCAGCTATCTTTTCCAGAGAGAGCATTGGGGAGACCTTTTAGGGGGAGGGGGTCAATAATCAGGACAAATGCTTCCTCTAAGCTGTGGAGTCTTGTGAGCAGAAATTCTACTTTGTGAGCTACTGGCATTAAAGTTGTGAGTGAGCGATTTGGCTACTGCATAAATTAGTTTGCTCTGGAGCCATCCTTCCTGAGCAAAGACAAAAATGTGTGAGCCAGAGGTTAAAAAATTGTGAGCTAGCTCACACTAACTCAGCTTAGAGGGAACACTGAACAGGACCCCAAAATGTAATCCATCCCCAACTTAGAGATATTGTAGACATATAGGCAACATGGTGAGGTTTCCTGTTGTTCAGTGTGTATAGCTTTCAGGGGGTCCATTCTATACACATTTGGACCTGTGCCTGACATTTCCCCCCAAACCACTTTACTGGCTTGACCTTAGTCCTGTTGGGTTTGCAGTGCCATAGTGGCAATAGTTGCACTAGGCATATTGCACTGGATCTGCTGCACTTGCAAAAATGACCCCCCTTCAGTTTCTACTGCAGAGATTTTTTGGGACTTTGATTCTGCTGGGCTCCTTTGCCCTTGCTTTTTTGCCATTCCCCCCTCCATTGGAAACAATGGATGATTTAGCACCTTCTTTGGGGAGCTGTAACTTGGAATCCGTAAATCCAATCATCACCAAACTTGGAGGGCCAATAGAGGAGAGTCATCTGGAGAACTGCTGCTAGTTTGGTATCTCTAACTTGCACAGGGTCTGTTCTATACACTCCTGAACCCCCTGAACATGTGCCTGTCATTTCCCCAGAAAGCACTTTCCTGGAGGCACCTTCTTTGGTGGGCTGCAACTTGGACCCCATAGATTCAATCCTCACCAATCCTCACCAAACATAGTGGTCAAGGAAAGGAGAGTCAGGCAGAGATCCTCTGTGAGTCTGGTGCCTCTAGAATGCTGTGGGGCATTCTATCACATCATGAACCTCAGGGACTAATCCAGTTCATCTAGCATCAAAAAGTTTGTGACGGTCCATTATTAATTTTTTTTGTATTTTTTTAATGTCATGTACTACAGAAAAATACAAGACAAAAAAAAGAAAGAAATATCAATATCTCATAAATCATTGAAGGGTTCATACAGATCTTACTACATTTAAAGACAGAAGAATGGTAAATATAATTTTAAAATATATCATTTAACTATACAGTGTATATCAATATATATAACACATAACAATGATATAATTTCTTTGGGATTTCCTTCTGATTAGAAAGATAAATTAAGACTGGTGACCAAATTTTCTTAAACTCAAAGAGGGCTCTCGTTGATGTCATCTGATTCAAATTAAAAGTAAATCTAGCTAGGACATAATGATTCCATAATCTTGTATGCCACATCTGTAGAGTTGGGGCAGCGGAGAGCTTCAAACAAGAAGTTATGGAGAGTTTAGCAGCTGATAAAAGAATTGCAATAACCATAATTATCCATTGAGATTGGTCTTTGTTCCAATTTGCTCCTAATAGGAGGCATTCCAGAGTGAATTCTAATGTCATCCCCGTCATTGTTGTAACTGTCTCCAAAATTGCTTGCCAAAACAGTACCATCACTGGGCAGGTCAACCAACAGTGGATATAAGTTCCAACCAACCCACAGTTTTTCCAACAACCTGGACTCAGCTATGGTGAGGTATACGATAAAGCTTTTGGTGTTAGACACCATCGGGAAACTAATTAAAACATCTAGTAGCATGTTGTCAGGACTGAAGAATTAAATTCTGCCGATGACCAAACCACATTCCATCCATCTGCAAAAGCCAGTGAAGTCTTTTTGCCATTTACCTTGGTATGTTAATGGCTTTGAGAGATCAATCTGTTCTACAATTTTATAGTGTGCTGAAATCATGCCTTTTTGCTTTATAGGATGTAATTTAAGAATTCATGAACCATGCATGCCACAAACCACAAACCAATAAGAACCACACTTCCCTGGTTTGTGCCAATCCCTTACTACTCATTTTTCCCCTTGAGCCCTTCCAGAATTAAGATCCATAACTCCATAAGAAAAAGGCCTAGAACAGTACAAAAACATGACCATTTTAAGATTATGCTGACTTCTTAATTTATCATCAGAGAGGGGTAAGTCTTAGACCTAGGGGAGAGAGTGTGTTTATTGTTCACTTTATTTTACATTTTCTCAGTAGATGTTAGATCATTTCTGTTCAATAATATCCTTTCTGTTTGTATTTAATGACTGCAAACACAAGCAAGTTATTTTTTTTTCCATTTATGAAATTGGTGTTAATGGTAGCCTGTCTATATCCACATAAAAGCCTAATGGCCTGAGTTTACTAGGGTGCAGAGACTCCTGCCTGGATATTAATTATTTGAACAAGTAAGATTCCCAAGCCTTCTGCTACGTCCAGCAAAATCTGGGGGCAGGCAGCCTGGAGAACCTTAGAATTCTGAATATGACAAAGGGGTTTTTGTTGTTGTTGTTTATTTTTAAAAGACAAAAACAGTGTTTGATTTCCAGAAGACTAAACAAGCATGTTTCTAAAAATCTTGTGGCAGAAGAAAACGGCAAGTTTTTGTTGTTGTTGTTGTTGTGAGGGAAGTGGAGTAAAGCTGAAGAAGAGTACCCCGTATTAGCATCTAGTGGCTTGGGGCCTGGGCCTGCTAGGTAGGGATGCTAGTCCCTCACAGGGGGCAGGTTATCCCTTGCCCCTGTGTCTCATCCACACCACAGCTGGTCAGCTGGCTGGTAGGGGGGCTTACTGGTAGCAGGAGAGAGCCTAGGCTGGTGTCACAGCAATGTTGTTGGCAGTGTGGCAACATCACCTATGGCACATTATCATGTTGCTGGCAACACAGGACACTCTGGGCAAAAACTCTGTGGTAAAAAAGGCTTCTACCACAGAGTTTTTGCCCAAATACCAGAGTGTCTCTGATGATGTGATGGCACCACTTCCAGTGGGCACTGGATGTGGCATTGCCACATCATGTAGCTGCAATGCTGGCTGAGGCCTCTGCCCATGGCTTGTAAGTCCCCCACCCCCACTGGTTGCCAGAAGGGACCTGACAACTTTAGAAGGTGTCTGCAGGGCATATTCTACCACCCAGATATTAAATATATTATACCTGTTGTGTTCTTTTCTCTCTCTCTCTTTACTCTAGAAATGACCTGTTCACATTTCTTTTGCTATTTGTATTATATGATGTAATTCAGATTTAATAATAGTGAGGCTTTCTCATCAGTTTTAATACCAAAGCATAATAGTATTGATACATTATTTTGGAGGTGAACAGTGAGTAATAAAGCTTTTGGTATACTTTCTAAATTATAAATAGTTGGCTTCTGGGATCATCTTTTAAAAAAAGAAGACAAGGGTACTTCAAAGCTCAGTGCCCTGCAGCCATTTCCGATATGTCTACAAACTTGCTGTTAATACTGTCATTATTTATTTTTTATTTATTTATACCTCACTTTTCTCTCCAATGAGCACTCAAAGTGGTTTACAGTGTTGTTCTCCTTTCCACCACTTTATCCTTACATGAACAGCCCTGTGAGATAGTTTAGGCTGAGAGAGATTGACTGGCCCAGGGTCACCCAGTGAACTTCACGTGAACATATATGAACACATAAAGCTGTCATATACTGAATCAGACCCTCAATCCATCAGAGTCAGTACTGTCTACTCAGACTGGCAGCAGCTCTCTGGAGTCTATAACAGAGGTGTTTCACTGGTTTGATTCCCCACTCCTCCACTTGCACCTGCTGATGTGACCTTGGGTCAGTCACAAGCTCTGGCACAGCTGTTCCTGAAAGAGCAGTTTGTGTTAGAGTTCTCTCAGCCCCACCTTCCTCACAGGGTGTCTGTTGTGGGGAGGGGAAGGGAAAGGAGTTTGTAAGCCGCTCTGAGACTCCAAGTGAAGGGCAGGGTATAAATCCAATCTCTTCTCTTCTTCTCTATTACTTGATCCAATCTCTTCTCTTCTTCTCTATTACTTGATCCTTTTAACTGGAGATGCCAGGGATTGAACCAAGCAGATGCTCTACCACTGTGCCTCAGCCCCTCCCCAAGCCACATCTTCCATGAAAGTGTGGAGTTCTGAACCTGGGTCTCCCTGACACACTAACCAATATGCCGTGCTTGCTTGTCAATAGTAGTGTTACTATTATAGTGTTTGCTATATTACATAATAAGGGAATGATACAAACGCAGATTAACCTTGAATGAGAGGATTGGCACAGGGTAGTGATGTGCTAATCAACAGTGAGTGAGAGAGGGGGAGCTTTGCAAAAGAATCATATATTTTACAAGGGAATATTCATCATAAAAATGAAATAATAATTCTTCTGTATGATTTTTCTTTTCATTTTCCCTTTAGTGGATTATTGGATTATAGACTATATCAAACTACCAGTGTGTGATCAAGATAGGTTCTCCTTATTTACAAGATGTACATTAGGGAGCTATTTACTTCATAAGCTTTCCATGCTTGTTAGCTAATAACGGACAGTAAACCAGAAAGCTTAAATGATCAAAAAGAAATAATTCACTTTCCACACCAAATGCTGGCTGATATGAATGCTATGTTGGGTAAACTCTTCTATAATATGCAAATATGTTCACTAGTTAGTGATTTTTGTGCTGTTTGATGTGTGCAAAACTGAGTTGAAAGACCTATAGTTTACCTTCAAGATTTAAAAAAAAAAATCCTGACCAACTGCAGGAATTATCCCACCTCCTCCACTGCTTTTTATAGGAATAACTTTGGGGCAGAATAGAGATAGTATCATAATTCCCACTATAGATCATTTTGAGTCACTTATCCCTGCTGCTTGGACCACCCCAATAAAATTCCTGGTTTTAAATTTCACTTTTTCTTTGCATGACTTCAACTCATTTTTTTTAAAAAAAATTGTACCCTTTTCTATTTCCGTGCACCATTATTTATGCATCCTTAACTTTGCATTATACATATACAAACAAGGGAAACATGATACTCATGGGGGGATCTTATTCCCCCTTTGTTCTTTTGCCCACTTTGCCTAGCTAAAGTGATGTGGTGGTTTGGGTTCCTGCTTCTCTCCCTGACAACAGCTTCACACAGAGATCTACAGAGAAACATGTGGGGGTGAGGGAATCACCCTGAGATCCACAGAGAAACCTGTGGGGGTGAGGGAATATCACTTGTCCATTCTTCCCCCGCACTCCACCTGCTTGCCCTCAAGCACTCTAGCTACTCAGCCATACTATCCCATGTACACTGCTTGCTTGCTTGCCTGGCATCCTTTGCCTCTGCCCACTCACACATGGCCCATTCCCCCTACCCGACAACCTATCCCCCATTCCTTCCCTGCCATTCTACATGGCTACGCAGTGCCCTGCCTGCCAGCCTCTCTGCAGGGAGTGGGGAAAGCAACTCTGGGGGTTCAGGAGGCTGTTGTTGAAAGGACAAACCAACAGAAACTGCTTCCATGTACTGAAGCATTGGATTTCTAAGACTGTGATCATAGTTGTTAACAAATAAATATTAATATATAGTATTCCTTTGGGGTACAATTATTACTAGAAGGAATCAGGTACTAGAAGGAACAAAGAATCACATCTGATTTGCAAAGTTCTTTAATGCCTTGATCCAGTGGGGTGTAGAAGCACCTGTTGTCTGCTGGATTCAAACAGCATGTACTGGCCACGGTGGCTCTGTGCAGGAGTAGGCAGAAGTCCCATGGAACAACCGGGCAGAAAGTACCAGGTAGTCACTCACAGTAAGGGTTCTCCATGAGCTGTTTAGCTGCTGCTAATTGTGGCACGCATCCCTGCAAGTACTCATCTGGTGACAGGTGTCTGTGATCCATCAGACGCTCACTGCTCTGGGCTCTCAGATCTGATCTCCACTGATGGTGACCGTGCCAGAGGGCAGCCTGCTTGCCAGGGCACTGGTGCCACTCCCCCCGAAAAGCACCCCCCCGCCGCCCTAACCGGGCACCCGCTGCCTCCGCCGT
The DNA here is from genome assembly GCA_029375565.1 of Gekko gecko. Classification (NCBI taxonomy): domain Eukaryota; kingdom Metazoa; phylum Chordata; class Lepidosauria; order Squamata; family Gekkonidae; genus Gekko; species Gekko gecko. The sequence continues at coordinate 134,638,210 of JAPDNY010000003.1, read as the reverse complement.
CGCCAGACCCCCGCCCACTTCCTGGCTTCCCTGGGGGTCCCACAGCCGCGGAGCCCCCAGAAAAGCTGGTGCCGGGAGGGAGTGGGTGGAGGCTAGACCCCCCGCCCCCTTCCCTGGCTTTCCTGGGGGCCCCGCAGCTGCGGAGCCTCCAGGAAAGCCAGCGCCCCACCACCGCCTCCGGTCTTCAGGCCCCACCGGGAGGTTGGCATCCCCAGTGGGGGCGCCTCAGGCTGTCCTGCCTAGGGCGCCCAAACACCTGGATCCGGCCCTGGTTGGAGAAGCACTGGGCCCAGCTTCCTCCATCTCCTCCAAGTCTGGACAGAACACTGGTAAATTGCTTGCAGCTGGAGGAGAGGGCAGATCAGCTACAGCTGGTGTGTTGTCAAGAATTTGCATCTCCTGCTCTCGAAGATTGATGGGCTCTATCTCAGCTGGGTGTTCCTCTTCCTCTTCAGAGGAGGTTTCCTTATCAGAGGAGGTTTTGTTATCAGGCTGGTCGTTCATCCAGTCAGGCTGGCTATCAGGGAGATGTATGACACAGCATGAGACATTCAATGAGCAAGACACTGGGATTAGGATTACTAAATTCAAAACAATGCAGTCCCCCCCCCAAAAAAAAAACAAAAAAAAACACAGTCTAAGACAATTTACAGAATGGATTACAGATTTCAAAGACAAGGCAGCAAAAGCAATATACTGCATACAATAAATGGTACAATAAACTACAACCTCTATAAATGCATCCTCCAGAACCATTCCAATACTTAAAGCAGACTTTGAATTGTGAAGATCTCAGAGTGAGCATCCTTTCAGAGTCCGGGTCCCCCATCACTAACCTCGTTTCCTATCCACCACATCACCTATGTAGTTATTCAACTTTACCATTGGGTGTAAATCTACCCTAAAATAACCACAAAGTCAGTACCTCTTGGGTTAAAGTACAGGAGAGTTATTTTTAACATGTGGGAGAAACTTGTTGTACCAAGTCATAACTGCAGGTTTTTAACAACAAAATACCTTATACAGTTGGCCTCAATATTTTCAGTTCTTGCTTAAGAATATTAAGGCATTAACACAGGGTGATGCTGGGAAGAGCCTCTTTGGCTGAGTTCAGACTGGCAATTTGAAGCGGGAGCCAGTCACAGTAAAAAAGCTCCAGAACAAACTGTTCCGGGGTTTCCCGTTCACACAGCCCGGACTGTTGCGGGAACATACTGGGAGAAGGCATGCAGGAATGTTCAGATGGCTGGCGCGGAGGCGCCACTGTCAGCGACTTTCCCCCGGTAATTCAGTGATATGTGCATGGACGCCCATGCACACAAGCACATCCGGCCAATTGGAGGTGGATCCTGTTGTGCCGGCACCGCATTGGGCAGTAGAGTGGAGCACGGCCAATCAAACCGCTGCTGCCGTCTGCCCCAATGCAGCTTGCTCCTGGCTTATCTGCCGAGCGTTCACACGGCTGGGAAGCGGAATGCCGTGGGATAAATGCGCTCTCTGGAATTTGCTACCCCTTTAAAGAGGTATGTTTTCATCCCAGGAGCAAAACAGAACAGTGCGGGTTGCTGACGGGTGTGGAACGCCAGGCAGATGTGCCTGTGTGAACGCCCCCTTTAATGCGGTCTTAAAACGTCACTGAAACGGGGCTCTACCGGGGCAAATTGCCAGTCTGAACTCAGCCTTTGTGTCTGAGCATACAGACTTACTTAAACAAGTTTAAACTACAAGAATACTACAAGTCAGCCCTGGTTGATATTTGGATGGGAGATCACCAAGAAAGTCCAGGGTTGCTACACAGAGACAGGAAATGTCAAACCATCTCTGTTTGTCTCTTGCCTTGGGAATCCTAAATTGGCTGTGATTAAGTGGCACTTTCCATCACTACAGTTGCACCCATCCTCCTTTAAATGAATGTACGTGTAAATCTGACTCATGTTCTTTAGATGGTTGAGGGATGAGAAAAAATATCTTAGGCTGCGATCACACAGAAGGGGGAAAAGGTGGGCAGGAAGTGAGGCTGTTTGCCCCGGCTGCAATGACGCGCATTTGCGTGATCATACTTCCGGCCACATGCCCCACAGTTCCCAATAATACTAGGTTTTAACTAGTAGCTTTTATCCACGCTCCTGCGGTGCGCAATGACGCCCCGCTGACGACTCTGGGATGCCAGACAGATGTGTCTGTCTGATCGTGTCCCTTTAATCCATGGGGGAATGCCAAAGCTTCTGGTAAGTATGATCATACCCTCAATCAATTAATTAATTCAAATGATTATAGCTAGCTCCCACAATTATAAGAACTGCTTACCTTTTTTAAAAAAAACATTTTAGGAATTTACACAATTTATTTATTATTTATTATTTTTTATTTATATCCCGCCTTGCTTGCGGGTGCAGTTTTGAATTGCACAAGTTTTACTCAGCATCAAAAGTCCATTCAAAAAGAATAGTGATTGTACCTAATTATAGCGCACCCCCCCAGCTACTGAGCAAAGATCAGAAGGGTCAGCTCTCCTAATCTCACCATAAATTTGCACATGTGAAGCTGGCATAAAATGACCTAAGATATATTTTAAAATGGACTTTGAATGATTATGTGGGGTGGGAATTATGACTGCAAACCTGAATAATGGTACTAAACTCCAAAACTACTCAATTATCACTAAAGCCTGATCTTGTCATGTAACTTTTGTACAGCCTCTTCTAATTCTTACTCTCTCTGACAGCTTTTATACAAAACAAAGGCATATGTTTCCAGGGCCAGCCCCAGGTGTCTGGGCGCCCTAGGCAGGACAGCCTGGGGCACCCACCCCACTGGGGATGCCAACCTCCCGGTGGGGCCTGGAGATGGCCCAGCGCCTGGGAGAGCCGGGGAAGGGGCGGGCTTAGAAGCCCCCCCCCCGGGCCCGCTGGCGCAAATGGCTGGGGCTCCCTCCCTCCCTGCGGCACGCTCTGGCCATGCCCCACAGCCTGCCTCCTCCTGCGAGACCGCCCAGCCAGCGCCTTGCCCGGCGTCCCGGGCTCCGAGAGGGCTGGCGACCCAGAGCCTGGCTGACTGAGTGAGCCCCCAAGCACCGACGGCGCACCGCCCGCCCGCCTCCACCTGCCCGCCTGCCTCCGCCTGAGTCAGCCAGGCAGGGCCTGGCTGGAGGGGTGCAATGGGACGGGGCATGTCGAGGCGGGGCATCACCGCGGGCAGCGGGGGATGGGCGTGGCACTCTTCCCGCCGCTGCCGGCCCCCGGCTCTCCTGGGACAGGGGAGGGCGGCAAGAACAGGGATGGCGGGCCCCTCCGCCGTCAAGCAGGCGTCATCCCTTCCAGCAGTGCGAGGAGACCCTCCTCTTCCCCCCCCCAGCTGCGGAGCCCTGTGAGCCGCAAGAAGCCTGCTCAGTGAGCTCCGGGCATGAAAGTGGGGGGCCAGTGATTGGGCTGCTGAGGGACTGAGCTTGCTCTGGAGCCCTCCTCCCAGAGTGGAGATGAGACGGGGCGAGCCGGAGGTGGCAGAGGCGGAAAAGCTGGGAGCCGGCTCACACTCCAGCTGCTGGGCGGGCGCGCTGGTCCCCCAGTGAACCCTGCAGCGGCAGCACCGGCGCTGGAGCCCCCCCTCCCCGGCCCCTCCTCCCACCCGGCCGCCATCCCCGCAGGCTCCAGAAGCACCTGCACCCAGCAGTGGGCCTGGGAGGGCCATGGGGGGAGAAGCCGATGGGGGGGAGTTGATTTTGAGCGCCCGCCAGGGCGCTCTTCGCTGGCGGCACCACCACCCCTCCTCTCCCCTGCCCCGGGCTTTGGGGAGAGGGCGGGCAAGCTCTGCTGCCGCCTCCTGAGCCCCAGCGGGGCACTCTGGGAGGCGTCGGGAGTGGCGGAGGGGCTTTTCGCGGGAGGGACGGGGCACAGTTTGGTGCCCCTGCAGCCCTTGTGCCCTAGGCGAGCCTAGTGGGCGAGGCGGCCCTGTATGTTTCTTACAAAATAACATTCACATACTGTTTGGATTGATTGTCTGCCTCCTGTTGCAATGGCTTGCTTAGAAACGATGGACAAATACATTCCTGAAGTCATATAAAATGTAGCAAACCTGATGAAAACATTAAAACATCCTGTGTAGTGACAAGTCTTCTTTTGCTCTCTTCTCTTTTGTATTTGCTTTAACTCTGTTTTAATAACTCCAAATTTTGCAAAAAAGAAGTGGTATTAATTTATCATCTTACAATGCAATCCTCCACTTGTTTCTATATGAGCTAAGGTGAAACCTTCTCTTTGTATCGTTAGAGGCTATCTTTAAAAGCAGGTAGGGAAGGAGAGGCAAGATGGGAAAGCAGCAACTAGTAATCCTGGGGATGCAGGGTGGGAAAAGCAGACCAGAAACAGAAGTGGAAGTGGAAGGGAGGCAAAGAAAGAGTTAGAACAGTAAAAGCTAGCAGACAGGAGTAAGTGGGATCAGCAAGGTGGGGAAGAACAGGAGAAAGAGAAAGAGGAAACAGAAGGAAGGAGGAGCAATAATTTGAGAGCATAAAGAGGCAGGAATGGGGGAAGGGATCTCCACTGCCTCCCTGTTTGTATATGTATAATGCTGATTTACTGATGCACAAATTAATGCTGAAAAATATATTCATTTAAATTGGGGGGAACTTATGCATGAAAACAGAAAATGACAGAGAAACTGGGAATCATGCATTTGAATTGCAAAAGGAAGAAACAAACAAATAAGAAACAAAACAAAAAATGAGACAAAATGAATTTCAATAGAGAGAAGTGCAAAGTCCTGCACTTAGGTACAAAAAATCAAAGGCACAGATATAGAATGGGAGGGACTTGGCTTGACAGCAACACATGTGAAAGGGATCTACGTGTTCTGGTTGGTCACAAGCTAAACATGAGCCTGCAGTGCGATGTGACTGTGAAGAAAGCTAATGCAATCTTAGGATGCATTAACAGAAGCATTGTGTCCAGATCACAGGAGGTGATAGTACTGCTCTATTCTGCTATGGTCAGGCCTCACCTGGAGTACTGTGTCCAGTTTTGGGCACCACATGTTAGAAAGGAAGTTGACAAGGTCGAGCGTGTCCAGAAGAGGGCAACCAGGATGGTGAGAGGGTTGGAATCCAAGTCTTAGGAGGAAAGGCTGAAAGAGTTGGGTATGTTTAGCCTGGGAAAGAGAAGGCTTAGAGGGGACATGATTGCAGTCTTCAAATATTTGAAGGGCTGCCATGTAGAAGATGGAGCAGATCTATTCTGTCTTGCTCTGGATTGCATGACTAGATCTAATGGGTGGAAATTACAAGAGAGTCATTACTGGCTAAATATCAGGAGAAACTTCCTAACTGTAAGAGTGGTTGAGCAGTGAAACAGACCGCCTCGGGAGGTGGTAGATGCTCCTTCACTGGACGTTTTTAAGCAGAAGCTGGATGACCATCTTCCAGGTATGTTGTAGGGCTATCTTTCGGCTATGCTCCTGCAGAATGCAGGGGGTTGGACCAGATGACCTTCAAGGTTCCTTCCAACTCTAACATTCTATGAGTCTATGCATCTTGTGGTCAAAATAGCAAGGATAAAAAGGTCAGATTTTGTCTAAAACCAGGAAATTAGGGGGGAATGAAACATCCTAAATCATTCAACATCAGGAATTGGAATCCAAAATCAAATGGAAAATTCAAACTAAGAAAAAAAATAGAAGCATCTCTTATTAGAAAGAATTCTTGTGTATTTTGTAAGGGGTCCTATTTCAGTTATATCGATTCACTCTGTGTAATCCACCTTGAGTCCAAGTGAGAAAGGTGGACTATAAATAACATAAATAAATAAAAAGAAACAAATAAATATCTTTTGTGGTTGCCCAAGCACCTTAAAATGGACATCAAGGCTATTGTGTGAGATCTCGGCAATCATTCTTTCAAGGTGTTTTTTTTTTAACTTCTCCTTTGGAGGGGGGGTTAAATGGTATACACGGCAAATATATAAATTACATATAAAACACCACGCAACCCTAAATTGCACAGAAAACCATACAACAGGTGCACACATTTCTACCTATTTTATAAAACCAACAACAGAAAGTGAAGAACTGAAAATATTGACAAAGATATAAACAAAATGTGACAGGAAACAATACAGGACACATTTATTCATCCCTAGGATAGAGTATATGAACAATGTGCCTCATCCCTCAGTTCATTTATGTCTTTCCGCTTTTACATCACCTATGCCCACAAATAAATCGATAAAATTTTAAAAAAGAAATTAATCTTGGTGTGGTGACATATATGAGTGCATCAAAATTCTTTTGCATCAAAATTCTTTTTGTATTGTGCTTTATAATAGAGCACATACACTTGCCCATGTATTGATAAACAACACAAAAATAATCTGGAAATAATTGTATCATTGGTCACAGAGCACTTTATGCACAGAACTGCAGAAGTGAAAGAATCTGTCACCCAAATGTTTTGATGCAATCAAAGGTACTGTCATACCAACTCCCCACCCCCGTGCTTCATCAGTGTCCATGAGCAAATCTGTCACATGGGGGGAATGCAAATGTAGATGTAGTGAAGTGCATATGTTCCAATTATCAAACTAATCTTTGAAATTCTCCTAGCTGAGTCAGAGTTCAAAAGAAATTGAATGCAACAAAGAGGACCTATGGAACAATAAACAAATGGGAAAGGAAGAAATCTGCTTTTTCCTTGTTCTAACATGCCAGTTTTCAAACTGCTGCTCCAGGTTAGTCTGCTTGCTCCATCTTGCCATGCCAGCTGTATAGGCTCAATATAGCTGGCAGCTGTCACACAGAATGCAGCACAGTACTTAATTGTACAGATTATTTGTACAGTTGCAATGTAAACATACTTGAAATTACACTTGGCAATCTTCCATTGCGTTACTCCAGATGCATTCTATTTCCTACATAGAACTCTTCAAAAACTTTTAAAAAAAAACTGAAATAAAGTTTAAGCAACAACTGCATAATCACTATTGGTTAATAAACTGGCATAATAGCTTCATATAATTAAAGTATTGAAGACTTCATTGTTGCTTTCCTAACACTTCTGCTTTTACAATGGGAAGTACATTCATAGTAAGGCCTTTGCTGTGTTTGGATATGACACCGATGTTTCTCTCCAGTTCTATTCAAAGAAGTAACACAAAAGAAATGTCTTGGCTCTGCAAATACTACCTAGAGAATGAGGACTTTCAACATTTCCTTTTTAAAAAGCAGGAATCATATGGTAGGAGTAACGGGAGAAGAACAAAGTGTTAGAGAACAAGATTTCTCACTTACAAAATACCACCTGTGATGAGCATAATGACTCCAGCTAGGCAAAGAGTTTTCATCCACCGGTGCACAGCTCTTGCCGGGGGGCACTTTTATTCTATACTCTAAATATATTTACAAAATAAATAAATAAAGGCTATTTAAAAACCCTAGAGGGCAGTTACAGTGGTTGATTCTCATTCGAAAACAAAATTCTGAATATCATTTTCTGTATCATTAAAAAAATCCATTTTGTCTCTGTTTTATAAAAACCAAATTTTCCGTTAACTTGTCCAATAAATTATACTGGCATGGGGGTTAATTTGGTCTGAACCAGACAACATGGATTAAGATTTGTTGGCCTTGGAATATATGCATTTCTGCATCAATATAACAGTAGAGTTTGCATTTGTACATGGGCATGCTTTTGCTCCGGCATCATACCTCCGAGTTAGCTTTTTGTATGATGCTGGTAATGCTGTCAGGTTTCATGTGGGGATGATTTCAAATATCTTCGGAGCCTTGTCCGAAGAAATTGAAGTCCGTTTACTCATAATCACTGGCTAATGTATTCAGGTGATTTCCTTCTAGGGGTTAAGAAGAAGAAGAATGTCCATTGTAGTAGACCTTGTGGTCAAAGTGTAAAGATGTAGCCTTAGGCGTCTTTGTTGTTTTGTAGATTTCCTGTGAACCCTTCCCTTAGAAATAAAGATTTTTGCTTAGAAGGATATGCCTCCTCTCCAGTGAAGCAAAGATTCATTGCAATCCCTGAATATTTAACTATTTTGCCAATTTTTCCAACAGAAAAGAGGGGTGAAGTGCCTCCCAGGGGGGCACTTGACCCCGTCCTGTCTGCTGGCCAAGACTTTCCTCCTGTCTGTTGGCTGTGGAAAGCCTTCCAGGGGTCACTTCACCCCTCCTGTCTGCTGGCCACAGAAACCCCAGGGGGCACTTCACCCCCTCCTTTCTGCTGGCCATGGAAAGCCTCCCAGGGAGCATTTCACCCCCTCCTGTCTGTGGGCCGGCAGCAGAAAGAAAGGAGTGAAGTTCTCCACAGAGGGTTAAATGGTTTGGTTTTGCTCTCCCCTGCCTTGAAGAGCCATTTAAGCACCCCCTGATTTCTGCTCCATGTTGGTTTCACAAGGAGCAGAAAGCAGGAGGTTAAACTTTAAATGGCTCACAAACACATACGAACCAGTTTGGTTTGTGTTCTGGCTTATTGGTTCATGTAGGTTCATGGTTCAGCCACAAACCAAATTGCAAAAATGCAGTTCATGCCCATCCTTAGTGTTTATACAGCATTTGCACTTTCTCTTTTTATCCCCACCCCTGCACCCTGGAAGGAGGACAGTGTCATGTTGTCTCACCCACCTGCGAAACTACAGGATGTAATGTACTAATATATTTTTTTTAATCGCTGGCACCTGGCAGGGGATGGAGGTGGAGGGACATGGAGAGGTGTCAGTGTCAGCACAGTTCCCAACAATTCCTGGAGCAACATGATGTCACTTCTGGGCTTTCCCCAGAAGTTATGTCACATTGCATGTGATGATAGTGGTATTTTTTAAAAAAATTCTCCTGCCTCCCAAAAGAGAAGTGATAGGAAACTTGGGTTACCAGAGAGAGTTCTATGAGCCTAGCAGGAGACTGGCACCCATTGGAAGGTGAGAAAGATGCTCATCTGATCTGGACTTGGGTGAATTTTAAACCAAAAATTAATGTGTTAAACTAGTCCATAGATGTAGTTCTTTCTCTCCAAAGCAAGCTGATTCTGGAATAATAAAAATGAATTATTTCATACAGTTTTGGAATATTAAAATACTCTAAATACTAATAATCTGTGTCTTAAGAAAAACATTATTCTCCGCTTGATCCCATAAGACTTGTATATAACGTTAAAAATGTGATGTGGAAAAAAGAAGTTGATGTGATTAGTCATGCTAAATTTGAGTCTAGTGGTACCTAAAGACCAACAAGATTTTCAGAGTATGAGCACGTATCAAAGATAGTATCTGACAAAGGGAGTTTTAACTTCTGAAAGCTCATACCTTGAAAAACTTGTTGGTCTCTAAGGTGTTATTTACTGTCTCAAAGGCTCATACCCCTCAAAATCCTGTTGGTCTCTAAGGTGTTACTTACAGTCCCGAAGGCTCATACCCCTCAAAATCCTGTTGGTCTCTTAAGGTGTTACTTACTGTCTCGAAAGCTCATTCCCCTCAAAATCCTGTTGGTCTCTAAGTTGTTACTTACAGTCTCGAAGGCTCATACCCCTCAAAATCCTGTTGGTCTCTAAGGTGTTACTTACCGTCTCGAAGGCTCATACCCCTCAAAATCCTGTTGGTCTCTAAAGTGTTAGTTACCGTCTTTAAGTTGTTACTTACGTCTCGAAGGCTCATACCCCTCAAAATCCTGTTGGTCTCTAAGGTGTTACTTACAGTCTCGAAGGCTCATACCCCTCAAAATCTTGTTGGTTTCTAAGGTGCAACTGGCCTCAAAACTAGTTGTTCTACTGCAGACCAACATGGCTGCTCTCTGAAACCATGTTCATGGGATTAGTCAGGCTTATTTTGATTTACCTGGAAAAAAACTAATACTCAAAAAATATCAACAATGAACTATTATTTGCTCGGTAGCTTTGTACATCAATTTTCTTCCGTTAGATTTGGAATTGTATTTAGGGTTTTTTTAGCAAAATGTGACCTTAATTTGGAATGAGATTTGTGTGTAGGGTGACATAATTCTCCCCCAAAAAAGAAAGAGGGGACATACAGTTCCAAGAGGAAAAAAGAAGGAAAAACTGCAAAAAAATACCCTTAAGTATATGTAATATATCATGAAGAGTTTCGAGCTCTTTTCATCAAGGATAATTATTATTCAAAGTTCATGTGCAGTGCCTTCCTAAATGAAAAGGCCCCAGACTTACTGAAGGACCCATTTGTGGGCACATGGGTGCATGAGGGAAAGCGGCAGGTTGGTCTCCTGGCTTTATGCAGCCTGGTGGTGTGGCTGGGCAATGGAGCTCTTCTACCCTGTGTGGGCTCCTGATTGCTCCTTCCTCCAACTGGGCCAATCAGGCATGGCCTGACATGACTGGAGAAAGGAGGGACAAGGTTCAGGCTGGCAAACCTGGGAGAGGGAGTTTTTGCCTGACCTGAATTTAAAGCCCCCTGCCACAACACTGGGCTCAGTCAGCATTTGTGTCTTTTCCCTCCCATCCCTCCCATAATTTCAGTGTTGTGGTTGTGTGGCATTGGGTTGTTTTCTTTGCTCAATACACAACATGTTTTCCTTTTTTTTTCATTGTCACCACTGTGTTCTGGCAGTCTCAGCATGGGGCCATATCCTTTTCCAGGGGAAATACGGCCTGAGTGCTAATTTCCCCCAACTTTAGGGATCTCTTTAAGGGATTCTATAGTGAGGATCTGCAGGGGACATGCCGAGCTCAGGGTGTCAGCACCCCCCCCACTACCAAATGGCAGAGGAAACTATGACATCCATATGAAATCCTGCCATCACCCAGTGTCCCCCAGAAGGCAGACTGGATGAGTGTTCTGTTCATTAGCTGCAGGCAGGTTAGTTGATGTCAGGATCCACTGCTCTGTGCTGTGCCAAGGCTATAATCAGCTGTAACCAATAAAGTTGCAGTCAACTTTTAATCTAATGAGGTGTCACCTGGTTCTTAAGTTTATAGTGGGGTTTTCTCACCTTCCTCCTGCCCCTTGGATGCTGGGTCCACAAAGAGTTATCTATATATCTAATTCCCAAGTGGCCCCCTATGTGCGGATATCTAAATCCGCACATCGGGGGCACCTGAGGGGCAGGGAGATTTTCCTGCGCACGTGGGGCAGTCCCCACGTGTGCAGAAAAATCTAAAAAGTTTAAAAAATTATACGGGGATCTTTAAATCCCCAAAAAAGTAAAAGAGCCCTCCCTGCGCATGCGCAGGGAACGCTCTACAAACTGGCCGTTGAGGGAGGAAGGGGGAGGCTTGGCGGCCCCCCCTCCCGGCCGCCCTCTGGCTTTGTCGGCCGAGCGCGAGCAGGCCGCCTCCTGGGCTGACGGACGAAGGCAAGGCCGGGAAGCCGCACCGGCCTCGCCCGCCCGCACCGCCCGCCACCACGGTAATGGCCGCTGCCGTCCTGCTGCTTGGGAGGGGAGGCTTGGCGGGCCGGCCTCCCCCCGCCGCCGCCACCACCGCCTTGCTGCTTGGGAGGGAGGGGAGGCTTGGCGGCCGGCCAGCCTTGCCGCCCCTCCACTGCTGCTGGGGAGGGGGAATCTCGGCGGGCCTTGCCGCTGCCGCCGCTGCTGCTGGGGGGGGAGGGAGGGGGAAGCTTGGCGGCTGGAATACTCCCTCCCCCCGCCTCTTGTACCTTCTAAACCCATTGATTTAATTGGGTTTAATGGTGTAACTATGCTTAGGAAAACACTGATAGTACTTTACAATAAAAAGGCACACTGATGAAAAGACATAATCAAATGCATCAGCATATATTAGAGACTGATTGTGTGGTACCTTTTGTGGTTGATTAAAAAAAAACCCTTTAAAACAATTATTACTATGGTGTAAGGTAAACTTGTGTGGCTTGTTGCTTCCTTTGGAAAGCTTCACACAGCCATTTATGAAAGAAAATGTCTGTGTTCCATTCTTCTTCCAAGCTGCCTGTCAGTGTGTGTGCTGATCTCTTTGCCACCCCTTGTGAACCATACTAGATTTATTTTATTAGCAGCAAACCCTAGTGTGCAACCTATATCTTGTATCCAAGGCGACTGTGTTGCTGCAATTGGAAAAGTTGTTTTAGTTGCTCTGCCATTCTTTTGTCTCCATCTAGATGAATGGGAAACTAAGACATGTCAGGCTGGTAATTGATTGTGTTAGCAGTCCTGAAATCACATCATGCACAGTCTGATATAAATCTGACATGACTAGGTACAAAACTGGAGTGAAAGTTACAGAGACTTATGATGGATACATTAATCGGATATTTTATTCTAGGCTCACAGTAAGTCCAATATTACCCAGTCAAAACTTCATCCCTGATTTGGTTCAAGTGATTTTGTACAAGCAAGAGTGTCATGAGGATGTCCAGTGGGATTTAAAGTATTACATTAAATACACTGTAAAAGTACATATATTTAGATGTATTAAATTTCCAGTGCTTATAACAGTCTTTCTATTCTCATTGCCACTAGTCTGTTGGGTCTGTATTTTTTATGCTAAATATATATGGTATATGATTGGTGGAGAGGTATGTCATGCTATTGTATTTTTTTTAAAAAATAAAGTAACTAAAAAGAAAATAACAATAAATTGCCAGCTTTAAAGATATAGAACACCCTGCCCTTCAAATCTACTCAGTAAGCAAAGAAAAATGTGCCTACTATATATTTCCTTCACTAAATGGTCATTTGTTTTACCTTATACCCTGTAATGAGAACACTCTTGTTGTTGAATTAAACTCGGGTAAACTTTATTATCAGCTGATCTGAAGCAAGAAAATTTAATTAAATCCACATTTTTAAAAAAGAAATTAATTAATTAATTAATTATCATATAGTGTGTGTAGACTAGCCAGGCGATCCAGGGATTCTTTAACTGCTAAAGCTGTAGCTCTTTTTTGGCACCACTATGTGGCAAGTTATGCTTATTTTTAGGCTGAGAGTGCTGTGATTTCCTTAAGGTCACCCGAGTAACCTCATGCGGGGAAGTGGGGATTGTGGCTCTCTGTTGTGGAGATTAAACCTCATATGGCTTTGAGTGCTGGACAATTCCACCATGACTTGAGGGTCAGCACGGACTACATTAGAGCAGTTCTTTTTACTGCCAACACATAAACCTATGTGCCACCAGGCAGAGTGGTCAAGATGGGGCTTCATCATGCTCAATTGCTTGCTGTTCTCCCCATGACTGTTAAAAGCAGAATGAGGCACAAAAGCTGCTGACCAAATTATGTAGAATAGCAGTTTTCTTGATTTGCACAATCTATTCAGCTTGCACATTTCAGCCTTTCCTACTGGGTGGGTATTTTTTCTGTTCAAAATTTGGGGATGGTGGGAGACTAATCTGATAAAACCAATAATCAAAACAGGCAGAAAATCTATCCCTTTTTTCACTTTAAGACCACCTTTATTCCTACAGACCTACTAAAGTAATTTGCAGACAATTTTCTATGAGGTGTGGTAGACACCTGCAAGGCAGAAGTCCTTTTTGGCACAGGTGCACAACTCTGGAATGCCTTGCCATGGCATGCCTGCTTGTTCACCTCCTTATTAGTGTTCCCTCAGTTGATATAAAAATAGTACTCTTAAGAGGATGTTTTAAGTTTTAAAATTGTGGACTGACTTCATAGCTGGCTACCGACTTCTTACATCTGACTATATAAACTTTGTGCTGCTCATTTTTTTTATTCTGCACCATTGACTTTATGGTTGGATTGTAATGACCACTGCTTATGTTTTCACAGCATTCTTACATGATTTTCTTTCTGTTCTGGGGCTCCTGGGTAGGATGTAAAGGCAGGGGAGAAATAATAAGATAAATGATATTGTCAGTCACTATTTCAACACTTTTTCATTGGCACTGGTGAAATTCGGAGATTGTATTAAAAGAACAGCTTTATTTTTTTTTTAATCAGCCATATACATTTTATTTAGCGATAACACCTTAGTTGCTGCATTTAATGTTATGCATCTGCCAGTTTCTTTTCCTCCCTGCAGTCTGTGTTTGAATCAGCTTCCAAATACTGAATCTGACACATACTGTGGGCCCCTATTGAGTGGATTCACCATATCCATAATAAATAGTCATGCCTCACCTGATTTACATGGAATTGATATTATATACAGTAACAGGAGCAGTTGACAGTTTTGTTTGTTTTTTTAAAAAATCTTTGAGAGATTTGAGAGATTGTATTAATGTGAAAAAGAAATGCAGAGCTACAGTTTCATGCAACTCCACTGACAGGTTTGCGTTGTTCCATTGCATCAGCCTTTGCTCTTTGCCTGAGCCCTTGTCAGCATTATTTTGAGGCATCCAAGCTGGAAAAAGACAGTTTATGAAGATGATGGAGACACACGGAGAGAGATTCTGCCTAATGATGCCCGTCCCAGTCATACATATTATTCTATAAGTAGTTAGCAGAACATTAGATGGATTAGCCACTAGGAAATGCAGCTCTGTAAAATATGCAAATATCCAAATGGGTTTAGCCGTATCAGACTTCCAGTCTTAGTGATTTCACTACTCACTTTTCTATCTATCTACGTAGGTGCTGGTTCATTAGGATTGTTTGAGAATCATCACGTTCTAGATGCTGTATTCATTTTAAATAATTGAACTCATTGATATGCAAGTAAGGCCACATGAAATCAACAGAACCTACTTCCAAGCAAGTGTGCCTAGGGCTGCAGTTTAATTCCCCTACTGTGATCCTTGCCATAGGCACAGCTGCCACATTACAGAGTGCTTTGCACTGAATCAGCTACAAAGTTTCCCGTCTGACAGCAGTAGTCCCATAACAAAGAACCTACATGGCAGATGTGTATGTTTGCGAAATCTGATCCTTGGTGGGGGGAATGCGAGCCCCGGCCCCGCCGAGCCCGCGCTGGCGGGAAGGGGCTGATTTGCCTCCACGGAGGCATGTAGAGAGAAGACGCCAGCAGGGGGCAGAGCCAGCCTATTTAGGTCTGGCTCTTCCCCCTCCCTCTCCAGTTCTTCGGCGCGCTCGGAGCTGCTTTGTCGGAGCTCCCGCGCGCGTTGAAAGAGATCGCTACGCTGCGCTGCGCTGCGCTGCGGGGTGCTGTCGGCCTTTTGCCGTCTGATTGCAGCAGCAGCAGCAGCAGCAGCGTTTGTGGCTAGGAGCATCGATCCCGGGGCCTTCATTGTCGGCGTAGAGGCGGCGGCGGTGGCCTCTGAAGGCTCTGTGCCCTCTTCTTTTCTGAAGGAGCCATAGGGGTTTGTGGGGTGGTGTCTTCCTGCACACACACGGTGTGGTGAGGCCGTGGCGGGCTGTGCTTCTCGCCCTGCGTCTTCCTCCTTCCCCCCCCCCAGTTCCACTTTAAGTCAGGGTGGGGTGTATGGGCCCGTAGTCCATTTGGCATTTGGGTGGCTGTTCGGCGGGAGAAGTTGGTGGCCGTTTGTCATTTGAATTTGGCAGCCTTTTTAGATACTTCTCTTTGGCTCTACTCAGTTCTACTGGCGGCCATTTTAAATTTTTTCATTGCCAGCGGCCATTTTAGGGGCCTTCTTTTACAACAGCTTTTGAGGGGCTTGTTGGGCGGGCCATCTTAAGATCACTTAGCCATGGCTTCTAAGAAGGGTACTGGGGTTTCTAAGGGTAAACAACCCGTTCCAAAACGGGCCGGGATAGTTCCTGTACTGGGCAGGCAGCCTCGTCAAAAACGGCCTGCTTTGGTCCCTTCATATGCTCCTGCGGAGGAACCAGTGCCTGCGGCAGTTATGGCAGGGGTTGCTACATCACCGGGGTTATTGGCGCCTGCTTCACCGTCTGGCTCTGCCCAAGTGGCTGTGGTTCCTGGGATGCCCACGGGTGCTATTTCACCGGCTCTTTTGGAAGCCTTCTGGGATGGTCCGGTCAGTAGGGCCATTCTGGATAGATTAGCTAGCATTGAGCGGCGTCTGGATAGGCCTTTGCCCTCGGCGCCGCCAGCTATGTCTTCTTTGGAGTCTTTTCAGGCCCAGGTTCTGACTCGTCTTTCTGCTATTGAGGGCCAGTGTGCAGGTCTACCAAGCCGGGCTGTTGTACCAGTGAGAGATGATGCACGACCGGTTACCATGGCAGCTGCCGCTGTGGATCGACAGGGCGAGGATCAGCTGGTGGATGTCCGCAGTGTCCCATCTCAGGTGTCAGGTAGGCCTATTGCGACTCAAACACAAGACAACACTTGGCCATGGGGCCCGGTGGGCTTGCAGGCTCCCACTGTGTCGCCTATGTTCATGCCAGCCGAGGCACCTCTGCCTATGCCAGTCAGTACACCTGCTCCATCCAGATCAGTTGAGGCTACACAAGTTCAACCTTTGGCAGATGGGGTATCAGCGGCTGGCACTTTGGTGGATTCTCCAGCTATTGATGGTTTACTGACATCACCGGCTGGTGAATCTTCATTAGTCGTAGCGGGCACGGCCTCACCGGCCGGCTTAGGTATGCAACTGCAAGGCGGGGTGTGGACTGGTTGTGCTCCCCAGATCCTGGTAATAGGACTTATGAGATGGTGCCAGCAAAGGAGTTGCCATCAGGGGAGCTTGCCATGCCATTAGGCGACCACCTCACTGCGGCTACCAGGGAGAAGATTCTGCGGGGAGATTATGTAGATGTCTTCTCCCTGTTATATAGAGAACTAGATAAGAAGGATCGCGAGGACCTCGATGAACACGATAAGGAGCGCTTGAAGCGTCGTAGGGTGGACAGGATTTATGCTAACTGGTACCCTGGCTTTTTAATATATGCGGGGGTGCTAGTTAGGGCAAGACCTGAAAGAGCCTCATCGTTACTCCAATATATGGATATAATCCACAAGGGTTATTCAGATTTTGCTGGGCCTGCCTGGATGGAATACGATAGGACCTTCAGGATGAAGGCAGCTATGTATCCAGCTCTCCGTTGGGACTTGATCCATCCACATATTTGGATGCAGACGATGTCCCCAGCCAAGCCGATGGGGGCGAGCATTCAGACAGTGGGCATCTTGTAAAAAAGGCTAATGCTGCCAATGTTGGGGTTACTCGGCCCCCGGGTGGACAGGCAGTGCAAGGGCGCCCTTTATGTTGGGAGTTTTCCTCAATTGGGTCCTGTGGCCGTAGACCATGTCCCTTTCGGCATGAATGCCCCCTCTGTGCCGGCCCACATTCCTTTCCATCCTGCCCCAAGTCCAAGTTCAGATCCTCCGTTAGGGATGGCAAAGGTGGCAGACGTCAGGGAGGGGGGCGGTCAGACCTTACCTGACAAAGGGACCCAGTCCAATTAAGGTCCCGGTGTTGGAGCGCCTGTTGCGCCTTTACCCTAAGTTTGCCGATAGGCAGTATTTGTTGGAAGGGTTCAAGTTTGGCTTTCACATTCCCTATATGGGTGAGAGATGTTCCTTTTCGGCTCCTAATTTGCCCTCAGTTTGTGGCATGGAGCAGGTGGTTAGAGCCAAGATTCTGAAAGAATGTGTGGAAGGCAGGGTAGTTGGTCCTTTTCCCTTTCCTCCAGTGCCTAATTTGCGGGTATCGCCATTAGGTGTGGTGCCAAAAAAGGCACCTGGTGAATACCGCCTCATTCACCATTTGTCTTATCCTCATGGCAGCTCGGTGAATGACGCCATACCTAGTGAACTCTGTTCAGTCAGGTACACTTCTTTTGATGAGGCGGTTGGTATGGTCCGTAGCTGCGGGCGAGGGGCTGAATTGGCTAAATGTGATATCAAGTCGGCCTTTCGTCTTCTGCCGGTCCATCCGGATGACTTTGTCCTTCTGGGTTTCTCCTTTGATGGGCAGTACTATATGGACAGGGCCCTCCCGATGGGATGCTCTGTGTCCTGCGCTGCATTTGAAAGGTTCAGTTCCTTTTTGGAATGGGCTCTGCGTGCACGCACGGGCTTGTCCAGTACTGCCCACTATTTGGATGATTTTTTATTTGCCGGCCCTACTGGATCTGGAATTTGTGCACATTTATTGTCCAGTTTTGAGCAAATGGCTAAGGAACTGGGAGTTCCTTTAGCTGTCGAGAAAACAGAAGGCCCTAGTTCGGTTTTAACTTTTCTAGGTATTGAGTTGGACACTGTGCTACAGGTGTCACGCTTGCCTCCTGATAAACTGGCTAACCTTCGTCGGTTAGTTGAGGAAGCGTGTACTAAAACTAAATTGACACTCAAGGAATTGCAACAGCTAATTGGGCACCTTAATTTTGCATGTAAAGTGGTGGCCCCGGGGAGAGCATTCTTGCGCAGGCTGTGCGACTCAACAATAGGTTTAAGGCGTCCACATCATAGGACCAGGGTTACTCTAGGGATGAGAGATGACCTGTCAGTTTGGCGGGACTTTTTGGCCTCTTATAATGGGGTATCCTTTTGGAGGACTGATCTCCAACTCGAGGCTGAACTGCAGGTCACCTCTGATGCAGCAGGCTCTTCGGGTTTCGGTGTATACTTTAGGGGTCACTGGTGTGCAGAGGACTGGCCATCTGGGTGGATTCATGCTGGATGGATGCGTGACCTGACGTTTTTGGAGTTTTTTCCCATAGTGGTAGCTGTGCACATTTGGGCTGATGACCTTGCTTGCCAGACAGTTCACTTTTGGTGTGATAACATGGCAACAGTACAGGTCATCAACTCTTTAACGTCTAGGTCACCCAGAGTAATGGCGCTTGTCCGGGCCTTTACCCTCCAATGCTTGCGCTACAATATTTTGTTTAAGGCCAGACATGTGCCTGGAGTCAATAACGGGGTCGCTGACGCTCTGTCTCGGAAACAGATGGAGAGGTTTCGTCAGTTGGCCCCGGACTCCGACCGTGTAGCGGTAAGAATGCCAGAAGACCTGTGGCAGATTGGAGGGCTGAAGCCGAGAGGGCAATGGGCTTAGCTCTTGCACCCAGCACACGCCGGGCTTATAAGCGGGCCGGCCAGCAGTTTGTGGCTTTTAGGCAGAAGGTGGGTCTTCAGCATCTCTGGCCTATCCCAGTGTCACACCTGATCCAATTCTGCGTGTCTGTAAAAGGTAAGGGTCTGTCTGTCCGTTCCATCCGAGGCAAGTTGTCAGCCCTTGCCTTTGCAAGTAAGGCCGGGGGTTTCAGGGATGACACTGGGGATTTCCGTATTCGGAAAATGCTGGATGGCTGGGCCCGAGAGGATGGTGCTTCCCCTGACACAAGAGAACCTTTTTCCCCTTCTGTACTTAAGGGTTTGAAACCCCAATGGGTTTCTTTGTGTTCGGATGCATACGAGGCTGCTTTGTTTCATTCAGCAGCCTTGGTTGCATTTTTCGGGGCTCTTAGAATTAGTGAGTTGGTAGCCCGATCCCGTCAGGACAAGTCGGGCTATGCGTTAAGCATAGGGGATGTCCGGCTAAGTGATGAGGGCCTGCAAATTACAATTCGGCGTTCTAAGACAGACCAATTGGGCAAGGGCACTATAATTTCAGTGGGCCCTTGTTTTGATTCTGACCTTTGTCCAGTTGTAGCGCTCCGCACATATTTGGCTTTGAGGGGGAGTAGTATAGGTCTCCTGTTTATACACAGGGATGGATCCCCTTTGACCAGGTTTCAATTTTGGGCAATTACCAAGAAGGCTCTGGTTGCTTTGGGCCTTGGTAGTTTCCAATTTGGGACTCATTCTTTCAGAATTGGGGCAGCTTCCACTGCTGCAGCTATGGGGTATCAGGGACCTGACATCCAAAGAATAGGCAGGTGGCGGTCAGCGCGTTACAAGACGTATGTCCGGACTTGCAAAGTCTGAGTTGCTCATTCGGTTTTGTTATAACAGGAATGGAGCATGTTATTTTTGAGCCTTAGTGCTCTTGTCTTGTTTTGGTTAACTAGTTTCTATTTCAGGTGCGGTTGGTGGCCAAAGGAGGAGCCGTGTGCTGATCTGTGGCCACAGTATGGTGTTCTGGGCCGCGCACCAGGCCAAGAGAACGACCATCGGATCCCAGTTGGGATGCAGTGAGCGGGCAGAGGTCGAGTGGCTTGGCCGAAGAGGCATGCACTGGCCTCAGTTGATGCCGCTACTGTTTGGGGAGAGACGTGGTCCTCCGCCTGATGTACTGCTGATACACCTTGGTGGTAATGACTTGGGTCTCATGAAAGGTAAGGCCCTAGTCATTCAGGCCAAGGCTGATTTGGCTGGCATTGCGGACCGTTGGCCGGGGGTGCAACTGGTCCTGTCAGCGATTTTACCGCGTCAGGTGTGGCGCAGCATCGGTGACCCTAGGTGTCTTGACCGGGCGAGGCGGAATGCCAACCGGCAGCTTAAGAATGCCATGGAGGGCGGCCTGGGCATCTTTTTGTTGCACCCTGATATACGGGTCGAGTTCCCTGACCTGTATAGGGGAGATGGGGTGCACCTCTCTAACATGGGCAACAACATTTTTCTTTCAGATCTGAAGCGAGGGGTCCTGGCAGCGCTGGATCGCATGGTGGGGGCCAAGGCCTAAGCAGAGGCTTGGCCTTTGCTGTGGCGGGGTAGCGCAATCTGGATCGAAATGGTGAGCACCGGGGCATTGTTATAAAGGAAATAAAGGGTCCTCCAGGAACGGCTTTCGGGCCTTTGCGGCTCAAGGCCGGGAAGGGGTGATCTTCCTTGGAACAATCTGGCCCGATCTACCTTAGCGGGCCTTTGCGGCTTCTGGGGTGGTGGGTCAGGGGTTCTTTTCAACATGCCAAGCTGCTGGTCAAAAAGCTACCTTCGGTGGCTTGTGATCGGAGCAGGTGCGTCGCCCAGAAGGAAATGCAGGTGGTCTGGAGTTTGACACCTGTCATATTCCTCAGTACATTCAGACAACCCCTCGCTTGTCTTTGTCGTTATTAAATAATTAATAAAGTGGCCCTTGTTAAATCCATATTGGTGTCTGTCTCTTCATTCCGAATGGGGGGCAATGCTGTACAAGACAACTCCATTGTGCAAGTCATGCTCAGACCTTTGCAGATATCTGAAAGAGAGCTGAAACTGGAATGGGAGTTACTTGCTTTGATCCTTCACTAGTGGGAGAAAAGACTGACAAGGCAGATGCAGGAGCATTTATAAATCTGGGAAACCATCTTGACCACCAATTTTAGTATGCTCTAATGTTCTTATTCATGTGGCACTCAGGATTAGTGTGGATCAGGGTCTCACATTATCATTTTTTGGAACATTTTACGCATATCTTTCTTTACTCTTTTTTTTAATGTGGGGTGGGGATGTTCACTATTGTAAGCTCCTAATGTGCTTGTGAACCTAAAATTATAGCTGCTTCCTATCCTAATTTTGACTGCTTCATAACAGTATCTCATGTATTCCATCTCCCTTGTTTTTTTAAAAAAAAATCATTATGGTTGCAGATGAATAACCAAATGGAATCAATTTTCATAAATTCAGTGTTTGCTTAGACAAAGGAGCCTACAGCTCTGAGTGAGGAAAAAACATACCTGTGAGTGTGAAAAATTGCACCCCCAACAAAGACACAAGCCAAGGAAGAGGTTTTGAAGGACATTGTGTGTCCCATCTTTGATGGGGTTCAACTGATCCTTGCCGACTTGGTTAAGAGCCTAGGAGTTAAACTGGGCCCAGTGTTATTGCTAGAGAAGCAAGTTAATGCAACTGCAAAAATATTGTCTTCCAACTCAGTTTAGCCTGGAAGATGGTCCCCTACCTTGACTTGGTTGATCTGGCCAGTGGCCACATGGATTGATGCCAATGTAACAATGAGACTGGATCATTGTAATGTACTCTGCACAGGCCTGCCCTTACATTCAACCCAGAAACTCCATACTGCAGCTCACACCCACTCTGCATTCACTCTTTTGGCTACCCATCAGTTACTAAGTTCAAGGTACTGACTCTCAATGAGAGGCACTCCATGGCCTTGGACCCTTATATCCGCATGACCTACTTGTCCTCCTATTGTTCACTGTAACAGCTTTGTTAATCAAAGCAGGGTCTTCTAGTACTATTACCCTGCAAATGGGTAAGATCAACAACAGCTCATACACATGCATTCTCTGTTGTGGACCCCACCTTGCATAATGGGCATGGCCTTCCTGAAAATGTCAAGAGCTCCCTTGCTTCTGTTTTTCTGCAAACTATATAAAACAGAATTGTTCAGGAGGGCATTTCAATAAAGTTAATGGGTTGGCTCAGGAAGGTGCTTTTTAAAAATGACAAGACAGTGGACTAGGCCATGTATATAGTATGCATTATCCATTTGTGGTACGTATTGTCTTCTACTTATGAAATACAGTTTGCTTTGTTTCACATTTCTATAATCCTCGTCTAATTACATAGCTTCCTATTGACTGCATTGATTTACTCTGTGTAATCCACCTTCAGTCTCAGTGAGAAATGTAGACAATATATGTTAAACTAGGCTTTATGAATGACTGATTTGCATCAACAAACATCCAAAACATTAAGAGCAGGTTGAAAATAACACTGTCAAATATTGCCAGCAGTTTGGGCAACTCCAAGATAGTTTCAAACTTAGCCAGGATCACCACTAGCTTTGTTTATCCTACAATGCACGTGAAACTGTGCCAAAATGTGCCCCTCTCTTGACATGCTGTTCAAACATTTAAGAGTTTGGCTGATGATGCCCAGTATCAAAGATGTCCCCTTCATGATTTGTCCAACCAGTAAAGGCAATGACAGACTGGCTTGGGAATGGCCTTTTCTCCACAGATGCCTTGAGATATGCTCCATCTAGACTCTTCTACGGCAGCAACATGTACTTCCTTGCCATCCATAATTATAGTTCAAGTGGTCACAGAAGCCAGGCCTACTTACATTAACTACCCTTCCATGAACAATATGAAGACTGACTGAAAAAATAAAGTCAGGATAAAATCTAAACATTCCTGTTTGATCCTTAAAATCAATCAACAAATCCCATATTGATCACAAGGGAGGGTAGGTGGGTCAATAGCATGCAGCAAATGACTGTGAGGGCTACAAAGCTGTCTTAGATGCCCTTCAGTTGCCTTTCCTATTGGCTCGGGCACTAGCCAACCTTGGCCAGTTGTCCCTCGTGTTTCATTTGAAATGTGTATGTGTGTGTGGAATTATACGAAACAGAGCAGAGGTAGTACTATCTCCGCTCCCAAGGGCTCTGGAGAGGATTTTGTGAGACTTGATTGACAGGACTGATTGTGCTGGAGTAATCACTACTGCTCCATACAATAGACTGTTGTGATAAAGTTCCATAGTGTAGTAACTCTCCGTAATGAACTTTCCATAACAAGCAGCACTTTCTGAATGAAACCGTTTATACTAAAAACAAACCCCGAGGCTTAAATAAATTCTTTTTCCCTCTTGTAGAATCCTAGTACAAGGAGCCTCTGGTTTCTGGAGTTCAATGTCAACTTTGATTTTCTTTACAAAAGAAAAAAAGTAATAGGTTTGTTGCTGAAAGCCATAGGCCAAAGCAGAAATAGAAAAAGAGACTTGCTTAATTTTAAGGTTATGTCACTAGAGGAAAAATAGTTATTACAGTCACTATCAAAATAACTGTTTATAGTTCCAAGCTAGTGAGACTTTAAACTCATGGTTCAGAAAAAGCAGTGTCTCTCCATACCATGTAACAATTATTTCTGAAAATTCAAGGAACTTTCAAATGTAGTTTATGATTCAACAAGGGAATCTGTTGAGTGCTGATCAAAGGAAACATGTCCCATTGGGTGTTTGCTAGTCCTTGGAAGCAACTAAAGTAGTTCTCAAGTTTGTGCAACTAAAGTAGTTCTCTATATTGTGACCTGAAAGTTTCAGCTAAGAGCTCTTGAGGGAGAAAAGATTTGCCCATGAAAGATTCATAAGTTCTGGCTGCGTAATGTTTCCTGTATCCATTAAGAAGCAATTGTAGGAATGTGTTTTTGTCCATTCTTAGATGTTCTATATTGTTTGCTTTATGACTTTAGAATAGTTCTTGGCAAGCAAAGAAACAGAGAACACAGTTGACTGAACCTGTAATATTGCTGCATATCAATTTAGACAAAGGCGGGGAAACTTGAGTTTTAGCTGGTCTCTTTCAAACGTAACATCATCAGAGAAGTGGAGAAATGCCTGTCATGAACAAGTTCTTTGAAATAAGCAAGCAGCCTTGATTTTTTTTTTCCTGTGGCCTTTTATTAAGAAGTACAAGGATACTGGAAAAATAGAAACACATATTTAGACCATTGTATATAAACTGTGAACAGAAAAGCCTGAGAAGTATTTGTGCTTTTTTGAAATTGTGGAATTATTCGTACACAAGAAATGTTTGCTACTATGAGATGGAACCAATCTTCAAAGCTATTGCTGTAGGCTTTGTGCAAAGTTCTAAGGTCAAGCTAGCACTTTCAGTATTTTGGATGGCTTGGACTTGCACAGACTAAAAGTCTGAAGCTGCCTAGAACCCCATGCACAGGGCTCACTATGAACCCCATACACTCCAATGCGCCAGAAGTTCCAAGGAAGCTTTGTTGCCAGAGGCACTGCCTTTTATTCTTGGGTAGCCCCAAAACAGGGGTGCCCTACTTTCTAACCTGAAGTCCAAAAAGCCAGGCACTCTCAGCTTGACCACAGAGTCGGGCTGCAAGTGGTCTGCAAAAAGATTTCATATTCAGGTTTCATAAGGTGACCTCAGAGCAAGCCTCCAGTCTTCCCCCTCCACCCAGCAGAGATTATGTTTATGTAATAACAATGAGTTCCAGAGGTAAGTCTTTAAAAGCCACCTGGCACTCTCCAGCACCTCACCCAGCCTTTTGTGTCCTAAGTGTAAACTCTTTGTCTTTCTTGCCTCTGTCCCTCAAGATACCGGGATAAACCAATCAATCATTCAAATGTTTAGCAATCCTTCCTGACGCTAATCAGGGACGGCTCCTACCTTTTGTCTACCCCAGGCCAGGACCATTAGTGAGTCAGATAATCCATTTAACTAGCCACCCAACACCTGGCTTCTATTGTTAAATCCAGACCCTGCCTCTCTGGAAGCTCATTGGTCATACCTAAGGTCTGCCCCTACTGGCATCACACACCCCTGGGACCCATCATTGGTCCAGGTAATCTATTCTCACCTGAGACCAGCCCCCAGGGCCACCCATTGGCCTGCCTTCTTTGCCAGTGCCTATATCCCAGCACACAGATGACCTTAGACTGTGTGTTTTCTGCCATGATCCAAAATGGCAGGCCACCCCTGAACTCTCTGAGTTTAGGCCAGAATCCATGGACCTCTGCACATCTGAACAGGTTGTATCACCCCTCTATAACCCATCAATCACCTCTGCTTCCTTAGTGCTATATTGTGTGAATATTGTGTGTATGTTTGAGAATATTTAGTTAAAAAAATCATTATTTTAGCCACCCAATTTCTGTGTCTGTTCCTGGGTGCTTGGGAATTCTAACTCTGGTATACAAAGGTCAGATCCTATAGATAAGCCAATTGCATATTAATAATTATAATTCCCCATCTTTATTAAATAATAGAGCAATTTGGCTAACAGCTTCCCCATTACATGCATGAAGTATTGCTTTACATTGACACAAACAGTACATACAGCACCTGCTCAAGCCAACAGTTGTGTGCCTGCGAAAATCTTACAGAGTTTTGGATCAGGGCTGAAAAGTGGCAAGCAAAAAGGCTGCAGCTCAATGGCATAGTACACACTTGGTTGTGAACCTTATGTAGTTGGATCTTATCCTATCATAATCATTCACTTGTGTAGTGGGTTCGACGCATTAGGAGAACAGATGCTGAGTGATTAGCAGCTCACACTTTACTGTACACAACACAAGGAGACACCAGTGGGTCACGCTCACCCCAAACTGTGGCTGCTTCACTAGAAAGGCCCCCCTGTGAGTCACTACTGTTTGTGCAGTGGCGGTGGCCTCGTCCACCGGGAGTTGTTGGTAAGCCTGGGCTAGATCAAGCTTGCCCGATATCTTGGTGCCGGCTAAAGTGGCTAGCACATGGCTCACTACCGGGACTGGGTAAGAGTGATCCTGGAGAGCCCTGTTAATCGTGCACTTCTAGTCTGCACAGATGCGGACTTCCCCGTTTGGCTTCACGGGGGTGACTATGGGGGTCTCCCACGCTGTGTGGGAGACCGGTTCCAGGACTCCTTGCAGCACCATGCGATCCAGTTCTGCATCAATCTTAGGTTTCAGTGTGAATGGAACACTCCTGGAATGCATGTGGATGGTGGCCACTTTGGGGTCGAGCTGCAATGACATGGGAGGGCCCATGTATTGGCCCAGAGTCCCATCAAAGACAGCTGGGAACTCCCTGCAGACTTCGCCAAAATCTTGGGGGGTGCAGAGCTTGACTCCCTCAATGGAAATTGCCAAACCACGCATGACCCTATAGTCTGACCAGGCTGCCCTGGACCACAATTAAGTCAAGGTAGTCATCAAACCCCCGGTACTGGACCCTGAAGCTCCCCACTCCCAGGATAGGGACGTGATTTCTTTGAAAGTCCATCAGGGTCACCGGGGAAGGGCATAGATGGGGTCCCCCCTGCAGGAATAGTCTCTTAAGAGTCTCCTCTGAAATGATGGAGGCTGCAGAGCCGTAATCCAGCTCCATGGAACAGTTTTAACCTGGACCTGGATTTTAGGGGCCGAGGTTTGGCTGGGGAGTCACAGTACCTGCTCTGAAGTCTCACTCACAAGGAGGTAGAGCTCTTCCTGGGATGCGTCCTCCTCATAGTGCATGGTGGATCTGTGGTCCAGCAGGGGTTGCGATAGCATGGCCCGGGACCCCCAGGAATGGCTTGCCCTTGCAATGTGGCCCTTATGGTTACATGTCCAGCAGACAGAATCCCGGAAATGACATGTCTTTCAGTGGTGCTGATCTCCGCAGCTGGCCCAATCCTGGCAGCTGGACTCCTTGGCCTGCATGGAGTGATAAGCGGTACCTGGGTTGTGCCTCCGGCCGGAGGCTTAAGTCCAGTATACTGCATCCTCCTGTTGGTCAGCTCAGAAATTACATCTGCAAGTTCCTTTAGTGTCCTTGGATGTGGTTCATCTGGCCCCAAGGACTTTGTTTCATTTAAAGAATGAGTTCAGACTGGCAGTCTAAAGCAGGAGCCAGTTGTGGCAAAAAAGCCCTGGAACAAACTGTTCTGGGTTTTCCTGGTCACACAGTGCTGACTGATGCGGGAGCATACTGGGAGGAGGTGCGCGGGAGCATTCAGACTACTGGCCTGGATGTGCGGCTTTAAATGGCTTTTTCCTGGTAATTTGGCTATGTGCGCATATGCGCTCATGCACATAAGCGCACCAGGGCGATTTGGGGAGGATCTCATTGTGCCAGCACCACATTGGGCAGTAGAGTGGAGCACAGCCAATCATATCGCTGCTGCCTTATGCGCAACACGGGTTGCTCCTGGCTTTTCGGGTTGGCGTTCACACTTCCCAGCAGTGGAATGAAGCGGGATAAATGGGCTCTCAGGGATTTGCTACCACTTTCACCAGGTATCTTTTAAACACGGGAGCGAAGCGGAACAGCACGGGTTGACTACAAGTGGGGAACGCCAGGCAGATGTGCCTGTGTGAACGCCCCCTTTAATCCGCTTGTGAAACGTGGCTGCAACGTGGCTATAGCGGGGCAAACTGCCAGTCTGAACTCAGCCTAGGGGTTTCTGTACTACCCCTATGTCACTCCTAGGCTGCAACTCCCTTCCCTCATCATGTGTTCTGTTTTTGCTATATTGAACACCATTTCCTTCGCAAGAGAAGACTGAGGAAAAATACGAATTGAACAGTTCTGCCCTCTCTTCATCACCTGTTACAATTTCACTTTCCTGTTCCTGCAATGGGCCTACCATGTCCTTGCTCTTTTTCTTACTTTGAACATAAGACAAGAATGATTTTTTTAAGGAACTCTCAGTGACCTAAGCTCATACTGAGTGTTAACTTTTCTAACTCTGTTCTAAGAAACTCCCATCCCTCTTGAACTCCCTTCTCCTTAAGTATTTCTGACCATGGGATTCTACCCAGCATAACTTTAAGTTTGTTGAAATTTGCTGTCCTGAAGTCCAACCTACCTTTCCCAAGACTGTAAATTTCGAAATTACATGGTCACTGCTACCCAGAGTGCCCACTGCTTTCAGCTCCTGTCAACAACCTCCAGCTCACTCCCTATAAGTAATGGTTGAGGATGTTCTGTTCCATTGTGCTCGCTTCGGCAGCACATATACTGAAATTGGAGGATGTTCTGTTCCATTGTAACTGAGGAAGTGTGCTTGCACACAACAGTTTATACCATGAATAAAACTTTGCTGGTCTTTAACGGTGCCACTGGACTAATAACTGTAACTTGTCTGTGAATTTGAGGTGCATCCCTCTTTTTTGTGACAACACACAGTTTAAAAAAAAGTCTACCTTTCAGGTAAAATAATAATTTATTATGGTTTCATTTCCTGATTTTTTTTTCCAAAAAAATAAAGGTTGCAATTGTAAAGTGGCTGATGTAAGGATTTTTTTTTTAATGGGCTAGAAATTTTTTAAAAAATGAATGAAAGGATTTGCACAGCACTGTTTGAAATGTATCCTAGAAACCTTTCGGAGCCAGGCTGCCAAGCGTTCTACCAAGGTTATTTGGGAGTAGCTGGTGCTCTTTTTTTTATCTGGGGACCAAGGAAAGTCAATTAAAGCATTCATCATGTCCCTGGCTCTCTAATAAAAGTCAATGATCCATTTTAAACAGGTGAAAATTTAGTGTGCTATGACAGTTTCTTTGAAGAGTTATGCAAATGTGAAGTAGTGTCTATTGTAACCACAAAGAAAAGATACTGTCATTATTCTTTGAAGAATATCAAATAAATTAATGTGTTGGTTTAAACATAGTGTGCATGTACTAGATAATAGCTGTCCATAATTATATGAACATGGTGGCATATTTCTCCTATGAAGAAGCAATTGATAAGTTATTTTTAAATTAGAACAGGCTCTGTCTTCCATATGTACTTCTTCTCCCATGCAACTGCTGTAAGTATGATTAGTGGTGCTCTTACAAGCAAAATTCTCCCAGGTTAGCAACAGTGTTGCAGTGTTTCCCTTCATCTCTTGCGAGAGAAAAAAAAATCGCAAGCAGAATATAACAACAAATGTCAAAAAGCAATTTCCCTCTCTCAACTAAATAAACTAATTTTAAATAACACTGTCATCTGTTTGGCTGTTTGTGGTTTCACCTTAATTCAACTCTCCTTGTAAGGCACCAGGGATCTTGAATCAGTGTCCCAGACACATTGCCCTTTGCACTTGGCATCTTGCCAGATGAAGGAGTACCGGCCTAATCTGCTGTTCCATTAGACTGCTAGAGCAAATGGCTGGAGGATGGAATGAAGTTACCAATTGAACAGGGGTGAGGAGATGGGCTGATAGGGTTTCTCTGGTCTTACAAAGCTGTTCACTCTAGCTGAAAGCTAGAGTCTGATCTGTTTTTCAGCTGCTTGATTTCAGACCACCAGCCTTGACACTCTTTTACACTGATGTAAAGCTACCTTATTCCTGAACATCTCACTCGATGATGAAGCTAATAAAATGAAAATGGTACAATAAGGCTTTCTGTTTGAAAGAATTTAAAGAGCTGTTCCCTTCCATTTTACTTTATGACTGCTCTTTGTTCTCAAGGAGCTTGAAAGCCATTAAGGTTCTTCCACATAGTATGTTCTGGAGAATATTGCTTTGAATTTCCTGTGATAAGTTCATCCTTGTATTGAATATGTTGTTTGAACTGACAGGGAAGATAATGTCTTAAAATCACTGCAGTTTCTTGTACGATAATTGCAGAGGAGTCGCCATGGCACAGAAAAATTAAACAGAAGTTCAGTGGCTCCTTAAAGACTGACAACATTTGTTCCAGCAAAGTTCATTTCATCAGATAATTCTTGTGTGAGTACATCTAAGATAGTTTTGGTATAGTAGCCTGCATGGAAGATCCAACATGTACTACATCCAGGGGTGAAAGTAAATTAGTACAGGCTAGTATAGAGTACTGGTAGGAAAGAAGCGAAAGTGGTAACTGTTGTTTTGAGCCCCTTGAGAAACACAATTTGTGTATGTGTGTAAAGTGCCATCAAGTTGCAGCCAACTTATAGCGACCCCATGGGGTTTTCAAGGCAAGCAATTAAGCAGAGGTGGTTTGCTGTCACCTTCCTCTGCAAAGTCTTCCTTGGTGGTATCCAATCCAAGTACCAAGAAGAACCCATCTTAACATCTGAGATCTGACAAGATTGAGCTATACGATACCATTCCACATCCTAAGAGACAGAGTACCAATAAGAAATTCAGCTTGCTTCCATCCCTGACTGCAGAAGGATATGTGAATGAATGGAAATCACTACTTTTCCACTTTAAAAGCTATGGAAGCAGTGGGTCATTATTTATATTAATTTTAAAAGGAAAGCAAATCTATGGGTTATGTGTGAATTTGGTAGTTGAGCATCTATAACAGAGAACAAAATGTGTGAGAAGTATTCCTACACATATCTTCTAAAATTTTTGTTCAGTTAATTAATTGAGTACATTTGTATGCTACCTTTCTGTTAATTAGGGCTGTCAAGGTAGCAAACAACTGAACACTTACACACATGTGTTTGTGTGTGTGTGTATATAGGGCTGTTTTTGTAGCAGGAACTCCTGTGCATATTAGGTGACACACCCCTAATGTAGCCAATCCTCTAAGAGTTTACAGTAATCCCTGTAAGAAGAGCTCTGTAAACTCTTGGAGGATTGGCTACATTAGGAGTGCAAAGCAGTTCCTGCTACAAAAAGAGCCATACATACACTCACACAATTAAAAGCAATTACAGTATGCCATATGAAACAGAAAAGCCTTCATCCACTGGTAGAAGACAATGATGGGGCAGATACATGAATCTCCCTGGGGAGGGAATTCCATCATTTTCATGCCAAAACCAAGAAGACCTCTTCTTGAGTTGCCACTCATCTAGCTTCAAAGCAGGGCTCCTGAAGATGAGCTCAATAGATGGGAAGGTTCATATGAGAGAAAGTGAAGCTGTTTCATATCCTAAAATGAATTTAATTAAAGCTTTCCCAGTATTCACCTAGTACTTATTACAGGTTCCTATGCTAAACTTATCATTTACAAGTATCTTTCCTAAAAGCAGATGTGTTTGAGTACTTGAATTATTGGCTGGTGTTGTGGAACAGGTAATGGTTCTTCTAGGATACCACAGTAGATGCCAGATTTGTTTGTCTCATGTGCACATGTTGTAGGGTTTTAGTATGCAATTTATATAGAATTTATATACACAATATATGTATACTGCTGATTTATTATGCATAAATAACAGACAGATTTGTAACTTTTAAATGAACATTTGTTACACAGAAACAGAAAAATGGTACAGAAGTAAAAATCAAAGGCTTGTTTTACCCAAGAGACAAATGAAATAAAAATGAGACAACAGGGATAAGGAACTAATCCCTAATGTTTCTTTTTCTCATGAATGAGAGAATGGATCAATTTTTTTGCAAGGGTGAATCCACCAACTGAGAAACAGAAAGAAGGAACTAGCCAGAATCTGTTTCAAATGGGATGCTTTTGGAATGGTTTCTATAGAGGCCTATATGTATATGTGTTTATTGGAGTTGGTCATCCATGCCACTAAGTAAAATACAATTCTGCACATCAGATCTCTCCAAATCTAACCCACAAAATTGTTTTTAAACAAGCTATGTTGATATATATTGGACTTTGGAACAAAAAAATTCAATTATGCTAATACACAGAATGTATGAAAATAATACTATGAATAAAAACAAATGAATTATGTCTATTCAAATGGATCACGGTCTCCATTGATAAAGAGTCTGAGGGTTTGTATCAGAAGGCTATCAGTCCTGTGCTTGGAATTGACATGACAGTCCTGGTTGGAATAACAGGCTACTCAGTCCTAAGTATTTTTAATGAATTCTATAGGGCTACTTCACAATGGCTCAAAGATTAGGAAGCTTGAAAGACTGTATCCTCATTTTTTCCTGTTATTTTTTCTTAATGAGGAGAGAAATAATGTTCTAAGGATGGCTGCATTTGTACATTATTGGATATTTGTGCTGTTATTGTACCATGGCAATCACTTGGAACTGTATTTCCCAAATAGACAAGACAATCCAGGGTGTGAATTATTGCTATAGTGCAATGATGTGCAATATCCATCCATGGATGGATGCAGCTGATTAGTGAAGAGTGAAGTTGGTTGGACCATGGCACGGGAGAGGCAGTTTAAAATGTCATGGATGTCATGGTCCAACCAACTTCTCTCTTCACTTTGCTCTTCACTTTTCCTTATGCTGACCCAGAGTTCTGCTACATTGGTTCCTAGCTGAAGGATGCATACTTAGTTGAGCTGGCTGAGTCTGCGGATTACGTTTGCTGCTAATGATGAGATGTGAGTCCATTTTGTTCTTGTCTCATTTGTTTTTCTCAGGTATTGGTTGCTCAGATACTTTTTGATTTCCCAAAGGGGATTTCTTTCTATTTTTAATTTTCTTATTGCATCTAACTTTATTAAAGATACACATTCCTCAGTAACAAAGCCACATATATATTTAATAAACCTACTTGATGCAAACAGTAGGTACAACACAAAAATGCTTTTTTTAAAAAAAATCTTGCTGGATTCAGAGAGATTTGCTCAGCTTACTTTTAAGACTACTTAGGATTGTTAGGCCTTTTTTAAAATATATATATATATTATGCTGCTACTAGGAATGATGACAGGCTGAAGGCAGCTCCTAAACCAGGCAGCTCCCAAGCCCCTTAAAAGATCCGTTGTTCTCATGATTTTTCACCAGCTAACACCCTTTGGGCACCGTAAAAAATCAGTCCTCTTCCCCAACCTAAGCGTTTGGCTGACAATGATAAATGCTCTGATTTAGATTGTCAGTAACCCAGCAAGTGTAACATTTGAAAGTGTTTTACCAGGACATTAGGAGTGGAGCAATTTTATAGTAGTGCATTATCACAAAATGTAATATTGTGTGGGCATTGCAGACAGACACACTGGAGCACATGTTTAGAACTGAACTCAATCTACTGTTTAGAAATATAGGCTACATCTATATGACAGTGATTATCTGTGTTGCTTTCATTACCACTTTGAATGCAGAGACATTGGGAGTGGTAACAAAGAGAACACACGGAACTCTAGTTGAGGGAGCCTTTCTCCCAAGTGGCCAGTTTTAGAATATACAAGATCTGCTGTGTGCATGAAACAAGAAGGATAAGAAGAATATCCTACAGGGGGCATCTGAGGGGTTAAGTCGCTAGCATAGTCAGATTAAGGATTTCCTGGTGTTTTTCAGATGATCTCCTCCTGCCTCCTGATCGGCTCATTGGAGACTTCCTCCTCTTTTGAGTTCTGGTCCTCCCTGGTTGTTTGTTACACAGTTAGATGGTTAGATAGTAAAAACCATAGGATCATAGAATTATAGAGTTGGAAGGGATCTCCAGGATCATCTAGTCCAATCCACTGCACAATGCAGAAGATTCACAAATACGTCCCCCTCCACACCCCCAGTGACCACTGTTCCATGCCCAGAAGATGACAAAAAACCTCCAGGATCCCTGGCCAAGCTGGCTTGGAGAAAAATTGCTTCCTGACCCCAAAGTGGCAATCAGCATTTCCCTGGGCATGTAAGAAAGGGCCACAAGAACTAAGCACTGAGGCAACCGTTCCTGCCCTCCCTCTCATGATCTGCCTAAATTCACAGAATCTGCATTGCTGGCAGATGGCCACCTAGCCTCTGTTTGAAAACCTCCAAAGAAGGAGAGCCCACCACCTCCCAATGAAACCTTCTCCCTCCTCTCCTCTTTGCACCGTTGTTTCTCTTCTAAATAAAACTGTCTATTCTTTCAGCAGCTTGAGCCCCACTCCTTTTTGCATATTTATAACTCTGTCAACAGCCAGGGACTTTGGGAATGTAGGGTAAGAGCAGCAGCAGCTTGTAAGACTGCCCCCAAAGTTTACTAGCACAGACTCTGCTGCAAATGCCTCTTTTGCAGACCTATTCTTGGGTGATTTGCATAGCAGAGATGCAGAAGGAACAGCATTAATCCAAAAAAGACAAAAAGACCTGAGGCTGGGCACCATCAACTGGATGCAAGCTGTAAAGTACTGGGTTCACTGCATGGAGGACTCAGACAACAACATGCGGTGTGACACGTTTATTAGTACTTCACAACCTGGACACACAACTGCCCGAAAGGCCAACTATATACACACTCACTGTCCCATTGGGGGTTTGAATTTCCCGCCAAAGTTACGATAGGTTGATACTAGATGCACTAGGATCTGAGGACACTTTTGTTCAAGGGAGCTAAGCTCCGTTCAGTGACCGTGGACCCCTGGTGGTGGTCTGCCTACATAACACAAGCCATTGCTGCTCCAGAAGAAATAGACCAGCTCAAAGCCTGCCAGTTCTGCTGCCAAGCTCTGCTCCAGCTGGCCTGTCTGGATTGGAGTGGCATGTCTTGGTGGGGGGGGGAGTGCCCATGTCTTGGGTGGGGAGTGCCATGGATTGTAACAGCAGTGAAAGGGAAAGGGAGCCAAAGCACTGCTGAGAGATGCACAGACATTGGGAGGGTGGAAGTTGTAGTGGTGGAAGAAGGGAGCCTTAATGGAGTATTGCTTGGTAGAGGAACTGGTTACTGCTGCTGGGAAAAAAGATTTCTCATAAAGTTGGGGGAAGCAAGGAAAAGGCAAATTGTGAAAGAACATCCTATCATACTTTCCCTGGTCCTCCAAAGGGGTTTTTGCCAGCTTTTTAAAAACTAGTATACACACACACACACACATACACACACGTATATATAAAGGTAAAGGTTTCCCTTGCTCAAAAGCTCGAAAGCTAGTCAAATCCAACTCTAGGGGGCAGTGCTCATCTCCATTTACAAGTTGAAGAGCCAGCACTGTTGAGGACATTTCTGTGGTCAGGTGGCCGGCATGACTACATGCCAAGGTGCATGGAACACTGTTAACTTCCCACCAGAGCAGTATCTATTTATCTACTTGCAACTTCTTGCTTTCAAACTGCTAGGTTGGCAGGAGCTGGAGCCAGAGATGGGAGCTCACTCCGTCGCATAGCACTAGAATCTTGAACTGCTGAACTACAGACCTTCCAGTCTGTAACTTCAGCATCTTAACCTCTGAGCCACTACAGCCTTGATAGTTAGATAGTATTATGTATTGGAAGTGAATCATTTCAGGTGTGTCACACCAGAGACTGACTGAGCTTGGAGCATAAGAACAATAGCCTGCCAGGACTCTGGAAGTAACCAATCAAGTAGTAATGTTATGTAAATAGCCTATCATTGGGAGTGGGGTGTGCTTTTTTGTATTTGTGTGTGGGTGCATACATGCCTGCGCCTCGAAGTCATGGTGACCTCTGGTGACTCCTATTGGGGCATGGAGGATGTTCAGAGAAGTGACTTGATAGCTTATCTCTGCCTCCCGACCCTGGTATTCTTTGGAAGTCTTCCAGTCAAATACTTGCTAGGGTCGGCCTTGCTTACCTTCTGTAATCTGACAGGATTGGGTTTGCCTGGGCTATCCAGGTCAAGGCACCATTTTAAAGTGATTTTGAAATGCCAGAAGGTCATTTCCAATCCTGATTGTGCCCATGGCATGAAGCTCTTTCTCACCTACACTGTGCCTTTTTGAGTGACAAAATAGCTACGAGAATGTGTGTACACCACCAAAGGCTCTTTTGGCACTTGAAAAAGCAAGGGGGGATCTGTAATACGGGCCCGGTCAGGATTAGACTCTCACAGGATTTTAAAAGCAAACTCATGGCAGCCACATTCTCCATCACATTTAATTTCGCTCATAGTGTGACCAATGAGTAGGATGTGAGCCGACACAGAATGTTCTCACTCCATTATTTGTTGTTGCACCAAACTCCTCCCCTTTCCAGAGACTTCTTGTACATATAGAAGAAACAGACGTGAGGAAGGGCCAACCAGTCATTACATATCTGGCTAGAACATACTCAGAAGAGGTGGAAGACAGTCCTGTCATTTACAAGTGTCTTCTAGCCTGGTGTGATGTAAAGTACTTGTCCCCCACCCCCCTTTGCACTACACTTGGAATAGGGACAGATCAAATTTCTCATCCCCATTGTTTCAAACCCCTCCCCACATCCCCTTTTCGATTTTGCTTCCCTTCTATGTATCAAACATATATTTCTTTATTGTCACACAATTTCTCCCCACACACACACACACACTGAACTTTTTGTTCAGACCAGCTAAGGTATGAGGTCAGTGGACCATGACTCAGCATGATGCTGATTGGATGCTCAGTGTATAAAGCTGTACATGTCCTGTTCTGTACATTCTTCTCTCTGTATACGGTGTCTGGCAGAGCATTTTGTCAGTGGATTGTATATATCCTGTAAATAAACCTGTATATAGTTTACCACAGGACTATCTTGGTGTGGTGCTATATAGAATTTACTCTGCAGTGAGTGCTGGAGTGCTGGTGCTGCTGAACAATCCTGGTGGCTGGTGGTGGCTGTAAGTTGCTTTACGCGGCCTGCACAAGACTTTTGTCCTGTAGCGTGTTTTCTCAACATTATTTGGGCACTAATAAATCAGAATTAGACATTGTATGTATATTATATGTATACATGATTTAAGTTGCTTATGTCTATTGCTAGCCAATGGGATAGGGTTGCCAACCTTCAAGTGGCACCTGGAGATCTCCTGCTATTGCAATTGATCTCCAGGCAATCAAGGGAAAATGGCTGCTTTGGAGCGTGGACTTAATGGCATTGGGCCCAGTTGAGGTCCCTCCCCTCCCCTCCCCAAATCCTGCCCTCCCCAGGCTCCACCCCCCCAATGTCCAGATATTTCCCAACCCTGAGCTGGCAACCCTACAATGGGATGTAGTAGATAGTATATCAGACTAGGATCTGGGTAGCCAGGCTCAAATCCCCACTCTGCCATGGGGGTTTGCTGGGGTATCCTTGAGCCTGTTGCAAACTCTCAGCCTCACAGGATTGTTGTGAGGATAAAATGGGAGAATTATATAAGCCATTTCAGGTCCCCAGGGGAGAACTGTGCAATATAAATAACATAAAATAATGTTGACTGTCATATACATTGTATATAAAAAACCCTTACAACAAAGATGCACAGAACAAATGAATATAGAAAGCCAATTGTGAAAAACAGAACTGAAACTACAGGAAAAAATATAAAATGAAATAAAGTAGGGCATATTCACGGTATATGCTTCATATTATAATTATGTTAGTATTCACTGGGTATTTTTTGGTCCTGCACTTTATACTCAGGAAAAATATATGCTGGTTTACAAAATCATTAAATGACTGCTTCACATGCTAACAACCTATTGGCTAGATACCTATGCACACAGTGGGATCTTTTCAACAGTCTGCACCTTCCTACATTGTTCCAATAATTAAGGCAATCTACCACATGTGGAAGAATCTGGTGATGTGCCTATTTTCCAGTGCCAGCATTGTTGGGATGATGCTGGCATGAAAAGGAGTTGCATCTTTAGTTTCTCCAGCAGGGCCTCAGGCTCCCCCCCCCCTTTTTTTCCCCCTGCAGCAAGCAGACACTTGGCAGTAGATTCCACAACTTAAGGTAGTGTCAGAAAAGATCCTGCACAATGCAATTAGTGATGCTGTGATCTTTGAATATAGTTTGTAAAATCTGCACATTTCCTAGTTCAATCATCTCTCTTGGTGGCTAAATAATTCCCCTGCTTTGGAAAGGTAAAGTTTGGGGTATGGGGAGGAGGAACTGCCAGGGAGGGGAAGGAACTTATGGCGAGGTACCTCTGTGTTTGTGCTTGTGCATGTGTACATTTTTCAAGTGTGCCCTTCAAGCATTTTGATTGCTTAATATGAATGCTTGCAAAGATATGTGGTTTGGAGTCAAGCACTGCAGTATTCATTCATCATCACTATACTTACAATGTTCCAAACACATTCATACATGTATCTATCTGCTATTAGTCATGTGTGGCCCCTATCTATGGATCACTTAATCTGCGGATTGTGGCCACATGGAGGCTTGGAGGCTTCCCATGTTTGCAGAATACATTGGGGGGATTCACTGGGGGGGGGTTAAATTCCCCACAAATAAATAAAAAGGCATTGTCTGCACATGCACAGACAACACAACTACCTACCTCCTCCTCTGCAGCAGTGATGGCAGCCAGGATCTAATGCCAGCCTGGCAACAGCAGTGACGAGTCACGCCAGATCCAGAGGCAGTGGTGCTGATGGGGAAGGGAGAGAAAGCTGGGCCCAGAGGTGAGAACCAGCAGCATTAATGGGGGGAAGCCACAGTGGGCCTGGTGGTGGCAGCAGCAGCAGCTGCAATGATGGGGGAGAGAGGAAGCCACACCAGCCCAGCAGCAGGGGCTCCACGCTGTGATGGAGCAGGAGGGAGAAACTGTGGCAGGGCAAAGCTGGGAGCTGTGCTGAGGCTGCCAGAATTGTTGGCAATGGTGGGGGATTGCCTTGGTGCTTCTGGAGATGACAGTGAGCCTAGCAGTGAAGGCTGGGAGGTGCTTAGGACCAGCAAGGTTTGTGAGAATGGGCAGGAAGGGAGCCAAGGCAGCCTCAGCATCAGCCATGATGGGCGGGGGGAGCTGTGCTGCACCTGTCTGAGCTATAGCTGATGGGGGGGGGAGAGGAAAGACGTGTTGGCCCTGAGGATGCAGCAGCAGTGGGGAGGTAATTAAGATAGGGAGAGGGATTCCCCTCCAGTGAGAATTGCAGGTGTCCACTTGTACTTTTAATTTGTGAAATGACCGAAATACTGTATCAGAAATACAAAGGGATTTGTGGCAGCAATTAAAAAAGATTTGCAAAGGTATTTTGAAGTACAAGTAACAGATGAATGATGAAGTGCTTTAAAGCAGAAAGCTGATATAAGATGTGTCACTTAGGAATCCGTAACTCACTTTTGATTTATTAAATCAACCTCCCTAGGTTAGATGCAGAGGATTTTAAAAGAAAGACTTTCAGCTGTGAAGCTGCAAAAATGAAACTAGAAGTAATTTCATCCAAATATCAAATTATGTATATTTTCCACAGATATCACACCGGTACTTCTTTTTGTACTTCTCGTGGTATGTTCCTTCCATTGGGAAATAACCTTTTGGCTCATCATAAGCTGAAAACAGAAGATCAATGAGTCAGTTGTTCTCTGGAAAATGACAATACATACTTGATACACTTTTGACCTATTCCGAACATCATGTAACCATTGCTCACATTCTTGTAATGAGTGTCTGGAGTGTCAAATCAGTGGCATCAATCAACAAAATGATTATAACATCAAATCAAATTTGATTATCATTAAATATATGTTAAA
Source organism: Gekko gecko (assembly GCA_029375565.1). NCBI lineage: Eukaryota > Metazoa > Chordata > Lepidosauria > Squamata > Gekkonidae > Gekko > Gekko gecko. Next base: position 134,598,918 of record JAPDNY010000003.1, on the reverse strand, counting down.
TTACAGAGATGAACATCTGCTTGTTTCACCTTGCTACTCTAACTCACAGATGGTATTGAAGTGCATAGAAATGTAAGAACACATGAATTATTCCACTGGGGCAAGGATGTAGTGTACCTTAATCATACGTATAAAATTCTTTTTTTTTTTTTTGGTATAAAATTCTTATGGGAAATTGGTGAGGCAACAACTTAGATTATGAAACCCAATAAATATCTTCCTTCCTTCCTTCCTTCCTTCCTTCCTTCCTTCCTTCCTTCCTTCCTTCCTTCCTTCCTTCCTTCCTTCCTTCCTTCCTTCCTTCCTTCCTTCCTTCCTTCTGAATAAATTGGTAGAAGTCATACTCAGACATTTTAATATGACCAATAAAATATATATTTTCATAATATAATATATATTTTCAAAGGTTAGTCTACTGCCCTTCTGTTCATCCCCTAGTGAGTGGTCTGTTTTTGCTGTCACATTCTTTTGTTAATATTTCAATTATGCTTATCTAAAACTAAAGTTAGACAGAATTCATTGGTGGGGGACAAGGAGACACTATTATCCAAACACAAAAATTCTTACCTTTAAGCCCCTAAAAGGCTTGGGCCAGGATATTTGAAGGGCTGTGTTCTCCCACACTATCCAGCCTAGCCCTTTAAATCTTGCAAGTCCTTCTCTCTGCCATCAAAGGTCAGTTTGGTAACAACCAGAGACTGGGCTTTTTCTGTGATGCCTATGGAATGCCATTCCCCTTCAGGCTCACCAAGCAAGGAATTTGTGTTAATCACAGGAAGTAGCAATACTTGAAATGCTCTTCATGCACCTGGTCCACCAGACTGTATCTGTACCAAGTTCCTGGTCCTCCAGTATCATGGGAAGGATAAATAAATATAAATTGTTGCAGTTTCTAGGCTCTAGGGATGAGCATAGAATCATAGAGTTGGAAGGGACCTCCAGGGTCATCTAGTCCAACCCACTGCACAAGGCAGGAAATTTACAAATACCTCCCCCTCCACACCCCCAGTGACCACTGTCCCATGCCCAGAAAATGACAAAAAAACTCCAGGATCCCTGGCCAAACTGGCCTGGAGAAAAATTGCTTCCTGACCCCAAAGTGGTGATCAGCATTTCCCTGGATGTGTAAGAAAGGACCACAAGAACTTAGCACTGAGGCAACCCTTCTTGCCCTCCCTCTCATGATCTGCCTAAGTTCACAGAATCAGCATTGCTGTCAGATGGCCATCTAGCCTCTGTTTAGAAACCTCCAAAGAAGAAGAGCCCACCATCTCCCAAGGAAATCTGTTCCACTGAGGAATTGCTCTGTTACGAAATTCTTCCTAATGTTTAGCCAAAAACTATTCTGATTTAATTTCAACCTGTTGGTTCTGGTCTGACCTTCTGGGGCAACAGAAAACAACTCTACACCATCCTCTATATGACAGCCCTTCAAGTACTTGAAGATGGTGATCATATCACCTCTCAGTCGTCTCCTCTCCAGGCTAAACATACCCAGCTCCTTCAACCTTTCCTCACAGGACTTGGTCTCCAGACCCTTCACCATCTTCATTGCCTTCCTCTGGACATGTTCCAGTTTGTCTATATCCTTCTTAAATTGTGGTGCCCAAAACTGAACACAATACTCTGGGTGAGGTCTAACCAGAGCAGAGTAAAGTGGTACCATCACTTTGCATGATCTGGACACAATATTTCTGTTGATACAGCCCAAAATTGCATTTGCGTTTTTAGCAACTGCATCACACTGTTGACTCATGTTCAGTGTATGGTCTACTAAGACCCCTAGATCGGTTCTATTTTATATTTGTTTATATTTGTTGTCAATTAATTTGATCCTCTGCTTTTAATTATTGGCTGTGTGGAATCCTTTGTACTATGTATACAGGTTTTATGGTATGTGTGTACCATGTACATCATTTGTATGTACAAGATAGGTTATTGGTGAATCAGGACAGCAAGAGAGCCAGCTAGAGACTCAAGTGGCAGTCAGCCTAGCTGTGGGCTCCTACTCTCCCTTGCAGACAGTGAAGGCAACATGATCTAAGCAGGAGAGAGCAATTGTGCCCCAGCTGGCTGTGGTGCTGATGTTTCAATGGCCCTTTAAACATCCCTTTAAATTTCAAATGTCTGGTTTTTTCCTCTACTGGGCAGCCTGGAAGCCTCCAAAGACAACATCTACCACCCACTGAAAACAGTGAGGTTGACTTGGCCTCTGAGTATGGCCACCAGGTCTACTGTAGAAGATTCCAATGGATAGTAAATTACCTTTTTTCATTTCTTTTTTCCAGGCCAAGCTTTATTGATAAGGATTGCTTGTATTTGTCTGTCAAGTCATGTCTAGGCTTCACACAAAAACATATGTTCTAGATCTTTCCCATGGCCAAATTTTAATGATGCTGTAGATTCAGGTCTATATGGTATTTCATTTTACTTTGCCATTTAAAAAACACAGACCAACAGATTGTGTTGAATGGAAAACATATTTAATATTAGAATACAGCCCTCTGCTTTTCAATGACAACTTTAAGTTCAAGGTCTACTAATGCACAAGATAGGGAAAATTGGCATAAAGATTCTTGCTCTTCACATCTCTTCAGTTGACAGGTATCATCACAGTTGTTACTACGTGTTCTGCATTCAATACAACAGGAATTTTGGGGGTGGTACAGAAGATGTGTATAACTGAGAGAGGCTTTGTACTGTAAAATAAAAACTGAAAATAGACAGGAAGCAAGAAAGGACATGAATGCCTTTTTTATCATCCATTAGCACAACCACCAGAGGGGAAAGGGTTAATATACATGGTGCACCAAGTAAATACAGGAGTTCAAAGCTCTAAGGCAGGCTAATAGGAAAATAATTCATGACAACTAGTGAGCCAAGAGAAAGCCACACTTTAAGGTAATTTAGAACCTTTATTGGATTTCTAAAATATGGACAGTATTCTGAGAGAGAGAGAAATGTTTTCCCCAGACTTCACATTTTAATCTAGACCTTAAACCAAATGAAAACTCTCATCATGCCTTTTTATTTAAAACACACAAACACACATATATATCCTACCCCATCCCAGTTCCTGAGATTGCTTACAACCTATTATACAAATTAATAGACCCAATAAAATAATCATATTGCACAAAGTAAATGACAATAGCATAATAATTTCAGCAATAAATGTCAACTAGAAGCAATAAAAATAAAAATGGCAGCTGGAACAATAGCAGTAACCACAGCAAAATGAAGGCAATTGAACCGCCAAAATAGCAACTAACTAAGAATGAGCTCTGGCTTACCTCTTAACTGTTTTTGCTATTTTTTTTAATTACTTGTGTGCTTTAATTTACCTTTGTGTGTTACTATGACTTGGATCATATGAACAAATTCTGTTTACGCTAGTCTCTGCCACAGTAAACTTCCTCATGCACTAACACTTCTGTTTGCATACAGCTCATTGAAAACAATTGATTTCATACAAAACAGAAGCGCTAGCTCAAAAAGGAAGCAAGTTCTACCGCAGAGACTCTTTTAGTGCAATCACAGCTTATTCATAGGATTAATATTATGGTCTCCCGATTAGGGTGCAGAAAAGGTAGGATATACAAACAAACCAATAAATCAGACTGTACACATTTCAAATGTGGACTATGGCCTTAGCATTTCATAACAGGGACACATATTTCTTTGGAGTTACAGAACAAAAAAACTGTTCCCCTCTGCAGATTGCATTGTTCAGCTCAGAAAGTTGAGATACTAAGTACACTTAGTAGAAGGGATTTCAATCAATTAAAAAATTCCAAATTAATTTTACTGAGCCAAAACAGATATCTTCAGTGCTTTGCAAAGCTCTTAATGAATCAGTGTTGCAGGTACATGTGGCATAAGGAAAACAGTCAATCTAGAATAATAAAGCTCTTAGGGGAACCAGTATTATGTAATTGGGCACACCAAGGTTCAAAATTCCACATCCACTATGGGGTATGAGTAATCTCGGCCCAGTCACTCTCTTAACATACTTTACAGCATTGTTGGGAAAATAAACTGGAGAACAGCAAATCATATGTCTGCCGTAATCTCCTTTGAGGCAGGGTAGGACAAAATATGTAGTTGAGAATAATCCAGAAGTATGCTAAAAACCAGGATATTCATATCATTTTTTATACTTAAATTGCTATGGAAGCTAAGATATTTATATTGTTGTTATTTAAGAGATAAGAAAAATGTTTTGGTCATAATCCTAGAAAATAGATGTGGGAACAGTGAAATCATTGACTGGGCAAAATCTATGCAAAAGCTTATAGTTAAATCCTATTAATTTGAATGGTACAAAAATAACCATGTACTGTTCCCATTGAAATCAGCAAAACTTAAAAAAAACCTTTTAACTCTGGTTAGATCATGCTCATAACTTGTTTAGAAAGAGCCTATATATATTCCCAGCTTTCTTGGGGCTAGATGAACCAGTTCAGAGTACAAATTCCTCATCCCTGTGTATTTTCTGCCAGAAAGCCTTAGGCAAGCTATTTCTAAAGTTCTGAAATAGTGAAAAAAATATTCTCTTCACTTTAATCTTTGTGTGACTGCAAAGTGGGAAATCTCACAGATGGGAATGCAGGCTGTTTTTAAAAGATCTGCTATTCAGTTTCACAGGTGCCGGGGGTCTAGGTAGTTCAAATAAAATGGTATGATTAATTTTCCAAACCAAACCTGGACTTTGAACGTTTCACAATGTCAGTGTCTGGATTCTAGATCTTGTTGCACCTAATCAAAATATACTGAGCATATGAAGACTCACAGGTAAAAGAAATGCAGTAAATTCTCTATGCTAATATTTTCTTGCAGGTGATGGAGAGTATTTCATGGGATATATTATGAACTAATTTAAGTTATCATGGCAGGAGGATAAGAACCCCTCACTGGATAGAATTCTAACTTAAAAAGAGAAATAGCTGTAAATAGCACACTAAAGATATTAGCTGTCTGGTAGTATTCAGGAAATTGTTTTCATTTTTAAATTTCCAGTTGATTTCCATGGGTGTTTGCAGAAAGCAGGGATCAGAGCAGCAGGACAGAGGTAGAACAGGACTAAAGCCACATAGGAAATTACAGATTTTAGTGAGTTTTTAATATTGGCCAGGTGTTCTATAATGTGTAGATTTGTATTAGTGTTCTTATTTTTGTCACAAACTCTTGGTGGGAGTAGCATAAGCCACAACATTTCATTGAAGTCACCTGCCTTGCAGTTCTCTCAATGAGATTGCTGGAACTTATACCTTTACAGATACCTCTCGGACATATTAAATCCCTATTTTTATTTTTTTATTCATGGCTAATAGGCACATGGAGATTTTGCAATATGTTGGATGTGTAATAAATGCCCATATCACTATGTATGCCGATATATGCTAGGGTCAAACACCTGTTAAATATCAGCTCAGGTATCACCTGTGTAATATACAGTAATGAGATACCATATCAAGGGGTGCATACTTTAGAGTTTCACTTTCACAATTGGCTTATCCTTGGTGTTTCTAGTTATTTCAGTTCTGAGATACAGAAACCTCTATATTTTTTAGGTATTATTTTGCATTTCTTTAATGTAGGAGGAATGCTGCTTCACCCCTCCTTTAATTCTTTCCCCTCAACTCTGAACTTGGACGATACTTTTATGCTAGTACAATGTTGATTTTACATTTTTAAAATTCCTTTCTACTTGCCAGAGGTGTGAATCAGCTGATATCTAGTTTCATTTCGGATTCCTTCCTTGTGGCAAATCAGTGCGGCTTTAAGGAATCCTTCTTTTCCTCTCCTTCTGATGAAAACTGATATTATTTCAAGGAAATTAATCTCCTCTGCTACCGAGAATGAATGTTTCCATTCCATTCTTCACATTTTCTTTCTTTCTTTTTAGAAATGTATCCATTTGATCTCATAGATATATTTCTATATTTATTATAATAGTTGATTTGCAGATACTTTTAGTATGGGATGATCTTTATTTTTGAGGAGGGTAAAAGTTTTAAATTTATCAGCACAAGCTGATTAATTTTGTTTTAATTATCAGTTACAGGAGATTGTAGGAGATTGATGTCCTGGAGTATAGTGTTTCACCAACAAATTTGCATTGTAAAATGACAGCTCAATAAACAATGTGGGCTATTTTGTATTTCAAAAAAAGATGTTGATGGGAATCCATGCCATTAATCATTGTTGTGATAGTATCATAAGCAGAGACTTTATAATCTCATTTCTAATTACATACTTATATATCTCTCCCTTTGTTTTGTAAAATGATTTTTACATTATAAAATTTGCCATGGTATTGTATAAAACAATAGTATTAAAATGCAGTTAAAGCTTGCAAGGACAGACTTGCACAGATACTAAAATTCTGAGGAAGGGCAAGTAATGCCAAAACAACAACAACAAACAAACAACCAGCAGGGGGCCACTATTCAAGGCACAAAATAAAGATGGTGTTGTTGTTGTTTTTTCATTTCGTTTCATTTTTTAAAAAAGAAAACAGAATAAACAATCCTTTTAACAGTGACAAAATGCAGCTCTTCTCTGCTAAATCTTCTGACAAGGATATAAAGACTTGGGGATCTTCCTTCTTGTATCTGATAAAGGGAGCTTTGATTCTCAAAAGCTTATAACAAAAACATTTTATTAGTCTGTACTGGACTTGAATCTAGCACTTCTATGCAGACCAACACAGCTATCCTCTAAAACTACCACTGAGATAACAACACTCACACCACAACACTCTCTGGTATTTTTGGCTGCAGCGGACTAATGCGAACACACACATGAAGCTGCCTTATACTGAATCAGACCCTTGATCCATCAAAGTCAGTATTGCCTGATCAGACTGGCAGTGGCTCTCCAGGGCCTCAGGGTGAGGTCTTTCACATCATCTCCTACCTGATTGTTTCAACTGGAGATGCCAGGGTTTGAACTCTTCCAAACATTTGCAGGGGCTCTGCATTAGAACTTTCAGTTACATTCTTATGGACGCTCTCTTCATGTAAACGGAATTTGCTAATTCCCCTTAATCTTTCCTCACAGGATTTGCTTTTTCTGTACTATTTCAAAATTGTCCTAATGACGTTTTCTTAAAAGTAAACCTAATTGGTTTAAATAGGATTTATCTTGAAATATGCTTAGGATTGTGTTCTTTATCATTTTAGTAGCTATTTTTTCAATGCCTTCCTAGCTCATTCTCTAAGGCTCATTCTTTGAGTCTAATAATGTCATACAATCCACAGTCTTGCCAAATACATTAGTATGATGTGAATTCCTCTTGTGATTTAATTGCATCATTATAGTATATACCTTCTGAACATCTAGTCACTCTGAGGGCTAATTTATCTTCAGTCACGAGTGTACATCACATTGATAATCAGCAGGGAGGTGGGGGATTAGGTCCAAAGACATTTTAAAAAGGTCTTTCTTAGGTTCTAGTGAACTCAGGGTAGTAATAAAAAGATTCATATTCATAATAAATTAAATGGTTTTTTTTATTTTATATGATCTTTAAAAAAAAATTCTAGTTTCCAGAATGGCTGAGTGCAGATTATCTCCCATTATTCATTCTGGGTAATTTTTAGTCATTTCACCAGCAGTGGGTGGGGAATGGAACCATGTGGCCTGAAGCTAGTCATGGTTTGGCATGAATCCCTGTTGAACCCTCAAAAATGCTCAGCAAGAATTTATACGTATTTGATGGGATGTTATCAAAATGCATACACGGATAGGTACTTTCACTTCCTTCACAACTCCACCACCCTCAGAAAGATAGAAATAACCATAGTGTAACCTGGGTTGGCCTTTTTAAACCAGACAGACCCTATCCAAGGCCCAACATTCCTGTAAATTAGTCTTCCATATCTTTCACAGTGGGACTGCCTTTCAGGATTAGCAGAAACCGTTTTTGTCACATCAAATTGAATTGAAAGACCAAGAAAGCTACAGGTCCCATCAGCAAAGCTGTAAGTTCTGAGCAGGCACCACCAGTAGCTACCAACTGGCTGCCTGTGTGATGAGAATGCAAATACATTCAAAAGTCTACTCATCTTAAACTATGATGTTTAAGCAGTTCATGAGCATGTAGGGCTTGAGTTAAGATAAAACAGGTACTGTGAGCAAGGTGGGATATAAATCGAAACGAATAAATAAATAAATATGTTTTAATTTCAAGCACTGTATTTATGGGGATTGTAGCTTTGCTGATCATCAACTAGTTGGAAAGCTGCTTTGGACTAATGCTATCATACTAGTATGACTGCAGGAACTGATTTCTTTTACAACAGAAGTTGCATGAAGAGTACTCAGAAATATCATCAATGCCTGCAACTCGGTCTGAATGGCTTCCCATTTTTCTCCCCTAGAAGGATTTATTTATGCATTTATTTATTTTGACCAAAAAAAAAAAAAATGTCACCTCTCCAGAGACCTGCTTGAGGTAGTTTACAAGTAAAAGTACCATAAAATCACCATAAAGTATCAATTTAAAACAAAGCAAAGCAAGCCACAGCCATAAAAACAGTATAAAGATATACATTACACATCCAGAAGTGGCCATGAACAGGCTAAACAGATAAAACCTCTCTGTTGAAAGCCAGGGTAAAAAGAAATGTTTTGGCCTGGCAGGTAAAACACATTGTGGTAGGTGCCAAACAGGCGTCAATGTGGTGGTGATTCCAAAGAGCACGTAAAAAACCTACATCTTTCCTCATAGCCAGTTATGATTCCCAAGATTACTCAGTTCAGTATTGTTGAGGCTGCCCTCCATACACATGTGTTCAGCATTGTCCTAAGGCTTTGCTATAGCCCAAGTATAACATACTCATCATTTGGAGGCTTTTAAAGATTTTTTTAAAAAATTTAAATTGGATTCAGTGGTTGCGTTTAAACCTTCACTTAATTGATATTTTAACATACTATATGTTTTACTTACATGTGTGTGTATGCATGTCCAGCCTCAGTAGCCTACCTCATCACCACCCATACTCACTCACCTGGGACGAGGGAAAGCCAAAGAGACTAACCTGCAGTGGCTGGAGCTGGGCTGATTAGTGGTTCCAGTGGTAGTGGGGACAGTCTCCATGGTACCTGGGCCAGTCTCCGCCAGCCCAAAAAGTGGCTGGTGAGAAGGGCAGAACTTAGTGCAGACACAGCTGGGAGCAGTGTTCCCTCTGAGTTAGTGTAAGCTAACTCACAGTGTTTTAGCCTCTGGCTCACACATTTTTATCTTAGCTCAGGAAGGGGGGGCTCCAGAGCAAACTAATTTATGCAGTAGCCAAATCACTCGCTCATAACTTTAATGCCAGTAGCTCACAAAATAGAATCTTTGCTCACAAAACTCCAGAGCTTAGAAGGAGCATTGGCTGGGAGAGGACCACACCCAATAAAATCTGGTGGCCTACATGAGGATGCTGAGAAACCACCCAGTGGGGGCCTCAGGACTGGAGCCATCTGGTAGGGATAGATACTGACCCTTCAGATGGAGGCAGGAAAAGAAAGTCTAGGTGGAGCAAGCAGCTGGAGCTGAGGTAAGCCCAGCCATAAAAGAGGCCTGAAAGGAGGGAGTTCAACTTGGCAAATGAAGGGGGAAGCAGCAAACCATCATGGACAGCATGTGGGAATGCCCAGGGAGTGATGGACCTCCACCAGGGAAGGGGGTGACAAGATTCAGGGTTAAAGGGAAGGGGCTGTGGCTCAGTGGTTCTTGTCATTTTCTTGTCATGTATAAGGTCCAATCCCTGACATCTGCAGTTAAAAGGAACATATAGTAAGTGATCTGAAAGATCTCTGCCAGAGATCCTGGAAAGCAGCTGCCAATATTAGACAATAAAGATGTTGGTGACCGATGGTCTGATGTAGTATAAGGCAATTTCATGAGTTCATGTGCACTGGGGGTGCAACAAGGAAGGACCAGGGAGCTGTGTGGTGAGTTTTATGGGTATAATGGAAGGACATAGAATACTTCTTATAATTTCTACTTCTAAACAATGGTAGGGATAGATTCTAAACAATGATCCCAGAACTTGGATCAAATATCCTCATAATGGGTCTGTGTTCATATAAGAGAGATATTTCTTTAATCCCAGGGAAACCCCTAATGTTGCAGAAAAATCTAAAAAGTGTAAAAAAAAAAAAGTGTGTGGGGGGTGTACAGGTATTGGGTATTTTGATTTTTTTATTATTATAGTTTATTGTCTTTACTATTTTTGCAACCGGAGTCATAAACAGCAAACCGTCATCCCACAATAAACCTCATTCCACAGGAAAACATGCAAGAATTCAAAGGCTGCTACTGCAAAAGTGGTCATGTGATGTGACAATAGCTTGCTAGAAATTTTGCCGTGGGCAAAGTAGTTTGTTTGTCTTTGTCTCTAAGTAACCAGGATGATTTTGCTTCCAGAGAGAGGCAGTCCTAATTAAATAAAAAGGTGATCTTAGAGCTGAAAATTTGGGACAATCAAGCAAAATATGATCCACAGAGTCAATTTTACTGCTGCCACGATTAGTATTTTGAAATCTCAAAAAAGAACCATTATGTGGACAGCCAACATCTTTTGAGTTGCCTAGTAAGCACCTTGAGGCATTGGAAAGGGTGGGGGAAAGACTGTCAGAAGTGAAAGTAGGCAGAGGCTGGAGAAGGTGGATACTGAATGCTAGCAATATTTGGTCTGAGAGCCAACAGCCAGCCAACTTCCCTCCCACCCCAAATAACTTTGGTGCTCTGTGCTCATCTCTGCCATGGCCTTTTTCACCCCTACAGTACTGCCAATTGATGGGGGGGGGGGCTTTTGAACACCAGCAGTGCCTTCTGAACCCAAATAAGAGTGATGCTCAGCCCTCAAATCAATTGGCATTACTTGGGGGGGGTGGCAGCAGAGAAGGCAGTCACTGCATACTGGTGGTGTTTCGCTGGGAGAGAGGTCAGCAGGCTACAGGCTGGAGGCTGTCTCCCAACCCAAATATTTCCAGTGTTCAGTGCCCACCTCCTTTGACAGCCTTTTTTCTCCTCTGGTAGCAAGCAGGAGGAGGAGGAGCTGGCATTGAGATGGTGTAAAGAGGAGACAGAATGATGATAAGGGGAAGTGGAGGGATAGGGAGGAATGTTATAGTATCTGGGAGGAGATGAGTATGGAAGAAAAGAGATATGGGGGTAGGTATTTGTGGAAGGGTTATCAGAAGCTAGAGGAGAATGTGGGGACTGTCATCAGCAGAGGATAGGACTCGCAATAATGGGTTTAAATTAAGGGTGGAAAGGTACCGGCTGGATATTAGGAAAAACCTTTTTTACAGTAAGAGTTGTGCAACACTAGAATCAGCTACCTAGAGAGATGGTGAGCTCCCCCTCACTGATTGTCTTTAAGCAGTGGCTGGACAAACACTTGTCAGGGATGCTCTAGGCTGATCCTGCATTGAGCCTATATGACCCCTTCCAACTCTGTAATTCTATCTATGATAAGTTTAACTTTTTTTAGTAAAAAAAAATCATTGAGAGGACCACGTGATTTTAAGGTTAATTCACTATGCATCTAACATGTATTATGGATTAATAATGATAATGATATGAGAAGAAGGACACTCAAACCAATGTGTTCACCTACTCAGGCTGGAGTTGGTTAGACCTCCACATGAGTTCCTGTAAAAGGGTAGCCTGATCCCTTGTAGTCTCTGAAGTCACTCTGAAGGAAGTTATGTTATTTGAAGAAAGTCCATTTAAAGAAGATACTGTGATGTATGAGATAAGGCCATATGAGAAAGAGAGAAAGTCCAAAGGAAATAGATGCCAGGTGTCCAGCTAGAGCAGGAGACTTGGGACATAATGGGTGTGCCAAATTTGTGAGGTAAACAAGACAGAATCCTCCAACTTCCTTCATAGTCTATGAGCCTTATATAGGGTTTCAAGGTCTTTGTCTGCCTTAGAGACCCTCCCCCCTTTTCAGATGGGTTCAATCAGTTTAATGGCTCACCATCTTATGTTGGCCCCAAACTTTAGTTCAGCTCCTGTTTTAAACTTCTGTTCATCGTGGTATTCCATCATCAATTGACAAAAATTTCTGCTTTTAGCCTCCTGGTGAAAATCTTCATCTTATTAATTGGAACATTATTTTGTTATCTCTTCTTTGTACTTTATTTGGCTCTCTTGGTTTTTATTTTCAACTCACTTTATTTTCAACTTCCAGGGATTGTAGTCCATTTATTATCATATCATATGTAATCTCCCAGGAATTCCAGCCTTTCAACCTTATCTCATTTTCATATTTCAAAATTCTTCCTTCCATTTCAACATATACTGTATCGATGTTCCAATATACCTTGAATATATTTTAACTTGTATATCAATATATTGCTTAGATCACAACAACAACCAAAAACTATTAGTTAATAATTGGTTACCGATCACAGGACCAAGAATTTTCCCTCAAGTTTCTTGTGCATCCTTGCTTGTGTTTATATATTTAATATGAACCCTAGAGGTGATGCATTCACAGCATTATAGCTGTGTATCTGTTTGCTGTGGCCCCTTCTGTCCATTTGAGGCATGGGACAGGACTGGGTAGGCTGGGAAGAAGCAGACAATGGGGAAGTGCATCGGAAGGTCATATAAGCTGGCTGCACCTTTCCTGGCCAATTTTTTGCTGTCTGCTGCTGACCCATCCACCCTCCCTGTAGATATTATGTGATAAGATAATTGCCAATTATGGGGCCAAGTGGGAATTTTGGGGGTTTCTCTGATTGGCTATGGAAGAACCTTTTTGGCATGCTTCATGATGTTGAGGGGTGTCTTTTTCTTTTTTTTTTAACTGTTTGGGCCATAACTAGTTTGATAGGTATAGGGCAAGTTGCTTATGGTAGGTGGGATGATCAGCAAGAGCCCTTAGGCACTGGGTGTGGTGGAAGGTATGTCCAGAATTCGGACGGACATGGACCAAAAAAAGTGGTTTGGTTCAGTTTGGGGTCCATGGCAGCCCATGGGCTGAACCTCAGACCAGACCAGACTGACCTCACATGGATGGAACTGGTCCAGCATGTTTGGGATGTGGCAGAAGGGGGGGGATTGCCCAAGAAGGGGCTTTGTTTAACCATCTGGTTTTGCTCCCCTTCTTCAAAGCAGTGGGGAGCTTTGAAGGGGGGGGGAGCAAAACCAGATGGTTAAATATGGGGATGAAGTGCCTCCCTCCTCACCCCCTCCTTTCTGCTGGCCCAGCCCATTTAAAGGGGCGTTGCAAGGGACCCCAAGACAGCTGAGCCCACAGAGCAAGACCAAAGTTCCATAAATGTTTGGGGAGCATGTCTTCCCCAAACATTGCTTCCTGAGCCCTGAACCAGCCCAGGTTCGGTCTGAATTTTGCTTTGTGAGCCAGTTTATGTCCATGCCTAGTCCAGAACATACCATCATTGATCTTACAGTGGGATGGAGTTTGGAAAGGAGTGACATCTATCTGAACCCAGTAGTGGCTTCATGGCACTTCAGGGGCTGGGACATTATATTATCTTGACATATTATATGCCCGCAAGGATGAACAAGGCTGGTGGAAGCTGCTGACCAGGTTTGGAGCCAGGGTGGATCTGTCCAACAAAGGTAGCCTAGGCTGCCTAGTGCAGCCCACCCCTTAAATGTGTTAACTTATTTAATATTAGGATGTAGAAGAGGTATTTAAATAAATTAGTTCAGCCGGTGCTGTTGTCTTGTATCCTGATTTGGGGTGCTGGGGCAAAAATTAAGCTATGAATACTGCTTCTTTATGCAAATACTGCTCTCTATTGCTGCTCTGGAAGGAGAAAGATTTCTTTCTGTCATCCTACCATCTCTTTTCAATGACAGAAGGGCACTTCCATCACTAAGTGGGATGATTTGTTCTGATTTCCTTTTGGTAGTCTGCTGACCTGCAGGAACAACGTTTTGTGGAACTCAGTAGGATGCTGTGGGAGGAAAAGGTGGAAAAGTTGAGTTCTGCAAGCTCTGCAGAGCCCCCAGATTCTGTAGGATGCAAGCCTTTGACTGTGGCGTTTTCCTCATAGGCATCAGAGTTGAAATCAATGTAACTTCTTCCTGCAAGTATGAAGATTCCTCCCAGTGTCATGGAGGGGAAGTAAATAACATCTGACAATGTAGGTGTTAAGCCAGAACCTACAGTGTTTTGAACCAGCCAATGTATGTGTCTTTCAAATCTGGGAATGAAAGAAAGGCAGCCATAGATCTTTGGTATGTTGCAGGCAGGGGGTGCTGGCTAATCAGCTCCGCAGTGAAATGGCTCACTTAACTGTGCTTTTGAAAACTGGCATTTGCAACCTATTTGAAGGCAATTATTGCAATGACTGACATGGCTAGTGACACAATGCCATCACTGTCTCATTTTTTCCCCCCATTCTAAATGAGAAAAAAGTGACTCTCATTTCCTCAAAAATAAAACAAAACCCCAACCCTGCAAAATAATTTTAATCCCACTGCTTGCTGTGACACAATTCTGTGGCTATGGTTGTCACATGTCCCTTCTTTACTGAATTTATGTTTGATCAAATTTGGATCTCTTTCCATTGTGCAGAGTTTATTTTACAGTTTGCTAGATTTCTTTATGTAAACACTTCATTAGGATGAGTGTTGATTCAAGATGACAATACAATCCAAACCAAGAAATAGAAGGTGACAGTGTTTGAAGGACTGCGATGTTCTTGTCAGTTTGTTTTCTCAGAGGTGCTTCATATACATTTCCATTGTCTAATTAGCAAAAAAGCAGAGGAGAGATGAAAACTGAGAATATGATTCATTCTTTCAGTCAGTATGCATTTCATGTTCTTCAGGATGCATTTATGGAAGGGAAATTGATATAGTCAAAGAACAGGAAATTTAAAAGAGATTAAAGTGACACATTATGGAACAAACTGGTCGCATCGGCTCATGTTTCTTCCATCCTCAAAGTCATTAGTCTATGGATGACTATGCACATCCTATTTGGCCTTCTCTTGTTCTGCATAATGCTTCCAGTCACAAGGAATGGTGTACATACAAAATACATGCAACAGCTTTGCTCCAAAAGACCCATCTAGAACAAGAACCCATTTCTGCTTGTGCAAATGGAGCCATAATTTCCATGGATTACCAACTCAATGTGCAGCCCCTGACACTGATGCTATCTTGTTTACAAGGGTCTCTTGACCATCAGGAGCAACTTTTAGTCTGGCATGAGTACAAACAAAATACAGAGAGAGAGCAGAAAGTTCCATTCTTGGACTCTAAGTATTATTATTATTATTTTGTAAGCAAACATGGCAGGTTCCTAGAGAGGTGGCATCAAAACATTCTAAATAAATAAACAAACATCTCTTCTTCTTTTAGTAATCCATCTCCAATTGCAGTGCTTGCAGAAAACAATTATCAGTTGTTGTGGCTACTAAAAAGGTATTTCATAACATGTTATACATTCTAATATTATTCTGGTAAGAAACATCAAATATATCAAAATGACACATTAAAAAAAATGTACTGCTTTGGTGGGAAGATGACAGCGTTCCATGTGCCTCGGTGATTAGTCATGCTGGCTACATGACCACGGAAAAGTCTTCAGACAGCTCTGGCTCTTCGGCTTGGAAATGGAGGTGAGCACTGCAACCCTAGAGTCGGATATGACGGGCTTTCGAGCAAGGGAAACCTTTACCTTTACCTACTTACTTACTCACAGGTGTCTGCAAGTATTAGAATGTTTCCTGGAAATGATGATTTTTCAGGTCATGATTTTAAGATCTTTTCATGCTAACATATGGTGAATATTCTGTCAGACAAAAAGGATCTCAAGTGCCTGGGATGGTGAAGGAGCAAACAAGGACAGCCTCCTTTCAGGTAGAGCCGTCTTAGGATAGATTCTTAAGGGATACTTGGATGACATCCACAGGACACCATCGGAATACTAGGGGTACAAAGAGGTGGCAGTAACACACCAGGTCAGCAAGACATCTGAGGAGGAGGATAATCACACCACAGTGTGACCAATAGTTAGAAACAGCCACAGAGAAGCCTAACAGAGGTGACCAGGGAGCAGGAGCCCTGGGGCAATGAGGGTCAAGATCTATTACAGACAAACTCTAAAAGTATTGCCCTCTGAATATTATGGAGAATAAGAAAATTGCCAGATAGATTAATATTGTAGATTAAGTCCTAGAACAAGAGGAGCGTTAGATCACAGGGGATTGTGACTTAGGTGTTGAGGCTGGCCTTGTCTCTGTTCTAATAAATTTCTGAACTGTGTTGGCAGCAGGCCATTGAGTTATTACAGTCACCTATGAAAGCCATTAACAGCACTGGACCTGCAAGACTACATCTCCTCCTATGTTTCACTTCAGCGGGTTTGCTAATCAAGGTAAAGCCTATTGAGGGTGCTACCCTGCAAATAGGAAAAATTGGCAACTGCCCATTCATTCACATTCACTGTGGTGGCTACCACATCATGTAACCATCTGTCAGGCTATTAGGAAGCCCTCTCCACATTTCTATTGTTTCATAAAATGTGCAAAACGGAACTGTTTGGGACAGCATTTTTGTAGAGAGAATAGAGTTGTGATGTATTGGATCAGCTCAGGAGGTGGCCTCCATTAGGGATTATATGTGTGTGTTTTTCTTCCAGTTCTTCAATACCAGCACTACTGCATTATGGGGTTGTACTAGGAATCCTTGCTTTTAGACTCAAACATAATCATATTTTGTAATCCATTTGCTGATTGACAGAATAGTTTTGTTTTACTAAGAATCTTTGCTGTTAGATTCAAACATTGTTTTCATTCAAATCTTATAATTTTGTAATTGACTTAACTGACTGATTGACTACTACTATTGTACTTGTAATCCACCTTGGGACCCAGTGAGAATGAAAGCAATGAAAACAATAGCTACTCTATGGTAACTAAAGGGAATATCTGTATCTGGAGACAGTAAACTTCTGAAAAATAATGATAGGAGGCAACATCACTAAGAGACTTTGGCCTGTCTGCCCTTTCTGTTGGCCCTCTAGGGCAACTTGTTGGCCATCATGTGGAAAAGGTTGCTGGACTAGGTAGACCACTGGTCTGATCCATCAGGACTCTTCTCATGTTGGAAGATCCATAGAAGTACATTGAGGAGCAGAGATTGAGTTATATAACCTCTCCCTCTTCTACCATCATGGAAAATCTGCAGAGATTGTTAGTGGGACAGTGCCTTACTGAAATACCTGCTCCATGCCATGTGGCATTTTGACCATGAGGGTATCTTCAACATCAGCTTTGGCTTTGGGGTGATCAAAGTGTATTGCTTGGGGAAATAATGCCCCTATGAGTCCTTTATACTCATAGAAACCAACTCACAGCAACCAATCTCACTCTTTTTTTAGCAATTTCATCTTTCATTGACTAATACTTAATATTACATTGAATTTCATAAACAATATGACCACAATCTAGCTTTACAATAATCTTTAGATCAAACTTCTGGAAAGAAACTCTCATTAGTCTCATTGAATTCCATATGATTACCTCAACATAAGCCCCCAGTGATTTGACTTCATCTGGGTGGAGTCACCTTCACTGAGTTCCCATGAATATTTAACCAGAACCATCAGAAAGTTATTTCTGAACAATTAGTGCCCACTGAGAAAACATCATCCAACCATTCTGAGCCATTAATTCAACAAAGGCATAAATGGGACAGCTGGTATGCCTGAGAGAACATTACTCAGCAGGGGACTATCCAAACTCACACAAGAATGAAGCAAAGAAAATGAAATTTTTAAAAAACAAGAACAAGAAGACAATAGATATAAAATAGGTGATAGAAACTGATAGAAATACATTTCTGCAGAATGTTGACAAGCAATGGAACAAGTGCACTGTACCGTGGCACAACAGAAGCCATTAGAAATATGCATTGAATTGAACCAATGACAATGAGAATTTTATTTGCATCCCTATTACATGACAATTCTTTTTGCCATCAGGCAGCAAAGACAAAAGATTTATCTGGCTCCCTGGTAGGTTGGCAAAAATATATATTTTTGTTTAATTTTGTGCATGATTGGAAGGATCATTTTAATCCTGCCCATTTTCTTTGGCAAATTTCCCTTTTCAAATTGTTTCTTTTACAGTATTGTTATGCCTCTTTTTAAGAGCCACTATGCTTGACCCTTGACCCTTACCCTTCCTGGGTGATAAAAGCTGCCAGAGAGGGGCTGGTTCAGTGGGTGAGGGGAATGGTAAATGCTTCCTTGTGAGCCAGAGTTGTGCTGACTGTACTCAAGGAATCAGTGATTTCTGAAAAACCCCTCCCTGAGCCCTACCATATTGGAGAACTTTTGACCAATCTTTTGGTCAGTCTTCTATCCTGGACAAGTGTTAGAGTGGGTGATTGCTTCTTATCTCCAGGAGCTCTTAGAAGAGATTGATTTTCTGGCCCCATTTCAGCCCCCTTCTCATATCCAGGGGCTCTTAGAAGATTGATTTTCTAGACCCATTTCAAGATTTAGGCTTTAGGTCAGAATGTGGAACAGAGACTGCTTTTGTCACCTTAGTTTATGACCTCTATAGAGAACAAGACAAGGGGAATGTGTCTCTTCCCTCAGCAGCCTTGTATACCATCAACCATGTGTCCTAATGAGTTACCTCTTGGCATTCAGACTAAGGGACCCCGTGTTACTGTGGTTCAAGTCCCCTCTGGGAGATCAGTCCCAAAAGGTAGTGCTAGAAGATTCCTGCTCTGTCTCATGGCCTTGCCTGTGGGGTTCCTCAGGGTTCAGCCTTATCCCCCATGCTATTTAATATCTACTTGAAGCCATTGGGACAGGTCATCAGGAGGCCTGGGCTTCAGTGTCACCAATATGCAGATGATAACCCGCTCTACCTTTCTTTCCCACTTAATCCTGGGGAAGCTGTTCATGTTCTAAACTGATGCTGATGTTCTAAACCATAATGTACTGGATGAAGGTGAAAAAGAGAAAACTTAATCCTGGCAAGACAGAGGTACTCTAGGTTAGTAGAAAAACAGACCAGGGACTTGAGAGCTCCCCTGATTACATGCCCCTTGAAAAGTTGGGTTAACAGCTTCAGAGTGCTGCTCAACATGGTGGTCACCTTAGAAAATCAGGGGGCTTTTGTGGTTAGGAGTGCTTTCATCCAGCTTTGGCTGGTACACCTGTTTCCTGTTTAACCACAGTGATCCATGCCTTAGTAACATCTAGACTGGACCATTGCAATGTTTTCTTCTTGGAGCTACCCTTGAAGAGTGTTTGGAACCTGCAGAGAGCACAGAATGCTGTAGTTAGACTGCTGGTCATAACCAGTTTTGGGGATCTTGTGACCCCAATATTATAGCAATTACGTTGGCTTCCAAGCTGTTCCTGAGCCCAATTCAAGGTGTTGGTTGAAATAAAATATAATAATCCAATAAACAATATAACACACGTATCACATAAAGTTTTCAGATATTTGGACTACATTCCTATGACCTTATGAGTTTCCCTCCTGAAAATTTCCATTTTACATATTTGGGAATGCATTTGCATTTATGATGTTCCAATGCTTAGGTCCTTATTTAATTGATTGCAAAGATACCTGGAGGCCAGCTTAGGTGTTATTTTATGAGGCTCCAAATAATTAAATAAATATGGCAGAGTGAAGGGAGTTTGTTCCTTGACTTGTTTCATTAAACAAAAGCAATTTCCTGAAACCACTCTCTGCTTTCGGTAAGATTTGTGAAATAATTAAAGCCGTTGAAAGCAGATTGTGTCTCCCCCCTTCGTTTTCCATTTCAAATTAATTAGATATTTTCACATGGCTGTAATTAAAATATTGTGTTATCATAAATTAATAGCCAATGGGCAACCATGCATAAGACACAAGTTAGTCATATAGGAGCAAAGGTTATAAAGAGGTCACACTCCTAACCATGAACATATTCAATTACAGAACATCAAGATATAGCCTAGAATGTTTAGATAACTGCTTTTTGAAATATGAAATCCCAAATAAATTTGTAATGACATTTTTTCCCCCTCCTGTAAATCCCCCCACCAATATAAGAAGCTATTTTGGATTATGTTCTGGGGTATGAACCAGGAATAAATTCAGTATCAGTTACTGAAAGTGTTCAGTGATCATAATCTCTTTAGATGTGAGGTGTGTATAAGGTCACTGTAAAAAGTAACAGTGTAAAAAATACTTTGTGGAAGATGAAATACCATAGTCTCAAAAATTGATGGAGGGGAGTAGAATAAATGGAATAAAATGTAGTATATCACAGTTCAAACCTGGGACAGAGAGATTGTTTCAGGAACAGACAGGGGTTTGGAGACTTAAAAATTTTTTTTGTATGGTTAAATTGTGGTTATATTTCAAGCCCCTCCCTCATATCTTTAAAGCTGTGCTTTAAAATTGATGCTCATATTGAAACCTCCCTATGCATTTCTTACCATCAAATCCTTGTGAGACAAATGCTGAATTAGTTCTTTGTCAGTCTTAGTGCTCTAGCCCTAGCTCTCTAGCTATTTTCATGTTGTTGCCAATGCTGCCAACACTCTAAGGCACTTTCATTTATACATCTCCAAGAAAACAGAAACCCCCCACCTCCCCCATCTTCATTAGACTCTCATTCTGGCACTTGAGGCATGAGTTATCTTTGATGCTCTTGTGTCAACAGATTTGCACACCTGACTGCCGTGCAATCAAATAGCTTTCTGGAAGTAATTCTGGTTTTAACATTGTTGCGATCATGATTAAGATAGGGTGCCAGAGAGTGACTTTTATAATACAGGAATGACTATTTTTTTCAGTATATGTTGAAAGTGGAAATGAGAGTCTTAGGGAGTGTTGGAATATGTTGTTGACAGCTCACTGAGCAAGCTGAAGGGACCCAGAAAAGGTTCACCTGTTTCCTCCTAAAATTATGAGCTGAAAGTCTGAAGGCTCATGAGCACACTTTGAGAATTCTGATCACTAGATACTTTCTTTGGATTGGAGCCAGCCAGCTTTTCCTCTCAGTTTCATCTAATTTCCCTCCTGACTATAGTCCCTATCCAATACAGTTTTCCTCAAGACCCTCTGCATAGAATTCTTGGTGATGATCCTCACTTTTTTACCAGCAGAAGCTGGTAGCATTCAGCCCTTTACTGTTAAAATGGTTGGTTATCAAAAGAATTTTATAAAAGAGCACAGTTGCTTGATATGTGAATTGTGGACATATCCAGACTTGCCATTAGCAGATGCTGCATTTCCCTTGAGGAAAGCAGTGGTCATTACACAGGACATAGAGGTGAGAAAAACTAAGCCCTTCTCGTTCTTATTCCTTACCTTGTTGTGTTTCTTCTCTCAACCTGCCTGGCTTCTAGTACCAGAAACTGGTTTGGGGAAAAGATATTCATGCAAAAGGCCTCAGAAAGTTCACTCAAAATGACTGAGAGGATGCTAGGATTGGCAGAGAGTGGGGATAGTGTCCTTCCATTATGTTCCATGTGAACAACAGAAAATCCTTTAAAGTGACACATCTCAGTCTGGCATGCCTTTGCTAAGTCACTTATTTCACTAACTAGGGAACTGAAATCAGACAGCATGGCACCAGAATACCAATCAAACCCTAAAGTTTCCAGTAGTTGCAAAATGCTACATATTAATGCAGTCAAATTAGTTATATTAATAATATTAAAGATTGGATTGGAGTCTTGGTTTTTTTTCTGGATTATTTGTTATCTAACTGCATATGTCTGTACTAGATACCATACCACTTTCTTATGCCAAGCAGCTACCTGACAATAGGATGGCTATTTTGCTCAACAGAGTTTATTTGACAGCCCATATCTAGCATACCTGTGCCCTCCAGGGAAGGGATTGGGAGAGGGCAATAGTTATGCTGTGGGTTTCAGAACACCACAGAAGGGTGGATAAGGTGGGCATTCCCAAAGAAGAGGAACTGTAGGACAGAATTTCAAGCAGAGATCAGCCAGCCAATTGGCTGGAACCAGATTGCTGAGATAAATAAACCATATAGGTTGATGGGAAGAAGCAGAGCTCTAGCCAGATCTTCATGGTTGATAGGGAAGAAGACAGAGACTGAATATGAGAAACTGAGGGAGAGGGAGCTTCCAGAAAACTGACCTCAATCTATGGGAGAGGAGAAACACCATCCAATACCACAGGTGATAACTTGGCCTGTAGAAAGAAGCCAAGAAACCTGAGCGAAACAGCCTTAGTACATGGCAAGCAAGGTTTCAACTTGTTGGGGACACCTTGAAATTTAGATTAATTGGACTCTACTGAGACATCTCTGCTCTACAGCATCCTCCCAAGCTCCCCAGGTATTTGTTGGAGTGTCTGCACACATAACAAATACATAAGAAACAGTAACGTGGTAATAGATCCAGGGTGCTATTTGAAACTCCCTGAGGCAGAGTCAGAAGTTATGTATTTGTTTGTTTGTTTATCTATCTAAGGTCATGATCAGATGGGTAGTTCAACCCGCTGTTGCCCTGCCTCAAATTAAGCCAGGTTATTTTATAGCAGAAAATCCTGACCAGAATCACCATTTTTAGCATGCTTCAACATGCTTTTTCCGCCTCCTTGCATGACCAAATGGCAGCAAGCAGGGAGTCAGCCTGTCAGCCATTTTTTTCAAAAGTGCATCCTTTGAGCATGCCCACAAGCACTGATGAGCATGCTGGGATATGGACTTCATGGTAAGAAATGGCTGTCGGCCATTTTCTTTTTAAAGTTAGTCCACAGTGCAAGTGCACAAGCAGTGAAGAGACTGCTGGGATATGGAGTTCACTGCAGTCCTCCCTCTAATCTTTTCAATTTAACCCTTCCCCAAATGATATTAAAAAGCTGCAGAACGAGGGTGTCTTTGAGAGTTTTTCAAAAGAAAACAAGGTTTTGAGCAGCCCCCCCGCAAGGGGGGAAAGAGGTACGTATATACAGTCATGCAATCCTCACTAACTAGAGGGGAAAAAATGGCGGCTAGAAAACAAGAGATCAGTGAGACCTGTCTGGTGGCTTGGGTGTGCAACAGAGTGACCAGACAACAGGAAATCCATTTTGGAAGTGTCTCAGACCAACAGGACCGGACTTTCTCAGGTATCAAAGAAACACAGGGAAAGGGGAGGGGGGAATGGAACTCAGATGACTGGGGCACAACAGACAAATGTTGCTGTCTGATTGTGCACGTTAAATCCATGAGGGAACAGCAACGGCAACGGATCAAATTGGCTGTCTGATCAAGACCTAAAACATTCCAATGCTACCTTTCAACCATTCAGGATTTCTAAGGTGGCTAACATTAAAAGAAAACATCACAACATTACAAAATTTGAGACATTAAGAAGCATTTAAAATACATACATACATAATATTTGAAAAAAATAAATAGAACATAAACAGATATACAAACTCATAAAAACACACAAAGAAGGAGAGGGACTAATAACAGTTAATAAGGAGACACCAAACAAAACAAAACTCTTCACCCCCTGGCAAAAGACAATAGAGGGAGACAGACAAAACCCACTGTGGAAGGAGTTCCAATATTTCAGCGCCATGACCAAGAAGACCCTTTCTGGGGTGTTCCATGTGACAGGCATTTTCTATCAACAGACAGGACCCGCACAGCCTCCTATGATTTTGGAGGAACTAGATTTGTTTTAAACTATAAACTTTCTCTTCCGTTAACATGGTGTTCTAAAGGTAGCAAGTATTTAGGTTTGGGTTTGCTGCCATGAGGTAAGTTTTGTGGTGAGCAAGCACAGTATGGAGATCACTGAGACAGGATTTGTATACAAACAACACAGAAGATTTATTTATTTACAAGGTGTTTTCAAAGAACAGATTAGCAGCACAGGTCTCCAGATAAGCAGAGGAGAAACCTGTCTGAGACATAAATTCAGGCTTCAGAGTATGGTTTGAATTTTCTTTAATGCTTTCAGGTAGAAATAGGCTTCTACTGACTAGGCACGAGGCTGGATCCTCTCAAACACATAGGATTCCACCCCCACTAGCCTGCCCTTTCCCAAGAGTCAGACTAGATGGCACAAGGTCTGCTCATTATCAGAGACAGACCTAACAATCTGGAAGCAACTCTATTCTCCCCCAGAGGTAAAACTAAACTGCTCTGCCACACTACCAGGGCTACCCTTCACTCTGTCTGTTCTTTTGCTGAACCGGAGCTGAGCTATCACTGCACTCCCCAAGGGGCAGACCTGAACTGAACTGTATCCTGCTGTGCTTCCCTCCAACATTCTTCCCCCTTCTGAAAGGAGGCTGTTTGCTGGAGCAGCACTCCCCTAGGCTCAGATGAGTGGCTGTTTTAACCTGCAGACACAGGACAGCCTCTTGTCTTTAATACACCCCCACCTGTCTAGCCCCTGCTGTCAGGGAATTCAAATCACGGCCTCCCAAGATGACCAGATGAATTGGGTAGGTTCATGTGAGAGTAGCCAGTTCTCCAGAAATGCTGGTCACAAGCCATATAGGAATTTAAAGGTCAATACTAGCACCTTGAATTGGGCCTGGAAGCAAATTGGAAGCCAGCGTAGATGGAACAAGACTGGTATGATATCTGTCATGAGTCTGCCTGCCAACACCTCATCAGATGAGGAAGAGATGGAGGAAGCTGGCCCCAGCTCTCAGTTGCTGCAGGAAGACCCACCAGACAAGGTGGAGACTCTGTCAGGGGCAGACGGGGAGTCTCATGCTGAAGCCAGCTTGCCACGCTCTCAGTCCTGGAGCCTGGGATCCAGACCTGAAGCAAAGCCCTTGCAGCCACCATCCTCAACTCTGGGGTCCCCAGAGCCCTTGGAATGCCAGAGAAGGTGGGATCAGAGGGAGGCATGTTTGGCAGCCCGTCAACTTCTGCCTGTGAGTTGTAGTCATTACAGGATCAGGGCTGGCAGCCCTGAAGGCTGCTCAGGCATTGATGACTTGCATCTGTCCCTGGATGCTCAGCAGGTTGATGGGTAGCATCAAGCCCTGAATGACTCCTGATAAAAGCAGCCAGAAATGGGAGCACCAGCATGGAAGCAATCTGTTCACAACCCTTGTGTGTTGTTGTGCTTTTGTGTGGTATGACCTTCTGGACTGTGACCTGGCTTGTGCCCTTTGGAATTGCCCTTCTGGTTTGCTGTTTGGACTTTTGATCAGTTGTGCTTTGACCACAGACTGTGTTCAGACGATACTTATTGCCTCTTGCCCCAGGTGCCTGGCTGAACCCAGACAATGTGGCTCCTATGACCCGCTCCAGTTGGTCTTCTGGCTGCAGCATTCTGAACCAACTGTTGCTTCTAGGAAGTCTTCAAGGGCAGGCCTATGTAGAGCACATTGCAGTAATCTAACTTTCTTTCAGCAGCTTCACATAGATATTAAAAAGCATGGGGGACAAGATGGAACTTTGAAGGACTGAGGGGCAGAGCAGCAGTCCCCCAACACCACACACTGAAAGCTATTTTCACATTATGGATGGAGGCTGTTATGCTGAACCAACAATCCCTATGTTGGGGGGGGGGCGTTTCTAGCATATTTTTTTCTCTTGTATGGTGTAAAGATCATTTTGTGTTTTCAGGAAGATGATGCTAATTATCTCCCATTCAAGATGCTGTTCATCTGCACTGCATTACTATAATGCACATTTCAGTGCATCACAGCATTACCCTGGTTGACAAACAGCAATGAGTAATGGTTTGTTCTTCCTACCCCCAACAGCATATCAGGTGGATTCCTCCCTTGTAGACACAGCAGAGCAAGGAACAATTACTACAAATAGTTACAAGAGTGTGTAGAAGGATGAGAAATATGTTTTTTTAACATAAGTGCATTAGCATACTTCAGAATGGTAATGTTCTCAGCAAAAATTAATCCTCACAAATATCCAATGCAGTGCTAATAGAAATCCTGCTGCAGATTGCACAGCCACTTATTTCATTTTCATGTAACCACATCACAATGTTCTAAATTTGGATCTAGAGTACTCATATTAATGCCAGCTTTTCACTGGACTCCTTTGTACAGGTTGCTACCTTTCAGCTTCAATTTCCCGTTATTGTAAGGAGAACATTAAAAACTTATCTTGAGAAGTTATTGTGAAAGTGAACACAGTGGAGACAGCTAAGTTTTTTTTCTGGGGAATGTGCTGGAACAGAGTTCCAGAACCGCCTCAACAAAATTCTTTTAAAATGCTTAAAAGTTCATGAGTTTTCAGTATACAGATTGAAAACATCATTTCCCTCTTGAGAGTTCTGGCATCTCTCTCCCCCCCCAAAAAAAAAAAAAAAGCCCTGCTGCTAAGTATCTTGTACAGGGAGTCAAAGCAGAAGCTTACCTTGTCTTCTGGGGCATTAGGGAGCACAGCCCCAGACTTCGGCATGAATCCATCTGGGTGACCAAGCCTTCCCTAATTGGGGGTGGGGGGGAGAATCACTGTCCTGTAGGTGATGTAGGCTCACCATGCTTTGCCTGCACTTTCCCATGTGGGGAGTGCTGCTCAGTTACTGTCAAAAGGTCCTGTGTTCATATTATGAGGAGGTCTTGGTACATCCTCAAGGCTAGGACCACCAAGACTCAAGTCCTAACTGGACTTTCCCTGAGTTCCATGCAGAATTCTTTCCTTTTCCGGTTACTCTCAGGAGAGTGGAGACAGGTCTCCAGTCTATATCAAGGGGCTGTTGGGCTGGCTCTCAGTCATTCTGTTCAGATTCCAGCCAACCGCCTACCCCTGAGTTACCTTCTGAGGCTTTTAAAAAATCCTCTGTTCTTCTGAGTGGAGCTACATCAGTCTGGAGAAAGCACCTTGCCACTTCAGCCATCACTAGGACAGCTCTAGTTTGCCAGAGAGCCAGTTTGGTGTAGTGGTTAAGTCTATGGACTCTAATCTGGGAGAACTGGGTTTGATTCCCCATTCCTCCACTTGCACCTGCTGATGTGACCTTGGGTCAGTCACCAGCTCTGGCACAGCTGTTCCTGAAAGAGCAGTTTGTGTTAGAATTCTCTCAGCCCCACCTACCTCATAGGGGTGAGAGGGAAAGGAGTTTGTAAGCCGCTCTGAGATTCCAAGTGAAGGGCGGGGTATAAATCCAAACTCCTCCTCTTCTTGTTCTTCTTCTTCTTGTTCTTCTTGTTCTTGTTCTTCTTGTTCTTCTTCTTCTTCTTCTTGTTCTTGTTCTTCTTCTTCTTCTTCTTCTTCTTCTTCTTCTTCTTCTTCTTCTTCTTCTTCTTCTTCTTCTTCTTCTTCTTCTTCTTCTTCTTCTTCTTCTTCTTTCTTCTTCTTCTTCACAATATACAAAAATGCTGTATGCATTTGCTTTATAATTAGAGACAACTAACATCTTTGAATTCATTAATAGTCTTGCCAGAAATTGGCCATGGTTTTGTAATGTATTTCCTGGTAAGTCTGAAATGTCCTTCCATGTTTGTCTGAATTTTGTATAACATGGCTATATCATCACAACATATTCCAGTAACAATGTTAGACTATGCCAGGGTAAATACTGCATGTCTTTTGAGGTTTCCATCAACATGACAATCACGGAAAGAATGAGATAACGTACAGCATGTAGAGATATTAAATTATCTCATTGGCTGAATAAATCTGTATATTTCATTATCAGAGGGAGAAACCACACAATCAAAAGTAATGGGATGTCTGCAAAGAGCACGGAATTTACAATGCAATCCTATGCAGTTACCCCAGTCTAAGACCATGAATGTCAGGAGACTTAAATCTGCATAGGACTGCAACTTTAGTGCATTAAAGTAGGTGCTGTTCTAAATTCGGCTGCAAATGTTTTGAACAATGATGAGGTGACATAACACTTTAATTCAGTACAATTTTCCTCTGCCAGATGGCATTTTAATGAGAAAACCATGGTAAATAATGGTGTAAATATTAGTGAAAATATGCTCTTGAGTTAAAAATAAAAATGCCATGAAGTTTGCAGTGAACATACTTCATAATCAAGCATATTTGATTCAAATACTATGATCAGTTGCCCCATTGGTTTGCTAGTCTGTTAACCATCTCACATGGCTATTGAAGTGCTTGGAACCTGTGCAGTATTGGTGGTAGGGAAGTTCATTTCCTTGCTGTGAAGTTTCATTTCTTTACTTTGCAGGTGTTCTTGCACCTGCACAGTAGGTGAAAGTGATTATGTCCATGGTCACAGAGGCTGGATCAAGTTATTAAATGATGTGACAGGGGTAACTATGCCTCCCATAAGGGTGGGCAAAAATGTGCATGCACAAAATAACATTGGTAACATGCACTTATCCAAACACTAAGCAGCAAGACTTGAAAAAAAGTTTACTTCTAGTTTCTGGCTGACTGATTATTTAGTGAGTGATGGGTCACTATTTGCAGACTGATATGTAGCAACAATAGGTCATAAGAACATAAGAGAACCCAATGTTGGATCAGGCCAATGGTCCATCCAGTCCAACACTCTGTGTCACACAGTGGCCAAAAATACCAGGTGCCATCAGGAGGTCCACCAGTGGGGCCAGGACACTAGAAGCACTCCCACTGTTGACCCCCCCAAAACACCAAGAATATAGAGCATCACTTGCCCCAGAGTCCCTATCTGTACCTTGTGGCTAATAACCACCGATGAACCTCTGCTCCATATGCTTATCTAATTCCCCCTTGAAGCCGTCCATGCTTATAGCTGCCACCACCTCCTGTCTTCCATGTCTTAATCAGTCTTTGGGTGAAGAAGTACTTCCTTTTATCTGTTCTAACCCAACCAGTCAGCAACTTCATTGAGTGCCCATGAGTTCTTGTATTGTGAGAAAGGGAGAAAAGTACCTCTTTCTCTACCTGCTCTATCCCATGCATAATCTTATAAACCTCTATCATGTCACCCCTCAGCCATTGTTTTTCCAACCTAAAGAGCCCCAAGCGCTTTAACCTTTCTTCATAGGGAAAGTGTTCCAACCCTTTTATCATTCTAATTGCCCTTTTTCCAAAACTATAATATCCTTTTTGAGATGTGGTGACCAGAACAGTACATAGTATTCCAAATGAGGTCACACCATTGATTTATATAGGGGCATTATGATATTGGCTGATCTGTTTTCAATACCCTTCCTAATAACCCCAGCATAGCATTAGCCTTTTTTATTGCAGTCACACACTCCCTCAACATTTTCAGTGAGTTATCTACTATGACTCCAAGATCTCTCTCTTGGTCAGTCTCTGCCAGTTCAGACCCCATCAACATGTATTTATAGTTAAGATTTTTGGCTCCAATGTGCATCACCTTGCACTTGGCCACATTGAACCCAATTGGCCATGTTGATGCCCACTTGCCCATCCTCAACAGATCCCTTTGGAGTGCCTCACAATTCTCCCTGGTTTTCACCACCCTGAACAACTTTGTGTCATCTGCACATTTAGCCACTTCACTGCTTACTCCCAACTCCAGATCATTAATGAACAAGTTAAAAAGCATTGGATCGAGTACTGATCCCTGTGGTACCCCACTACTTACCACCCTCCACTGAGAAAATTACCCATTTATACTCACTCTCTGTTTCCTATTAATTAGCCAGTTTTTGATCTACAAAAGGACTTGTTCTTTTATCCCATGATTTTTGAGCTTACTTAGAAGCCTTTGATGAGGAAATTTATCAAAAGCTTTCTGAAAGTTAAGGTAAACGATAGCTATTGGGTCTGTAGGGGAAGGGGGAGATATGAAGTAGGACTTCCATTGGGCTCTTCAACAACACACATATATGGAATACTGTTGATTTCTCTGTACTGTAATGTAATGTACTGTACTCTACTTAAAGTGATGCAACAAGCTAGCTCAAACTGCTTGTGAACAGTAAACTGATCAATGGTCAATGCATTCCCTGCCTGCAAGTAATGAACAGGCAGTCAGCAGAATTAGTGGGTGTTCAAGCATCCCTAGTTAGAAGAGGAACAAGAAAAGAGAATATCATTTTATGAGACCTCTTTTCCTGTATTTCAGCTTATCCGAAGATGAATGTGTGAACTAATCACAGGGCAATATATGTTAAAAGCTAAATGTGATGCATTATGCCTTCATCAGTAATAATTACATCAAATATAAACAAAGTGTCCTTTCTAATACACTGGAAAAACAAAAACTATCACATGGCAGGAATGGAATTTCATTCTCACAGTTGTCTTTTTCCTTTGACAGATGTTCTGTCTGTTTACTGCTGCAAGGCAAGCAGAAATAGCTGGTAAATGTTTTTCCATCAATTTAGTTGAAGGCTGGGGAAAGCTTGATCAGTTAACATATGTAGGTCATGCAACTATTAAAGATACAAAGTTTCTGTCCATTAAAAAGATAGCTAATTCATTTGAATTGTACAGTTGATTTTTTTAAAAAAATCAGCCCACTAGAGTAGAAGTTTGCTGGCACACATGGTCAATTTGCTGGCTTACATGGTTAGTGAACTGAGATGGCACCATAATATTCAGTAACATGTACTGGTACCGTTATGCTTGTGTTCTGAATTTTTTTGCTTATAGGGGAGAGAAGAGAGTTGCTGTTGATCAGAACAGAGAATCTGTGCCATATAGGGAATTGTAATACCACAGCTATTGTGAAACTACTGAGACTACATAGCAGTTTATATTCTGGAAAATAGCAAATTTTGTATAACTAAACACTCTGACATCAAATTGTGGCCATTCCCTGTAAACTGAGTTAGTGTAAACTAGATCACAGTTTTTTAGCCTCTGGCTCACACATTTTTGTCTTAGCTCAGGAAGGATGGCTCCAGAGCAAACTAATTTATGCAGTAGCCATTTATTCGAGGTATGAGCTTTTGTGTGCAAAGCACACTTTTTCAGATACAGTGGAATGGGATGTAACGTTCAAACTTATCGACGGGCTGAACAGCAAACTAACATGTAACATGATGAAGATGTTTTAAGCTATGCAAAACCAGAATTAAATAACAAGCTAAGGTTATAAGATCAACAGCTGAGTTGTAAAGCAATAAATACGTCGAAATAAATTTGAGACTCTCCACTCGCTCTCAGAACATGTAGGTCACTTAACAGCATTTTTACTTTCTCTTTTGAGGTGGAAGAAGTGTATGTCAGCCAAACAATCTAATATTCCTGGTATAACATTAAGTATTCTAATATACTATTCTGAAAAAGAAATACACTAAAATACAGAGGATGTATAGTCCCTCTGTATGAGAACACAAATGTGAGGACTAAATGAGTTAACATATTTATTTATTTATTTATTTATTTATTTATTTATTTATTTATTATGAGATTTATACCCTGCCCTCCCTGCAAGGCAGGCTCAGGGCGGCTTCCAATCAACATAAAATACATGAATAAAACATAGTTAAAAATACAACAATTAAACAATACATTACAAATGCAAAATGCAAAAGAAACCAATATTTTTCTTGAGTCTTGAGGAGGTCTTTGTTCCAAGTGTTGTAATAACTTGTAATTCAGCAATTTCCCTTTCCATTTCATTCCTGAAGTTCCTTTGTAATAAAAAAGCTGCCTTGAGATCACCCACTGAATGCCTTGGAAGGCTGAAGTGTTCTCCTACAGGTTTCTCAGTCTTGTGATTCCTGATGTCAGATTTGTTTCCATTTATCCTCTGGGGCAGGGTTTGTCCTGTTTGTCCTATGCAGAGAACCGAAGGGCATCGGTGGCATTTAATGGCATATACAATGTTAGAAGATGAGCAAGTGAATGAGCCTCTGATGGTGTAGTTGATGTTGTTAGGTCCAGTGACTGTATTGTCTGGGTGTATGTGGCAGCAAAGTTGGCATCTGGGTTTATTGCAAGCTCTGGTCCCAGTGTCCATGTTCAAATTAGATGTTGCACAAGAAAGGGGACCTGCGATACTCACGGGGGGGGGAGACAAAAGCTCCACACACAGCAGGAGGAGGAGGCAGCAGCAGGTAAGCCTTCTCTCCCCTGTCCCCAGACACCGGCAGCATGGCCTGAGTGGCTGCCAACCACCGAGCCCGCCAATTCCCCCCTGTCCCCAGTCTCCTCCACCTCCCCTGGCTCCAGTGGCGAGGCCTGAGTGGCTGCCAGCTGCTGAGCCTGCCAATCTCCTCCTTCCCCTTGGCTCCGGCAATCTCCTCCACCCTACTGTTGCCACTGATCACCTCCCCCCCCGCTCCTGTGGTGAGGCCTGAGCGACTTCCAACTGTTGGCCCACCGCACATGCGCTCTTACTTTTTTGGGGATTTAAATATCCCCCTTTATTTTTTACAAGTTTTCAGATTTTTCTGCACACCTGGGGACTGCCCCACATGCGCAGAAAAATCTCCCTGCCCCCCAGGTGCCCCCGATGTGTGGATTTAGATATCCGCATGTAGGGGGCAACTTGGGAATTAGATATATAGATTATTGTGGGTGGGGAGTTGTTTGAGATTGGGAGGCTGTGTGTGCAAGAAAAGGTTTGCCCCCAGTATTTGTGAAAGTGAACTGTCATTATCCAGTAGAGGTTGTAAGTCGTTGATGATGCATTGAACTGTTTTGAGCTGAGAGCTGTACGTGACTACTAGTAGTGTTCTATTATTGTCTCTCTGGGGCCTGTCTTCTAACATGCATTGCATTCAAAATAAAATTCAGTTGTACATCTAAAATGTCAGAATTACAATAATTTAAAATTTTAAAAGCTTGGTATCAATACTTTATAACTCCTGAAACATTTCTAAGAGCCACCTTGGATCTGACTTTCCTAGCTGCAAGTGCGAAAAGCACTACCTTGTGCAAGACCAAGGGATTTGTATCCGACAGGAGAAAGATCAGCTTTTCACTGTCAGATAAATTGTACACTTGGTTTAAAATTCCAGATAGGAATCTACTTCTGAGATCCAAATATAAAGGACAAATCGTTATATAGTGAATTAAATCTTCCACAGAGGTTCCGCATATACAAGTGTGTTGTTCCTGTGGTTTCCTGTGGAATATCTTCCAGACAGCAATTCTGTGGGCATAGACTGAAAATGAAGTCTAGTAAATGTTGCTCTTAAACTGTGAGCTGCAATATCTGTCAAATAGGGTGCTCTTAAATGATCTTTCTTTATCTTTTGGTATCATGGAGCAGTTTTTGACTGAGTTATTAGCATATTATCTAATAGAGCTTCCTCACTGTATACCCATTGACACAGATCCTGAGTGCTTGAGAGGGATCTAAGTAAGTCATCTATCAGTGTGTATCAGGAAATAATATTAATATAGAAAACAGCACAAGTTTTAATCTTTGCTGAATAAATCACAGTAACTGATTTCATTTGGCAGCTGTTGATATTTCATCCTCAATTTCAGAATCACTATGTGGGCTCAAGCCCTGAGTGAGGAGATGCCTATTTCTGCTCTCATTAGGGCTGCAGGCGACTCCTTAGGTGGTACCAATAGCCACCTCAAGAAAAGTATTTGCAGTGTCTCCAAGCTAGACAATGTTTGCTCCTTCCAACCCCAAAGTTCTATCTCATTCAGTATGTGAGGTACAACCTTAGTAATAAAAAGTTTAATGGCTAGGTCTATTAGGAAACCCCTTTTAGTTCAGTAGAATCTCAGAATTACTTCCAATGTCTTAATTGCTGTTGATTTGATGGAAGCTACATGGGCATTCCAATTCAGTGTTTCGCTAAATATTAAACCCAAGTATTTGTAGATCTTACACTGTTCTATTGGGACACCTTGAATATTCCAGACATGTTTTTTGGGGCCTTTAAAAAACAAAACACTACTTTAGTTTTGGAATAATTGATAAGTTTCTTTTCCTTGCAATATTCTCCCAACCTATCTAAAAGTCTCTTTAGGCCAATTCTAATTAAGGAAAATAAGACCATATCATCCGCATACAGCAGTATTGATATCTTCTGTTGACCTAACGTAGGTGGAACAAAATCAGGGCTGCTTAACTTAGAAATGATATCAATTATATATAAGTTGAAGAGTTTAGGAGCCGGCACACATCCCTGCTTTACTCCCTTCCCTGCTGGAATTTCTGTGGATAAAGTGCCTGAGGTACCTACTCTTATCCTTGTATATGTATCTTGGTGAAGCTCTCACAATAGGTATAACAACCTTTTGTCTATTTTTGTCTTCTGCAACTTATCTCAAAGTCTCTCCCTATCGATGAAACTGAAGGCTGATGCCAAGTCGACAAACACTACTTACCGGGCTTTGGTAGGGCCAGACATTGCTGATTTAGCCAATTGATAAAGAGTGTAACAATGGTTTATTGTGCCTAGACCTTTTCTAAATCCTTTTTAGTGGGGATGAATTATCAAGGATCTAGTCTTCTAGCTTCTGGAGAAGGTATTTCCCATATAATTTGGATGCTGTGCCCAAAGACTTATAAGACAATCGTTTTGGGGGTTTGATTTCCCCCCCTTTTTTGTGGATGGGAACTGTTGTATAGTGGGTTAGACGCATAATGAAACCATGGACAACGATGTAGTGATCAGCATGGTTCGCTATTATTCAACACAAGACAAAATTACCTGACCAGGTGACCAACCATATACAAGCTAAGGGGAATGCCCCCTGGTGCCATTGGCGGGTTTGAATTCTCGCCGCCGTTCCCATTGGTCCCCTTTAGCTGGAGCCAGGAGCCCCAGTCCCATTGTTCTCCGGGACTCAACCTCAGGCTCTGTTGCTGATGCCTATAGCGGTCAGCGGACACAACAAGAACTATGATGCTAAGTTTTCAACCGGTGGGAAATATACCTGAGTTACTTATTTGGGTGAATAATTTAACCAGTATTGGGGTCCACCACCCAGCAGAGCCCTAACTAGTACCTTTTATATTTTTGCACCAGGACATCTTTTATCATAGTAGCACCTGAAAGAGTGACAAAATATGTGGCAGGTATGACTTTCAGATACAAAGAAGTAAGCAGTGACTCATGAAAGCTCATACCCTGCCACATATTTTGTTACTCTTTCAGGTGCTTGTGGACTAACACGGCTACCCATCTTGATCTATATTTTATGATGTTTGGTCTGGAGACCAAACATCTTATCATGTCTTTATGAGTTCCTTAGTGGAGATACAAGCTGCAAACCAGAGACAAAACTAATTTATTGTATCTGTATAAACATAGTGAAGTCTAGAAAGTCATTCTGCAGCTACTGTCGATTGAATGGTGCAAAGATGTTGGCTTTGTTTGTAGCACATATTTCTGAGATATGTTGCCGTTGCAACCCAAGGAAGAGATTTTCAGGTTCAGCCCCAAGTACTGCCAAATAAAGGATCTTTATACCAAAGATACAAAAGACCCCTCTGTGGGAAACCCTAAACAGCTTCTGTCATTGTGCTAAACACTATTTTGCTACAGGAATCATAAACCTGTTAGAGTACAGGGTACATACTTAAAAACAAAAAACCCACTGAATTATTATTTGAAGAAAACTGAAACCGGGCTTTTAAAAGAGAGAGAGAAAGGTGTCAGAATGCTCAAGAGGGAAATGAAGTTTTCAGAATGTATACTGAAAGCTCACAAACTTTTAAACATCATTAAAAGAATTTTGTTGAAGAGGTTCTGGAACTCCATTCTGGCACATTCCCCCAGAAAAAAAACCCCTAGATTTAATTATACATAACCTTTCCATGTTTCTGGTTGACCCAAAGCTGTAACTCCAAATAGGAATGTGCAGGTTCCACATGAACATCTTAATATCACTACATAGAGAAGAAATTACTGCTTTGGACATTCCTCAGACATTCGGCACAAGCAGGGAAAGAGCATTGTATTAAGGGAAAGAACACTGTATTGTATAAGTTTTGGACTTAACTGCTAACTCTATGTAACTGTATTTTGTTCATTAGCAGCACTCCTATAATGTGTCTGAAGGAGAGCAAAAACAAAAGTCTGCAAAAAGTAGTTTTGTTTTGCCAACCCCCCCCCCAATTCAGATTTGACAAAATTTGAAACCAAAACAAAACTCTTTTAAATTCAGGGTGGGGTTTTTTTGTTTTGTTTTTTTTACCTTGGGAATTTGAGGGATGTTTTTCACAACAGCACAAGACAGACCAATTTAAGAATGTTCTGGTTGCTCCCATTGACTCCAATGGGACTAAAAAGTGCTTCACTTAGCTTGGATCATGCCATTTAATTTATGGTAGAAATTAAGGTGACTGTATTGAAAAATGTAATGTCTATGTACCTTGATTTTTTTCTCTCTCCAAAATAATTGAATCTAATAGCATCTGCATTTAGAAACATGAAAAAGCAATTAGAAGAAGGTAGATGATATATAAACAAATTCAACTAACATTTCATATATATATATATATATATATATATATATATGAAATGTTAGTTGAATTTGTTTATGACCTTCTCCCTCCTAATCCTTTTCAGGTCCTCTCAGTTTACAATATTAAGAATGCAAGACTGTAAACACTGTCTTGCTGTGTTAGACCAAGGGCCTATTAAGTGTAGCATTCTCTCTCCAACAGCAGCCAAGTCAATGCCTCTGGGAAACTCACAAGCACAACACAAAAGGTGATGTTTGTCTTCTGTTGTTTGCCCCCAGCATCTGTGCATGCTGCATATCTGGGTTGTTGTGGGAATAGACAGCTTATTGCCTTTGCAAGTTAGGATTTGAGGAACATTGGATCTGATAGCAAGAGATGGGATGACATGATCATTTTCATTTGTATCAGATAATTTTCTTTGATATTTGATTGTTTGTCCAGATGGGGGTCACGGCTTCATATGTAAAACAACAAACCTTGTTGGAAGTGTGGATAAGTATCTTCAGGGAGGGGAACAACTCATTCTGTCGACTCCCTTTGGGCATGCTTCTATTACTGGAAATAACAATATGCATGGTCTTCTGCCCAACTGATTGTGCCGCGGCAGACCTTCTCTTGCCAAAAGAGCAAAGATCAGTAGTGTTGAAAGAGACCAATATCTCTGGGTTTTTTTTAAAACTGCTGCAGCAATTTGTTTGCCAGAATTTACAGTCTGTA
The DNA here is from genome assembly GCA_029375565.1 of Gekko gecko. Classification (NCBI taxonomy): domain Eukaryota; kingdom Metazoa; phylum Chordata; class Lepidosauria; order Squamata; family Gekkonidae; genus Gekko; species Gekko gecko. The sequence continues at coordinate 134,561,956 of JAPDNY010000003.1, read as the reverse complement.
TAATTGTAATTGTATTGATCTTTTCCAAACACATATTTCCTTCTAGAGATTAGAGTGTGGATGAGATCTGACAGTAAGGCACAGAATGATTTCAGTGAAGGTATGGATTCATTCTGTTCATTTGATTATAGGTCTCATTTCCACCCTTCCTCAAGCCACAGAATCTTTCTGGGTACTTTGCTCCTCTGCTTTTGCAGCATTCTCACAATTTCTGCTTTGAGCCAATTCTGGAGCTGTACCTACTTAATGGAGTTTCAGTTTTAGACAGACTGGCTGTCACAAGTTAAGAAGACTAGACCCTCTTACTTCCTGTCCATGAACAATGAAGCATGGAGCGTAAGTTATTGACTCTTTTTGGTGTTTAATTTCAAGGACTACTGTTTTATTCCTCCCTATCTTCTTCTTCCAAAAGTTCAGATTAATATGATTCCTTTATATTTTTGAAGTTGTTTTTAATGTTTATGTTTTTCAACATCTGGTTTAAGATGTCTTTTAAAAAACTGATCAAAGTTATGTCCCTTTATATGAACTGCTAAAAAAAAAAAATCTGCTGCTCAGAGTTGTGAATCAGCTAGAATTCTCTTGTATTATTTTAGATACTCTTCTTATAGCAAATGAGATGAAGGCCTCAGAAGACTATAACTCTGCTTAGGAGTGCATTGTTTATAACTTCTTTGTAAATTAATGAGGATTTCTATTTGTTTATCTATTCACTTAATTTATACTCAATTTTTCTCCTCAATGGGAACTTGGAGTGGCTTCTAACATACACACAAACACACACACACACACTATTTTATTTACACAACTGCCCGTGAGAGTGTTTAGGCAAAGACTGGCCCAGTGTCAGCAAGCTTTCATGGCTGAGTGGGGATTCAAACCTGAGCCTCCCAGACCGTAGTCCAATCCTCTAATTATTGGTCCACATCTTTCTTCTCTTCTAGATGCCTGTAGGATTATGTCAAACTTTTCTTTCTTATCCCAGAATGAATGCTTGCATGCAATTCATCTTTTTTAATTAAAGAAATAAAATAATACATTTCATTTTTGGTACAAATAGTTTTTGTTTCCAATTAATATCTTATTAAGAGTGTGTGTGTGTGATATATACACACATACACATATTTTGAACATATCTTTTAAACAAAATGCATTTCTTGTATCCAAAAGTCAAACAAAAATTGAAGACATATCAATTACTTTTATTCTAAAATCCCCATCATCTTTATCTTATTCCCTTTCCTTACCTATTTCACCAAACCACCGTACAACTTCCCCTAGTTCATAGTATAATCCTTATTACATTATTTCATTAAATTTTCAATTACATTTTCAAAAAGAAAGAAGGCACAAATGGTTTTAAATTGAGTAAGGTGACCTGGTTTATCTGCTAGGTATTGTTCTTGCTTTGCACAAATAAACACATACCTTCTCCCTCACTTCAGCTGGGAGGGGTTACTTCATGTAGGCTCCATGGATACTTCAGAACCATTATAGGGCATCTCTAATGAATCAGTGCTCATTAAAAACCATCAGCCAACCATTCTGAGCCATTAATATAACAACAGCATGGATAACTAACAGTCCCAGCAATACAGATCACAACAGTACACCTGGTATGAGCACTAGAGAAAAAAGCAAGGGGCATAATAACATCCTAACCCACAAAAGAAAGGACAAAGACATCGTAGGATTATTTTTATAGACAACAAATACAAGGACAATGAAATACAATAGCAAGAACAAGAGGTTACAATAAATTTACAAACAAACAAGCTTGGCTGTAATTTCTTTGTAGCATATTACACAATAGACCTTTTGAAACACCATGGTCACCACAGTTCTGGTCACCAACTCACTGCACCTCAAAAAAGATATTATAGCATTGGAATAAGTATGGAAAAGAGCAACCAAGGAGATGAAGGAGATGAAACACCCCTATGAAGAAAGGTTAAAGAGGTTAGGCTCTTCAGCTTGGAGAAATTACAGTTGAGGGAGAAATTACAGATAGAGGGTTACAAAATTATGCATGGGATAGAGAAGGTAGAGAAAGAAGTATTTTTCTCCCTTTATCACAAGACAAGAACTCATTGGTGCTCAATAAAATTAATGAGCACTAAACTTAGAACAGATAAAAGGCAGTATTTCTTCACCCAAAGAGTAATTAATGGCCCAGGACAGACTGGCAATTTGCCCCGGTATCGAGTCGCGGCAAAAAAAACCCGGAGTAAACGATACCGGGTTTTCCCGTCCACACAGCGGGGGCCTCTGCCGGAAGATACTGGACAGAGGCGCGCGGGAGCGTTCAGACTGCCGCGCCGGGGCGCCGCTATATTCACTGGTTCCCCATTATTTCGGCTGTGGGCGTATGTGCGCATGAGCGCTTGAGCGCTCATGCGCATAAGCACATTTTGGCGATTTTTTTTTTGCCCTGCAACGGCGGCATCACATTGGGCAGTGGAGCAGAGCGCAGCCAATCACACCGCTGCTGCCTCATGCCCAACGCGGGTTGCTCCCGGCTTTTCGGCTGCGCGTTCAGACTCCCGGAAGCGGAGAAACGCGCGACAAACGCAGGCTTTCAAGATTTGCGTCGGCTTTTATCAGGTGTTTTTTAATCCGGCAGTGAAGCGCGAGAGCACCGGTAGGCTACGGGTGGGGGACGCCAGGCAGATGTGCCTGTGTGAACATTCCATTTAATCCGATATTGAGTCGTTGTCAGCCCGGGTCCCATCCCGCGGCAAATTGCCAGTCTGTCCTCGGCCAATATGTGGAATTCACTGCTGCAAGAAGTGGTAGCTTCAAGACGGGATTGGATAAACATATGGAGCAGAGGTGCATCAGTAGCTATTAGCCAAAGGTATAAATGGACACTAGATCTAGGGAAGTTATGCATTTTTGGTGCTGGGAGGGCAACACTGGGAGGGTTTCTGGAATTGTGGATCTGCTGGTAGACCTCCTGATGGCACCTGGGTTTTGGTCACTGTATGACAGAGAGTGTTGGACTGAATGGGCCATTGGCCTGATTCAGCATGGTTTTCCTTATGTTCTTATGTAAATTGAACTGATGAACATGAGAATTTCTTTTGCATCTTTTATCTATATACAAAGTCTCAACTGTCTTGAAGAACTTGGTGGAAAATTAGATATCTATTCAATATGGTTGCCAATTGGTTCTCATGTTGTTTTGAACTCTGGATATCAAGTAACAATGGAGGAATGAGTTAGCTATGATAAAACTAACAAATTTATTGTGGCATAAATTCTCATGAGTCACAGCTCCCCTTTAAGTATATTCAGTATGCCTGATGGAATGAAATCCTATGCCACAATAAATCCATTCATCTTTAAAGTACCACAAGACCAATGGCAAAATAAAAATGGTGATTCTTTCTTTGCAAAACAGGATTTAACTTTGCTGTATACAAAATGTAATACATTCTAAAGTATATAGTACATAGAAGGATTTGTAAGCTAAGCTTTCCCATGCCTTTCATAAAGTTAATAATTTATATAACCCCTGAAAGATTTCAGTGTATCAGGACTGCTTTCAGATCTCAGGACCATACTGAAATCCAGCATGAGGCTCACATTTTTTTCACATACGTGTAATAAAATACGTTTTTCTTTCTGTCATACCTTATACTTTTTGTTGTTCTTTTTAAAAAAGCAATAAGACACATCAACCATAACAAAGTGTTGTAGAAATATAATACATTATAAACATACGGCCCCTAAAGATAGATTTCAAAAAATCCTTTTCATATATTGACTATTGTGTGATAAATGACTTATCTCCATATTTATAAGCATTGTTTGTTCCACTGTATAACAAGGGATATTAAAAATTTCAAATGATCAGGTCATAACGTAACTGAAGTATTATTACATAAGAAATACGATTGTGTGGCTTCGTCTGAGATACACCCTTCATAAGTTTGTATATTGCTTTTGGTTATGATGTCCACAATCAAAAGGTTACAGTAAAAATCAGGACAATCACTCCATTGTACTGTAGTTTTATTTCAGCCATTTAAAATATTCCTATGATATGCTTATAACTTCCCAATGTATTTCTCAATAAATGCAGCACAACAAACTGCAGGCACTAGTCAGGGTATATTTAAGATGTTAACAGTTAATTTACACTGCCATAACCTTGACTGGCAATTTCTATGGCTTTCCCCACAGAATGTTAAGTATCTCCCTGGAAGCTATTTAGTACTTATGTAGATGCAAATGAAGTAGAGGGTAATGCTGAAAGAACAAGTAAGAGAGAGATTTCTTTGATAAGTCCTATTAATGAGGAAAATGTGTTATTTTTTGTTTACTTGTCTTTGCTCTCTCACAGTAGGAATGAGCTGCTTCTCACACTGCACAATTATTAAGAATCTAGCGAAATTTCTTTTTGTAACTTGAGTCTACCAAGGAAATAAGGTTTATGCCTTGTTAATTATATGTTGCAAGATACTATTAGTGCCAAAATGTGATACAATAAAATAATATAATCATGATTTTACTAGGGATTTGAAAAATCTGTATTTCTATGTTGGAAGCAGCCACTGTAAGTCAAAACCAAATAATAATTTTAAAACTGCCCAAGTAACACAAATCCAAGAACAAGTCTTTAAATTCTCCAGAATGCATCAGGTGTTTGAGATTGTGATCTTGTCTACTACATTCTATGTAGAACATAGTACAGATTTGAATAGATAAAATGTTTCTGGGTGGATCTAGTATCTGGTTGCACCTTTAGTTTTTCAGCAAGATGTTTACATTCAAAAGAATGTACGCTTTCTCAATACAGGTGAGATGTTGCATATTATCCACAATATGCTTAACTGCACATCATAACATAACATAAATATTTATTACGGTCAGAGACCCATCAAACAGCATACAGGCTCAGAATACAGACCTGGGTTACCAACATTATGGGGGAGAAATGTCGTAAGAAGAATTAAAGAGGTGCTTGCGCTTTGAGAATGCAATAAAAAGAAATTTGGCAACCTTCCTTGAAATTTCAATGGATTTGTCCTCCAATAGGTATTTCAACATAAGTTCCTCGGAGTGGATTACTAGTTGTCCTTGGCACCTAAATGACCTTAATACAGGTGTAATCAAAAGAGCTCTTTCTTTGGCATAGTAAGCACAATGAAATAAAATATGAGGAAGGGTCTCAATTGACTCGGAGGGCATGAGCAAAGTGTCAAATGCCTGGGAATGCGTTGGAATCTTCCAAAAAGAACTGCTGATGGAAAAGTGTCAAATCTGGCTCTGGAAAAAGCCCACCTGTGGTTTGGATTAGAGATATTAGCTAGATATGGAGAAGCGGTCATATAGTTTTTAGTAGAATTCAGAGATTTGTAAGGAGACGGGAGTACAGTGTGAGACTTTTGCAGCTCAATATCTCTGAGGCGTTGGTAAATAATAGATTTTGCCCTGACATAGCCGCTCTCCAGAAGTTGGTGCGGGTCTAATCCTAAAGTTCTCAATTTAGTAATAGCTCTGGAGGACCATGGAGCTGCGGTGGCTCAAGTGGTTAAGACGCTGAACTGCAGGCTGTGGAAGGTCAGTAGTTCAGCAGTTCAAGACCCGGGTGCCGCATGACAGGGTGAGCTCCTGTCTCTAGTTCCAGCTCCTGCCAACCTAGCAGTTCGAAAGCAAGAAATTGCAAGTAGATAAATAGGTACCACTTCGGTGGGAAGGTAACAGCATTCCATGCACCTTGGTGTTTAGTCATGCCGGCCACGACCACGGAAACGTCTTTGGACAGCACTGGCTCTTCGGCTTTGAAACGGAGATGAGCACCACAACCCTAGAGCCAGATTCGACTGGCTTTCGAGCAAGGGAACCTTTACCTTTACCTTTACCTTTACTGGAGGACCACTGGGGGTAAGGAGATGCAGCCAACAGCACTGGAATTAACCCAACAGGAGTAAGGTGAGCTTTCAGCCAGAAGCAGAAAGAGTGCAGTGCAGCCATATGTCCAGTTTGACTGTGCTGAGGCCGGCTTCTTGTCTCAAAATGCCATTAGTAGTACATCTTGGGGTATTGAATAATGATCTCAGGAATTTTGATTGGACCAGTTCTAGCACCTGAAAATTTGTAGATCTCATCTCATTTGGGCTAGAACTTTAGCAGAAAAGAGTTACAGGGCAGCTGGAATGAAGTGTGCACCATCCTTTCTATAGAATCTTAACTGCGCATCATACTCCCTGTGGAGAAATGCATGTTTCTTTGGAGCTTTGAACCTTCACCTCAAGTTTTAAAAAGCTTTCTCTGTCTTGGCACTGTACAAGTGGGGTGGAGGAATCAGTTACTTACCAGCTTCACCCACCAAACTTTTAGATACACAAATGTTAGACCTGCAAGATAAAATGTGATAGTTGTCACACTCCCCACTCCCAGCTAGACAGGTGATTCCTAGCAGTGAACAGAGATTTGGAGTACTTAAGATGCCAAAAAGATCCTGGAGACTTCATAAGAAGCTTCTTTGACCTGATGGGAAAAGAAGTAGAGATGACAAAACTCTTGGGAGCAAGAAGGATGGTCTTTTTGTACTGATTCCATTAGGCAGGCAGAACCCTTACCTGAGATCTGTAGGAGGCAGCCATTGCCATATGCTGGCCAGCACACTTAAGCAGAGGCTTTAAGGTATTGAGAGCCCTATATAATAGCTGTACCCTTGTAAGCTAAGGAGCTTTTCTTATTCAAAGATCCACTAGGGCATGTATAGTGGAAGGGGCAGAGAGTTCGCATTTTACTCTTTTTGTTTGGATCCCTTGCTCGATCTGGTGCTGTGCTGAGAGTGTGCACTTGGACATTTTCTTTTTAATAAATGCTTTATAACTGTAAATGCTGAAAACAGTTCTCTGTACCACCTTAGACTGCCATCATTCCTGGCACACTGTTTTACAAAAGGAGTGCCAGAAAGAGGGGGGAACAGTTAGTTGGTGAAAGGCTACTCTCTCAGTGGTGCACAAGGCAGTAAACTGTTCCTGAGGTAACCGGACTCTGGATAACAGGACACACAGAGGCAAGGCCTCAGAATGGGGCAAGAAAGCTTGGAGTCCTGGCCTTCTCAGTGTGCAATTGCTACAAAGGACAGATGGTGGCAGCAATCAAGCAGAGAGAGAAAAACCTCCAGGTGTTTGGAAAAAAAGGTGGGTGGCATGTACTGGGTGGAGACCTTGGGCAGCCACTGGGGCCCAGACACCTTGGAAGTCACAGTGGAATAGGGCTTGTAGGTCAGAATAGGACTGTTTGGCTACACTCTCCTTTCAAAAGCACAGTTCTTTTTCTAAGCAATGTGATATGGCTGTGAATTATATTTACATATACTCTTATTCATCTGGTTGTAACTTTTTTCACAGATCAGACAGTTTTTTTAAAAAAATAATGCTTATCCTGGATTCTTTCCCACAACTCTAAATATGTACATTTTTCATTAGAAAATAGAATTGTAGAATACCTATCTTCTATGGATCAATTGAGGTTGAGTACTTATTTAGGAAAAAATCTGAATGTTTTATGAACAAATCAATATCAAAAGGTATGCACTCAGTAAAAATTCTGCAAACATCACAGAAAAAGGACAGACAAATGTTGATGGAATAAGTAGCAACAAATATTTTGTCGTATCCTATAATATAATACCTTTGGTGATAATTAAAGGTAGTTTATTTTATTTGTATCTGCTTCTTACTCTTATATTTCTGGATTTAAAAAGAAGTATAACAGAATCATTTCAAAGAGCAGACCCATCTTTTTATACCTGTTCTTCTTAGAGTGTAATCCCCTGAAGAAAAGCAGACTATACTTCAGGTATAAGCTAAATCAATAAGCTCTTTGAAGGGCCATTGGGTTACCTAGTCTCTATTCATTTTCTATGTAGCAAACTGCACCTTGTGGTAAACAGAGGTGCTGTCTTAAATGGCTTCATAAAAAAGGTTGTCAGTTGGTCACTTTGATGGTAGACACTCCAGTCAATTTGGGAGCAAGGATTCCTCAGGTTTACAGTGTCATCATTAGGTGCTCAGTTCAGTTGGCTTTCAGACAATCTGTGAAATATATCCCTAAGTACTGTTTTAGAAAACCACAGAATACCTACTTTGTCTATTTAATTCATTTATACCCTGCTTCTCTCCCCAGGGGGACCCAAAGCATCTTAACTTATTCTCCTTTCTGAAGGTCACCTAGCAAGTTTCTGTGGCAGAGTGGAGATTTGAATCTGGGTCTCCCCGATCCTAGTCCAACATTCTAAACACTACACTATGCTACCTAAATTCTCATTTTGGTTAGAGATGCTTGAATGATCCCCAGTTTGGCTCACATCCTGTACATTGGTCACAAACAGGGAGCTGATATTTCAAGTATTGGTTCAACTGTTGATCAACACATGAGGTTGTGTGGCAGCATGCTTCACCCTATTCCTTCATAACCATGTAATACAACTGGCTTTTTGTTTGTGCATATTCTCACACAACCCAGTTGAGTTCTACTAACCCTCCTTCCTGTCTTTGCTGCATCACTGTTCTGCTCAGCAGCTACTTAAATAGACAATTAAATCAGTAAAAAAGTCATATAAGTCTGTCACAAATAAATGCTGTGTTCTAATAGAAGTCTATCCTTTGATGTTCATGAAAGTATAGGTGTTAACCTTTTGGGTGTTAATTGCTAAGGCTGTAAGCTAATGCAGTAAAGTTTATGACTGACAGACTGATTGATTGAACATTTGGTATTAACTGATAAGAACTGGTTTGACCAGCACCATCTTTGTGAGTGCAGTTTTTCAAAAACCTGATGCCAACTTGTTTGAAAGGTGTTTGTGGCAAAGTGTGTACACGGTAAAAATGGTTTCAATTCTCTATCATAATTTAAGATAGTATCAGTTTAAAGGATACCTGGAAATGCTGTTGTCATCGCATGAAGTTTCATTGAGTTCCATTTCCATTTTCATTAAGATTGGATCAGATGTCTGCCCATTATTTTTCATGCAAGAATAGTATCACATTTTCCTGACCAGATCTTTTTTCACCAAATATCAGGGAACTTCGTCCACCTTCTCTTTCAAAAAATCCCAATTTTCAAGAGAATTTCAAGAGAATATATATATATTCAAGAGAATATTCTATATATATTCTGTCTCTCTATATAAACTAAAAATATTAGTTTATATATATAAAAAAAGTTTTGTGTGCACGTAAAGGAGTCCAACCAGAAGGTTCGTAGCTCAGCAGTTCGAGACCCTAGTGCTGTGTGATGGAGTGAGCTCCTATCTCTGGCCCCAGCTCCTACCAACCTAGCAAGAAACTGCAAGTAGATAAATAGGTACCACTTCCTACCACTGTGCAGCCTCACTGGGTCTTCCTGCTTCTGCAGCCTACTTCTCAAACTTCTTGCAGAAGCAGGAAGACCTGGCCAGGCCGCCTATCTCCTCCCCTTCCTGCAGGGGCTAGGAATATCCATGGGAGGTGTTGCTCTCACGTGCCCCCCATGGTTATGGGCCTGGTCTTGCTCCTTGCTGCTGTCTAACAGCAGCCACCCAATGAAAGCCATTGTGGTATATCTGTTAGAGCTTCTGAGTACAGTCTGGAAGACTGAGGTTTGAATCCGCATCTTACTGTGAAAGCTCACTGGATGATTTTGGACCGGTCACATACTTGCAACCTAATCTACTTCATAGGGTTGTCGTGTGGATAAAAAGGAGCAGAGGAGCAAAATGTATGCTGCTTTTGTCCCCATTGCAGAGAAAGGCAGGGTATAAATGAAGTAAATAATAAATATAGCTGAAAATGGGAGGCAGATAAATGTAGGTTGGTGAATGACTGAGAAGGAGAGAATGGGGTAGGGAACTGTGGCACCACACAATTGGTCTACAGTTTTCCTATGTAGAGGAAAGGGGGAGGGAGAGGAAAAGCTTAAAACAGAGGACTAGATAAAGGTAGGTTGGTTGTTGGGTGGGAAGGAGATAGGGTTGCCAAATCCAGGTTAGGAAATTCCTGAAGATTTGGGGGTGGAGCCTGGGGAGGGACCGCAGAAGGGTACAATGCCATAGACTGCACCCTCCAAACAGCCATTTTCTCCAAGGGAACTAGAGTTGCCAATCTCCAGGTGGGGACTGGAGATCACCCAAAATTACAACTGCCCTCCAGATGACAGAGATCAGTTCCCCTGGAGAAAATGGTGGCTTTGGAGGGCGGACTCTGTGGCATTATACCCTACTGAGGTTGCTTCCCTCCCTGAACCTCATCCTCCCAAGGTTCCAGGAATTTCCCAATCTGGAGCTGGCAACCCTAAGGGCAACTGATCTTTGTAGTAGGGAGATTCATTGTGATTCCTGTTGCTGTGCAGGGCGGAGGAAGCAAGGAGAAAAAGAAAGAGAGAGAAATGTGGTAGGGAGACACAAAGAGGAAGTGACAGCATGGAGGAGAGAGAGTAAGAAAAGAGGTGGCAGGAGAGAGAAAGAGTATGAGAAAAGTAGGGGGAGAGGGGAGGAAGCAGAGGTTGGGGGAGAATGGGTCCCCACTTGTTATATGTCTATTTCCCAAACTAACCTTAGATTGTATGATGCTCATAATCTGCAAAAAAAAGGAGCCTGGGCAGACAGCAGGTTTGAAGAAATTTGTGAAATTTAAGAAACAATTTTAAAAATCACACAGCTCAAAACATTGCCTTGCTACCACACAGCTTTGGCAACTTGCCTTCACATTTCCTTCACATTTGTGTGAGAGTCAGCCACTGATGTTTGTTCAGCATATTCCATCTGCCCAATTTCTGTTTCCAAGGCCTCTTTTTTCAGGGCAGTCTTCTGCTCCATCAGACACTTAAGCATGGCATTGGAGGAATTCCAGCAAGTGATAGTATCAGTGATCAGGCAGTGCTGTGCTATGCCAACCAGTGCATCCAGTGACTCCCTCAAGTATAACTGATCCAATCCAATGCTGAGTAAATTGGATGGCTTTTAGGCTCCGCAGCATCCGACTGCATGCCCCTATTGGCGGCTGTTCAGCACAAATTGAATAGGCTTGGTGATTGCCTCATGTCTGATCAGTGCTTTCAAATGTACTAAGTTTGACTGCTCAACACATTTGTGGTGAAATTCACAAATTTGGGTCCTCTTTGTGTGAGAATCACAACATTTTGTGGTGGGTCAACATCTTACGGAAAAAAGAAATCTGGGGAGGAATTGATTGCAAGCAATTACTATTTATTCATTACTTTACATCCAGTTTTTCATTGGGGGATCTAGATGAAGTTAAATTTTCTCTGTAGGTGAGGCTAAAAGCCTAGGGAATCTCTTGGATAAGCAAGTCAAGTGCTGTTGCTAGGAGTGCCTTCTTAATTACATTTGGCTCATAAACTAGCTCCTTATTTAAACTCTGCTGATCTCGCCATGCTGATCCAAGCTGCTGTAATCTCCAGATTGAAATTCATTCTACATGAGGCTGCCTTTGAAGATGTCTTGGAAACATCAATTGTTGTAAAATGCAGCTGTGAGACTCCTGTCTGGAGTCAGCAGCTTGGCACATACAACACCAGTGCTATGTCAACTGCATTGGCTGCCGGTTTTTTTCTTGGCCCAATTCAAAGTGCTTGCTATCACCTTTATGTTCCGTGGCCCTTTATGACTGTGTAACTGCATCTCTCAGTATATGCCTGCATGCCAGATTCATTCCACAGACAGCCTTTTCCTGCTGGTACCCTCATCTAAAATTGACAGATTGGGAACAGTTAGGTCATGGGCATTCTCTGTGGTAGGTCCATTCTCTTGCCCCTCACAGGCAGTCTCTAAGACTGTTTTCTTCCCGAGGGCATTTAGTACAGACAGACTAGTTTGGGCTGTGTTTTAACTGTGTAGTAATTGTATACTGGTTGTATTTTGATACTGGATGCTTATAATTGTGTCCTGAACATTTTTTACTATTCTGTTCGAAACCATGAGCTTGTGGAGATAAGATTGGGTATAAATAGTTTAAATAAATTAAACAATTAAAAAAAAAAACAATTTTACAACATCTTTAAATGAACTGTTGCACAGACTATTCACAGAGTACTAATTAGTTTAGCTTTACTAATGGGAAAAGACCACCCTAATAATTTTCTACATCCAAACAGGCATCTCTATATAATAATCCTTTTAGCATATTGGCTGTTTCCAGCTCTCCCATTGGCTGTGCAATGCACTCCATCAGCCGTTGGCCCATCAGCTGCCATTCAAGAGTACTCGTGTACCATTGGCTGGGGGCTGGGTCTGCTCCTCTTCCCCGCTCACTCCCACATCAGCCTCTGTTCCCTGTCAGAATAACTGGCAAATGGCTGTCTCTCCTGCTTGGCTCCTCTGTGGGACTATCTTTTCCCTCAGTGGCTGTTGGTAGGCAACCAAGGTTGGTTCTCTCAGTAAAAAGACAGTGGAAGGAAACCCTTTCCAGGCCTTTGTGAGGAACTCATTGGGGCCAGTCCTGACTAGGGTTGCCAGCTCCAGGTTGGAAAATACCTGGATATTCTGTGTCTAAGGAAGCCAGTCTAAGGAAGCCAGAGGGGAGAGGAGAGGCTTCAGCTGAACAGAATGCCATAGAGCCCACCTTCCAAAGCAGTTATTTTCTTCAGAGGGGAAGAGATTTGTTGTCTGAAGTTCAGTTGTGATACCTGGCAATCTTCAGGCTCCACCTGGAGGTTAGCTACACTAGGTGAAGCAGTTATCACTTCAGAGCAGGGTCTGCCAGACTCAGGTTCTTCCTGTGGAAGCTGTGATTTCAGAGCAGTCACAGACTTTCTTGTAACCCCCACCCACTGCCAGCTTGGCCACTTTCCTGTCAGAATGAATTGTGAAAATGGCTCTTTCCTGCTTGGCTCTGCCATCATGACTGGCTACTGGGGTGGGCCAGTGGCTGTCAAACCATTCTCTTCAACCCTCTGCTGTGCGGCTGACTTTCCCCTTTGATTGCCAATCTCCAGGTGGGACCTGGAGATCTCCCACAGTTACAATTGATCTCCAGATGACAGAGATCACTTCCCCTGGAGAAAATGGCTGTTTTGGAGGGTATACCCTATGGCATTATACCCTGCTGAGTCCTTCCCCTCCCCAAATGCTGCCCTCCACAGGATCTGCTCCCCAAATCTCCAGATATTTCCCTACACAGAGCTGGCAACCCTACTTTTTCCTCAGCGCCTGTTGCTAGACAACAAAGCTTAGTTCTGTCAGTAAAAGCTGGGGGAGGAGACCCTTTCTATGCCTATTTTGGCCTTTGGGAAAAAACTATGCCTATTTTGGCCTTTGGGAGAAAACTCATTGGGGCCAATCCTGACTCATTGGGGCTACAAGTTGGGAAATTCCTGGAGATTTTCTGGTAGAGTCTACAGATGCCAGGGTTTGGGGAGAGGAAAGGCCTCAGCTGAACAGAATGCCATCAAGCCCACTCTCCAAAGCAGTTATTTTCTCGGGGCGGGGGAGAGAGATCTGTTGTCTGGAATTCAGTTGTGATACCTGGCAATCTTCAGGCTCCACCTGGAGGTTGGCTACCCTAGGTGTAGCAGTCAGCACTTCAGAGCAGGGTCTGCTAGATCCAGGTTCTTGCTGTGGAAGCTGAGTGGGTGATTTTGGACCAGTCACAGACTTTCAGCCTAACCTACCTCACAGGGTTGTTGTACAAGTCAGAAAGGGGAGAGGAGAATTATGTAAGCTGCTTTGGTCCCCATTGCAGAGAAAGACTGCATTTTCCTCCTTTGGAACCATTGTTGCCAATCTCTAGGTGAGGACTCAGAATTACAACTGCTCTCCAGGAGGGAGGGCAGAAGTTAGCTGAAGTCAGAGGGGCAGATAACAGTAGGTTGATGATTAGCTGGGAAGGAGATGGGGTTGCCAACTCCAGGTTGGAAAATTCCTGGGAATTTGAGGGGTGTAACTTGGAGTGGGTAGAATTTGAAGAGGGGTTGGACCTCAGACAAGTACAATGCCATAGACTCCACCCTCCAAACCAGCCATTTCCTCTTGGGGTACCATTGTTGCTAATCTCCAGGTGAGGGATGGAGATCACTTAGAATTACAACTGCTCTTTAGGTAGCAGAGATCAGTTCCTCTGGAGAAAATGGTGGACTCTGTGTTATTATACCCTGCTGCAGTTGCCACAGCAAATTGATACTGAGTTCCTAAGGCAGGAGTACTCTCCCAGAGCCTCTTTCTAGAGTCCGTTGTATTTATTTCCACAATGGGCCTTATCCCTAGTAGTTAATAATGCTAGTCACAAAGCAGTGCTGGCAACCTTCACAGGACTCCCTGTACAGTTTTATGTATGTACACTCAGAACTAAATCCACTATGTTCAGGGGGCTTACTTCCAGACAAGCATACATAGGATTAAGGATACACAGTCAGATATTGTTGACCTGATATAATGCACAAAATTTCCAGTATCAAGTCAGAACAGGCAATATCCGATAGCGCAAAAGGCACTCCTGGATATTCACCATTTTGATATTTCACTTTTCATAAATATTGAAATTGAGAGTTGTATCTGGGAGGAAGGAGTGGCTAGGGAGAATGAAGTATGCCCCAGATATCCCATGGTGCATCAGCCCTTGAAACACCTTTTAAAATGTAAAGGGCCACTTTTTCAGTGGGCAGAGCTTGAAGACCATGTCTACTGCCCATTGAAACAGTGGCCTTTTTAGCAGTTGCAGTTCAGGCTCAAAATTGTTTTCATTCCCCTTAGTAATTTAGGAAATTGTATGATTATTGTTTTACTTTGGGAGGGGGGAGTATTGACCCTGGAGGTCCCTTCCAACTCTATGATTCTATATTATTCAGATATCCTGACACAGCTTTCAAATACAGTAACAATACGCCTCATAGTTAATGTAAATGATCATCAATGCCCTTCCTGAATTTTTGATAGAGTAATAAAACAATAATTTTTGAAATATACATCCCTAGTAAGGATACTTGAACACCCTCCTGTTCACCTTCAGTAGAGACCAGGGAGCTGAGTGTTCGAAGGGCTAATTGTTTGTACATCTAGGTTCAGCTCTAACAAGGAACTTTGTAGGCATCCAGGGAGAAGGCTTGTGAGGAGATGAGAAGATGACAGCTCTTCAGTCTTCCCCCTCAGTTTCTCCCGTAGTCTCTGCCTTGTAAGTACACAGGAGATTCTTAGTAGGGAGAACATAAGCGGCTTGCTCCTGTTCTGCTCCCAGCTGGAAGGCGGAGAACATTAGTGATCAACTAATCATCACCACTTGGCTTGGGGTGAGGAGATAACAAGCTGGCTGCTTCTTTCCCTCCCCAACCTCACCAGGGAACAAAAGCTACTGGTTTTTCTCACCTTCCCACTCAAAGTTGGGGAGATGAAAGGCAGATCACTTCTCTTCCCTTCAAGTTGGGAAGACAGAGAAAAGCAATCACCTCCTTATCTCCCCTTGCAAACAGGAAGAAAAGGATTGCTTCTCTAACCTCCCTTACAAGTGGGGGGGGGAGAGAACAGTGATCCCTTCTTTATCTCCCTGCTTGCAAGGGGGAAGATAACAAGTCTATCCATTTTCTCTCCCTCCAGTTTTGGGGGAAACAGAGAAGAAGTGAACAGCTTTTTATCTCCCTGCTTGTAAGGGGGAAATAAGAAACTAGTCACTCCCCCCCCCTCAGGCTGGAGGAAAAGAAATAAAAGTGATTGGCTTTTTTTGGTCTGAGCCTGCGTTGGAGAAGCCAATCACTTATCTTCCCTCCACTTCAAGTTGGGAAGTGATCTACTTCTCATCTCATCCTTACAAGCAGGGAGAGAAGCACATAGTTTCTGTTTCATTTCCAAAGGCGGAGGGGGATATCAGCTTTTCCATTTTATCTATTCATACGTGCACAGCAGGGCTCAGGGCTCTTTGTCACCCTGCCTCTCTGCTCACATGGAGGAAAGGGCCTTTGCTACTAAGTGCTTTGACTGAGTGAGGACCCACATTTTGTACCCTCCTGATTGTGAACTTCTTTCACCTGGTGGAGTTTGGGTGTTAGGTGAACTCAGGGCTCCGAGTCATCCTGTCTCCTGGCTCACATAGAGTGGTGGGCCCTGATTAATGGGTGGCTTGCCTGATCAAGGACCCATATTTTATTCCCTCCTGACTGTGAACTCCTGTCCCCTGCTAGAGTTTGGGTGTTAGGTGGATGCATGGCTCATGGCCATGCAAGAGAGGTCAGGCCAGTTGACAGCTTTGTGTGACCAGTACTCCAGGGGATTGGCATAAGTGAGATCAGGGGATTTGGTGAGGTACTCCCTCACCATCACTTCTGCCAAATCCTCTACCTTGCATGCCTGGCATCCTTGGCACTGTTGACTTTCTAGCTCACTACTGACAACCAATAGTGAAGCTTCTCTCTGGTTGGTCCCTTTGAGGCAGAGGTGCTGGGCTGCAGCTCCTCTTCCTCCCCAGCTTCTTCCACCTGCTGTTCCCTCTAACCATGTCTGTTGGCGTGCAAACTCCACACTTCTTCACAGAATGCGCACTTCCATTTCAAGAGAGCAATGCTGCCTTTTATCCAAGGATCACAGATATATGCCAGCTTATACTTCCATTTGTTGCAGAGAGGAAGTAACCTGATGGTTATGCCCACCGGCAACCTCTCTGCCAATTCTCTGACCCTTGGGAGAACAGCAGGCTCCAGTGTGGAGGGCAGCACCTGGTCCAACCCTCGAATCAGGGGGATGTGTTGCCCTAGGCTGGCCATATGGGCGCAGAGCTTTCCCCCCATTCTCTGAATTGTTGCTGTCAGACTCATCCTCTCCAAAGAATGTTAGCAACTGCTGTGTCTCTAGGCAATGCTAACTCTTTTGCCTCTGTGGAGAGCCCCAGGAACAGATCAGGGGAAGGAAGCTTTGAGACCCCTGGTGATGCCCTGCTAGGGCAGGGCTCCAGTGGCCTAGCAGGATGGGTTTGGTGCCTGGAGATGGGAGCCTGTGGTACACAGAGAATGGAGGACTTCTTCCTTCCATGATGAGCACCCTTTGCACCCATTTTCACCCTCATGACACACAGAGGTGTTCACACTCAGGAGGGATGGGAGGATATAAATGTGGAAAAGCTTTTGGAGGGGATCCACAACTGGGAGCTCAGAAATGTAATCTGCCCCTAACTTGGGGAGATGGTAAAGGAGCCAGTCCTAACATCCAATATGGAAGCAACCCTAGAGACATATCTATTACTTAGAAAAATACTTGAAATAGTCCCTGTGCATTATTTCAGTGTATAAACATATGCCAACCCTTCAATGCATGAACACTTGGTTGTGCAAGAAATCACTTTAAATGGAAAACTCTGATTTCCACTGGTCTGGTGGGGCTGGGGTGCCTGGCAAGCTGTTGTGGCATTACTTTGGGGAGCTCTTGTCAGACATCTTGTCATGTCTGTCTTTCAGTCCTTCTAAATCTGCCTTTGGAGAATTGTGGATGATCCATCCAGCCCAACAGGTGTTTCCTCTGCAGAGAAGAGGAATACACTGCAGTGTTCCAGCCCTTGGGGTGGGGCTGTGAGAGTTATGGGCACACTTTCCTTGCTTGTCTGGAGTGGTTGGGGTGCCCGCCAAGGTGTTGGGGAGTTACATTGGGGAGCCCCTATCAGAAATCTTGTAATGTATGTTTTTCCATCCTTCTAAATCTTTTGAAGAATTGTGGGTGTCCCAGCCAACCTGACAGGTATTCCCTTCCCTCTGCACTGTATTCTCCATGTTGTATTTCAGTCTGGGGGGAGGGGGCTGTGAGAGTCGTGGGCATGCTGCCCTTGCTTGGCCGGTGGGGCTGGGGTGCCCACCAAGCTGTCATGGTGAAACTTTGGGGAGCTCCTGTTGGAAGTCTTGTCACGTCTGCCTTTCAGTCCTTCAGAACCTGCTTTTGGAGAGTTGGGGGGGGCTGTGAGCATAGGGGGGATGCTTGCCTTGCTTCTACTGTTTTGCTGGGGGAGGGGTCCTGCCCAGGTAAGGTTTCCCTCTGAATTTGGTGTCACTGGCTTGTACCTGAGCAGTTCCATTATAGACTCCTCTAACTGCAGTTGTCTTTTCCATAGAGAACACTGGGGAGACCCTCTTGGGGGGTCTGTAACTGGGTCCCCAGAAATGTCATATGCCCCAACTTGGAGATATTGCAGAGAAGCAGACATCAAGGTGAAGTTCTCTGCATTTGGTGTGTAGCTTGCAGGGGGTCCTGTGCCTGACATGTCCCCAAAAGCACTTTTCTGGCTTGACCTTAGTTCTGTTACAGTGGCACTGGTTCTGCTGGGCACATTCCACTGGTTCTGCTGAGCTTGCAAAAATGCCTCCCACCTTCAGTTTCTACTGCAAAGATTCTCTGGGATTTTGATTCTGTTCCACTGGGTTTCTATTGTCGTTGCTTTTTTTGCTTTTCTTTTTCCTCCATTGGAAACCCTCCTATACTAGTAGATAACTGCATTATGCTAGTTATAATTCTGGTACTGATGGGACTATTAACACTATTACCAATTGTATTATTATTTATTATTATAGGTAAGCCATGGAACATAAATGATTGTGTACATTAAAACCCTGGGTTATTTAAATATCAAATAAATAACTGCTGTGGTTTTTATTAACTGGGAAAAGTTAGAGATACTTGATTTAAATAATTAATAAATGAAGTTGGGTAGTTAAATTTATGCTTTTTTACAATCCCTGAAGAAAACAGATAACCCAAACAGTCATGCAATTAGTGCCAGAAAAGGTAAATCTGGTTCCATAGTCTGATCTGAGTCCAGGTAAGGAAATTTCTATGTGATATGCGTCCAAGACTGGCAATAGGAAACTGGCAGGATAACACTTATAAGATTAATCAGTGCTGTTTGAATATCTGCAAACTCATTTAAAAATAGCCTCTAGGTATGCCGAATGGGAGATATTATATGGGGGGGGAAATATGACATTTTGAAATATTTTCCACCATTTATTTAATCCTTTGATTGTCTGCACAATCTCATCAATGTTCCTTTGAGTTAAAGCACTTGATAAATTAAAGTCTGCACCACTGAAATTAACAGATAGGCATTGTTCAGGGCTTTAACAAACTCGATCTGGATACAGCCTACAGCATATCTATCAAACACTGTGAAAATGTACTTAATTCACTTAAATAGAGAGAAAAAAAGCAGATAATTACACTGGCAGAGGAGCACAAAGATTACAGTCCAGTGAAACTGTGACATGGTAGAGGGAAAGCCATGTTGTTCAACAATTCCTTTAAAAAATATTTAACACCAATGTACTCACCAATGTACATATGCACACAGATCCTTTTAAACAACAAATGAAACAAAAGAAGAGGCAAAAGGGCTGGAACCTCTGTGAGAAGTACAAGACAAGTGTACAGTTCAAGTAACTTTTCTGAACTAGTATGTTTAGGCTGCTGAATTGATGATGATGATAATGATGATGAAGAAGAAGAGGAGGAGGAGAAGGAAGAGGAGGAGATTGGATTTATACCCCACCCTTCATTACCCAAAGGAGTCTCAGAGTGGCTTCCAATCTCTTTCCCTTCCCCTCCCCTCAACAGACATCCTGTGAGGTAGGTGAGGCTGAGAGAGCTCTCTAGAGAACTGCCCTTGAGAGAACAGCTCTGAAAGAACTTATGACCCAGGGGTCTTTTTGTAGAAAAAGAGCTGCAGGAGCTCATTAGCATATAGTATAGCTCTTTGCGTGTCCCCCGGGCTGCAGCACTACTGCATGGCCCAGAGATGTCGGTGGGGCCCTCTTCATGTGTCCCCTGGGGGGGCTCTTCATATGTCCCCCAGGGGGGCTCTTCATGCATCCCCCGGGCCACAGCACTTCTGCGCAGCCTGGGGACACTGGCAGGGGGGCTCTTCGTGCATCCCCCAGGCAGCAGCACTTCTGCGCGGCCTGGGGACACTGGCAGGGGGCTCTTTGGGCATCCCCCAGGCCACAGCACTTCTGCGTGGGCCCAGGGATGCCAGCTGGGGGCCTCTTCGCGTGTCCCCTGGGTTGCAGCACTTCGGTGCAGGCCAGGGATGCCAGCTGGGGGCGGGGCTTGCCACCACCACTGTTTGTTGTAGCTCATGAGCTGCTGGAGCAGCGCTCTGGCATGCTCCCCCCCAAAAAGACCCCTGTGACTGACCCAGGGTCACACCAGCAGCTGCATGTGGAGAAGTGGGGAACACTATCAGGTTCAAGTTCCCACTGTTGGGTCAATTATTTTCTGTTAGTCAAGTCTACCTCACAGGGTTGTTGTAAGGATGAAACAGAGGAGGGGAGAGCAGTGCTTGCCACCTTGAGATCCTTGGAGGCAGGGTGGAATATAAATACATTTATTGTTGTTCAGTCGCACAGTTGAGTATGACTCTTTGTGACCCCATGGACCACATCACACCAGATCTTCCCGCCATCCTCCGGAGTTTGCTCAATGTCATGTTCATTGCATTGATAATGCTGTCTAACCATCTCTTGGTGCTGGAGGGGGCAGCAGTGGGAGGGCTTCTGGTGCCCTGGCCCCACTGCTGGACCTCCTGATGGCACCTGGTATATTTTGGCCGCTGTGTGACAGAGTGTTGGACTAGATGGGCCATTGGCCTGATTCAACATTGGCTTCTCTTATGTTCTTATGTTCTTATCTCATCCTTTGCCGTCCCCTTCTTCTTTTATCTTCAATCATTCCCAGCATCAGGGTGTTCTCCAATGAGTGATCCTTTCTCATTTGGTGGCTAAATATATACATACATATATACCTAAAAGTTCTCACCTCTGTGGACTCCTCCTTTCCTGCTGTGGCTTTGCAAAGTATCGTCCATGGTTGTCCCAGCAAATTTTGTGCTTTGTTGTAACTCTGAGGAAAGTACCAGCCTCCCTTGTCCTACTCTCTCTTATCATTTCTGAGTACCTGGAAAGTGCTGCTCACCTTCTGTCCTCAGTTGTGTGCATACTTCCATGGTTTGCTGCTCTCATCTCCAACAGAGTATTATTTACTTTATTCATAGTCCACTTTTCTTGTTTAAACTCATGCAGATTAGAAATTTAAAAACAATGCAGGGGGGAAACCTACTATAAGACATACCATAAACAATGCAAAAAAAAAAAAAATAGAAAACAACGCAATAAAAACAGGATAATACGTATAATTAACAGTGCAGTAAACTACAGCCTTATTCCTTCTATAAAAGTGCTCCCCTGAACAATTCTGTTTTTCTACAGCCCTATTCCCCTTATTAAAATATCTTTCTTAACAATTCCATTTTATACAATAAAAATGTGAGAGCCTTAATCTGGTAGACCATTCTAATGGTGTAAACTGTAACAAACTACATGCAACAGGGTGATCTTACCCATTTGCAGGCTATCACCTTCAGAAAGCTTTGCTCAGATAAGCGAACTTAATGCAACACAGCATATCAGAACAGGCAGTCCTTTAGATATACAGGTACTATGCCATGAAGTACTTAGTTTAGGGAATAATAGATACCTTGAATTGAACCCAGGAATTAATTGATATGATAACAAATGTAGCGACTTCAGAAAATGTATAGATTGCATACTCCACCATGTTCCAGATAGTAATCACGCTGTGGGGTTCTTGCACCAGCTAAAGTTTCTGAGTTGTCTTTGAGGGCAGACCCAGGTAAAGTCTACTATAATTGACTAGACTTTGAGGATACTGTGGCATAGGTCCAAATGGCCAGATTGTCCAGGTGGGACTAGGAAGCTATTGAAAATGTACAAAAACCCTCTTTTTTTTGCAGTTGAATTGACTTGCTTCTTTACAAAGAGATTGGGTCAGATATAACCCTTAGACCAGGGAACCCCAACCTTTTTGAACCTGTGGGCACTTTTAGCATTCTGAAACAGCATGGTGGGAACAGCCACAAAATGGCTACCAGAAAAAACGTCTGCTACAGGAAGCAGAGCCTGCCATAAAATGATTGCTTCGGGTTACCTTCAGTCACAGAGTTAAGATCTTTGTGCATTGGTGGCAGCTCTGCCAAAGTAAAAGTCTGCACAGCTAATCAAATCTGCAATGGTGAATCAGAATACTTGCTGGGAAAAAGCCCTACCTGGCCCTGCCCACTTTCTAAAAACACTTGGTGGGCATGGGAGAAGGTGTCAGCAATGGCCAGCTGAGCCCCATCAAACCTTCCCGACCAGCATACCTTTGTTTTGTCAGGATTTAAATTCAGTTTGTTCATCCTCAGCTATTTGACCACAGCGGCCAAACACTTGTATTCATGAAACTTACAGCAGTGTTGAGCAGTAGGAATGGGCATGAATTGAACTATGAAGCAAAATTCATGACAAATTTTGTCCTGTTCATGGTTTAGGAACCGAATTCTGTGATGGGTCCATGGTCACAAACTTCCATGAACTTTTAAAGCAGTTCATGGGATTTGTGTTGGTTCCTGGCCAGAGCAGGAAACCACAAAAACAGCTGAGTGGCTGGGTTGTTTCAGTTGTTTCAGGCTTTCTTCTGTAGTCCCTTCAAAGTATGAAAGGATTGCACAAGAAAGCCAGGAAATGGGGGACAACATGTCCAAGGTCGGGTGCCACTTCAACAGGGAAAGCCTCCATCTGTCACCCAGCGATCTGGGAAAGCCCAGGCACTCACCCACCTTCTCACCATTGCCTGAGGATCCCCCTAGAACCTCCCATTGGGAACTCACCCAGGGGTCCGGTGGTGGAGGAGGCTGGCTGTGGAGAAGGGGTGGCCAGCTGAGGCTGTCAGCTCTAGCCCAGGGACCATGTGGATTGGCATCTTCCAGTGTTGTTTCCCAGGCTGGAGTGGCCTCCTTTCCTGCCGGTGCTTCCTCCCCCACCCCCACCCTGGGCTCCTGGGGTGGGCCTGGCTGTTGTACTGCATGGGCCATGGCCTTGCTGCTGCTGCTGGATAGCTCGCTATGGCCATCTCCTCTGTCAACGGCCTCAGCTGGTAGTCCCTTCTCCACTGCCAACCTCCTCTTCCACCAGTCTCCTGGGTGAATTCCCAGGTCTGGGAGCATCCTCAGGCAACAGGAGGAGGGTGGGTGAGTGCCTGGGCTCTACCAGATTGCTGGGCAATGGACAGGGGCTTCCCCTGTTGAAGTGGAGCTCGACCCTGTACAGGCAGTTCCCTGTTACCTAGCTTTCTTGTGCAGTCTCTTTAAACTTTGAAGGGACTGCGCAAGAAGGCTCGAAACAGGCAAGTGGCTAGGAGTGCTCCTGCCATTCAGTTGTTTTTGCTGCTTCATGAAAACCCTCTTTAAAGGGACTATGATCCCTTTAAATGAGGTTTGCTGGGCTCACAAACTGAACCAGCTTGTCAGAGAGTAAACTGGTTCCATTCGGTTCGTGGTTTGGTCTGCATTTCTGCAGTTCATCCCTATTGGACAGTCTGGACAAAGAATTGTAGAGTTGGGTGTTATCAGCATATTGCTTACACTCAAGTCCAAAGCCATGGATAATAAAGCTTAAGCCTTGTGGAACCTCACAGGACAACTGCTGACAACTGTTTCCAAGAGTTAGCCTCTGGGGCAAATCCATAAGTATTAATTTTAATCATCACAGAGCACTTCCACATCTAAACTTCTCAACAGAGGCACTTTCTCACAGTCCACTATACTAAGTCCTGGCACTGCAAACAGGTTTGGGGGCTGATTTCTAGAGACTCTTAGAATATAGTACACTGTTACGCAATGCTGCAAGTTCAAGAATAGAAAAGCAGTAGGTAGATAGCTTCTTGCTTATGTCCCATAATCAGTAAATGTGGGCTGAATCTAGACAGTGAAGGGTTAAGTACCATAATAAAGCTGAGGCCTATCTGGGGAAAGGATGACCAATTGCCCCCGACAAGACACAAAATAAAACGTAAAAAATGATATTTAAAATTCAGATTAAATTATATTATCTTGACTGGAAACAGATTTCTAAAAATATCTGTTTTCTCTCTCACTTTTGCCCTCTTCTCCAGTTAAGCATCTCTGTCTGAGCAGTTGGTCTGAATCACCGTTGTGCATAATGTTTCCTGTTTAACTGCATGGGCCCATTTTTCAAAGCTGTTATAAACCTATATCAAGTCAGTTGTGGATTTATATGTAGAATTCAGGACTGCTATCTGAAAGAAAAAAAGTCAGATGTTTTAATGTACACAATTGCTTGTAGGCATAACTCTGGAGTGAGATGTCTGAGTTCTGTTTCCCTGCCTTTCTATTCTTCCATCCAGACTGTTTATGGCAGAGCTCTAAATGGAAAGCTTGCTTTGTAATAGTCACTCCTCCATCTGCCTAGGAAATGATTCAAATCTATTTCTCCTGTTAATCATTCCTTTGCTCTTTCCCATTGACTCACCATTGCTTGCTTGCTTCCTTCCTACCTACAAACAATTTGTGAAGATTTACAATTTAAAATATCTTAAAACAATTTAAACATCTTTTAAAAGTAAACAACAATGGAGGGAAGGTGGCATGGTATAGCCTGATCCTGTCATATCTCAGAAGCTAAGCAGGATCAGTACTTGGAAGGGAGACCACCAAGGAAGACTCTGCAGAGGAAGGCTTCTTACCTGCCTTGAAAGCCCCTTGCTAAAACTTGATGACAATTTACACCCCCCCCCAAATGTCTCACTTTACAATTAAAAGGGGGGGGGGCACAAAAACATACTAATAACCCAAACTATGAAACGTCTGATCCAACGTCTTCATGTTTCCTGTACAAATCTTTTCTAGACTTGTGCATTTCTTTTGTTATTAATTACACTAGTTACAAAAATGGAGTGTATTGTAATTATCACAATTACTATGAAAATAAAAAAAAATCTAGTCATTCCATAACAAAAAAGACATGATTTTCTTTCATCTTGTTCTGCTTTCTTTGGTTACTGCAGTCTGTTGATTTCAGATAGTGTACCATAGAGACTGTGGGGGGGCCCTCTGGGCTTTTTATGGTTGCCAGCAAACTGTACCCACTAGGATTACATACATACATGAGTTATTCCAGTCCTGAAGGATATGGATGCTTGCCTGCTGCTCTTATCCTCATCCAAGCAAACTTACCTCAAGGTCCTCCTGCTGCTGCCTGCCTGTCCAGATGTCCTTGTGTCACCAAATGCCCTTGCCTTGTCAGTCTGCTTCTCCCTCATACTATCATTCTTTAAGTTAAGTGACTACAGTGCTGTGTGTATTAACTGTTTTGAACCTTTCATGTCATTTGTCCCATAGGCTTTTATGTGGAAAGTCAGTATGGTGTAGTGGTTAGAGAGCTGGACTAGTCCACGGGTGGCCAAACTGCAGCTCAGGAGCCAGATGCAGTTCTTTCACATAGTCTTAGGATCCAAACCACATTTTTTTCCAATTTGTCAACAAGAATATTATGTGGAACCTTATCAAAAGCCTTACTGAAATCAAGATAAACTATGTCTACAGCATTCCCCTGATCCAGCAAGGTAGTGACTTTCTCAAAAAAAGAGATAAGGTTAGTCTGACTTGACTTGTTCTTGAGAAACCCATGCTGGCTCTTAGTAATCACAACTGTCCTTTCTAAATGCTCAAGGACTGTCTGTTTGATTATTTGTTCTAAAACTTTCCCAGGTATAGACATCAAGCTAATGGGTTGGTAGTTAGCTGGATCCTCCTTTTCCCCCTTCTTGAAGATGAGGACAACATTTGCCCACCTCCAGTCTTCTAGCACCTCACCTATTCTCCAAGAATCTCAAAAATAATGGACAAAGACTCAGAAATTACATCCACAAGTGCTTTTAGTACACTTGGATGCAGCTCAGCTGGCCCCAAAGACTTCATTTCATTTAAAGAAACTATGTCAATCCTAGGCTGCAACTCCATTCCCTCATCAGGTGTTCTGTTTTTGCCATGTTAAGCACTGTTTCCCTCACAAGAGACGACTGAGGAAAAATAGGAATTGAGCAGTTCTGTCCTCTCTTCATCACCTGTTACAATTTCACTTTCCTGTCCCTGCAATGGGCCTACCATATCCTTGCTCTGTTTCTTACTTTGAACATAAGCAAAGAACCCTTTTTGTTATTTTTAGCATCTCTCACTGGGCTAAGCTCATACAGAGCTTTAGCTTTCCTAACTCTTTCTCTACAAGCACTGGTTATTTGTTTATATTCATCCTTGGTTTTAAAACCTACCTTCCACTTTCTAAATGAGTCTTTTTTTATTTCTCAAGTCTTTAGAAAGCTGTTTATGGAGCCACCTTGGCTTCTTTAGGCTCCTCCCATTTTTCCTTCTCCTAGGAATAATTTGTGATTGTGCCTTCATTATTTCGCTTTTAAGAAACTCCCATTCCTTTTGAACTCCCTTCTCCTTAAGTGTTTCTGGCCATAGGATTCTACCCAGCATAACCTTAAGTTAGTCAAAATTTGCTTTTCTGAAGTCCAACTTATATGTTTGACTATGTACAGCTTTTACCTTCCCCAAGACTGTAAATTCCAAAATTACATGGTCACTACTACCCAGGGTGCCCTCTACTTTCACCTTGTCAACCAGTTCTTCCCTGATGGTAAGAATCAAGTTCATCAGGATCATTTAACACCATCACTCTAGTTGTCCCATATTCACTAGAAAACTTCTGGCACATGCATAGAAACCCCAAATGCTTTCTTCTTGAAATGTCCTTGGTGTGTACATTTCCTTCTATGGCCATTATCTTTAAACTGTTATTTCCTGACACATCATCAATGTCAGACTTTAGCCTGCCTCATCTAGATTATCCAGGCCAGTTAACCCATCATTTTTAGTTAACCGATCATCAAATGCTGAAAGCTTCTGGTGTGCCCCCTTTGGGTTCAGCAATCATGCAGGGTAAGTTGATTTAACTTTATTACATTGTTTACACAATGATTGCCTTTGAAGTATGCACACCTAAAGGACATGAAAGAAAATACAGTGGAGAGGAAAGTTCTCGGATGAATACAAAAGGCTGCATATGAAAGGGTATATACACATGCAGTAGCCCTTCTTTAACCCTTCTGTCTTCCTAAGGAAAAAATGATAGCATGTGATGGCTGAGGAACACAGAAATAATTCCCATTGAATTAAGATTGTAAAAATTCATAATTTCATACTTCAAGCATCGTGTAAAGGATGATGTTTATGGTAATTTGTTAGGATGCCAGTTTAAAGCTATTTGAACATCCTTCTCTTAAACCTGTCTTTATTGTTTTATCCATCTGACAGGTCTGCCTTCTTTTATGGTCTGGTAGACCTCTGTTTCTGTTGTACATTGTTGGCTTTCCTTTAATGTCTTCTTGCCCAGCTTCCTTTCTTTTGCTCTTATTCTGTTTCAGAGGCAAATGGTATGCTTTATTCATAAGGCATAATGGATCACATTCATAACTATGTAATCTCTGAGGTGCCCTGACTGATATCATCTGTTATTATTAAAATCACAATTTGCCTCAGTGCCTGTAAAAGGGATGAAAGGGGAGTTTTCAGATGTTGCCATCCTTTCATCTGTAAAACAGTCTTTGGATCAGATATCGCATTATATGCATGTAAACAAATTAACTCCATTTGCAAGAGATGAAAATAACATAAGTAATGCAGTGCACATTAAGTAGCAATTAACCCCAGGTGCCTGTTTGTTAACCTATTTTTTTTAATACAGAGCTTGGTTTAAATATTTTGAATTAAACGCAGCTTTGGGTAAAGAAAAAGAGATTTGCTGTCATCATTCACAGACATAAGTTGTTTTCATTAAATCAGATAAAGGATGACTGTTAACCTGAGTCAGGCACTGCAAGTTTATTAAAACTGTCTCCCTACCCCACCTCCAACTATCCACCATATATATTATTCATAAATTTTGCAATATCCAGGTATCTCAAATCTGTTATTAAAACACATGTTTTACCATTAAGTACAATAAGTTTAATTACTGCAATTTATTTTAAAAGAAAACATTCTGAAGGGTTTTTTTTACTACATCTATTAGAAATAACAGATCAGCATTTATAAGAAGAATTTTTCACCCATTTTGAAATATACAACATATACCAATTTGTTTTTTTGTTATTGTAGTTATGTGCCAGCATTTGTGCTAAATTCTGTATCTTGAAAAAGAAAGAAAGAAAAGAAGCAGGGAGAGTAGGTTTTAACCTAAATTAATATAAAACACAGCCATTAGTATACTGTATTTATTCAATATCTTAGAAGTAATGGCTTCCAATCCAAATCAATAAGAATGTGCTGTTATGGAAATGAGGAAAAAATGTGCAAAGGAGTGTTGAAAAGCTGTTTATTGCATTACTCCAGTATATGAGGAAGAGGAAGAGGAGGTCTCAGAGTGACTTACAATCTCCTTTCCCTTCCCCTCCCCAAAACAGACACCCTGTGAGGTAGGTGGGGCTGCGAGAGCTCTTTCAAGGACTGCTCTTGAGAGAATAACTCTGAGAGAACTGTGACTGACCCAAGGTCACCCAGCTGGTTCCATGCGGAGGAGTGGGGAATCAAACCCAGTTCTCCAGATTAGAGTTCACTGCCCTTAACCACTACACCAAACTGTTTTTTTTTCTCTGCTTTCATCATGGCAGCCCACCGTGGAGGCAGTGAAACCTATAAAGTCTCTATTATTTGGAAAGAACATTTAGATGCTGTATCAGGGAAGGGGGGATTTGTCTTGAAGAGAAGAAAAGAGAGAAGAGTTTGGATTTATACCCTGCCCTTCACTGCCCAAAGGCGTCTCAGAGCGGCTTACAAACTCCTTTCCCTTCCCCTCCCCACAACAGACACCCTGTGAGGTAGGTGGGGCTGAGAGAACTTCTGACAGAAACTGTCCTTGAGAGAACAGCTGTGCCAGAGCTTGTGACTGACCCAAGGTCACATCAGCAGGTGCAAGTGGAGGAGTGGGGAATCAAACCCGGTTCTCCCAGATAAGAGTCCGCACACTTAACCACTACACCAAACTGGCTCTCAAACTTCTGCAGTGGAGCAAAACGGGTTGCCAATGGATGCAGGGTGTGTCCCAGATGTTCATGTCTGATCATGTCCTATAAATCCACCCGGTATTCGTGCCTATGGTGGGGCTAATTGTGTGTGTGATCACAGCCTTGGAATGACATTTTTCACAGTATCTGTATGCTGCCTGTAACATGTAGGGCCTTTGATGGCTTTGAGAAAAGGATTAACCTTCATAAATCTGTAGATTGCAGGTCTATCAGTAGCTATTAGCCATTAGACCTAAATGGAACCTAAACCTTTGCCCTAACAAAAAGTGTACTTTACTAATTTAGTGTGAGGTCTGAAGAGACCCTAAATTGAGCCATAGGAGTAAATCCTGCAGGGCGACCTCCCAATCCTGAATCACAGGCCCTCTGAGCCTACGTTGGGAGGGTGGGATATAAATCCAATAAATAAATAAATTAATTAAAATTTACACAAACATGCCTCTCTAAGGCCAATCCATCCCACTGGTAGTGAGCAGCTTTTAGACACACACAACACAAGCTGAAAAATAAAATATCAAATTTCAGTCAGGACATAGTTGTCAGGCTCTTTGCAAAAACAAACAAAAAACAAATAAACCCCTACAGCCTCACAAATTCTTTAAAGTACTCCTCTTTAATCTGGTAAGATGTAACCCTTAGACAGAGACAAAATACCATTCCTTAATTCATTGCTCTGACATTCTGACAGGCAAAGATCCAAGTGAAAGGTGGCTGTCTCCTTGCCTAACCACTTCCTAAACTTATAGGGGCTAAAGGCACCACCACCCCACAACTACAGAATGTTCCTTTAATAAGCATTCAACATTTCTGTTAAAACACAGTCTCCCACCTGAATCCAGCTCCTCACTTCTGCACAGAATGGAGCTGACCTTGCTTAGAGATAAGATATGCCTAAAGGCCCGCAGGTTTATATAAGAAAGCAAGTTCTAACTATTAACCCTTACTAACCATGTGGGGGGTGGGAATTAGCTGTTCCTTACATGCCCTCTCCAAAAGGCTGACATGCTCCTAAGAGCATGACAGACTATTAAACACTAAACATGGCTAGCATCTACTACGGCTGAGTACAGACTGGCAGTTTGCTCCGGTAGCCAGTCGTAGCAAAAAAGCCCCGGAATAAACTATACCGGGTTTTCCCGTTCACACAGCAGGGGCTGCTGCCGGAAGATACAGGACGGAGGCACACGGGAGCATTCAGACTGCTGCGCCGGATTGGGGGAGGACCCTGCAGCGCTGGCACCGTATTGGGCAGTGGAGTGGAGCACAGCCAATCACACCGCTGCTGCCTTCTGCCCAACGTGGGTGGCTCCTGGCTTTTCGGCTGTGCGTTCAGACTCCCCGGAAGCGGAGAAACGCGTGACACATGCGGGCTTTCGGATTTGCTATGGGTTTAATCAGGTATCTTTTTAATCTGGCGGTGAAGCGCAACAGCACGGGTTGGCTACGGGTGGGGGACGCCAGGCAGATGTGCCTGTGTGAACGCCCCATTTACTCCGGGATTGAGTCGTCGCTGGCCCGGGTCCCTACCAGAGCAAATTGCCAGTCTGAACTCTGCCTACATTTATTATTTTAAAAGAATGACACACATCATCTTATTAACCATAAGATCATGCGCGGGGGCGGGGGGGGCATGATACTGGCCTGACCAAGCAAATCAACAAAATCCTACAGACCATTATTTAGGCCACTTCTGATCTATAAGCCTTAGGGACTACCAATTGCTTTTCATTTTAGAAAATAGGCTTTCTGCCTTTAGGACTGAACTCAATGGAAAAGGAGTCCCCCTTCCGAAAATAATAATGCTGAGCTAGGCTGCTCTTTCTGAGCCTCATCTGCCTCAGCTCAACACTCAGCCAAAGTGTCACAATTCTTTTGAGCCTCTTTGAACTCACTGGTGATCGAAACATTAACACTGTCTGCAAATGCAAAACTTGAGACTGTGGTGAGTTCCCCTCTTCCCTTACTGCCTTCCACAAATTTGTTTCCACAGCACTTGAGTGGCTACTCTGTGAAACTAATGCTTCAAACTCTGCCGCAGAGTCAGCTTGAGACACAGCTTGCTGCTTCTGGGCTCTAGCCTGAACAGAATTTTGCTTAGGCATTTGAGCCAAATGCGAGTGATACTGCATATCAGACCCCCACCCACCCAAAATTGAGGATCTGCCCTAGAATGGATCAAGGCAGATATGTTCCTAGACCGCTCTATATGCAACATGCACTATTGCTACTGCCTGGTAAATAGAGTTCACTTGGTAAGATTTCATTTTTATTTTACCATCAGGCTGCAAGCCCATTTTTTTCAAATAGTTCTTGATTCACACTGACTGAGATCATCTCCTTCATCTGTCGATGCAACTGCTTCAGACCTTGGTGACACATTGCTCATACGCCCAATTATACTGTTCAGGAGTAATATAACAGGAAACATCCTTAACTGGCATGTCCTCCAACTGAATCCTGCTCACCCTGGCAACATACTCCTGGGCCACATCTGCCAGAGCCACAGCTGGCTGTCGGAGGACTACCCCCTGTTGAAATTAGGCTCCCTGGTATTGCATGGGTTCAACTGAAGGCCATGCTTGGCCGTGGTGCTCCACCTTCCATGTCAGCAAAGATTGCAACACTTCCCCCTTTGAACTCATGGCCAAGGCTGCATCTAATCCTGTATCACGGTACTTCATCTCCTTCTGAGTTGCAGGCTCTGGGAGCCAACAAGCAGCAAAATGGGTTTTAGGTGGTTCTTTGGACTTGTTTTTTGTAGTTTTAAACAGTCTCTATGTAGGTGCCCTGGTTTCCTGCAGAAAGAACAGATGTTCAGAGGGATGGAACTAACTGGCTGCTTATTCTCTTGCAATAACTCCGTCTGTGGAGATTTATAGCAGCTCTCAGCATTCTCAACCTGGCGGCCTGTTTCTGCTGCCCAGTTCTTAGAATA
This sequence comes from Gekko gecko, assembly GCA_029375565.1. NCBI lineage: Eukaryota > Metazoa > Chordata > Lepidosauria > Squamata > Gekkonidae > Gekko > Gekko gecko. The sequence continues at coordinate 134,530,103 of JAPDNY010000003.1, read as the reverse complement.
ATTCACCATAGGCTTAGAAATTGTCGGCTCACATTTCATAGATACCTACACAGCAACCACTTCAACCAGCAGTTCACCGACACTGTCCGGAGTTCGAGGCTTCATTGCTTCCAAATCCTCTGGCACCGTTTGATAAAAACGCTCTTTGATTCATAACAGGGCTAATAAATCAAAAGCCGCAGCTGCCCATTGGTTAAAGAGCTGAGAAAATCTAGCCACATAGTAATGACAAGACTCAGTTTTGGGTACAACTTTCATCGCAGCTGCTCTATTGTTAGCCCAAACCTTCTGAGTGCAACTCTTTTAAGACCTTCATAGTCGTGTACTTGTCTTGGATTCAACTGGCTCATTAATTCCACTAGTTCACCATGTACTGACCTTCTCGGAAGGCACATGGAAGCTTGATATGGTTCACGGTAATCTAAACAACAGTCTTCAAAAAGGGCCAGATGACTGTCAAAGTCTTTTCTGCTATTAATTTTAGGAAAATTGACTCTGACCCACCTATCCCCTCTGTTGTGTGAACTGGCTCTGTACAAAATCCATTTGCTTACTGCAGTGTCTCATTACTTGAAGGTCCACATCATATGGTTGCTGATCTTTCTCTCCATATCCAGGAGCAGTTGGCACCTGATGCTTAGCTGGCTCTGCACTTCTTCGTGGCTCTCTTTAGCAAATTGTAACTTACCCTGAGTTTTGGTTTCTCTGGCTTCTCTATATATCTGCCAAGGATGGTTTTCAAGTGGTGGCTCCACAGAGGATGCAGCTCTGGAATAGACCCCACCACGGCTATACAGCATTCTTCTCTGTAAAGGCTGGTAATCTAACTGCCTTAAATCAGGCCTGTACCATAAATCTATGAGTTTTGCCCCTGAATCATATTACTCTCCCTCAGACTCACTCGACACACTTAGGGCAGCTCCCACAAGCCTCTTTCTTCAACGGCCATTCACCTCTATATCTATTTGTCCCTACAGGATGGCTCTGCTGAAACAACACTGGTACCAGGAGACACCTCCAAATGCCATTCCAGAGTGACATCTATTTCATGAACGTCTTCTGTCATGCTTAGAGGCCCATGGACATCTTCCAAACATGCCCTAAGCATTTCTGTCTAGCAAAATAACAAACCATGCACAAGCATGTATAAAAGCTTCCACCACTAACTCTTATTGTCTATAGCACTCAAATTACCTGTGTCACTGCTGCTACCCAGGGCCAGGACAGAACTTTCTCACAGGGAGACCTCTCAATCCTGAACCACAGGCATGAGAGCTCCCTAAAATTTACAAAAACATGCCTCTCTGAGGCTGATTTTTCTCATGGGTAGTGACACACACAACACAAGCTGGAAAAAAAAGACAATGTTTATTAAAGCTAAATTTAAAAACATCAAATTTCAGTCAGGATTCAGTTGTCAGGCTCTTTGCAGACACAGACACACAAAATAATCTCCTACAGGCTAACTAATACTTTAAAGTTTTCCTCTTTAGTTTGGTAAGACACAACTCTTAGACGGACAAGATTCCTTAATTACCTTCTTCACACATTCATTGTTCTGGCATTCTGACAGGCAAAGATCCAAGTGAAAGGTGGTGGTCCTCTCATCTAAGAAGAAGAAGAGGCAAGAAGAGATTGGATTTATATCCCACCCTTCACTCAGAGTGGTTTACAAACTCCTTTCCCTTCCCCTCCCCACAACAGACACCCTGTGAGGTAGGTAGGGCTGAGTGACAGAAACTGCTCTTTTTCAAGAACAGCACTGACAGAAATATGGCTTGCCAAAGGTCATCCAGCAGCTGCAAGTGGAGGAGTGGGGAATCAAGCCCGGTCCTCCCAGATTAGAGCTGGGGCACTTAACCACTACAACAAACAAAGTTATAGGAGCTAAAGACACGATCACCCCACAACTACAACCAATCAGAATGTTCCTTTAATTAATATTCAACATTTCTGTTAGTACACAAACTCCCACATGAATGCAACTCCTCACTTCTCAGACTGGAGCTGACCTTGCATAGAGATAAGACATACCTAAAGGCTCACAGGTGTTACTACTATTGTTGTATAAGAAAGCAAGTTCTAACTGTTTTTTTTTTTTTTTGTATTTTTATTTTTTATTCGTTCTAACTTGTTAAACCATACATACATTACATGTTCATTTCCCACCACTCATACACCTTTAACCACCGTTCTCGGAATACCATTTCGCTTTGTCCCTGAATATACATTGTCAACTTGTCCATCTCAGCAATCTCTAACAGCTTCCAAGCTACCTCTCGTCTTGAGGGTAATTTTTCATCTTTCCAATAACGCGCTAGCATTATTCTGGATGCAGTTAAAATATAAATCAACAAGTACTTAATCTCTCGTTCTACATCATTGGGGATAATATTCAACAAAAATATTTCTGGCACAAAATCTAGGCTGATATGAATCATTTCTAAAACTAGTTTTCTCACCATTTTCCAATATTTCTGAGCCTTTTCACATGTCCACCACATGTGAAAATACGTTCCTATATTATTCTTGCACCTCCAACAATTACTTGAAATGTTATTTGCACATTTAGCAACTCTGTCTGGTGACCAGTGCCATCGATAATACATTTTATACACATTTTCTTTAAAGGAGGTGGATCTAAGAATTTTCACAGATTTCCAGATCTTTGTCCAATTGTCAATATCTATAACATGCCCCAAATCTTGCATCCACCGTACCATATTTGTCTTAACTACTTCATCTTGCATGTAAGCTTCCAGCCAAAATCTATATAACTTCTGGACTAGTTTGTCACTGGATGACAGCCATATTTTATCTAGCTCGTTATTCAAAGCACAGAACCCTACTTCTTTGTCTTTAGTATATATAGATTGCAGCTGTATTTTTTCCCACCAAGTCAGATTCAATTTATAAGATTGTAGTTCCTCTGATGACTTTAAATTACCTCTATTGTCTAATAATTTCTCATAAGTCACCCTTTTGTTGTCTAACATCAGTGACGGTTTTATGAATGCTTCCAGTGGCGATATCCACCTAGGCGTTTTCAAATAATATTTTCCTTTCATTGTTTGCCAACATCTCATCAAGGCCCCTCTCAATATATGTCGACCAAAATTTGAATGTATTTTCTCCTTATTATACCACAAATAAGCGTGCCAACCCATATTGAGGTCATGGCCTTCCAGTTTTAAAGTTCTTGTGTCTTCTAATGTTATCCAATCCTTTATCCATATCGCAGCTGCCGCTTGATAATACAATTCCCAGTTGGGTAAACCAAGACCACCCCTTTCTTTTCTATCTTGTAAGTACTTCCATTTTATTCGAGCTTTTTTGGATACCAAACAAACTGTTTCACTACTTTTCCTAATTCGTTAAGATATTTTTTATTTGTTAAGACCGGAATGTTCTGAGCTAAAAAAAGGAACCGTGGGAGTACATTCATCTTAATCGTGGCAATCCTATCCATAAATGAAAGCTGCATATTTTTCCACCTCAATAAGTCTCTTTTGATTTCCTCTATTAACTTGCCATAATTATTTTCTACTAACACACTATTCCTGTTTGTCATTATTATGCCTAAGTATCTTATTTTGTTAGCAATTTCAATCTTTGATTCTTCAGCAATTCTTTGCTTATCTTTCTGAGTGCAGTTCTTAACTAATATCTTCGTTTTTTTAATATTCACTTTGAGGCCAGCTGCTCTTTCGTAGTTTTGAATTATGTCCAATAGTAACATTATCGACAAATGCGGTTCTTCCAAGATGAAAACCAAATCGTCAGCAAATGCTTGCAACTTGAACTCCTCTTTTTTGATCTTTAAGCCAGATATCCTATTATCTTTTCTTACCATATCCGTTAGTGATTTTAACACAAAAATAAATAATAGCGGGGACAGGGGACACCCTTGTCTCGTTCCTTTCTGAATTTCGATTACCTCCGTCACATCTCCGTTAATTAGTATATTCGCTTGTTGCTTTGTATATATAGCCATTATCATTGCGAGAAAATTTGGTCCACAATCCCATTTTTTCAACTTTTGTATCATAAACTCCCAGGAGACATTATCAAACGCCTTTTCTGCGTCCAAGAAAACTAATGCTACCTGCCTCTCTGAGTGAACCTCATAATATTCTAAAACATTCATGATGGTTCTAATGTTATTTTTAATTTGCCTTCCCGGGAGAAATCCAGCTTGATCTTGATGTATTATATCTACTAACACTTTCTTAAGTCTTGCTGCCAATATACTCGCATATATCTTATAGTCTGCATTCAGCAGCGAAATTGGACGGTAGTTCTTGATCTCTTTCTCCTCTGTTCCTGGTTTATGTATTAACGTAATTACTGCTTCCTTCCATGAATCTGGGATCCGGCCCTCTTCCATTGTGCTATGTAATAGTCTTTTAAAAGGTAGAAATATCTCCTCTTCAAACACCTGATATACTTCAACTGGGAAGCCATCTGGACCAGGGGACTTTTTCTTTTTCTGTTTTTTGATTGCCTCTGTAATTTCACATGGCGTTATAGCCTCATTTAAAATCTTCTTTTGAACTTCACTAAATTTTTTATAGGTGTTCTGTGCTAGAAATTTATCTATATATTGTTTATCTTGCTCTCTATGTTGATACAGATTTCTATAGAATTTCCCTACAATCTTTTTTAAATCCGCTGAACCATACAATATCTTTTGATCATCATCTTTCAGGGCCAAAATTATTCTACTCTCTTTCTGCTTTCTCAGTTTATATGCCAGCCATCTTGTAGGCTTATTGGCATTGTCAAAGTAATACTGTTTTGTTTTTTCCACGTCTTTTGCAATTTCCTTTGTTAACAGTAAGTTCATTTGATGTTGTAGCATTCTCAATCTCACTTTAATATCATCTTTTTCAGGTTTCTGTTTCAACTTATTTTCCTCCATTTTTATCTTTTCTTTCAATTTTTCAAAATTTCTATTTTCCTGTTTAATTTTCCATGCGCTCTGGCTTATGAACCATCCCCTCAGAAAGGCCTTAAAAGAGTCCCATACTATTCTTAATGGCATTTCTGGTTGAATATTTCTACTAAAAAAATCTTTTATCTCTATTTTTGTTTTGGCTACAATTTCTTGGTCTCTCAGCAGTCCATCATGTAACCTCCATCTTGTCTTTTTCTTCTTTGTCTTCATAGTCAGTAATAAAGGATTATGATCAGCATATGTACTCGGTAAGATCTCCACTTCTTTTAAGTCCCTTATCATTGTTGAGGTAACCCATGCCATGTCTATCCTGGACCAAGACTGATGTCTATTTGAATAGAAAGTATAATCCTTGGTATTTATATTTCTTGTCCTCCAAGCATCTATCAGGGAATATTCTTCTGCTATTTGAAAAAAAACTTTGGGCAAGACCTTCCCTTCTTTATTTCCTTTTTTGCTGTTTTTCCTGTCCATCTTACCATCAAGTACTGCATTAAAGTCTCCTATTATACATATCTCTTCGCAGCATTCTTTTACTAATATATCACGAATTTCCAAAAAAAAACTTTCTTGATTTTGATTAGGGGCATATATGTTTATTATAATCATTTTCTTCCCTTCTCTTATTATTGACACCGCCACTATTCTTCCATCTCTGGAACTATAAAGTAATTCTGGTCGCAATATCTCTTTAATATATATCACCACTCCCCTCTTTTTTTTCTCATCTGCAGCAATAAAGGCTTCTCCAATTTTCTTAAAATTTAGGTATTTAACATCCTTCTTCCTTACATGTGTTTCTTGGAGACATGTTACATCTGGGTGATGTTTCACTATCTGATGAAGTATTTTTCGTCTTTTGCGGGGATTATTCAATCCATTTACGTTAACTGACAGTAATGCTAGCGGTCTATTCGCCATCATTTTTTTGGAATTATCTTTGGTTCTATTTCGATACTGGTATCTAGTCGTAATTTGCCAAGAGGGTAACTTACTAGTTCCTGCTCCTCTTTTCCGTTGTGGTTTATCAGGCTTCCCATCATCAAACCTCTGTTTCAAATCTTTCATTCCTACCGTTTCTTCTTCTTCTTCTTCTGCTTTATCTTCTTCTTTTTCTTCTTCCTGTCGCCAACCAAGATCTTCTCCGTTTTTTTCCAAAAAATCCTCCACCTTAAAAATGGAGTCTATTCTTTGTCTTCTTCCTTTATATGAAAAGAGGAGCCCTTCAGGTACCAGCCATCTAAACATTATTTCATTTTCTTTCAATAAATTGACCAAGACAGAATAATTGTGCCTTCTCTCCCTAACTCTCCAAGGGACCTCCTTTAGGAATCTCACTTCTGCTTCTTTAATTTTTACTTTATTATCATAGGAGGCTCTCAATATTTTATCTTTAATTTCTCTCTTGTAAAATCTTATATGCACCTCCCTTGGTATTTTATGCCTTTTCGCATACGCTGAGTTCCTTCTATATACTGCCTCTACTTCTCTCATCAAATCTTCCTTAGGCCCTAAATTTAATTGCTCAGCTATACACTCCACCAAATCTTCCTTTAAATTTTTGTCAAGGTCTTCTGACACATTTTGGCATCTTAATATTAGACTGGCCTTGTCCATTTCAAAATTAATTATTGTTGTTTCCAGTTTCTCGCTTTTTGCTTTAAGTTCTTGAAGTTCATAATCTATATCTTGAACTTTATTCTCTAATTTGCTTGTTGATTTGTTAATTTTTATTATTTCCTTCTTATTTTCTAGAATTTGACTTTTAATTTCTTCAGTTTCTATCTTAATTTGTGTAGATATCTCTTCCACTTTAGTCTGTACCTGTCCTATTTCTTTCTTAATCAACTCTGGTAAAATGTTTTCTGTCATCTGCTGCATGGACTCTTGTATTGGTTCTAACTCCTTTTTAATTAGGGCTGGTAGTGTATTATCTGTTAATTGCTGTATTGACTGGGATACACATTCTTTCATTAGCGCCTTTAAATCCTTAATTGACATTCCTGCTACACTCATTTTTAAATAGCTGGCTATCCCAGGTTGACCTGGTGATGGTATGGAGGCTCTTCTGGTACCGTTAGATCCTGTTGCCATTCAGTGCTCTGTTCAATATGATCCACCCCCAATATAAAGAAGATAAGTTTTGTTACCTATTCTCCCAACCTTAATATCTCACACACCTTAATTCCGGTTTGACGAGGGCAGACGGGCGTGACTGGGCTCCGCTCAGTTTGCTCTTCCCAAGGCTTTTTTTGGGGAAAACAACTCCACAAATTCCCTTCTGGAGGAGGGGAATAGGCAGAGGACTTAACGAAAGCTGTGTGGGGTGGCGACCCTCCCAGCTTGGCAGGTTTGTCCTAAGCAAGAAAGTCTCTGGGAAGCCCAGCGCAACGTCAAGGAGCGTATGGGCTCAAGCCAAGCCTACAAGAACCACGAAGGAGTCTATAAGGAAGGAAGAACCTACGTTGGAATGTCATAGCGACAGCTAACCGAAGCTAAGTAACATTTAAAATTATTTACAGGGAGAAAGAGGGCAAAAAGGGGAAGATAAAGACTTAGAGTTGAACGGGGAACTTAGGTTGGGCAGGGATGGGAGGAGTCCCGAGGAAGTGGAGGAATAATACGTCGGCAAGTGGCTAGTAGAAGGACTAAGGAGGAAATAATATTACCGACAGTGGAGAAAGCTTTCAGGACTCGAACTGAGAGGGCTGGGCTGAGAACGGAGGCTATTTAATCAGCTATATGAGGCTGGTTTCATCCCGTTTTTCTCTCACTTTGTTCTCTTCCCTCTTCTTTCAGTCCCGGCTGGGTGCAGATTGAGGAGCGGGCGCTTTAAGAGACCAGCAGACAAAGACAAACACAGAGGCAAAGGAAGGCGCTGAGACGTGGTGACGTAGAAAGGCAGCACCGACCCCGGGCGGAGGAGGAGAAGGGCGGAAGGCAGAAGCAGAGGCGACAAGGAAAGGCGGAAGAGGAGGGGAAGTGAAAGGAAAAGCAGAGAAAGACGGCGGAGAAGATTATTGCGGCGGACGGAGTTTGTTAAGGAAAAGCTTGCTGAACAAAGTGGAAAAAGAGCAAGTTCTAACTGTTGACCCTTACTAACCATGGAGAAGTGGTGGGGATTAGCTGTTCCTTACAACATTCATTAAAAAAACAAAACCTTAGGGTTGTATTGTGTATGTCAGCAACTTGATCCCTATTGCCCTTTCTTAGGTATTGCAGCCTTAAATATTGCAGGGATTATTTATTATTTATTGTATGCCAAAATTTCACATAGGAAGTATATCATAATATAAAATATATAACCAAGTCGATACAATGGGTATGCAGACAGATTAAACATGCCCCTAAATACTACCAACTAAATTATCAGTTACAGCTGGGGAAAGTTCAAAGAGCTCCATCACATCTCCCTGGAAAGCACGATACTCACATTCCTGTGACAGATGAAAAATAGTTTGTTGGGCTGCACCACAATTGCATTCGGGTCCAGCTATTTTGCCCCGTTTAAACAACAGGTCTGCACATCTGCTAAAGCCTTTTTTTATTCTATTATCTGTCTTCCATCCTTTACATGACAAGTCAAATCCTGCATACTTCTCATTGGTGTTGATGAGGTTATGGATGTATTAAACCCAGGTTAGAGGATGTATTAAACCCAGGTTGGCTACCTACATTGAGCTACATTGCTCCCTCACATCTCTGAAGACAAGATGCTCTTCTTTGTGAATATAGAAAGACCATCAAAAACAGAGAGCTGCCCATTCACGAAGACATGGCTGACAAGGGCCTATCCAGACTAAGGTTCTGACACCCAGCCATAAGATCTGCACAAATCCTGATATCACAAAATTTCTATTTAAGGAATGAATGGTTACAAACATGGATGAAATCAGTTTCACCCGATACCATAACCTGCTATTGCAGGGAGAAAATATAAGAACAGAAATTTCACTGTATTTAGTAAGTTCAGGTTCCATCTCAATGCAAAGAGGAAAAAAATGACCCTGACACCACCTAAATATACACTACAATTTATAAAAAAATATTACAAGTTCAGGGTTGTGAAACTATACAGAACAATTGACTTAATTATGGTTGATGAATATATAAAGTTGTAGAACTCTGAAAACGGGTTTTTTAAAAATGCTGTCACGGTCATGTGACACCATTGGATGGAAAAGTACATTCATAGGCTTTATATGACTCAAAACTGAAGCCTGAAGACAAACTACAGGGAAGGGTGAATACCGTCATGTCCTGCTTGTGAACTTCAAAAGGCAACTGGCCACTGCTGAAGCACAATGCTGGATTAGATGGAATTGAAATTATCATGGAAAAACTGTAAACCTGTTGTTGTTTTTTCTGAAGTAAAGGGGGAAGTGCAGGGTGACTACAGGTGAAATACATAGCTAGCACAGGGAGGGGCTGAAGTTAAGCTCTGAATTCAAAATGGTGGCAGTAATGTGCCATTTCTCCACTTTTATCTCTTTAAAAGACTTTCTCTATATTGTTCCAACATGTCGCATATGGAAAACAAAAAAGTGAGAGGAAAACGGAGGGTTCCAGGTTGCAGGTGGGGCAGTGAACTTGCTGTTTCAACTTTTCTTTTTGTGCAGGCTCAACTGAGTTAAAAAATTGGGAGAGGAGTGGGGGTGGGCTGGGTGAGTGGTTTGTGGATAGGGACGTGTGGTCACCATTCTTGCCTATTGCCATACCACTTGCTGTTAACACTGTGGTGGGGCATGCTTCTGCTTCCCCGTGTGGATGCTTGCCTTAGAATCATCGAAGTGATATGGTCCCTACCTACTTTGATTTTCAGACCATGAATGGGGCAGTAGAATATTTGAAAGCATTCTCTGGAAGGGGAAATCACCAGGTCACTTGGAGTGTCCATGTGTTTGTTTTTAATAAACGCGAGAGATAATATATGTTTCTTTTTAAAGTATGAATATATATTTTATTCATACATATTTATCAAACATAAGTTCAGGTTTGTTTTCAGAATTGTTAGGAACTTTATTCTCTGAGGCTTTACATCACCCTTTTATTGGCAGTTTAAACCGTGACAATCAAAATGTGCTGAGCTAGTGTTCCTGAAAACCTCATTTATCCCCACAGTGGCCTCACAGGATTCCTGTACAGTTTAATTATCTAATGATTTTGTACAGCTAGCACTGTATAAGTGCTAAGTGGTTTTGTTCTTATGCTTATCTCCCTTTAAATACTGCTCTTTGGAAATTGTTCATATTTTTAGCCTAGCATTTAATTATTTACTATTTATATTTAATTACATAGGGGTTTTATTGCCCTCTGTGACACTCTTTCTGAATTAGATGAGGTAATTCCCATCCATAATGTACATGGATATTTGAAGTCAGCTCCTCTTTCAATAGATGTGCCTTAGAACAATTCTGGTTCCCTCATCAGTCAAAGTGCAGCTTTGCAATAATGTACTAAGAACAACTGTCACTCTAATGCACCAACATCTATCACAAAACTTGACAACCTCTTCATTAATCCTTTGATGGAACAGAAATAAAGAGATTGGGGGTAGGCTGTTGTCACTTAATGTGAAGTCTCCTTCACTTAACTTTGACTAAGGGTGCCAAAAGAACCTTGCATGTGTACAACAAACGAGAACCACAAACCTCCTGCCATCAACAATATGCTATCCAAATGATATATGCCAAGAGAGAATTTCAACCACAGTGCTCAAATTCATCCCCTAGTTGGTCAGAGTGACTATTTTACAGAACTGTTCTATAGAGTTGAAACATCTCACCAAGAATGGCTATATATTCTCTGTATTTTAATATATTTCTTTTTTAAAATAGTATATTGGAATAGTGATTGTAATGCAATGCAATATATTGTAATAGATTTCTCTGACATAACACCTCTAAGAAAAGGATAATATTAGTTAACCACATGCTTGACAGGAGGCCAATGGAGCACAAAAACAGAGTCTCAGTTTATTACTTTTTACAATTAAAAAAGATAACTCCTCATATCTGTCTCCTATTTGGATATATTTATTACTACTCTGTTCCCCCCACAATTAAATCCAAATAAATGGTCACTTTGTGATCATGTAGACTTAGCTTGTTATTGCTGTTTGGCCACTGCATTTGTCAGAACATCTTCATTAAGTTGTATGCTGATTTGCTGTTCACCTATGTAGAGGCATCTGTCTCTATATCTGGGGAAGTGTGAGTACAGATAAAAGCTCACACCTTGAATAAAACATTGTTGGTCTTAAAGGTGCCACTGGACTCTAATTTTCTGGAATCCAGATAAAACAGAGATGGTGCTGGTTGGTAAGGCTAGAGTTCTGGAAGGGACAGCTAATGCCCACTATGGTGAGGTTTTCTTTGGCTGACTCAGTAAGAAGTCTGGTTGTTTTGTTGGATCCTATTGTGTTGATGGAAAAAAAGTAGTAGTATAGTGAAAAGTCAATCACAGTTGTCATAGAGATTGTCCTTACTTCTAACCATGGTTGATTTGGCTTCACTGATCTATTTTCCTATTGATTACTTAATTACTGAATATAGGGAAGGGTGAGCAGGACTGCAAAGAGTCATCATGGGCCTCTGGACAAAAATTGCACCTAGGGCCTCCCTCATTTGACTCTGATCCAAATGGCGTGTCTAAGTTATAATGTTATATTTGTACACCTAAATGTGTACCAATAAAGGATACATTTCCATCTGATAAGGTGGGCTCTAGTTCACACAAACATAAAAATCAGGCCACAGCAAATCTTTAGTAAGGAAGTCAGTAATAAATCTGTTTACTTTTACTCTTGTACCTTTATCTAGAACAAAAACGGGCAAACTATTAATGTAGTGGTGCTGGATGAGAAGTACTGGGACCATTGGAACTGATTTTGCTGACAAGCTTTCTAAATAGATTGTCATTTATCATAGAAATGACGTTAATGTCTATAGTTGCAAAGGAGCATTTACAAAGGGATATTAGATGTCCCACCAATACAATTATAACAACAACCCACTGCCTGAACAGAGTTTAAAATGTAATTGAATCTAATTAAGGGGAAGAGAAGCAGTTCTGACTTCTGTTTCACATGTGTAACCACCAAAACAGATTAACATTCCATTGCCATACATTTCAAAGGGTGGAGGGAAGCATCATTTTACTACTTTCATAGATCATGGGGAACTAGACAGGGTTCAATTCATGTTGATTACTGATATTTACACAGTACTTTCCTCTATTTCTGGCTATAGATTTATATGTAAGATTACATAGGCCATAATTTATCCCTATTTGCATATTCAGCAAGAAATGTAGGAGGGCATCCCCCATAATAATGGAGCCTTAGAAATCCTTGTCTGCTAGACTTTGCCCACACATTTGTAATACTAAGCATACTGCAACATGAGCATACTATAGCATGCCTAACTCTGGAATAGGAGGCTGATGCCCATATTATGAAGAAAGATCCAGCTGTCTTATTGCTTCCTTGGGCTACTCATATTCTAAGCACTGTAAACCTGTGCTCACAACTACAGGGATAAATTAGACAGATGGGTCACTTTATGGGATGTAAGCAGATAATGGCCAGTTGTGCTACAGTACAGTTGGCACATTGTACATCCAGCCAGGGGAAGAGAAGTTTAGGATTTCATTGCTCTGAAGATCAGTTCCTCCATACAGGAGGAACTGGTTTTGTTTCGTTTGGGACTGCAAGCTTTATTTGGTAAATTTGCTATATTTGTGAAAGTAATTTTTATTTCTGCACACAAGAATTAAGATTTAATACATACAACATATTTTGGTTGACATGTTTCTGTAGTACATAATGAAAAAGAAAGGATTAACATTGGCTTTTGCTATTAACAATGCTTGGTTGTCATTGTTTATTAATTTGTACATTATTTTACATTGCCTTAATTGTCACAAAAATCATTTGGATTTGGTAATTTGCAAACAAATGTATTGGCATTTCTTCAATTAATTGATTCATTAGTTAAAATAAGAATATTAAACAAATAATAAATGTTTTAACGGCTGATGACCCTACTAGTTTTCATACTTAATAAAAACAAAAACAAAACCTCTCCTAATTGCAGCTCTTCAGAGATGAATCCATGATACCTGGGGGATTTTGGCATCCTCTTTTTTCCAGGGTAAGATCATCTTCTGGGAAACATTGTATCTGTGTGGTTTATTTTGTTAACATATGACAAGAGTGACAGTTTTCTGTAGCACTATATCAGCAAAGTAGATCATCAGTCCATCCTTCCATTGGAATGTAATGTATCATCAGAACAAGATTTCATGAATGGTTGTTTTGATGCTGTCACCTTTTGAAAGGATAGGTGTTGGGAAGAGCAACCAAAAGATACATGCCAATAAATAAATTCTTGTTCAGCAGATATTTTACCATCAAGGATTAATTCCCTATGAATTCCCTATAAATACTTTGTTTGATATAGGTACAATTATATGGGACTTTTATAACGTGGACCTCAAAGGGAAAAGAGGGCCTTTCTAAGGCACTGTCCATAAAGTATGTTATACTTCAAGAGTCTTTTTTAAAAAAATGCAACACTCATCCTTTTTTTCTTGGCATCATTTTTTCTTAAAAACCTGTCCTTTTGCATAATTTTGGTGCTTCCTCTTAATACAGGAAATATTTTATGGGTAGATCCAAGGAAGCACAGACAATTGTTTGGGAAAATCTTTTGCCCCCATATACAAAATGAAGACACCAGAAAAAATACATGGGTTAAGGTAGATATTATTATTTACAATATCAACTGTACATTAAATTAGAACATAAGAACATAAGAGAAGCCAATGTTGGATCAGGTCAATGGCCCATCCAGTCCAACACTCTGTCACACAGTGGCCAAAAATACCAGGTGCCATCAGGAGGTCCACCAGTGGGGCCAGGACACTAGAAGCCCTCCCACTGTTGACCCCCCAAGCACCAAGAATACAGAACATCACCTGCCCCAGAGTCCCTATCCATACCTTGTGGCTAATAGCCACTGATGGACCGCTGCTCCATATGTTTATCTAATTCCCTCTTGAAGCTGTCCATGCTTCTAGCCGCCACCACCTCCTGTGGCAGTGAATTCCATGTATTAAATCACTCTTTGGGTGAAGAAGTACTTCCTTTTATCTGTCCTAACCCAACCTCTCAGCAATTTCATGGAGTGCCCACGAGTTCTTGTATTGTGAGAAAGGGAGAAAACTACCTCTTTCTCTGCCTGCTCTATCTCATGCATAATCTTATAAACCTTGATCATGTCACCCCTCAGCCATCATTTCTCCAAGCTAAAGAGCCTCAAGTGCTTTAACTTTCCTTCATAGGGAAAGTGTTCCAACCTTTTTATCATTCTAGTTGCCCTTTTCTGTACTTTTCCCAAAGGTATAATATCCTTTTTAAGGTGTGGTGACCAGAACTGAACACAGTATTCCAAATGAGGTCACACTATTGATTTATATAGGGGCATTATGATATTGGCTGATCTGTTTTCAATACCTTTCCTAATAATCCCCAGCATAGCATTGGCCTTTTTATTGTAGTCACACACTGTCTTGACATTTTCATTGAGTTATCTACTACGACTCCAAGATCTCTCTCTTGGTCAGTCTCTGCCATTTCGGACCCCACCAACGTGTTTTTATAGTTAGGATTTTTGGCTCCAATGTTCATCACCTTACACTTGGCCACACTGAACCCCATTTGCCACGTTGATGCCCACTCGCCCATCCTCAACAGATCCCTTTGGAGTGCCTCACAACCCTCCCTGGTTTTCACCACCCTGAACAATTTTGTGTCATCCACAAATTTAGCCACTTCACTGCTTACTTCCAACTCCAGATCATTAATGAACAAGTTAAAAAGCATTGGATCGAGTACCGATCCCTGTGGTACCCCACTGCTTACCACCCTCCACTGAGAAAATTGCCCATTCATACTCACTCTCTGTTTCCTATTAATTAGCCAGTTTTTGATCTACAAAAGGACTTGTCCTTTTATCCCATGATTTTTGAGCTTATTTAGGAACCTTTGATGAGGAACTTTATCAAAAGCTTTATGGAAGTCAAGGTAAACAATATCTATTGGGTCCCCCTTGTCTGCATATTTGCTCACCCCCTCAAAGAAGACTAACAGGTTAGTGAGATAAGATCTTCCCTTACAGAACCCATGCTGAGTCTGCCTCAGTAGTTTTTGTTCATAATGTGCTTACTACCTCTTTCCTTAATAACAGTTTCCACCAATTTACCCAGTATCTACATCAGCCTGACTAGCCTGTAATTTCCTGGATCTCCTCTGGAACCCTTTTTAAAGATGGGAGTGACATTAGCTATCTTCCAGTCCTCAGGAATGGAGGCAGATTTTAATGAAAGATTACATATTTTTGTCAGGAGATCCACAAGTTCACATTGTTAGGAGATCCACAAATTCAAACATCACTTGTTGTGCAGGCTTTCTATCCATTAGGGGTGTGCTAAAAAAATTGTGTGTGGAGAGGTTGGATATATTGGACCACAAAATAATGGCATTTCCAATATTCCTGAATTCCAAATTTGTTGTTGTTCAATCGCACAGTCAAGTCTGACTCTTCGTGACCCCATGGACCAGATTATGCTAGGCCCTCCTGTCTTCCTCTGTCTGCTGAAGTTTGCTCAATTTCATGTTCGTTGCATCGATGACACTGTCTAACCATCTCATCCTTTGCCGTCCCCTTCTTCTTTGGCCTTCAATCTTTCCCAGCATCAGGGTCTTCTCCAGTGAATGCTCCTTTCTCATTTGGTGGCCAAAGTATTTGAGCTTCAACTTCAGGATCTGGCCTTCCAAATACTGATATGTTATTCAAATTTGATTGGAGGCGTGGTTTCTGATTTTTTTGGCTCCTATGGGGAAACATTCTAAGTGGCTGGAAGGTCGTTTTTAAAAAGTACAGACACCAAAATTAGAGTGGAGCTGCTAGTGCCTATCTTTTAAATAACTCCCAAGTTTCAAAATAATTTCGGAGAGATTGAAAAAATATCTGAAAGATACTATAGCGGAAGAACAAGCTGGATTCTTACCAAACAGACAAATTAGAGACAATTTAAGAGTGGTGATAGACGCAATTGAATACTATGACAAGCATCCTGAAAAAGAAGTAGGATTTCTCTTCCTAGATGCGGAAAAAGCTTTTGACAATTTAAATTGGGAGTTTATGCTGCAAGTTATTGAAAAATTGGACATTGGACAGTTCTTTTTAAACATGATTGTGGCAATATATTCAGAACAAAAAGCGGCTTTGAACATAAACAAAGAAAGGACGGATTTTTCCAAGTCCAAAAGGGAACACGTCAAGGCTGCCCGTTGTCCCCGTTGCTGTTTATTTGGATGTTGGAAATATTATTGACAGCAATAAGAAAAGATAATAGTATTGAAGGACTTTCAGTGAAAGGATTCGTATACAAATATAGGGCATTTGCAGATGATGTGATGTTTATGATTCAGGATCCTATTGAGAAAATACCACATCTGATGGAGAAAATTGAAGAATTTGGTTCAGTTGCGGGTTTCTACGTTAATAAAAAAAAAAAAACTAAGGTGATGTGTAAAAATATGACGAAGCAAAGACAAATAGAACTTCAAGAGAAAAGTCAATGTGATGTAGTTACAAAGACTAAATATCTTGGAATTGAATTAACCATGAAAAATATTGACCTGTTTAAAAACAATTATGAAAAGGTGTGGCACAGAATTTAGCAAGATATGAAGAAATGGGACACTTTGAATTTATCACTGATGGGAAGAATCGCAACTGTAAAAATGAATATTTTACCGCGTTTGATGTTTTTATTTCAGACAATTCCAATACTAAAACAAAGGAAAGTATTGGATTCGTGGCAGAAAGAATTATCCAAATTCGTTTGGGCAGGAAGAAAGCCAAGGATTAAAATGAAAATTTTATGCAACGCAAGAGAGAGAGGAGGCCTACAACTACCAAATTTAAGACTGTATTATGATGCCGTCTGTTTAACATGGTTGGAACAGTGGATTAATCTTGAGAATAAGAAGTTATTAGCTTTAGAAGGGCATGATAACAAATTTGGATGGCATGCATATTTATGGTATGGAAAAGTAAAAATGGACAAATTTTTTAAACACCACTTTATAAGACAATCACTGTTCGAGACATGGATGAGATATAGAAAATTCTTCTCAGAAGAAAGACCACTTTGGATAGTACCAGCTGAAGTGACTAACCCACATTCAAGAAATCAAGGGTTAGATTGGCTACCTTACAAAAATCTTTTAAAATTAGAAGGGAAAAATTTTGTGTTACAAGATAGATTTGATCTTGAATTTGAATATGACTGGTTGAAATATAGACAGATTTATGATTTATTTAAGACCGATAATAGAGAACATTGAAATTGAAACTGTATGGCTTGAGAAAGGTAAAAAAATGATTTCTAAACTGTACAAGGTTTTATTGAAATGGTACACTGAGGATGAAACTGTAAAAGAGCAAATGATAAAATGGGCTGTAAATGTTAATAATGAGATATTAATGACATCCTGGGAATATTTGTGGAAAAAGTCAATGAAAATTTCAACTTGTGTAAATGTTAAAGAGAATTACTATAAAATGATGTACAGATGGTATATGATGCCTAAAAAAATTGCTATTATAAATGAAAGTATGTCTAACAAATGTTGGAAATGTAAAAAACATGAAGGGTCTTTTTACCATATGTGGTGGACATGTGATAAAGCAGTAAAGTATTGGACTGAGATCCACAATGAGATACAAAAAATGTTGAAATGTACTTTTAAGAAAGACCCACAGATGTTATTGTTAGGTCTTAAAATGGAAGAAATAAATGTAGCCAAGAGAACACTACTATGGTACTTGATTACAGCAGCCAGACTGACTTTTGCTCAATGTTGGAAACAAGATAAAGTACCTGAAACATGGGAATGGATTAAAAAGACATTGTTTTTGGCAGAAATGGACAAACTAACAAGAAAGTTAAACAACGAAGAAGACGAAACTTTCTTTGAAGACTGGAAAGACTTTCAAAAATACTTGTTGAAAAATTGGGACATTAAACGTGGTTTGATTTGCTTTGATAGTTATTAAGAAGAAAATGAAATAGAATTAGATTTTTGAATTGTTACCGTTTGTAAGAGAAAATAAGTTTAGAAGTAATTGTAACAGAATAAGAGAGACATTAATGGGGTTGGAGCAGTGCGGGAAGCCTTGTTTGGGGGGGAGAAGGAAATTAGAAAAATGGATATGTAGGTAGGTTTAAATTGTATGAACATGTGATATATCCAATAATAAACTGTATTTACCAAAAAAAAAAATAACTCCCAAGTTTCAAGTAGATAGGGCCAAGAGGTCCAATTTTATGGACATCTTAAGAGGGTGACCTGAGCCATTCATTATTTCTTACATAGGGGGAAATAAAGGGGGTCACCTGCAACCAAAATCCAGTAATCCCAGCAGAAGAACAAGCCAACATGCCAAGCCAAAAGAACCAAAATCAAACCAAAGAATTTATACAGAGGAAACACAAGATGAGGGGGCACTTTTACAAGCCCAGGAGAAGCAACAGCAATGCACAGAAGCCCAGGAGAAACCAATGCCCCTGTGGCAGTGCAAGCACAACAAAACCAGTCAAACCAGAGAATCTCTCCAGTAAGAACTTAAGGTTGGGGGGGGGCACCTTTGTAAGCCCAGCAGAACCAATAGCAATCTGCAGAAGCCCAGCAGAACCCAGGGCCACTGTGGCAGTGCAAGTTCAACATGACTAATGCTAAACCACAGAACAAATCCAAGCAGTGTGCAGCAACACTATAAAAATGTATTTATTTAGTTATTTTATTTGATTTATATCCCACTCTCCCCGCATAGCAGACTCAGGGTGGGTTACATCAAATTTGGTAGAAAATGCAATATACAAAATTAAAACAGTTAAAATACCAATAAAATATGGCATCAGTCATGCAGTTCAAGTTATAGTTAAAATTAAGGCCTCACAGATGTCATCTCTGGTATGCAGTTCTGACCCACTGAGGGGAGGCCCAGTAGAGAGGGAGAGATGTCTGTCACCTTAGTTAAAAGCCTGGTGGAAGAGCTCTGTCTTGGAGGTCCTGCGGAACTGTAAACGGTCCCACAGGGCCCTGATCTCATATGGGAGCTCTTTCCACCAGGTAGGGGCCAGGGCTGAAAAGGCCTTGGCCCTAGTCAAGGTGAGACATATGTCCCTTGGGCTGGGGACCACCAGATGATGTTGTTTGGCAGATTGTAAAGCCCTTCAGGACTCACCGAGGGACTGTGGGATAAGGATTTGAACCAGGGGTATGAACTCAGCCCAGTTTGCAAAAGAGAGAGACACACACAAGACACCCTCTGGCAAAGAAGAAAACTCTCTTGAAACTGTCAAGGATGCTTGAAATTAACACAAGCAGCCTGGCAAGCCCATAGAACACCCCTTGGAGACACACACACAAAAAATGCTAAATAAGAAAGAAAAAGAGCAGTCCCTGGAAACATGCATTTTCCTGGTAAATCCTGGATATTTCTGGGATTTTTTTGGATTTTTTTTTATATCTCCAAAAAAAAAAAAAAATGTATTCCTTGATATATTTGGGATGCCAAATATACACACCAGAATATCAACAAAGTATTTTTTTCAGGCATATTTTCAGCTCAGGTGTATCTGAATGCGGCATTGGGTTTGCCAGAATTTGGACAACCCACACTGGCCATATGCCTGCTTTTCCTCACCTGTATCAAGCATGTGCAGAAAGATGTTGCCCATCTGCCCCATCCCCCACACCATACAGTGTAAATGTTCAAATGTAGCACCAAAGGATTAACCTCCCAGCACTGTGCAGCCATCAGTGGTTGATGTGGGCCCATCCCCCCATCCTTGGTTGTCTTGGGGTGCTTGCCAATCTAATTAGGCAACAAGCACCTCACCCCACCCCCAATCCTGCTAACCCCAGTTTTGGCCTCACCATGATCAGGCCTCTTTATAAAAGCCAGCAGCAGCAACAAATGTGTAGCAGATGAATAAATGTCTCTCATCCAAATCAATCAGATACAGACCAACAAATTCCTATTTAGCCCCAAAGTGGCCAGCTAATCCCACATTGTTGCCACAGGGACAGAATAGTGGAGGATTCCACAGCAAAAAAAAAAAAGCAGAATGCCAATCAACAGGGGAACAGCTTCTGTTCTCTGCCCTCTCATTGGCTGAACAGCATGAGGCAGCCTTTACTCTTTCCCCACCCCCATTGTCTGTCGCCTCCAATTTTCTGATGGAGATTGGTGCAAAATCGCCTCTTCCTACTATTTGGGCTGATGCATGCTCTTCTTTCCTAAGAGTTCCTTGAGTAGCCTGAAGGAAGGATGAAAAAAACATCCGTGCTGGTTAGTGTTCCCATGAGTAGCTGTCTCACTCATTTGCTAATCTTATTAACAATGCTCGACTCAGTGGAACTACCTCTTCCCTTTTTGCAGGCTTCAACACATTTTGGAAGCTTGCATATTTCTGCTCTCTCTCCTTTCAGCTGCTTGTCTCTATAACAGGAATGAGTCAATTGGTCCATGTATTTTTTTGTAAGTACACATATGGAAAGTCCTCATAAAGACTTACCATAAGCAGTGTTGAGTTGAAAGAGGAATGCTTTTCATAAGATCATTTTTTGCACCTTCTAAAGGCTTTCATCAATTATATAGGAGAAGCAGTGGCCTCACTCTGAATTAAGTTTGTGATATGATCCTGTAGCCAGCTATATGACAGTTTAACATCATCACATTCACTAGTTAGCTCCAATTGGTAGCAATCAAGAGCCCAGAAAGAAAATGTAGATTGGGGGGGGGGGAGTGCTGAAACAACTGACAATGAGGTTGATGATGGTGTTGGAAAAGATGTGGGAAAAGGTAAACCCTGAAGTTCTTCCAAAGCAGTACTTTGGAACTCCACTTAGGTTGGTACTGTTGAGTTACTCTCCTCACAAACAACCACACACAAAGGGTGTGAGGGTACTGGCAGATATTCAAGACATTGACTTGCATGATGAACCAACTGAAAGAGGTTACTGGAGCTTAATAAAAGTGAGACATAACCCAAAACTTTTTACCAGCACTCCATGTTATAGGACATGGATTCATTGTTCATTATGTACTGGATTCATTGGCTACCAACTGATGAAGCTGGAACCACGAAATTACAGGCCAATTAACCTAACGTCTGTCCCAAGCAAACTAGTAAAAACTGTAATCAAAGACAGAGTTATTAAGCACATAGAGGAACAAAGCCTGATGAGGAAAAATCAGCATGGCTTCTGCAAAGGGAAGTCCTGCCTCACCAGCCTTTTGGAGTTCTATGATAAAAGTGAACAAGCATGTAGATAACTGTGACCCAGTAGACATTATATACCTGGACTTTCAAAATGCTTTTGACAAGGTACTGCACCAAAGACTTCTGAGTAGATTTAGCAGTCATGGGATAAGAAGACAGGTTCTCTTATGGATTAAAAATGACTAAATGATAGGAAGCAAAGAGTAGGGATAAATGGACAGTTATCTCAATGGAGGGAATTATGCAGTGGGATCACACAAGGATCAGTATTGGGGGTGGTACTATTTAATTTGTTCATAAATGATGTGGAACTAGGGGAGAATAGTGTAGTGGCCAAGTTTGCAGATGACACAAAATTATTCTTATTAAATATAACTAACTAATCTGGTTATTAATTTGTATGGGAAGGCTCTAGCTACATGTCATATTTGCAAGGTCAGTGTGACTGATAACGATAAGTCCATAGTTTACAGGGATGTGTATGTGTTAAGTGCCATCAAGTTGTTTCCATCTTATTAATGACCTCTGAAACATCCTATCATTAACTGCCTTGCTCAGATTTTGAAAACTGTGGGTTGTGGCTTCCTTATAGTCAAGGCTATTTTTTGGGCAGGAACGCACAGGAACGGAGTTCTGGCTGGCTCCCGAGTTGGCCACGCCCAGCAGAACTCATTAGCATAATAAACCATTAGGATTGGCTTCATTAGGGTTGTGGGTGGCCTAACATGCAAAGAAGTTCCTGTTACAAAAAAAGCCCTGGGTTTTTACAATGAACAAGGTAAACAGAATAAGAAGCAAAAGGTGGATGTGGTTGGATGACCCCACTTCTGGTAACATGGGGAGTGTGGCCTAATATGCTAATAAGCTGTGCTGTCGGGGGTGTGGCCTAATATGCTAATGAGTCCCTGCTGGGCTTCTTCTACCAAAAAAGCCCTGCTTATAGTGATAAACAGGACTTTTTTGTGATGTTACTTACTGGTACTGAGTACTGGCACCTGTTTTAGAGAGTCTCATCCATGAACTATGCTACCAAATGAGCATCAATCTCCATTCCCCATGGATGACTACAAAACAGACCCCCTATGTTTTAGGATATATTAACCTTAAATATGTGTTTTCAGCATGAACATTCTGAAAACAAACCAATATTTGCTCTGTCAACTTTAACTGTGTTCTTTTTGTATCTATTCAGTTATAAATTCATCTTTCCCCTGCCTACTTGCAAATTTTCCCACCAACTGCAGGCACAGCTGCCTTCGTGGCCTTTCCACAATGGTAATGGGGGAGTGCAGCTAGAAGTGCCACTGCAGTGGCCACCACAAGTGCTGATACTTTGTGCACCACCCACATGCCCTTCTCCAGCAGCACTAGGCAGCACATGCAGCCAGGAGCACTGGTGGCAAGCAGGCAGTGGAAGATTGTGAGTGCAGGTATCAGAGGAGATGTGTGAGTAGGGAGACATTAATGGGCCCTGCCTGAAGCCGTGGGCTGTGGCAACTATCCCTCCTCAGGGTATCATGATACCAGCCCTGACTGATAATAGAGGAATAATATCAGTGATTTCTACATACATATTAGAAAGGAAGTGATTCTATCATTCAGGACAGGCATTTCAAAAATCAGATTTGTAGATTAGTTACCATAACACTGAGATAATCTAATCAAGTTTTACAAGAACAAAGACTGTAATATTTAAGAGATTTCAAAGGGAGTAGAACTGTCTTTCTTTCTTTTTTGTATTCTAATATTTGATAAATATACCTCTGAGAAAAGAGATCTTGATCTGTTCTTGAGAGATATTTCTGGCATTTTACATGTTGTTGGTGTCCATTGTAAGTAAAACATTTTTAAAAATAAATGCCTCCAGTTCCAAAAGTTTTTAGAATGATACTTCTGCAGCTCTTCTTCTCATATACCGTAAGCTGTTGAGTACAGCAACGCCTACAGCTTTCATTTATCTGCCTTGAATTTAGAGAATCTGATAACATTGGAGAAAATGAACTACATATTACTAGGAATCTTATGAAAGTTATTGAAGTTCATGGTTCAGTGGCAAAACTGGTAACAGTGAATGTGTACATGAACTCCAATCTGGCAAAGGATGTTCTGATGAAAGCTGTGTCATTACCTAATCTCATTCTTTACTTGATACCTGTTTATCCTTTGTCTCAGATTTTATATTGTAAGTTTCACCTGCTGACACAATATTCTGTCCTACTTTGGCAGGATCACTGCAAATGGTCTCTGACATTGTTGATACATTCTGCTTCATGACCATATATATTTTTGTTCTGTGACTTATCTCTGCTTAGTCTAGCTGTACTTGTGGTCCAGGTTCAGCATTGTCCCATAAGGGGTTGAGAATGATCTGCTGTGCTAATATGGTGGAGGAGGAATGACTATTAAAAGATCTTTTGCTGGAAAAAAGGAAGGATGCAGGAATGAGTACAGAAATTAAGTATGGCAAAATAAACAATGGAAAATGTGTAAATGTGTAAATGTTGATTAGCAAGGCAGAGAAAATAGGCTGGAGGAGAAGCCAAGCTTGAGAAATGATAGCAAGGCTTTCACAGCAGCTTAATTGGCCTAGCAGCAACAAAATAATGCCACTGCAGCACTGAGAGTTTATGTGGCCCAGTGGGAAGACACTGGCAAGCAAGTTACTGGCACTCTGGATCAAACATCTCATCTATAAAATCAGAATATTTAAAAATCAGTGGCATTCAAACTGGTAGAGCCCTTGGAAGTTTATTAGGGTCTGCGGTGAGAGTCTTGATAGATCCCTAAGAGATATCTTGTTCATGACTATGCACCTTACGTTCTGCAGTTTCAGAAGGATGCTGCTTGTGTTCTAACGAAGAATATAAGACCAACTATGTTGGATTAGACAATCTTGTCTGGTCCATCTAGCCCCACTGATTGACCAAACAAGTGCCCCCTGAAGGCAGAGTAAGCAGAGTACAGAGGCCAAAGTCTCCTGCTTTTTCACCCCTACACTGAGATGCAAAGAATTACTGTTTCTCATTTGGGATGTGGGATGATATAGCATAGTCCAATCTGGTCAGATCTTGGAAGTGAAGCAGGGTCAATACCTGAATGGGAGACCATCAAGGAAGACTTTGAAGAGGAAGTCAATGGCAAATCACCTCTGCTTAATCACTTGCCTTGAACACCCGTGACTTGAGGGGACTATACGTACATAGAATACCAGTTATTTACACACATACAATACTAATTAAGGAACCTATCCTCTATGAATTTGACTAATCAAGTCTCAAGCTTATGAAATAATGGCCACCGCCACACCCATTGTATCAAATTCTACATGTTAATTCCTCCTTCAGTGATGAAGTACTTCCTTCTGTCCTTACTGAATCTACTATCCCTCAATTTCTTTGGATACTTCTGAGTTCTAGGATTATGGGAGAGGTAGATTTTGTTTGTTTCTATACAGGTGTTTTTTCATGCCATGCATAATTTTATAATCCTTTATTGAGTCTCTAACTAAAAAAGCTCTGAACTCAATAGGCTTTCCTCGTAAATGTGTTCCAGCCTCTTGTTTCTTTTGGTTTCCTCTTTCTGGCCCCTTTTCCAGGGCACACTTGTGATATGGCAACCAGAATTATATCCAGTATTCCCAATACACCAAGGCCATGGCTATGTTGGCCACTTTGCTTGCAATTCATTCCCCCCCATTATCCCTAGCAAAGAATTTCCATTTTATACTGCTACCACAGACTGAGTTGAACTTTTCCCAAAGCTCTTCACCACAATCCCAAATCAGTTTCCAGCATTGCTATCCTTCTTTATCCTTAATGGATATAGAAGAATATAACTCTGCTTAGAATGGCACAGAAAGTCAGGAACACTATCAGCTAGGGGTGCCATCCCCCAGGTCCAGGTGGGGTTTCCTCTGGTTTTGAGGGCTCCAATCTGCCGCTGGCCAGCTGGCCAGTGGGGGAAGCCTCACCCACAAGCCCTACCCCCAAGTCCAACTGCCAGCAACCACCCCTCTCCCTCTCCTCTCGCAAGATTTAAAGGGGCCTTCAGCTGATTTCCGGGGAGCACATGGCCTGCTGATCAGCTGGAGGGCTCTTTAAATCTTGCAGAAAGGAGGGAGAGGGGTGTGTGCCACCCCCACTTTTTCCCCGCTTTGAGAAGAAGTGGGGGCCTGTTTGGGTGTGCATTCCAAGCCACAAATTCACAGTTTTGAGTGAACAAGCGTGCAGACACCGCCCTGCCCCGCTTCTTCCCCAGAGCATTTAA
Source organism: Gekko gecko (assembly GCA_029375565.1). NCBI lineage: Eukaryota > Metazoa > Chordata > Lepidosauria > Squamata > Gekkonidae > Gekko > Gekko gecko. The sequence goes on along the minus strand of JAPDNY010000003.1, from coordinate 134,504,515 downwards.
AGGGATCCTTTAAATGCTTTAGGGAAGAAGTGGGGATGGTGTGCAACTGCAACCCAAGCCGTGAATTTGTGGCTTGGAGTGCATGTGTGTGTGGCCCCCCTGCTTCTTCCTAAAAGCATTTAATGGGATCCTTTAAATGCTTTGGGGAAGAAGCACGGGACAACACACACCAGCAATCCAAGACATGCATTCGTGACTTGGAAAGCAGGCACTAGTCCATAATGTGATGACGTCACATCTGCATGATGTCATCACACTGGGGCTGTTCCACCCCTCTGGAACATGCCCTAAGTCCCCCACTGGGGACTAGGAAAGACCTAGCAACCCTACTAACAGCATATATTTAAAGTTAGGATTTTGAAAAATCCCAATGTATATCACCTTACCCTTAACATTGTATCATTTGTCATGTTGCCATCTAGTCAAACAGATGAGAATTCCTTTAGGAGCACTGCACAATTCACTCTAATTCTCACTTTCCTGAATATTTTGGTGTCATATACAAAGATGGTCACTTCACTGCTCACCCCACATCCCAAATCATTCATGAATTAAATGTTGGGGATCCCAATACCAATACCTATCAAACCCTATTCTTTACTTCCCTTCACGAGAAGAGCTGCCATTTTACTCCTATTCTCTGCTTCCTGTTGTTTAACAAATTGCTAATCCAGAAGAGGACCCAAGCTCTTCTCCCATGACTGTTCCCATAAAAAACAAAAGTGGTGCAGTAGTTAGGATGTTTAACTGAAACATGTGACAGCCCTGGTCAAATAAGCTGGGTGACCATGGCCCAGTCACTCTATCTCAGCCTAATTTACCTCACAGGATGAGGATGATATGAGGAAGAGAGAACGCTGCAAGCTGCTCTAAGCTTCTTGGAAGGAAAGTGGCACAACAATCCACTAAAGGAAGAATTAAGGTTAGTCAGGAGCCTTCCGAGCTGTGCCAACAGATTTGAACTGTGAATGTACATCTGAGAACATTTCCCGCTTGCACAGATTCTGCTGCTGACATCCAGGAGGTCCTTGACATACAACTCATTATGTCTTACAAAATAGAAAGTCTGAAACCAACTGTCCTAAGTCACATGCTGCGCTGCGAGGCTGGAAATTGTAATCCTCTCTGGACATTAAAAATTCTACATTCATACTTGATCAGATCAATAATTAATAAGAGGGTAGGCAACTTGGAAAAGCCTGGAAATATCTTTGATTTCACGCTGAAATTCACCATTCACTTAATACCAAAAATCTTTATTAGACTAGCTCTTGAATTATTTAGCAGTAATACAAATTTTACAGGAGTCCAGCTGACCTCTTTGTAAGAGAAAGTGGGAATGTTCAGGTTTTATATGAATTGTAAAGAGCAGCTTACTTAACAGGAAATACTGAAGGAAAAAGTTTCAAGGTAGATGTTAAGCAGTAAAGAGGGAACACTGAGAAATATTTTTTAAATCAAATGCCACTTGAAAAAAACTGTATCATCCAAATGCAACCAACAAACATATAAATATACGGAGCAGACATAGACATTCTCTTTAGTCTTCTTCCCTCAACATGCATGTCTCTATTTTGCATGAAGACTATTTGCCAAAAAGTTTGAATGAGATCAGAACTGGATATTTCTTACTTTTCTTTAGGGACAGAAACCAGCAATTCTGGTAGATTTTTAAAAATTGTTTTGAATGTGAAAATGTTCACCTCTGCAGAGGTCAATCTTGTTCCCCATTCTGTAGAATGTCAACCTGAAACATTTAGGAGAGATTAACCAGGGACTGAGATGGTTAGACAATGTTATCAATGCAATAAACATGAAAGTGAGCAAACTCCAGAGGTCAATGGAAGACAGGAGGGCCTGGCATGATGTGATCCATGGGGTCGCAAAGAGTCGGACTCAACTGTGTGACTGAACAACAACAAACCAGAGATTTGTTGGGGTGCCACCAATATACAGATGACACCTAGCTCTGATTCTTTCCTAGCAACTGAATTGGGTGGGACAGTGAATGTAATGGGACAGATGACTGCTAATAAACTAAAGCTCAATCCAGAAAAGTACAGTTAACAACATATCCAGAATCAAAGACCTTGGTTTTTGTGCACCCCACACAGATTCTAATTGTAGAATGTTTATCACAGTTTTTGGTGGCAGACAGTACACAATCTCCATTTGTAATGCCTAGGTCAGCAGAGCCTCAGTAAACAGCCAGTTTATAATCTAGATGTAACTCAAAAATGTCCCTAACTAAGGTTGCTCAAACACCTACCAGTTCAGCTCACTTTCCATTCACCAGTGGTGATGAGGCAGACAATTAACCAGTGGGTTGCCCAGCTGTCCACAACCTGCTTTTGTGCATTTGCAAGAGGAGGCTACTTGCAGCCATCAGAAGCTGGCTCCTAGTTGACAAGGTACCAGCTGGGAGTTGTCCTCTGATCTTCTGCTTGGAAATTTTGCTCTGCATTCCAAGGGGATAAAGGTGGTGGTGGGGGAATAAGTTGACTCTCAGCTGACCAGCTGGAAGTCAAGTTCTCTTGATCATTGCTGAGATGCAGCAAATTAATAGCAGAATCCTAGCTTTTCCCTTTTCTTCTCCCTACCCCAAATTATTGGCTTGGACTACAGACTAAGAGGAGAGAAATTGATCCTTTGTCCTCTTCCTTTTGCAATGTGGATATTAAGAATATTGCTTTTGTCTCTGCTCAGCATCAAAAGGAGGGTCAAGAAACAAACTCTTTCTCTCCTTTTTGCAATGTAGATATCAAAAGCATTGTTTGTGTCCCTGTGCAGCTTGGAGGGGAAGGAAGAGCTCCCTTTTCCAACTTTACTGTGTAGCTAGTTTGCTGAGGGACAGGGTAGATAAGAACTGGACTCCCAAAGGATCCCCTGATCAGCTGTGAGTCCACTTTCAACCAACAGGCAGCTGCCTGCAAACTTGTTGGACAACTGTTGCTTGCTTGATATAAGCATATCCCTGATTTGCTCACAGTCTGATTGTGTGTGCTGAAAAAGGAAAGTTCATCTGCTGAACAGGTTCATTGAGTAATTTGTGGTGTCCCTACTTCTAGCAACAACACTGGCCTTTTTATCTATTAACAAGGCAGAATCCAAGAGCATCCTGAAGCTCTGATCTTGATCTACTGAAGACAAGTAAGGCTGGTAAATTAATATCAGTCGGCTTTTTCAACCAGCATCACCTCCATCGTTTCTGGATTAAATTTCGGTTTGACATTTGTTGTGCTCACAACATGGATGGCTTGGCATTTTTATAGCATTTTAAAGTTTCAAAGCACTTTGCATATATTATGTCAATAATTTAAATAAACGAACTTTATAATTCACCTTTTTATCCTACAAGGTCACTGTAAATAATGTTCACAGAGCCCATACCGTCATATTGCAGTCTTAATTCAACCACTTTAGAATCTCACCCAGACAGATGTCTGAAATACTGTGAACAGATGTCTGAAATACTGTAATAGCAGTAACGCAGCTTATTCTTTGACGCAAAAAGATAACCTCAAGAAGCCTCTTTTAATATTTCTCAAGCATAGGTAGATCCAACAGTGCATGGTTACGAGCTGCAGGAATCAGTCAGTGAGGTAACCCTGTGAAGAGTAATGCTGTTGCAAGACCTCCAAAAGCCACTTATATAGCAATCTGTGTATGATGTTGTTGGCCATATTGTGATTTGCTATATACGTGGCACTTACATCAGGATGTCAAGACACAGCAGTTACCATACCTTAGATGGTAATGAGAACAGATCATCACATACTTGGAGTTCCATTAGCACTTGAAGAAGCTGGTTGTGGTTATTTTGGTCCATGGGGTAGTATGCCTGACTCTGAATGCATAGAAGAAAGAGATCTATTAGACCAATAATTACAATCTCTTTTTTTTTGGGGGGGGGGGGGGCGAATTAACACTGAAAGACTGAGTTTGCATTTCAATGGTTTGCTAATAATAAACCATAAGTCTAGATTATGCCTGAAATGCAGCCGTCATTACAATTTCCATTGTAAAAGAACCTAAGAAATATCAAGCACAGTGATTCTTAATTGTCTTATAGTGCAGTCCTATACAGAGTTATTCTGGTCTAAGCACATTGAAATCAATGGGTTTAGGCTGGAATAACTCTGTTTAGGACTGTTAGGCACAGCTGTTAACAGCCCATAGTTTATTCTTCAGTTTTCTATTCGGTTTTAAGTTTTCTAAGTCAAGGTTGTGTATGGCTGCCAAAAGAGAGTATGACAGATATATTGTAAAAACAGACTTTCCTTGTCCTTGGGGTTTAAAAATGCATGTCTTTTTGCTTCAGTGCTGTTTGTATTATTCAGAGAGTAATACACTCAACTTTGAATTGAAAAGACTATGGAATTTGGACAGAATATAATTGTGGATGTGGATTTTATTTATTTATCCCCATCTTCATTTTTGGGCTGTCATTCTCAGAGCCAACACCAAATGACAATTCTGTTGCTGAGCTGTATCATTTGATCATGGGTGTGGGGAAGATTTCACTGTCCTCTCATAAAAATATACCTCTACACAACTAAAACTAGCTTTTAAGGGGGAAGGTCATAATCTAAGGCGCACCATGTGATCCTTCAGTTTTGTCCGTTACATAAACTATTCACTTTCTTAGCACAGACTATGGTACTACTGCATTGTATGCATTGTTTGTGCTGTACTTTGGTAAAACAATAGTAATTGTATAAGTCTCTTCACATTTTGTATTCCCCACTGAAAACCAGAAGCTCTGCAAAAACAGAATTGTTATTTCCTACATGACTCATACATAATCACAAGGTCCTAACAATCAAGCCAATAGCACTTACCCTTCAGAGCAGGCATCAAGGTAACAGAATTTTACTTGAACGTAGACCAATCTTGGGTCAATATATTGAAGACATACAATAGATGATTTCAAATAACAAGCTACACATTATCCCAGTGTCTGGACTATTGTCAAATGCTATGGCTTTACTATCCTTCACCAATATGAATTCAACACACTGCCCAGGCTATTGCTGAATGATATTTTACAAGCTCAGACGTGTCCTATTAATTTTATCAGCTATAAACTGAGATTTGGATTGGTTAGGGGAAATATCAAATGAAAGAGTAAAAATCCATATGTATGCTGTAAGATTAGGTTCGGAACAGAATTAAAAGAACTGCCAGTTTGTAAGCACAATCTCCAGCCTCTTTTCAAAAGGAGCTGTCTACTAAAACGATAAGCACGCATTATAAAACTTGTTGCATTGTGTCTACACCAGAGATTTGCAGTCCAATTCCCTGGGCATTTTTTATTCAGAAGCAAGTCTTATTTAAGTAGGTAGGGCTCACTCCTGAGGAAGTGTGCATGGGATTAAGGCTTTGCCAAAAAATAATAATAGGCTGTTCAGGAAATAAGTAAAGACGAGATATTTCTGTTGAAGTTGTGACCATCCGCAATCCTGACAATTTCAGCTGTCAGCAGTTCTCATAGTCACATTTCCCTTCTCCTCTGATTGTCCGGAGTGTTGCCAGCTATATTTGTGAGTGCCCAGTTTACATGTTAGCACTTGTCCACATACGTTATGGACACAATGTGTATGCAATGGGAATCAGATCAGTCTAGAGTATCCTTAAGATTTACAGGATTTGGAGACAACAGTTTGAAATATGCAGTACTAAGTGACTTCCAGACTAGATTATCACTTTATGTGGGGCTGCCCTTGAACTTGACCCAGCAACTGCGGCTAGTGCAGAATGCAGTGGGCACGTATGCTGACAGCGATGTCTGTGTGAGCTTGCAGTCAAAGCTGGTGATGTGCCAACTGCACTGTCTGCTGATAGAGTAGCAGATCCAGTTCAAGTTTCTGGTGTTAACCTCCAAAGCCTTATGCGGCCAGGGACCTGCATATCTTCAGAATCACCTCTCCCCATATGTGCCCTGCAGAGCATTGTGCTCAACTGACCAACATTTACTGGTTGTCCCTGGCCACAAGGATATCCAGCTAGCCTCAGCCAGGGCCAGGGCTTTCTCTGCCCTGCCCCCAACCTGGTGGTACAAGCTCCTACTCTAGATCAGGGCCCTTTGGGATTTGTTACAATTCCGCAGGGCCTGTAAAATGGTGCTGTTCCACTGGGCTTTCAGCTGAGGCAGTGGACATCCAAAACTCATCTCTGTCCTTCCTTACTGAAATTGCTGGCTTCTGATCAGCCTAAACTGAGCATAGCAAACAATGCTTTTACAGTGATTGTTGTTTTTATTATTGTTTTAAAATGTTGTTTTTAATTAGCTAACTAGCATGTTATTGTTGTCACTATTTTGTGTGACCTTGTAACCCACCCTGAGCCCATAAATGGGGAGGGCAAAGTAAAAATTGAATAAGATAGGTAGGTAGGTAGGTAGGTAGATATAGATATATTGAAACATCTTCCTCAACCCATTAATAAACTTATGTTTTTAGTTTTTGACTTGTAGTAAAATTTAATTATGAAAAGATGTAAGTGAAATAAAACAAAGCATAAAAATACAATAGGCAACTGGATGGCCAAATAAAGTAAGTGACCAAGAAAATAGAGTTCTCACCCAGTTCTAGTAATTGCATTCACATGCTGCTCTGGTTCATTTGTAATTGTAATATACACTCTGCAGCATTCATTCTTCTTAACAAACTCCTGCTGCTCACAGCTGTAATCAAAACAAATGACGAAATAAGCATATTAAGGCAATACACTGAAATTATTATTGCAGCTGTACTACAGGGAAAGGGTACAAGCCTATGGCTAGAGAGCACTGCTAGCTAGAAGTGTACATACTGATTTTCCAGAACTGAAAATATACATGAAAAACACTGTTTCAAGTTATTACCGTGATTACTGGAATGGTAAACACAAATCTGGGATTCTTAGGCATTATGGGAAAACACACACACACATTGCAAAAAAGCTGTTATTTTTCATGTTCGGGTGCCTACATCATTTCTCTGATGCTCCTGATTCGCCAGGAAATGGCATTCTCCCTTCCAATTGGATCCTTGCAACAGATCATGAACACTCCCAGCCAATGACCATAGGAGACAGGTCCCAGAGAAGGAATTTTTAAAGGCTGCAGCTGAGCCAGATGACAATTTCAATGGAATGATAGATCCCACCCATCAGAAACTCCTTGCATAGTAGTAGTAGTAGCAGCAGGAGTAGTCGTCAATAGTTAGAATTTTCGTGGGTGTTTAATTTATTTCGGTTTTGTTAGTAATTCCAAATGGGACTGTTTCATTGTTGGGTTGTTTTGTATGTTGTTGTTGTTTTTTGTATTTTTTTCTCTGTGTGTGTGTGTGTGCATGCCTGGAAGTCATGGTGACTTCTGGTGACCCCTAGTGAGGCTAGGACATTTTAGAGAAGCGGCTTGATACGTGCCTGCCTCTGTGTCTCAGCCCTGGTATTCCTTTGAGGTTGCCCTTCCAAGTACATGCCAGGATTGGTCCTGCTTAGTTTCCGAGATGTAACAAAATCTGGCCTGCCTGGGCTATCCAGGGCTGTTGTTTTGTATGGTTTTGTTTCATTGTTGTTTCTTTTGTTACTGGTATTTCAATTCCATAATTCTATTTTGTTATTTCCAACGAAGACCACCAGCCCTTGTCTCAGGTTTATACTTTTACGGTTTTCCATCCAAATTGGGCAAAATTCAGCAGGATAGTAGCACTCTCCTATGATGCCCACACTGTGAAATTTCAGACAGATAGAATAAAGCCCCCCCACCTCCTTTTGAGTTAAGGGAAAGCACCAATGTTTAACATGAAAGTCTAAGGGTGAATTGACAGAAAAGGTTCCAAAGGGTAACATAGACAGCACTGCAGCCTTTTTCTTAAAGAACCAGAGCAGACTGACGAGGCAAGGGCATTTGGTGACACAAAGAGGATAAAGCATCTGGCAGCAGGAGGAGGACCTTGAAGTAAATTTTCTTGGATTGGGATAAGGTTTGGAGAGCATCAGGCAAACAGAGGAGTCTGCAGACCTCAAGGGAAAATTTGTCACCACAGGGCAGACTTTGGGAAGAGAGAGGAAATCAGAGCCCCACTGCTGGACCTCCTGATGGCACCTGGTATTTTTTGCCACTGAGTGACAGAGCGTTGGGCTGGATGGGCCACTGGCCTGATCCAACAGTGGCTTCTCTTATGTTCTTATGAGTCCCACTCCATATCCTTCAGGAATTGAATACCTTGTAAAGCTAGTGCCTACTACTTGCAGGCAACCAACCAAGAAAGCCCAGAGTGTTTCTCTCTCCCCTCTCTGTAAGGAACACTGTACTCTGTCTGTGCCCAGTTTGTTGTAGTGGTTAAGTGTAGTGTAGAGCCAGTTTGGTTAAGTGTAGTGTAGTGGTTAAGTGTGGTGTAGTGGTTAAGTGTGCGGGGTTAAGTGTCTAATCTGGGAGAACCAGGTTTGATTCCCCACTCCTCCGCTTGCACCTGCTGATGTGACCTTGGGTCAGTCACAAGCTCTGGCACAGCTGTTATCGAAAAAGAGCAGTTTGTGTCAGAATTCTCTCAGCCCCACCTACCTCACAGCGTGTCTGTTGTGGGGAGGGGAAGGGAAAGGAGTTTGTAAGCCACTCTGAGCCTCCAAGTGAAGGGTGGGGTATAAATCCAATCTCTCTTCTTCTTCTTCTTCTGCCCTTATTAGAAAAATGCTGGCTACCTTTCTGAAGGAATACAGAGCAGAGACTACAATTAAAAAAGAAATCAGAATAACCAAAAGAAAATATTTTACCCATTATGAGTTTATTTCATATGAATTACAATAACACCCCATTCTCACAATAATTCTAATTAATAACCTAAGAAACACACATGTCTGTAAATAATTAAAGTATCCTTTCAGTTGACACCCAGAGTGCAGCCATACCTCACAGCAAGTGATTGATTCCTTGCATAATATTATACACACACACATGCTCTATAATTTTGAGAAACTCAAAATTATTTTCAAAGATTGCAGTGATGGGGGCAGCAGTTTTCTGCAGAGGAAGCCTTCCTTATTTTGTGAAAGGAGACAACAGATGAGAACAAGGAATGATACCAAATTCAGAATTATCAGTGGAAAGTTTTAGATAGGAGAGAGAGAGAGAGATTCAGTCAGTCAGTCAGTAATGGTAAGGTTATTTAAAGAAACTGGATTCAGCCAGGATTCTTTTTTTAAAAAGGCAGCTGGTGTTCTCCTGAATAGAGAGAAGTGGGACAAGGAGTACCTACTTCAGAGGTCTGTAAAACTGAACCCCTTTGTGTGTTCTGATTGCAACTTTGGGGAAGGGTCTTTTGATTTGAAGGAGGACTGGGCTTTGTGCAAGTGTGGTGCCATTAGCTTTAGAAACAGCTGTTGAACATAATGGTCCCGAAACTCTGGAATCTGGAAAAAAAAATCTATAGATTTGAATCCCGAACCAGTACTGCCCTACCCCCAAACCAGGAATAAATAGTAGTCCTGGAGCTGACATTATAATTATCTCTTTCCCTTAAAGCACATCCTTACACTCCCCTGTATCTATTGCCAGCTGACTATTCCTGCCACTGCTACTGCCATTACTGCTGGCCTTCATCTTTTCATTTGGCTGCTGATCTGAAACCTTCACCATTTTCTCTTATGCATTTATTTCTACCCCTCCCCCACCCAACAACCATGATCATGCACATACATTCGGGTTAAAAGTGAATTGGAAAGGGGTTAACAGAACATATGGATTTAATGTGGATTCACAGACAAGGCCTGGATTTCCTGACCTAAATTCATTGAAGATGATATGTATTAGCCAGTGGTCTGTGAGTAGATTGTTATGCTACAATTTAGTTTTCGACCAGTGAGTTGAATCCCAAATATGTGGAAAATTCCATGCTAATAAATGTTGAAACACAGTTTGCCCTTGATCTAAAAGGAAGGAGACTGTTCTTCAGTTCATAATGTGACTCATGTCTGCAGCACTGGGAACATGAGGAATAATGTTATTAAATACATAAATAAAGGCAGTGTCACAGAGTGTCTTGTCATTTCTTGTACAGAGGAAACAAGGCAGAATGATTCTGAATAATATTCAAGTGTTGTTTTGGTTTTAAGTGCAGATAACTGCAGAACAGAAAAGAGAACCTTGTTACCTGTTACTAAGGTTACTAAGGAACTTTCTATATAATAGTTTTTTATTGTTCAACAAATTTATATCTGTTACTCCGTTACTATGGGGACACCAAATAATTCCCAAGTTTGTGAATCTCTTTTGTGGGAAAATCACATATTTTTGGCACTTAAGCTGTAATAATTTGTTGCTGGGAAAATGTGCCCCCCCCTGCATCTAACACCATGTAAAATAAATCTATATGTGTGCCACTAGCATCTGTTGGATAGTAAACATGGAATCACTGTTGGTATTACAACAACCTCATTTAAAATTATTATTTACATCATTTTTATCTGGTACTTTTAAAAAAAATGCTTGTTTCTATTGGGATTCTCTGGTTTGGTATAGCCAGAAACCACCATTAATTTAGCAGAATGCGCAAAGGCTTATCATGCAGCGAAGCTTCTCTGCAGTCTGTGTGTGTGCTGAGATGAAACAAAATTACATAGAGCATCTTTTATATTTGCAAACTAATATGTGTTTCTTTATAGAACTCCATTCTAGATAGGAAAGACTAGAGACAGGATGGTAACCTATTCTAGCTAACTAGGGTGGATACAGATGCAGGATGCATGTCCTGTATCCATGATGCCAACATGAAGAGAGAGATGGGAATGTGTGCGAGAGAGGGGAAGAAGCTAGAAGGAAGTCATTCCGCTAAGAACAGCAATCAACCTCAAAGGGATAGTATCAGATAGCAGAAAGAAAGGATGCTCTGTGTGTTCTAACCCCTCTATCTATCTCGCTCTATTGTAGCCCCCTCTGAACGTTGAGGCAAGAGACAGCTTACAGTCCTTGACTTCCAATAGTTCCATCCTAACAGTTGTCAACATTTCTTCTATCACACAATGGATCACATTCCACAACTTGTTTTCCAAGAAACACCTTAACATTAAACTTTTCCTCTGTAAGTAACCATCAGCGCACACACACACACATGCATGCACAAACAAAATCTCCAAAAGGTAGGAGTCAGACAAGGGAAGGGAAAATATATGAACTGGAAGGCTGGGAGGGAAGAAGGAAATGTGCAATTAGGCAGAGTAAGGATGGCCAGTGGAATTCCCATCTCCTGAGAGTCCATGTTGCTCCCCCACTTATATGCACTCTGATTTAAAGAAGAAGAAGAGAAGAAGAGATTGGATTTATACCCCACCCTTCACTACCCAAAGGTGTCTCAGAGCGGCTTACAAACTCCTTTCCCTTCCCCTCCCCACAACAGACACCCTGTGAGGTAGGTGGGGCTGAGAGAGCTCTTGACAGAAACTGCTCTTTTTTTCAAGAACAGCTCAGAATTATGGCTTGCCCAAGGTCATCCAGCCAGGTGCAAGTGGAGGAGTGGGGAATCAAACCCGGTTCTCCCAGATAAGAGTCCGCACACTTAACCACTACACCAAACTGGCTCTCATATAAATATAAATTAAAAGAAAACATATAAATCAATACTCACCATCGTCTTGCACAGGTGCTTAACTCACCAGTCTCGTTTAAATTATACTGTTATCTTTCTTTGTTACTATGAGACTAGATCCCTTTCCTAGGCTGAAGAGTGGAAAGTGAAATATGCCATGTCCCAGTATCAGAGAAGGTGGAATGGTGATGCTGCCTTCGGGAGAGGGCTTTAGCAGCCTTAGCTCCCCCCACCCCAAGTGTGTTATCTCATTGGCAAGGTAGTATGAACACTGCCACTAGGCATAATGTTCAGCTACACTGACTTCTTCCATACTTGTGGTTTAGACAGGGTGTCGAGAAATTTCCAAATTCTACCCCAAAACCTGTTGAAGCAGTTTAATGTTGCAGCACTCATGAGCATATAGTAATGTTTGAAAGCTCCTTAGTGCATGTGTCAGCTCAGATCGTTCCAGTGCCACATATCCCTCATGGAAATTACACAGAGCATACAGGTGTTATATGAGCCTGAGGCACATAGTAAGGAACCTTCAGTATTACGTCCACTATTCAGGTTATCAAAGTTCTGCATGGGTAAGAAACATTCCAATGCTCATAAGGGAAAACTCTGAAATGGGGGTCTCAAGGCACATTTTCCCCAAAAAATAGAGCAGATAAAGCTTTTCTACATTGTAGTTTTACGTGTTTTATGGCATGCATTTTTTTGTCTTCTAAAAAATAACTTGAGAAATGACTGTGGGTTGCCAGGAAGGCGGTTACAATCAGAACATATATCGACTGGCCCAGGAGTTGTGTAGAAAGCAATGGAATGGAACTATACGGCAGTCTTTTGCTACTTGAACTTATGGAATCCACAAAAGTATATGGATTGTTTGAATGAGCTATTCTTCTTTTAGTCAACAGTTGTTTAAAATGGCATCATTAGACTATACTGAGGAGGACAACAGAGTGAGAGGAAGTTGTTATTGATTCTGCTGCACAAAGGATGCATTCACACTTCTGTTTAGTGGCTCCCTGCTGATCCATTCCCCTTTGCTCCATGTTTTCTTTCCTGCTTTCAAAAAACAATTTGCTTTATTTCTCTGCCATGCACATAGATATTGGTTTGTCTTGCTCCAAACTCAGAAGAGTATTGTGCTTCCCCCCTCTCCCGTCTCTTTCAATTCACTTTGCAAAAACCCAACTATTTGCTATTGATTTCCTTTGTAGAAGTGAGGGATACGTTTACTGTTGCTATGTAAGTATTTCAGAGTAAGTAGCAGACCAGTGTAGACCAGTCTGCAATTGGATAGTAACATAAATGTCGGATTGTCAAATGCTAAAGTAAACTTTAGATAGTGTAGTTCACAGTATTTTATTTATTTTAATGTATTAGGATATTTTCTACACCATTAGAAGAGATCACATAATATGAATTTTAGGGATGGTTCTATGCATATTTCTAGCTGCAATTTGGCAGAGTAAGTTGAAGGCATATGCTTCAGAGCAGCACAAAAGCAAACAACCCCTCCACCCACATAATGTCCACATGTACAATTAACCATTAATCATCATCTTCTGAATCTGCACAGTGATTTGCCTCGTAAGCAGGACTGATGAAGAATGAATCCTTGTCCAAGAGACTAGCATCCTTCCATGAAAAGATGGGAAGGTGTCTGATGGTGCTTTAAGAAGGAGGTTCTGCCTTTTTTGAGGGGAGGACAGGAAAGCTCTAACTGGAAAATGGGAGGGAACATAAGCCTAAATATAGCCTAAATGAAAAGTTGCCTTTTTCAGCCTTTGTATGTCCTCATTCTGCTTCTCCAATATACTCAAGTTGTCTTCCGGGAATACTGGGGAATCCTTGCCATGCTATTTGATATACCATTTGAAAAGTTTGTTTTAATAGAAATGCCTTGTTGAACTAATACCCTGTTCCAAATGCAAATCTTGAAAGACCAAAATCTTTGGGATGCTCAGGCAAAAGACTGATTTCATGTCACACAGCCTAGAGAGCTCCAGCACACAAAATCTTCAGCATGCATTCCAAAGACAGATCTCTTTATGTATACATCAAGTATCCTAAATTATGAAGTCCTTATGTTTCTGGGGCCTTTTTAGGCTGAACTGAAAAGGTGAGGTTTACAGTTCAGTATTACTAAAGTATGGTAGTGATGAGGGTTGCCAATGCCCAGATAGGGCCTGGAGAATTCTTAGTACTATAGTTGATCTCCAGACTACAGCAGTCAGTTTCCCTGAAGAAAATGGCTGCTTTAGAGGGTGGTCCTCCCCCTCCCCTAACCGTATTCTCCCCAGGCTCCACATCCATATTATCTGAGCACATGCCCCTCTTCATTCTCACCTCTTTGTGAAAGTCTCACAGAATCCTGGGTCAAACAGAGCTGCAGCCTCCCCATGTAAAGCAAGCTCAGACTGTCCTCTTCAGCAAACTAGTTCCTCCCTCAGGCTTTGTCACTGGTCGGGAGGGCCGTATCAGTATTCTGTTTTACAGGCCAGCGTCAAACTGAATGTACACTTTGCAGCCTATAGTGAAACAGTCCAATTTCTAAATATGAATGACAAATGTGAAACAAATAGTAAGGAGATACAAGAGATAAATTCAAAGACCTCATTTCTGTTAGTAATGGACTGGAGTCTTCTTGTGTCAGGTATTAACAGAACAAACTGTGTTTTTTACAGAGTTACTTTTAAAAGGTCTCACCACCATTCTTTCTGTGTTAGACAGGGCTATGAGGATCTGGAAAGACAACTTAAAGAAGTCTTTAAGGAAAGGAGCAACATTCTTCGCCAGCTATCAAAGACATCCAAAGAACTTGAGGGAATTAAAGTAAACCTCCAGGTAAGAGTCTTCTTCTATTTTCCTAGGCTATGGAATAATACTTTGCTCCATTGCAGATTAATACAAGCCTTTTATTATGAATGATAGTCACATCCAGGACTATTTTTGGGCAAGAACACACAGGAACGGAGTTCTGGCTGACTCCCGAGTTGGCGATGCCCAGCAGGAACTCATTAGCATAATGGGCCACACCCAACAGCAGAAACTCATTATGATTGGTTACATTAGGGCTGTGTGGCCTAACATACAAAGAAGTTCCTGCTACAAAAGAAGTCCTGGGTTTTGACAACAAACAAGGTAAACAGAATAAGAAGCAAAAAGTGGGTGTGGCTGGATGACCACGCTCCTGGTAACATGGGGGTGTGGCCTAATATGCTAATGAGTCCCTGCTGGGCTTTTTCGACGAAAAATGCTGTGGTCACATCCATGGAATTTTATAGAAAGGCTGGGGGATAATGGCGTGGGGAGAGAAGAGAAGGGCCTTAGCTCCAGCCCTTCCCTCTTCTGTTACACTTGTCAAACTGTTCTGTTCCTACCCACCCAACACCTCTACTTCCTCTCTGCCCATACACAGTACTTTCACTCCCAATATCCCCCTACCCACTATCCAGCCTCCCCCACTGTCATAACATCTCTTTTCTGGAGATCTTCTACTGAGAATGGTTGGAGTATTAGGCCTTCTTCATCCACAAGATCATTTTTCTTTCAGCAATGTGTATGTAATTTCTCAGACACAAAATTCCCCAGTGATGAATGACAGATAAATAAATAGGGGACCTAATATGAGGTGGGGGCCATGGTAGCTCAGAGCTGCAGATCAAAAGGTCTGTAGTTCAGCAGTTCAAGACCCTAGTGCCACGTGATGGAGTGAGCTCCCTTCTCTGGCCCCAGCTCCTGCCAACCTAGCAGTTTGAAAGTAAGAAATTACAAATAGATAAATAGGTACTACTTCAGTGGGAAAGTAACAGCATTCTGTGCACCTCGGCATGTAGTCATGCTGGCCACATGACCGCAGAAACGTCTTCGGACACTGCTGACTCTTTGGCTTGGAAATGGAGATGAGCACTGCCCCCCCAAGAGTTGGATGTGACTAGATTTCGAATATGAGAAACCTTTACTTTTACCTTAATATGAGGAGAGGTAAAGAGACAATGCATCTTCAGCTATTCATTCACTTCACCTAAGACCTGGCTTTGGAAGCAAGATGGATCATAGCAATTGGAAACACTTTGCCTATTTTTCCTTCATAAACCCTTTTCCTTGGTTGCAGCTAGAAGGAGGCAAAGTATCGGGAGTCAACCATTCCTCCATAATATCTGTATAGGGATGGGCACAAATTGTATTTTGGCGGTTTGGTTTGTGGTTTGTGGCTGAACCATGAACCAAGCCATGAAATGATACACCTGTTCATGAACCAAACCTGTTTGGATCAGTTCAAGCCATTTCAAGTTTAAACCCCTGCTTTCTACTCCCCACAAAAAGCCAAGGGGAGCAGAAATCAGGAGTTCCCAAACAGTTGAGTAGCTTGGAGCCATTTAAACTGAAAATGAGACTGCTGCTCAACTGTTTGGAAACCCCTGATTTCTGCTCCCCATGGCTTTTCACTGTTTTTCTTGAAGAGAACCTCCTGCTTTCTGCTGTTCACAAACCACCATGAACTGCATCAAAATTCATAGAAATTCATGACAGTTCTTCAGTTTGCAAACATCACTTTGCAAACCATGAATTGCCCAGAATTCATGATGAACTTCAGTTTGTCAGCTGGCTTGTGTCCATCCCTACATCTGTCCCCTTTCATCCATCCAATAACATTATCAGGAGAGAAACTACTTTGGTAGAGGAGGTTTATGTGTTTCCAGTGCTTTTATCCCTCTCCATAATCTTCAGGCTAGACATGTAGGATGCTATGTGGTAGGAGTGTCCATTACAAATATCCCAAGCCAGAGATATACACAGAAATTGCTGGTTCAGATTATTATTGTGATTTTCCAGAATGGTATCATACATCTGAGATTTTTAGGTATTATGAAACTCCCCTCCCCTAACAATACATGTTGCTTTTTGTCTTTAGATTCTACTAGCCTGTTACAGCATCCACACTCCTCCCCCCAATTCTTCTGATTTCCCAAGCAGTAGATGAGAAAACAGAGAGCTGGAGGCACTTTTTGTAGGGGCCTGTAGAATTCAACCCCATGATCCAATTGGTGTCATTTGGTTAAAAACAGCCACTCCAACCCCCTCCCCAAATCCGTCACAGGGAATCATGACAGACTGATGGGAAGGGATGGAGGTGAGTCTGCTAAGGAAGTCACTTTCACTTTGTGAAAGGAAGGAAGCAGACCACAACAAGGAAGGATACCAGATGTAGAGTTTTTAGGGGAAAGGTAGAATTTTTAAGAGTCAGTCAGCCGCTGAAGAATAGGAAAATGAAATGAATGGAGACACGGTTTTGTTTTTTAATGCTATGGCTGGCTGAAGCTCTGCAGCTAGGCTGCCGCTGGACCACCATTTTAGGAATCATTAGAGAGATGTGCATCTGTGGAGAGAGTCATCTACTTCGGGGGTCTGTTCAATCTGTTTGAAAGGGAGATCTTTAGATATGAGGGAGAACTCTGTTCTGTGTGAGGTTGTTGCCATTATCTTTGTAAACAGTTGCCTCAGATCTTGTATACATTACCACTGATAATAATGATCCTGATATCTGGAACTGAAAAATCCACAGGGATTTGAATTCCACACCATACCTGAAGAAGTGAGAAGTGACTCATTAAAACTCATACCCTACTGCAAATTTTGTTAGTCTTTAAGCTGCTCCTGGACTTTTAATCTTTTCTATTGCTACAGACAAACATGGCTACCCATCTTGATCTGTCTCCAAAAATAAGCAATCACTGTAAAAAATGTCCAGCTGAAGCCCAGATTCAAGCTTATAAATATTTTTTCTAGGCACACAATCCTGGTATGTTGTTAGGGTTTCATACTGGGAAACTAGGGAGATCCCAGTTAAGTCCCCATTCAGACTTGGACCGATTTCCCACTAGCCATTGCTCCACCCTCGCTCTTCCTTTCCCCCCAATTCAATGTGTCAATTTCCCACCACTTGCTGCGGGGCTGCATTTTGCCCCTCAGCTTCACCCAATTTCCCCCATGTCTTCTCGATCCTCAAAAAAGAAGAGCAGTGGCTTATGGGAAATCAGTCTTGGTGTAGTGGTTAAGTGCGTGGACTCTAATCTGGGAGAACTGAGTTTGATTCCCCACTCCTCCACTTGCAGCTGCTGGATGACCTTGGGCAAGCCATAGTTCTGTCAGAGCTGTTCTCTCAAGGACAGTTTTGGAAAGAGTTCTCTCAGCTCCACCTACCTCACAGGGTGTTTGTTGTGGGGAGGGGAAAGGAAAGGAGTTGGTAAGCTGCTTTGAGACTCTGAGCGAAGGGCAGGATATAAATCCAACCTCCTCCTCCTCCTCCTCCTCCTTCTCCTCTTGGTGATCTGTGGCTCACTTAACATACTACATTGTTGGGGGGGGAATTGTGAGGATAAAGTGAAGGAAAGGAGATACATGTAAACTACTTGGAGAGAGGATGAAGTTGAATAAGATTTTTTTTAAGAGGATTAATTCACAACAAAATGTGAACCCTCCATTTACTTCAACTCTGTAATGGTTACTATAGTTCCCATCTGGATTTTTTACTCATCACTATCTGGATATGCTAGGCTTTTTACCCTAATTTCTGTTTCAAAGCTTCAAGAAAAAAACAACCACATTTGTTTGGTAGCACTGCAGATTTTCCGAAGCAGCAGAAGAAAGCTGCAGAAGAACAAAGCTGCACCTTTTTCTATTTGTTCTTGGTCATCAAATGGGTTATTCACAGACACAAAAAGCTTTATATCAAAAGGGTCACCATTAATAATTTTGCTGCTGAAAAATGTTCAAGAACTCCCTGGTAATCCACTGTTTCTTCCTTTTTTATCAGTCTCTGAAAAATGATGAGGCATCTGCCAAAAGTGATGTGCAGAAGCTCTTGGAATTAGGCCAAAAACAAAGGTAAGATCCAGTGTTTATTTGTCTCACCTTTTTTCTTTCCATGCACACACGTAAAACTGCTGTGAATTCCCACTTTTTTTGTACTTGAACTAGCACAACTTGAACTTGTACTTGCACAACACAGCAGTCATGCAAAAATTCTCCATTCAGAACGAGCAAACCAATCTGAACCATCAGCCTTGAGATTTGATAGGTTTCATTTCATGGTGTCTTTGATCAAGTGATGAGGAAACATATGTAGCAGCTCAACTATTGCCAAGGGCTAGCCCATTTTGAAATAGCTACATTGGCAGCCAGTCTGTTTTTGTGTTCAGTTCAAGGTGCTGATTATGACATTAAAGCCCTTCGTAATCCGGGACCCACATATTTCAAGGACCATTTCTTCTCATATGTACCTGGGTGCCAATTGCGGTCTTCAGGCAGCCATCTGTTCGCTACCCCACTTAAGGTGCCCTGTTTGGCATCACCCAGAACCCAGGCCTTTTTCATCATGATTATGGCACTGTGGAATGGGCTCCCTGAAGAGGTGAGAGATCCCCTCCTTGGAAATCATCAGGAGGCACTGCAAGGCTTGCTCGTTTGCCAGGGATTATGAGGGTTGTTGAATAGGTAGGATATTTTAAGGTGGAGAGATTTGGGGTTTGTTATTTTATTCTGGTTTTAACTAGAAATGATTTTTAATTATTATTGTAAGCCATCTGAAACCATAATGAAAGGCAGGGTATAAATCTGTAATAAATGTACTTGATCAAGTGAGACTCCGGTTATGCATGCAGTAGACTGAAGTGATAGTGTCTTGGTAGAATGGATTGCAGCATTGAAGACTGCAAGGAAGGGATCATATTTTTTGAATGCTCCCCTATGTAAATATACCTTGAACTAAGCCAAGAAAGTACCAGCAAATAAAATGTTTGGTGCAAAGCAGGTGATTTGTGGAATGCTCTCCTCAAAGAAGCAGGGCTATTTTGGGACAGGAATGCACAGGAACTGAGTTCCGGCTGACTTCAGAGTTGGCCACGCCCACTACAGCCAAAACTTCTGCATGCGTGGCTACAAAGGGAAGACCTGGAGAGAGACTGGTGACTCTGAGGCCTGTCCATTTAAATGCCTCCCCGTGCCTCCCCTGGCCTGTCCAAGGGCCAGCTTGCCCGGGATCCCCGCAACCACAGGGCACCTGGGCAAGACAAGGGAAGGCATGGGTGTGTGGCCTAATATGCTAATGAGTTTCTGCTGTTGGGTGTGGCCTCTTATGCTAATGAGTTCCTGCTGGGCTTTTTCTACAAAAAAAGCCCTGCAAAGAAGTGTGCTTTTTGTGTGTCTTTTCCCTGTGGCTTTTTGTTGCCATGATAATCCATTTTGTCTTTGGCTGAGGGATTCTTGTTTAGCTGACCAGACTGCTGTGCAGCCTCACAGAACAACATGAGAAGCTAGACTAGTTCCCAGTGTTGCCTAACCAACTGGACAACATTGAGTATCTTCTGACAAGGGTGATCACTGCCTAGATGCTGGGCACCATGGGGAGTTGTCCCTCTTTTCTTCTAGAAGGGCAAATCCCCAGCTAGATAACTAAGGCATACACTTCCTTCACTCAACTTTGTCACATGCCCTCCTACTCATTAACCAAAGGGTGTCAACATGGTGTAAGAAAAATGAACTCTAAACACAGTGACAGGAAAACCCCATTTTTACAGGGCATAAACATTCTGGCAGAGTGTGTTTTAAACAGTTGTTTTTGTCACTTTAAAGTACGCTGATGGATTTGAGAATAAGGCTTTCAGTATTTTTTAGGGTAGAGAGGTATAATGCTTTAGACACATATAATATTTTTTCTTGTCTGAAGCAACGTATCATGTTGTCATGACCTATCGGACATGCATAAAGACCATGTAAAATACATGGAGAGCTTGTGTTCAATTATTCCCAGAGATAGACCACATGATGAGTACAGCATGTTAGGAAACAGTTTGGTTTGTACTTTTTTTAGTTCTTTCCCCCCCTTTTTTGCTTAGGTGATCAGGCATTTCTAAAACCTTGCAAGCAACTATTATGGAAACCACTTCTGCAGGTAGTCTGGAAATTAATAATTATAGACTCCCTGGAGTTAGGATCCATTGAGGATCCTGAAGAACAGCTCTTTAGATGTTCATATCGATAAAATGCCAAGACATGAAAACTGACCTGTAATTAATGCAAGGGATGCTCTATATCTATTGTATGTTCAGTTCCCAAGGAATATAAATCAAACAGTGCATCAAATGCTTCTTGTCAGATACACAGTATCTCAGTCCTGAAACATTGCCTTCTGTATTCTGTGATAAATCTCCCAAATACAGAATAAGACAGGCTTTTACCTATTGTAGGGCTCTATATTCTTCAGCTGCCAGGAATCACTGCATTGCCCCTAATTGGCAATATATGCAGCTGCTCTTATGTTTAATACATGGCAGTTCCAGTCAGAATGGTCTGTCCCAGACTGGGACCTGTCAGTTTTGACTACATGTCTGTATTTAAATCCAGAGCTACTGCTTTTGTTGAAATCAGCACTCCACTTAATCAGTAGTTTATACTCTTGCTACCTCTGTGATCTGGCTTTCATTGGCAACTGGAAAAGCATCAGTGCCTGTAAATCAGTCCAGCTCCACCGGCCAATAAAACTTTGCAGGTGTATCCAAGGTGAGGGTCTGCAAACCAATTCACACAGAAAGACAACTGTGATGTGAAATGGTTAGACCCATGCAGCATTTGGACAGTGACAAGGCAATTGTGTGGATTTCCATAACTGCCCAATTTACAACACAGTCCACCATTAGTGAAGGCCTTTTAAACTACATTTCAGGAGCCATAAATGTTCAGAGAATTGTGTGCTGAAGCAATTATGTTCCCAGCTCAGTACTTGCTGAATACTACAAGGACGCATACATACATTCTTGTGTGAATTGGCTCTTTGGTCCTTAACTTGAATATGGATCATAGTGTTGTTTTTTTTTTAAGTTCAGTGGAACTAAACAATATTAATTTACGGAAACTTTTTGCATGGGTTATTTTTCCAAGTTCAATGCTATTGAGAAGTGAGTTTCCCCCCTCTGCTTTGCCACAACATTGTAATGTATTTGTATACCCCTTGGAATTTCCCTGAATTTGCCTGGTCTTTCTCAAACCTGCTTTTCTCTTAAGTTTTGGGAAAGATCTCACTAAAGCCTGGATGGATGCTGTTTATGTGAGAAAATTTGGATTTTCCTGGTCCCACCCACACAGCAGCCATTTTCCCCACAGTAGCTATTTCACCTTCCTACTTCAGAGGGTTTTTCTTTTTTTTTTCTTTTTAATTGGTGATTTGTTGACAAAGTAACACAGCAACTGTGCACAATCTGATTAAAGAGTAGGAAAGGTTTCTTTAGGAACTAATATACTTGATAGGAAAAAAGAGATACAGAGATAGGTATTGCATCTATAGCTGAAAGAGAGTGAGTAAGAGACTGAGTGCAGAACTTCTGTGAAGGAGGAAATTGTCTTAGAGTAGCAATCTGGAGACAGGCACAGAATGACACTTACCAGAAGAGAAGAAAACCTCACTATCCCATCTAATTGTCCTCCTGCTGCTCCCTTCAGGGTCTTCTTCTCTTTTTCTTTGCACATCAGACATTGTCTTTTTCAATGCCCTTTCTCAAGGTCTAGCATACAAAGTCTACAAGATTCATCTTCTTTTCTCTAGAAAGTAGCTTGGTGAATGCGCCTGCAATCATTTGGTCTGTAGGACCATATTCCAATTCAAAAAACCCTTATTTTTGTGTGTTTCATACTCAGGGCTATTTTTGGGCAGGAACTCACAGGAACTGAGTTCCGGCTGGCTCCTGAGTTGGCCACGCCCAGCAGGAACTCATTAGCATGACAGGCCACACCCAACATCAGAAACTCATTAGGACTGGCTACATTAGGGGTGTGTGGCCTAAAATGCAAAGGAGTTCCTGCTACAAAAAAGCCCTGGTTTTTGACAACGAACAAGACAAACAGAATAAGAAGCAAACGGTGGGTGTGGCTAGATGACCACACTTCTCATAACATGGGGATGTGGCCTAATATGCAAATGAGTTTCTGGTGTTGGGTGTGGCCTATTATGCTAATGAGTTCCTGCTGGGCTTTTTCTACAAAAAAGGCCCTGTTCATACTAGATGATGTTTCACATCCATGTGTTTCATTCTTGAGCTGATCTTCTCCATCTGTGCAAGTTTTATACACCCTTGGTTGTCTTAAAGAATTGTACTGGTTTGGGTTCTTCTATCCCAAAGCCTTGCATTAGTTGCAGTATCCATTTCAGTTGTCTGCATGTTTCTGCTGCGGATACATATTCAGCATCAATTAAGGATACAGCTACTGTTTCTTGCTTCCTGCTACTCCAGATGAGTGCTCTGTCATCATAGAAAAACAAGTGTCCACAGCTTGACTTTCAGTCTGTACTATCTTCTGCCCAGTCTGTTTCCACATATCCCACCAGTCGAGGCTGTCACTTGTTGGCAACTTTAGTTTCAGATGTACAGTGCCATGCAGGTACTTTGCAAGTCTTTTGACTGCATTCCAGTCCTTTTTGCTTGGCAGTTCCATCTTTTTGCATAACATGTCCACAACTGCTGTGATATCAGGACCCATCAATGTGCTTATGTACAGCAGTCTTCCAATT
Source organism: Gekko gecko (assembly GCA_029375565.1). Lineage (NCBI taxonomy): Eukaryota > Metazoa > Chordata > Lepidosauria > Squamata > Gekkonidae > Gekko > Gekko gecko. Next base: position 134,481,391 of record JAPDNY010000003.1, on the reverse strand, counting down.
GTTTCTCTATATTGCTTGTTGTCAAGCAGAAGTTCACTATTTCCTTGCTGGTTCAGGCAGTTCATTTCCATAGGAATGTTTGCTGGTTTAACTCCTTTCACAGTCATGTAGCCTCAAATCCAGATTTACAGTTCCAGTTGCAATTAATTCTCCTCTGTCTGATAAAAGATCTCTTTCCAAAAGATGCTATCATTCCTTGCTTTGCCAGTGCTCTTAAAGATTATTTCCTAGCTTTGGGACATGAAGACAGTTTGTAATGAGGACCTCTCAGGTTTTTCCATTTGGGAGCTTGCATTTTATTGTTCCAGAGCCAATGTCTTCAACCATTGCAGAATGTCCATCTGCAACACTTAATCTCTCTTGCTTTTGCTCATCTAAGTTTTTTTTAAAAAAATGCTTTATCAGCACACATGTGGGCCATGGTCCTGAAATCAATAAACAATATATCACTTTTTGTGGCTCCTGGTGAAAATATAAAATATTTCTTTATTGACTGCTCCTTTAATTCAGTTGGAGCATCTTTACCGCCAGCCCCTTGTTTTAGGAAGGCTTTTTCTCTGGTTAGCAGTAGAACAATTCCTATTAATGTGGCCTTGCTTCCCACAGACTTGGCAAACTTTTGCACCTTTGTTACTTATATTCAAAGCTGTTTAGCTATTCTCTGCTCTCCTTAATTCCCGTTCATCATATTCCTCCTCAAGTTGATTGATTATGTTTTGGAGCAACAAACCATTCTTAGACCTGATTCAAAACACTGTATTTTCATATGATTCTGAAAGTCTGATTAAAATTAACACAAGTATATCCTCATCTGCAGTGTTTTTTCTTGCACTTCTCAATTGTTCAGCTAATTTCAACATCTTGTCAAGATGCTGCTGAAGATAAGCACCTTCCTGCATTCTTATACTAAACAAGCATTTCTGAAGGTAGAGCTGGTTTTTAAAGGAGGATTTTACATGTAGTCTTTCCAGTTCAGCCCAAACAACCCTAGCAGTTGGCATCTTAATGACTCTTAATATCTGTCTGTCTGTTAAACCAGTGATAATAGCACCTCTTGCCTGGTCATTTTGGCATTCCATGCAGTCTGTTGTTCTGCATCATCAGCTAGACTGTCAGTCTGGATAACAGTCCACAAGCCTTTTTTTGATGAGATACGTCTTCATTCTTTCTCTCCAAATTACATAGCTGCTCTCCATGAGCCTATCTATGCAATGACTATTCTGTGCACTGCAGGAGATTGCCATCTTTGTTACTTTGTTCTTTCCTGCTTATACCAAGATCCTCTGATGATCTTTCTACCTTTAATCAAAGATGTGCTTAAACTGGGCCATCATAATCTCTGTTGGCTGAGTAATTAACATAGCAATGGTGCACAACCTGATTAAAGAGTAGATAAAGGTTTATTTAGGAACTAATATATTTGATATGAAAGAGGAGAGATAGAGACAGGTTTATAACTACATCACTAGCTGAGAGAGAGGGAAAGATTGAGTTCAGAACTTCCAAGAAGAAGGCGGAAATTGCCTTGGAGTAACAATCTGGAGACAGAGAAGGAATGGCATTTAACAGGGGAGAAGGTGCTGACCTCACTATCCTATCTAATTGCCTGCTTGGTTGCCCATTCAGGGTCTTCTCCTTTGTACACTAGACACTTTCTTTTCCAACATTATTAACATATCAATATGCCATTACACCAAAATATGAATGAGGTTCTTTGAATTCACAGATTTCATTTTTATAAGCAGTCTTAATGTAAAAAAGCATATTTCCACAATGAAATGGACTAGATACTTCATAAATGAAAGCAGAGAAACTCATGCACAATTTGCTATAATGATATATCAATAAAAGGCTATTAAATTATTAATAACAATACTATCACGGATACTTTCTGTCACCACTGTGCTGTATTAGCAGCCACAGAAGTAACATGGAAACTACACAAGCCTGTGGCAGTGTGGGAAACACATATGATGATCTGATAGAGCTAGTGTGGCATGGTAACTAAAGTGATGGAACCCCCACTCAACCCTGAAGCTCACTAGATGATCCTGGACCAATCACTGTCTCTTAACCTATCCTACTTGGCAACCGAGAATAAAATGAAGGCAAGGAGTCCCATATAGCCATCCTGCGCTCCTTGAAGTATGTGCATGGAGCATAAACTGTATTGATCAGAACAAGAAAAAATACAGGCATTTGTGTGAATTTTTCTGCAGATACTGAACATGAGAAAATGGTGGTCTAGAAATTGGTCTAACCCTCTGATTTACCAGTTTAAAGACTTGCAGAGAGACTTTGCAGCATATGCCAAGAGATCAGACCTGACAAAGTGCCAGCTATTTAACTGCATTGGGACAATATTTGCCAACCTACTTCCAATGGCTTTATTGCTCCATCTTGAGCACTAAATTTGAAAATCCCTGAGTACACTAGAACTGCAACACTGCAGTAGCTATGCAAGCAAAAGCTTACATGTGGCAAGAAACAGACCCTTTTCAAACTGCCTTTGTATTCCATTTTAGTAACTGGTTGCTAATGGATTTTTTCTGTCATTTCAGACAGACCCATTTTAGTAATTGGATGCTTATGGAATTTATTTACCTGTTCATAAAAACCCACTTGCATCCAGTTAGCAAAGAGTGGTTATGCCACTTTTGAGGGAAATTGCTTTTGTTCATTTTCTACCCCTTCATTGTGCTTCTGAATCACTGTGGTGCACTGTTTAAAATGTCTATAGTGCTGCTTTCCCCCACTGCCCTTTTTTGCCGTGTGATCTTCCTCGGACTTTTTAATGTTCTAGGTTGAGTGCTACAGCGTTAAACCAATATAGCACCATTGAGATGCCTTGACTCCATTTGGTACAGCTATAACACTGAAGTGCTATATGGGTTTAGTGCTTTAGCACTCAACTTAGAACATTCAAAAAAAGTCCAAGGAAGATCATGTGGCAAAAAAAAGGGCAAGGAGAAAAACTGGCACTATTTGAAATGACCATAGTGCTTCAGAGACAGCTCATTAACAGAAGGAAATTCATTGTATGATACACCCATCCCTGTATTGCTTTACTTGAAATCGAGCCAGCAGTGAATACCATCTGGTTTAGAAAGGTAATGTGAAAAGGGACATATAGTATGTAATTGACCATAGCTGAAGCAGTTGAAGGGCCAGGTTCTTCCCTTCCCCCCCCGAGGCCTCAGCATGGGTTGTATTCTTCAAAGAACCAGCTGTCTTCTCACCTTCAAATCCAAAAATTTAGCTGTTTGAATCAAATTGCTTCAAACACCAGCAAAAGCTGTTGAACAATATGGAAACATATCTGGCCTTGTAGAACTTTATTACACTTAGGGATTAGATCTGAACCAATATGAATAGTAGGGATGCTATCTATTTACTAATATGAAACAAAATCGAGATAGCTATATATCTGAGGACATGGCCTATGCTCCATGATAGCTTATAATGAAAGAAATGCTTTTAGTTTTTAAGATGTTACTGAATTTTTGTTTTGTTCTGCTGTGATATACTAACATAGGTACCCCTTTGCAATTGTCTACTTGCTACCTACTTGTTCAAGAAAGGTAATATAAAGAGGTAGTTGTTTCCCGTAGCATGTTCTGGTTGTTTGGCATAAAAAATAACTCATCTCTGGGGAAATAAAAAAGACCCAGCTGTACAATTTGCTTTCAGAATGAGAAAGTTAATGAATTTAATTTAAATGCCTGTTTGGTTGAAGAACAAATGTACACTAGTTCTCATTTATGACAATGTACTTGTTGTTCAATGTGGCTTCAATAGTGATTTAGATTTTCTTTGCTTGTGGTGATTGTGCTAATCTTTTTAGTGGGCATTATACAAATGGCAGGTATTTTGCTCAGCAGATTATACAATGGAAACAAAGGGTAGGTGATTTCTACCCACTTAATTTTCCTATAGGAACTGTACTGATGTGCAATGGGCATTTGTGGCTTTATTAACAAGTCACTTCAACAAAGCACAACCCGTGGCTATTCTGTGTAATTAAAAGTGTCTTGTCTTGAAACACGAGTAAACAAAGGTATCTTTTCTAATGGACAACAGAGATGAAGTTTGTCTTTGGTTTCTTTAATAAACCAGGGAAGAAATAAAATCACTCCAGGAGGCCTTTCAAAAACAGCTACATGAAGCAGCTGAGAAGGCAGAAAAACAGCAGGCTACAGTGAGTAATACAATCCTTTTACTATTTTCTCCTACCTTTCCTTTACCTCCCTCATTTGTAAATGAGTCAATAGTTTAAATATATTTGTATGAATAGAATGATTGGTATGTATTACATATATTTTATGTGCAGGGATATTTGGAACACTTGTGGGAGCAAATAATCTAATTGGGAAGACCATAAGAAGAGCCTGGCTGGATCAGACCAATAGTCCATCTAGTCCAGCATCCTATCTCATACAATAACCAACCAGTTTCTTTGGATGGTTAACAACAGGGCATAGAGGCTGAGGCCTTTCCCTGATGTTGCCTCCTGGCTCTGGGATTCAGAGGATAAGTACCTCTGAATGTGGAGGTTCCCCTCAGTCATTACAGCTAGTCAACTTTCTCCACCCCATGCATAATTTTATAAACCTCTCTCATGTCCCCCTTAGTCATCTCTTTTCTAAACTGAAAAGTCCCATACTCTCCAGCCTTTCCTCATAGGGAAGGTACTCCAGCCCTGAATCATCTTGGTTAGGCATGTGCACTTGGTACATACCGAGCCGTATAAATACCTCCAAAAAACCTTATCAGTATTTTTCAGGTACTTATTCAGCCAAATACAGGTCAGAGATCCCATCCCTTCATCCATCCATCCATCCATTCATCCATCCATCCGAGATCTGTATTCAGCTACTGAAATAGCCGTGCCCAAATAAAAGTTGATATTATTTGGCTTTTATTCAGACATGGCTAGACTCATCAAGTCGTGCATGAGTGAACTCAGTGAGTGAACTCATTGGAGATTTAGTGAGTGAACTCAAAAGGGATTTAACATTTAAGTGCTTACTGAGCTCACTCGCAGAGTTGCACCATGGTGGCACAGCTCAGCAAGTGAACTCAGCAAACCTTAAAACTTTAAATCCCTTCTCCATTATATCCTATAGGGATGGTCCCTATAGGGCATAAGGGAGCCAAATAAATTTGGATTTTCTGAATACTTACCTGAATTCCAATACAAAACCAATATTGGAATCCAGGAATATTTGGAATACCAATATTTTTGGGGTCCAATAGACCCGAACCAGAAAAAAATATATATTTTTTTGCACACCCCTAATCTTGGTTGTCCTCTTCTGTACTTTTTCCAGATCTTATGGTTATTAATGAATGTGAAGTTCAAGAAACATTTTCCACTTATGATATGAAGATTCCTACCACTTCCTTTCAGGATATCAGGGATCATCATAATGAAAGTTGTGGAGGAGAGCTGTTGGGTGACATGGTCGCCTTGATATTTAAATCATGGTCTTTCTAGTTCATTCAATTTGGAAGATTTTGCTCCTTTCACAGATATCTATTATCATTTTCCTTTTTCTTAATTGGACATGCTAGTATACAGAAATATCCAGTTCAATTCCACAAAAGCAGTTGTTCCGCCCTCGATCGCCCATTTCCCCCAGTTGTACTGCTCAATTTCCTATTATTTGCTGTGTGTCAGTATTTTGACCTGCATCTTCCCCAATTTCCCTGTGTCTTCTTGATCCTTATTTTTTTAAGGATTTCAAGAAGACACAGGGGAAATTGGGGGGGAGATGCGGGTCAAAATGCCACTGCACAGCAAATAGTGGGAAACTGAGCAGTACAACCAGGGGAAACAGGCAACTGAGGGTGGAACATCTGCTTTTGCAGAATCGGTCTTAAGTGATCTGTCATCCACCCTGTGCATTAACTCTCTTAAATTGACATTAGAAAGTTTGGAGTAAATTAAGCCAATTTTCTATCTCTGGAATCCAAACAAGTTTAGATTAAAGAAATGGAAACAAGCAGTGTTTCTTTCTACAACCCAGTTTCCTTAATTTAATCAAAAATCAGAGCCCTAGATTTTTTGTTTCAGTTCTCTAAATGATCAACAATCCATTTCCTTAATGATTTACTCTGAAGAGTCCAAGAGTAAATGACACGTTTCACAAGAAACCATTAAAAAAGAAACTTCTTTGACTGCACTGCTTTCTGGTCCAACATATCTAAGAAACTACATTTTCCCTTTTGTGCCACCCATATACCACTATACACCACAAGCATTAAAGGCTGCTCCAGGCCCATATGCACAGGGGTGCCCACAAGTGCCCAGCATCCCTCCAAGAACCCGGCACTAGTGTTCCCTCTGAGCTGAGTTAGTGTGAGCTAGCTCAGTTTTTTAGCCTCCAGATCACACATTTTTGTCTCAGCTCAGGAAGGATGGCTCCAGAACAAGCTATTTTATGCAGTAGTCAAATTGCTTGCTCACAACTTTAATGCCAGTAGCTCACAAAGTAGAATTTTTGCTCACACAACTCCACAGCTTAGAGGGAGCATTGCCTGACACCCTCCCCAAACAGCCATGCCTCTTCCTACCCCTAGCCCCTCTGAAGTGCCTGCTTTGGCTTATTGCTGGCCCTGGCATGATTGCCAGGTAGGGCCCACTTGGGCAGGTGGAGGGAGGTGGTGCAAGTAGAGCTCTGGGCAGCTGCAGGCAGAGTGCAGGTATCCTGGGTCCCACTGGCCAGTGCAGGAAGGAGGAGGTGAAAGCATGCAGGGTGTTCCCATGCCAGCCATATATGCATCAACATCATTTCTGCAAGTGATGTTGATGCCATGTGTGACTACCATCTAGCAACCGGGGGTGGGGGGTGGATTGCTAAATAGTCACACAACACAACAATGTCACTTCTGGAAGTACCTTTAAGACCAACGAAGTTTTATTCAAGGTGTAAGCTTTCATGTACAAGCGTGCTTCTTCAGATGTACCTTGAATAAAACTTTGTTGGTCATACAGGTGCCACTGGACCCAAACTTTGTTCTGCTGCTTCAGACCAACGTGGCTACCCATCTGAATCTAACTTCTGGTAGTGACATTGATGTATACGCAATGTTGCTTTCTTCCCTTCATTTACCTTTGCTGCTTGGTCAAACAGTGGCAGGAAGATGGGTCAGCAGCAGGTGGGAGATGGTCTGCTGAGCTCAGACAACTTGCATATCTTTTGCTAGGTGACCTTGGGGTCAGTCACTGCCTCTTAGCCTAATTTACCATTCAGGGTTGGGGTTCTGGAGAAGAGGGGAATAATGTTGTAGAGCACTTTGGGTCCTCACGGGGGGGACAGACCCAGGACTATCTAAATAACTAATTAAGCCCAAATCTGAGTATCTTTTCAGAAATAATACAAGATGTTTCTCATTGAGCTGGCTTGTGGAAACCACAGAACAGTAGATGTTTAAAATGAAGGTTAATGTCTGTATGGAATAGTTTGATTTTGTTTTTGTTTTCACGGGATTTTACCCCCTGATTTCCCATGCATTTTTGTACCTTCAGTTTTCAAAAAACAAACAAACCAATTTGTCCCTGTGTGGGTGTGCATGTATGTTTAAGATCATTTTTACCCCAATCTTTTCCTGGAAGCTGATTTTGAGTTGGCTTTTTCATAGTGTGTAATGTCTATAGGTTTTCTTTGTCCCACCCACCTCCAGTCCACTTTTCAATGACTGGACTGTTGTTATCATTAAACTACTTCCTCCCTCCCCCTTCTCTGAAGATGAGAGATTTCACTTCTTTTTAAGGCTCTAAAATCCTTCCCTATTATATAATTGAGTAGTGCCCAAATTTCCCAAATAAGGGCTTGCCCAAATAAGGCCAAAATGCGCGGCAAAATCAGTTCACCGCAGGGGCTGCCAGTCAAATGCGAGCCCTGGCCATTCACTCGCGTGCCTGGCTCTGTGGGCTCAGTCCCACCCACGCGGCCAGCAGATGGCCTCTCAGGCCACAGTCTGTAGCTAGCCGCCATGCCAGATGGAGCTCTGCCCTGTAGACCCCCGCCTCTACCAACCGCTGCAAAGACGGGTGACGCCTTCTGTCTTGCCCCACCATCTCCAGCCTGCAGCGGGGAGACGTGCAAGCCTGGCCGCCTTGGCCCACTGCTCCCTCAGGTGGGTGGGTGGATGGGGGGCTGACTGCGCACCATGCACCACCACCGCTTCCACTCCGTGGCGCCCTGGCCGACCGAGGCCTGCCACTCTCGCCCCCTCCACCCACGCATCACAAGATGGGTGAGGCCGCCTGCCTTGGCCCGCTGCTCCGGGTGCGGCTGCCCAGCTTGCCCTGCTGGTCCCTCGAACGGTCAGGGGCAAGGAGCCGATGGCCAGGGGTGGAGCCACGGGGCAAGCCGCCATCACCCACTGCAAGGGCTCTCTCTAGGGCCCCCAGGCCGCTTGCTGCCACCCTGATTTCCGCCCCAAACCCAAAAGGCGGCCCTTTCAGGGAGCACTGGGTGGGCGGCGGCGGCAGCTGGCCTGCCACACACCAGCCATCAAGAAGAAGAAGAAGAAGAAGAAGAAGAAGAGTTTGGATTTATACCCCGCCCTTCACTGCCCAAAGGCGTCTCAGAGCGGCTTACAAACTCCTTTCCCTTCCCCTCCCCACAACAGACACCCTGTGAGGTAGGTGGGGCTGAGAGAACTCTAACACAAACTGTCCTTGAGAGAACAGCTGTGCCAGAGCTTGTGACTGACCCAAGGTCACATCAGCAAGGGCAAGTGGAGGAGTGGGGAATCAAACCCGGTTCTCCCAGATAAGAGTCCGCGCACTTAACCACTACACCAAACTGGCTCTCTACCCAACCACCCCTGCCCACTAGACAACTGGCAGCAGACCCGGACAAGCCGCCCAGCGCCCCACTTCAGACCCCACCCACCCACTATAGAACTGCCAGGTCCAGCAGCATTGGAGCCACTGTGTGCCTGGATTGGCCCCTCCCCTCCCCCCTCACGGCTTCTCCCACCCCCCACCAGCTGGCCCACAGGAAGAAGCTTCTGCATGATCAGCCCACCTTGGCTTCTCCCACCGCTTCTCCTGGCGCCACAAAAAACTTGCTCAGGTGCCCTCCCCCTCTCCCCTCTCCCCCCTTCTTCCTTCTGCTCTCTCTCTCCCCTCACCACTTTCTCTCACACACTCGGTTTCCACCCCTTTCTTTCTCCCCCCTGCTTCCCTCCCTTCTCTCCTTCCTTGCTTTCACTCTCTCTCTACCGTTCTTCCTTCCTTGCTTGCTTCTATTCTTCTTCCCTTCCTTCCTTTCTTTCCAAATTACTACCATGCCCCCCATCTCTCTCTCTATCTCCCACCTCCCCTCTAACGCTTCCTCTCTCTCTACCTCCCTTCCACCCGCCATTCCTTCCCACCTAGGTCCTGTTGTCTAGGCCACAACAGGCTTCACTCACTAGTATCAATATATTGCTGTAGCATTGTAAGTATATTTTAAGTAGGTTCCCTGAATTCCCAGCTTTCATTTTTTTTTTTAAAGTAAGTCTCTAGTTCCTTCTCTCCCAGAGATATTAATTTCCCCTTATATCTCTGTAAAGGTAGAGGATAGAGACTTACTTTAAAAAATGAAAGCTGGAAATTCAGGGAACCTGCTTAAAATATCATTACAACACTGTAGTGATATATTGATATTTTACGACCTTTTTAGTAAATAGGGGGTTGCTGTGACCCCACTGATAATGACAGCAATGACAACAGCACCCTCCCTTGAAAATCTTCATTATTTAAGCCACGTGGTGAAAAAAATAAACTGACTCCACACCCATGAAAATGCACAGGGAGGGCATACTGTGGAAGAACCGAGCCCAAACCAATTCTAGTGTTTGTAGATTGACTCCCAAGAAAATCAGGAATAACTCAGGGATGTGGAAAAGGTCTCAGTGGGCTTGCCAAATATTCCTACCTATACTGTAGTGACTTGTAATATTTTTGCCAAAACTAGTTATGTCCTAACTAGTCCAAAGACTAGGCCTAATTACATAATACAAGCACTCCTTCGGATACTGTGGAGGAGGCAAAAAAGGTCCTTTTCTTGGCCAATTTGAAGAAGGCAAAAAATAAAATAAAATCCTGCGTAGCCCCTCAAAAAGGAACCAGCTACTCCCACATTATCCACAATGAAGGTGGGTGGGTCAATTCACAGCAAGAGCCTGCCACAGACAGCAGGGTGAAGCAGAGTAGCTCTTGCAGCATCCTTCTGCACAAGTTAGCAAATCGCTCATCAAGAGCCGGTACTGCTCTCATGCTTTATTGAAAACTGGGACTGCCACAGATCAGTACTGGGACCATGTACACTGAGAAATGTATTCTCTAAGTACATCGGCATCAACACAATTTCTCTGTTCATTATGTCGATACACTTTAAGCATGCTCCAGACATTTATCAAGAATCTGAATCAGATATATGCATATCTCATGACCATAACAGAGCAAATCCTCAATCGTTAGGTAGATTCATTGTTGCTGAGTTCTGTATGCACTTCCCGTATGTGGATGTTACAGTCAGAAGCAGCCCTTAGATTCATCGTTAGCAAAATAATTAAAATGGAAACTAACTGTGGAAAATATTTTTTTTAAAAAAAGAATAAAAAGAATGGTATAATACTATTTGTAAAGATAAGAATATTACTACTGTCATTGTCTCTTGTTTCCTGTACATTTTCCTTGTCATTTGAAGAATAAAGAGGGTTTAATGGTTTCCTGCCCTCCACAGGGCATATTCAGATTTGCCTTTAACAGGGTTTTCCGTCATTTTATTCAGCTCAGTGGAACAGCCTTTTCTTTTTATTTACTTCGGTGTAAGTTTGAGGAAAGCCAGCATTACGTGACACCTCATATGAAAACAAGACTGATAGGACCTCCTGTATTCTTGGTTATTTAGGAACAATGCAATCAATCACCATCTTACCATATGTTACTCAATAGATAAATTACTGACTATTTTAAGTGAACAGGGAACACCTGCCTGAAAGTAATGACTTCAGTGAAGATGTGAATAATGTAAAATAATTAATAATCTAAAATTAATTAATTGATTAATTGATTAATTAAAAGCTGAATTTGAGCATGCCGAAGAATGAAGGAAGTCAAATGACAACCCAAAGTACAGAAATTGCAGTGGCTCAGATTTAGCACCATAACAAAAAGAAAAATTCATATTTATTGAACTATTTTTTTCAGCTATCTCTCATAAGATCTAGATGGCCAACAATAGACTAGAAATTCATAGGATATGGACTAAAAATGTGAATGATGAATACTTGGATGAAAAATAGCTCTGAATAGTTGAGATTTCCATTTGGGATATTGTGATGCATCCAGGGGTCACATCCTCCTGGGGTGGGGGGCATCTTTTCTCCACCTTGCCAGAGATGAGGCAACACACCAGAACTGTGAAGCTTGTACATTAATGGCTTGGTTCCTTTACACTGCCACATTTAGAGTTCAACAATCACCCTGTGGTCCAGCCAGCTCACAACTTCTCCCCTCCACCTGTTTATGTCTACTGTTAGGGTTGCTTTCTCCCACCTTTCCCCAGATCCTGAAGCTCCAGACCTGGCTGGTGCATCCTTTTTGTAGGGTTAAGCCAGGGGTAGCCCATCTGACTGGGTCAGATGTGCAAAGTTCCATCTGGCTAGCCTTGGGGCTGGCTTCTGAGACTTCAGGGGGCATGCTTCCTTCCTTTCTGTAAAGGCCCCGGGACTGTCTTCCCACAGCCTTCTTCCAGCCAACTCTGCATTTTTGGATGACATCTGGGGAGGCAGAGATTTGGGGAGGGACAAGACCTCAGTGGAGTATAATATCATAGAGTCCACCCTCCAGAGCAGCCATTTTCTCCCAGGGAACTAATCTCTGTCACCGGAAGATGAATTCTAATTTTGGGAGAGCTTCAGGCCCTCCCTGGAGGTTGGGAACCCTAGCTTGGGTCCTTTATCTCTCTTTACGTGGCCATTCCTAGTTCCTATTCCCCTGTTCCTAATGTTGAGCAAGCCTGTCCTCTTAAGGAGCCCTTTATACCAGAGGAGTCTCACAATCAATGGGAGTCTTGCTCCCCTGGGAGCTACTACTGATGGCCCTTCCTTCTGACTTCTCCCTTGCTATTTGCTGCCCCACATGGCTCACCCCTTGCTGCCCCACATGGCTCTCCTTAGGGCCATGCCCCCTTTTCAGCCCTTCTCTCCCAGAGGTAGGGTGCCCTGGGCTATGACAGATGCAAAAGCCATATCTTTGCTGTTCCAAAAATGTGTCTTAAATAAACATGATGTTTTGAATAACAGTTGTAAAGAAAATAGTAATCAGTGATACAATATCTACATATTAAAATATACATGTTAAACCCAATTCATAATATGAATTCAGATCAGCACTAATGCTGTCTGCGCCATTAAATCATGTACAGTTCGCCAGTCTCCCTACCCCTAGGGCTATTTTGCAACTTTTAAAATGTGAAGAATAACACCATATGTGCACCTTTAAAAACTACAGTTAGTCAGGAGAATCTATTCTTCCATACAGTATATGGAAAGGCAATCTCTCTTGTTTAGTAGGAAATGATGTGCAATTAAACAAATGTCAGATACTGGCTGGATCCTATGGATCTATTCTGCTGTGGCACCTTCCTCTGCTGCAAAACTCCTTCCCCTGATGCAGGTAAAAGAAACACTGGTGTCATGCCTTACACAGGAGAAAGTGCCATAATTAGTGTAACAGATCTATGGAATGTAATCCATGGTGGCCAATGACAAACACTGATTCAGAAATTGCAAAAATCACAGGTCAGAAAACAGTCTAAGATCAGATGTTTGAGAAAGGTGCCATAAACACATGATGATGACAGTATGCAAAGAAATATCCTGAAAAGTGCTGAGGCTGATGAGTGATTTCAGCTCTCACATACTTTATTAGATCAGGAACAAGACAACTAAGCCAGCTCGCAGGCCGGCTTTTATTCCCAAGTGAGCCCACACCCCAAACACACACACACCTGTGATTTGCTATTTACAGTTAATTGAGTTACCCCAGACTCCCCGATTGGAAGAATGCGAGGAGCCTACAATCTATTGTCTACAGGAACGAAGCTCAGGCCCTTTGCCTGGCTGCGTGGCGGACCGGTCCGAACCGGTCCGAGCACATGGTTGCCCCAAGTCCGTGTTTCTCCGTGGATACACTACATATCCACACAAATAAAATGAAAGGATTCATGTCCCCTAAAGGGGAAAAAATGGTTGTTTCATAGGAGACTCTCTGAGAGTCCTTTGGACTGCAAGGAGATCAAATCAGTCAATCCTAAAAGAATTAGTTTTCGGGTGGCTAGTGTTGGTTCTTTACATTTTTATTTGTTATATTGTGTTTTGTACACAAAAAAATTATGTTTAAAATCTCTCTCACTCTCTTTCTTCATAATTTTATTGTGGGGTATACCTACTGAGATCCACTCCAGTATACATAGACCAAGGTTGTGCGTTATTCCTTTCTGGAACCCTTTTAAAGCTAATTTCACCTTCCTTAGGTCCAGTTTGGGTAACACTGCAAACAAGACCAATAGAAAATACATTAAATAATACTGATATATATATATATATATATATATATATATATATATATATATATATATTTAAGTTGAAAATGTATAGAAGTTTAGAAAAATAATAAAGAAACACAAACCTTTTCTCCCAGGTACAGAATACAGTATATATTCCCTCCTATGGTTTTCAGAATGCTTAAGGAAACTACATGTGATTCATCATATTTTGTTTAATGCTTAAAGCTGGAGCAATTTTATATAGTTGCCTGGAAACAAAACATACAGATTTCCGTGGTATTTACTCCAATTTATTCCGTACATGTGGAATATGAGATTAAAAATCAAATGTTTATGGAAAATTGAAAGCTTTTAGAATTATTAGTATGCATTGCACTAGCATTAGGAAAGAAAAGCTACTTTTAAAACGTTGTGGCTGACCATACGAGCACTTTCATCAGAGTGAATGTTTTTCGTATTTTAGTTACTAGTCTTAATTTTGGCAACGATTAATGCAAGTTATTAGAGTAAGCAGAGAACCTTACCCATCCCACTACAGATATGCTGAGATGGGCCCTTGTCTTCTTTGAGTCACAACCTATCTAAAGGACTAAACTCTACATTCACTTTTCCTGCCCCAAAATGCAGCACAGTAAATATAAGGTTGATGTTACACTTCTTTGATATGGAATGGCAAGGTTATTATAGTGTGTGCTAACACTGGCATCATCATGTGCCATCCACTGGGTTCCACTTATTCATGTGGAAGTCTTGCTACCATGTCATCTGCACACAGGGGCTCAATCATGCATTGCCATGAAAAAGGATTATCTAAGCAGACATGCAGCCTGGCCAGCAATTGTTTTATGAGCATTAGTGGTCTAGCTCTGCTTTAATGTGGGTCTGTGTTACTAAACTTAGTAGCAGCACTGTGTGATAAAATCATGCTACAAGTTGTACAAATGTTCAGTGCTGTACTATTGAAACAACGGAAGTACTAACATAACTTCATAACTTTCAGTTCCATCACAGATTATTTATTTTCAGAATGTGAATTGTTTTGTTTGAACCAATTTGTTGATACAAGCTCCTAAATGAAGCAGGAAGTGGATGGGGGGGGGAGAGATAATTTCCTTCTTGTCCAGTAGACATGACCTTCCCCAGCAGCAACTTCACTCCTGGGGAACAGGAGACCTTTAGGGACAGAATGGGGATCTACAGCAGGAAGAGGAAATCACTGCTTCACACTTCCATTAATGGAAAAGTTAGTCTGGATCCTACCCAAAGCGCTTAGAAAGATGTAACTGTTTTTATGATTGCGTTGCAAATATCTTAATATGCCAGCTGTATGTTGTTAATGTTTCCAGAAGGAAAAACAACAACAACAACACAGTTTAAAGCGCCACATGCCTTCAGTTGGGTATGAAGGCTCACAATCATCTTCTTCTTGACGATCTGATTTACAATTTCCTCACTGATGTTTGATTCATGAGACAGTACTGCCCAAGATGTGAATTTCATCCACTATCTAAAGACATGATTGCTGATTGTAATTTCTGGTGCAACATTAATCTTATCCCAGATGGTTGACATAAAACTTCTGTCTTTTTCAGGCTAATAATTAGTTTGAAATGCATACATATTGGGGATGTGACTGAAATTGTTTTGATTGTCCTCTCAAGAAATAGCTGCCAAGGCACAGTCATCCAAAAAATGTAGTTCATTGATTCTAAATAGGGGCTGTATGGTCTCCTTAGAACAATTTACATATCTTAGGGGCATTGAGAATTTTTGAGATAAATGGTATTTTAGGCAGCCCATTTCTTCCATTTGTAAAGGCAAGCAAAAAGAGTTGTTTTATACTACTCACGTCTTCCTCGCTTCTCTCCCAAGTTCTAAAGAAGTAGCACACAGAAAATAATAATAATAAAATAACATTAAGGAGCTGGTTGATGGCCATCGGGCTCAAGGGCATCCTTCAGTGCATGCCTAAGTGTGTATCATATGCACACATCATAAATATACCCATTTAAAGCTGCCTTGTCCGGTGTGCTGTTTTCATGTCCCATACAAAGTCATTACCACATCGGCCATTATTTTCAGTCCTTTTCCAAATTGCCCCCAGACTGTGGGTCTTTTCATTTTAGAAAAATGACAATGGGGGGGCATGATAGACATATATAAAATTATACATTGTGTAGAGAAAATGTGTAGAGAGAGATTTTTCTCCTTCTCCTATTGTATTAGAACTTAGGGGCATTCAGTGAAGCTGATGGGGAGTAAATTTAAGAAGGAAAATGGAACTACTTCTTCACTAAATGAATAATTAAATTGTCAAATTCACCTCCTGTGATATAGTGATGGTTGCTGAACAGTGGCAACGAAGGGAGATGCTGGAGGTGTGGACAGTTAATTAAACATCATGCCAATGGTGCAACATCACTTCTGGCACAAACACAGGAGTGATGTCACTATGTCGGGCTAAAGCTCTAGGATTCACTTTAAATTCTATGGTAAACCATAATTTCTTGGATGAATCCTAGAGCATAAGCCTACACAGTAATGTCACTTTCAGGTTCATGCTGAAAGCGACATGATGTTGCAACTTTGCCCCCCCGCCCCGGGTTTGCTTCCACATCTTCATCAAGCAGCAGCAGATGGTACCTGGAGCTGGAGACCTGGTCACCCTGTTGCTAGCATATACAACAGATTAATTGAGAATAAATTCATCAGATGCCTCCAACCACAAAGTGAACTTCCACATCTGGATGCAGTGAATAACTAATTGCCAGTGCTAGGAGGCAACATCAGGGGAAGGCCTTGGCCTCTTAACCTGTTCATTGGCTTTCCAGGGCAATTGGTTGGCCACTGTGTGAAAGAGGATGCAGGACAAAAAAGACCACTGGTCTGATTCAACAGGGAATGGCTGACATTATTATATCTTTTTAAAACTTACTATTAACTTTTTATATCAATGACCTCATGTGGTTGAGCCCTCTCATTAAACCATTTGTATGGGCACACTCTTGTAGTGGCAGCTCCAGGATTATGGAACTCCATCATCAAGGAATGATGAAGACCCCCATGCTGTTCATATTCTATGAGAAATGTAAGACCATTCTTTTTAGGTGGACGTTCTGCAATTAATTTCATAACAAATATGTTATTTTGATTTGTGTTCTCTTTAAAATAATTTAGTTGCCTGTTACCTGTAAGTCGGGTAAAGGTGGCATATAAATATTTAGAATAATTCAAATTAAGAAATAGATAAGAATGTTTGATAACAATGTTGTGCACTTAATTGGTTATAATGGATTAAAAGTTAAGAACCACCATTTTATTTCCTGAGACCTTTCTGTAATCACCTTAGTTGTAGCCTTTTCAGGTTAAATGCATTACAGTCTGTCTTAAGTATCATATTTTCATAGCAATGTCATAAAAGGTTTTTAAGAATCATAGTGACAAGTATTGCAATAAAAAGTTAGTGCAAGGACATGTCTCCACTTGTCTCCATCAGTTACAGAAAAGACTTGAGAAACACCTGATTCTTGTATCATTCCTTACAATACCTCCTAATGTTGAGAATAAATCTATCTGGACTACTAAAGTAGGAATCAATTTAGAATTCAGTTCCCATTAAAAAAGTGTCACTACCAGTGTTCCTTCTAAGCTGAGTTAATGCGAGCTAGCTCACAGTTTTTTAGCCTCCAGCTCCCACATTTTTTGTCTTTGCTCAGGAAGGATGGCTCCAGAACAAACTAATTTATGCAGTAGCTGAATCACTTGCTCAAAACTTTAATGTCAGTAGCTCACAAAGTAGAATCTTTGCTCACAAGACTCCACAGCTTAGAGGGAGTAGTGGTCATTATCCACATTATACCCTTTCTATGTCCTTTCACCTCCATGGTAATATCCTGATACTTGGAGAAAATACAGAAATTTCTAAACAACTTATGGTCATGTGTTTGGTAGTGCCTGCCTACCCCATGTCTCTGTGTTTCTATTGCAAATATTATGGTGGTCAGGCTGGAGGATACCTGTGAAAACACAGCCCTCTACAGACAACTTTACATATTCAATGTGCGTAAAGTGGGAACAAGCAGGAACACACAGGCCCTAGCCTTATGGTTAACTGGTGGTGGCTGTATGCAGAGGAAGTGTACATGTGTAGGCTCTGTCCAGGTGATCAGGAATATTTGAAACATCTGTATTTCTCATCATAGAGGAGAACCCTATGTACACATACTTTTTAAGGGCATAGAAGAGCATGAGGCGCTGGTCATGCTAACTGTTTTAATTTTCATTCCTTCCCTTATACACACAGAGTTTGGACCTTTCATAGTTCCAACAATAACATGATTTTATGGCTGATGCAAGGACACATGTGGGAGCAGAAATCCCATCCTTCCCTCTCTACCATCCTCTGCTTCTCTCCTCTTGCTTGCCCCATTTGTGTCCTTGTCATTTCCTTTGCCCCCTTTCCTTCCAACACTTCTGTCTTCACTGCTTACTCCAACCTCCCCAACCTTGCCACCACTGCTTTCTTCCTTCCCTCATGGTCTTGTCACTGTTACGTTCTTTCCTTCCATGTCCCTTCTTTCTTTCTTTTTCTTTTTTTTAAAAAGTCTGATTCTGTTATGGTTCTGGGCAACCCCATAATGCCAACTGTGATCTTGGGGGGGGGGGAGATTTGGGGAAATTTCCAGTCCTGTATTTTCCCACAGACATTCCATTTCTAAAGATTAATTGTTTCATACACACGCACACACTGTGAATTAATAATAGAATATTAGGCAAGCTTGGCAGTTTCAAAATTATATTAAATGGGGTTTTTTTCAGGTAATTTTTTTAATAAAAATTATATCAGAGTACTTGTATGTTTTATTGATTTGTGATCTGGGAGTGGGTTTCCTTCTCAGATGATGCAACTAGGGATGGGCATGAACTGGGAAAATGCAGTTTGTTTGGGTTCATGGTGTGCCTGGTTCATGAGCCACGAATTGTCACAAACTTTTCTGAGCTAAATGAACTGATTTGGTTTATGAGGTTCATGATGTGGTAGAATGCTCCCCTGACACCAAACTCTCAGGGGCTCTCTGGCTGATTCTTCTCTACCAGCTCTCCAAGTTTGGTGAAGATTGGATTTACGAGGTCTGAGTTATAGGCTCCCAAAAAAGGTGCCTCCATCCTACATAGTTTCCAGTGGAAGGGGAAACAGCAAAAAGCAAGGGCAATAGAAGTCCGGCAGAACAGACTCAAAGTTACAAAGAATATATGCAGTGGAAACTGAATGTGGGGGCATTTTTGCAAGCCCAAGAGAACTGTGGCAGTGCAAACCCATCAGGACTAAGTTTAAACCAGAGAATCTCTGCAGTAAAAATGGGGGGGGGCATTTTTGCAAGCCCAGCAGAATCAGTGCAATGTACTAGTGCCCAGCAGAACCCAGTGCCAATGTGGTAATGCCAGCTCAATCACAATCCAAGCAGAGAGGGACATTTTTGCAAGCCCTTCAGAGTGCCCAGAATACCAGTTCACAGAGTGCCCAGCAAAACCCAGTGCCAGTGTGGCAATGCCAGCTCCAAAGGACTGATGTCATGCACAGAATTCAAGCAAGAAGGGTGTGTGTGTAAACCCAGCAAAACCAGTGCAATGTACTAGCGTGCAGCAGAACCCAGTGCCAATGTATCAATGCCAGCTCAACGACAATCCAAGCAAGGGGGGCATTTTTGAAAGCCCAGCAGAACCAGTACAATGTACAGAGTGCCCAGCAGTACTGGTGTAATAGAGTACCCAGCAGAACCCAGTGCCACTGGCATTGCAAGCTTAGGACTGATCTCAAAGCACAGAGTCACAAATCCAAGCACAGATTTTGTAAACTCTGTGCAAGAAAGTGGGAAGTGAACACAAAGGAATGCCAGCAAAAGGGGGGGACCATCTTGAAACTGACATGACTAGTTAAAAACTGGCAATAGTGTTTCCAAAGTTGGAAGAATTCCTTTGCTTTGAAGTTTGGTAAACTCTTTGTTGGAGCAGAGACAGTCTGTCTGAAAATGTATCCATTCATAAACTGGCAGAAGCCTCCACTAACTGCTGGAAAGTTTGTGGAAAGTTTGTGCTGTTGACCTTCCACAAACTTCAGTTCACAAACCATGAACCAGCCAAAATTAATCATGAACAGATATTGTGATCTGTGATGTGGAACTAAGAAAGAATACGTGGGATGACTAATAAGTAATGCATATTATGAGATGCTACAATGGCTTCCATTGGAATGGTTGAATTTTGTTGAAACAGGATGCATGGACAAGCACTTTCATGATCTAATATTAACTGTTCTTTGAATGTGCTAAAAATAGCATATTCTGTTATTTCCCCTTGAATTTAAACAATATATTAGAAGTGCATGCTGTCCTGATACACCCCGTTTTCTGCTCTGCTCTTAGTGAGTACCTGACAGATGGCTGGAATCATGCTGTATGTATGAGAGGTCTTGAACCCCCAAGCCTGAACCCTTACTATAATTCAAGAATAATTCTGCCACCACTGAAATTTATCTGCCATTCACTGCTTTGAGTCACTGGTTTGAGGGCTGCCTGTATGCATGAGATGTTACTCACTCCCCTATCTCCTGCCTGCTGATTCTTTAGACCAGTCAGGTGATTTGGACTATATGCAGATAAATGGTTAAGCACTTTGGTAAGAATTTTGGTAAAGTCTGAGATCTTTAAAAAGGGAAAACTAAATAAATATGCTAACACACATCTCTATTAAGTAGGATCACAGATAGACAGAAAAGTGATATCAGAGCAATAGCATAAATGTTACAGAAAACTAAGAAATGAATCAAAACATGACGTCAGCTCAGTTCTACAAGTCAGCGGTTTTACCTTGACATTCCTTTCAGAGGAATGGACACAAGAAAAGTTGGAACAGAGGCTGGTCAATGTAGACATCACTCATTTTCCTTCCATTCCCTGGTTCTTAGCTTGTACACCTTGCACAGAATGTGCTAAACTTTTTAAGTCCTTGCCACCAATCTGGTAGAGGTTCTGTTTTAGCTATCCTAACTGGGGCTGAGTTCCCATGTTTACAGCCATTTTGTCTTTACACTATCATAACAAGTTGTACATCTCTGGCATTTTATGAACCTAACTCAGGGTATCAAAAGAGATCTATCCTGCCTCTTCTTGGCAGATGGGCAAATAGTTATTGTTGTTCTCCCCTTTTGACATCATAAATGGGGAACATCTCCTCTGTGCCAGGAACAAAATGATTTTATGACCTGATTCTCACCAGAGTGCCTAGCTTATCTGGACAAGGCTTATCTGTGTGAACTGGGGCACCCAGCATTTCTTTATCAGAACACATGCCATGTTGTGTTTAATTTTTGCCAGTAAAAATAATTTCCCCATAAAGCTTTGAATGTGTTTTGAATATAAAAATTGAGCAGCACTCAATTTACTTTTCCCCTAGTCAAATATTCAGTCCAAGTATTTGTTGCTGTTGGGACATAAAATTAACATGAGGTACTTATCAAATTTCTTACTAAATATAAGTCAGAATAACCATGTAAAATAAGATCGTGTTCTGTTTAGGATATCAGATAATTTTCTAGAAAGTTTTCAGCTTCTCTTGTTTTCTAGAAAACCCACATAACTGACTGGCACCCTAAAGAACACAGTGTCTGTCGATACATTCAGGTGGGTGGCTGGGTTGGTCTGAAGCGGCAGTCCAGAGTTTGAGTCCAGTGGCACCTGTAAGACCAATGAAGTTTTATTCAAGGTACGAGCTTTTATGTGCAAGCACACTTCTTCAGTGTGTCTGTCAGTGCCTGTCAATGTATCTGAAAAATACAATGTATCTGAAGAAGTGTGCATGCATACGAAAGCTCATACCTTAAATTTATTTTTATTACCAATTATTTCAACAGACAAAACATAACCAAACAAAAAATAGACACAGCAATAGTTCCAAATAGGGGATAGCAGGATCTCTTCAGAATCATAAAAGTAAACTCAATATAGATTGGAAACATAGGGTGGTAATTGTAAATCATATCTGTACAAACAGTCAATATTTCAAACCAGGGCTTTTTTTGTAGAAAAAGCCCAGCAGGAACTCATTAGCATAATAGGCCACATCCAACAGCAGAAACTCATCAGCATATTAGGCCACACCCCTGACAGCACAGCTTATTAGCATATTAGGCCACATCCCCATGTTACCAGGTGTGGTCATCCAGCCACACCCACCTTTTGCTTCTTATTCTGTTTACCTTGTTTGTTATCAAAACCCAGGACTTTTTTGTAATGTTCCTGCCCCAAAATAGCCCTATTTCAAACCAGCTTACAATGTTTTTAACTGCGAAGAGCGGGCATCCCCTCCAAAAAAGCTCATACCTTAATATAATTTTGTTGGTCTTAAAGGTGCCACTGGACTCAAACTTTGTTCTATCATTGTCTGTTAGCCATAATGGCAAAACAGAACCTCAGAGTCAGGGCCAGAACACATAGAATGGGAGCTGATGGGACTTTACTGGCCCTGACCCCCATTTGTAACTGCATGTGCTGGCTCACTTCTTAGCTATGCACCCTTCTCTCATTTGTGCACAGCACCAACATACACAGAATGTTGATGATTCATTCCCATGATCAGGAACACAGTTTTCAGATATTTCTGGTCATAGGGATGGAAGCCTTTATATTCATGTAGGTGTTGCACTCAGGTGACATGAACATGCATAAACAGGAGAAGATCCAGAATGCTCATTAATGAGGAGGATGCAGGGCCAGCTCATTCAGTCCCTGCATGTGTGTATTTTGCTTGCACAGCATGGTATGTTTTGGAACACCAATGAGGGGACAGCAGGGGAAGTGAAGAGTATCACCTTCATAGCCTGCTTTTGGGGTCTACAAAAAACCTGTCCAATTTGGAAAACAATAAACTTGACTATATGGATCTTTGATGTAAGTGACTACATGGAGCTTTGAGAGCCAGTTTGGTGTAGTGGTTAATAGTTCTGTCCAATTTGAAATGGACAGATTGACAAATATATTAAAAGGAAGAAGAAGAAGAGATTGGATTTATACCCTGCCCTTCACTACCCAAAGGTAACCTAGAGGGGCCTACAAACTCCTTTCGCGTCCCCTCCCCAGAACAGACAGCTCTGACAGAAACTGCTCTTTTTCAAGGACAGCTCTTATCAGAACTATGGCTTGCCCAAGGTCATCCAGCAACTATGGCTTGCCCAAGGTGCAAGTGGAGGAGCGGGGAATCAAACCCGGTTCTCCCAGATTAGAGTCCGTGCACTTAACCACTACACCAAACTGGCTCTCAAAACTCCATGTAGTCACCTACACATGGAAGAAGAATTTATGGGCCCGTGGAGGGTGTTTTATGACTGGCTAAAACTTAAGTACTGAGAATATAAGAGTAAATGAAGAATAATAAGAATGATGGATATAGTAGCTGTGAAGCTCTAAGGAGAAGATTTGTATGCAGATTGTTAAAGAAAACAGATTGTTAAAGAAAACAATAAACTTGACTACATGGAGCTTTGATGTAAGTGACTACATGGAGCTTTGAGAGCCAGTTTGGTGTAGTGATTCGAAGTGAGGACTCTAATCTGGAAGAACGAGGTTTGATTCCCCACTCCTCCACTTGCAACTGCTGGATGACCTTGGGCAAGCCATAGTTCTGTCAGAGCTGTTGCCTCAAGGATAGTTCTGGAAAGAACTCTCTCAGCCCCACCTACCTCACAGGGTGTCTGTTGTGGGGAGGGGAAGGGAAAGGGAAAGGAGTTTGTAAGCCACTCTGAGTGAAGGGTGGGGTATAAATCCAATTCTTCTTCTTCTTCTTCTTCTTCTTCTTCTTCTTCTTCTTCTTCTTCTTCTTCTTCTTCTTCTTCTTCTTCTTCTTCTTCTTCTTCTTCTTCTTCTTCTTCTTCTTCTTCTTCTTCTTCTTCTTATCTGATCAAGCAGCTTTCTTTTTATGTCCTTAACTATTTGATAACCTCTCCATGCTATAGTTTCTGCTACTGCTTGTGGAACCAGTCATGCAGTGCAGATAAGGGCTTTGTGATGAATACAGGAATGGCAAGTTTATGGAGGATGCTCACGGAGTCATATTTCTTGACTTCAGTCAGCATGGCTGCTTCTGCATAATCATCATAGTCCTTCAGCAGCAAGGCTACATGTGCTGCTGGGCTGTTTGGCAGTGTCATTTGATTATCAAATTGATGAGCCAGCTGAGCACAGCTCAGTGGTCAAAGTTGTAAGTGTTATAGGTATGACACACATATTGCGCTTATTTCATTTGAGCAAAGTTGCTTGTGCTGGCTTTAAGCCTATTGATCAATATAGGTTAGAATGGAGACGTCAGCTTTTTTAAAAAAGCAGGATGCTTATAGGAAATTTCTGAAATGGTTTTGGGGCTTCGACATTAGAAGGAAATTATAAATAACAATCATTTGTTCACATTTACAATTGCACTAAAAGGTCATTAGTATGGAGGAGGCTGAAAACGAAGTTACCCCACCCACTTAAGATTTGATTCATGCATCATTATTATATGCTCAAGAGCAGCATAATGTGATGTTCAGTACTCTCAAGCCACAGATAATTCCATACAGCCCTCCATTTAGTGCTTTCTGTACATCATAAAACATCTTGACATCGAGGCAGCTGCCTTGGGGCGCAAAATAGTCAAGCAAAAGTGAGAACAGTTGGATTGGTGTCTGTTTTGACTTCACAAGCCAAGCAACATCAATCTGTTTTCTGTGGCTGTCTTTAGGCTTGTTTCATTATTCAGGCTGTAATAATTCCAACACTTCCATGTTTACTCACTGAACATGTTGCAAGATGGGGACCCAGTATACTCTGAAGAGAATCCTGGAAACAAAGTGGCATAGCTTGCTGAGAGTTGTTTCAGAACCCCAGAATGAAGATGCAAGACCCAAATACATAAATTCATATTAGATTTTAGTGATGGTTGATTTTCACGTCTTGATGTAATTGCTTTCCTCCCCCTTTTAGTGCCTGACAGGCAGCCTAGTAGCCGATCAGTGTTTGAGCAATCCTATCCTAGTTCAGAGTCCAAGCACTGTAGTATTGCTGTGTTTCTGTTCTTCTTACACACAACAGAACAAACGTGCCAAGAGGAGCCAGGTATCATCACCATCCTCCAACAATGCTGCTCAGCTAACTAGAAACTTCTCTTACCACACCTTGGGGTCTAGTCAGTCTTTAACAGCTGGCTTGGGATAATCTCCCTTCATCTTTAGAAGCCTCTGCATGCCTACCAATTTATTCAGACTTTTTAACAACAAATCTACATTGTTCCTGTCAGTTAGGGTCTAACACACTCACCATCCCGACAAATAACATTTCCTGCTTGTCCATGAAGAGATCACACTGAAGTAATTCCATACTGTCTTTCAGAAGAGTGGCAGGATGAGCAGCTACAAGGCTATTTTTGGGCAGGAACGCACAGGAACGGAATTCCGGCTGGCTCCCAAGTTGGCCACACCCAGCAGGAACTCATTAGCATAACAGACCACGCCCAACAGCAGAAACTCATTAGGATTGGCTACATTAGGGGTGTGTGGCCTAACATGCAAAGGAGTTCCTGATACAAAAAAAGCCCTGGGTTTTGACAACAAACAAGGTAAACAGAATAAGAAGCAAAAGGTGGGTGTGGCTGGATGACCACACTTCTGGTAGCATGGGGGTGTGGCCTAATATGCTAATAAGCTGTGATGTCAGGGGTGTGGGCTAATATGCTAATGAGTTCCTGCTATTGGGTGTTGCCTATTATGCTAATAAGTTTCTGCTGGGCTTTTTCTACAAAAAGAGTCCTGAGCAGCTACAATGGCAAATGCCCATACTGGGGACTTGAGGACAGTTTAGCATGAAACCTCCATCCTTTCCCATTGACTGATACACAGGACTCTTAGCCAGATCTCCAGAAGTCCCATGCTCCATTCCAAAAAGTGGTTGGAACAAAAATGCTGCCCATTATAGGGTGGGGAATGGGCATGTCCATGAGTTTAAACGTGTCTCCTGTGTTACCTCTTTAGATATCCTGAATTTAACAGGAGTTTGAACTAGGTTGCCTATAACATCCCTAGCAACTCTCAGATTCTGTGACGTAATATTTAGTATATTTTTTGTTTCAATTTTGGGATGGCTTAATCAAATGACTTAAAATCATTGTGTTGCTTTATGCTGAGGATTGTATTTTAATAACAGTATATGACTATGGTCTGAATTGTGGTCTGACTCCCCCATATTTAATTTAAAAAATTCATGAGTATTTGGAGCCTATAGCTCTTATAGGTTATTTCAATGAGCTATTGGATCTAGGTTGAAGAAAAAATGACACTATGAAAACAAAAGGGTTGCTATACAAAATCTTATCCTTTTGTCAAATTCTTCCCCTTCCTAAAATACAGTAAACTGTCCCATATACTGAAGTCATAATACTATGGCTGAGTTCAGACTGGCAGTTTGGCCTGATATAGGTGTGTTTCACTAATGGATTAAAGGGGCCGGTTCACACAGGCACAGCTGTTAGACATTCCCCAGCCCTACTCAACCCGTCTTGTAACGCTTCCCTACCGAGTTTAAAAAGTACCAGGTGAAAGTGGTAGCAAACCCTGGAGAGTACGTTGATACCGCTTCCCGGACGTGTGCATGCTAAAAGCCATGCAAACAAGCCACATTGATAATTGCTGCTGCGCCTATATGTATAGGTGCATGTTGACAGAGTGAGAAAAAGCCGCTTACAGCTGCACCTCTACCGGGGCGGGCCAACAGTGTGAATGCTCCCTTGCACCTCCTCCCTGGTATGCTCCCACATCAGTCAGTGCAGTGTGACCGGGAATACCATTTGCCATGACTGCTTTGCACTTCATACTGCCAGTCTGACCTCAGCCTATGTGTTTCCCAAGGGAACTCTACACCATGTCTATATAGAGCTGGGAAAGGAAAATCCATAGTGTGATGACACATGGACACATGATACATTTTATAACTGGTCTGTAAGGGAAAAACAGGTCTGATACTGCCACATGGTTCTCATGTCAAGCAGTTCCACCCTTATTTTAGTTTTCCAGATGTGCATATAATCAAACATTCTAAATAAATTCTAAATAAATGAAAACAATTCAAACTAAAAAAATATAGTTGTTATAGATTTTCCGGGCTGTATGGCCATGGTCTTGACATTGTAGTACCTGACGTTTTGCCAGCAGCTGTGACTGGCATCCTCAGGGGTATAACAAGTCACAGAGGTATGCCAGTCACAGCTGCTGGTGAAACATCAGGTACTATAATGCCAACACCACGGCCATACAGGTGAAAAAATCTACAACAACTAAAGAACTCCAGCCATGAAAGCCTTCAACAAC
This sequence comes from Gekko gecko, assembly GCA_029375565.1. Classification (NCBI taxonomy): domain Eukaryota; kingdom Metazoa; phylum Chordata; class Lepidosauria; order Squamata; family Gekkonidae; genus Gekko; species Gekko gecko. The sequence goes on along the minus strand of JAPDNY010000003.1, from coordinate 134,454,430 downwards.
ATATTAAATAAAAATAATTCAAACAAAATGGAGACCTGAATGGTACATGGTAGCTTAGGTAAAGAATTTACAGTTCCATCTTCAGCATGGTTTTCATTTAGACTGTTGTTGCTTAATATTCAATGTAGCAGCTTTGAAATAAGGCCTTCAGTTGTATTCCCACAATGCAATAATGATACAGGCAATTGGTCTTTTTCCATCTGTGCCTTATATAGTTCATCTTGGCAATGTACTATATCATTTGTTTCTGATCTAGATTTTGTCCAGATAATTTAAAAGGACATTGGTTATTATGAAAAACCAAAGGCAGAGAGAGTGCCATCATGAATAAAATGTTGAACTGAATTTTGGGATGGATTTATGACAGAAATAATTGCCTATTTATCTCTCAAGAAGATGACTATAATTGGAAAAGGAGTTAGCAGGAGGTATCTAGTAAATACTATTCAGATGCTACTCCAGACTGTTAAAGACACTTATGAAAAATGTGAGAAATTAATTTACTCCACTCCCCATAGTTCACAAGGTTTTTTTCATAATTATTGTGAGTCAGGTGAGAAAGTGGGCTTTACGCTAAGAAGGCTGCAAACAAGAATGTTGTTTCTCGAATTAAGCTTGTTGACAGTTCAGTAATACATTTCTATTGAGATAAATGTGTGCAAAAGAAATTATTCAATTATATACCCTTTCCGTAGTTCTCATACCCTAGAGATCATTCATGAACGTTTTGTGGACATTGGATTTTTTCAGCATTTGCTGATTCTCAGGCTGACTCTTTACAGGAATCCTGACATGAAACATGTGCAGAAGCCATGACTGGAGTAAAATGTTGCATAGTTCGTCCGATATACGGACTGAACTGATGGAACCTGCACATTTGGCTTGCAAATGTAGCTCCTATGCACAAATTTTACATGGAAATGACAGGTAGACATCATCTTAGCCAGAAATCTCATGGTGAGCAGGCATGAGTACTCTGAATGAGGAACAAGGGTTGCTAGCTCCTCATCATTCCAAACATATTAGGAGTGCTGGGTGCTCTCTTGGGGATGGGACCTGGTGCTGACATATTGAATTCTGTTAATAGTACTTTCACATACCATTAGGTCACAACATGGAAGTTATTCCCTAATGCCAGAAAGGTAGATGTATGTGCTTACTATGAAATGAGGTGAAATCACACCGCACACATGAAGAGTGTTTGCATTCTTGGTATTCAGGGCAGGGATCAGGGTTGCCAGGACCCTGCTGGGGGCTCCTGTTTCCGGTCACCTCGTGGAATTGCAACGAAAGGGTTTTTTTTAATGGCCAGCAGGCCAAAAGTTCTCTCTAGGAATCCTCAGATATGTTGTCTTTTATGTTGTCAGAGTTTCTTGCCTTTAATCCTGTGTGAACATCATACCACTTTAGTCCTTACCTTAACTTTGACAGTGGTGAGGGCAGGAGCTTGACAATGATTACTCATTGGTGATTCTAAGGCATTCCACACATTCTTAGATGTATGCATTCTTTCTCACAGGCATGTCATAGGAAGAAAGCTTGTGATTAAGGATTATAAATAGATACCCGGGCATCTATCCCCCCCACCGCTGCTTCTCCTTTCTCAGTCTCCCACGTACTCCTGGCATGACTTCCACAAAGTAAACAGAGATTGCAACCCCAACACAGAACAAGTCTCACACCAATATTCTGCCCAGCGTTCTCAGTTATCACTGCAGATTTTAAAGAGAAGAGAAACAAACAAGAAACTATACAAAGTTTCCAGGGAGAAAAGGCTATGGAAGATCACATGAGAATAATTTTGGTCAGTAAAAGGACAACTCTGAGAACACTTTCCTGGGTGTGAACTCCATTTAATAGCCCTGAGTAGGATTCTGAGCAAACCTTCTTAGGATAGCACTGTAAATGACTAACCTCTAGCCATCTTACAGTTTTTCATCTTCCTAGGCAATCCTTGCTAGGCAATTCAGACAAAAATTGCTGGCATGTTTTTTCCTTATATCTCCACAATGGAAAAGGGTAGACACTGACTTTTAAAACTGAATTCTGGGAATTCAGGGCAGAGGCCATGACATGTTTGTGGGAAGGCAGCTGTGGACTAGCACATAGGAGAAGGTCAGCATGTTGCTCATCTACCCCTCGAATGAAACACAACACAAGTTCTGGGTTAAACTGGGAATTTAAATTATACATAAGCTGATCTGCACCAACACATTAAAGCACAGGTTGCATTGTGCTTGCAAAGCAAGCCTCCTAACAGGGCAAACCCACCCCAGCTCAGAGTCAGATCTGGGATCCTTCCAGACCTTAATCATGATGGCCCACATGCCAGCACACAGGGGGGAGGGAAGGACACATTCCAGTCCATGGCTGCAAAGCCCTAAGCCTTATCATATGCTCCCCCAACCCCAAAGATGCCCCCAACTGAGTCACCCTGACTGCAAAGCCCATAGGTACCCAATATGAGGGCCCCCCCATCACTGATATCTCAGGGTGATAGCCAACTCAAAATCCCCTCAACCCATGCTTTTCCTGCCTTCCCAGTTAGGGCCTAACCAGCTTTACCAGGTTTATTTATACCTCATCCCATCTGACCATGTGAAGCAGGTGAAAAAAGGCCCCCCCAGGCCAATCTGAGTGAGGCCCCAAAAATTCCTGCTGCTCAGTTCCGAAAAAGGGTGACCAGCTAACCCACACAGCCATAATTGGCTTGCCCCACCCTCATTCTTCATCCAAGAGATGGGGGATGGGCAAATGCCAGTGTCTGCTCCATGGGTAGACACTGGTCATTCTTATGAAAACCTTCTTCAAGCAGGGGGCAATGGAATTGTATATTTAGCACATTTTTGAATTGTATTGTATATTCAAAACACCAATGAAAATGTGAATTTGTATTATGTCATAAAATGCTGAACACATTGTGTTTGTTTTGTTTTGTGTTTATTCTGAAAACTGAATCCTGGCAAGGATAAATATAGGTTCAGGTATTAAAATATATTTTATTTAAGTTGTGTTCTTGAATTTTACTCCAATATCTTTCCATAGATAATGTTTAGATATTAGTTAAATGGTTATTTCACTGAGTTTGCAAGCTCATTCTGACTTATATTCTTACCTAGTCACATATCTATGTTGACAGGGATCCAAAGCAAACTCTAGCAGTTGTGATTTTTTAAATTCCTTTTGTCCATTGAGTGATAAGTGATTAACAGCAACTATTCACTGCTGAAGATCAATGTATCATACAGCTTTTATTGGAAAAAAGGAAATGAAAGTTACATGATTAGGGTTAAATGAGAGTACAATAAAGCCCTAAAAAGTGAGGTGAACAGAAATGTATAAAGGTCTAATAAAAGGGGAGAAAAACACACAGTAAGTTTTGATGAAGAATTCAAAAGAAACAAGATGAATAAGACTTCTTGCCCAGATGTAATAAGCAACACAAAAGTTGGAGGGAGCTGAGGAGCTTATTAAGCAAATACTAATGGATTTGAAGCATTGGAATGTAATACATGTATAACATTGAAGGGGAAAATGCCAAGTTGACTTCTAATTAAAAGCATTGTTGTGCAGTCAGGCTAGACTTAAAAATGGAGAGAGGAGACTGCATGATTGTTTTCCTGTGCCCAAACTCATCAAATGTAGAAGATATTTCCATGACTGGAAAGTTTTGTTTTGTTTTTAATGTAATACGGCATGCAATATATGGCATATATCCTGAAGTCCTACAGTTTCTGGTGGACACCATGATATTTTCCTTCCAAAAGCTGTTCTGAGTGTAGAATATAATACATTATGTAGACCAAATAGAAGCACCAGCCTTGACTTACTGATGGCAGTGTTTGTGGAACGAGTCAGGATGGAGTCAAGGAAGATGTCTGCTGCATCCACAGGCCATGCTGTTCTCTTTGTAGGCCTTGTGAGTGTTGCTCCCGGGCAGGCTACCAACATCTTCTTGGGCCAGCCTAGGGGCGCAGGCAACATTGGGTGGGCTCCTGATGTAGAAGCTTAGCCTGCGTGTCCCACACATATTTAAAGTGCTGCCAGAGTGGCTTTATTGTGCTTGGTTTTCTCTGGCTCTCCCACCCTCCCACCCTTGTCTTTGTTGTTTCTGGATGTTTTGTGTTATGAAATATTGTCACAGCTTCAGCAGTCTGGGCATTGGGATGGATATTTTTTTCAAGGAGGATAGGCCTGCAAGCCCACCTCTCACATTTGGGGACTCCCTTAAAGGATCCTGGGGTGAAGCCATCTAATGGCATGCCCAGCTTGGGGGTTGTTGTCTGGCTCTTACCACCAGGTACCAAGGGAAACACTCAACGACTTGTGTCCATGTGGTCCCCACAGGATTGTGACTCCACAGTTTACCCTCCTAGCAGGTGGGCTGGGGGGGGATGGGTTCATCGGGTGGCAGGAAGGTTGTCCAATGCAAGATCTGTCCCCATGCAGTGCCAATGCTCCCTGTGTGTAACTAATAAAGAGTGGTGGCCAATTTTTCTTTATAAAATTGTTGTGATGTTTTTCTTACACATACTCCTTAACAGGCCATGGGCCCACAATCTCCTCTGTTGGAAGGTACTCAAGCAAAGCTGGCTTCGTCAAAGCAAGCAAGAAAGCAAACAACACCCTCCCACACACAAATAAAACCTACCTTTTTGGAATGTTTTTCCATATATGGGCTGCAAACCTGAGGCAGGGACTGAACTATATACTGTTTGGATTTCAAGAAACCTGTTCAATTGTTATTTTAAATTTTCAGATTAACTTCTTGAAGACTGAAATGGAGAGGAAGAGTAAAATGATCAGAGATCTCCAAAATGAGGTAGGATTAATTTTCATAAAAACATTGAAATGAAATAGAAGTAGTATCAGAACATTTGTTTCTCTAGCAGTAAACTAGAGAATGAAAAAAAATGCCAAAGAGACTTACAATGTCATTCTATCCTGTAGATGTATAATTGCTAAATGGATGGCATTATATTCACAACTGTATTATACCACTTTAAGAATTTTGGAATATTTGCACATGCATGTAGAATTTTAACTGATAAGTAAATTAATGTAATAATACATATTTAAAGAAATTCTGTGCTGTGTTTTGTTAGGGGAAACTGAAAGTGCTAAGTGCCACTTCCATGAACTCTTTCCATTTGCCTTGAATCTAAGCACTGCTGTGGCTTAATTAAAAGGGTCCCAGATTTCAAAGCAGCAGTGATTTGAAACATCACTTCCTTTTTTACTCTCTTATTATATTCATAGTTTTGATTATGATATCCATTAAATGCCACATCAAATTCTCCAATTCCCCTTCTGAAATCCTCATTGTATACCTTTGGTTATGGTTAGAATACAGATAGTGAAAATGCCATGTTGTTGCTACTCGTTGGATGGGTATAATATAGCTTGAAGTTGTATTTGGAGTATAAAAGATAAGGATAACTTTCAGATACTAGCTCCCTGCTATTTGCGGCTTGTGTGGTAAATAATAATATAACACTTTGTTTCTTTGAGCATGCCTCATTGCACCCAAAAGTCATCTTTGGTGACTCTCTGATACTTTCAGGAACCCTGTTATCCAGCTGTTATCCATTAATGATATGTGTAATGCCATAATTTGTAGTCTGTTAAGGCTGAGCGCCGAAGAATAGATTCTTTTGAACTATGGTGCTGGAGAAGACTCTTGAGAGTCCCTTGGACTGCCAGGAGATCAAATCAGTCAATCCTAAAAGAAATCAACCCTGATTGCTCCCTGGAAGGCCAGATCCTGAAGCTGAAGCTCAAATACTTTGGCCACCAAATGAGAAGGGAGCATTCACTGGAGAAGACCCTGATGCTGGGAAAGATTGAAGGTCAAAGAAGAAGGGGACGGCAAAGGATGAGATGGTTAGACAGTGTCATCGATGCAACGAACGTGAAATTGAGCAAACTTCAGCGGACAGCGGAAGACAGGAGGGCCTGGCGTAAACTGGTCCATGGGGTCGCGAAGAGTCGGACTCGACTGTGCGACTGAACACACATTGCCATCTATATCCTGTCTATCTGTTACCTCTTATGACAGTCTTGCTCTCTTCCCTCCCTCAGATGCAGGATTTGCCCTCCATTTTTCTCTTCTTTTTTGACTGAGCTTCCCCTTTATCTATTTTCTTCTTTCCCAGAGACCTATGGCTGTCCCACCCTGTCACGATACTGTATTTTTATGCTGGCTCAGCTCAGGAACCTGAGAGAAGAGACAAGATCACCCTCTCTTTTTTTGGTTTTTTTTTTTTTTTGGTTTTCTCTGTGTGTGTGTGTGCGCGCGCATGCGCACATACCTGGAAGTCACATTGACTTCTGGTGACTGACCCTACTGGGGGCCTGGAGGATTATTCAGAGAGGTGGCTGAATAAAGCCTGCCTCTGTCCTCCCCACCTGGTATTACAGGAAGTCTCCCATCTAAGTACTAACCACAGGTGACCCTGCTTAGCTTCTGAGATCTGGTGAGATTGGGCTTCCCTGGGCTATCCAGGTGAGGGCTAAGATCACCCTCTTAACTTAAACTTCTGAAATGGCACATGAGAGGATTTATAACATTCAAAAATAAACATTTTATTCAACATAAAGCGGAAAAGGTCAGGTAAAATCAGGGGTAAGATTTCTGAGGTGAATCAATGAGAACTCTGAAGTAATATTTTCACAAACTACAATTCATATGTTTCCAGCGATTGAGAGTTTTAAACTTTTCACACAGTCTTAGAATCTTTGAGATGAGAGGCTTTTCCTGGGTAGAGTCTGCCAACAGGACGGAAAACTGAAGACAGGTGGACAGATAAATGTAGCTTGGCTGGTGGTGGGAGGAGAGAAGGTAGTAGTGAAAGGAGAGAAGCCCCAAGAGCTTTTAGGAAAGGGAAAATGGAAATAAAGTGGAAATGGTGAGGAAGGCAAAGTGAGATGCCCCTAGGAGTCCTAGCAGCCCCTCACATTTGTACGACTGTCAACCTGCAGCTGTTTTGTTTCTTCTTCCTATACAAATTTCCCAGTCTGTATCATAACCCCTCCCCCCAGGTAGGACTTAAAACAGCTGGGGGTGATTTTTAATTGAAAAATCGGTGTAGGAAGAAGAAACACTGTTTGCTGCTGCTGCTGCTGCTGCTGCTGCTGCTGCTGCTGCTGCTGCTGCTGCTTCTTCTTCTTCTTCTTCTTCTTCTTCTTCTTCTTCTTCTTCTTCTTCTTCTTCTTCTTCTTCTTCTTCTTCTTCTTCTTCTTCTTCTCTGCAATTACAACATATGTTGAGTCCCATCATAGACCCTTTTTGTCATGTATACTTTTGCCCTGAGGCAGCAGAGCTGGGAAAGACTTCTGCTTGAGTCCTTGGAGAGCCTGTGCCAGTTGGTGCATACAGTACTGGAGCAATAGGATGACTTGATATAAAGCAGCTGCTTATGTGTTTCCTTGCTCAAAGATTCAGCCTGGGACCTGTTATATATGTGAGATGCTAACGGTACAAAGACATTAAAAAATGGGGTGTGTGTGTCCAGCATAAACTAAGCCAGAAAAATACCCCCAAATAATTTACCAGTATTGGGGGGGGGGTATTATTTAAGCCAGATACAAATCAGAGAATCTGATTTGGCTACCGGTATAGCTAAGCCTGAATAAAAGCCTTTTTTTCTGGCTTTCATTCAGGTATATTCAGCTATACTGCAAGACAGGATCAGGTGGGGTGGTGGGAGCTAAGCTCCATGCTACCTTGACTGCAGCTAGCTTCTCTTTGCAGCTCACTTTAAACTGAGCTGCAAAGAGGAGCAGTCCAGGATCGGGGGGGGGGGGGGGCTGAAAGCTCCATCCTGCCTCAGCTGGGAGCCTAGTTCCTTTTTGTGTCTCAGTTTAAACCAAGCTGCAAAGAGGAGCTAGTCCAGGATCAGAGGGGTGATGGGAGCTCTCAGCTTCTGCTGCCCCAGCTGATCCTGTTTTGTTTTGTTTTTCCCCTCCTTCTTCTCAGGTCCATTGGACCTGAAAAAATTCAGGAATCCCAAATATTTACCACATCTGAAAACCATACCAGTATTGGGATTCACAAATATTGGGAAATACTTTTTTTGGGGGGGGGGTTTCCCATGTACCCACACTCAAAAAGTACCTTTTTTTAAACACCCCTACTGCTTTGTCAGTGAGTAAATTTTTTGTGGGTAAGATATAGTAGTAACTGTATAAGAAAAAAAGTTTTTGAATTTCTCTATAATAAGACTGAAACGAGGTCACTGATCAAAATTCAAATGTACAAAGTTAACAGAGGCTGTTTGCTAAACAGGCTATCTTACAAAAATTTATGTAGCACTTCAAAATCCCATTGAGATAGGGAAAGAACTGATTTCTTCTATATCACATCTAATCTCTTAGCTGAATTTAGATGCCCATTTCCTGTGTGTACAAATTAACAGTGTTTTTCTAAGTATTTGAGGTCAATTAAGATGAAGTGGGAATCTGTTTATGAGATGTATTTTACATTTAGGTCAGGGGAGCACACATAGAGCATAGTGAGGGTAGGGTAGATAGATGTATTTGCTGACATTATTCACTGGCTGATCCTGGACAATCCATGAATGTTTAGATTTACATGAATGGGTTCCCATATGAGAAAGCATGCACACAGTTTGCTTACCTCTGTATGGCAGCCATACTGATGGTATAATGGCTGAGTGATGTCAGGAAATTCTGTTAATGATGCTACAGCTGTCTCTAGCTTATGCTGTACACTGCTACTAGAGTTTGACAGTCCTTGTAAGGAAATCCAGCCATTGGTCTACTTATTTTTTTGCTTCTTTTCAAATTTATATCCTACCATTCCAGCCATAGGCCCACCAACTCCGCTTCTTAGGGTATAGGGATGGGCACAAACTGAATCGTGAAGCAGATCATGAGTTTTGCCCTGTTCATGGTTCGCAAATTGAAGTTCTTGACAGGTTTTCCATCACAAACTTCCATGGACCTTTAAAGAAGTTCATGACGTTTAATGGCAGTTCGTGAATACAGCAGAAAGTAGGGATTTAAAAGGACTCCAGGTCCCTTTAAAACCCTGCTTTCTGTTCCCTGCCAAAGCCACAAAAACAGCTGTTTGGGGCTATCTTGTGCAGTCCTTTTAAACTTTGTGACTGCACTAGACAGCTGAAAACAATTGAGCATCAGGGAGCAATCTGTTTTTTGGGCTTTCTGCAAACCCTGTTTAAAGGGACAGCAATCCCTTTCAATGGTTGTGGGGACATGAAGTGGTTCAGTTTGTGAACAAACCTGTAGTGGTTAATTGTGCAGACTCTAATCTGGGAGAACTGAGTTTGATTCCCCACTCCTCCACATGCAGTTGCTAGATGACCTTGGGCAAGCCATAATTCTGTCAGAGCTGTCCTTGAAAGGGCAGTTCTTGAAAGAGCTCTCTCAGCCCCACCTACCTCACAGGGTATCTGTTGTGGGGAGGGGAAGGTAAAGGAGTTTGTAAGCTGCTCTGAGACTCTAAGTGAAGGGTGGAGTATAAATCCAATCTCCTCCTCCTCCCACTCCTCTTCTTCTTCCTCTTCTCACAGTTTGATTCAGTTTGTGGTTTGGCCATGAACCACAAACTGACACACACTGCATTTTTCTGGTTTCTGCCCATCCCTTGTAGGGTTTTCAAATTCCAGAGGGTTTCAGAAAATATCTCGGTTGGCCTGCAGTACAAGAGCTAGATGCAAGTTCAGTACCACCTTAGAGACAAACTAGATTTTTAGGGTATGAGGTTTTGAGAGTCAAATCTTCTTTCACCAGCTTGCATAGGAACTGCACTACTCTAGAAAACTAAGGGTAGCCATGAACTGGCTGACCAACTAAAGTTCATCACAAATGTTGGCCTGTTTGGGTTTATGAACTGAAGAACCACAACGAACTACCGCAAATTTTGGCACAATTCCTGGTGGCTCACGGCAGTTTATGAAGAGCAGAAAATAGGGGTTCATGCCTATCCCTATAGTAAACCATCCTGGAAACCTGCTTGTCTCTCCTCTTTTCAAAGTCTTTGGACTATAGGTTCTGGAACAGGGAGTAGTACCACAGAATATAGTGATGGCCACTATTTGTAGCTGCTTTTAAAAGGGAACTTTATCAACTCATGGAAGATTGGTCCATCAATAGCTATTAGACATGAAGATTAAATGGAATTTGAATGTTCAGAAACAGTAACCCTCTGAAAGCCAGTGCTGGGGGCAACAATAGCGGAAAGATTTGGCTTTCATGCCTTACTTGTAAACAATGTTCCCTCTAAGCTCCACAGTGTTGTGAGCAGAAATTCTGCCTCATGAATGAATGAAAAGGCTAGTAGCATTAAAGTTGTGAGCAAGTCTACATTTGACGATTGCATAAATTATTTTTAAAGATTATTTCCATAACCCTGTAAAAATCTCAAAATGATTTCTTTTAAACTATATTTTAAGAATTATTTAAACATTATAAGAGAAAATAGATTCAAATCAAATTTTGTTACAGAAAATGACCTTTATAGGGGTAAACCAGGCCTCCAGAGAACAGGACTACCTGCCCCTTTCCACTATATTGGTAGACCTGGCCTTGAACTGTTGCCCTGCACTGACCCTTAGAAAACATATTAACACTGGGGGTGGGGGGCCTTTTGCAGTCTAAAAGGTAAAGGTTTCCCTTGCTTGAAAGCCAGTTGAATCTGACTCTAGGGGGCAGTGCTCATCTCCGTTTCTGAGCCAGTTTGGTGTAGTGATTAAGTGCACGGACTCTAATCTGGGAGAACTGGGTTTGATTCCCCACTCCTCCACTTGTTTCTGCTGGATGACCTTGGGCAAGCCATAGTTCTGGCAAAGCTATTCTTGAAAAAGAGCAGTTTCTGTCAGAGCTCTCTCAGCCCCACCTACCTCACAGGGTGTCTGTTGTGGGGAGGGGAAGGGAAAGGAGTTTGTAAGCCGCTCTGAGACTCCCTTGGGTAGTGAAGGGTGGGGTATAAATCAAATCTCTTCTTCTTCCATTTCCAAGCCAAAGAGCCAGCACTGTCCAAAGACTTCTCCGTGGTCATGTGGCCAGCATGACTAAACACCGAGGTACACGGAACGCTGTTACCTTCCCACCAAAGTGGTACCTATTTATCTATTGCAATTTCTTGCTTTCGAACTGCTAGGTTAACAGGAGCTGGGGCCAGAGACGGGTCCATCCATCACTCCATCACACAGCGCTTGGGTCTCAAACTGCTGAGTTACTGACCTTCCGGTCTGCAACTCAGCATCTTAACCTCTGAGCCACCACAACCCCTCTTGGTTAAGACGCTGAACTGCAGGCTGTGGAAGGTCAGTAGTTCAGCAGTTCGAGACCCAAGAGTGCCGCAAGATGGAGTGAGCTCCCGTCTCTAGTTCCAGCTCCTGCCAACCTAGCAGTTCGAAAGAAAGAAATTGCAAGTAGATAAATAGGTACCACTTTGGTGGGAAGGTAACAGCATTCCGTGCACCTTGGCCGGCCACATGACCACGGAAACGTCTTCGGACAGCGCTGGCTCTTCGGCTTTGAAACGGAGATGAGCACCGCAATCCTAGAGTCGGATTCGACTGGCTTTTGAGCAAGGGAACATTTACCTTTACCTTTTACCTTGGTTTTTTAGTGAAATACAACAGCTAGCATTACAGGTCAAGTATAACAGGTGGAACAATCACTGTCAGAATGCTGCCTAACCTAACAAACAGGTTGCTTAAATGTAATCAACCTGGCCAAACTAGTTATTTATTTAAATAGTTATATCCCACTTTTCCCTGTGACTCAAGGCAACTTACAAATCATACTGAAAAGCATAATAGTGGTGTGCAATTTTTTTCCTGCCTCAATTACAGCCTTTGGGGACCAGCATAGTCAATAGGCCCCATAGGGTATAATGGAGAATTAATCCAGGGGTATTTGGAGCTCTGAGGGGCTGTTCTTTTTAGTTAGAGGCACCAAATTTGCCGTATAGCTGCTGGTCCCTCTCCTCAAAACTCCCTCCAAGTTTCAAAATGTTTTGACCATGGGATCAAATTCTATGGCCCCCAGAAGGAGGTGCCCCCATCCTCCATTGTTTCCTATGAAAGCTTGGTTGTGAACAGAAGCAGAAATCCTCTGAGCTGGCCTCTGAAATGTCGTGTGCCAGCACCTCCTAATGCAGCTTGGAACTGTGCTTGTAAGCCTTCCAAGGGTATCTGATTGGCCACTATGTGAAAAAAAGATTGCTGGACTAGAAGGAAGATGGATTTGATCCTGCATGGTGTCTTTTATGTTCTTGCAAGTGTACCCTCTCTTCATCATGCTTTCAATTACAACCTTTCCCAATATCTCCATTGCTTAGTAAGCAGGATATGATGATTTCCATTAGGAAAATGTCAATCTGAAAAGGCTCAAGCTAATATTGTAAAAAAACAAACCAAAACCAACTACATTTTTGTTGTTGTTATCCAAAGGCTACCTCATTTTCAATGATAGGTAGCATTAAGCAGTAGCTCAGTTTTGAATTCCCTCAAATGTTTCATATACAGTTTTAGACTATTTGGGTCTTTACAACTCCTCTAGTTATTTGAAGTATCTGATCCTAAACTTAATGCTTTGATCTCCTGTGACACTTTAGATTATTCATCAGCTTGATGAGAACATTTGTCACCTACTAGGTCCTGCAAGGCAATTTCATTTTCTGTGTGCATTCCCACAAACCTCTTTAGGATGGATAGATTTTGTTAAAATGTCTTTTGGGGAGTCAAACAAAAATCTGTGTTCTCTTTGCACATAAAACACTTTAAAAGAGGTATAAAAATAAAAGGTATAAAATGGGGATATTATGGCTGCGTTGGGACTGTCTGCATCAGTTCAGCCAAATGCTTAGCAGCGCCTAATGAATTTTGATGAATGCTGTTTTTTAAACTTGATTTTTTTAAAAAATGCTCTGTTTTCATCGTTGTGTTCCACTGAGCAAAAATGCAAGTCCTTTTTTGTAAACAACCTTGCTGCTAGGATATACTGTTTAGGTTTTGTGCTTTGCTATCTTTTCTACTTTTAATACCCAACAGAGGTACAAAAACCCATGTATGATTGTTCACAAGGAATCACAATATTACCTTGTCAGATAAGTTCAGTGGGGAAATAATAACGTTATTTAACATAATGCTTGAAGTTGTCTAATAGTTTAGAGAGAATAGAGCCTGCCTGCAATAGAGTCCTTTGAACCATATTGTCTCAGGGCTGGTATGCAGAATAAATTCTGAGGTTTATCTGCTTTACTGGAACTTTCCTTCTTTCTTTTGCACAAATGAACTTGTGTGATGGTTTATTGAAATTAAAGTGGAACTTTTAAGTTTTCCTCTCATATGTTATGAGTTGTCATTGCTTTAATACACCTTCGCTGTCTTTGTTCCTTTCTTTTGTAACTTGGGGTGTGAGTATGTGCCCCGTAGGATGCTGCAATCATTCAGGAATATGCTGAGGACTGTCTTGAGTAATCCAAGTGTAGCTTTATTCAGAACAAACAAAGAAAATAACCCAAGGCCTATGTGAGTCTTTCACAATGGTTTGCCCAGCCAGCTTACCCAGAACCATAAGAAGGGTTGCCAGCATGAGGCTGAGCAGGGCCGGCTTGCCTGCTAGGCGAGCTAGGCACTTGCCTAGAGTGCGCCGGCCACAGGGGCACCAAACTGTGCCCTGCCCCCCTCAAAAAGCCCCCCATCATCGCCGCCTCCCCACCGCCGCCAGTGAAGAGCACCCCAGCGGGGCGCAGGAGGTGGTGGTGGAGCTTGCCCCCCTCCCCTCCCCCCTCGGGAAGCTAGCACTGGGAGGGAAGGGGTGGGGGTTTAAAACCCCACCTCTTCCCTGGCTTGCTTGGGCACCCCGCAGCTGCAGAGTGCCCAGGCAAGCCAGCGCTGGGAGGGAAGGGGTGGGGGTTTAAACCCCCACCTCTTCTCTGGCTTGCAGCTCACCCACCCTCCCCCTCCCCCCTGGGGGGGAGAGGAGGTGAGGGCGGCATGGTGGGTATCTCCAGGCCCCACCAGGAGGTTGGCATCTGCACCCACCTAGGGCACAGAGTCACCTCAAGCCGGCCCTGAGGCTGAGAACCAATGGGGGGCTCACCAGTAAATAGTCATCCATCCAGTGATGTGATGATATAATTTCCAGCATGATCAGAAGTCCACTGAACTAAGTCCGTTTAGTAAGGTATGACTCTTAGTATTGTATTGTAAAACCAATAAGTATCACATGTGAGTGGGCTGTTGGTTTCAAGATGAGAAATTATTTGAAGATGTAAAAATGTCAGATTTACTTATAAGTCTGACATAAAATATTTCAGATGTGCCTACCAAACACAATATAATATAGTATGATTAATATTGTTTATAGATTGTATAGAATACATTGAAAACTGGTTCACCTTCAGCCTCTCAAGTGAAAAACTTTTCCAACATGGAAGCTAGTACTATGAGTAAGGGGGCGGGGAATGATTTCTCTCCTGTAGTAGGGAACATTCTTCCTCTCTTTCAGTTCTTTAGTTCACTTACATCTTTACCCTGCCTCTTCCTATGTCAGAAATGCACATGTGCACATTGATCTTTAAAAATTCTACAGATATACTCAGTATCATTCATATGATTGCAATAGAATTTGGTGGTGGATATTTACTGATGCACATGCTTGCTCCTGGGCATTAAAAAGATCTTAATGCACCGATGCATACAGTAACATAAAGATTCCTTTTTGGGGATGGGAGTGTTTATTAATGCAGATGCTCAAATCATTGGCAGAAAATATGCACAGGAACCAAATATACATACACAGTTCTCTGTACAAAATTCAGAAATAAAAATATAGAGAAACAGAGGATCCCTTATATACATTTGTGCATAAAGCATTGGTCCCATAGAGGAAATAGAGAATTCTAATACAGTGGGAGAAATTCAGATGATGAGAATTTCAGAATGTTTCCTACCGGAAAGTATAACATTTAAAAAGCCCTTCTCTGCTACACAGCTCACAGGATGTATGACAATTACATGCCAGTATTATTGCCAGTAGTGAGGAGAATCTGGAAGCACTGGAGACTATGCATTGATAAGGAGCTTAACACCATTAATACTGTTGTGCAGTATTGGCAGGCACTAGTAAGCATTTCCACGACAGTATGCTCCCGGGATAAATAATGTTTACATTGGGCCTGGATCTTCTGTTGGTGCTTCTTCATTCTAACCTTCCACATCATTTAATCATGCTTTGCTGGTTCTGTATCTCTGAGTTGCCTGAACACACATATACATCAAGATGTAGGATGTATGTGATCTGCAGCTTGCTCTTCTGTGGTGTTGGGCTTTATTTTATTATTTACTAGCAGGATCCCTTGGTTCTGATAATTTATTTACACTTAAGAACATAAGCAGAAGCCTTGCTGCATCAGACCAGAGGTCCATTTACTTCAGCATCATGTTTCCCACAGTAGTTGCTACCAGAAGGCCTATAGACAGGGCACAGAGTCCAAAGCCTTCTCCTTTTATTGCTCCCTGATTAGAAATTCAGCCACATTCCTTTATCTAAAGTACCCAAGGGTATTTCATTTCTATTTAGGCTACAGGTCTAAAGTCACACAATTTATGTATAATAAAAATAGCCATGTCTTGTTTCTGTTTTGACATTTTATCATTTGGATCCTATGAAATTAGATCTGCATTCTTAATATATTCAGACTTGTAATCAATGTTCCCTCTAAGCTATGGAGTCCTGTGAGCAAAAATTCTACTCTGTGAGCTACTGGCATTAAAGCTGTAAACAGGTGATTTGGCTTCTGCATAAATTAGTTTGCTCTGGAGCCCTCCTTCCTGAGCTGCGACAAAAATGTGTGAGCCGGAGGCTAAAAAACTGTGTGCTAGCTCACACTAACTCAGCTTAGAGGGAACACTGCTTGTAATACTTGTTTGAACTTATCAACTCTTCTTGGATAAGATTCTCTGTTATTGCTGAAAAGACTCTAAAGTAAACAAGGTGATCCTGGTAAAAACATTTAAATTCATAGCTCAGTCTCTTAAATTGAGTACTGTTCTCTTGAAAGTTTGTAGAGTAATCTACTTTGAGGATCAGTTGTTGCTAAAACATATGATTTGTGATGTATTGGCCCTTGTTGGTAGTAATAATGATTTTGTAAACTACTCATTCTGTGTACTCAAAAAGGGCAAGAATTCTTTTTGTTGTATATTTTTGTTGCTTCACAAAAAACACAAAGATAAATACTTTTATGAGGAATTGAGAATTTTGTTCTTAAATGGTAGACTTTAGGGAATTAAGGAAAGTCTTCAGTGCTTCAAAGAAGAGACAGAGATCACAGTGTGAATCAGAGTTAGAAGGTATGCATGAAAAACTATTAGGAAGGTTTTGTGATCAAACTTACTGCATGATGAAGAAGAGTAAAGGGGGGATAGATTCCTTCAAAGAATAGGATTAAGGCAGAACAATGAAATACAGTCAAACACATAACTGATGAAAACATTGATTAAAGGAGGCATTGACATTTCATCCATTAACAAACATGGTCTGCTATCTTCCAAAAAAAATCTGAAAAAAGAGAATTGTTTGTATGCTTTAAAGTATGTATGAACTATACATTTTCATCAAAATACTGTAATCTTTGAAACTTTCTGCTTTATAAATAACTAGGAATAAAGCCCATTGTGGAAATAAATACAATGGACTCTAGAAAGAGGCTGTAGACAGGTGTCCTGGCCTTGGGCACTCAGCGTCAATTTGCTATGGTGACCTCAGCAGAGTATAATGACACAGAGTCCACTGTTTTCTCCAGGGGAACTGGATCTCTGCCATCTGGAGGGCAGTTGTAATTATGAGTGACCAACATTGTACCTGTTTGAGGTCCCACCCCTCCTCAAACCCACCCTCTCCAGGCTCCACCACTCAAATCTCCAGGAATTTTCCAACCTGGATTTGGGGATCCTAGTCAGGACTGGCCCCAGTGAGTTCCCCACCAAGGCCAAAGTAGGCCTGGAATGGGGCTCCTGCCTTTGCTTATTTACTGACAGAACCAAGCTTGGTTGCCTAGCAACAACCACTGAGTTGTTATCCCCACAGGAGCCAAGCAGGAGAGACAGCCATTTTGGCAGTATATTCTGTCAGGGAAGTGACAAGGCTGGCAGTGGGTGGGGGGGAGGAGTGGATCCAGCACCCAACCAATGGCGCATGAGTACTCTTAAGTGGCAGTTGATGGACCAATGGCTGATGGAGTGCACAGCACAGCCAATGGGAGAGCTGGAAAGTGCCAATATGTTAGGATATTCAGTTCAACATTTCTCATAGTCATAAGAACATAAGACAAGCCAATGTTGGATCAGGCCAATGGCCCATCCAGTTCAACACTCTGTCACACAGTGGCCAAAAATACCAGGTGCCAAACTGCATACAATCCAAAATAGTCCACAAGCACAAGCCCTACAAGGGGCAATAACAGTCCATAGAGAAAATACTGTCCAGGCTACCCCAACGGTGTATTCAAAATGGTGGCCAAAAATATCAGGTGCCATCAGGAGGTCCAGCAATGGGGTCAGGGACACTAGATGCCCTCCCACTGTTGCCCCCCAAGCACCAAGTATACAGAGCATCACTTGTCCCAGCCTGAGAGTTCCTATCTATACCTTGTGGATAATAGCCACTGATGGACCTCTGCTCCATATATTTATCTAATTCCCTCTTGAAGCTGTCAATGCTTATAGCTGCCACCACCTCCTGTGGCAGTGAATTCCATGTGTTAATCACTCTTTGGGTGAAGAAGTATTTCCTTTTATCTGTTCTAACCCAACTGCTCAGCAATTTCATGGAGTGCCCACGAGTTTTTGTATTGTGAGAAAGGGAGAAAAGTACTTCTTTCTCTACCTGTTCTATCCCATGCACAATCTTATAAATCTTGATCATGTCACCCCTCAGCCATCATTTCTCCAAGCTAAAGAGCCCCAAGCATTTTAACCTTTCTTCACAGGGAAAGTGTTCCAACCCTTTTATCATTCTAGTTGCCCTTCTCTGCACTTTTTCCAATGCTATAATATCCTTTTTGAGGTGTGGTGGAATACAGTACACAGTATTCCAAATGAGGTCGTGCCATCGGTTTATACAGGGGCATTATGATACTGGCTGATTTGTTTTCAGTTCCCTTCCTAATTATCCTGAGCATAGCAACATTTTCCTGATATTTTCAGCAATGGTGCATTAGAGATTTATTGAATGGGTACTACAGCTGAGGGGAATTCAAGCTTCTTCCTTAAGTTTAAGAAGTAAAAAGTATATGATACCACGGTAAAACTGGATGATTTGGAGGAATGGCTACCACTCAAGACTGTCATTTAAATGAGACTGTACAATATACAAACATGTGAGGTGGTTTTTTTTGTTTGTCAATCTGTTGTCTTCTGTGCTTTTTTAAAAATTGGATCTGCCCCATGGACATTGTGGTTAGTAGATCTTGACCCACAAAAACAGCTTTGCTGGGGGGTGGAGGACTTTTACAGACAACAAGTCCATGTGGGTCTACCATGAGGAAAAGAAGCAGACAAGATTATCCTTCCTCCTTCATCTGTGTAATATACAGTCTATATTGATCTCAATTCATGAGCTCCTGTTTCTTTATGTACTCATTTATTGCATTTATAGCCCACCTTTCTTCCATTGTGAAATTCCAAGTGGTGTACGTGGAATTCCAGATAGGTTTCTGACCACCTGCAGACACACACAATTTCATCATAAGCCCTCTGTCCATTCGCCCTGGTATCCATACCCCCCAGCTGAATTATGAGCCTCATGCTATTACCTTGAATTATTGTGCACGTCTATGTGTGTGTGTGTTTCTATTTACATTTCTTAAATCCTCTGTGTTCTTCTTTTCTTGGAAGAAGTATAAAAACAGTCTGCATGCCAGTATCTGCCACTGTTGTAGAAGAGAACACTAATGAACAAGAGCAGCTCTTAGTTCATTTGGATCCTCCAGGTGCTGCTTATCATATTTATTGCAGAGGATATTAATTTCCTCTGAAATTTGGTTGTAAAAAACAGATCCAGTTGACAAATTTTCATAGTCATTGCCCAGGCTTCATAGAAAATATATAGCTATTGCCTAATAACTGATAAGATATATTTTAATGTTTAAATTTCTGGAAACATTTTGGTGTCAATTTTAACAAAAAGGGGGAGCACTGGTACATTCCCATTTATTTGGATTCTTCCCTGATCATCATTTTATAGTTCATTAGTTCCAAATATTATCACATCAAGAAGCCTAAAGCTGCCTATTTAACATGTATAATTATACAGCTCAAACTCATTTACATTTCAAGTACTTTCCATTTTACCCTTATAAAATGACATCTAGTCTGATTAATGAATATTCTAATTTTAACCCTTTTCTCTGATTTTGTCAACACATTCCTTATCTGTCTCATTGCTTATTACCTAATTATTCATGTTACTAAACAGCTCATAGATACCTTTTGGTACTTCTAGTATTGGAGACCATTGTCCTTTGGGGTTGGATCCTAGATGCTGCTAGTTGAAGGTCCTGATGGAGATGGATCTTTTTCACCTTCTCCCTCTAGCAGCCCTCCATGAGCACCAAAACCAAAAGACCATATTGTAAATTGGGAGGGGGGCTTGCATTAATAGATAAAAAGCTGCATAACATCGTTGGTTGCAATAAGGAACAGGAAGCACACCAATTCATCCCTTTCTGCCTCTTATGTCATCCTATTTCAGTTCAGCCATAAAAATGAGAGCATCCTGTGTACATTTCCCTGAGAGTGAGCTCCCACTGAACTCAGCATGACTTATTTCTGGGTTCAGGTGGGTACATGAACAAAAAAACTTATACCCAGAATTAAACTTTGTTGGTCCTAAAGGTACCACTGGACTCAGACTTTATTTCTGGGTAAATGTGTATTGAATTATACTGAAGGAGAGACAAAAAAATAATTACATTTCTAATCAAAATGAAAAAGGAAGTGATCCTGCATTAAAAATGTCAGGTATGTGTGCAATACAGTGTGCACCCTTTGAAGTGGTAAGGATGTACAGAACTTCCAGCAAACATTCAATAACTCTCATAGAGTTAAGAATGTCAGTTTCAACATGAAGAAGTTTATCCCAATCAATCCTACAATAAATAGGAAGGGATGAAATAGTAGGGACAGGGGAAATCCTCTGGCTCTGTTTCATCATAGTTTAGCTGATTCTTTGCACACATGTTCTATTCTTCTGACCTTCCCTCCTTAGAATATCTTTCTTTTCTTTCTTTGGGGGTGGGTGCATTTTGCCTCCTCAATAGGTGTTCATACATATAATATTTTTACTTATATAATACTTGTACAATGCAATACAATCCGCATGAGCAAGACACACAGATGCAAGAGGTGGCATCTGCAAATATTGATCAAAATGGTCACAGCTGGCCAATGAGCAGTCCGTCTCCTTCTGAAGGCCATATCCCTACAGGCCTCTGACCACCCAGAAGAGCTCTTCTGGCCTACATGCTGCTGATATAATGGTGGAGTGCATGCTCTGCAGACAGACTAGATGGGACTGAGGTGCATGCTATGGTTTAACCTCTCTTAACAGTAAACACACAGTTCATTCAGCAAACCGGTGAGAGATCAGTGATATCGATCAGGTCATTGTTCAGTGTGAGATAGTACTGTTTATTCAGGACCCAAGATCTCCCAGTACTTGACATTTCACATAAAAGCGCTAGGCAAAGCACCTTTTCCTTTTCCTTAATATAATTTCCCACTCCAACTGCTTTTAATCTCATTAGTGGATGTTTTTGTTTTTTTTAAAAAAAACCTTTCTAGTTCATACGTAAAGAAAGCAGGGTTGGACATTTCTGTTTCTAAACAAAACCAAAGTGCACAACTATGGGAGCCATCCTTCTACTGTCAGATAGTTGACATTATGCTTCTGTCAACTATCTGACAGTAGAAGGATGGTTCCCATAGTTATGCACTTTGGTTTTGTTTAGAAACAGAAATGTCCATCCCTATTTTCTTTATGTATGAACTAGAAAGGTATTAAAAAAACAACAACCTAGTAATATAAATGGATCTCACAGAAGTACTTTTTCTGGGAGCAGTCATCTGCCATTTGCTCTGCTTATGTGCAGTTTCTCCTGTCATTACAACCTCCCCTTTCTATTGCCCACTTATGTATCCTCAGTGTACCTTCGGTCATAAGATCTGGGACAGAAATCTAAGATAATGCAACAGCATAAGTAGAGAGGTGAGTACACATGCTGTTTGTTGCGTGAGTGCTTGCTTAGAGGATGCCCGTGCACAGGTCCAGCTGAGTGGTGGGAGGTACCCAGCTAAGCTGCAGAAAGTGCTGGGCTGGCTGGGTCTTTGTCCCTCCCTTCTTCCCTCCCTCCTTTGGGGGAGCAGGGTCCTTTCCCTATGCATTTTCTTCCTCCCAGTCCTTTTGTAACTGGGTACATCTGTGACTCTTAAAATACTCTGTTTATTTTCTGTTTTATCAGCAAAGGACTTTCACTGCTTTCAACAATTCCTGTTCTTAGTTGGTATATCTTCATTCTTCTGTAAATGTTTGTATAACATTAGTCCAAGGTCATTTCTGTATTTTCTCTTTGGCTTTATTCATATTAATAATCTGTACTCTTATCTCAGCAGGAAACTTGATTTCAGACAATTTATATTTTTCCATCCCTGGAAATAATAGCTTTGATTTTCACCTTCTTTAATAACCTTTTCATTTTTCTATATATACTTTTCATTAATAATGATTTTCTTCTTCTTTGGGGGAAAAAAGCAGCTGCGATGGCTGTGTTCCAATAGCCTAATTCCTTGTGTGCTGATATAGCATTTCTGTATCTACCTGGTGGTGCTGCATCTAGTAGCTTTTATTTGTGGATTGACTTTCAAGTCCTGAAATGGGACTGAGCATGCCATGTCTCTTCTGTTTTGCCTCAAAATAATTATTCTTTTCATAAGTTATCTTTATCCACAGTTATTTAGGTCACTTGAGTTCCTGCATATGTAGGCAGTCTAGATTAGATCAATCAAGGCTGCAATCTTATGCCTGAATGCTTGTTAAGGTCCCATGCCTACAGTCTCTCTCTTCTCTCCAATAATGCCCATTACCTTTCAATCTTAAGTATGGCAAAACCATGTGCAATTTTTTTTAAAAAAATATTCCTGTGTGATATACTTCCTTATAAGTAGTTAAGTGTTGCAGTTTTAAAGAACGTAAATAATATTTGTCAAATCTAATTACAGCATGTATAATACTAATTCTGGTGTGCCAATGGATTCCTTGCATTACTTCACATTGCATTTGTGTTTACTTCACATTGCATTTGTGTTTTATCATATACTAGGGAGCAAAGCCTGTTGTGGTTGAAGACAATGGGCCCTAGTAAGGTAGGTAGGGTGGGTGTAAGGGAGGGAGGGAGGGAGGAAGAGCCGGGGAGAGAGTAAGAAAGAGAAAAAGTGAAAGAAATAGAGAGAGAGAGAGAGAGAGAGAGAGAGAGAGAGAGGGAGGGAGGGAGGGAGGGAGGGAGGGAGGGAGGGAGGAAGGAAGGAAGGAAGGAAGGAAGGAAGGAAGGAAGGAAGGAAGGAAGGAAGGAAGGAAGGAAGGAAGAGGGGAGAGGGAAAGAGAGATATATAGAGAGAAAGAAAGAGGGGGAGAGAAAGGAAGTAAGGAAGAAGGGAGGGGGAGGCATTGGGGGGCCTGCTTCTCCCATATGTCTGGCTTGCTGGGCAGGCGGGAGAAGGGGCATTGGGGGGGGCACATCCGAGCCGCTCCCTCCATGGCCCCCATATGCAAATTGGCAACACACTTCCCACCTTGCCCTGTTCCTTCCTCCAGCCGGGAGCAGGAGCCACCTCATCCCTCCACCCGGCCAGGACTCCTGGTCCCGTCCCCACCAAGCGCTGCCGGCCCCACTTGGCTCCAGCCCCGCAGCAGCATCAGGAAGAGGAGGAGGAGGTGGCGGCCAGGAGTGGGAGCATGCTGGCGGGCAGGCTGGACTGGTGAGAGTGGCAGTGATGAAGGAGGGAGCTGGCCAGCCGGCTGTGGCAGCATGCCGTGCAGTGGCACAGCACTTGCAGGAGGAGCCGGCAGCAGCAGGCAAGGAGGGTGAGGGCAGCCGTGGCAGAGCGCCTGAGAGAGGCACCGATCCGGGAGCCACCTCCGCTGCCCCTGACTCCGGCGCTGGGCTCGTGGAGCTGGTGACCAGGTGGACCAAATGGCTGGCGGTCCGGGGCAGACCGGAGGCATGCAGGGCAAGAAGCCGGCCGGTGGCGGCAAGCTGCAGGCAAAGAGCGGGCCAGCAGGAGAAGCGGCGGGGAGGGCTCTGAGTTTTCACTTCCAACGATCGATGCACAGCTATGGCGGTTGGCTGCCTCTACTGCCCTCTTATTGAGTGGCAGTTCTTGCGGCGTACCACTGTTGGTGCATGTCGAACATTGTGAAGTGAAAACTCAAATATTATAAGGAGAGATACCATACAGACATATAAAATCTACCTTTGAACTGTATACCTGCAATAACTTATTTCCTGCTCCCCACTGCTTCCCCTCCCCACTGAAAGCTCCCATAGCCTCTCCCATTTTCCTGCGTCCTTCTTTCATTCCCACCCATCAACCACCTTACCTTTATCTGCTCCTCTGTCTTCAACATTCCCTCCTTCCCTCCTACTGGCAGCCTCTACCCAGGAAAACTATTGCACTGTGCCATGCTCCAGTCTGTGCCAAGCCCAGTTGTACAGTGGGGAACACTCATTGACTTGTGGGGAAAACACCTCACTTTCCTTTGTATCCCTCTCCCCATACTTTGAATTTTATACATTGCTTTGCTTAAAAACTGCCTTTTGCCATGTTATGACTGTCATGGTTTTAGATAACATGGATGACCAATACTTTAAGCGACAGTGAAACTCAGAACCCTTTATGTGAGTGTCTAAGCAGAAACTGAAAGCCTCTCTCCTCAAAGTTTTTTAAAAAAAACATTTTGAATAGCAGGAACAATTACTTGTTGGCAACAAATCACCTGGAGATAGTGTGGTTACAAAGTTACCTCAGTTTTATTATTGGTTCACCTTGTACATCCTACCCCTGATTCCACCTGACCTTTTCTCCTCTGAGTTAAATAAAACATTTTATTTTGAACTATCACAAGCCTGTCATGTGCCATTTCAGAAGTTGAATATGAGAAGGTGATTTTGTCTTTTCCCTCAGTTTCCTGGCCTGGGACAGCATCAATATATATATTAAAGTGACTGGGTGGGAAAGTCATAGTCAAACAAATAAAAAGAAAATAGATATAGGGGCCGTTCAGTAAGAAAGAAGAAAACAGGGGAAATAACTATGACTTGCACTGGTGTATCTCCGAGATACACCAGCATAACAGCTAGCTGGCTCCCTTAGCACTTTCATCCCCACCTTTAGAATTGTATTGTAAATAGGGAACATTTTATATTTTATTTATTTTAGAGCTCTTCCCCACACTTCTTATTGAAACTCAAGGTGGATTATAGGATTTTGAAAAGCAATGCAACCATACATGACATCCAATGAATAAGGCAAATGGACTAGGAATACAAAACCAGAAGACAATGTGAACCACAAACTGCCTGTGCAAGTAATTATAAAAGTAGAAGACAGTGCAATAAAAGGAAGGTAATACCTAGAGTAATTATTGCAGTAGACTACTATGATTACCAGGCCCTTGTTTGGTACCCCGAGAGCTTTGGGGGGCAGGGCATGTGGAGGAGAGGGGAATGGCTGGGTGAAAACCCAGATGTGATATCACTGAATCAAGTGATACTCTAAGAATCCCTCTAATCTCTATGGTAAATGTCATAGAGATTCGATAAATTTCTGAAGAGTCATTGGATTGATCAGTAAACCAAAGGATTGATTGCAGAATAGAAGTAAGTATGTTCCATTTGATGCCCAGTAGCTATGGCCTACACTGTTCTATACTAACTGGAATTTCCAAATGGACTTTAAAAGTAGGCCCATTTAGATTGCATTACAATAGTCTAGTCTCAAGGGAACCGCAGCATGGATTCATGTGACATCCAATAATCCCTGCTGACCCTTAATTCTATCGTGCATAATTTTCAAAGTTTCATAGCATATATTTCTTTTTAAGGGTACTAGTTCTCTTTAAAACAATGAATATTCCCAGGTGTCCAACTGATTGGCTTGTTCCTCATTTGGTTCCTGTGGTTATAGCAACATGGATGACTTGTCTGCTTTCATAGTATTCTGTCATCCTCCACAAAGGAAAAAAAAATAGTAATGGGAAAATGCATAGCTATTCATATCACTAATGTCCAAAGCTCTGAGGATCATGTCTGCTCGGGATTGTCATTTGTTCATAAGACTACAAAGTATGTGTGATCCTCGTGTATAAGGATATTCCTATTAAATAATAGTGACAACTGACATTTTCTGAATCTCATGGGCAGACAAATACATGATCGCTGTCTGGAAGGGATGCCTAAAGCAGGAATTGTGTTAACATGCATTCATAATAATTATAATGCTACAAAAAATAATAAAACCCACAAATGGAAGAAAGGAGTTGTTTTCTACTTTTCAGTTCATAAATGATCACTCAGCATTGGCTTTACGTAAAAACATAATCTCAGACTACTCATTGTTGAACCTTCCTTCCTTCCTTCCTTCCTTCCTTCCTTCCTTCCTTCCTTCCTTCCTTCCTTCCTTCCTTCCTTCCTTCCTTCCTTCCTTCCTTCCTTCCTTCCTTCCTTCCCCTTTGCCTTTCCCTTTCCTTTTTTGACTGATTAATTCCTATCTACCATCTGCAAATTCTGAATAAGGGAAAATTTTCATATGATGGTTAAATAGCTATAATCCTCCAGTTCCAGTACAACAGAGGTACCCAATGACATTGTGTCACGTTATATTAGACCTTTATTTTGTATCATGTTAGCTTAAAGTATGGGCAGAGAAAGTGTGATGAAAATGGAACCTGATATTATCTGACATGCTGTAAGCAGCAGACAAAGGTCCTGTTGGCTCTGAGGCAGATGATCAAATTTGGACAGTGACTGCTTAATCCTATTGATTACAAGAGAAGGCCCTGAAATGCTTAATTCACCTGTTTCATTTTCATTCTTTTTAATTCAACATACTTGTGCTACCTGTAAATTAATAGCTGTCATTTCTTCAGAGTTTACCCTCAGAAGATTACTCTTTAAATCCACCCTGATGGTGGTCTGAATAGTATTAGACACCACAAGTGGACATCCGCAAGAAACTTGCCAGGTGGTTATCCCATTCCTCACACCTTTGCTTCCTCCCCTCTCCCCCTACCTCTCCCACACTATTTCTCCGTTCTGCCCCCCTTTTCTTACTCTCTGTCTCTCCTCCATGCATGTGACTTCCTCTCTCTTCTTGACTCATCATTATTCTCTTTGTTTTTCTGCCTTCCCACCTCATCACTCTTTCTCTCTCTTTCTGCTCCCACTCCAATCACTTTCTCTTTCTGCCCTCATCACTCTCCCAGCCTCCTGCCTGCTTCCTCTCCCCCCACAGCAGCAGTAGCAGGGCTCTGGGAATCACAACAGATCTCCCAGCTCCAGAGATCAATTCACCTTAGAGCTGCCAGCTCCAGATTGGGAAATTCCTGGAGATTTGGGGGTGGAGCCTTCAGACAGTAAGACAAGCAGCCTCAGCAGGGTATAATGCCATAGAGTCAACCCTCCAAAGCAGTCATTTTATCCAGGGGAACTGATTTGTGTCACCTGGACAGCAGTTGTAATTCTGGGTGATCTGCAGGCCTCACCTGGAGGCTGTCAGTGGTAGTTCCCATGGAGGAAATGGCTGGTTTGGGGGGCAGAGTCTATGGCGTTATACCAGTCTGAAGTTCCTCCCCTCCTCAAATCCCACCATCCCCAGGCTCCACCTGTCAAATGCCCAGGGATTTCCCAACCTGGAGTTGTCAATCCTATTCCAACCCAACAGCCAAGGTACTTTTATTTGCCTGTCTTCAGCTTTCCATTTCCACCCCCCTCCCCCACAGCCTCTACCTAGGAAAAATACAGTCTTTCCCCACAGTGGGGACCAACGCAGCTTACATTATTCTCTCTTCCTTTTTTATTTGCACAACAACCCTGTGAGGTTGGTTAGGCTGAAAGTGTGTGACTGGTCCAAAATCACCCAGTCAGCTTTCATCACAAGATGGGGATCTGAACTTGGGTCTTGCAGAACCTGCTTTGAACCTCTAACTGCTATATCACACTGGCTTTCATAGGGTGGCTGCTGATGAACAGTAGCAAGCAGCCAGGCCTAGTTGAGTCATCCAAATCAAGGGGGACCTAGACACTCTAGACTGCTGCCAGGCCTAGGGTTGCCAACCTCCAAGTGGGATCTGGACACCCTCCAGAATTACAACTGAATTCTAGACAGCAGAGATCTGTGGCCCTGGAGAATATGGTTGCTTTGAAGGGTGGACTCTGTGGCATTATACCCAGCTGAGGCCTCTCCCTTCCCCAAACCCAGCTCTCCTTAGACCCCACCACAGAATCTCTAGGAATTCTCCAGCCTGGCACTCACAACCCTTGCCAGGCCTGGCCTCAAGGCTCCCTCCATGGCCAAAATAGGCCCCTGAGTATATAGGAAAAGCTATTTCGGGAGAGTGAGCCCTCTGTTGGTGGAATTAAGTATCTACACAGGAAAAAAAGCATGCCTATCTCTTCTCTTATATAATAATTGTGTTTTGGGGTGGCATTTTTCAACTCTCCCGTTGGCTGTGCAATCCACTGCCTCAGCCATTGGCCTGTCAGCAAGAGTACTCACATGTCATTGGCTGGGTGCTGGGTCTGTTCCTCTTCCCCACCAGCTCCCCCTTCAGCCACTGTGCCCTGTCAGGATTACTGGCAAACTGCTTTCTCTCTTGACAAAGACACTTCTCCTGCTTCCCTCCTGTGTGGGACTAACTTTTATCTCAGTGGCTGTTGGTAGGTGTAACAAAATGGCAGTTACCTGTGTTTGTAAGATGGCTGCCGTGTGGTTGTTTGTTTGAAAAGTTCCCCCTTAAAGTTTAATTCAGCTGTAGTTTCAGAGATGGGCCCCTAGGGGTATCACTCACTGGGTTGAATGGGGCTTCCTCATCTGCTGGGCTACTGTTCTCAGCTGCCCCAAGGCCAAAAAGTGTGGGACTAGAGGGACTGTCCCAAGGGGCAAGGCAGGGCAACATCAATATAGACTCCAGCCCATCCAGGGAGGAGGCAGTCTTCATCCTACAGGAGGTTAGGAACCGCTCTTGCTGCCTGTGCTGACGAGGCTGTCCAGGCCACAAGCCACAGACGTGGGGGAACCCCGGGAGGCGGCAGAAATTCAGCCACTCTTTGGCCGGACTGGGGAATGAATGGAATTTTCCCTGCTCTCTTGGGCAAGCGAGAAAAGCTGAAGCAAAGCCAAAGGCTGGTCCAAGGAGAGATCCTATCCTGACCCCACAACCTCCAGAAGTAGAGAGCATTTAGTGTAGGGAAAGTGGATTGTATTTAACCCCTGTTGATTTATGCCCTGTTGGTTTATAGTGTGTGCTTACTCCTACAGTTCTGCCTTATTCATTTAGTGTGTGTGCGCGCGCTCTATAATTGTATAAATAGTTAAATAAATTCTTTTATTTGGGCTACTAATCTGTTGTGCTCACAGCACATAGTCTCCCCCTCTCTGCACAATAACAAAGGGGCGGGGTAGCCCAGGGAAGCAAGGAAAGGCCAGATCCTTGGGTTGCCAACTTTCCAGGGATCCCCCAAAGATTGGGGATTCCATCTCCAAACAGGGAGATTTGGCCAGAGGAGTCTCACTGTCCCTCTAAAAAGGCAGTGACAATTTAGTGAGTGGTGGCAGTGAACTTAAGGAGAGAGATACATGCACGGGACTAGGGTGGGAGAGAAACAGCTGAGTTGTAAACTGGAGCCCATTTCGCCACAGTAGGCAATCAAGCTTGGTTCAGACAAAGGAAGGAAACCCTTTGCAGGCCTTTGTGAGGAACTCATTAGGGCCAGTCCTGAGTAGGGTTGCCAGCTTCAGGTAGGGAGATTCCTGGAGATTTTCTGTTAGAGTCTATGGAAGCCAGGGTTCGGGGAGGGGAGAGGCCTCAGCTGAACAGAATACCATACAGCCCACCTTCCAAATCAGTTATTTTCTTGGGGGGGGAGAGATCTGTTGTCTGGAGTTCAGTCGTGATACTTGGTGATCTTCAGGCTCCCCCTCGAGGCTGGCTACCCTAGGCATCACAGTCAGTGCTTCAGAGCAGGGTCTGCTAGATCCAGGTTCTTGTTGTAGAAGCTGAGTGTGTGATTTTGGACCAATCACAGACTTTCAGCCTAACCTACCTCACCAGGTTGTTGTGCAAATTAAAATGGGGAGAGGAGAATGATATAAGCTGCTTTGGTCCCCATTGCAGAGAAAGACTACTTTCCCTCCTGCGTAGAGGCTGCAGGTGGGGGGGGGAGATGGAAAGCTGAAGAGTGAGGGGGAAATAAAGGTAGGTTGATAATTGGCTGGGAAGGAGATAGGGTTGCCAACTCCAGGTTGGGAAATTCCTGGAGATTTGGGAGATGGAACCTGGAGAGGTTTGAGGAGGGGTGGGACCTCAGATAGGTACAATGCCATAGAATCCACCCTCTCAACCAGCCATTCTCTCCTTGGGAAACACTGCTGCCAATCTCCAGGTAAGGGGTGGAGATCACTCAGAATTACAACTGATCTCCAGGAGGGAGGGGGAGGAGATGGAAAGCTGAAATCAGAGGAGCAGTTGATGCTTGGCTGGGAAGGAGACAGGGTTGCCAACTGCAGGTTGGGAAATTCCTGGAGATTTGAGGGGTGGAGCCTGGAGAGGATGAGGTTTTAGGAAGGGTGGGACCTCAGACAGGTACAGTGCCATAGATTCCACCCTCCAAACCATCCATTTCCTCACAGCAAACTATTGTTGCCAATCTCCAGGTGAGGGCTGGAGATCACTGAGAAATAGAACTGCTTTCCAGGAGGGGGCAGATGTCAGCTGCAGTCAGAGGGGCAGATAACAGTAGGTTGATGGTTAGCTGGGAAGGTGATGGGGTTGCCAACTCCAGGTTGGGAAATTCCTGGGGATTTCTGGGGTGGAGCCTGGAGAGGGTGGAGTTTGAGGAGGTCACCACAGCAAATTGACGCTGAGTGCCCAAGGCCTTGGCAGTCTCCCAGAGTTTCTTTTTAGAGCTTGTTTTTTTTCCACAACAGACCTTATTTTCAGTTAGATATATAGATTATTTCTCAGTTCTTTTGTTTTCGGGACAGAATTAAGTGTGTGTGTGTACACAGCATATTGAGAAGCAAACTGTTACCCAGTGATCTGTGTAACTTTCCCCTGGCTTTTAAATCAAAAGCAGTCATGAGC
Source organism: Gekko gecko (assembly GCA_029375565.1). Taxonomy (NCBI): domain Eukaryota; kingdom Metazoa; phylum Chordata; class Lepidosauria; order Squamata; family Gekkonidae; genus Gekko; species Gekko gecko. Next base: position 134,424,013 of record JAPDNY010000003.1, on the reverse strand, counting down.
TTGCATGCTGTAGTCAGGAGCAGAAGACAGGAAGATTGGAAAGGAGGACTAGATCTACCCTTTCTCTGCCAGGTCCTTTGCTCTCAGGTTTCCATTTTCTGAAGCTACATTTTCCTATGCAATGGGAAAGATACAGATCTCAATATCCTTTTCTCTCACAGTGATTGCAACCTTCAGTGGCTGTATTTTGTTAAAATGATGTCAGCAGGAGGACAGTTGCACATAAATTCACATAATGTGTAGTTTGGCTCTAAAAGAACAGTAGAAAATATAGCAGCACCCATATTACTGTACTGATGATACAAAGTGAAATGGTAAAGAAGACATTTCTTCTTGAAATGATAAACAAGGTGCCCCATTGAAAGAAAAGTATTGGGTTTCTTTTTCTATTTATGTATAAACTACAGTAAAAGCTTTAGTGTCAAATAAATCATCTTCAGACAGACTTACTCTGTTGTATATGGGGCTTTCCTACCAACCTGCTCAACAGATGGTCAAAACTGCTGGATGAGAATACCCTTTTTCCTTATCAAAGATCTTCTTTACCTACCCTTAATATTTCACGTCACAGGGCAAATCTGGGATGAATTTTCTGGAAAACAAAATCCAGGACAATAAAAATGATCAGATCAATGAATGGCGTCGATCTTTCTCAAAATTTAGAGATGATTATTTTTCTAGGGCCTTTTCTAGAGAAGGCAAATAAGCCTTAACATTAAAAGGCAAGTGAAAGTTGAGTTTGTTTTTAGCCTGGATATTATATGTTGCTGCTCTTATATAGCAGATATTTATTTGTTTCTTTATTTACAAATTTTATGTCCCTCCTCTCTGCCCTTACAAAAGCCACCAAGATAGCTAGCAATTTAAAGCATACATGAAAGAAATGTGTTTGAAATCAACCATTATTGTCTTGCCCTTTGGGAAAGGGCCTAGCAGTGCAACTTTAAGCAGAATTGTATCTTTCTAAGCCTGTTGACTAGTATAGATTTAGAAGGATGTAATTTAGGATTGCATTGTTAGTCTCTTAGATCTGGGGTCTCCACCAGGTTCTTGTAAGGTACCAGTAGCTTGTTGCCTGCTGTGGAGTACCTCGTGCATTTCCTGAATCTCCAGGAAAAGATCACAAAAAACCTTTTATTTCAGTTTAGTATTTCATAGTATATTGCTTGGTGCTGCATAGCTGACAGCTTCATTTCCGGTGCTCTTAGACAGAAAAAAAAAAGTCCTGGGTACATGTCATGGGGTGGGAGTAGCTAAGAACATATTTCATTACTCAGAAGTAGCACGCTCATTTGAGAAATGGTTGGTGAACCCTGTATTAAATGGCATTTGGATTTACATCAAACCATGAGGTAGTTAAAGACCTAAACTGCGTATTTGGATTTATTTTTGTTCATTTTAATGAAGACACAGCAATGTATACCTTGTGCACAATGTAAGTCGAAGTTAAATTTCAAAGAAAGTTATGTGTGAATGAGTTTTTGAAATCACAGCAGAATATTTCTGGGAACAAATAAAAACTCCTCCACAAAAAGAGCGGGAAATGCATAGATTCTGCAAGGTTGAATCAGGAGCAAAACGTTCTATAAGTTGCCAGTGCTGAAATAGCCCAAACTGCTTAAAAAGAGATGATAGTTTCACAAGAAAGAGAACATAAATCAATAATTTTAAAAACTGGAGCACCTGCTGTTGATTCCTATGCTCATATGCAAAAAAGAAAAGAAAGAATGATAGAGGAAAACACAAGGTTTAGTGGTGGAGTATTCTCCCCCCCCCCCACCACCACCAGTAGTCCAGGCTGTGCTGTCAGTTGCCTGTGTTTAGCAGTTAGATCAAACAAGAGATAGATTCCTGTCTAGGTGAGGTCTGAGTTAGATAACTCAGTTCAATTCTTGACACAATGTTCCAGAGCAATAGATACAGAATGATTTCAGGAAACATTTGAACAGTTCACAATAGGAAATGACAATAAATATGGTGGAATGTAGGCAATGCCTGGTATGCACAAGGATGTGGCATGCCTGTGAGAAGAGAAATATATAAATCATGATTTTGTGTGCTGTCTCCACAACCCCATAAAAATAATCTAAATTGATCCATGTTACTGTTCGTGCTAGATGGAATTTTGAAAAGAGAAAGAAATTGTATCATATAGGGAAGGGTACAAACTGGGAAAATGGAGGTTCCTCCCGGTTCATGGGGTCTCACGAACCACAAAACTTCATTTAATGAACTGGTTCATTTTTTGTGGGGTTCATGACATGGTAGAGCAGCTCCCCAGTGGGTTAGAGATGTCTCATAGGGAATCTCCAGCTGACTCTCCTCTATCTGTCCTCCATGTTTGGTGAGGATTGGATTTAGGGGAGCCAAGTTACAGCTCCCCAAAGCAGTTGCCCCCAGGAAAGTGCTCTCTGAGGAAATCACAGCAGCCACAGGTTCAGGAGTGTGTCAATTTGAATAGACCCCCTGAAAGCTAGAGGCATCACACTTGCGGTGGACTTCCTGAGGATGCCCTTCTACAAGAAGAGGGAGGTCTAGCATGGGAAGGGGTGACAATTTGGAAAACCAAGTCAATGGGCAGGTACAGCACAGCCAGTTGGAGATGCTAAGTCGAGGGGGCAGGTGTCCAGAGGTACAGAAGATTAGGATCTTAGGGTCCAAAGTGCAAAAGGGGGGAGGTCTAGCATGGGAGGGAGGTTGAAAGTTGGAAAACCAAGTTGAGGGGCAGCTACAGCAAGGGCAGGTGGTGATGCCAAGCCCAGTGGGTAGGTGCCCAGAGATGCAGAAATTGAGGATTTTAGGATTAAAAGTTCAAAAGGAGGGAGGTCTAGCATGGGAGGGGTGTGGCAAGTTGGCAAATCAAGTTGATGAGCAGTTACAGGTGATTCCAAGCCCAGTAGGCAGCTGCCCAGAGTAGAAGAATTTCAGGATCTTAGGGTCCAAAGTGCAAAAGGAGGTCTAGTCTGGGAGGGGGTGGAAAGTTGGAAAACCAAGTCAATGGGCAGTTACAGCAAGGGCAGCTGGTGATGCCAAGTCCATACCCCCATTGCTTTGACCATTAATTTATCAGTGCCAGCATGTCTGGCTCATGAACCTCTGCCTCAAACCTAATGAACCTCCATGAAAAACATGGTGGTTTGTGGGCAACAGTTTCACAAACCAAGGCCTCATGAACCACAAACCAGGCATGTTCATGATGAAATTAGGTTTGTGGTGAGGTTTGTGTCCATCCCTAGTACCATAACTGTTCTATGCTCTTTGCTAACACTCTCTTCCTGATGTTTGCTTAAAAATTATTTAAATGATCTGCCTTCTGCTACAATACAGAATTGTCAAAAGATCTGAATCTCATTCTACCTTACACTCCACATTCCCTAATGTTTCAATTTCATTAAAAGTTTGTTTATCTAATTCATCCCTAAATATTTTCACTGCCATATTGATCTGCTCTACCTCTGCAATATCGTTTCACTGCTGGCACATTTTGCAATGTTGGGCTGGTAGACCTTTGAGTACAATGTTGATAGGGTGATGAAATCAAGTTCTCCTTTGATACGAAGCTCCAAAACCTCCCATAAAGTAGCAAATGTTGGCCATCTTGCTAAAACTACATGGTCTTGATATGTCTTTAGATGATGAAATGAGTGAGGTCTCTTTTCCTTATCAGTGAACCCCCCCAAAAAAAAAAACAAAAACAAATGCAGGTACCAGGATGAAAATTTTTAGTTAGTTTGTTTGATTTATTGTATTTCTCAGCAACCTTCCGACAGATTGCTCCTACAGCAGTGTTCAATAGAATTTATATATATACTAGGAATAAGGCCCGTTGTGGAAATAAATACAACGGGCTCTAGAAAGAGGCTCTGGGAGAGTGCCCCGACTTCGGGCACTCAGTGACAATTTGCTGTGGCAATCTCAGCAGGGTATAATGACAGAGTCCACCATTTTCTCCAGAGGAACTGATCTTTGCTACCTGAAGAGCAGTAGTAATTTTGAGTGATCTCCAGCCCACCCCCAAGATTGGTAAGAGTGGGAGGGAGTGGCTGGTTTGGAGGGTGGAGTCTATGGCATTGTACCTGTCTGAGGCCCCACCCCTCCTCAACACTCACCCTCTCCAGGTTCGATGCCTCAAATCTCCAGGAATTTCCCAACCTGGAGTTGACAACCCTATCTCCCTCCCAGCCAACCATCAACCTACCTTTAGTTTTCCATCTCCTCCCCCCTCCTTCCTAGAGAGCAGTTGCAATTTTGAGTGATCTCCAGCCCCACCTGGAGATTGGCAACAATGGTTCCCCATCAGGGAATGGCTGGATTGAATGGTGGAGTCTATGGCATCGTAGCTGTCTGAGGTGCCACCCCTCCTCAAAACTCACCCTCTCCAGGCTCCATCCCTCAAATCTCCAGGAATTGCCCACCTGGAGTTGGCAACCTGATCAGGACTGGGCCCAATGAGTTTTCTCCCAAAGGCCAACATAGGTGTGGAAAGGGCCTTTTACTGACAGAGGAGAAAGTACAGATGCCAACCAACTTTGATTAGGGAAATACCTGGAGATTTGGGGGGTGGATCCTGTGGAGGGCAGCATTTGGGGTGTGTGTGGAAGGACTCAGCAGGGTATAATGCCATAGAGTCTACCCTCCAAAGCAACCATTTTCTCCCGGGGAACTGATCTCTGTCATCTGGAGGTCAATTGTAACAGTGGGAGATCTCCAGGTCCCACCTGGAGATTGGCAGCCCTAAGGGAAAGTCAGCTGCACAGTGGGGAGTTGAAGAAAATGGTCTGATGGTTGCTGGCCCATCTTGTTAGCCAGCCAGCCATGCTGAAGCTAAGCAGGAGAAAGAGCCTTTTTCCATTTATTCTGACAGGAAAGTGGCCGTTGGGGAGGGGGTTATGGGCAGGGGAGGGGGTTATGCTGAAAGTCCTTTGTTTTTTTTATTCACAGAACCAAGCTTGGCTGCCTACCAACAGCCACTGAGGGGACAGTCCCTCACAGGAATCAAGAGAACTGTCTTCCTCAGAAGAGAGAGCTGTCTGCCAGGGGGAGTGGGTGGGGAAGAGGAGCAGACCCAGCACCCGGCAAATGGCACGCGAGTACTCTTGAGTGGCGGCTGATGGGCCAATGGCTGAGGGAGGGCATTTTACAGCCAATGGGAGCACTTGGAATCTTGCGAAACCAAAAGATAATTATTTATAAGGAGAGATGGTATATATTAGGACAACCATAGAACTAAGGATGAGCACGAACAAGGAAAATACAGTTCATTTCGGTTTATGATTCATGGTGTGCCCAGTTCATGATGGGGACAAAAGAAAGGGGGGGAGGAACTGAACCTAAAAACCATAGAATCCAGAACCTGAAAAGATTAGTCATATAGAAAAGAGGGTCCTCTTTTCCATTTGACTAACCTTTCCAGGTTCTGGTGCCAGTTCATGAACCACAAACTGTCATGAACTTTTAGGCACCAAACAAATCCACAGGGGATCTCTGGCTGATTCTCCTCTACACGCCCTCCAAGTCTGGTAAGGATTGGATTTACGGAGTCCAAGTTGAAGGTGCCCCCTGTTGCTTTGAAGTTTGGAAAACATTTTGATAGAGCAGAGACAATCTGTCTGGAAATGTATCCATTCACAGACCATCACTAACCACTTGAAAGTTTGTGGAAAGTTCATGCCAGTTGACTTGCCACAAACTTCAGTTCATGAACCATGAACTGCCCAAAATTTGTCACAAACTTTAGTTCATGAGCTGGTTTGTGCCCATCCCTGTATATCACACCAATATTAGAGTACAAAGACAAGTGAAGCAAAAAGACATGACATTTTTAAAATATTCATGTCATTTGGCTCCCATTGTGGATCATTTTCTTTCATTTTATGGATCAATTATGTTTTAGATGTGATTGCTGCCAAAGTATTGGCTGCCAGCTTAGCTTGTAAAAAGGGTATTGATAGGAGAGAATATCTTAATCCACTTTGGTACTGAACTGTCTATCATACATTACAGAAGTCACCTTGGGGTGAAGATACATGCCGAGAAGACAAATATTTTCATTCCTAGTAAATGCATTTTTCTGAGTTTGGTGAAAATGTTTTGTGATTGCATTGCCTGCCTATTTTTTTTTATTATTCTTAGACAACCTGGCTCCAATGGTTATCAGGGCAGGGAGCTTAATGTCCCCTGCTTGGTGTGCCATGGTTTTCCCAAGTGGGGTGGGGATGAAAAAAACCCTATGATTGATGTATGTCTGGACTTTTGGAATCCCAAAACAGGAACAGGCAATAGAAAGCACTTTCATGTTGGCACTTTTTTAAAAAAATGAACAATTTTAATCTTGCAGTTGTAACTATAAAGATTATCACAAATCTGATATGGAAGAAAAAGATCTTACATGGTGATAATATGCAAGGATCTTGTTATACAAGCTGTTAACTTGGGGTTGGTTTTTTTTTTTTTTTACTTTCTAAATTTTCACATACATAAAACAATAACAGAAACTATAAACAGTGTAACAAAGTATACATTAGACAATCTTATGACTACCCAAACTTATACAACTAATGCAATATCCATAAAGAAAGAATGACATCATAAGCCAACAGCAGTACCATACTTATAGTATAATGTACATATTATAAGTATAAAGATTTTGATCATTTGGGAATTTCTTCAAGCTGTGACAAAAAATCTAGTATAATAAACCACACTTCTTCAAGGTCATTGTGTGGTGAGTTTAATTCAAACTGACTAATCTGATATGTATTTTTTTCCCATTACATAAATCTCCCATATCTTCCGATACCATAATGTGAGTGTAGGTGGATCCGGACACTTCCATGTTAAAGCTATGACAGATTTTGCTGCCACTAAAAGGATAGCGATAAGTTTCTTCCTGATCTGCAGCACTGAGACTTCTGGCCAGTAATTCAAAAATATTAGTGCAGGGGAATAGGGCATCTCATAGCAAGTTATTACTGCTATTTGATGAAAAACTTCCTTCCAAAACTGCTGAATTTTCTCACATTGCCACCAACAGTGTGCATAGGATCCCACCTGCCCGCATTTCTTCCAACACACTGGTGAATAGGAATTATAGATACATGACAGTTTTAGTGAAGTTAGATACCAGTGAGTCAGGATCCTGAAGGTTTGGATTCTCACACTCAGTATTTGTGAGGAGAAAGTGTTTGAAAGAGGTACTTTTCTCACTTTCTCACAATACAAGAACTCATGGGCACTCAATGAAATTGCTGAGCGGTCGGGTTAGAACAGATAAAAGGAAATACTACTTCACCCAAAGAGTGATTAACACATGGAATTCACTGCCGCAGGAGGTGGTGGCAGCTACAAGCGTGGACAGCTTCAAGAGGGCATTAGATAAACATATGGAGCAGAGGTCCATCAGTGGCTATTAGCCACAAGGTATAGATAGGGACTCTGGGGCAAGTGATGCTCTGTATTCTTGGTGCTTGAGGGGGGGTCAACAGTGGGAGGGCTTCTGGTGTCCTGGCCCCACTGGTGGCCCTCCTGGTGGCACCTGGTATTTTTGGCCACTGTGTGACAGAGTATTGGATTGGATGGGCCATTGGCCTGATCCAACATTGGCTTCTCTTATGTTCTTATCTCCAGATTTGTGACCAGTTAGCTTCTGATAATGACATGTTACAATCAGTTTACCATAGATTCTGATATCACATAGGACTATTATTTTCTGCTTTAAGTACAGTTTGATAAATTTTAGAGATTAAATTATGATTATTCATCAGACATTTTTTGACAATTTGTTTGAAATCTGTTAATGGAGCTGACATTAAACTATTAATATTTAGATTATCACAAAGGCTCTTCAGCCTAAGATAGAGAAACCTCTTCCCCCCACCTTTGCCAGACATTTCACATATGCTGCAACAGCATAACAAAAAGACACAAATGGATTAACCAGATGACTTCTCTTAACTGCCAAGCCCCTCAACCAGAGCAATCAATGGGCCATCAAGACTAACAACCCTAGCCGCTGCTACTATTGTCCTCTAAAGGTGACCACTGTCAGTAGCCATATAGAGCAGATTGCCCAACCATTAATCCCCCGTCCTCCTGAAGCCAGTTTTTGCGTAGGTAACTTCCTGGGGACATGAAAGGGGAAGTGGCTAATAAGAGCCCACCCCCAAGTTCAAATCATGTATAAAAGAGCAGGACCAGCCATGATCTCCCTCTCTCTCTGCCTCTATACCTAACCCTGCCCTATCTTGTTGACTCTGGAGTAGCTGCCCAAGAGTCTTTCTGTGTATTCTGCTGGCTCGGGTTATGATCCCATTTTCCCTTATAGTCTCCCTTGCCTTTCTGTGGATTGCTTCATCTCTTCAGGACAGGCAAGTATCACCCAATCAACATTTTTACATGCTAATGCAAACATCACTATCCCTTTCTATCTAATTTTCCTAGGTCTGTGTAAGTGTTTGTGTGTGCTTGAATTTATTATGTGTTTGTGAAGAACTCTCAGTAAAGAATCCATTTCTCTAAAAGACTTGGTTTCAGCATTTATTCTTGGTTTTACTGGATAAGGTGGGGCTTCTGTATACATAGACTTGTGTCCCTTTAGTAACCAATTGCTCTTAAATATCATAATTCCCCATAGTTATTAATACATTAAGCAATTTGGCTAACAACATCCCTTTCCAAGCACCTCTTCCCCTATTTGATTCCTCTTCAACACCTTCTTGTATATATTTATTTCATAATTAGAATTAGAATTAGATTCACAGTGGCATCCTATGAAGAGCTGTGCCTTTCAAAGTTGATGGGTTTAATTCTGGTTGTAACTCTGCTTATGGTGGTATTATCATAGTTTAATTAGACTGTAAAAGAATAGGGAATGCTATACTTAGTTTAAGCCTCTTTGAGCTGGTATATTAATGTCAAGTGATAGATCAACAAGGTCTATAAATATGTCATCTATATGTTTAGGGTTGCCAGGCCCATGTCTGGCAATTCTGTGAACATTTGAGGGTGGGGCATGTTGAGGAGTGTTGTGAAATGCAGTGATGTCACTTCTAGGTGAAGACCCAAAAGTGATGCCACCATATTTTACAGGTGCCAATTCTGAGTTGGGAAACTCCTAGAGATTTGACTGTGGAGCGGGGGGGGGATTAAGTCAGTGGGGTATAATGCTATACAGTGCACCCTTCAAAGCAGCATTTTCTCCAGAGTAACTGATCTCTGTAGTCTGCCACTATGGTGGCCAACCTGGCTAGCTTATCTATATCTTCACCCAGCTGCCTTATTCAGCACCAACACTGTGAAGAAGCAGCCATACTCATTGCTGCCCTGATAGCGCACGGTTCTGAGCTCTGAATGACTCAAACTGTAGTCCTTGAAATCCCAGAAATCATGGCTATGTACTTCCCAAATCAGCTTATATATTTTTCATTAGCAAGTGGACCTGAGGGAAACCTGTATTTTAGAAGTGCAGTTTCTAATTTTCAGCAGGAAATAGCTATTTACTATAGACTTTAATAAAACTGTGGCTTTGGAAATTATTAAGGTGGGGTTTTTTTTAAAAAAAAAACACCTGAAATTGAATTCTGATAACAGTGTATACTAGGGATGGGTGTGTACCAGAAAAAATGGAGGTTTATGGAGGTTCGTGGTTCAGGGTTTTCATGAACCCCTGAATCATGAAATTCCATGAACTTCTCCATTGTATGAACCAGTTTGTGCTTCAGGGAATCTTATCGAGCCACAGCCCAGGCTGGAAGTGAGCTCTGAAGGCATTAAATGCCTTTGGAGCTCATTTCTAGTTGGGGGCATAGCCATGACTCCACTTGGAAGTGAGCTCTAAAGGCATTTAAATGCCTTCAGAGCCCACCTCTGGCCCAACTGAGCTCCAAGAGTGAGTTTTGAAAGCCTATAAAAGCTTGCAGAGCTCACTCTGGGAGCTCAGTTAGGCTGGCCCAACCTGAAGGTGGGTTTTGAATGTATTCGGAGCTCACTTCTGGTCAGGTAGGCTAACCCAGAAGTAAGCTCCGAAAGCATTGAAATGCCTTCAGAGCTCACTTGGGTTGGGCCACAGGCCAGTGGTTGGCTCCAACAGCTCACTTCTGGTTAGGCTGCTGACCTGGAAGTAAGCTCCAAAGGTATTTAAATGTCATTAGAACCCACACAGACTTTCCCATGAATCTCACGAACCTCCATAGAGGTTTGTAAGTGGATCGTGGGAGACAGTTCTCCCATACCTTTGGTTCGTGCTCCAACTGGAGTTCGTTTGTGGGTTCATGCCTAGTGTATATTCCTACTTCATCCTATTCATAGACATAGAAGATTCACAATTCAACCAGAATCAGTCTTGTGGAATATAAAACTTTATTCAGAACTTAGTATCACATAGATATTCTGTGCAACTACACAGATTGACACCAAGTAAAAAAAATTCAATATCCTGAGAGCCTCAAGTTTTATTATCTAAAAAGCAAAGTAAGAGTCCTTAAAGCTTGAAAGATGGGTTTCATTCAACTGCTTGTGGCACAGAGTTTGACTTACTTAATTCAGAGATTTGGGTTTTGTTTTTTGTTTTTTTAAAAATATATATGGCCCTGACATTATAGTTGTGGTGCTTCTTTGAGGGCTAGGAATTTGTCATTGATAGCAATTCCAGAATTTGAGTGCAAGAGCGTTTCTCTTTAGTTTATTTTCATTAACTGCTATATTGATCTTAAAAATAGGGATTTAAATCTGGGCTGTATCTCAAAAATGCAGTTTCCCTTTTACAGCTGAAAATATTCTGGCTGTGCAGTTCAATAATCAAACCCATTTGTTTCAGTTTTCCTATTAAAATGTCTCCATTTAGCAGATCATTTTCCGTGTTACTGTCTTTAATGTGATTGCATAATTATCACAACTGGAAACATTAAATAATGCAGCCCTAAAGAGGGCCAGAATGGGGGCACTCTGGGCTCTTGCTTCTGTTTGCAAACAAGCTTCATTGTGATCTGTGTGGGTCACATAACTATACTGTCAGTGTAATTGGAAGGAGTTAATCAAGGCTACTCCTAATTCTTAGAAATTTGTTGCAGGAGTACCTCCTTATACTGGGTCACCTTATGTTCTATCTGGCGAAATGTGTGCGTGTTGAATGTCATCAAGTCACCTCTGACCTATGGAAACCATATGAATTTATGAGCTCCAAAATGTCCTATTATTAACAGGCTTGCTCAGATTTTGCAAACTGAAGGCCGTGGCTTTCTTTATTGAGTCAAACCATCTCATGTTCGGCCGTCCTCCTTTCCTGCTGCCTTCAACTTTTCCTAACATTGTTGTCTTTTCCAGTGAGTCTTATCTTCTTATAATATCTTCTCATAATATATATGATACGATATAAATGCAAGAAAGTACAAAGTGATATTCTATAACATATACAGTGAAGGTCCAAAGTCAAATGAAATCATTGGATGAATTTTCCAGATCGTGTGTTCGTTTCATGAGTCTTCTTCTGAGAAGGATCAATATATGAGGCCACACTCTGAATTCTTTATGTTGAATCGATATGCCTTGTAAAATCCTATAGGGATATATTTTTTCTTGTTTGAAGAATAATGATTTGTTAACTGTATACAGACTTCTCTACAAGTAGAAATAATGTTTTTTTGCAGATTGAAGTCATATGTTGGTCCTTCTCAGAAGAAGACTCACAAAATGATCATATTACCTGGACATTTTGTCAGATGATTTCATTTGATTTTGGACCTTTATTGTATGTGTTAGAGAATATCACTTTGTACTTTCTTGTACTTACATTGTATCATGATACATATATATTTTCTAGTTTGTTTCTCTTTATGTAGCACTTTATGCACAGCCTTCTTTGGTCTCTCTTATTGTCTTAGTGGCTGTGGTTCTCTGATCTTGTTTATTCCTGGTCAAGGACAGCCAGATATCTCTTGGGCCGGGGATGACAATCATGTTCGTATCAGCTGAGTGTAATGTTCTTTGGAGGGTATACCAGGAGAGGCAATCCCAAAGAGTCCCAGACTGTTTAGAGCCTTGAAGGTAAGCACCAAAAACTTGAACCTGATCCAGTGCTCAACTGGTAGCCAGTGCAGCTCATACAGCACAGGTCAAATGTTTGCCAATCATGGGGTCCCTGTAAGGACCCACGCCACTGCATTCTGGACCAGCTAAAGTTCCAGGGTCAGTCTCAAGTGAGTTACAGTAGTCCAATCTAGAGGTGACTGTTACTGTGGCTAGGTCAGGGCAGGTCAGGGCAGGACAGATAGGGGGCCAGTTGCCTGACCTGGTGTAGCTGGAAGAATGCCAGTCTGGCAACATTTGTGATCTGGGCCACCATTGATAAGGAGGCATCCAGAATCATGCCCAGGCTCTTGATAGCTGGTGCCAGTATACAGGGCACACCATCAAGAGCTGAGAGTTGGCACCTCAAACCTGAATTCTCCCTGCCCAGCCACAGAACCTCCATCTTAGCTGGATTCAGTCTCAGCTGGCTCTGTTTTATCCATCCCACTATGGCCTCCAGCCCCTCAATCAAAACAGCTGGGGTGATATCAGGCTGCGTGTCCATCATCAGATATAGCTGGGTGTCATCAGCATAATGATGTCACCTCAGCCCAAAACTCCATTCTAATTGGGCAAAGGGGCATGTGTAGATGTTAAACAACATTGGGAAGAGGATTGCCCCCTGAGGGACCCCTTATATCAAGGGGTGCAGGGGAAACACCCTCTCCCCTACCACCACCCTCTGTCCTCGACCTTGGAGAAATGAGGTAAGTCACTTCAAGACTATGCCATGGAGTCCTATGTCAGTGAGGCAATAGTTCAAAAGATCATGAATGACCATGTTGAATACTGCTGTAAGATCAAGAAGTAACAGCAGCACTAACCCGCCTCAGTCCAACTGCCTGTGGAGATTGTCTGTGAGGGCGACCAGTGCTGTCTCCGTCCCATGGCTGGGCAGAAACCAAACTGGAATGGATCCAGTGCTGATGTGTCATCCAGAAAATTCTGGAGCTACTCTGCCACTGCTCTCTCAATTACCTTTCCCGAAAGTGAGAGATTGGAGGCTGAACAATAAGTGGATGGATCTGAAGGGTCCAAAGTTGGCTTTTTTAAGAGTAGTACAACCACAGCCTCTTTTAATCCCTCTAGGTAGACCCCCAAATCCAGGGACAGATTGATAATGACTACCAGGGGGCGTCATGCTCCCTCAGCCTTCATCAGCCAGGAGGGACGCAAGTCAAAGAGGCATATCAACTTTCCTCATGTCAGCAGAGGCCTCTGAAGGTGCTAACCTGCAAGTGGCCAAATCAACAACTGCCCTTACAGGTGCTTTCTCTGTTCTGGCTCTTGCCTTGTGGCAGGCCCGTAGCCAGGATTTTTTTAGTTGGGGGGCATTTAAATTTCTTAGGGGGCACTGATTGATTGAACTAAAGGTAATGTAATTGAAGTTAAATAGACTTTCTGGGGGAAATAGAGAGGTGCTGTCTGGCTCAACGGGGCCACTGTAGCTGGCCCTTTGTGCCAGACAGCTGTGTAGAAATACCTGGCTCCTTCCTCACACCTACCGCCGCTCAAGGGCCCTAGGTTGGATGGGAAGCGGGGGGGCCTTGCCAGTAAGTCAGGGGGCCTAGCCCCGAGATGCCCCACTGTAGCTACGGGCCTGCCTTGTGGAATGGCTTGCCAAGGAGGCCAGGCTGCCTGCCCATCATCAGATATACCTGGGTGTCTTCAGACAATTTTGAATTCTCATCCCTATTGATCTGAGATTAAAATATCCGTCTAAATGTTGCATCTCCTTTGTGTCAATTGAACCTGCTACTTTAGTTTCATCCCATTTTCGGTTTTCTGACAGCAAGAAAAATCATATTTGAACTTTTCAGCATTACTTGTGCATCAATAAATCAGCTTTAAACAATTATTGAATATATAAATGACTATATACATGCTGTATCAAACCTAAACAAGATAGACAGATGTACAAAAGTCAAATGATATGCAGATAAATCTGCAAAACCAACAGTGAAAAACTGAAAAGCAAAGATTCAACATTGGTTCTTTTGGTCTCTTGAAAAACTTATCCATTTCCTCAGTATTTCAATTAGATTGCAACACCTTTCTGCTTGCCCCACCTGATTTTTTTAAATCAAATGGTCAGGTGTTACACACTTCCAGTCTAAATTGCAAAGAAATGTGGGGGAGGGAATCTAATTTTCAAAGCAGTTTATTTTCCCTTTAAAAATGGATATAAGGAACCATAAAGATAATGGTATGCAAGTGAGGTTGTTTGTCCTTCTTCACCTGGATGGTCCAGTGAAATATAAACATGGGTTGTGGAAACATGGGATTAGAGAAAGGAAGAACCAAGAAAAAAATAGTATTGAAGCAAAATATACCATGGCTTAGAAAGTGAAGCATATGGACAATATGGTGCTGAAGGAAATGGCGAGGGAGATGTTTAATAGAGTTCTATATCAGGATCCCAATGGGAATTTTGCCAATTTTGCTTTACTGCAACATGGCAACCTGTGTTGAGGTCCAAGAAGCAATGGAACAGTCAGTGGATCTTCTGCAATGAAGATCAAACTCTGTGGTGTTTTGTTGTGCAAATGTTCAATGTGTGTTTTATTTTCATGTTTTCATGTGAGGTTGTATATGTTATGTTGCTGTAGTTTAAAATGCAGGCCTCTAGAATATGAAAGTGGGGGGCTGGATGGATGATTGAGGTGTGTTATAATTGCATGGTAGCTGTACACTGTGGGGTTGAGTTTACTGGGTTTGTAGAGAAGGGAATGAGTAGGTAAAAAGGTTGAGCGAGGAAAATAAGTCTGGGTGGAAGTCATTAGCCTAAGTGGCAAGTGACGAAAATAAGCTTTTGTGGCTAGGTTATTTAAGGAACTTTAGAGAAAGAATAACTGTACTTATCTGAAACCATTATGCTAATGTATCTATCTAAAACCCTTACCATGTTGTATTTCTAAATAAACTCTATTTAAGTGGGAAAATCTGTTTTATTTAGAGTAAAGGATTCCTTTTTACCTCAGAGTCACCCTCACACACTGACCTTTCTGTCATTCTGCCACATATAACTAAGCCATTCTGTTATTTGGGTTAAACTAAGAAGTCTAAGGCAAAAACCTTCGGTGGCAGTGAAAATAAGTATGAAACACTAAGAAAGGCAAAAAAACAGAATAACACACATGGTATCAGAACACTACAGAAAGATGTCACTACAGGTATTTCATATAAGGGGTCTCAAAGAAAGAGCAAAACTTTACAAGCTCTCTTGTGCCCAGTCCACAAAACTCACGGGAACAGTTTCATTCTACAGACTTAGGTTTTGTGTTATTGTTTTTAAGTAGGGAAGATTTTTCATTACATCTCATGCCCCTCTATCTTTGGTGCCCTGATGCACTCCCTGCTCATGGAAATTGTAGTTTGAGGGCTCTGGAAAGATTTTGTTATAAGCTTCAAGCCAGAAAAGGTCTTTATTGTGATTATCTTGCTTCCCTTATGTAAGAAGCAGTTGGCTCACTGGTAAAGATTAGAGCACTTGACCAGACCAATTACATTTGTGCTGAAAGATAGATTTTGATCAGCTGTAATAGATTAATTGCAAAGTTTGGAAACTATCTGTACAATATCTATGAGCTCTTGCTTTCATTTATGTTCTTCAAGAACAAATTCAAATTCCTTTTTTGTCACATTCATTGAGCAACAATGGGATTTAAAAAAAAAAAAAAAAGCTGGTTGGAAACTAGAATGTACTCTGTTTATAAAAGCTGTTTCATTGCCTTAGATTGAAGCTAGTGCATATGAAAAAGAAATCCTTTACCTCAACAGATCTTCACTTTTAGTGGGCTCTTCGAGGCTCTTCAATTATTATATTTTGTAATAAAGAAAACTTTAATGTTCATTGTCATTATGCAAGCCTGAATCTCTTAATACTGTACATAGGAGGGGGAGGAGGAGGATTTATACCCCCCCACACACACTCGGATTCTCAGAGTGGCTTACAAACTCCTTTCCCTTCCCCTCCCCACAACAGACACCCTGTGAGATAGCTGTGGCTGACAGAGACTGCTCTTTTTCAAGAACAGCTGTGCTAGAGCTTGTGACTGACCCAAGGTCACATCAGCAGGTGCAAGTGGAGGAGTGGGGAATCAAACCCAGTTCTCCCAGATTAGAGTCTGCGTACTTATCCACTACACCAAACTGGCTCTTTAATTAACTATCATGGGCTGGAAGCTAAGAACCCTGGTAGGGAGGCATTCGTAGAAATACCTTCCTTTTCCCACAACACCCCCATGTGAACCTACCAAAGCTGATAAAAAAGAGTCAGGTGAGCCTTATAGACCAAATGTCATATGGGAAACTAGAGTGATGGGGGGGGGGACTTGTGGGATAAGTGGAATAAGGAGGCCTGGTATTTCATCTAGAGGAGGCCTAGTATTTCCATCTAGAATTTTCTAAGAGTACACTTGGCCTCACCAGGTTCCTCTAACCTATTGTCAATGAGTGATCATGACTCAGCTGTACAGCGTGTACTTTGCATGCAAAAGGTTCAGACCCGTACAGCCCCAGTTAAAGTATATCCGGGAGGGATGTTTACAAATTTTGTGCCCCTTCTAGTTCAGTTCAAAAGGGTTTTTTATGATTTCTCCACACTTGGGATGAAATTGCAGTCCATAGCATATTAATGAAATTGAATAAAAATATTGTGGAGGGTGTTGCACAAATGTGTATAAATGATATATAATATAAAAATTGTGTAAAGTCATAAAGGAATAAATGAAAATGAGAAAGGAAATAGGGTGAAAACAGTTTTCCCAACCATCCATGAAAATTAAAAGAAATGTAAAAAATACATATTTTTCACTAACGCATCCAGATGTTGGGAATAATGTGAAGATACCTTTTTTATGCTGTGGCTGTGAACCTTTTCATTTCAATATGTCTGGTGTTCCCAAAATGAACACTAGACAACAATGCAGGTTAAAATAACTTTTATGAATTCTGACACAACTGAGCGGCAATACATTGAGCTTCAGGTCTCATGAGTATGGGTCCCAAAAACAGGCTAACTGATGGGTTCACTGACATTTGAGTAGAACTATACCAGTTTACCATATGAAGTGGTGATACAACTGTACCTCACTTTTATGCATATCAAAAGGTGTGCTGAGAGATGCTGTTCATGAACACCATTTCTCTGTGCTGTTCAGCACATGGTTTCAGATTATGCTGTTGAACAGTGAGAGAATTTCATGGTCAGCTCACTGTATATCATTTGGTTACTTCTTCAGATGTCTTAGAGTATGTGCAAAATTAATTAGGCTAAAGGATCTAACTTGCACTAATCATTTCTGCCTCCCTTATGCAGGCCTTATTTGTCTTCTCTGTATCACTCTGAGAATTTTTCCAGCTTGACTTTGTAGTGACCAATGAATCCCACACTGCTTGATGAAGAGAGGTGTGTACATCTGTTTTAGCCAACAAAATGGCTGGTTTGTACTATCTGGGAGACTACTAGAGCCTTGCCAAAATAATATCTTATTGGCCCTTCAAACCCAGCAGCAGGGCTGGTCAATCCTTCTTGTCTTCATTCTAAATTGTCTTGTGATCAGTTAAAGGTTCCTAGTTAAAAGCAGGAACCATCTGTCACCTCTCGTGAGTCACTGCTCACTTCTTCAGATACATCTAGAATGGGAGTCCATCTGTCTGTGGTAACACAGACTTCCTGAGGAAACTGCATTCCATTGACCTTCCCCCCAAAAAACAGTATTCTAGCCACCATGGATGTTGAGTCTCTGTACACCAACATCCCCCATAAGGATTGACTACAAGCTATTAGAAACATCAACCATGGCAACACCACAGCAGATCTTGCTACTGAACTTTGCATGTTTGTTCTCACTCATAACTACTTCACATTTGGTGAGAACTTATGCCTCCAAATCAATGACACAGCCATGGGCACCTGCATGGCTTCACAGTATGCCAACATTTTCTTGGCAGATGTAGAACAGTGTTTTCTGAACTCCTACCCATTGGCATCTCTCCTTTACTTGAGATTCATTGATGACATTGTTATTGTCTGGATGCAGGACAAAGAAGCCCACAAGAGATTTCACCAGGCTTTCCACAACTTCCAACCCACCATCAATCTAACTATGAATTACTCTACACAAGAAATAAACTTCCTGGACACCACAGTATGGATACACAAGGGACACATAAGTACCACATTATATCAGAAACTGGCAAACATATCTACATGCCCCCAGCTACCACCCCAACCACATCAAACAATCCACTGCGTAGAGTCACGACCTATGCTATAGTCACATCTGCTCCAACCTCACAAACAGAGGTACTCATTTGATGGGTCTACAGCAGGCATTTTTGCAACTACAATATCCTCCTGATACAATGAGAAACATGATTGGAAAGGCCCAAATGATACCCAGGGACAGCTCGCTATAAGACAAGCCCAAGGAAAATGAAAACAAAGCACCACTGGTGGTCACCTACAGCTGGCAACCCAAGCCAGTTCAATGCATTATTAATGACCTACAACCTATGTTGGATAGTAACACGTCCCTCATACAGGCACTGGAGGGGGGCAACCTTTTCTTGCTTACAGACAGCCTGCTAACTTAAAACAACTTCTCACCCGCAATCACAAATGACTTAACAATAACATTGACTCTGGTACCAAGGCATGCAACAAACCAAAATGCCAACTTTTCTGAGAAAAGGCAGCAGAATGTGTCCTGGGTGTAGGGCAGACATGCTGGGTGTTGTTAAATCTCACAGGGAGCTACTGGGCCGTCTGCGCAAATGTTTTTGGAATTTGGGAGAGCTCAAGGGCACTTTTACATTTTTACAGGGCTCTTTTTATAGCAGGAACTCCTTTGCATATTAGGCGACACACCCCTAACGTAGCCAATTCTCCAAGAGCTTACACAGCTCTTCGTACAGGGGCTACTGTAAACTCTTGGAGGACTGGCTACATTAGGGGTGTGTCGCCTAATATGCAAAGGAGTTCCTGCTACTAAAAGAGCTCTTCTTTTCTTTCATATAGGTCCTAGCAACACCATCAGTGGACTCAGCAACATCAGTCATACCATTTCAGGTTCATACTCCTGCTCATCCTCTAATGTGGCTTATGCCAGCACGTGTTAGCGATGACCTTCCACGCTCTACATTGGACAAACAGGCCAGTCTCTTCAACAAAGTATTAATGGACATAAGTCTGACATTAAGAACCACAACATCCAAAAACTGGTGGGGGAACATTTTAACCTTCCAGGACATTCAGCTGCTGACCTAAAAGTAGCAGTACATTTACAAAGGAATTTCAAAGGGAGATTAGAAAGAGAGACTGTTGAATTGCAAGTGATAATGAAGCTCAAGACAATGCATCCTCCTGGACTGAATGAAGACCTAGATTTCTTGTCTCATTACCAATGATGATTTCTCCATGTGTACTACTCCTCTACATATCTCACCTAATCCAATCATGCCTGCTGCTGTCATTCACCTGCTACTGTCATTTGCCTGCTAATGTCATTCAACATCTGAAATCATTCCACTTTCCAATGTATGGAACAGATGGACTCCCATTCTAGCTGTATCTGAAGAAGTGAGCAGTGACTCACGAAAGCTCATACATATTTTGTTAGTCTCTAAGGTGCTACTGGACTCTTTCACTTTTCTGCTACTACAGACAGACTAATATGGCTACCCATCTTGATCCACCTTTCATCTGTTTCTTTATATGCAATTTTAACATCATTTAGATAGAATTATTACAAAATGTTAAAACTGTATAAATTTAGTGGGAACATTTAGCCCATGGAAACAAAAACAAAAAATGGTATAAAAAGCCAAATCCATAGGTTTGATCCAAGCAAGGGGGGATAAAAAAAAATGAAATTGAGATTTTCAGTTTGAAACACTGAGTGGGTGCGAAATTCAACAAAATTTCTTCTTGGGGGAAAAAACATTTATATGCCTGAGATTATGGACAGTTGTTGTAAATGTGAGTAGGTGGTACTAAGACAGATGGAGCAATGGCCTGATAGTATAAATTAATTATCAGCTCCTAATGTTCTTTTAAAATAATGCTTAGTTTAATCCATAAATAGTCTCCTCTGAAAGTGTTTGATTCAACATCACATGATATAACAGGTCTTTTTGTGATAATTAATCTCTGACAAACAGCATTGCATTTTTAGACAAAGTCTAGAAATCACTCAAAGAGTCTAAGCATGCCTTTAATATAGGGAGCGCGTTGTATGTGCGACACATGCACTAAATAAAAGGTACACATGTAGCACATCTAGATTGTAGTTTAAAATTATCTCCTAGATTTACTCTTATGCCAAAAAAAAATCATCCTGGATTTAAAATATTGGATTTTCTGCTACTGTTTCTATGTGACATTTATTAAGCCCTAATGGATAACACTGGGAGTCATAGCTCATTAATAAGAACTACTCCTTGTGAGACAGACCTGAAGTCAGTCTTGGGAACTTTCAACCTGGGAACCTGGGGAGAGGAAGCTTCTTTATTTTTTTTTTTAATTATATGGCACCTTTCCATCCAAACAGGGTCCCCAGATAGAGTACTTCAGACCACATGTGTTTGGTTCTGTGCACTGAATATCTATTGCTACAAACAATTAAATTGCCATAGCTATGCCTGCCAAAAGCACACCACCCTTTTTTAAGGTGAAAAAAAGATATTTACTCTTGTGTGTTCATAGCTATTTGTATCATGAGGCATATAAAAAGAAAAATAATCACAAGTGTTCATGTGATACACAGTTGTCCCACAGTTTAGCCTTGAATGAATCCACATGAAGCCTTTTTATCCTCTTAAATATTCTTCACTAACGCAAAATATGAAATGATATACCTGTTTTAAATCATTTTGATCTACTGCTCCTCCTTCTAAGTACAGACATCTGTTTCCACCCTGCAACCCCTGGAGGCTAAAGGGCACATTCTCAAGGTCTATTGTTAGCTCATTATTGGTTTTGTTATTGAGAAAATGCCCCATTCATTCACATGTGAAGGGTAGCAATTGCTTAACTGCTTAACATAGTCTATTTTTATCTCATGCATAGTAAGGTACTGTGTCAGCACCCCTCTGAGTTACCTTCTGCTCTAGTTGAATATAGTTACTGAATGTTCAAGAATATTAAGCCCAGCTCCATCACTGTTATCACTACTTGATATAAAAAGCAATTACTGATGAAAGCATGCAGAGAAAATATATCTTCACATATTACGAATATAAATGTTTTGGGGTGTGGTTTCTCCTGCTGAAGAAACAAGCTCCCCTCCTCCAAACTGAACAGTGGCTTGACTCTTCTGTGCAGGGATGTGTTTGCAGTGTCAGCATCTAACTGCCAGCTAGCCCCCCTACTATCTAAATAGCTTATTTGGATTGAATATTTTATCTGCACAAATGAATGCTGAATGTGAGGGAAACATTTAGAATAAACATAGAGAAAGCCTTGCAAAAATATTTCACTTATTATTAGAATGTCTGTGATGTATTTCCCCTGCATAGTGGGTCCTGGTCTTCTAGTACTGTCTTCTAGAATGAGGTGATTACTAGACAGAGGCTGTGTGAGCAGTTACTTGGCAGCAAGACAAGGTAGGGAGGTAAATGCCAAGAGAGAGAAAAGGTGTCTGATCAGACAGGCAGGCAGATGGACAGATAGATAGATAGATAGTCCTGAAGGAGTGGAGAATTTCTATGGAAGAAGTTCCTTAGAAGACAGCCTGTGGAGCAGCAATAAGGGTAGTTAGCAGAAGAGTGGCCATCTTGTTCTGTGTTCCTTTGATCCATAGAGTTCTTGGGACTTCTGCTGCTGTGAAGATATTTGTTTCTCAGAGTCTGTGAAGAAGCGAAACCTTGCCAAGCACCCAGAGCTTCCTGAAGTTTGTGAGTTAGAACCTGGAGAGCAGACTTCTCCTTTCCCCCTAACTTTGGGAGTACTCAATACATTTTATTATTAACACTGTTTTGTTCACAATTCCCAGTTTTATTGTAATCATTCTCCCTGCCTTTAACTGAAAGCTGCTTGTTGAAGTGCAGTTTGGATTTTGAATGGGGCATCCACAACACTATAAGCACTAGGGTTTCCAGACCACAGCAAGCAACCCACTGGAGGAATTGGGGGGAAGGGCCTGGTGCTCTGATGTTATGTTATATATCATCACTTCTGGTGAAAAACAGAAGTGACATCTTTAGCCACTCTAGCACTTACAAAACTTTATGGTTTTGTGACAGATTTCTTGTAAAATGCTAGAACATCCACATGCCACTTCTGGTTTTCTAGAAGTGATGTGAGTGTGCACACTTCTTCCCCTATGTTTTCCCACCAGTGCATAAAGGGCCAGTGGACAACAAACCAGGAGGCCTGGCATCCATATCCCTAACCTGGCCCTTTTAAGGCTAAAACACCTACTTGTAGAGGACACTGCAACACAAGAATATTTTATTGGCATGCTGTGAGCCAATATGGTCATATATTTGTTGATGTTACATGCATGGAACTCCAGCCTGTAAGGGGAATCAGCAGAATGTAAATATTACCCATTTGGCCTGTTTCCTTTGCATCCTGCAGACGTTTAATTTGCATAAACCATGTTATGACTTTGTCCCTTACCACAAACAAATAATTTGAAATTAAAAACATAATTTCCTAAATTCCAGACACCTGGCTACATTGCTTTAGTCTTAGCATATTCTATTGCCAGAATGTAGATTGGTAAATGAAGCATGAGATTTAGAAAACTAGCACATTTCATGTTCAACATGTAAAGGGGTCTGGAGGCTGAGTAGTCCAAGCTTTCCACTGAAATTCATTACTGTAGTCACTGCATTTATGTCATTCCTTTTAAGGCTTATATTACTATAGCATTAATTCCTCCTTTCAAGTGTACCAAGCTGAGCAGTTTGTACTGCAGGATTTCTCATAAAATTGGGACCTATAAGGAATGTCTACCATTTAGCAGCAGTAATGCTTACTAACAATAATGCTAAATCTTTAGTTAGTACAGGCGATTCACTTTTATCTAGATAATCCTTAAAATAGCATGCAGGGTAGGCAGTGTTATCATTCCATGTTGCAGAGGCTGCCTGAGGCAGCAATGGCTTACCTAAGACCACTGGCTAAGTCTTTGGTTGAGATAAATGCTCCCACTAAGCTGTGGAGTCTTGTGAGCAACTATTCTACTTTGTGAGCTACTGGCATTAAGTTGTGAGCCAGTGATCTGGCTGCTGCATAAATTAGTTTACTCTAGAGCCATCCTTCTTGAGGCAGATGCCAAATGTGTGAGCCAGATGCTAAAAAACTGTGAGCTAGCTCACACTAACTCAGCTTAGAGGGAATACTGGTTGAGGTGAGGTTTGAATCACACCCCCACTGCCAGTCACAATCCAAGGTTAGGAGTTTGGGAGTGCTCCTAGATGCCTCTTTGACAATGGAGGCCCAGTGAGCAGCCACTGCCAAGTCAGCCTTCTACTGCCTTCAGCTGATTAGGCAGTTGGTTCCCTTCCTTGAATGCAACAACTTGGCAACAGTGATCCATATGATGGTCACCTCAAGATTAGACTACTGTAATGCCCTCTACATGGGGCTGCCCTTGTCTCAAATCTGGAAGCTGCAGCTGGTGCAAAATGCCGCGACCAGGCTTTTGATGGGAGTCCCTATTCGGGAGCACATCCAGCCTGTGCAAAAGACATTGCACTGGCTGCCTATAGCATACTGGATTCATTTCAAGGTGTTGGTTCTTACCTTTAAAGTCCTTTATGGTCAGGGACCTACATACCTGAGGGACTGCTTTTCCCTACATGTACCCCAGAGAGCGCTGCGACCAGGGGCCTGGAATCGGCTGGCCCTCCCGAGTCTTAAGGAGGCCAGGCTAGCAACAACCAGGGCCAGGGCTTTCTTGGTGGTGGCTCCACTCTGGTGGAATGAGCTCCCAGAAGAGACCAGGGCCCTGCAGGACCTTTTACAGTTCTGCAAGGCCTGTAAAATGGAGCTCTTCCACCAGGCTTTTGGAGCCGCTGCCACTACTAACGACTGACAGCCTATGGTTGGAGAGCCCTGTTCCCCCCTGGGACTTTAACTACAGCTTGAGCTAACTGCCTAAGACAGTCTAAGAAGATCAAGAAGCCAGCTGCGAGATGAGAGAACTAAGCAACAACAACTGCGATGGAATCATTGCTACCAGCACTTTATTATGTTTTATGGTTTTAGAATTGTTACTTGTATTAACTGATGTTGTTTAATCTTTATTCTATACTATTATAAATTTTATGTTGTTTTTATGTAAGCCGCCCTGAGCTGACCTTGGCTGGGAAGGCATGGTAGAAATTTAATAAATCAAATCAAATCAAATCAAGAAGACCTCTACTTCAAACCCATGCTTTTCAAGAAGACTAACTCAATCAAGAACAAATATATTTCTGCCTAAGTACGGAATCAACATAGTGTGGCTGCAGACACCGTATTCTCATAATTATGAATCACACACAAGCATAGCTGAATTGGTTCCAGAATAATAGCTACTATTATGATTTATTTATTTGTTCTATCCAATCAAATATGAGTCAAAGGGAGGGGGAGCATAAGAATTACTAAGTTTGTGTTTTGGTAATGGATGTCTTCAAGTAATAGTAACTGCATCCTGGTTTACTTATAGATTTAGAAACACAATTCTGTGAGTCTCATTCGAGCTATTTATCAAGCAGTGGAATGAAATGCATGTGCATTGGACAGATAATGTATCAGAAATTGATTCTATACTTAAATGTTGTAAAGGCACACAAAATAGCTAGTGAGCTAAATAACATTTGGTATTCCCGTAAATCATTGTCCTACTGCACAAGCAACATCAGGAAGTGTTTTGTGTGTGTGCACATGAGTATGTGTTTCGAGGGAGCGGTTATATTGTTCATAACAATTTCAGCTCTGTAGCTGTACTCTGTAATTTAATGGCTCTAACATAAAATTGTTCTGTGGTTTTGTTGTCATCATCAAAAACACATCATCTGTGTTGTTAATCAGAGTTTCAGTTTTCTAATACATGCAGGGCCACACCAAAAGTCTTGTCTGAAAGGGTCAAAGTGATTTCCCCCCTTACTGGCAATGCCTGCACTTATCTTGTAGATCAATAGTAATGAGCCTTTCTAGATAATTGCTTATTATTGGGGGGGGGGATCTTCCCCCAGCCAGTCCTTTTGGAATAGATTTCCCTTAAGAGTATTTGTTTGGGTGAAATTGTATTTTATAAATATTCAAACCTCATTTTTTTGTTGTGGAATGTGATTTTTTTTTTTAGTACCTGAAAATTAAGGGTTACCCTCCCAGCACTGGCTACCTGTTTTCCCACTGCTATTTCACAGGCCAGTGGGGAAAAATGAGGGGGGCTTGCTGGTGTGGTCCCTTCCAATGCAAAACTGGAAGTGATGTCATCACACTGGGACACTATGCCTTTGTACCAGGAGTGAAATTGTGTGTTGGTATGATGTTGGCAAACCAGACTGTCCCTAACCCCCGATTTTCTCTCAACAGGTTTCCAGCTGGCAAACCTACTAAGACTTAATTCACATAGGTCAACATCACATTCCTTCCTATCTCCACCAGCAATGCCTAGACTTTTCTGATCATAGGGGGGGGGGAATTAGGCCATTCCTGTGTCTGATCAAACTCTCATATGGATTATTTTAACATATTTTGGGGAGTCTGAGAATTACAAATACTAGAAATCATACTCCATCCCCACTCTAGGTCTGCTGTCTTTTTTTTCCAAAAGGAGAAGAGCAGCAAATAAATGATTCTCCCCTCTACCACCGCAACTACCCTGTTCCATCTTTATACTTTGAATGTGGACAGGAAATTGCAGTATCAGCAGGCCTGTTTTTAAAAATATGGTATTACCCTTTCATAGTGCCCAGGTCCAGCTGATGACTGTGTCCCTCTGGTTTCCAATTGTTGTCAAGATAATGAGAGCAAAATGAGGCACCCTCTGTCATGCCTGGACTGAAGCTCCATTCATGAAATATAATCTTAAATGTGGTTGATGTTTATATTTTGCAGGTGGGTAACTTGCAAGGGCTTGTGGGGACATCTAATTTCCCCCTTTATCCCTTCCCCCACTATTTGAATTGGCATGGAGAGCTGGGCAGTAAAGTCATCCCAGGTCCCCCAGGGTGGAATGATTCCCCAAGGCAGGGTGTGTATGGGAAAGCAGGTGGACAAGTAGAAGTCACTCAAACAGAGAAGCAACTCAGTGGGGTTGGGGGGCTGAATCGACCTGGAGAACTGGGCAGTGAAGTCACCCCAGGTCCCTGAGACTAGAATAGTTCCCCCAAGGCAGTGTGTGTGTAGAAAAGCAAGCAGGAGGGTAGGCAGAAATCACCCCGAGAGGAGAAGCAGCTTGGGGGGGGGGGCTTGAAGCAGTGTGGAGAGCTAGGGCAGTAAAGCCACCCCAGGTTTCTAAGACAGGAACTATTTCCCCAAGGCAAGGAGCAATCCCTCAAGGCTTAACTGCAACCCAAAGTGGCTTATAAAATGGAAGGGAAAGAAAGGAAGGGAAGCCAAACCACCAAGGAACAGCACATCAGACCATTTTGTCCTGAAGGCCTGTTTGAGTGTCCCAGCCCCTCCTTGTCTAGGCAACAAGCTGATTTATGGTCGCCTGTGGAGATTCATGGATCCAGTTGGTTTCCGGAATGCTCTGCTGGATCTGATGCCCCCTGGTGACTTATTAGATGTGCTGATAGAGGACTGGCTTAGCCGTTTCTCTGAAGCCATCGATGAAATCAACCCCTGACATCTTGTCCTTCCCTGTTCCAAATTAGCATTTTTTATACCATGGAGCTAAGATGGATGAAATGGGAGCTGAGACAGCTAGAGTGAATATAGCAACAGACTTGTGATGAGACTACAAGAACATCTTATAGGACAAGGGTGTCAAACTCATTTGTTATGAGGGCCAGATCTCACATAAATGAGACCTTTTTGGGCCGGGCCATGTGTATCATAATATGTAATGCCAGGTAGCAGAAATATAAACTTTATAAAGGACAGAGACAAACACAATTAAAGTTTTTTTAAACTTTAAATAAAACATGCTTAAAACACTAGCACTCTTACAATATTTTGTCTATTTAACAGTCTCTGATAACTGATACCTCTTGTTTTGAATTATTGCATCAAAATGTCTGTGCTGTAGCAATCTTGAGTATGCTGTTCAGGTGTGTATCTGTAAGCTGAAAACCTACTTTTGATGTATTGACATTCATTACAGAAATCTCATGCTCAGTGTTCTGAATCTAGGACCCATGGGAAAACATGAAATGGCTGGGCATTGCAACCCTTTGTACATAAGTAGTTTTATGTGCTGGTCAAGAACATGAGAAGGCATCTGGTGTATACTGGTATGAACTAGTCAGTACTAGCGAGACCATGTGGTCAAGCAGACCTTTGGGTGTTCGAACAATAGCCAACTCGAATCATAGGGTGGACCAATAGGATTGCCCGGATCCTAGAGTAGACCTATGACAGACTCCTCCACTGTAAATAGCCTATCACTGGTATTGGGGGGGGTGTTGGGTGTGGGGACTGCAGGGATTTAAGCAGAGCTTGGACCTTGCTATTTTGTCTTTAGTTTCACTTATCTAATAAAGAATGAGCTGACCACTACTTAACTCATCTGAACTCAGTACTGTACACCATCCTAACACAAACTGAGGGCCATGTGTTTGTCTACAAAACTGTCTTCCCCAGAGAAATAACTACAACTTCCTACAAAGGAAATGTGCTGGGTGAGCTTGGTCTGGACACACACTGTCAGCCTAATTCACTTCACTGGCTTGTTGTTATTCCTCCTCTAAAATAGTTCACATTGCTTTCTTACTGAGAAAGACTAGATCATGAGGGCATGAATACAGTGAAAAGGGGGAGGGAACCCAGTTGTACCCAGGAAAGCCCTGGCATAAAGAGCCCAACAACTGTAGCAAGGCACACAAAAGCTCATACCTTGAAAAAACTTTGTTGCTATTAAAGGTGCTTGGTATCTTTCCTGTGCAACTGAGGCAGCCCAGCAGAGCAAGCTCTCTCTCATTCCCTTCCTCCCTTCAGAGAGGAGCCTCAGCCAGCAGAAGGAAAGAAAGGCTTCCCTTTGTTTCCTGCAGCCTGGCCAGGCAGCAAGCTCTGGCTGTTCCCTCTCTCCCCATGAGAGGAGGAGGTCGAGGAGCCTCAGCCAGTTCTTTACCAGACTCTCTCAATCTCATAGGAGAGCCTTGCCTATCTATATCTCCTGTACAATTGAGAGAGACTGGTAAAGCAAGCTGTGATGTGGCAGTAGTAGCAGAACTGATAAACAAAGCAGGAAACAGCCAGGTCCTTGCAGGCGAGACTGGGGCTCTCTGAGAAGGAGAAGAAGAAGGAGAAGAAGAGATTGGATTTATACCCCGCCCTTCACTACCCAAAGGTGTCTCAGAGTGGCTTACAAACTCCTTTCCCTTCCCCTCCCCACAACAGACACCCTGTGAGGTAGGTGGGGCTGAGAGAGGTCTTGACAGAAACTGCTCTTTTTCAATAACAGCTCTTATCATAACTACGGCTTGCCCAAGGTCATCCAGCCAGGTGCAAGTGGAGGGGTGGAGAATCAAACCTGGTTCTCCCAGATTAGAGTCCACACACTTAACCAGTACACCAAACTGGCTCTCCCTGAGGGCCTGATCCAGCCTGTGGGCCACGTGTTTGACACCCCTGTTATAGGATGTTTATGAATTCCTATGAGATGACAGTGAAGTCTGAGAATAAGGAGTTCTACATGGCTTCCATTGCATCTGCTAGCTCTCACCCAGCTCAATTATTTAGGTCATTAACTTCCCTCTCTGAAGGGACTCAAAAATCTGGAAATTCAGTACTTAGCTGTGAGGCCTTTGTGAGCTATTTTGCAGATAAAATCTTCTCACTCCACCAAGATCTGCTTACCAATATTGATACAGTATGTAAACTGGAGGCCCCTTGACTGTCTTCAGGCCCAGTAATGTACCTCTTCAGCCAGCTCTCCCAGGATGAAGTTGACAAGATCCTCAATGCTGTGAATCCCATCATTTCCCTCCTGGACTTGTGCCCATCATGGTTGGTGAAAAGTGGTGGTGATGGCATATGGGACCCCCTGGAGAATATTATCAATTTGTCTCTGAGTTCAGGGACTTTCACAGGGACTTTAAAGGAAGCAGTGAAACTACTCTTAAAGAAACCATCTCTAGATCCTACTGATCTAGCCAACTACCACCTGGTTTCAAATCTTCTGTTCCTGGGTAGGGTAATTGAGAGAGTGGCAGTGGAACCACTCCAGGCTTTCTTAGAATATTCTTCTGTCCTGGACCCATTCCACTCTCTCTTCCACCCTGGCTATGGGACAGAGATGGCTTTGGTCGACCTCATGGATGACCTTGGGAGACACCTGGAGTGATGCTGTTATTATTGGATTTGACAGCAGTGTTTGACACAGTCAAGTACATTCTAAGGACTCATCACTTTGTCAATATGATGATACATGGGACAGCCTTGGATTGATTCATCTCATTTTGCCATGGTCGGGGACAGAGGATGGCTCTTGGGAAGAGGATCTTGCCGTACTACCCTTTGGTGTGTGTTGTCCCTCAAGGGGTGATCCTCTCCCCAATGTTATTTAACATCTATATACACCCCCTTGCCCAGCTAGACTGGAGTTTCAGGCTGGGTTGCCAGCAGTATGCTGATGACACTCAGCTATATCTGTTGATGGATGGCCAGCTGAATGCCACCCCAGATATTTTGGGCAAGGATTTGGAAGCTGTGGTTGACTGGTTAAAGCAGAGTCAGCTGAAATTAAAGCCATTGAAGATGGAGGTCCTGTATTTCAGCAGGGGGTATGTTGGGACGGAGATCCAGCTCCTGGCTCTTGACTATGTGCCAGTGACTTCAGTGCTGGCTCTCAAGAGTCTGGGTGTGATTCTGGATGCCTCACTTTCAATGGAGGCCCAGATCACAAATGTTGCTAGACTGGCCTTTTTCATCGACACCAGGTCAAGCAGCTGGTTCCCTTCCTTTCTCCCCCTGACTTATCTACAGTGCAACAGTCACCTCCAGGCTAGATTACTGCAACTCGCTCTATGGAGGGTGTTGTGTCCGCTGACCGCTAGTATGCGTCAGTGACCAAGCCTGAGCTTGAGTCTCAGGGAACAATGGGACTGAGGCTCCTGGCTCCAGCTAAGGGGGACCAATGGGAATGGCGGTGGGAATTCAAACCCGCCAATGGCACCAGGGGGTGTTCCCCTAAGCTTGTATATAGTTGGCCACCTGGCCAGGTAACTTTGTCTTGTTGTATAATAGCGAACCATGCTAATCACTACATCGTTGTCTGTGGTTTTGTTATGCATCTAACCCACTATACAACAGAGGGCTACCCCTGAGGCTGACCTGGAAGCTCCAAGTTGGTCCGTGTGTTGTTACCAGAACACTTTCAAGAGCACACATCCTTTAATTAAAAAACAAAACACAGCACACATCCAACCAGTGCTCCACCAGATGCACTGGCTCTGGGTGGAGTACCAGATCAAGTTCAAGGTGCTGGTTTTAACTTTTAAAGCCCTTTGCATCTGGGACTGACATATCTTTGGGACCATCTCTCCTGGTATGTCCCCCAAAGAATGCCTTGTTCAGTGAATCAAAATATTCTGGTGATCTCCGACCCAAAAGATATCTGCTTAGCCTCAATCACAGCCAGAGCCTTCTTGGCTCTGGAACACTCTCTCAAGTGAAATCTGGGCCCTGCAGGACCTAATGCAGTTCCACAGCACCTGCAAAATGGAGATGTTTCACCAGGCCTATGTTTGAGGTGGCAGCAATTTCATCGGTATTGGCCTCTCCTTGTCTGCTGTTGCTTTGCTTGGCTGTCTTATCTGTTAATTGCACCATCCTAATACCCATGGACACACCTGAAGTACAGTCTTTTTGAGGGGAAGACACACTAAGTTGTGTCAAATCATGAACTGCCATCTGATTGACCAGATTTAAATTGTTATTTATTGTTATGTATTTCTTTTTAAATTAGTTTTAATGATTAACTTATTACTGTTGTAAGATTGGTATTGGTACCTGTTGTTACCCGCCCTGAGCCCCGTTGTGCAGGGGAGGGAGGGCTATAAACCAAATATAATAAATAACCCCTCCTGAACAAATAGCAGCCTATGTGGAAAAAGAGAGAACAATCCTGATTCCCCCCTCACAGCAAACAAACAAACAAACAAAAACAAGTGGCCAAGGACCTCATGGCAAAGCAAACCCCCTGGCCCCTCACTGAGTGCAATCCCCCCCCACTCACCCAGCAAAACTCTTTATTCAGCTACACTCTCCCTATCAGCCTCTGAGTCCAATCAACACCCAACAAAGGACACATGTGCTTCTCTCAGACTTCTCTGAGGATTTTGAGTATGTGGGGGTGCATCTGGTCTACTGGGGAATCGATCAAAACAAAGTAGCTCCTTCAATATCAGAAGCTCCTTCTGTTTTGTTATTCTGAAAATGACTTGGTAACTTAAGTGAGAATTCTGAAAACAAATGACACTTTCTCTTCCCCACCTACCATAATCTTAGGTAGACTCCAAACATCTCATCTGGTCATATTTGTTTGGGGCGCTTTTCACCAATACTCCTGCCACAGTTGAGAGAATGCTATCAATAATGGATGACATCTGGAGTGCAGGCTAAAGCACTGGTGCAAGGAGCAAACAACAGAGGTTTTCCTAGTAAGGAGAAGCCCTATTGTGATGGCAACTTTCTTGTCTTCTGTTGCAAGATGGGGGAGGAATCTTTTGTTTTTAAAAAAATCTGTAAAATATGTCTCTAAAAGGATTAATGAGGGATTGGTAGAAAAGGGAAGCATATGATTTTGCTTTGAGGGAAGCAGTATCCATTTGACAAATTCTGAACACCTCTGTTTAGGCCAAATGGTATCATGGCACTGAAAAAGATACAAAACTTTCAATAACGTCTAATTTCATTTAAAAAACAAATCTCTCAACAATGCTGTGTTCTTGTATCAAAGATCTTGGATAAAACACATTCCTAATTGTCTTGTAACAAAACTTCCAATTTTAGAATTTTATGCTGTAAAGATATGCATCTAACCCACTATACAACAGCCATCTTCAGCATATTTCCTAGGAGGTAAGCCACAGTGGCTCAGAGGTTAAGACACTGAGCTACAGACCAGAAGGTCTGTAGTTCAGCAGTTCAAGACCCTAGTGCTGCATGACGGAGTGAGTTCCTGTCTCTAGCCCCAGCTCCTGCCAACCTAGCAGTTCAAAAGCAAGAAATTGCAAGTAGATATATAGTTACCACTTTGGTGGGAAGGTAACAGCATTCAGTGTGCCTCAGCATTTAGTCATGCCAGCCACATGACCATGGAAACATCTTCAGACAGCGATGGTCCTTCAGATTGGAAATGGAGATGAGCGCCGCCCCCTAGAGTTGGATTTGACTAGCTTTTGAGCAAGGGAAACCTTTACCTTTACCTACAATTCAGTTCAATGGGACTTAATTCTGAGTAAGCATGGTTAGTTCTGAGTAAAAATGATGAGCTTAGACTTGGGAGGTTCCCCACTGTAGCAAGGGGTCTGCTCCTTCTACTTTCAGCTGTGGTCACAATTAGGGCAGATTGTTCACAGATCTGTTGGGACACATTTGAACAAATCTGGAAGGTATCTGTTTGCATGATTTGCATCAGTCTGTAGCCATTGCTGCTGAATAGTTCCAGTGGTTTAAAAAGCATAATTAAAAAGGGGGGAATCAATTTGAGATTACTGAATTAGATGTGTCTGTATGCCTTTAGTGTCTGCCCATGAACCAAGCTAAACTTGCAATCACTCAACAAATCAATGCTGCTGGGTGTGTTGTACAGGCACAATAAACAGACAGTGCATTTGTCTGTGCAGATGGAAAAAAGAGATTCCGTGCTTGACAAACAGGTCAATTTACTGACTTGACCATGACCCCAGGGAATACATGCCTGTTGTCTAGAAGTCCAAATGATTTGGTCTGCAGATTGTACAAGGGCAAAAGAAGCCACAGCTGTAATTTATTTGCTATGTATTACTCAGTCATTGCCTTGCCCTGTAGTACAAAGACTATGTACACAGCTGCTTGGTACAATGCTGGGGACTAATTTTAACTCAGAGCATCAAAACAATCAAATCAGGAAATTTATTCACTTGTAAATGGAGAAGTTTGATTGATATACATTTGGAGGTGATTGTGTTCATATTAAAATCCTCAGCTTCCTGCTAATACTATATTTAACATAAATCCCTTTCTGCATTCATAACTCTCCAAAAATTCTAGAAGTTGGTAGGAAAAGAATCCATGCTGATTCTTCATCAGCAATGCTTGTTCTTCTTCTGTTGTTGCTGTTGTTTTTAAACTAGGTATAATTATGCTTTTCACCAATTTACCTTGGACAGATGTTCAACTATCTTGGACAGATGTTTTGGGGCAAGTGATGCACTGTATTCTTGGTGCTTGGGGGCACAGTGGGAGGGCTTCTGGTGTCCTGGCCCCACTGATGGACCTCCTGATGGCACCTGGTATTTTTGGCCACTGTGTGACAGAGTGTTGGACTGGATGGGCATTGGCCTGATCCATCATTGGCTTCTCTTATGTTTGTATGTTCTTGTGTTCTTATGGTCTTATGAAATATTCTATTTTCTTCAAAGATCCCTATATTAAAACAATGTTGGACTTAAGTATACTGAAAATGCAATACTGGGATTGAAGTCTCACACACACACACAATTGTAACCTACAATTCATGTAAGGCCATGCAACAATGTGCATGTGCAAATTTATCCATATCCAGATTAATTCTGATTGAGATAGAGCTGGAGTAGGGATGGGCATGAACTCATAAACAAACCCTAGTTCAAGCATGAACCAGCTTTTCATGTGAGGGTGACCAATGCCATCTCCATCCTGTAGCCAGGACAGAAGTCAGATTGGAATGAATTTAATGCTGATGTGTCATCCAGGAATTCCTGGAGCTGTTCTGCCATCGCTCTCTATGTTACCTTACCCAGAAACAAAAGATTCAAAACTGGGTGGTAATTGGCCAGATCTGTAGGATCTAAAGTTGGTCTCTTTAAGAGTGGGGCAACCACTACCTCCTTCAGTCCCACTGGAAAGACCACCTGAGCCCAGGGACAGATTGATAATATCTTCCAGGGAACCTTGTAGCCTCCCACCACTGGCTTTCACCAGCCATGGGTCTAAGAGACAGGTGGTCAGCCTAACAGCACCCCAAATCCTGTTGACATCAGCTTGGGAGAGCCAGTTGAAGGTGTCAAAAACTGAATCCAAAGGTGGCCAGGGGGCCTCCAGTTCACATACTGTATCAATGCTGGTTGGGAGGTCACAGTGGTTTGACAAGGCTTTGTCTGCAAAAAAAAGCTCACAAATGCTGCACAACATATTGCTGAATTGCTAGTGTTCTGGTCCTCTCAGAGAGGGACATAAGAGACCAAATTGTCCTAAATAATTGAGCTGAGTGAGAGCTAGCAGACACAATGGAAGTTGCAAAAAAATCCTTCTTAGCAGTTTCACTGCTGTCTCAAAGGATTTCATAAGCGTCCTATAAAGTGCTCTTGTAGCTTCATTGCATACTCGCCACCAAACTCACTCCAGTCATCTGAGTTCCCATTTCATCCTCCTAAGTTCCACTGTATACCCGGGGGATGATTTCTGCCAAGGATGTCGAAGGGAGAGCAATTCCATTGATGGCTTCAGAGAGACAGGAATTCCAGTCCTCTGTCAGCTCATCTAAGGAATCGTTGGAAGGCAAGACTCAAGACTCCTATCAGGTTCAAAAGATACAGTTTAACACCAACAGCATTCCTTCACGGTGTACCCAACTGTAAGGCATGTGATGGCCTGTTCCAGATATCCCCCCAATGACACCAGATGTAGGGTGCTTGCCGATTAACTTTATCTATGCTGAGCAACGTACTCTATTCCTGCCAACTAGTTGTAGCCTAACCAGTTTTACAACCAGGTCTATTTAATTGAGAATACCCTGATCACAAAGACAACATGGAGCAGCTGAAGAAAGGACTTCACATTTAGCCAGTCTGGCAAAGCCCTCACCCAAAAAACCCTGCTTGACCCTTCTAGAGTGGCCAGCTACTTGTAGAGAGGGTCAGTGGGTCAGCCAGAGCAAAAATGCTGAAGGTGAAAGGGTGCTGCTGGGTAAAACAGCCTGCTGCCCTCTCCCAATTGGTTGACCAGGTTTCTGTTACCAAGTGAAGTTAATGGGGCTGTTGCAAATTGATCTGCAGCATAATCTACTGTAAATGTCTCTCTTGGTAATTTTAAAAGAATATATACATGGTACAATCCTAGACAAAGTCTCACCCATTTAATCCCATTGACTGTAATGGATTTAAAAGGGAGAAACTCTGTTCAGGTCTGTACTGCTACTGTATTCTCACAATATTGTTTGATTTCTTCTTCCTTAGGGGTTCTTTTATGTGAATTAGAAAACTGGGTACCCATCTCTAGCAAAATTAATATGAGTTGTTATTCAAGCATTTCATCTGTTTTTCTATTTCTCCCAGCTGTCTCACTTGCCAAGTACGCACTAAGCAGTGGTGTAAGGAGAGGAAACTCTTCCCAGGCAATGCATTTTTCATTACATGGAAAAGTAACCTTTCTTGTGTAAACAGTTTTTCCCTAGTGTGATGACAAGTTACTGCCTAGAAAATTACCTTTTCCAAAAAGGAAACCATTTGTCATGTCTATAGAACTGCTGTCTTCGTGCTTCCATAGAAAAAAGTTAAGGCCTCTGAAATCTGGAGATGACAGAACCATTAAAACTTTATATCATTTGAACTAGTTCAGTGTAGTTAATTTTAGTTAGTAATTATCTGTGTAGAAAAATACCATTTTTATGTGATCTAGGAATGTCAGATTAGAGCACTGGGACCTTAGTCTGGCTGCTGTCTACTTAGTACAGGGCAAAAGAACTTATGGTAGATGGGCAGGAAAAGACAATTAATGGGCTCAAGGAAATTTATATGGAGGAGCTCAGACACTGCTGATATATACCAGTAATCTTTGTTTTCTTTTAAATTATATTGCTTATACTATAGGAGAGGTTAACTAAAAGTTTACTGCAAAATTTACTGTAATTTACTGTAAAATTGATTCAGGTGGGGTAGCTGTGTTGGTCTGAAGCAACAGAATGAAGTCTGAGTCTAGTCGCACCTTTAAGACCAGCAAAGTTTAGTTCTAGGCATAAACTTTCATGTACATGCACACATCATCAGTATCTGATAAAGAGTGCATGAACACAAAGGCTTATACCCAGAATTAAGCTTTGTTGTTCTTAAAGGCCCCACTGGACTGAAATGTTGGCTGATTTCCCACTACAGCTGCCTCGGTGTTGCGCTGCAGTTTGCCCCAACACTATTGGTCAATTTCACACCTGAAGCCGCGGGGCTGCATTTTGACCCGCGGCTTCACCCGATTTCCTCCACAGTTTTGTAATCCTGTTTTTTGAGGATTACGAAACTGTGGAGGAAATCGGGTGAAGCCGCAGGTCAAATGCAGCCCCGCGGCTTCGGGTGTGAAATTGACCAATAGTATCGGGGCAAACGGCGACACAACACCGAGGCAGCTGTAGTGGGAAATCAGCTGTTGTTTTACTGTAAAACTGTTGTAGATCTTCATGTTGTATTACAACTAGGTCAGTTTGATTCGAGCAATTTATTGTTTTCAAAACTTTCCTCAACGTTTGAGAAACACGGTTGTTACAGTATGGTGATATTACCATAGCTGTGCAATATGTAATCCTTATATTTGTGGATGTTTAATAATTTCTAGAAGTTATGTATTTTGTAGCTAATTTTCTTTTTTTAATTATTTCTTTGTCATTATCATATTCCTGTATCTTACGCATTAAGAAATAACAAAGTTGATTTGTTCACTGTTTTGATGTTATATGAAAAATAAATAAAAATTGTTTTGGAAAAAAAGAAAAGAAAAGTAGAAATATACCAATGCCAATTTAACTAGATAGATAGCGGAAATCAATTTAAAATTAACTTTAACAACTTTAATGGGGAGGACAGGGTATAAACCAAATTAATAAAATAAAGAAATAAATCCCAATACTTAATTTAATTTATCATGCAAAAACATGAATCAGTTTTCAAATGACTGAAATACCTAAGACAAAACTCCTTTTCACTTAGCACTTGGCAGTTAACACTTGGACTGTTTAAAGGCTAAGAACCTAGAACAAATCACTAAAGTCTGAAAAGCCCTAACCAGAATGACCTTGAAAGTGTTGTAAGGGTTAAGGCCTTGAAGACATTAAGTAAAGCAAATGGAAAAATAAAACTGGAAGGACAGCCCAAACCAAACAAAAACAAACCAGACAACCAACACAAAGCAATGTGGGATCAGTTTATATACTAAACAAAAGTAAAAAAATTCCTTGAAGTTCCCCTTCTCCACACAGGCTACTCAGGTTTCTCACTATTCTTCCACTCTACCATGCCCTATCACAACCTACCAAAGGAGAGTAGAGGGTAATGGGGGATTTCTACAACAAATTCGAAATCAAAAACAGTAAGCTATCTAAAAGTTGGAACTCTGGCAGCAAATATATAGCAAATAGATAGCTGCAGCAAGAGCTTTTAATCTGTTGAGGAAGAAAAGACTCTTCCACACTGTGTTTATAGCTGCTGAGAGTCCTTAGATAAGACTGTGGAGAAAGCTTTTGTAGCTGAGTTCAGACTGGCAATTTGCCCCCGCAGAGCCCTGTCTCAGCAACACTTTAAAGCCATATTAAAAGGGACGTTCACAGAGGCACATCTGCCTGTTGTTCCCCACCCGTAGGCAACCTGCGCTGTTCCACTTTCTGCCCATGTTAAATAGATACCTCTTTGAAGGGGTAGCAAATCCCCGAAACCCGTGTCAGTCCTCTTCCCAGCAGTGTGACCGTGCGGCCGATATGCCAGGAGCAAGCCAGAACAGCAGCAGCAGCTTGATTGACCGTGCTCCACTGTACCGCCCAATGCGGTGCCGAGATCCTCCCCCAATCGACGATCTGCGGTGAGCTCCCCCAATCCGGGCCAGCAATGTGAACATTCCAGTGTGCCTTCTCCCAGTAAGCTCCCACAACAGATGGCCCCGTGTGACCTCGAACAGTTTGTTCCAGGGCTTTTTTGCTGCGACTGCCTCCCAGAGCAAATTGCCAGTCTGAACTCAGCCCAGCTTTCACTAATAAGGGTTTTCCTCCCCACCCCTTATTAGAAGGAGGGGGGGGAGAATTAAAAACAAGATAAAAAGAAAACAATTTAAACCAAAAACTGAAATCACTTAAATTAGCTAAAATAGTACTTATCTGTAATGGAACATGACCTAGAGACACCTAATCACATTCCAAGTAGACATAGAGATTATTCCTACCAGTGACTACTCCAGAAGAATAGATATACACAGCATTAAGAGAATGTAGTTGTTAAGAACATAAGAGAAGCCAATGTTGGATCAGGCCAATGGCCCATCTAGTCCAACACTCTGTCACACAGTGGCCAAAAATACTAGATGTCATCAGGAGGTCCAGCAGTGGGGCCGGGACACTAGAAGCCCTCCCACTGTGCCCCCCAAGCATTACTTGCCCCAGCCTGAGAGTTCCTAGCTATACCTTGTAGCCACTGATGGACTTCTGCTCCACATGCTTATCTAATTCCCTCTTAAAACCATCCATGCTTGTAGCTGCTGCCACCTCCAGTGGCAGTGAATTCCATGTGTTAATCACTCTTTGGGTGAAGAAGTACTTTCCTTTTATCCGTTCTAACCTGACTGCTCAGCAATTTCATGGAGTGCAAGGAGCAAATTGTGTGTTCTGCAGCTATTGGTCTGGATCCACTAGAGAATGGATTTCTGCCCAAGCAGTATGTGTTTCTTGCCTCACCCTGTTACCTTAGGCCCAAATGTCCTCCAAATGGTGTTCCCTATCCCTCAGAAGCAACATCTCAGGTAACATTTAGGGATAGAAACGGCGGCAAGAAAGTTGTGTTCTACTGGCAGAAATTCATCAAAATGTCCATGGAAATACTTCACTGGATCCAAGTCACTTACTCCTTCTAAGAAAAGGTATAAAAAGTGCTACAGTAGATTTTCTCTAGTACTCTGATTTGATATATTTGAGTATCACTAATCAAAGATTTTTAAAACTACAACTCAGTGAAGTTTTGCCTGGGAGCTCAGTGAATAAATATTCATATCCTTTAAGTGTGTCATCTCACTGAAGTGTTTGAAGTAAATGTTGAAGACAGTATTGCAGAAAAGAGTATGTGTGGTGCCAAAGATACCTTTTGGATAGCGATAGTATAATTTAGATGCGGTTTGTCTAGAGTTTGGAATAAGGCTTAACAAAACAAACTGTGTGGGATCCTACTTTATCCACACAAAAGTTACACTACACAAAGAGCACACTACATGCAAATATGTGCAATAATGGCTTTTGGTTTGATTAATGAAAATCAGCCTTATAAAGTTGCAAATTTGGTCAGAGAAGAGCTTAGCCTTTCCCACTAGCTGTTTTACCACTCGAAAACATGCACAGCCAAATCTACTTATTAATTTATATGAATTTATTTATTCATTACATTTATAGTTCACCTTTCTTACTGAGATTCTAAGCAGATTACACTGTATAAATTGATACAATTAATATGAGGAGACATCTAATTAGACTGCTGCATGTACCAGAGCTCTCAGAAGTATTAACAGCATCGAATTCTTTACAATTTGGAGATGTTCTTTTGGTATCATTAAAGGAGATGTAGTACTCTCTTTTTTATTGTCTTATTGAAAGCCTAGACAACAATAACAAATATAAAAGTAAAACTGAATTCAAAACAGCAAGGATTAAAGGACAATAATCAACCTTAAAACCTAATTAATTTGAAATCTAACTCAAAAGGACATATTTTCTACTGCCAAGTCAATAAGTAGGGTGCCAGGTGAGTGTCTGTGAAACAGGAGTTCCACAATTGGGCAGCCATCAACAAGAAAGTTATAAACTTCATGACCATTTGCTGTACTCAGGTAGTGGAGGCACTCGGCAAAGGAACCCTCTGGGCACATTGGAGGAATATACGGGACGTTCCCATATATAGCAGATTAAGCAGCTAAGGCTATTCCATTAGCATTTATTAGTGTAAAACCTTAGGGGGGAAACCGTTTGGAAGGAGATTTTGATGTGTGGGAACTGCTCCTTTGATACAGCCTCCTGATGCTGCTCTTTATTAAATTCATTACATATGTTTAGTAATCCACATATGTCTGCCCAAACTAATATCCTGGGTGATTTACACTAGTCTCCTTCCTATGGGATGAACAGAACACAAGCAACCCAAAATGTGATGCTCTGGAGGAGACAGGTACTCCCCAAAAAGAAGACAAAGAAAATAGATCTAATCTCACAGTATCAGGGATGACCTCTCCAAATGCAGGATGGCTATTACAAAACTGCTTGCCTTTTCAACCCCTACTTCTTGAGTCAGCAAGATTTTCCAAAACGTTATCCAGTCTAATGATGGGTCCCAATTTATTTTTATTTATGGCCTGAAGTGCTCATTTATAATTCCAGTTCATCACAAACTTTATGGGGATGAACTATTTTGGGCAGACCCAAGCATCTGGCATCACTATATATAGGCTAAAAATTCTCAGTGTTCTCTTTGCACATTTTGATGATGTTGTCAATAAGAAAACGTTTCCAGCTATACTCTACACCTCCTTATTGCCGTTTTCCCTTGGCATATGCAACTTTTAACACAATAAAATACCAGGAGAATATAATTTTAGATCAGAAAGCTCACAGACAGAGGGATTCACTGCGTATCTGTCAATGAAATTTAGTATGCTAACAGTGCCATCCTTAGGACTTAAACCATTCTAAACCCATTGACTTCAATAGGCTTAAAAGGGTATACTGTTTAGGAAAGAGCCGTAAGTCTACATTCCTAAAGACACTTTCCTGGCAGTAAGTCCCACTGAATAAAATATGACTGTCTTCTGAGTAACATCTGTACGATCTTTCCCTAATTCTTTTACTATAAAAGGAACTTATTGTTATCATGTTCCTACAAAGAACACTGAAAATTTGGCCTTCCTGTTGAGGTATGTTTAAGACATACCTGCGTTGAGGTATGTTTAAGACCTCTGCGTTGCCCTGCGTTGAGGTATGTTTAAGACAGAGGACTTCAGTATTGCTGTGAAATGGCTTACTGTCCAGTTAGAATTTAATATTATGTTCCATAGACTTTTTTTTTTTGTACATATGAACCTAAACAGTGGTGCTGTACCTCCTCCCTTACTTGTTCAATGCAGTAGTGTGTTTGTCTGGATGTCAGAAATCCAATAATGAATTTGATATTTAGATTACTATTATTTGCATATATGGCTTCAGGGTGCTTCTCATTTAATTTTCATCACTTTGCCATTGGTAGTGGTGTCGATTCACAATAATGGATTTTTTAAGCCCAATCTGCAGCCTGCAGAGGTATACTACTTCTGCACCATTTCTCAAATAAATGGGAAGATGGTGCTGCAGGTTGGCATGTCTCTAAAAAGGTGCTCTGTTTTAGTGTGTGTGTGTTTTAACTGAATCTTGAAAGTGGCTCTATAACCTCTCCCTCATTCCCATTACAGGGCTTCCTCTATAGGCAGTGCAGCAAAACTCTGGCAATTACTTTAAAATATAGAATCAAATACTGTAAAACGGGATTCTTTTTTAAAAATCCATTGCTTCATTTTGATCAGAAATGCTACCTATACTGATGGAATAATTAAGAAGACATGCTTGCTTATAGTTGATCTGATAACGCTTCCTTACAGCTGATTTGATACAAGCTATGTGGAAATGAGTGGGGATAAATTGTAAGATTTACTGAAAAGTTATGGATTAAGAATATGTGAATATGCCCTTAGCGGACTCTAATGTGGGAGAACCGGGTTTGATTCCCCACTCCTTCACTTGCACCTGCTGATGTGACCTTGGGTCAGTCACAAGCTCTGGCACAGCTGTCCTTGAAAAAGAGCCATTTCTGTCAGAGTTCTCTCAGCCCCACCTATCTCACAGGGTGTCTGTTGTGGGGAGGGGAAGGGAAAGGAGTTTGTAAGCTGCTCTGAGGCTATGAGTGAAGGGCGGGGTACAAATCCAAGCTCTTCTTCTTCTTCTTCTTCCTCTGGTTGATTTGGAGGTCTGTAGTATATCACCACAACAATATCCCCTTCTTTTTCCCCTTGCTCTATCCTTACCCACACATTTTTAACAGGGCAACTCTTGAAATCCTGAATTTCAGTGCAAGTGTATTCATTCTTGACATATAGTGCCACCCCACTTCCTTTTTGTTTATTTTGTTCTATTTGAACAAGGTATATCCTTCAATCGCTGTGCTCCATGTATGAGACTCATCCCACCAAGTCTCAGTGATATCAGATCATACTTACTTTCCAATACTTGAAGTTCAAATTCATCCTGTTTATTTCCCATACTCTGTGCATTAGTATAAAGACATCTCAGGTTACAGACAACCTCTCCTACCTTAGGTCCCTTCGAATTTACCTGAAAATTACTGAACTTACCTGTTCATTTATTCTCTGGTCACTCCCTTTCTTGAACTTAGTGTTGGGGATGCCATGCAACATCAGGCTTTTTCTTCCCATTCCTGATGGCTTCAGTTTATAGCCCTCCTGATCAGGTTCGCAAGCTCCTGATCAGGTTCCAGCAAAAACATTCCTCCCATTATTTGTAAGGTGCACCCCATCCATCACCAACAGTCCCTCATGTTGGAGGTACATACCATGGTCCAGGAAGTCCCTCTTGACAGCACCATCTACATAACGAGCTATTCACCTCCAGTATCCTGTTCTCTCTTCCAACTCCATGGCCCTCAACAGGTAAAATGGAAGAGAACACCACCTGTGCCCCAGATCTTTCATCTTCTTGCCCAGAGCCTTGTAATCTTTGGAGATCCATTCAAGGTTTCTTTGGGCCATATTGTTTGTTCCCACATGGATCAGCAGGAGCAGGTAGTGGTCAGAGGTTTTGACTAGTCTTGGAATTCTCTCAGTCAT
The DNA here is from genome assembly GCA_029375565.1 of Gekko gecko. NCBI lineage: Eukaryota > Metazoa > Chordata > Lepidosauria > Squamata > Gekkonidae > Gekko > Gekko gecko. The sequence continues at coordinate 134,380,773 of JAPDNY010000003.1, read as the reverse complement.
GTCTTGGATACATGCTCCAGGAAGACAACAAACGTCTCAAGATTCCTTGTCCATTCTGCACACAATTTCTTCTGTCCCTCTCAGTAGGGAGCCACCAACCACCACTACTCATCTCTTCCTCTTTGGGATATCTTGGTTCCTTCTCTACCTATATGTTTGTATGTCAGTTACATCCTTTAGATCTCAGAGTGTGCTATTCTGATCTGTGTCAATTACATCCTTTCAATCTCAGAGTGTGCTATTCTGATCTTCCACCATCAAAAGTGGCTGGTAGTGATTTTGCAGCTCCATTGGCTGTGAGTGTTCCCTGCTAATCTTACTCTTCAAAGTCACATTCTTTCACTCACCCACCTGTTCCTTGTTCCTTCCTTCCTCTTGTTTAGGATTTGCTAGCTCTTGCCGTTCTCTCAGGAGCCCCTCTTCCATCATGTCTAAAAACTTTTCTCCCTCCCTGATGTTCCTCAGTGTACAGATTTGTGCCTCGAGTTCTCCCACCTTCTCCTCAAGCATTCTTATAAGCTTGCACTTGCAGCATGTATAATGCATTTCTGCCACGTATATGGGGCCCTGGCAGGGTCTGTGGAGAGGTTCCGTTTGCTAGGGAATCCCCCTTAGATGCATGCTGTTACTCTCCAAATGACACCTACCCATTCTGTGAGGAACTACTCTGCAATTGCAAATGCTTCATCTGCTGCCTCTGTGATCCAGAACTGACAGCACCATGTTGATGATACTCTAGCATTTGCCCCAAACCATATGATTATACCATAGAGTTGGGGCCAAATGCTAGACTATCACTCCCAGCATGATGGCATTACATCTGGGTCATGCTGGAAGTGGTGTCATTGCATCAGGGATGCTGCTCACTCCCCTGCCATAAGTCCCCACTTCCCCCATCTCCCCCCAGTTTCCAGGTGATATCTGGCAACATGACAGCCTCTGCCCAAAGTTGTTGTTTAAGTTGCAGTCAGTAAACTGCATGAAAATCAATTTATCTGTTTCTAATACAAGTGAAATGTGGGGCACAGATTAAAGAAGACTATTTTATATTATATAAAGCCCATTATCACCCTGCTGCATTCCTCAAAATACTTGGGGTGCCAAAATACAGTGCAGTGTTTAATGATATTTATTTGTCCTCCACTGGCTTTTTCCTGTGCCATCAAATCTCTGTAAATAGCCATCATTTAATAAGAAATGTGAAAATAGCTCATTCCAGCAATCAGCCCTGTCACCGTCTTGAAAAGCACAATGCAGGTTTGTTTACAGGGGGGAAATGAATCCTATACAAAATGTCCTGATGATGGGCTCAGCATAGTTTGATGTGCCCTATTCATTAAAAGAAAGCAGGCTCAAATTTATCTTGCCCAAAACAAATAACACTGCCAGACACCGGATGAAATGTCTAGATTGGCATTGATTGCAGGAAATAATTTTCTGAAAGAGAATATGATTCTCCTCGCATAAACAAACATTACACCCTCACTTCTTACTATAGGGAAAAGCATACCCAAGCAATAATAATATCCCCCCACACGCTGAACAGTGCCTTGGTTGTAATTGAAAACATTTTTAAGACATGGAAATGTATCCATAAAACTTTTCTCTGATGCCTGCTCCCATTGACTTGAGTGGTAGTTGCTTGCATTCAGACCTCAAACAATGCCCTTTTAAGGCTGCGTAAGGAGGATAAAAGTTTCAACACTGTAATGCATGAACCAGAATGTTCTTCATAAGTAATGAGGCCAGTTCAAAAGACTAAATATTGCAGCCCATTCCAGATGGTACCTTTTCAGACTAAAAGGAACGTGGAGGGTCTTGTGTTTAAATTCTTCTCCACATGAAAATCTTATATCCTTGTAAACAATTAATGTGCCGTGCAATGCAGAAACAAATTCTGTTGAATCCCACTTAAGGTTGCCAGGGAGATGAAGAGGGAAGGGTGGAGGTGAAGGGATGGATGGAGATTTGAGAGAGATTGTTGTTTTTTGTACTAGTTTGTGAGTTTCTCTGTGAGCATGCAACAGAAACCTTATAGAGAGGATGCAAGTAATATTCTCAACAAGCTAATGACTATCATGATGAGGTGGCAATGAGTTCATCCAGCACTATTTATTTTTACATGCTGTTCTCCAGCTGAATTGGTACACTGCAGAAAGGGCTTACCACAGGCTGCTGCTTTATATTTGTATTATATTATTGTGTTCTGACATAGAGAGTACTCCGTCTTTCTGTGTTATACCTCTGAGGAGGCCAGTCACAGCTACTGGGGAAACGTCAGGTCCTACAATGCCAAGACCACGGCCAGACAGCCCGGAAAATCTACAACAGCTAACAGCTAGCATTCCTTATAACTGATATGTAGAGTCATTCTAGTCTTGTATCGGTTTATACATGCTCATTGGAAAAATGGAGAACGTACACATGAACCAGCACAACTGAAGGTTGCAGCAAACTGTAGATACCTGGATTCAAGAATTAATTTGTGATATTCCTAATTAAACTGGGAGGAGCATTAAACTGGAGATCATAGTAACAGTAGCCAGAAAAAAAATGGTGGGGAGCTTGTGGGGGGCACTGGAAGTGACTTACCAGAAGTGACATGGTTGGAGGAAGGGAGTGCCGTATTCACCGCAACAGAGAGGAGGGGAGCACCAGGTAGCATCGGCTTGTTTGTGTCCTTCTCTTCGTTTTGATCGGAGAGAATCAATTTTGGGCTGCTTTTCTGTGAAAGCTGGGGAGGGAGGGATCTCCAACTCTCTCTCTTTTGCATTTTGCAATTTTACTCTCTCTCTCTCTTGCATTTTTAAAGCCCTATTTATTTTTTGGCCCCGAAAATAGAAAATGAGACTGAAGCTTTTCTGAGGTCATTTTATGCAAATCTTACAATAAAAAAAATATTTTCTTGAATTTTTATCCACAAGGGCAGCATTCACCCATGGGGGGCATTGCCCTCCACCCCCCCCATGGCTATGGGCCTGTATAGTAAAATTTCAGTACGGTAGAGAACTGGAATGTGAGAAATCATCTGATGCTTGCTTCTTATATTTATCCAGTGTGCTCCCTGTCTATACCCAAAGGCTACTTACACCATGTTCCTGTAGGTTGGCTGACCATAAGGTTTGATCACATGAACTTCATGTCACTTTGATGGCTGGCTGACTGGTTCTGTGACACAATGTTTCTGTAGGCTACCTGCATGCATGGCTCAATCAGAACATCATCATCTTTTTTTTTGCATCTGAATAAAAATGCAAGCTTACTTAGAAACATTTCTGGTTACTGCTTTAAAAAAACTCACTTTCCCCAGAGCTTGTGAAGTGTCTGTAGAACTCTGTAGAAAAGGAGTACCCTTCCTATGGATTAAGGCTGGAGTCTCTGGGTCTTCCAGTCTAGAAAAAAAAAGTGGCTATGGGGAGGCCTTATAGAGGTTTATAACATTATGCATGAGGTGGAGAAAGTGGATAGGCAGATCTTTTTCTCCCTTTCCCATAATACTAGAACTCACGGGTGCCCAATAAAATTGTTGGGAAATAGATCAAGACAGACAAAATGAAATACTTATTTACTTAATCAGTAATTAAACTATGGAATTCACCGCTGGTGGAAGTGGTGATGGCCACAAGCATAGATTACTTTAAAAGGGGGTTAAACAGATTCATGGAGGAAAGGTTCACTAAGGAAAGATTCATTAATGGTTACTAGCCATGGTGATAGAAGGAACCCACTATGTACAGAGGCAACAACCTTCTGAATACTAGTGCTGGGAGGAGGCAGTGGGGGGAGGGTCCTGACCTCTATGTCCTGTTTGTTTGATCCTCCAGGACAACTGGTTGGTCATTGTGTGAAACAGTATGCTGGACTAGATGGACCACTGGTCTGATCCAGCAGGGCTCTTCTTATGAAACAGTGAAAGGCTCTCTTCATATGTGATCATCATGGCATGGGTCCCTCTAGGAATTTGAACCATGGACTGCCTGGCAACATGATCAGTCAAGGGTAAAATGTCACACTTTGACTCTCCAGACAAATTGTTGACACTGTATGGAACATTCCTAAGTGTTTTGTAGTAATTTAGTACAAGCATTTGCTTGGTAGAATTCATGGTGGTATTTTATTTATTGTTCTAATTAACATTACCAGCCTGGAATCTTGTGGAAAGAGAAGCAAATATGTGAATTAAAAAACATGATTAAATAAAGGAAATATAGTGAAATAGGCAGTGCAGTGTACTCAGATATATTATTACAAGCATAGTTGCTACAAACAAAATCTGATAACTATTTACTCAGTCATTCTGTTTGACCAAAAGGTTAAATGTGCTTCATAAACTACAGAAGAGGGAATACCATCAATATTAATCAAGATGCAAAACAATACCTGTCAGTGCACTGTGGTCAGATCTTAGTGACAACAAAAAAAGGGCTCAGACAATAAACAACAGGCTCTTTTGCTTCTCACAACAGGTTCCCATGAGCACCCTTGATAAATTTAACTTGTCATCTGGTGAGGCTTGTTGAGTATAGCTTTAATAAGTAAAAATGACATCATTATACATCATGCTGTCAGCAAGCTTCTACTTTGATCACTGGTGCCACAATTTCTCATGGATGGGCAAGGGTGACTCTGCAGCTCTATTATTTTGAAAGAATATTAAAGCCATCTCAGTTTTTAATCAAAGTTACTCCATTTTCTCAGGCTGCAGCTTGTACATTAACTAGATTTTTTTTCTTTAAAAAAGGACAATACTAAATGAGAGAGGGAGAATGTTTGCCTCCCCATTTATCACAGTAAATCACGGGTGTTGTGTAGTGGGTTCGATGCATTAAGGAGTCACGAAACAGCATGATAATCAGCACATGGTTTACCCGTAAACAACAGAACAACCCAATACTGGCCGATGGCTAACTATATGCAGTCCCCGTGGACCACCCCCAGGTCCCATTGGTGGGTTTAAACTTCCTGCCAGGGATTCCTATTGGTGACCGCTTGAGGTTTCAGGATCCTAGTCCCTATTGTCTCTTGAGGTCAAAGCTCAGGTAAGGTCGCTGTCACCTAGTGGTGGTCAGTGGACATAACACTGGGGTAGCTGTAAAATGTTAAGAGAGATTCCATATTGTTGACAAATAAGGAATGTCAACAAGGAAGCAGCATTGGCGTACCTATTTAAAGTGGCAACTCACTCTTCAGGCTCATTCCAAGGCAGAAGAAGTTGTGACCTAATATAGAGGTAGTGCAGAATTATCTGATTGCATTACAGGAAAAACTTTTAGCTTTCCCCAGATTGGTTGAAAAGGGATTTTTTGCCTGCTCTGTACTGCTGGGTGATTTGGGAGGTAATTAATTTGATATGTTTTGATAGGGTTGCCAACTCTTGGGTTGGGAAATTCCTGGAGATTTGTAGGTAAAGCCTGGGAGGATGAAGTTTAGAGAGGGTAGGGGCCTCAGCAGGATATAATGCCATAGGGTCCACCCCCCAAATCTCTGTAGTCTGGAAATCAATTTTATTCCTAAGTGATCTCCAGGCCACATCTGGAAGTTGGTAAGCCTAGTTTTGACCTTGTGTCTGAGAATTAGTTATCTCACAACTGGCAGAGTCAGTGCAGGTCAGATAGAAGAACAAGCATGTATTATACAGGTGGGTACCATGGGTAGTTCTCATGGTCAAGGGAAGGTTACTTAAAAAACCTCTAATGGTTTCCCATTTTGTCTGTATCTGGAATAGGAGATACTAGGTCAGACTCATTGACAGACACTATCTGCAAGGCAAGAGGTCTGATAATACTAGTTGGAGAACATTCAGTACAGTGCTAAAAAGTGTGAAAGCAAAAAGCTATAACTAGCTTTAAGTGCTGAGCTAATGGGTAGAGCTGCCTGAGCAAAGCTCAGTAATACAATTTCCGAGCTCTCCACTTGGCAGCAGGTAACCTGGATGCAGAAAGATGGGAGGACACTTAATTGTTAGTCTGTCAGAAACCAGTTGATTAACTTAATAAAGTTGTGACTCTTATTTATCTCCATTTGTTATCTCTCATCTGTTTGTTCTGCAGTGCAGAGCCAAAGTAGGTACCTCTTGGAAAGCAGATATTCTTATTTGCAAAATGCACAGCTATTACTACCCTTTAAATTGCCACTGCCAGTGCAAAGTAAAGCTGTAAATACATGTGAATTGTGGGGGCTGGATATGAATGCAGTGAAGTCCATTCCTCTTCAAAAACCCCTCCTAGAAAAATTGCAACAAAATTACCTTATCAGTTACCTTTAAATCCTGTACAGTGCACTGAAGTAATATGGAGATATGAATAATCTTCTAGCTCATTCTTAATTTGAGATGAAGAGTGACATGTTCTTGCCCTAGGCAAATTGTGTCCTTTACAGGTGACAGATTTGTTTTTTAGTTGCTGTAGATTTTCTGGGTTGTGTGGCCGTGGTCTTGGCATCGTAGGACCTGATGTTTCACCAGTAGCTGTGAGTGGCATCCTCAGAGGTTATAACATAGAAAGATGGAGTACTCTTTGTGTCAAGGTGAGCAGAAAAATGGTAGGCCGGTAATTTATATCTATCCTGGAAGGTAGGGTAGGGCTGAGTCATTATCTTGTAGTAGTTCTCCAGGCTATGAACATGCTAATGGAGGAGCTTTCCTGAGGAGGTTCTTTTGTCTATGGATTGTTTCCTGAGGTTTCCTGTTTCCTGAGGAGGTTCTTTTGTGTGTGGAATGGCTATTGAAACTCTAATCTTATCTGTAGTGCTATTGTCAGTTGTAGAGCATTTTGTGTTTTTCAGGACAGGAAACCATACCCTATTTATTTTTAAACTCTCTTCTTTCCTGTTGAAATTGTGTTTATGTTTATGAATTTTCTGCTCACCTTGACATAGAGAGTACTCCATCTTTCTGTGTTATACCTCTGAGAATGTCAGTCACAGCTACTGACGAAACGTCAGGTCCTACAATGCCAAGTCCACGGCCACACAACCTGGAAAATCTACAGCAACTAATGAACTCTGGCCGTGAAAGCCTTCGATAACAGATCTGTTTTTGTTCACTGTGAAAATGCAAGGATACAACAAAAGGGAAACAAACCCAACCTAAAAATCAACTTAGGTTATGTGAAACCATTGTTGACATCCTATTATTACTGTATGAGCAACTCCAATTGGTTGGTGTATATGTCATTTTTATTCTCTCTATATAAGTGTTGTTTTTAACGTTGACCTTGTACACTGTGCAATAAATATTTATATTATTTTTCTTGCCACTCAACCCCTTGAGTACCTAACTGTGAAAATGCAGCCAGGTTCATGATTCTGCTCTAGCTTTTCTCCAGATTGATTTATAATTAATCTAGTTATCTTCCATGATGCCCTTGACCTGTTCTCTCCTGGACTGCTTCATGGAACTATAGATTTGTGTTCGATAATAAAACAATGTTTGTGCCATATTTCCCACTGTTTCCTATTTGGACAAGTTTCTTTGTGCAGAGAACAGGGATTTCTATAGTATGATAAGAGGTTAATGCCAAGTCAATTGAGATCTGTAGGAACAATTTAATATAAGTTTATTAACCAAACCCGTCATTTTAAGCTAGGACATACTCTTACCAGGGGACTTCCATTCCAAATCTTGATTCTGTAACTCCTGCATGGTGTCATTCCTGCACAGATTTTATCTATGCAGAGTTGGAAAATAATTCATAAATAAAAATGTCCTTGGCAGAGAAAACGTTCAGCAGGTGTAAGCTAGCAGTCGCCTACACCAACTGGCCCTTGGCAAAAGAAACAACAGCTCAGTAGCAGTGTAGAATTTGCCTACAAAATGCCAGTTCCTACATGGATCCCTACTGAGGGCACAGTCAATTAACACACAGCAGAATGACCCTTAACTTGTTCCAACGTGTTCTGGTGGATGGTTTTATGCAGGTGCTTTAAAAAAAAACCCAAAAATGCTACACTAGAAGTATGTATCCTATAATAATACCATAGTTGCTTCACATTGCCTTATAGTACCATGAACACCTGCATCAAGCAGCTTGAAGCAATTTATCATTGCAGGAGCAGCTACTTTCACTAGGTAATGGACGGGAACAAGTTAAAATGTGTGTGAAACAAGATGCTCTGTGCTGTCATTACCTGGGAATTGTGTAAAAGACACATGAGGGAATTCAAATATAAACAGTCAGTAGAAATTATTTTTGCATTGGCCCTTGTAAGAACATTCATTTGAGCAACAGCGACAAGTTTCTAATTTACAAATAAAACTTTCCAGCTTTCCATTAGGATGTGGACTTCAACCTGGCTTGATGTACTGAATTCAATTAATAGTCTGTTTTCAGTTGGCAATATGTTTCCCATACATAAGTTTAAAATGCTATTACTAGTTGGTAATAAATTGCATCGGCACAGTATGCTAATCTGAATGAATCAGATGAATATGGGTTTGGGCCTGCATAGTATTTACAGTTGTTTGTCATTGAAAGAGTTCACATATTTCAGTTCTGTAATCCATTTCAGTATTGATTTTCTACTCTTAGCATGCTGCAGTATAAATGAATTATTTCAGAGGAATGCTCCACCTCTCTCTTCTCTTGTTTTGTTTTATTTTTCCTTTTCAAAGAAGATATTGAAACACAAAGAGTTTTTTAAATAGAGATTCAGGATAGCCAATTTGGTCTATAGTTATTGCCATTATGATATACTACAATGATGATATACTGCAAAAAAAATAAATAATCAGAGTTATTATAAAATTCAACTGTGTATCTGAATTCCATGTAACTACTTAACTACATCATCGATAAATTTATTTTCTGGTGCTTTTCTCTAAAAATATTACTTTCTTTTATTTGTAGATAATGTTGAAGACTATATACAATATGTAAGCTACTAAAATAAAACCTTTAATTTTTTTTAATAATATGAATGGTTTCTATTTCAACTTGTATTCCTATTTTACCAGTTGGGAAACTAGGACATACTTTGCAGCAACTTGTAGTTCCATTTATAATAAATAAATAAATATATTGAAATTGTAGCAACATAGGTCCACAATACCCACTTAATAACTATAAACCATACAAAAGAGGTAACTTGTTTCATTCTTCTTTGAAAAGCCAAAAGACCAGCACATCAATAAACATTAGATTGGTTACCCCTCAGCCAATTGTGAGGTTTATATCAAAAGCAATCTCTAAATAACATTGGTACCAGGTTGTGTAAGTCTGTAAAAATAAGAATCAGCAGCTTCAGTTGGCCCCAGAACCTGATCAGTTAACCAGCATGGCTGCCAGAAAAGACATTGCCTATGTACTCTGGCTCCAGACTTCTATTAAAAGGCAGGCGGCAGTATTCTCTACTAGCTGAATGTTTCATATTGTCTTCAAGGATAACACCATAAAAACCATGTTTTATTATTCAAAACATAATCTAATCTACTGATTAGCTGGCTTTGTGCCATAACAAATAAAGACTAGATCAGTTTAGATTATTCAAAACATATATTAGGAATATCAGGTTTTGGTTCTTTTTGGGTTCAAGAACTTTTGAACAGCCCTGCTTTTTTTTCTCTCCATCCCATCCCCCCAAAATCTGATTTTGGGAAAAAAATTATATGCAGACTAAATTAAACATATGTATTGCATATTCTTAAAGTACTAAAACGCTGAATGAGAAAATAAACATTAAATATATTTCTATTTTATGGGGGGAAGCAACCTGTTTTTCTACCCAACTTCACTTCCCCACATGACAATAAAAGTTCAAGACTTTAAAATCTCTAATTTTATTATTTTTAGAAGACTACCTATGATGTTTTGAAGAAAGTTTTATAATGATTTCATTTTCAAGTGTAACATAAATGTACAGTGCTATTGCCTTGTTTTGACTGTTCAGTGAACAAAGGAAACAATCTGTATTTAAAGATCATTAGGCCTAATTTATATAGTATGAATGAGCAATTCTTCAAAACAAAACCAAAAAAAGAAACAAAACCCCACTTCCCTCTTTCATTGATCTCCACGTCAGTGATTATTTACATAAGAACATAAGAGAAGCCAATGTTGGATCAGGCCAATGGCCCATGCAGTCCAACACTCTGTCATACAGTGGCCAAAAATACCAGATGCCATCAGGAGGTCCATCAGTGGGGTCAGGACACTAGAAGCCCTCCCACTGTTGCTTCCTCCAAGCACCAAGAATACAGTGCATCACTTGCCCCAGAGTCCCTATCTATACCTTGTGGCTAATAGCCACTGATGGACCTCTGCTCCATATACTTATCTAATTCCCTCTTGAAGAGATTTGTGAAATCTCTGATACATGCATGAACTGGATCTGGTAGTTATTTCCCTGGTCATCATATAACAACTCTCTGAGTGCTCCTGATTCATTCTTGTTAAAGTAGTATGAAATTAAGAGTTGCTGAAAGATAATTTGGATTCTCATGCACAATAGGCCTGGGCAATCTTGAGGAAAGACAAAAGAATTTCTGTATGACAAGGAAAATTCTCATGGGCGCAAAGATTCTCAGAGGATTCCCACACATCCCTATCTAAAAGCTGCAAATGAAAAGTACAGTATGACAGCAAAGTACCAGCAGAATATTAGAACTATATTTAAAAGGCTGTTCATTATTTTCCAGGACTTGTAATTTGTTAAACCATTCCTAATATTGCACTCAACAGAAGCATTAGTGCTGCTCAAGTAAAATGTACCATCTGTAGACATGGAGCTGTCATCCTTTTCCTCACATAAGAACCCAGTTCCTGTACTATACACTTAAGACATGTTGGCAGCACCTCAGGTTGCCTTATGGGTGGCTATTCGTTTCCCTTTGTATGTTACAGTTAAAAATGCTATCTTGAAAAGCTCCTTTTTTTGAAATATAAAAGTGCAGCTGATGTGAGAATTCCTTTGCGGCTGGGAGAGAACCTTTTGCAGTAAAACAAAGTTTGAGTCCAGTGTCACCTTTAAAACCAACAAATTTTAATTCAAGGTATGAGCTTTCAGATATGCTGAAATGGAACATACCAGTCCATACATATAGGCAGAGGTTGAGCAGTAAATTAACATACAACATAATGAAGATATTTATCAGAATCAGGACTAACAAGCTTGGTTTATGAGGTTACCATTTAACATAATGAGGATGTTTTAGCAGATGCAAAACCCAAACAAAGATAACAAGTTAAGTCCACATGGTCATCGTTTGTTTGGATTCAATTCCAGAAGAAAACACAAAAAGGCAAATACATATGTCAGGCTTTGAGACTGATATGTAAACATATCTTTCTTAATTGGGGAATACTAAGATCAAATAACTACTACATTCATCTCCTCTCAAGCATGGAGGTAACAAACAGGAGGTGGGGTGACTGGTTGTGCGATATTATGTCTCCTCTGTCAGAGAAATACATCCAATTTTAATTGCATTATATTACAATTGCTATTCCAATGTACTATTCTAAATAAGAAATATACTCAAATAAAGAGGATGTATAATCCTTCTTGATGAGAATATGTACATAAGGAATGGATGAGTTTAGCATATGTAGTGAGATAAGAAACCAATATCCTTGTTAAGTCTGGGGGGGGGGTGTTGTTCCAAGTGTTGTAATAACTTGTAATTCAGCAATTTTCCTTTCCACTATGTTCTTGAAGTTGTTTTGTAATAAACAGCTTCTTTGAGGTCAAACATTGAATGTCCTGGAAGGCTGGAGTGTTCTCCTACAAATTTCTCAGTCTTGTGATTCTTGATGTTGGATTTCTGTCCATTTATCCTTTAGCATAGGGTTTGACCTGTTTGCCCTATGTAGAGAACTGAAGGGCATTGTTGGCATTTTTACAGCAAAGTTTACCCCAGTTCCATAACAATTCATTAGAGAGTTAGACAGACAGACTGTATGAAGAACAGAAGTAAGAAAACATCAGCTGAGAGAAATTTAAGAAGAGGTCTTATGCAATTCCTTTCTTGTTGTGCCATGTGAGAAGGCCTATCAAACTCTGATCATTTTATAAAATCTATTGGATGGTCTGAGCAGTGCAGAACTCTTCATTATCTGTTACTGAAGTCTTTCATGAACTTTCATAAACTTCCATGGTTTGAAGGTGGTTCATATGTGTTATGCAGAGTCAGCCATAGTTAATACTGGACCCAATGAAACATGTCAATTGCTACCTCCCCTGAATCTTGGAGGTATGCCGTAATAGTCCCAATATATTAAAAAGGTTCTATAAATGACCCCACAAACTATCGTCCTATCAGTTTGCTTTCATCAATTGGTAAACTCTATGCCAGTTTTCTAATGCAAAAATTATCAAAGTGGATAGAAGCAGAAGGTATTTTATATCCCAAGCAAACTGGATTTAGAAAGGATCAACCATGGATCACTGTCTTGTATTGAGTCATTTGGCTGATAAATATTCATCTGACACTGGAGGCCACTTATATGTTGCCTTCATGGATCTGAAAGCTGCCTTTGACTCAGTCCCTAGGTCTTGCCTCTGGCTGAAACTAGCAAAAATCTCAATTGATAAAAGGTGGCTTTGGTTGCTCTCCAAACTATATGAGAGTCCTACCGCTCAAATCCATTGTGGGTTGGAGGGCCAGCTTACCAACACTATTCCTCTGTTAGATGCTAGACTTGAGTTATTGGGCTTTCCTCCAACAGCATGGAATAATCTAATTTACCAAGAAGCCCTAAAGCAGATCTGAATAAGGGTGATTAATGTTGATTGGGCTAGTACTTTAGCCCAAGCAAGTCATGTATGTTCCACTCTTGCCTTAGGTATTCCTCCTCCGGAGTTTGTCCCTTTATATACTAGATCCTTAAAAATACCTAGTATAGACATGCTTTCACTCTTGCTAGGCTTAACTCTTTCCCCACTGCTGAGCTAACAGGTCACTTTTCTAAAGTCCCATACTCGGATCAATTATGTAATTGTGAGACTGGAGGTGTGGAAACACTTGGACCCTTCTATTATTTTATCAACAGTGGTCGATTCCTAGATTGAATTGGATCACTCCAGTTCTTACCAAACACCAATTACCTACTGAACTCTGGGTGGTCCCCTATCTGTTGGCAGATATTAATCCTGAAACCGCTTATTTTGTTACAAAATTTTTAATGATAGTTTTATCTGTAAAGCAACAAAAATGAATATCTAAATGAATTTTATTAATGATTTCTGTTTTAAAATTTAGATCTTTTAGATTTTATCCTTTTGACTGTACATTTTTATTGTAAATCTCAAACCTTGAGGCTAATTCTGTATGTCCATGTTTTATAATTGAGCTTAAGACCTTTGGTCATAGAAGCTAATAAACATAAGTAAATTGCTACCTTCTCCACACAAATAATACATATCATTGAGTTCTAGGACTTGAAGACACCCTTCAGCCATCTATTCTGAGAATTTGTCTGCAACAGTCACATTGTTGTGGCCACCAAGGAAAATAGGACGCTGCACTAGCTAGTTCCTTGGCCTCATTCAGGATCTTCTTATGTTCATGGCCTTGTCATCTAAATGTCATAGCCATGTTAATGATTCTCAGTACAAATCAGTGATGTGAGCTAGGCTGAGAGGTGACTTTCCAATGCTAGTGTGGTATAGTGATTAGAATGCTGGACTAAGATCTTGTAAACCCAGTCTCCCTAAATGATATTCAATTAGCTAAAGTACACCTATCCTCAGAGCATGAGAAGTTCCTGAAGGCTCTTAAACCAGTTTCTGCCTTACTCTGGCGCTGAACAGTTTTTGTCTATGCCAGGTCCAATTCTTTGAGTTTGTTCTATGGTATTTTGCCCACATATAGGTTATAGAGATTGACTATATCTTACAGATAAATATATGTAACCCAGTACTGACAGTTCTTTCCTTAAGGAACAGGTAACTTCTAGAGGTTTAAAGAACCTAGATTACAAAAATTAATTTCTAGAGTAATTTGTAGAGAGACTAGGATAGGGAAAGGATACTTATTTTTCCTGGTGTCCACTCCCTTTCAGCTGCTTCTAAACACACTTTTCAGGGTCCCAATCACATATATACTCTCATGAGGACACATTCAGCATCCTTCAAACAGAAACATCCCCTCCCCCATAAAATCACCTTCTTCCTGAAGCAACTTTTCCTGGAGAAGTGGCTGTCAGATTTCAGTTCCATCCGCTTGCAGGTGATGTGTAACTTATAATGGTTCCTGATCTTTACTTGACTCCGTAACTAAGAGCTGCATAGTTATTATGCTTAATCTATAAAAGAAATATAGAAATGGGAAATTGCCTGAAAGCACTTTTGCAGTCTGCCTATCATTTTACACTGGATCCGGAACATCTGAACAGCTTGTCAATGTCATAAATGTTGTTAATATATTAAAAATGTGGCATTAATTATTCAAGCGCTCCTCTATTTGAGTAGGGTGGTGTTTAAAAAAACATAAGATCCATTAGAAACCACTTTAAGGTTTTTTTCCATTTCCATGAGGCTTCTTAATATCCCACATGTAATGAAATATAGATAGTAATGGGTTTCTGTGTAATAAAGAGGACTGAAAATGGGGGTGGAGAAAGCATAAAGGACTCAGACCAGCTTTCATTGTAAAGTCTCTGGGAAATTTTCCATGCATATACTCTTTTAATAGTAATGAGCGTTAAAAGGGTGGCCAGTGTCTTACCTGGGTATAGTTACATTGTCTGGTCCACAATAGCCATCTTAGCACGACTATCAATAAAATTAAAATAAAATCTATATAGACTGAAAAATAGCAAGTATCTGTGATATAAGCATATTGGCTATTTACCAAAAAAATATTATATTTCTTGATAGGTGATTGAAGGTATTCTGTGACACTGCTCCTGTAAAATTAGTAATAGCATGTCAGCGTGGTGTAGTGGTTAGCTATTAGAGTGTCAGACTAGCATCTGAGAAACCCTAGTTCAAACCACTACTGTGCCATGGAAACTTTCTGAATTACCTTGGACCAGGTGCACATTCTTAGTGTAACTTGCATCACAGGATTGTTGTGAGGATAAAATAGAGCAATGGAGAACAATATAAGCTGCTTTGAGTCCCCATTCATTCATTCATTCATTCATTCATTCATTCATTCATTCATTCATTCATTCACTGAGACTCAAGGTAGATTATATGGTGTAAGTAATTCTGAAAGCCAGTTTCTAGGACTGTTAGAAAGAACTACACTTCAGTACATTTTTCCCAGTCAAATCATATTTCTTTCATTTAGGAAAATGGGTGGGGGGATAACTGGACTGGAGGAAAGAAAATGAGTCAATACATTTGGTGTCAATTAGCTTGATGTTACTAAAATATTGTACTCCAGAAATAAAATTTCCATTACAAGACTTGAAATCTTCATTTTAGTCAATGAGTATAGCTCCTTCACTTTTCTCTTTTTCTATCCCCCATCACAGCTAGTCCAAACAAATATTTTCCAACTTAATTGACAGTCTGTTTGGAAAGCTTAGTGTGTGATTTTTCTGTCTGTATAGATGAATATGTAAATTTCAATACAGAGGCATTCAGAATTTTAAAATAGAAGATAATACTTGCACCAAGTCTGTTGCATATTTATTTTCTTTTTGAGTGTATTTTTGCATGCAGTTCTAACTTAAAGATCATATTTTGGTTTACCATGCTAAAATATTTAGGGGACTCCTTAATATTTTAGCAGATTTTAGTAATAAAAATATGTTTCTTCCCCTCTTTTAGAACAAAAGCCTGAAAAACAAACTCCTGTCTGGAAGCAAGCTTTGTGGTATTCATGCAGAAGAGGTGAGTAGAATTTGTTCTGTTCTGACCTCCAACATGATCGGCGAGCAAACAGCACTGCACTAATATCAACTACAAATTTATTTCAGCAGTGATGAAAAATGTTTTATTCAAGGATTAACATCAGCCTATTTGCAAAATTATCTTCTGATTTCAAGTAACTTCCTATATGTTTGTGCATAAATAAACCTGGTTCCCAGTTCTATTAATAGAGAAGTTTTTATGGTCATTTGTGTAGCTGGTTTCTAAAGATTTAAGGTTTTAGAGTGAGCTTTAATGGAAAATAGAATAAAATTTACTAAATTATAAAGGGGGGGAGATGCCAACCACAACTGAAAGCTTTTTTCCACAGATAATGAGACATCATTTTCACAGTAAAATATTCCTTGCTTTGTGTTCTAACGTGAACAGCCGTATCACACACATTTCCAATGGCCACAGCATGCAAATACTAATTTTCTATTAGTTTCACTTTCAGTTGCCCTCATGTCAAATCTATGTTCTGTGGGATATGTAGGTGTCCATCAATCATTAAAGAATTGTGCCAAAAAAACCCAACCCTAATATTCTCTTCCAGGTCAAAGAATTGAGGGAGGAGACAAGGCAACAAGCTTATCAACTCTATTGGTAGCATTTTGGTTTTTTAAAAAAGCAAAATTGCTGTTACAAGGCATCTGTAGGCTTTTGAAGCATCTGGGCACCATTAAAGCTGAAGATTTGCAAACACTTTGGGAATTTGGATGAGCAAACAGCTGAACTTAAAAACTATAGAAAACTTTTAGTGTGAAAGTGGGTTTGACATATGTCGACACCTGGGTCGATGGCTATGTTCCAGATCTCCAACTTTAAAGTTTGAAAATGGTAATGTCATCTCGAAATGTAATGGTCTTCTTTTTCATAGCAGCACCATATAGTAGGCCATTTCTAGGTCATCTTTTATTGAAAGCAGGGTAGAAACGGATGATATGTAAACACATGAATCGCAGCTGCTGCATTTTGTTTGGCCCTCAGTCCCACTTTGAACCCATGTAGGTCTGCCAAATCCCTCCTAGACACCAGCAGGGGACAGGGGGTAGGGTTGCCAGAGCCAGGCTGGGAAACTCTTAGAGATTTGGGGATGGACCTGGGGGAGTACATGGACCTCAGTAGGATACAATGCCATAGAATCCACCCTCCAAAGCATCCACTTTCTCCAGGGGAAATGACTTCTGTAGTCTGGAGATGAGCTACAATTCTGGTCCCACCTGGAGCCTGGCATCCCTAAACCCATGGCTCTTGTATCTTGTATCCCTCTGAGATCAGCAGTTATACGATGTTAACATATATATCTTCTTGAAAATGTGGTATAAAACTATACCAAATTCAGTACAGCATACTTCAGTACAATGAACTATGCTTTAAAATGGGGAACAACTAAAGAGCTCTAAACTTATGCATATGAACAGCTAAGTATAGCTGAGAAGGTATGAATCTGTTCATAGAGGTAAATCAATCCTATTGTGCTGTATGCTTGGAATTCTATTCAGCAATTTTAGTGTGATATTTTAGGTTGCTAAGACTGCATTGACCCTGGGGCCCCTGCAGTGAATCTAAAATGACTCATTCCTTGTCTGTTACAAATCCCCATGATAAGAATGATTGTTGCCAGAATCATTGCTCCATACCGAAACTTGCATCCTGTCTGGTGCCATGCATAGGGCTGAGTACTCATACAGTTGGTTGAAGTTGGCTATCTTTCTAATGCATGATTAAAGGATGGAATAAATGATCAAAATAATGTTGTAATAACTCAATAATTCAGATGTTTTGGAAGCATCTGATGAGCATTCGTTAGTAAACAACAAGATAATGTATTGTTGACAAATCACTGTCAGAACCCCATGCCCCCCCCCCAAAAAAAAAGAAAGCAGGGAAAGTTCACAATAACATTGGCTGTTATTACACAGGGGGGTATTTTAATTAATATGCAAATTTTTAACTTGGTGATACTTGGGATAATTCTTTCATCTTACTTATTGCATTGGTGCAGACAATCCAGCCTAGTTTAAAATATATTGGTTAAAGACATCATTTATTTGCTTTATTATTTTTATGTGTAAATAGCCCCACCAAAGCCCACTAATGTTATCATTATGTAAAACAGAATAATCCTATATCTGTTCCTATTTCCCTCATATTGATTTTTAATTGCTGATTATTCTAGCCTGTTTATAACTTTTATAGTTCTACAATGTTGCTTTTTGCCATTAAGTTTGTTGGAGTAGACATAATTTTTTTTTAACCCATTAGACCTTTAGTGATAGCACAGATGATAGAACCGTATTCTCCTTTTAAAAAGTTGAATTTTCAGTTGGGCATTAAAGTCAAGGATTGCTTTGCCTCAGCCCCATTTGGAGTAAAGAAGGCATGAAGCATTATTGGGCAGCAATTGTTTGAAGGAGCCAGTGGGGAGGTATGTCTTTGCAGCATATATTCTGGCTGTGTCTCCTTCAAGCAGGCATTTGCTGCTGGCTGCTGACCCACCCATCCTCCTTTTGGACATCACTGGATTAGCCAGACACCTTTGGGCCAGGCAGAAATTTTGGGAGTTCCTCAGATTGGCTGTAGGGGGAGCATTTTTTTTTTTTTTTTTGCTGTTTTGTGATATCTTAGTGGAGTTTGGTTAAAAAGCCTGGTCTTTGGACTGTGTAGGCCCTAACTACTTTGGCAGGGATAGAGCAGGATGATCACGGTAGGTGAACAACCTGAGGCATCAGCAGTAATAGAGGGCATGTCAAGAAGAGGGCATCACTGGCTATGTGGCTGGGAAAGAGTACCCTTGGCGCTGAGCAATGTTTTTCTGAAAGTGGTAGAGGCCATGTGGCACATAAGGGGAAGTGGCTGGGACTGGGCTCCTCTCAGCACATAGTGTGCAGGGGATGATAAATGAGGCCAAGGGAAGACGTGGGCCAAACTTGGAGTCAGGGTGGGTCTGCCCAACAAAGGCAACCACAGATAGGCTGCCTAGTACAGCCTGCCCATTTAAATATGTTAGCATATTTAATAGTATGACATAGATCTGCCTAATTAATTATTTAAATAAACTAGTTAAACTTTGCATAAGTGTATTGGAGGTTGATCTACTACCATCGCCCAAGTTCAGCAACTTTTAGATTAGTTATGTGGCCCCCATAAAACCCCAGCTGGGTTTGGTGGCAGAAGTCAGTGACTTGCAGAGCCTGTTTCAAACACTCACACCTAGGGCTCGACTAGACATGGTATCATCCCTGTATCCTCCACAGAAACGCTGCTGCCTTTTTAAGTTTTGGATTTTCATATTTCAAAAAATAAGGCCAGATCCTGACACCCCCAGCTGGAAGGAGATCCAGGATATTTGAAAATAGTGTGGGAGGTAAGAGAGGAGCCCCAGCAGAAGAAAAAGTTGAGGTACTGATCACCAGGCGATGGAGACTCCCTGTATCTGTCCTGGCTGCTCTGTCCTCATCAAGGCTGTTTCAGTTGCCTGGCAAGCACCACTCCTCACCTCCGCTGCTATCAGGGTTTCTGTCTCCCCTCCCACACCATTTTCAAGACTACCCAGCTCAGGAAAGCCCATCTAGGCCTCCACTCAGTCAGGGTGTTGTCAGGCTGTCACAGCATTTTTTAAATAATCAGATAATCCAAGCCTTAAAATGGTGGTGGCATGTCAGCATCCTCATGGTAGACATAGGGATGCCATTACATCTAGTCAAGTCCCTTAATATAATTTCATGCAAGATGGAATGCTTCTTTTTTTAGATCCCCTGTTTTGCATATTTAAGAACTCAAACCAGTTCTGCAGAATATTATTAGGTCATTATTAGGACAAAGGAGGGAGGGGCATATGTTTCCAGAACATTACTTTCCTGGCTTCCATGGATGGATCCATGAGTTACCTGCCCTACCTCACCTGCAGCACAGCAGAGAGAGAACCACAGGAAGCACACAGAAGCCAGTAGCCATTTGCTATAGAGGAACACCATATTCTTCAAAAAGGACTTAAAATCCTGAAGAGACTCCATGAGCAAACCTTGCCTTCAACACGCAGGCAACTCCCCCCTTCACCTTCACCAGAGACTGCACTAGGCTCTTAGACATAACAAAAAGACTGCTTTCTGAATAGGGATAGCTGACTGCCACAGCCCAGCTAAATCCATCAACTCATCAGCCAGACCCACTCATCAGCCAGCCATCAAAAGACAATACCCCTGGACTCAGCTATTGTTCTCCAAAGGTGCCACTGTTAAAGTAATTAGAAGCAACATTGCCCAACCCTTAAGCCCCATCCTCCTGCAACCAGTTTTTTTAAGAAACTTCTAGGGGGATGGATCAGAGGGGGACAGACTAGAGGGATGTGATTAGTAGATACACATGCCCCTCACCCAAAATAGCATAAAAGAGCTGGCCTGGCCATGTGCTCTTTCTCTCTCCTCTAGACTCAGACCCTGCCCTATCTTGCTGATTCTAGGTGTAGCGTTGCCTGAGTCTAACCACATGTTCTGCTGGTACAGAATACGACCCTTAATCCCTTATAGTCTCCCTTATTTTTCCTGTGGATTGCTTCATCTCTCCAGAATCAGGTATGTATCACCCACCAACAATTTTACCTGCTCATGCGAATGTCGCTATCCCTTTCTCTATAATTTTCATAGGTCTGAATAAGTGTATGTGGGATTGTGTTTTATTGTATGTTTGGAATATCCTAAAGAATCCATTTCTCTAAAGACTTGGTTTCTCCATATACTTCTGGTTTTACTGGAAAATGTGGGACTCCTGTATACAAAGATTTTGCTCCCTTTAGTGCCAATTGCTAATTTTTTAATTTATTTTATTTATTTATTTTGGGATTTATACCCCGCCCTATCCAGTAGCTCAGGGCAGCTAACAAGCGGCCAAGTCGAGTTTCAGAACTAAAAACAATAAAAAATATTACATACAATAAAAATAATAATAATAATTAATAATCATAATTCCCCATAATAACATATCAAAACAATTTGGCTAACAGAGCAGTATTTTCTGGAAAACCAAATTCACTCATATGGTATATGTTTACCTCAATATACTCCACCTGGTTGGTTCCATTGTTTGAGACAAAAAGACCTTCAATTGCAAACTCAATCATTTTAATGTGGGGTTGTTTATACCTCAAATACTTGTTGGTTATTGTTTATATAAATGATACTGTAAGTGGTAACCACTATATTTCAGGAACACTGGCTGATTCTGCATTGGCTTTTCCCTCCATTGTATTTAGAAACCCATATTGAAACAGAAATTCCCCTCTGCATTGCAAGCTGCTTTCACTTCTTTTGATTGTTGGTTTTAGGGTAGCTTCCACACTTCATGCCACTTTCAAGTTCTTTGATTGTCAGATTTTGTAGTACCTTCTGCATAGATTTATGGCCATTTTATTGCCATTCAGGGGTGACTTTGCAGTCAGTACAGCATTGTCCCAAGGTATTTGAATGTGGTTTTGAAATGCACTTCTTTTTCCCAGTTGAGAAAATGGGGAGCGAATGCCAAACACAGAATCACCCACTGTTTACTGATGTGCAGGTGACAATGTCCTAAAAAGGAAAAAAAAATAGAGCCACTTCTTTGTGCATTCTGGCAAGGGGGGAGCAACTGAGGGGGAACCAACCCCAGAAAATTGTTACATATTTTAACAGTGATCCATGGCCCTGAGGCAGGATGTTCAAACTCCTTTCAGTACAGTTCACTTACCATTTGCCAGTGATCAGGCAGCCTGATTAATCTATGGGCTGATTAGCTGTTCACAAACTGTTTGTGTGTATTTGCAAGAGGAGGCTACTTGCAGCCAGCAGAAGCCAATGAGAGATCAGCTGAGAGTTGTCTTCTGGTCTCATGCTGAGGGTTTTTTGCTTTGTACCCAGCAAATGGGGGAGGATAAGAATCAGGAGCTGACACTCAGCTGATCAGCTGAAAGTCTGGAAACTTGCTGAGATGCAGCAAGATGCAGCATTCTCAGACTTGCTGAGATGCAGCAAATTGGGGTGGGCCAGCTTCTTTCCTTTCTGTTCTCCCCACTTTAAATTGTCAGTTTGGGCTGAAGAGAGAAAGGAGAGAAATTATCCCCATAGTTGAAATAAAGAAACTCACACAAGTTGGTATAAGTAAAGGGCAACTTTATGAAATTTAACTTTAAGTGAATGAACTGTAACTCATCAAGGGCCAACTAAAAACACAAGCTGAGGCAAAAGGGATATGCCCCAGTCCCTTTCCTGGCCAGAAATGGGTGAGCCACCAAGCCCCTGGCACAAGCCAATGATAACATAGCTGTTGCAGGCAGCAGGACATGCGAATAATCCCTTGAAAGGAAGCCAGCCACTTCAAGCCACAGAACTTGAGAGGAAGCTGAATCCAAGAGGCATTGCAGGTTATTTGCATTCCCCTCCAAGGCTCCTGCAAATGGATGGTTCCTGTCAAATGTGCCCACCCTCTAATCAAAGGTGGGTCTGCCTGCTGGTGCTCACCTCCCTAACCAAATCAGTCAGATTCCTGCAAAAAGAAACCTAATTAAAGGCACCATCCCTCAGCCAATTACCCAACCACAGCATACAGTGTGAGGTAGGCAAAAACACCCCCTCTCCAGGCCAATCTGAGAGGGGGTGAAAAATTCCTACCCAGCCCTAAAGTTGGTGACCAGCAAAAGTCCACACTAGAGAAGGGAGGGAGGGAGAAGGGATCAAAATGTGAAGACTGCCCAATAGAGGTGCAGGTAGAGCAAATTAAACCAAACCTCCACCCCCTGAAAATACCCATATGGGTGGGAAGTGCCTGACCTGTCTCTTACTCTTTCCACGGAGGCAAAGGATGGAGGCTCTCCATTCCAAAGCAACCGCAAGGGTTGCCACCTGGTAGGACCATATTCTCTTCTCTTTTTTGCAATTCTGGGATGAAAAGCATTGTTTCTGTCCCCATCCAGCTTGGAGGGGAGGGAAGAACTCCCTTTTGCAAAACTGTTGTGTAGCTATGAGTTGCCTTCTGACAAAGAGGAGGCTGCAAACTTGTATGACAGCTATTCAAGTTCTTGATGCAAACTTAACCTATGCATTATTGGATCACATCTGATTATGAGTATCAAAACAGGTGAATTCATGTGCCAAACAGGTTTGCATCTTTAGTGTTGATAGGATCATGCACCCACCCCTGTCAAAGAATCCAAATGCCCAAATGCATTTCCTTTCCAGAGCCCCTTCATTCAAGTAAGCCGTGAAATAATGGCCTAGGTAAATCTTCCTTCCCTTTGATGGCATTTCTGGCCACCTCAGATTGCCTTACCAGTGTTTCCTTTGCCAGCCTCTCATCTGACCTGCATTCTCTGCCATATGTGAGCTAATTTACTGTGATAATCGAGGTTAGAATTGACTGCATTAAATAAATTACATTCATATTTTACTGCAGCACACAACAACCAACAGCCGTTACCATCCCTTGTGGTACTACTTGTCTTATTAAGGCAACAAACTTACCTGGCACTGTCTAGAAGTTGATGGCTGGGCTACTGATTCTGTCCCAGCTTAAAACTGGAAAGGTGGCATTGTCACATTAAGTGCCACAATTCCACAATTCCTCTTTGTGAGGCTAAAGACAAGTCAGCCCTTCTGACCTCACATGATAGATCCTGCTCCACATGCTCTACTCCATCAATGGTGAAAGGCAACACCACCTTTCAGGCATTTTGCAGAGTCTTGTAGCAAAGATGCTCCAAAGATGCTCACCTCCTAGTTTTTCTTCCTCAGCTACTAATATTCTCAAGCTACCAAAATGCTGCTGTTGTTCCCTATTTATAGTACAGAAAACTGTGTCGGTATAAAGTGCCCTCAAGTCATAGCCAACTTATGGTGACATCAATAGAATCAGACTACACAAAACTGCAAAATTTTAAACTCAAGATTTAAATGAAAGCATAAACCCTGCAATTTTTTTTCTGTTATAAAATAGTGTGCCAATGCTAAAACAAATTTCCTTAAAATTCTCTGGTACAATTGATGCCAGGTATTAGCTGACTCTCTCAGTGTCAGCTGCCTGTTCACAGAATATTTGATGTCTGTACTTGACTCCCATTGACATTTTAATGAAATATTTAATAATCTGTCAGTCAATATTGGATAGTATTTGATAGTTGATGCCTAATGGAACTTAGAATTTGGCATTAAATCAGGGAATTTCAAACTTTCTGCTCTTAAAGAATGCATTTCACATTAACTCACTTGCCATGGACAACTTGTCCACGTTCTGCAGAACCCTTGCAGATTTCTGAATTCTGGAGCATGTTCTAGGTTGCACACAGCTGACACAGTTTTGAGACTCATCTGAGAATGTACCTTAGTACACAGTGCTGTGGCTTTGCATTGGAAAAGCTTTCTTTGGCATAGCTTGACTGCTATTAGTGAACTTGCAGTTGAGACTCTTGAGGAGCTTCCAAGTGATCCAGTCAGGACTGGTTCCAAAATTTGGTGGGCCCTGGGCATGAGGCTGGGCAGTCCCATGTGTTAAGGGCCATGTGTGGTGAAGCACTGAGGAGAAGACAGAGGGAAGGGCACATAGGCAAATGGTCCAGCAGGCATGCGGGCAAAGAGTCAGTGAAACTTGGTCCCACCACAGGCCTTGGGGATTGGCCCTGGCATCTGCCCTACCTCAGGCTATGTTGATACTAGCCCTGGATCCATTGGTTCCTGAAAGATAAGTCTGAAAATTGCTAGTGTGAAATGGCATTCATGGTATTTAATAACTGTAAAGTCTTCAGTCACTGACACATAATGATATTTTTGTCAGACAGTATTTGGTGGATAAAATGCAATACTAGTATTAGATACTGGATAGAGATTTCATGTTCAAATCCTGCTAAAATCAAAACCTTCAAGATATGCCAACAAGCCTTAATCATTCACTTTTGGAAATTAAGAATATCACTTTCAAAAGTGTGAACTGAATTTTAAATTCTGTTAAATGGAAGGCTTGGAAGATTCTGAATGCTGTGACCTTTGCAGTTCTGTTCCATGCTTCACTGCATGTTGCTATTTGAAACTTGTGGTGAAATGGGGGAGAGTGATGGATGAACTGTCAATAATAGTTATAAAAACCTCAAAGTATATTTTACACTGTATGTTTGCAATACATTGAACAGGTATAAAGAGGCTCATTGTATTAGGTCCTTGAACTCTGAGGTCTGTTGTATCACCACATTAAATAAAACATTCTAAATTATAAAATGTCCATGTAAATTCTAACTTTGTTCTGCCTATGAGTTTGCATGGCAACACAGAGGTGTATAAAAATTATAATACCTTTTTTTCAGTAAGCTGGTTCTACTTCGAAACAAAATTAAGAGTATCATGGAAATGTAAAGCAATATATGCGGAGGCTTTTGGGGTCAGTATGACTCCAAATGCATTGCAAAATTGTGTATTTATCATCATATTCCATTTTTATATGTATAGAAAAAATACTGGAAGTATATTAGGGTCAGTTTTACCCCAGGTGGAAAACTTTTGTTACCAGTGTACACATTTTATTTAACTTTACATTATGCATCTGTTAGCCCTTTAGTAGTGTAAAAGTTCAGTGACATTTGTTTGGTTTTTTCTAACTTACAACAAACAAAAGAGCCTGTTTGCCTACAGAGTCATTGCAACCGAGTTCCTTAGCTACCATTAGAGCTATATACTGTTAGCAAGTTGAAATAAATTTCAGTTGTTGCAAACTGAATTGGTCTTCCTATGTGTTATCACACACCTTGCTAAAGCTAACATATAGCTGAACGACATGCTCTAAATTCTCTGCTCTTTGAACTCAGCTAGGGTCACCATGGAAGGTTTAGAGTGTGAAGTACTATTGACCCCAGTATCACATATTGGATTTTTGTTTTGTACAATCATTGTATCTTTGCGTTTTTAATCTCAATTATGAATCCTTTCTAAAGTGCTGTGGAGATCTTGTACATACTCTCTCCTGTCTTTCTCTTTCTGTTCTGTCTTTCTCTTCCTCTCTAACCCGCATATCAATGGTTTCATTCTCTCTCTCCGTCACTTAATTTCTCTAGATACATTATATATTTACTTTCACTATTACTTTATGCTGTTTCTTCCTTCATTGTTTTGTATGCTGTTTTAATACATTCTAATATTTGCAGCATAACAGTGAACAATCTAACACTAGAGTTTAAATTTAAATTGAAAAACAGAGCATTTGACTTTCCAGCGCTTGGTATTAAATCTGTGCCCCTGAGTATTTGCTGCCTATAGATCTTCTCTTTATTGTGAAGGTATGAGGTGACAGTTTTCCAGAATTACTCACTGAGCATCTACCCAGGGAAATATATTTTGTAAAAGAAGATGTGATAAAAATAAACCTACTTGTCTATGTGTTTACCTGAGATAACAGAAGAGGCAATAGATCCTTCATTGAAGCACATAGCAGGAGATTGCTCTACTGTGTACTTAGGGAATCACAGTAATACGTACACACACATACTTTGCAGACCACTATTTGGAACAGCTTATGTACCGCTGGCATAGTTATACTACTTAGCAGAGATCATGAGTCCAATATCCAGCATATGGACTTGCCAGATGATTTGGCCCTTTTGTACAGCAATGGAAGACTCTAGGCCTGAATCTGTTTTGTGTCATCAGTAAAGCATAAAATTTACATTTCGGTCTGAACCCCAGCACATTAAGTTATGAGGTTTTGTTTTATGCAGTTGGACTTCTGCTATGAAGCAGTCCTGCTGCACCCAGTCTTGGGTCCTAGTAATAGTAATGCAACAGTACTGTGCTGCAGCAGGATGGAGAAGGTGAGAAAGTCATGCTCTATGAATTGAAATGCTCCAGTGGATCCAAGCCCTTTCTAATATTGTTCCTAGCATTTCTTTTTGTTGTTGTTGTTGTTTTTAAACAAGTTCAAGCTGGTCAGTGTGGTGTTGCACATAGCTGAATGGATGAGAAAAGTTGTCCTTATTAACAAACATCAATCTTGGCTTAATGGGCTCTTTCTGAAGCCAGCAGTAATTGGTCTGTGGCCATGCAGCTGTCAATGGAAATTTCTTCTTTGAAGCTTGAATTCAGCCTTCCTGGAGAGCTGGTTATCCTAAATATTAGTTCAAGGTCAAGAAGCTTTCCGCTTACTTCGTAGTGGAAAGTCTCAGACTTAGGACACCAATCTGGCTTCACTCCACTAGGCAAACTGTAAGATAGGAATAGTGGAATGAAATTTTTGCAGGAACGAAAACCAAACTTTTAGGTGGGGCATAAGGGTCAATTCACAATGTAGTTATGAAAAAAAATGTTACTATGTATAAACAGTCAATTTAGGGGAAACTCAGTGAATGATTGCCCTGACCTGGATGGCCCAGGCTAAGTCGATCTCATCAGCTCTCAGAAGTTAAGCAGGTCCAGCCCTAGTTAGTACTTGGATGAAGACCACCAAGAAAGTCCAGGGATCACTGTGCAGAGGCACGCAATGGCAGAAGTCTCTTGACTGGAAAATACTACAGGGTCACCATAAGTTGGCTGTGACTTGATGACCCTTTCCTCCACCACCCCTGAATGATTAGACGCTTCCTGTGAACAGGACCTCAGGTTTTTAGTCCCTAATGTTTCCAGCTTAAACAATTCCATATAAGACTTTTGCCTGCCTGGGGCTTTGAAGAGTCATTGGTAGTCAGAGCTAGGACTGTTAGACTAGGAAGTCCAATGATTTGTGTGGCTACAAGATAATTTCATGTTGCCCACATAACAGTTACCAAGCATTTAGAAAAATGCCCAGTTATTGATACAGAATCTTGGGAAGTATTGCTAGGGTTCTTCCACAGTTATATGTCCAACCCCCTCCACTCACTTTTCCCTAAACAATTTGCAAATGAAAATACCAGAACACTTCTCCTTCCCTGTAGAACCTTCTCAGCACCACCTCAGCACTTGATGGGACTTCCTCCCATGAGACTTCCTCTGTCTCTAGTTCTGATAGTTGCAACTTTACCCAGCAGATTTTGCAGATCATTTTCATTATGTGTGCAAGGGCAACGTAACTGGAGCAAACCATTTCATTTGGACAATGTTCTGTGTGGAGCAGCCTTCACATAGTTAAACAATAAGCATCACCATTTCCCTTTCTGAATCCTGCCGATGAGTGAAAACTTTGATAGACCCTTTTTGTTCACCTATGTTTAATAAAAGGAGTTGGATATGGCCAATGTTATCCATTGACTTGAAGATCAAAGTGACAGGAAAACATAAAGTACAAACTCCTGCAAGAGCAGTTCCAGAATAACAATTTATGAACAGTGTGGTAAGAAACCCACAGTATGTCAAGTGCTCTGAACTTTTACTATGTCCCGAAGATTTTCAAGGTTTCTATATTTTTTTCCTTAGAGTAAATACACAAAGTGGGTATATACACACCATCTATTCTGAGAGCTGTCTCATGCTTTATGTGACTGTTGTGCTTTTGTGTCCCTGATTATGTAGGCATGAGGGTCTGACCTTCACACTTGATATGTTTACTGTGGGAAATTCTAGTGCAGCTGTAGCAAATGTTACTCATTTCATTACTAGATAAATTTCACAAACCTCAGGATATTTTCCCTATTGCCTGAACTTAATATCTTTTCCTCTGCAGATTTTTAAATATATATTGCTTAAAAGATTAATGTATTATCCTCTGCTTGCAGTCAAAAAAGATCCAAGCCCAACTGAAGGAACTTCGCTATGGGAAAAAGGATTTGATTTTTAAGGTGAGTTTTGTCACTTGAGTCAACAAAGGAATATATTTGCTTGCAGACAGTATAACATTAACATAATCTGACTTTTATTTCTTTAACACTGTAGGTTGAAACAACCACTGACAAAACACATATTCAAAATGAACTGAAAAACTGAAGTTATCTGTAATACATGTCCAAAATCTCCTTGATTTAATTTTTTTTCAGTGAAATGTTCTTGCAAGACAATGGCTCCCCAGCC
The DNA here is from genome assembly GCA_029375565.1 of Gekko gecko. NCBI lineage: Eukaryota > Metazoa > Chordata > Lepidosauria > Squamata > Gekkonidae > Gekko > Gekko gecko. The sequence goes on along the minus strand of JAPDNY010000003.1, from coordinate 134,351,989 downwards.
TAAGGTAGTTAATTCTAACTCTTCAAAAATTCTATGACCTCAAAACGTCAAGTACGTGTGATAACAGCTACTTTTTGGACCTTTATATTCCACATTCTTATGCATGCAATGAACATCCCATGACCTCCAGTGGTCTCACCATTTTACCCAGTATGTTCATCCATTATTTTCTCCTCATCTTTCAGCCCTAATTTTCTTCAGGTTTGGGAGGAGCATGCCAGTACATTCTAAAAATTTAATTCTGGCAACCAGCATTTTTCCAAAATGTATATTAAGATGCAGACCCTAGTCTTATGCATGTTTTTTCATAAATACTGGACTCGTTAACTTTTTTCTTGCTTTCTTGTGTATGTACTCCAGTATATGCTTGAGGGTTTCTTTCCCTCTCTGAATCTGCATATATTGGCCTTGGCATCTCCACATATAGTCTATCACCTGTTTCTTCCTATACCTACTTACCCAGCTTACATTAGAAAGACAGGCCTTTAAAAATTATGAGATTATTTATATCTAACTTCCCCCTGCCCACTGAGGAATCTTACAATAAGATCAACCATTGAACAAATAATACATCAGCACACAGTTTAAAACAATAACAACAACAAAACACTAATGAACTTCCAATATAAAATACCACTCTGTAGTTAATAAAAGACTCCCTTAAAATGTATGGCCTTACAAACCATCCAAAATTTCAACATGGCATCCAAGCTCATGACATCTAATGGCAGGCTATTCCATAAGGTTGGAAACTCAACTGAGAAGCCTGAGAGCTGACTGAGGCTGTTCTAACTGTCTGGTGTTCTAACTGCAGCTTCCCTGTAGGAACCCATATTATATGAGGGAACTCAATGGGAGGAGGATATCTCAACCAACCCACTGGTCTCCATATCTTACTATACCTTCCTGCTTCCTCTAGAATTGCAGAGTCCCCCCTGACACTGGCGGGGTAGAGTTGCTAGATCCAGGTTAAAAAATTCCTGGAGATTTTGAGGTGGAGCCGGGGAAACTGATCCCTGTAATCTGGAGCTGAATTGTAATTCCAGGGGGTCCCCAAGTTCCAGCTGGAGGATGGCATCCCTAGCTTCCACCTTCCTCACCCTCTACCACTGCCACTTGACTTGCTCACTTGCTGCTACGGCTTGCCTTGGCTTACCCACTCACTTGTGTGGCACTTTCCCCTCTCCACCGCAGCCTGCTCCTTCTGTCCCACTGCTTTCCTGACCCATGTCATTTCCTTCTATCTTCCATTGCTTGCTCCCAGCAGTAAGCCTTCCTTTCTCCCCACTGCCTCCTCCTCCTTTCCACACTGCCTTGGTCATTCCTATACAACAAGCCAACCTGCCAGGTATTGTGCATTCCTTTTCTTTTTAGGGCTTTTTTTTGGGGGGGGGGTAAACACCTTTTTTAACATTTGAGATTTTTCTACAAATCTAGTGGGTTGCTATCCTTGCAGGGGGAGCAAGCATCTCATTGTATTGGCATTTTTGCACCAACATGGAAGAGGGACAGGGTTAGGGACAGCAGCAAGTGCTGTGGGGCTGGGTTATATGGACTCCTTCCCATCTATTTTCAACCCACTCACCGCTGCTTCCACAGCAGGGGTGGCTTTTCAATACTCCCACATCAAGGCTGCATTTATATGAAACCTTAAGCCAACATTATACTCAGATACATTCATGATCTCAGCTTCTTGCTGTGCTTTGTGTCACTCCTCCAGTTTGGTATAATGTTTAAGAGTGGCGGACTCTAATCTGGAGAACCGGGTTTGATTCCCCACTCCTCCACATGCAGCCAGCTTGGTGACCTTGGGCCAGTCACAGATCTGTCAGAGCTGTTCTCTCAAGAGCAGTCCTTGAAAGAGCTCTCTTAGCCCCACCTACCTCACAGGGTGTCTGTTGTAGTGAGATGAAGGAAAGAAGATCGTAAACCACTCTGAGACTCCGAGTGAAGGTTGGGGTATAAATCCAGCTCCTCCTCCTCCTCCTCTTCTTCCCTCCCTCACTCTCCCATGAAATATCCGAGTTAGAACCTAATTCCAGTTATGTGTGGCATACAGATGCAGAGACAGGGGTTAACGAGAGTTACTTTGTCCTTCATTTAAAACCAATTTTCTGTTCCTGGTTGGTGGAAGGAAAACAAACTCCAGTTAACCCAGATGCCTGAATTTGTACATCCTTTGTTATCTGAGTTAAATTTGTTACTAGAACTCTTTTCCCTGGGCATATTTCCCATTGCATGACATAGGGCATGGTGCCAGGTAGACCTGGCTTGAGTTGCCTCCACTCACACTTGTGCATAGGGTATGGGCAAGACAGGAGCAGGGCAGCTGGATTCCTATCCCTAAATTGTATGGGCACCTATGGGTTATACCATGATTTTTGATAGTGTAACTTTACCTCCCGGGGGGGGACTTCCCAGGCTAATTCTTGCCATGTCCACTCCTTTTCTTGCTGGCACAAGAGCCTATATTGCTTCATGGCATTGGCATGGTGGCACCCAGCCATGATGCAGAGCTACCAGGACACTCCACTAGTGCATCTTAGAGATATGATGGCTGAGGACAGACTGGCAATTTGCAGCAGGAGCCAGTCATGGCAAAAAAGCCAGTCACACAGCTCAGACTGATGCAGGAGCATACCAGGAAGAGGTGCGCAGGAGTGTTCAGACTGCTGGCCTGGAAGTGTGGCTGTAAATGGCTTTTTCCTGATAAATCGGCTGGATGCCTATGTGTATATGGGTGCATGAGTGCTCATGCGCCCATACACACATAGGCATCCAGCTGATTTGGGGAGGATCCCACTGCACCGGCAACACATTGGGCGGTAGAGTGGAGCACAGCCAATCATATCGCTGCTTCCTTATGTGCAATGTGGATTGCTCAAACTGCCAGGAAGCAGACAAACATGGCATAAAGGCACTCTTCAGGGATTTGCTACCACTTTTATGAGCTATCTATTAAACATGGGAGCGAAGCAGAACAGCACGGGTTGCCTACAGGTAGGGAACGCCAGGCAGATGTGCCTGTGTGAACGCCCCCTTTAATCTGCTTTTAAAACGTCACTGAAACGTGGCTATAGCAGGACAAACTGCCAGTCTGAACTCAGCCGATGATAGATCACCTTGTTGGCTCCCTGGGCACTTTCAGTCCCCTTTCTCATGATTGTGCTGTTAGAGTGGCATCTGAACATAGCTTTTTTTGCTTTGACCAGACTCTTTTCCCTCACCTGTATTATGTCACTAGTATAACATTGTATTGCACATCAGTGTTTCTGGATTAATCTTGAATCTGCTTCATATGCTACTTCAGCTCCAATACAATCAAGTTTGTTTTTTTAATATTGCTGACTTCTTGCTGACTTCTTATGCATTTCAAATATTATGTTCCCAAATATTCTTTGCCCCCTTTTTCTGTGTTAGGGGCAAAATGGTAATATTGTGTCAACTGACCTTTCCATAGGCTAAACATAGTTTATAACAGAACAATGTGCATATTTAAATGGATTTTGAATCAATTAATTTTATTGAAGCCAGAAATAAAGGGAGAAAGAATACAAGACGTAAACAGAAAAAGGGAGCCCACCAAAAAGAACATTTAGTAATTGCAATAATTATCTTTTCAAATACAAATTCTGCTTTGTTTCAGGATCCTTTGTTGCAATAAGTATGAACTGTAATTTGTATAAAACGAGAACAATCCACTGCTGTAATTAAATACTTGAATTAGCAGATTTTTTTTAAAAAAAATCTGCTTTAAACTTCCAGGTATATGTGCTATAATAGTTGTTTTCTCCTGTATTACTAGCATGTTAAATTATGGTGATCTGAAAAACAAATTACCAGTTAAAGTTTTGGAAATTGCAGATAAAACGAAGAATTTTTTTAAAAATCTTGCAGCGGAAAATGTTTCTATTAGAGTACATTGTACTACTTTTGCACTTCAATCCAGCTAGAGGCCATAATGTGTGCAACAGTGTTCCACATTTCCTCTATAACGGCATGGAGAATTATTTCTTTCATTTGATTTATTACAAATTTTGTTCCACTTTTCTCTGCAAGGGGAGAAAGGTGGGATAAGGGTGGATTAAAATGGATTTTAATCCAAAAATGGATTAACAATACCAAAATGCATTTTTAATTACACTGATAGATTAACAGTGCAGTCCAGGGTGATGCAGCGGTTAGAGTGTTAGGTTAGGATCAGGCAGACCTAGGTGCAAATCCCCACTAAGCCTAACCTTTCCTACAGCATTGTCATGAGCATAAAATGTAGGAGATAGGAAGGTTGTAAACTGCTTTGGGCCCCCATTGGGGTAAAAAGTAGGGTTTAAATGAAGTAAAACAGACAAGCTGAATGCATAGTACAGGGGAAAAGGAATGCCAGCATGATCATCCCATTTGGCAGTAAGATGTACTAAATGTTTTAGTTTGATAACAGCCCTGTCAGGCAAATGGCTGATCTGCACCAATTAACCATCCCTAAATTAGTATGAGCTGCTGTTAAGAGGTAGCCTATTGTGGTTATCATTGTTTGGGTAAATCCATTCTGGCAGCAAACTTAGCCAGAATTACCAGGGGATTCATTTATCCTCACTTGAATGTAAAACAATATCAAGAGGTGTTCAACCTCATCTGCTTCTCGACATGTGCTGCTCTAGCAGCTAAGGTCTTGTTGATGCTGCTCAACTAGTAAGTATGTTCCCTCCCAAGCTCACCAGGCCACTTGAGCCAATGATGGGCTAGGGAACAGCCCCCCATCCTTAGATGACTCAGGATACTTGTGAATTAGTTCTGCTGGTGCTGTTGGAACTCAGACTATTCCTGACAAAACTAGTTATGGCTAATTAGAGAATATCACCACTCCCCATGACACTATGCAACTGGATAAAAAGACCTCCTTCCAGGCCAATTTGAAGGAGACCCCCCAAAAAATCCTGCTTGGCCCGTCAAAGGACAAACAACTAGACCTAAATGAATTCGAGGGAGGGTGGCTGAAGCAACTGGCAGAAAGGGCCTGCTGTATATAGCAGAGCAGAGCTCAAATAGCCTTAAACTGTAACAAACATGTTACTTTTCATTTTCACATTTGAGACATTCATGGCTGATAATGCCATGGATCAATATGCTCTGGCCCCATTAACTTCAAATGAGGCACAGGACACTATTGGTTTGCTGCAGAATGGTAAGCCAATCAGGAGAGAACAGCAGGCTACTTATTCAACTATACCCTCTGATTTACAGGGACTTTGCTGTGGCTGACCTACCCTCCCTCCCTAAGACAGCACAGGATTAGCTGGTTGCTACTGCAGGGCTGAGCAGGAATTTGGAGGGGGGCAGTCACCAGATTGGCTCAGTGCAACGCTTTGTTTTCATCTACTCCATGCTGCCACTGTGAACAAGGTGTTGTCATTTCATTAGGCTGGATTATAAAACTGGTTAAGCCATAACTAGTTGTGAGGAATAGGGTGGATTTCTCAGGATAGGTAGGACTAATTAGGAAGTACCCTGAGACATCTGGTGTGATGGGGCGGGGTCCAGAACAGGCCATCACATGCCTTGTGGCTAGGTGCACTGTGAAGGAGTGCTTTTGATGCTGAGTGGCATCTTTTGAACCTGATAGGAGAGGGATGAAGCTTGACACCTGTCAGCACAAATGGTTGTGCTGGTGATGATAAGCAGGGCTGGCAGAGGTAGGGGCTGAGTTTGGAGCCAGGGTGACTTGCCCAAAAGGCTCACCAGGAGATGCCTAATGCAGCTTGCCCTCAAAATTGTCAACTTATTTGATTAAATAGTGATGTAGATCAGCCATTGGATTAATTTAAATAATTATTTAAATAAAAACTTGTTGAGCCCACACTTGGTTGCCTTAAATCACCATAGGGGAGAGGGGGTGTCAGAGCAATAGACTGAAAAGCTAAGTAGTCTAAACATTACTGAGGTAGATGGCTCTGCTTGCCAAAAGGTTTTTTTAAGCATTTAAGAGGAGCAAAATTTATGGAAGTTTAGCTTGAAAGTATAATTGACTTGATACTGCAACTGTGAATTATACCTGTCTCCAAAGAAAAGTGGTGCTACTTTGTGTAGTTTTGGTTTGTTACGCCCTTTTTAAAAGTAAGTAAATATGCTATATTAGTCAGATTTCCAGTATTCACATAATATAGTTGTGTCAGTAGGGCTGCAGTTCTCCTTCTCACAAGGAAGGAAGGTGATAAATCTCAGTACCAAAAAGATGCTTTCACCATTAAACTGTAAAGTACTGTTATCATCTCAAATTGAAAATCCTATGAAATGCATTTGAAAAAAGTGCCATTAATCTTTTGATAGTTTGCTCTGAATAAAACAAAATTCAGGTTAATCAGCAACACTCCTTTGTGAGATAGGAATGCCAAAAAGCAAATTGTTTTCTTCGTATGTGGATAAAAAAACCCTCCTAGATGTTACAACTGCCATTCTCCTTTTAATTTTGATGAGCGCTGAAGTTCAACTGTCTGCAGCTTGTGACCCACAAATCCAAATGCAGTCTCCCTGCCTAACCAGGTACTTGACAATTTTCCTGTTTTTGCAATCTCAGGAAGCAAAGACAATGCGTTTATCAAGTCTGCTTCTAGTCACCAGTCTGCTTAGTGGACTGCAGTTGGCCTGGTGGATCTCAGGTTGTGCTATGGATTGGTTCTATGTACATCTATATATCTAATTCCCAAGTGGCCCCCTGCGTGTGGATATCTAAATTGGGGGCACTTGGGGGGCAGGGAGATTTTCCTGCACACGTGGGACAGTCCCCAGGTGTGCAGAAAAATCTAAAAAGTTGAAAAAAGTATACGGGGATATTTAAATCCCAAAAAAGTAAAAGAGCGTTCCCTGCGCATGTGCAGGGAACGCTCTGCAAACTGCCTCGCCACTGCCGCCACCACAAGGGATAGGAGGGCAGGAGAAGGCTTGGGTGGCCGGGGGGCTTCACCGCCACCACTGCTGTGGAGGGAGGGAGGAAGGGGGAAGCTTGGGGGGCCAGCTGTCCTCGCCTCCACTGCTGCTGCTGGGGAGGGAGGAAGGGGGAGGCTTGGTGGGCTGGCCAGCCTCCCTGCCACTGTGCTGCTGCTTGGGAGGGAGGGGGAAGCTTGGCGGGCCGGAATACTCCCCCCCCGTGAGTATCGTGGGTCCCGCCTCTTGTATCTATATATATGTATTTATATGAAAGACTCATGTAGCAAGTTATCATGGAATGCTCTCATATGCAAGCCTGTGCAAGTGCAACCAAAGTATTGTGGGTCACACAAGTACCCATTTTCAGGATGCTTTCAGATAGTTCAGATCAAAAATGGTGCCCCCCCAAGGAATAAGAGGACAAACACAAAGATGCCTCATGGAACAGGTATCAATTACTTTCATGCTATGATTCTGGGTTCCTCACCACACTTGCTGTTCCTTCTGCAATTTTTTAATTATTTTTTATTGTTATTTATTTATTATTTTATTTTATTAAGAAGCTGATTCAGCACACCTGTCTCTTTTATTTTCTTTATTGTAAAGCTATTGGTGGGCAACTCAATATCGACTCTCACATAAGGTGACTCACACATAAGGCGCACAAACAATTATGAAAAGCATGCCAAGTATTGGATAGGATCATGGGGTAAAACTTTCAGTGTGAAATAAAAACACACAATGGACAAAAATTAATCATACCAGAAAAAAAAATATTTTATGCTTGTAAAAGCAATACAGCTAAATTGCACCATAGCAATTAACTGAAGTATGATAACTTCCAAAATGTGTTTCTCCAGAGCCAAATTTAGAAGTAAACAAAACATCTGTGTTTTCTTTTCATCACAGTAACCCTGAACACAACACCTCTGTGTGTTCAGTCAGCTCACAGAGATGGAGAGTGTTTAATTGTTGCAGCAAGTTCAGAAGAACATTTCTGATTATGTTTTAATAACAGTTAACTGTAGGAGAGGGTGTAGGTATTTTTTTTTTTTTTAAAAAACAAGGTTGGTTTACTTGGATTATCCGCTTTGAAATTGGTTCAGTTGGGTATGTTCTATTTGGAGGCTGTTGACCAGTGGCTGCTCTTGTGTGTTTGGCTATTGGCTTCTTTGATTTCCCTTCCCCCCAGGAAACAATGGAGATAAACAGGATGGCCAGAATTACCTTGTTCAGGGGCCTATAGAATTGAACCCCTCAGTCCAATTCACTTGAAACCTGAGGGGTGTCATTTAGTTGAAAAATACTTACCCCCCAGAGTCCTGCATAGGGAGTAATTAGACCCAAATAATTCTGGAGTTCCAGAGAGAAAAATGAACCCAAATTCAGAAATGGTATTGCAGAACCCGAATAACCCCAAACATGGGTATTTATGCCTTCTCCAAATTCAAATCTGAAAAAAAAAAATGCTGGGGAGGTTTAGTCTCACATCCAGGGAATCAAAACTGAGTGTGACTGCTTCAGCTGCCTTTTGCAGCTAGGGGTATTCATAATTATCCTATTATATAGCTGAATTGTTTTATGTTATCATGTTTGGCCTTTTGTCTAGGAATGCCCACAAAACTTTGCTGGTTTCTACCACACTTAGTACATTTTGTTAATTTCCAAGGGACCTGCAGACAGCTTGGCAAAATGGAACTGAGAAGTTCTCAAACTGGCTCCCAGATCTCATCCCATTCTCATTCATCATATTTCTTTACAGAGTACAAAGCCAACAGCAATAAGGAGAAAGCACTTACGGTACATGGAGTAATTCTTTTGTGTGTGTGTGTGTTCTTGCCTGGAAGTCATGGTTCACTTCAGGAGTCCCCTACTGAGGGCTTGGATGTTTTTCAGAGAGGTGGCTTGATTAGCCTGCCTCTGTGTCCCACCTCTGATATTCCTTGGAGTTCACCCTTCCAAGTACTTGCCAGAGTTGGCCCCGCTTAATTTCCGAGATATGACAAGAGTGGGCTTGTCTGGGCTATTCAGGACAGGCCATTCTTGGAGTAATTCTTGAACTAGTTGTTGTAGATTTTTCTGGCTGTATGACGGCTATGGGTTCTTGAACTATCAAATGTATTCCTTACATTCATTCTTTGTCATCTTTGCTTTTCTCAGCTCTGCTTTGGTTAACTTCACTGCCCAAATGTATAATGAGAGTGTCTAGAGTCTCTTTTAGTCATGTGACTTTGTAAAGTGTCATGTATATTTATGGTGCTGAATGACTATTAAATGATAAAAAGCATCCCAAATCTCATGCCATCTGTGGCAAAAGGTCACCCAAGGACAGCATGCAAAATCTAGTTACTGAGTCCTTGCCACAGAAGAAAGGCAAAATATAAATGTAAAGGGGAAAAAATGGAACAGAATAATTTCTCCCACTGTGCACACATACACACATGAGAAAAGCATAATGTCTGTGAACTATACATGAAAAATGAAATGGGGTTATTATGTCAGTTCTCTACACTAACACTGTTTAAAGAATTTATGTATGAAAGGAGTAGGTATTCCCCCCTGTTAACCTGCATTATTTCCAGGCTAAACCTGTATTTACGAGAGGGATATTTTGAATCTTACTCCAAGAATGATACCTACAGGAAAAGAAAGAACTTGGACACCAGGTTCATAAATTTCATGGGATTTTATTAGTACATAAGCTTTAACAAGGCTTGTCTCTTTCAATCGCATCCAGAATTTCCAGACCATACTCCAGCACAGAAAAATACATTGAGAGCATGTCACTCAGTTTAACATAAATATCCTTGCCTATATTGAAGCATTAATTTTGTTCAAAACAGCATAAAGCATAAACAACATGGAGCATGAAAAGCAACATAAGAACATAGCAAGCAGCATATGAATCTCATCAGTCTGAATAGGGCATTGGAGCACATTCAGAGTTGGCCTGAAAGTGGCTTAGTAGAAAAGGGCAGTGTTGAAAAGAACACGTGTCCTGTCTGGGTTTCCCCAGCTAGCAAAGCTTTCTCTCTCTCTGAACCAGTTTCTGATGCTTAGGTAAGTTGGCATCATGAATCCTGCTAATCAGTAACCTGTTCTCACTTCCCAGAGAGCCCATCTGATTTCTGTTAGGAAAATTAAGCTGCAGTCAAGCTATTATGACAGCTTAAGTGAGGTTCCTTTTCCTCCTATATTTCTCTGTCCATCTCCTCAAGATGCTTGTTGAAATCTTTAAGGTATATTAGAGATATATGTCTATAAAACTATCATTCCCATTATTCTCAGCCTCAACCCCCCACTTCCCTTGTTAGGGGCTTTTGGCAGTGATTTCTATTGTTTATGTAGCGCAGAGTGGTTTGTTTGCAAGCACTCCAGACTTCGAACTTCATGGTTGTCTTCATCTGAGCCTGCCTCTCAGGGAGGGCGGGGTATAAATCTCATAATAAATAAAAAATAAAAAAAAAATCTTGAATCTTACTGAAGAAGGAAATGGCTGCCATGTGCCCCGTATGGTGTTGTGAGAAAGTCCCATATCCCAAAAATGCTTTATGTAGCAGAACACCTCACTGCTTGATGCTGGCAATATTTTTTGGGGGGCGGACCCCACTGAAAAGGCAAAAAAGGCTTCCAACGCCCTAGAATAGTTGAGAAAAGTGGCTAGTGCAATGGAGCTGTAGATCCCTTGCATTATGGTACCTTCCCAAGGTCCCAGAGCTCCATGGGAAATGGGTCTGAGGTGAGATTGGCTTCGGGCACCAGGGTGCGGAACCACTCCTCCTGCAAGCAAGACAAAGCATCCCCAACTCTGTTAACCACCCCCGGAACATATCATGCTGAAAACATAACGTTGGCATCCAAACAAACTAGGACCAGCTTCCAAACCAGCTTCCAAAACACTCAGACCTCTATGTCTATTTGTTTACTACTCATACCACTGCTTGGTTGTTGCACCAGAATTGCACCCTCCTGTTTTGGAAGAGGTTACCCCAAAGCACTGCTGCCACCACTATGGGGAAAAGTTCCAAAAATGTGAGGTCCCAAAGTATGTCCAACCCTTCCCAGCTATCAGGCCATGGCCGGGTGCACCACCATGCATCACAGAAAACTCCAAACCCAGCACCCCCAGCCACATCTGATTGTATTTTGGCAGCATCCTGCAGGTCCATGGGCTGCTGCCACATGGTGACCCCATCATAGTCAGACAAAAACAGTTGCCAGACCCCCAGATCCTCTTTCATGCTGTTAGTGATCCTAATGTGGCAATGAGGGGCCTGGATTCCTGCCATTGCTCTGGCCAGATGAGTGCAGAAGGTCCTGCCTGGCATTACCACCCTGCAGGCAAAGGTGGTTACAAGTGACTGCATCTCTTGTAATGTGCACTTAGACCTTGCCCACACCATAGTTATGAAGGCCTGCAGGACCAAGAGCTTGTCCTCGGGCAACCTGGACACCCTGTTACCAAGTCCAGCTGAACTCCCAGATATGTTAAGTGAGATGCTGGCCCCTCGATTTTGTCCACTGCTAGTGGGACTCCAAGCTTGTCGGCCAAGGTTTGAAATGCCCGCAAATGTCTAGAGCAAGTTGAGTCACCTGTGGGATCCACAATCAGGAAATTGTCAAGATAGTGGCTTATGTGCGAGATGCCAGCCCATGACCTGGTGGCCCATTCCAAAAAGGTATTGGATGTCTGAAATGCTGAGCAAGCAACCACACAACCCATGGGCATCGCCGTGTCAAAGTACCAGAACCCCTGAAATTTGAAACCCAGTAGGCAGAAATCATCCAGGTGCATCAGCAACAGCCTAAATGTGGACTGTATGTCACACTTAGCCATCAATGCCCCCCTCCCACAAGCCCTGACCAACCCCACCACCTGGTCAAACAATGCATAATTAACCAAGCAGAGCTTGGTGGGGATGGCGTCATTAATTGAAGAACCCTTTGGGTATGAAAGGTGATAAATAAGGCAATATTCACCAGGCACCTTCTTTGGCACTACCCCTGGGGGGACACCTTGAGGTTCTCCATGGGTGGAATGTTAAATGGGCCTTCAATGCAGCCTGCAGCCAGTTCCTTCTGTATTTTTGCTGCTATTACCCCTGGTAAATCCCTGGAGGATTTCAGGTTACCCAAATCAGCGGCCTTCCAAGTTCCAATAAAAGGGATGGGAAACCCACATGTGAACCCATTGAGAAGTTATTGACTAGCCAACTGACAAGGGTAGGCCATCAAGAGTGGTCACAGGACCGCCACCCGGACTGGAGTGGCAGCCATGGACCAGGGAGCCAATGGAGCATTAGTGTTTTGTGGCTGAAGATGAGACACCATTGGACCCTCCCAGGCAGCTGGCCACCCTCCAGGGGGGGACATTGAGGATGAGCATGACCCCTTTGCATGGCTGAACCACGGAAGAGACCCCGCACTGCCTTGGGGCACTTTATGCTGTTGGGGGCCCTTGCCAGATGCTGTCATTGGGGGGAGCGAGCTGTGGGGCCATTCTGCCACTGTAGGCCAGGCCCAAACCTCCATCTGCCTCCCCTGGGGGCTGGGTTGCCCATATGACCCCAGCCTGGAGACCAGTCAGCTGGCATTGCCTGTAATGAGACCCTCAAGGGGGTGAGCCACAATGTGGTGGCTGAGGGCCAAGCATGTGTGCTGTGCCATGGATGCCCCACTCTCCAGGTTCAGCTGGGCAGTGGACATGGTGGCCGTCTGGCAGAAGTCCCTAGGACTGCGGCCCATGGAGGTCTCCAGGGTGCGGCCTGCATGACAGGGCTGACTAGGGGGGGCAAGCCATGAAGTGGTGGCTGAAGGAGCCTTGGAGCAGTGACCCTCGACCAATACCACTGCACTGCAGGGGGGTTGTTGCACTGCCACCAGGGGACAATGGGCCCGTGGCTCCCAGGCCCTCTGGCTCCACTGCGGTGAGGACACTGGGCCTCTGGCCCAGCCACAGGGAGCATGCTGCACCCGGGAATGTTGTGCCACTGCTATGGACATTGGGCCCTCACGTCCTGAGCCCTCTGGCTCAGGAGCGGCACGGACACTGGGCCCTCTGGCCCAGCCATGCCATGAATGCTGCGCCCACCAGCCACCAGGTGGATCACCCAGGGCCGTGGCCTGGTGAAGAGCTCCAGGGTAAGACCCATGCATGGACTTGCCCAAAGGGAGGAGGGGCGAGCTGCAAAGTGGCAGCTGAAGGAAGGGAGAGCCACAAGCTGAGACTGCCATGCAGCCGCAGGACACTACACAGTCGCGGCCATGCTGTGGCTGCTGGGCCTGCCAGGGTGGCTGGTGCAGCAGCTTCCCAGCAAGAAAGGTAAGCTAGAGGGAAAAGGTGGCTGGCCTCGTGAACCCCCCTCCACTGCTCCACCATTACTTGATGAGTCGCAAGACACTCCCTGCAAGTTGCTCCAGAGCCGGACAAAGGTTGGTGGCCGGTGGCCGGTGGCTGGCCTATTCCCCTTGCCCCAGCCCTCCTCCCTGGCTGCCCTGGCACCTTGCCATTGGTTCCAGGCAAGGGGAAGAGTACTTTTTCCCTCCATCGGCCATTCACCCCGCCCAGCCTCTGGCCAGTTCTCCCCCACACCCCTGGCCCCGCAAAATGTTGGCCATGCTTGAATCAGGCCCTTTCTGCTTGGCAGTGATTCCTATTTATGTAGCTCAGAGAGGTTTGTTTGCAAGAGCTCTAGACTTCGAACTTCACAGTTGTCTTAGGCAATACCTTGGGTCCTAGGCAATACCTATATAGAACAGCAGAAAGTTTCACTCTGTTTCTCTTTTGAAAATGGTTTTTATTTCAAAAATGGCTTTAGGTCTGTCTCATTAGTTTTAGGCCTTCCTTAGTTTAACACCCTCAGTGATAGAAATTTTACTCAGGCAACTGTGTTAAAGATGAGAAATAGATATAGAAACTTGCAGCTAAATTCAATAAGTTATCTTAATAACAAGAGACATAAGCCTGGAGATAGGCATCTGAATAATATTACAGTTTTATTGCTGAACTGCTGTTGGAATAATTTTGTGGGAATAACTACCGAAATTTATTTAATTCTGGATGGGTACACTAAGTACTTCAGAAATGGCAGTGTTTCCCCCCCAAAAAAAACTGCCCTTACCAACAAGTCTTTTTTTTAAATCAAACTTTTCGTCCTTTACAAATGTGCTGTTTTGTATAGATTTATCTATAATGCACAAGAACCATAAGCATCCACTGTGCAATATGAAATTTACCTAAGGAAAGTAAACATGCATAATGTTGCACAATCCAATTGTATAAAATGGTTTATACAGCAGATATTAAAACTGAAAAGCAAAAAAAACAACAAAAACCTTGCTAAACATGATAGCTCACCTGTAAATTTCTCTACAACTTGTACCACTAAAGACTTTGACAGATCAGTTAGAGATACTACAAAGATAGCTGATCTTCAGCATAGATTTACTCCAGGTAGATTGTGAAGAGGCTAATAACCTTTTATCACATCAAAAGATATGCACAAGATATTTACCAGCTGCAAGTTAGCCTATTATAAATACTGTTGTTTAGAGTTTGCCATAATAAGCAAATTAATGACTCCGGCAGCACTACTGCATGCTTAATGAGCTGCAGAAAAGTCTGTTTTGATGCTAATGTAGCCTAAGGTAAACAATAGATTCAAATACTGTGGGAAATTTTTTCCGCAGAGGATTTTTTGTGTATTCACTATTCATAGCTCGCTTCCTTCATTCTTAATTCTTCAGTGCAAATGAAAAATACTCATTCAAATATTTTGATGCATATTTGCCTATAATTATATGCCCTCTGAGGCCCTGATCCAATGTGGATAAGGAAAATTGCATGTGAAATCTTCTATCCACACAAAACTTGTTGGACCAGGAACTGATAATGTGTCAAATGTGGATCATGGCAGACTTCACTGTGTGGTTTTTAATGGGATAGATATCTGAATATGCATCTTGATCCTCATGCTAATGCAACAAGTCCATGCATCACTTTCTATTTAAAGCTTGACTATTAAAACCTCTTAAAAGCCTGAAGGACCATCTCCCTCCATATGTCCCTGTGCACCAACTTTGACTGATAAGTTAGATAGATACTAGAAAGATAGCTGACCTTCAGCATACAGGTCAAGATAGATAGCTGATCGTCAGCATACAGGCTGACCATGGGAAATAACTGCTAGAGAGACTGGAAGAACTTTTGATGTGCATCATCAGGTAAGCCATCTGTTGGCTATCCCACCATTTAGGGTGGCCCGTCTGATATCAACCAGAATCTGGGCATCTCAGCTCTACTTTTGTGGAATGGGCTTCCTGAAGAGGTGAGAGGGGCTTCCTCCTTGGAGATTTTCAGGAGGTGCTGCAAGGCCTACTTGTGTGCCAGGGCATTTGAGGGGGTTTGAAGAACAGGCATCTTTTAAGGGGGGGGATTGGGGGGGTTGTTATTTTAACTTTTGTTTTATCTGGGGATGTTTTAATTATTATAAGCAAGCCTTGGACCCAGAAGAAAGGCAGGATATAAATGTCTTAATAAAAAATAGCATTAACAAATAGAGCATGATTGTGACATGCATGTTTCCATCTCCTTCTCTGGTCCTTTTAAAAAAAATAAAATCTTTTCTTTATTAATGTGTCTGGTTGTGAGGTAAGGGCCTGGCTTTTTTGAAACAAAAATTGTATAGCACCCAACACTTAATGATAAAAACATATACTTTACCAAGGTGTGAAAGAAAATAAATATAAGGATCAATTCATTGTAGGTAACATTCAATGATTCTAGTGGTTCTGCTTATTAAGGACACTAGATTTAACCATATCTTGATCCATAGTTTTGGACAAATGGCTTCAATTCTTTGCACTCTTCCAACCAGTCAGTTTGGATCTCTTCTACATAAAGTACAAGTTTTGCTGACCATGGGAACTAACTGCTAGGGAGACTGGAAGAACTTTTGATGTGCATCTGAAAGCTGCTGCATGCATACACAGAGTTGTGGTTACTTGCTTTTGATGCAACCAAACGGGGGTAAAATTATATACAGTTTTGGGACCAGGCATGCAACTGGACGAGCATGAAAACAGAACAAAAAAATGCAATCTACACCAAAATTAATATAGTCCTGTGTGTTTAGCTTCCATTCATATATATAAAATGGCTACATTTAGATTCAGTGATATTTGCATAACATGCATATTAAGTGAAATCCAGAGTGAGTTTCTAAAGGCAATATTTGCTCTGAGTATTTAAATAATTTACTTAGTTACAATTTATTTTATTATTTAGAAAATTAATATGCCACTTCACTTCTCAAGGTGGCTCACAACTTTATATATGTGTGTGTGTAAAAGAAAAGCAACTAAGACACTAACAAAAACAATCACACCAATAAAAGTCAATAAAATGAATTTTAGAGATGTAACTATCGTGAGGATGTTGTTTTAATTCAAAAATCCAAGTTTCTACTGTAAGTATTCCTAGCATGGGATGAAACTGAAGTCTTTCCCTTCTTCAGCCACTCTAAAGGAATGTTATAAAATTATTACTGTTTTAAATTGTTCCTGTTTCCAAAAATAAATGGTGTAAAATGGCATAAAATGGCATATAAATAAAGAACACCAGTTCTTGGGAACACCAGTTGTGAAAATGGGTGAAGCAGAAAGCCTCTACAATTACAACATATGATGAAAACATATTTGTACATTTCTAATTGGGGGGGGGGTAGCAGAAAACATTTCACAATTATTTTCATTGAATAAATTATTAAAAAGTAAGCTACATTTTTAACAGCACTGTCTCCCCTGCCCCTTCCCTGGCTTGCTGGCACGCCCCGGGGGCGGGCAAGAGGGGGAAGGAGGAGGGGGAGCCCTTCCTCACCCTGGGGAGCCCCGGCGGTGGGGGGGCGCCAGAAGGTAGCCCCGCGGTGGGGGGTCGCCAGAAGGTAGCCCCGCCCTGGACTTACTTCAGGGATATTCTCTTTTAGGTGGGAGTTTGCGAGATCATGTGTATTGATTTGTTTGTTTATAGTCTACTTTTTTCACTGGGACATATGGTGGGTTACATAATGTAAGTCAGTATAGTCAATCAGATCAGGAGATTTATTTATTTCATTAGACTTATATCCCACCCTCCCCACATTGTAGGCTCAGGGCAGGCACCAATACACACACCCACATACCTGCAACCAATGCAGATTTAAAAATTAAAATATATTGCAATAATAAATTAAAATCCATAAAGTCATCAGCCTTAATTACTAAAATCATCGTCATTTAAAACAACAACATGCCTCAATGACAGATAATGTGGTCCCAGTCTGGCTTCCAGGATCTGCGGTCATGGGGGGGTGGGGGCTGAATCAGAATAGATGCCTGCTGTCTCAATTAAAGGCCTGGTGGAAGAGCTCTGGGTTGCAGATGCTGTGGAACTGTAATAGGTCCCACAGGGCCCACAGCACCCAGATCTCAAACGATCTCTCATTCCGCCAGGCAGGAGCCAGTGCCAAAAAAGCCCTGGCCCTAGCTGAGGCAAATTGGACATCCCTTGGGCCAGGAACTACCAGGAGATGCTGACTTGACAGAATGCAATATTCTATGGGGCTCATATGGGGAGAGGCAGACTTGAAAATATGCAGGCCCCTGGCCATATAGGGCTTTAAAGGTAAGCACCAACACCTTGAAATGGATCCAGAATTTGATAGGTAGCCAGTGCAGATCATGCAGCACTGGGCAGATTTGTGCCCGCACAAGCAGTGACATCAACACCCACGCTGCTGTGTTCTGCACTAGCTGCAGTTTCTGGAGCAGAGTCAAGGGAAGCCCCATGTAGAGAGAATTACAATTGTCTAATCTGGAAGTGCATGGGTCACCACAGCCAGATCATGGGGGGGCGGTGAGATATGGGCCAACTGCTAATATGTATTATCTGTTGTTTCTTTCACTGCATTACATCTCTATTTATGTAATACCATTTATTACATTATTAATTTGTCATGTTTAATACTTAGGGCTTGTTTCAGATTTCTGCAGCCCTAGTCCTGTTATATTGTTTATTAGACACAGCCCTGTTGTCTCCATTGAAATGTCTTCCTGAATCATTCTGTTATTGTTGTTGTTCAGTCGGACACTTGTTCAGTTGGACAGTTCACGACCCCATGGACCATGTCATGCCAGGCCCTCCTGTCTTCCACCATCCTACGGAGTTTGCTTAATTTCATGTTTGTTGCATCAATAGTACTGTCTACCCATCTCATCCTTTGCTGTCCCCTTCTTCTTTGACCTTCAATCTTTCCCAGCATCAGCGTCTTCTCCAGTGAGTGCTCCCATCTCATTTGGTGGCCAAAATATTTGAGCTTCAGCTTCGGTATCTAGCCTTCCAGGGAACAGTCAGGGTTGATTTCTTTTAGGATTGACTGATTTGATCTCCTTGCAGTCCAAGGGACTCTCAAGAGTCTTCTCCAGCACCATAATTGAAGAGAATCTATTCTTCGGCGCTCAGCCTTCCTTATGGTCCAGCTCTCACAGCCATACCGTACTACTTGGAATACCATTGCTTTGACCACATGGACTTTTGTTGGCAGGGTGATGTCTCTACTTTTTATTATGCTGTCTAGGTTTGCCATTGCTTTCCTCCCAAGCAGCAGGCATCTTTTAATTCCATGGCTGCAGTCACAGTCTGCAGTGATCTTGGATTCCAGGAACATAAAGTCTGTCACTGCTTCCATGACTTCCCCTTCTATTTCCAAGGAGTGATGGGGCCGGATGCCATGACCTTAATTTTTTTTTTTGATGTTGAGTTTCAAGCCAACTTTTGCACTCTCCTCTTTCATCCTTAGCAAGAGGCTCTTGTGATCCTCTTCACTTTCTGCCATTAGAGTGGTATCGTTTGCATATCTGAGGTTGATGATGTTTTCCCTGGCAATCTTCATTCTGGCTTGTGATTCATCCAGGCCAGCATTTTGCATGATGTACATGCAATGATGTACACGCACATAAATTAAATAAGCAGGGTAACAATATACATCCTTGTTGTACTCCTTTTCCTGTGCTAAGCCAATCAGTTGTTCCATATGCAATTCTAACTGTTGCTTTTTGACCCTTATACAGGTTTCTCAGGAGACATGTGAGATGGTCTGGTACTCCCATCTCTTTAAGGACTTGCCACAGTTTGTTGTGATCCACACAACCAAAGGCTTTAGCGTAGTCAATGAAGCAGAAGTAGATGTTTTTCTGGTACTCTCTTGCTTTCTCCATAATGCAGCAAATGTTGGCAATTTGATCTCTAGTTCCTCTGCCTCTTTGAAATCCAGCTTTTACTTCTGGCAGTTCTCTATACATGTACTGCTGAAGCATAGCTTGTAGGATCTTGAGTATGACCTTGCAAACATGTGTGATAGTCTGAGCATTCCTTGGCATTGCCCTTCTTTGGGATTGGAATGTAAAGTGACCTTTTCCAATCCTATGGCCACTGTTGTGTTTTCCAAATTTGCTGGCATATTGAGTGCAGCACTTTAACAGCATCATCTTTTAGGACTTTGAATAGCTCATCTGGGATACCATCATCTCCTCTACTTTTGTTGTTAGTAATGCTTTCTAAGGCCCATTTGACTTCACACTCCAGGACGTCTGGTTTGAGGTCAGTGGTCACACCATCATGGTTGTCAGGTACATTGCGATCCTTCTTGTATAATTCTTCTGTGTATTCTTGCCACCTCTTCCTAATCTCTTCTGCATCTGTTAGGTCCGTACCATTTTTGTCCTTTATCATGGCCATCTTTGCACAGAACGCTCCCTTGATTTCTCCAGTTTTCTTGAAGAGATCTCTAGTCCTTTCCATTCTTTTGTTTTTCTCTATTACTTTACATTGTTCATTCATTAAGGTCTCCTTATCTCTCCTTGCTGTTCTTTGGAAATCTGCATTCAGTTGTGTAAATCTTTTCTTTTCACCTTTACCTTTCACTTTCCTTCTTTCCTCAGCTATTTGAAGGTAAGTGGGGCTGAGAGAATTCTGAGACAACTGTAACTAGTGCAAGGTCACACAGCAGGCTTCATATGGGGGAGTGGGGAATCAAACCTGGTTCTCCAGGTGAGAGTCCACTGCTCTTAACCATTGCTCCATGCTGGCTGAGCAGCAACTCTGAGTAAAGGCCAACTGAACCCCATCAAAAGTGAGAAGGACCTCAGTTTTCCTATCCAGCATTATCTCCATCTTATCAGGGAGATCACAGAGAACCATAGAAAAGTGGGGAGTCATCATAAATTGTGACAAGAGAGCAAAGAGATGTGCATGTGAATAGAACTTCCATGAAGATAATGTTGAGAAAAGTTCCAGAATTTTGTTAGCCATCCCTTAATCATCATAGTCCCCAATGAAGCTGTTGATCTCAGCTTTTTATGGCTTTGGGTCCAGACCATAGTTCCCTCTAAGCTGCACTAGGGGGCACTGATGCACTAAATTTTAGATGCCAGCCCAGCAATTTCTGCTTCTGCACAGAAAGTTTTTTCTCCCTCCATTGGAAAAATGAAAGATGGGGGCACCTCCTTCTGAGATCCATATAATTGGACCCCCCAGTCCAGTCTTTTTGAAACTTGGGAGGATAGCTGCTGGTGCCTCTACTGAAAAAAACAGCATCCCCAAGCCCCAGATATTCCAAGATCGATTCTCCATTATAGCCTATGGGACCTATTGACTATAATGGTCCCCATAGGTTACAATTGAGGCAGGAAAAATTATGTGTGATAATTAAGTGGGATATAAATATTTGAATAAATGTAGTTTGGGCAGGATGATAACATTTAAGCAACTTCCTGTTTGTTAGGATAGGCAGGATTCTGACAGCAATTGTTCCTCTTCTGTTATACTTGACCTGTAATGTTGGTTGTCATATTTCACTTAAAAAAAACCAAAGCAGACTGCAAGAGTATCCCCCCCACCACCATGTGCTGGTATGTTTTCTAAGGCTCAGCACATGGCAACGATCCAAGGCCAGGGCTACCAATGTAGTGGACTGGGGCAGGTAGGCATGCTCTCTGAAGGCCAGGTCTACCAATATAGTGGAAAGGGGTGGGTGAAATTTGACCTGAGTCTGTTTTCTGTTATAATGTTTAAATTATTCTTAATATATAGTTTAAATATAATTTAAAAGAATTTATTCTGAGATTTTTACAGGGTTATGGAAGTAATTAAAAAAAACAATTTACATGATAGTCAAATATAGACTTGCTCACAGTTTTAATGCCACTAGCTTGTTTTGCTCACTAGATAGAATTTCTGCTCACAACACTGTGGAGCTTAGAGGGAACATTGGTCCAGATTCCTGCTTACCATTTTTTTTTGTACTAGAACGTTGTGTGTATTTTTCTCCCAGCCTGTTAATTATGATCATTATGATCATGGATCATTATGAAATATTACTCCTATGACTTCTCACGCTCACAGAACAATAGCCCTGGAAGTGACTCAAAGCCACTTATCCCACCTAATCAGTGAGTCAGCAGAATACACCCACCAACTTGAGAGTGTGCCATAGAAAGCAGTCGACTGCCCTGTAGAAAGACACTTCAGAATTGAATACCTTGAGGTCAAACTTCCCTGTATGCCCAGGGGTAATTATTGATATCAACTAGAAATAAATTAATTCAATAATTTTAAATTGCTGAGTGGCCCAAAGTGTCAGGGCCTCGGATGGAGGCTTTTCCAGTGCAACTGGTATCTAAGCTCCTTTTAAGTTGAGATGTCAGGGACTGAATGTGTGCAAAGAAGCTGTCTTACCACTGAGCTACAGCCTTCTACAGCCTCTCAACCTATCAACTTCAGGGCTTGTGTGGGATTACTGTTTCACACTCTAAATATATGAATACAAAACATGAAGTGTGCTTCAGTTTTAATGCATGAAGAAGTACATCTCAGCTGTCAGAAAGCTAGAAAAACACTGCTTTGATGTGACACAGAAAAGGGTAAATTGCAAAGGGAAGCAACCATCTCAAAGCTCCATGCTGAATAAAGCATAAAAGACTTAAAAAAGCATTCTTGTTAGGGCCAATCTGGCCAAGGAAAAATTCCTTCTTAACCAGAATAATGAAAAAATAAGACCATATTGGGAGAAATAACCCTTCCTGTATCCAATATCAGAAATATTAGAAAATTTTTACATAAATGTATCTAGTTCTGTATCACAGATGCGTTGTTCTCACAACTTTTCTAGTTCCCATCCAATTGTTCCAGAATTGTAGACAACAGAGGGGAAAAAAATCTCCTATCTCTGAATGCAGGTTGGGTTTTTTTTTAATGATAGAGGATATCCATTTCAGTAACCTGCCTTTTCCATAGAACTTCTTTCATGCATAAGGGAATCTATATTGAGTCAGAATCCTCGGCTCAGAATCAGAAACTTAAATTCTACTGTCTGTAAAGACCTGCTTTCTCATTCCACCCTCTGCCACTGGATGTCTTCTAAAATAGATACAAAGCAACATGATATAACCCACCCACCCATTACAGGGAACAGAAATAAATGAACAAACTATTTTCTCACTGGTTCTGTATGGAACAAATATTTGGATTTTATATATCTTTATAAATGGCATTTGGAAATGTTTCCATTTCTAGTTTGCTTCTAAACTTTCATGTGCATTCTAGATAACTGAGGAACATAGAACGAGAGAATTTTGAGGTCTCTCTTGTTTTCTGTTCTCCCTTGTGTTACCTATTTTGAAGTTAAGTATGACTCATTCTTATTTTATGGCCTGTAGCCCTTCAATTGCTGGTAAAGAGATGTCTCTATATCATGCAACAAATTAAGTAAAAAGATATTTATAGCGAGGGAAGCAGGCTATATTTTTTATTATTATTATTACTTCATAGGGATATCCAACTAGTCAGAGGGTCTCTTTAAGAAGATCTGTAATGGCAGATAAACTTCAATGAGCAATGTCTTGTTCATTGCAACCAATCTTCTGCAGTGTACAGCCACAAAGTTGTTGGATGTCCTCTAAGGTTCCTTCCACTTTACATCCGGGGGGGGGGCAGTGAAGTTCAACAGGCCTGGCCAAAATAGGGATGAGCAGAAACACTGGAGCCTTTGAGATTTAGGAGAAAGAACAACATAAGAATAGTGATATTGGGTCAGACCAATGGTCAGTACAGTTCAGCATCATGCTGTTTGTAGCAATGGTCATTTAAATACCACAAGGAAGACCCCAAACAGGGCCCACTGGCAACAACACTCACCTGCTGGCTGCTTCCCAGTGACTGAAAAATCAGAGGCATTGTACCTCTGAAGCCAGAAGCCTCATTTGGCTGGCTGATAACCAAAGACAGATCGTTCACAAATCTGTCCAACCTCTGTCACAAATCTCTGAGCACTTTTCATGGCAGTGAGTTCTGCAACAACCTAACTATCAATTCCGTGAAGTAATATTTCCTTTTGTCTTGAATACTGCCAATAAGGTGGCTCTATATATTAGTATTATGGGAAATAGAGACAAGTTTATATCTACATTTTCAATACTATGAATTAAAAGGACATTTTATATTCATCCCCCACACCAATGGCATGTCTTATACAAACAGGTCAGAACCAGGGATGCCACATATTTCTCAGAAAATTTCAGCAACCAAACTTACCTTATTTGACACTAATAATGAAACTGTGAGCCAATCAGAAGTATATTTGGATTGCATCAAAGAACTCAAAAAGCTGCTGAACCAAGTTTCAGCTGCCTGCTGGTCATAAGTCAACCCACAAGTGATCAGTTGATCAGTGCAGAGTTCGGTTCTGATCTGCTCCCCTTAGCACAATAGCTGCACAGTGAAGCTACTGCTCTTTCTGCACTCTCCTTTTAATCCATGTTCATTGCGGTGTCCTCCAAGCAATTCTGCACTAAAATCGAATCCAACCTTCTTTTTAATTCAGCCTGCCCTCATTCTGCACTAAAATCGAGTTCAACCTTCTTTTTATTCTGGGTCCCCCCCTTCTGCATTACATTACCTTCCTTCAGCAGTCAGCTCTGTTTTAACCTTCTGTTGCCCAAGGTTATATGGATGCCCTGGGTTATATGGATGCCTTGGATTTAAATTGCCTCAGCTTGAACACTGAGAAAATCCAGAGTGCCAGGCAAATAAGGAAGGGAAGGGAAATGGAAAGTGGCACTTCCCACCCCTCCCATCCCTTCCAAGCTGGATGGGGACAGAAGGAATGTTTTTGATTTCTGCATTGCAAAAGGGAGAGGAGAAAGAACCCATTTCTCTCCTTTTCTCTGCAGGGAGAAGTGATCCATTCCTTTCTCCCCATCCCAAACTGATAACTTTGGGTGCAGAGAACTGATATGATCACTTTCTTTTCTCTACAGCTCAAGCTGACAGCTTGGGAATTAGCCCAGCTTCTGATCATCT
This sequence comes from Gekko gecko, assembly GCA_029375565.1. Taxonomy (NCBI): domain Eukaryota; kingdom Metazoa; phylum Chordata; class Lepidosauria; order Squamata; family Gekkonidae; genus Gekko; species Gekko gecko. Next base: position 134,327,676 of record JAPDNY010000003.1, on the reverse strand, counting down.
CTCCCTCCACTAAATTATGCTGCATCTCAGCAAGTCTGGGAGGCGACAATTTCAAGGATGAGATGCAACATAGTCTCAATTTCAAAGAATGCTGCTGATCAGCTGGGAGTCAGCTTCTGAGCCCTATTCTACCCCCCCCCCCAAAAAAAAAAATCTTCTCCAGTAGGAGATCAAAAATGGACTCCCAGATGATCTCAGGGCTACTTATGTCTGCAATTGGTCTGCCTGCAAATAGACATAAACAGGTTGCAAATAGCTGAACAGCCCACAGAGTAACTTGTAGCCTTGTTCACCACTGGTAAATGGAAGGTGAGAAGAATGAGTAGATGTTCAAGCATCCCTAGACAGTACACACTTTTTTTTTTTTTTTTTGCTTTCCCAAACCCTGATAAAAATTGGTGTTAATATTCAGTCACAGTCCTTGACAACAGATACACATCCATCCTTAAACAACAATCGCAAAAGATGCTATCATCTTTTGTCCTTACAAAGACTGCTGGAGCAGCCCATTTTTTATAGGCTGTTGATTCTGAGACAACCCAGATTCTGATCCAACCCAGAACATATTCTCCTCAGTTGAACACATCAGTACATTAACAGGGCCTGTTGGGTAGTTTTTAACTGATTGAGTCCCAACCATTGGTGATCTAACTGAAGTTAATTTGCGATTTGAACTATACTCCACTTTAGTTTTGCTCTCTTCCTAAACAATGCCTGTATTTGGAAACTCTCATTCTGATTCATACTTTTGTATCAAAAATTCCAGGTACAGTATTCTGATAGAATATCTGTGGGGCCAGTGTTAGATTACCAACCCAGACATGAGATCTGGTACAGCTAGTGAGGGGAATATTTTATTTTCTCTGTCTGGATTGGATGGTTTTTGTCCTGGGAAATAAACATGGGGGGAAGATTAGTGTGGTCCAGGGCATGTTCCAAGGCTACCAAAGCAGGAGGCATAAGCATGTCACTCTTCTTGTAGACTTATCTTATTTCCAGGAACTGCTAGAAACCAGTAGAAACTAGTAGTCTAATTGTGAAACATATATGATCCTGCCGATTCACTAGGTTCTACTGCAGCTCACTTTATCTCCAAGCCAAAAACTCTGCATAATATTGTATTCTCTAGAACATGCCTTAGAATTCTGTGTAATACATACAGTTTCTGAGGCAGAAACACAGAGATTCTTTCAAAGAAAAGCTCATGAGGAAAGGTACTCTATGTAGAAAGTCTAAAAATGATGATTTTATTTAAAAACTGAATTATTCGTGTGTAATTTTATAATGGCAAGCATACATAGATTATCCTGTCTTTCCTTCTCCTCTGCTTTTTTATCCTCATGACAAGCCTGTGAAATAGGTTAGGCTGAGAGACAATAAGTGTCTCAAGGTTACCCCAGTGAGTTTTATGAGGGAGGGAGGGAGGGAGGGAGGGAGGGAGGGAGGGAGAGAGAGAGAGAGAGAGAGAGAGAGAGAGAATATGCATGTCTATGTGGCTGGGTAATCTCTAAATCCAACACAATGACCACTGTATCACATTGGCTGTCACTAGTGTAGTAAACAATATCCTTATTCTAATAGCCAAAAAGTGCGGATACCTATTCCCACCAACAGGGGCCTCACTCTCCCCCAACAGCTTTTCCTGCATAGTCAGGAGACTTCCTGGGTTTGTAGAAAAATCCGAAAAGTGAAGAAATCCCTTCAGGAACTCTTGAATTCCCCAAAAAGCCTCTTGAAATGGCCTCTGCAGGGACCTAACTCCAGGCATCAACGGTGAGAGATTAGAACATTGGGGGGGAGGGCTTCTAACTGGCTCTGTCGGTGAAAGGGGTGGGGGAGGGCCCTTTCCAGGCCTCTTTCAGCCTTGGAGGGAGGGAGGGAGGGAGGGAGCCTTGGGGCCAGGCCTCACAAAAGTTGCCAGGGCCAGGCTGGGGGATTTCTAGAGATTTTGTGGTGGACTCTAAGGAGGAGGGCTGGGTTTAGGAAGGGAGAGGCCTCAGCTGGGTATAATGCCACAGTGTCCACCCTCCAAAGCAGCCATTTTCTGCAGGGAGACAGACCTCTGCTGTCTAGAGACCAGTTGTAATTCTGGGGGTCTCCAGGGCACATTTGCAGGTTGGCCACTCTAGGCCTGGCAGCATTCTAGGGTTGCCAGGTCCCCCCTGATTTGCATGACTCACCTAGCCTCGGCTGCTTGCTACCATTCATCAGCAGCCACCCTATGAAAGCCAGTGAGGTGCAGCAGTTAGAGCTTCAAAGTAGGATCTGCAAGACCCAGGTTCAGATCCCCATCTTGCAGTGGAAGGTGACTGTGTGATTTTGGACCAGTCACATATTTCAGCCTAACCAACCTCACAGGGTTGTTGTGCAGATAAAAAGAAGGAAGGAATAATGAAAGCTGCTTTGGCCCTCACTGTGGAGAAAGACTGTAATTTTCCTAGGTAGAGGCTGGGGGTGGAGATGGAAAACAGGAGACAGATAGGCAGATAAAGGTAGGTTGGCTGTTGGTTGGGAAGGAAATAGTGTTGCCAACTCCAGGTTGGGAAATCCCTGGACATTTGAGGGGTGAAGCCTGGAGAGGGTGGGATTTAAGGAGGGGAGGAACTTTGGACTGGTGTAATGCCATAGACTCCACCCTCCAGCCATTTCCTCCATAAGAACCACCATTGCTAGCCTCTGGGTGAGGACTGGAGATCACCCAGAATTACAACTGTTGTCCAGGAGACAGAAATCAGTTCCCCTGGATAAAATGGCTGTTTTGGAGGGTTGAGTCTATGGCATCATACCCTGCTGAGGCTGCTTGCCTCCCCAAGCCTCACTGTCCTAAGGCTCCACCCCCAAATCTCCAGGAAATTCCCAACCTGGAGCTGGCAACCCTAAGGTGAATTGATCTCTGTAGCTGGGAGATCCATTGTGATTCCCAGAGTGCTGCCACTGCTGCTGTGGGGGAGAGAAAGCAGGTGGGTGGCTGAGAGCACTGCCACCACTGCTACTGCTGCTCTGCGGAGTGGGGGAAGAAGCAGGCAGGAGGCTGGGAGAGAGGCTGGGGGCAGAAAGCAGCCAGGAGGCTGGGGGCAGAAAGAAAGAATGATGGGGTAGGGGGCAGAAAGAGAGAGAAAGAGTGATGAAGTGGGGAGGCAGAAAAACAAAGAGAAAGATGACAGATCAGAAAGAGAGAGGAAATCACATGCATGGAGCAGAAATAGAGTAAGAAAAGGGGGGCAGAGGGGAGAAATAGTGTGAGAGAGGTAGGGGGTGAGCAGAGGAAGCAAAGGTGTGACGAATGAGATAACCATCCCGCAAGTTTCTTGCGGGTCTCCACTTGTTTCTTTATAAGATTTATATTCTATTTTTTCTGTCTCATAACTGTTCCACATGGTGACTCACAATATGAAATTAAGATATTTTAAAATGGTTTTTAAAACTTTTTTTTAAAAAAAATTTAAAACAGCATCCAGGAGAATAAAAGTAATTAGACATCATCAATTATACTTGAATACCTTATAGAGAAGCAGAAAGAAAAAGAACAAGAACCAGTGGTCAATAAAACAACTTTGGAAATGACAACTGCCATTTAATAACAACCTGTTGCATCAAGAAGATTATTACATCATAAATGAACTGAAACATCCAATTGAGAAGCTTTCTCAAGCCCTGAGGCGTCCTTAAAATTCTGGCCTTACATTTGAAGTGAATGGCACCCTTATCACATGGCCCTTGTTATTTTTTGTGACAAGGTTAGGTGAGTACATTTAAGAGAAGCAGCTGCAGCTTTAGAACCACTTCTAATGGCTCCTCGAAAGCTCCAAACTCCTTAAAGTATATTACACACCTGCAGCTGTTCCTGAGGAAGCCGCAGCTAGTTTGGTAACTGACTTCAAAAAGGCTGCGGTTCTGACTCTAGCTAACTATGCCCTCTGATCAGGACCTTGGGGATACCCTGAAGAGAAACCAGTAAGATAATTAAGATGACAAAAATCTCTGAAGCTAGGAGTGTGTTTTAAACTGTCCTAAACTCTGGGATGAATGAAGCTTGAGAGAGAAGAGGAATATCCAGCTGTGATGCAATGTAAGACAACTTCAAGGCAGGTCATCATGCATCTGCCTAATAATAAAAGTACAAGAAGAACAGGAGTGAGAGAGCATGCTTAGTGAACCAGCAACCTCAGTGGAGACCCACTTTTTGTCTTTCTGCACCCCCAGAACAATAAATCTAAATACTTTAGGGAATTATCTGTACTGACACAAACTATCTTTTCCCTATTCTGTCCTAATTAGGGGAGGGTTCAAATTGAGGTGCAGGGGATGTGGACTGTGGATGATGAATCAAAAATATGCAGAATTTGAGATGTTCACCCCACCCTTGAGACTTTTAAAGGTCCTATATCTCATAGGCCAGTCATGCTTTACAGTGTAGTTGGAAACATTGTATAAGTGAACCATGTAATTCCAGGAAAGTTCAGGAAAACATACCAGATGAAAATATACATCAAGCTGCAAAATAAATTAAATCATCCTTCATGAATACTTTTAGTATGGATTTTTTTTTTACCCTACCCTCTTTCTAAACCAGCTCATGGGATTATCTACTAACAATTTTTTGAGTTGTGGAATTCCAAGTGTTGAAGTTTGGGATCAGTTCACCTGGGCCCTACTTAATTTCATGACGGCACAAGGCATTATTGGACAATTCCTCTGAGTAGCAGCCAATAGGGAGGAGTAGCTCTCCAGCTTATATTCTAGCCACACTTACCTCAAACAGGCATTTGCATCTGGCTGCTGATCCACCCACCCTCCCTTTAGACATCACAGTATTAGCCTGTCACCTTTTGGAGCCAAGCAGGAATTTGGGGGCTTTCCCCAACTTGGCTATAGGGGCAGCAGGCTGATCAAGATAGGTAGGGATGAGGGGAACTACCCTGAAACATTGGAAGGGATGGACAGCATGTCCAGAACAGCACATCACTGGCTGTGTAGTGGGGTGCAGCAGGAAGGAGTGACCTTTGTTCTCAGCAACATCTTTTCCATATCTAGTGGTGTCCATGTACCACATAAGGGGAGGGGGCTGGGCACCTCTCAACACATTGTATGCTGGTGATGATAAACAAGACTGGCAGAAGATGCTGGCTGACTTTGATGTCAGGATGGATCTGCCCAACAAAGGGAGCAGCATTAGCATATTTAATATTATAACATTGATCGGCTTAATTATTAAATAAACTGGTTGAACCCAAGCTGTTGTCTTGTGTCTTCCTTTGAGGGGTGTCTGAGCCAAATGTTAGGCTGATTGTGACAGGTCCTTAGTCCTGGCTGTCACTCTGTCAACTAAATTACACAGGATGTCCATTGTGTTGACTAACATTTATTATGATTATGATTTCTAGTGTATTATACTTCCTGCTTGTTTGTAAATGTATTTATCTAAAAACAAGTCCCAGTAAGTTCATTTTGTAGTTATTTTCTGGTAGATATGCCTAGTGTTGGCATTGATCATGCATTATTACAGCCCAATTCAATGCATATTTTATCTGAGATAAATCTCAATGTGTTTTATAGAGCTTACTCTGATAGTAACTGTAGGTAGATTTGCAGTCTGAAACTGCAGGTGCTATAATTCATATTTCCAAAATGTAACACTTTTATTTAATAACTGCCAGTGAGAACAGTGAGACTTAATTCCCAGTGAACATGGCTGTAACAACACACTAAAGCTACAACAAATTTATCAATAGCATTGTTTACTGGGTAATATAATAACTTGAGAAAAAGCCTCAGCTGATATCACTTTGACAAAGAACAAGACAGCATTTATGCTTATCATTTTGAAAAACAGAAATTTCAGCTTAAGACATAAATCAAGAATAGGGATAAGACAATTTCCAGAGTTATTCAGTTTGAACTGAATATGCCTTTTTTGATCCCCCACCCCCCAAGGTGAACCTATAACGCTTTATTTGTTCACCAGTCTCTTTTTTTTCTCATACTGGATTTTCTCATTTTCTCAGCTGTGTAAATAGTGTATTATGCATAAGTGATGTGTAAATGGCATGTACATATAAAAGCCTGAAGTGTAATAAATATAGAGTAAAATTGCATAAAATAAACGAAAGACTAATCATGGACAGCAATGAAAAATAACAAGAATCAACTCCTAGCACAATGATATATGAAATCAAAATGCAAAAAAGTGTAGATTCTAGCAGGGTATAACATTTCTAAGAAAATTTAGAAAAGCATTACATAGTCAGTTTTAAGGTGCTTTCCCTTTCACTAGTATATTAGACATTGTAAGATTCAGAATGAAAATTGTTTTACATGGGAAGTGAGCTGCAGTAGGTAACACACCTCAAATGGAATCTGATTGGACACAGTAGAATTTCTGAATATAAGTAACAGGGATTGGTGTATTATTAATGAAGCCCATGTAACTGATTGTAAAATCACAACTTAAATTCATGTGTTCTATATTTATTTATTTACTTATATTAAACTAGGAATAAGGCCCGTTGTGGAAATAAATACAACGGGCTCTAGAAAGAAGCTCTGGGAGAGTGCCCCGGCTTTGGACACTCAGTGACAATTTGCTGTGGCAGTCTCAGCAGGGTATAATGACAGAGTCCACCATTTTCTCCAGAGGAACTGATCTTTGCTACCTGAAGAGCAGTAGTAATTTTGAGTGATCTCCAGCCCACCCCCAAGATTGGTAACAGTGGTTCCCCAGGAGGGAGTAGCTGGTTTGGAGGGTGGAGTCTATGGCATTGTACCTGTCTGAGGTCCCACCCCTCCTCAACACTCACCCTCTCCAGGTTCGACCCCTCAAATCTCCAGGAATTTCCCAACCTGGAGTTGACAACCCTATCTCCCTCCCAGCCAACCATCAACCTACCTTTAGTTTTCCATCTCCTCCCCCATCCCTCCTAGAGAGCAGTTGTAATTTGGAGTGATCGCCAGCCCCCACCTGGAGATTAGCAACAATGGTTCCCCATCAGGGAATGGCTGGATTGGAGGGTGGAGTCTATGGCATTGTACCTGTCTGAGGTGCCACCCCTCCTCAAACCTCACCCTCTCCAGTCTCCATCCCTCAAGTCTCCAGGAATTGCCCACCTGGAGTTGGCAACCTGATCAGGACTGGGCCCAATGAGTTTTCTTCCAAAGGCCAACATAGGTGTGGAAAGGGCCTTTTACTGACAGAGGAGAAAGTACAGGTGCCAACTTTGATTAGGGAAATACCTGGAGATTTGGGGGGTGGATCCTGTGGAGGGCAGCATTTGGGGTGTGTGTGGAAGGACTCAGCAGGGTATAATGCCATAGAGTCTACCCTCCACAACAACCATTTTCTCCTGGGGAACTGATCTCTGTCATCTGGAGGTCAATTGTAACAGTGGGAGATCTCCAGGTCCCACCTAGAGATTGGCAACCCTAGGGGAAAGGCAGCCGCACAGTGGGGAGTTGAAGAAAATGGTTTGATGGTCACTGGCCCACCTCGTTAGCCAGCCAGCCATGCTGAAGCTAAGCAGGAGAAAGAGCCTTTTTCCATTTATTCTGACAGGAAAGTGGCTGTTGGGGAGGGGGTTATGGGCGGGGGAGGGGGTTATGCTGAATGTCTTTTGTTTTTTTTACTCACAGAACCAAGCTTGGCTGCCTACAAACAGCCACTGAGGGGACAGTCCCTCACAGGAGTCAAGAGAACTGTCTTCCTCAGGAGAGAGAGCTGGTCTGCCAGGGGGAGTGGGTGGGGAAGAGGAGCAGACCCAGCACCCGGCCAATGGCACGCGTGTATTCTTGAGTGGCGACTGATGGGCCAATGGCTGAGGGAGGGCATTTTACAGCCAATGGGAGCACATGGAATCTTGTGAAACCAAAAGATAAATATTTATAAGGAGAGATAAGGCCTGGAGGAAGTCAACAGATTGCTCAAGACTGTACACCCAACCACATGCAACCTTGACCCATGCCCTTCCTGGCTGATTAAAGCTGGCCATGAGGGGTTTCATGGTGTCCTTAGAGAGATTATATAAGTCCCTTGTGGAAGGACAGTTCCTGGAGGCACTCAAGGAAGTGGTGGTCCACCCTCTCCAGAAAAAGCATCCCTGGATCCGACCAAATTGGCCAACTATCAGCCGGTTTCCAATTTGCCCTATCTGGGCAAATAAATTGAGAGGGCGGTGGTGATACAGTTACAGAGCTTTCTGGATGATGCTTCCATACTAGATCCTTTCCAGTCTGGCTTCTGCCCAGGACACGGGACAGAGACAGCACTGGTTGCCCTTACTGATGACCTCTGGAGGCATCTGGATCAGGGTGGTTTGGCAGTGTTGCTGTTGTTAGACCTGTTGGTCCCATTTGATTCAGTCGACCATCAGCTACTAACCCTCTGCCTCACCAAAGTGGGGATACAGGGGCTTACCTTGCAGTGGCTTGTCTCCTTTCTCCAAGGTCGGGGACAAAGGGTGGTGCTGGGGGAACAGCAGTCCTGGAGGCACCTGCTCAAATGCTGAGTGCCTCAGAGGGCAGTGCTTTCCCCAATGCTCTTTAATATCTACATGCGCCCCCTTGCCCAGATTGCCCGGAGGTTTGGGCTGGGGTGTCACCAGTACACTGATGACACCCAGCTCTATCTGATGTTGGGTGGTCAGTCAGCCTCCAGACTGGAAAATCTGGACCGGGCACTGCACTCCGTGGCTGGTTGGCTCAGATTGAATCAGCTGAAGCTAAACCTAGTGAAGACAGAGGTCTTGTGCCTGAGTCGGGGCAGTTTGGGGTTGGGGCTCCTACTCCCAACCTTTGATGGGGCACCACTGGTGCCTGTGCCAGCGGTTAGGAGTTTGGGAGTGCTCCTGGAACCCTCCTTGTCAATGGAGGCTCAGGTAGCAGCTACTGCTAAGTTGGCCTTTTACCATCTGTGGCTGGTTTGGCAGTTGGCTCCCTTCCTTGATCACGACGACCTGGCTACGGTGATCCACATGATGGTCACTTCGAGGCTAGACTATTGTAACTCTCTCTACATTGGGCTGCCCTTGGCACAAATTCAGAGGCTGCAGCTAGTGCAGAATGCCACAGCCAGGCTACTAATGTGCTTCCCTAGATGGGAGAACATCCGGCCAGTGCTGAAGGGGCTGCACTGGCTGCCAATAGCATACCAAATTCACTTCAAGGTGCTGGTACTTACCTTTAAAGCCCTATATGGCCAGGGTCCAACATACCTGAGGGACTGCCTTTCCCCATATATACCCCAGAGAGCACTATGGTGGGGGATGCAACATTGACTGGTTATTCCAGGCCCCAGAGGCCAGGGTCATGGCTACTAGAGCTAGGGCCTTCTCAGTGGTGGCTCCTTACTGGTGGAATGAGCTCCCAGAGATCAGGACCCTGCAGGATCTCGTGTAGTTCTGCAGGGCCTGCAAGACAGAGCTCTTCCACCAGGCATTTAATTAGGTGCCGCCCACACTGCCATCAATGACCACTATTAACATCGCTGGTGGAGGCAGCCTGCAGTGAGATCGTGCCAAACTGCCTAGGAGCCTGTACTTGCCTGAGCCTGCATGATAGATTACTCCATCTTGGTTATTAATTATTGACTGCACTTTAATTGAAATCGCTGAAAGTTTTAAATGTTTAATAGTGTTAAATGTTTTAATGTTTTAACTGTATATGAACCTTGGCACATCGTGCCAGGCAATGTGAGCCACCCTGAGCCCGCTTGCGGGGAGGGTGGGTTATAAATACAACAAATAAATAAATAAATAAAAATTTACACATGCCACTGGTTAGACTGTATTGTAGTCAGTACAGAGGATAATTGATGATGCAATCATCCTTTTTATCAGCTCCCCCTCTGTACCCCCACCAATTTTTAAACATAAATGCATTTTAGGAAGGCTAAAAAAAGTGAGCTAGCTCACACTAACTCAGCTTAGAGGGAACACTGGAAGTCTTCGAGCTACTGCTTGCAGTTCACAACACAGATCTTCAGCATCGATATCTTTGTTTCCATCATGTATCAATGCTTGTTCCAATGTAAAGGAGAATTTTAAGTTGACAGGGATATGCCAGAGGATTTTGCTCTGCAGTGCTGAGGGAAGCAGAAAAACTGCACATATGACATATAAAAAGGGGAAAGCAGGAGAACCTGGAAATACCCTCAGTCAAAGAAAAAAGTTAAAGCTACTTCTAAGCTGTGTTTTAGAGATGTAACTATCAGCAACAGCAGACACATGAAAGTAGGAATAGACTGAGTGAAAAATTGAGGTGCCCCATCTTGATGCCATTTTTAACCTGATGATAGTTGAAAAAGAGAATTTGAATTTCAGCCATATTGCTCCTGTTTTCAGGAGTACTAAACAGGCTTCAGTCCATGGGATAGTGTGGATTGCATTTGACATTTGCACACATGGAAGGTCAGTAGTTCAGCAGTTCGAGACCCGAGAGTGCTGCATGACGGAGTGAGCTCCCATCTCTAGTTCCAGCTCCTGCCAACCTAGTAGTTCGAAAGCAAGAAATTGCAAGTAGATAAATAGGTACCACTTTGGTGGGAAGGTAACAGCGTTCCATGCACCTTGGTGTTTAGTCATGCCGGCCACATGACCACGGAAATGTCTTCAGACTGCTCTGGCTCTTCAGCTTTGAAACGGAGATGAGCACCGCAACCCTAGAGTTGGATTCGACTGGCTTTCAATCAAGCGAACCTTTACCTTTACTTACAGACATGTTTGGTCACTCCTTGGCCAGTTTTGTTTTTTTAATGTAAAAATTATAATGAGTAACATAACAAAAATCAACAATACTTGTATATAGCTAAAAAATACAGAGGCAGAAATATAGAACCTGGCAAATTCATAAATTCAGGGCTGAGTTACAGTATGCAACTTATTCATATAATGGTTAAGAATATAAGTATTACACTGTGTGAATGGCAGAGGGGCGGGAGTATATTAGCTTTGCCTTTAAATAAAGTAAAAATTATAATGAGTAACATAACAAAAATCAACAACACTTATATATAGCTAAAAAATACAGAGGCAGAAATACAGAACCTGGCAAATTCATAAATTCAGGGCTGAGTTACAGTATGCAACTTATTCATATAAAGGTTAAGTATGTAAGGATTACACTGTGTGAATGGCAGAGGGACGGGAGCATATTAGCTTTGCCTTTAAACTAAATAAAGGCCCAAATGGGAAATGGGGAGATAAAGGAATGTTGTCAGTAAACGTTTGCCTCAGAGATGGCAGGGGCAAATTGAAAGCAGAGCACAAGGCGCGTACCTCATAGGCTCCCATAGGCTCTCCCCTCTTTATGTGGAGCCTGGGAGAAGGGAGGGGAGGGGAGAAGGTGGAGAAGGGGGCTCTTGTCTGCCTCTCTTTCCAGCTGCCCCAGCTTTAGGACTCTCGGCCAGCGGGTGCTCCCAGCTACGGGGTGGGGAGGGAGAAGAAAAAAAGACATGAGCCACTGAAGTTGGCGCTAACTGGAGGCCCAGTGCAGGGAAAGGACTTTTACTTTCAGAGCAGATGGAACGTTGAGGAGCCTTTGATGGGGGGATGGATCGAACATTGAGGGAGCCTTTTGATTCTTGCCCGCTTGCTCCTTTTCTCTTGCTACACCTTGTGGTTTGCTCCTTTTCTCTCACTGCTACTGCCGCCTCAGGAGAACAATAGGAAAGGTAGGAAGGGGAAACTAGGGGCACTGCGGGCTTCCACCCCCAGCTTTGCTGCGGCTTTGCTGTGCTTCATTTGGGACATGTTGTTGCTACAGTGCCAGTTCTGCACCCCTTTGGTGTCTGCGCTCCAGGCAGTCACCTAGGTTGGCCTAATGGTAGGACCAGCCCTGATAACAGTGAAATTTACAATAGATATTGGTCTGATCCGGTAGGGCTCTTCTTTTGTTCTTAATTTCAATTGAAAACATGTGCTTGCAAGCAAAAATTTAGTGGTGAGTTAATTCCATTTACTCTTCAAGTGCAACTAGATGCTGGGTTCTTCTAAATCACTCCTCTTTCAAAAGGGATTCAAGGCCAACAAATTAGACAACACAGTGAACAGACTGTAATTTTCAGCTTTAAATACATAACCAACCCATATAGTCACTTAAAATATATGTAGCAAAAAAAGATGCAGGCATGTAATAGGATTAAGTGACAGCTAATAAGACAGTACTTCCAAAAAATGGTAGTTGTTCTGTGCAAACTGCAAATGGATTTATTTTGACATGAATAAAAAGTATGTACATTCCACTAGGCTTGTAAGTACCTATCTCTGAAAGAGTGCAAATTAATGTCCAAAAAGAACCAAACCCTGCCCCCCGCTGCCCCCAATCCCAGATTTGGTACCAAATTATTTCTGTTTCTGCTTTCCAGTTTTGCAAAGTGCAAGGGAAGGATTAAATCAAAGAGGGATAGTTTTTATGAAACTTAATTTCTGGAATTTTCTTCACTGGAGGCTTTCAAGAAATCGAACATGATCTGGGAATGAACTTTGAAATATCTTGATACCAGGTTTGGGCAAGGGGAAAAAAAAATTCCTAGTTCTAGGATCCCATTTGTTCTTTGCAATGCAGACAGAGGAATTATTTGTGCTTGCTTACACAGTATATGGAACAATTCACAGACACAGAACAATTAGTTCATTTTCCATATCTTCTTTATCATTTCAATTCTTTACAAGTTTTTCTGTGAGAAATATTTTATTTAATTTTGTGTCACAGTACTATCTTCACTTGTCACAGTACCATCTTCACTTGATAAATTGGGGGTAGAGGTCCCGCCATGGACTTTTAATCTACAAAAGATAATGATGTCTGAGAATAATGTCTGAGGCAGGTTTTTACCCTGTCAACTGCACCTCAGATTGCTTGAACTCTGTATCAGTGAGAGCTGCTTAGATACCTTTGTATCTGATTAGCTCTCCCTTGGATTCACTTTCTTTGTCCATGCTGATCACCACTTGGCAGGGAAAAAAATGGATCCATGTTAAGTATGTGGATTTGTTTTCCAATTAATGGAAAAAAGAAATTTTTAAAATTCCAATTCATTGTGTTTCAGCTAACAATAATGAGAATATCAGTGAATGAGCAAATACCTTATGTTTTTACTTTATTTTCCTATAAAATGGGGACCCTTTCTTTCTGAAATGCAGGGAGAATCATGTGGTGGTGTGGGAAATATCCTTGAAAAGTTCATCCAAATTGGACAATGCGATCAGAGCTGGAAATGTGTTTATTCTTATAATTGTTTACAACATGGGAGACATTATGTCCCTGGAGCACTTTGAAGTTACAGTCAAAAACAGTTTCAGACAAGAATAAATGAACATGAAAGACACTGCAGACTCGGCCAACCTGAAAAATCAGCAGTGGCTGAACATAGCCTAACCCAAACAGGACACAACATTTTGTTCCAAGACACTGAAAGACTGGACAACATTTCCAGTTACCATGTCAGATTACACAGGGAAGCCATTGAAATTCATAAACATAAACACAATTTCAACAGGAAAGAAAAGAGTTTAAAAATAAATAGGGCATGGTTTCCTGTCCTGAAAAACACTAAATGCTCTACAGCTGACAATAGAACTACAGATAAGATTAGAGTTTCAATAGCCATTCCACACACAAAAGAACCTCCTCAAGAAACAGGAAACCTCCTCAGGAAACAATCCATAGACAAAAGAACCTCCTCAGGAAAGCTCCTCCATTAGCATGTGCATAGCCTGGAGAACTACTACAAGATAATGACTCAGCCCTACCCAACCTTCCTACCATGTTTGTGCTCACCTTGACAGAGTACTCCATCTTTCTGTGTTCTACCTCTGAGGATGCCAGTCACAGTTACTGGTGAAACGTCGGGTCCTACAATGCTAAGACCATGGTCACACCACCCGGAAAATCTACAGCAACTAATAAAAACCAGTTTCCATTAAAACCAATGAAAACAAACAAGAATATAACAATGAAAGCTAACATCAGTAAGAATTATTATAATAAAAATAAATGAAATATTGAAGATGAAACAAACAAACAAAAATGCTTACATCTTTAAGCTTTCGGTGATTCTACCAAACAGCCAGGTGATCAGTGATTGTACATTTTCATACCTACGTGAGACATTTTGTAACCCTTTCAAGTTTTTCTAACATTATTAATGTTATTGTTGACAAAAAGGCATGACACAAAACTACTGCAGACAAAGTCTGGACAGTCCATCTTTCATCAGTTCATATCTGCTACTAGTCCACAGGAGCTCCTTAGCAGGATTTGTCAAGGTGCCTTTCCAGACTTTTCCATGAAACCTGCTGCTTTTGAAACTGGAAGTCTGGGAAAGCCATTGGACAGGTTCAGCTCCTCTTTAAAGGCTGAGTGCTGTTCCTTCCTGCATCAGAATGCAGATGGTGATGGTACTCCCCAGTACTGAGTACTAGCACCGTTTTTCAGGACTCTCCCTAGTCCTGATCCTCATGTGCTGGCCTGCTTCACTCAGCCAGTGAAAAAAAGTGGGCCATCAGGAACAGCCTAGTGGGAAGGGAGAATTGGTGGAAATCAGTGCAATCTCATATACAAATACTGGCATTTTTTTTTAAAAAAAGTATTGGGGATACGTAAAGCATCTAAAGAAGATCTCATACTACAGAGACTTGAAAGTTTGTCCCATAAAAGATGCAAAGCATTTAGGAATGCTTTTCTTGATCATATATAAAAATCCGTAATTATTATTTATTGAAGTTGCCTGAACAGAGATTTGAACCTGGGTCTCCCACAGCTGAGTTTAATATTCTGTCCACACTTTCTCTCACACCCCCCCCACTTAGATTGCATGTCTGTAAGCAATTCCAAAGAATTTAAGCAGATTAAAGCCTTACGATATTAAAATCCAGCCAACTTTTTTTGAAGCCTGCTAATTTTCTTTCCTTGTTGGTGTTAGAAGTATGATTAAGCCCAAGTGTGCTTTTGCTGTGACAAGATTTTAGTCAGTTTAGGTTAGGCATTTAATATATTTAACATAATTTCTTAATTCCATGCATGTCATTCTTGCATTTCATGTCATCCACTAGTAAAGCATCCACCTGTCCAAAGCCACATATTAATGACCGAGTGGCTGAAAATGCCCTTTTCCATAGCACTGTAAGGGAAGATATGGAAGTCAGACATCTGGATGGTGGCATCTCTGGGAAAAATAAGCGATAAGCTCTTGCAACGATGTGCTTGGAAATGTTTAGCCAAGTTCTCTAAATGTTGTGTCCTTTATGATTATGAGTTAAAACCTTGTAGAGCAATTCATATGCAAAAAAATGTTCAATGCCTCATTAAAATTTCTTATAGCAGAGATAACCATCTGGTCCAATGTCCTTTTTCCCCTTCGTCTGTATAAACAATCAGAAGTAACCTCAGAGCCACTTACATTTACAAATAGGACAATTAAACTTGCCATAATTTTAGTGGTTGCATTATAAGAAATTATTTTAATTTTAAGACCACGAACAGTTTGTGCAGGCTTTCCCAAGATGGGGTTGTTTACAGCACAAGGGTTGCATGGTCATTGTTGACATTGCCCTGGACAGGTGGCCCAAGAAAGCTTCATTATTGCTTGAATTACTGCCCATGAGTTGTAGAATGAAAGTTCCTGGTAAACAGTGATTCTCATCCCCAATAATTGGCACAGTTCTACTCCATCCAGGGTCAGGAAAGCCTGCCTATATTGCCCAGGTGAACTACCCGTTGTAGAGATCACTATGGCATGTGCTGAGTGGGTCCTTATTTTTGTCAACATAGGCCCATCACCAGAGGTGCCCTTGGTACTGGAAATTGAGATTTTTTACATCTGTTATTGATTTTAGAACTTTTAACTTTTTATGATTTTGAATTTGTATTGGATTTATTACTATGTCTGTATTTTAACTGTTGTGATCTGCCCTGAGTATGCTTGTGGGGAGGGCAGGATAGAAATCCAATAAAATAAATAAATCAATAATGGCATGGTAACCATCATTTTCATTCTGTTTGTATTTTTGTTCATTTATGTAGTCTTAGTCGTATGGTGTTGTTTAAGTGGAGTTCTCTGCTGCCTGGATATTTTGTATTCTGTAATCTACCTTGAGTCTGAGCAAGAAAGACAGGCTACAAATGATGTATTTTTTAAAAAAACAAAATTGGATAGTGCTCCGTCAAAGCATCACACATTACCCCCCTACATTGATTTCAACTTCTCCAGTCTTTTATTTTTCATTTTATGGGGACATGAACTGCAGATGGCTACACTACTACAGGAGTAGTCATCTGGGTGAGGAGGTTAGGTAACTTGTTTGAATGAAACCTTCAAGTGAATATCCAGAAGTCTGTGCTTGAAAAGGTTAAAATAGTAGCATCTGTATCATTATCTGAAGGCTCCAAGAAATCTGATTGGTTAGCATCAGATGAGCAGAGAAGGACTTGTGAACTGAATGGTGAGGAAAAATTCATCTCTCAAGTCTTTCTCTGACAGGATGCTAACCAATCAGATCTCTTGGAGGAGCCTGTCACTCAAGGCTCTCTGGTGCTGTGAGAAATTAACCCTTCACAGTCTATTACTTGTTTACACAGCATTTATAAGATTTTAAAGTGAAGTCCATCACACCTTGATATCTGGATCTGGATACTGTTGGAAAAACCCCATTCCACAAGCTCCTCTTTCACACATTTTCATGAATTACAGTCTTCCTTATTCTCTTTTATTATCTGTATGCCAATTTTGCTGCTGCATAGGTCTTATCAAATGTGTTATTCCAATTTTAGCTGTTTTTATTGCTCAGTTATTTATGCATCTTGACTCTAATTAGCCCTTCCTGGCAACCCCCCCACCACCACCTATATGTAGCATTAAAGAAAAATTGTTTCAATGTTTCTGAAAAAGTGTGGATATACACATGCTAAGTCTCTCAGTTCTTGCTTATACCCAGAACTGAACTTTGTTATTCTTAGATATGCCACTGGACTCAAACTTAGTTCCCACATCAGTTTGTTAACTCTTGTATTTGTATGCTAATTTACTGCTATTCATAGCTTTTACCGACCACTTTAATCCAATCTCAGCTATAATTGCCCAGTTACTTATGCATCTTGACTCTAACTTCCTGGCAACTAACCCCCACCTATATGTAATGGTTGAGGAAGTCCTGTTTCACTGTAAGAAGTGTGCGCGCACACAAAAACTTATACCTTGAATAAAACTTTGTTGGTCTTTTTTTTAAAAAAAACATTTATTATAGAGTATGTTTCACATATTTAAAATTACATCTTATAGATATCGCATACCTTTTTCTTTCCTCCCCACCCTCCCCAGTACAAGGCTTCCCGCAATGCTCTTACCCCCTTATAAACTCTATTATCTAATTACCATTGAACTTTGTTGGTCTTAAAGGTGCCACTGGACTCAAACTTTGTTCTATTTTTATAATCATTTATTGTTTTCCCAAAGTAAAACCCGTATTTTTTTCTTACATTATACAAGTTTAGTGGGCAAAAAAATTGGAGATAAAATTTTTACAAGCTAATTTGTTTTTAAATTTCCCACAGGCACAGCAGCTTACAGATCTGGAGCAAAAACTAGCAATTGCAAAAGAAGAACTGGAAAAGGCTTCTCTGGACAAAGTAAGCACCCTTCTGTGCACATCTTTGAGCTCTATTAATAGCTATTGCAGCCTCATATGACAGCAATCTTATTCCTATAAAAACATAGACATATTTGGCTTTTAGTCATAATGAGTATTCTTACTGGAGTTGAGGACCATTCTGTCAGTGCAATGGTATAATCATTTGGCATGTGTTCTTTGAGGATGATGAAGAAGAGTCATTCTTCCCCCTTCCCCCTCCTTCAATGTTCAGTGAGGGCCAATTAGCATTTTAACAAACTAAGAAGGGGGGGTTGGAAATGAAACAATGTAGTATAGTAGTAAAGGTAGCATAGTGAAAAATTCCAAAAATGCCCCGAGTCTGCCCTGTATGAAAATCTGCTTGATATTTGAATATACTTTAAAATATAAAATGGGCAGCCTAATCCAATATTCCTGCTCTACTTGGTAGCCACTAATATCAGCAAAACATAATCACCATCCTATAATAAACCAGCAACAGAGGTATCACCATCACAACAGAAAAGACAACACAGCAGTACCGACAGCTATGTCAACGGCATCTGGAACTTCACCACTGTTCACCAATAATGCATCCATTTTCCAATGACATTCTCACAGTATCTGGGTATCTGAAGGTATCTGGGTACAGCCAGATGATCTCGGAACTTTCCCAGTACAACATACACATAACACACAAATAGGTTGTGGGGAGAAGGTTGGATACATATTCCAAGTGGGAAAGGAAACACATTGAATGAGAAGTCAGAAACTAATACCTTTAGTCATTAATTCCAAAGATTGTAACAGCTGGTGACTCAGCATTTACCCATGGTCACAGTTCTCCAGGAGATGGGGTTCAGGTTGTGCTGTGGGAACAACACTTCTGTACAGAAACAAATCAGAACACATATTGGTCCCCATATGTGTGATATACTCTTTCTTGCAAGGGACAGAATCACATATACAAGGAACAGAGAAACCACAACTGAAAGTTTACTTGGATTGTCAAGGTTACCACATTTAGAATGCCCTACACATGGCGAAACAGAACATGTGTTCCAGGGCCAAAAAGGATTTGTTGTATATATAGGTCCTGATTTGGCACAATAAATCCTTGAGATGAGAAAGATGGAAGGGAGACAAGACACTTAACCACCAAGGATATTTATTAGCCAATCCAAGATACAGAGTAGAAAGTGGAGAATGAAGACAGAAGTACAAAACAGTGAGCAATTGCACTAATAATACTCCAGTGTATACACAACAACTGAGTTTGCTTGTAGTCCAAATTATGTTCATCTCACACGGCTAGTCCAAAATAAATTAATTCAGAGAAAGTACCAATGGGAATTTCTGCCTTAATTTAGAGACCCTGTGTTTAATACCAAACTGCAGGATTTCATCCAGGTTTCTGACTTCTGCAAGCTGGAGGATTTTGGGGGTGCAAAAAAAGATGTTTCCAGTAACTCTGAGGAGATAAGACACATACTTGAAACAATCATATTGTTTATTGATCAAAACTGGAGGTGATAGGAGTTCGGCAGGCAACATAGAATTATCTTGCCAACCTTTATGTTCTAGAGTGCTTGTGTCTTGACAATTTTGTAGTAGATAGCATACTAATAGGTAAAACTTCATTGTATCCCCATACTGCACATCTTATATCTAGCATGCATCCTAGAAAGTTATAGGAGTACTGAAGGACAAAGTTGGCAGATAGAGACACAAATCTGGCTTCTTACTAGCCTCTGCTTCCACAGTAGGACTATTTGCTAGTCTGTGTGGCAAGGTTTCCTCAATGGTTGTTGAAGGGCCTCCTGGTTGCCTGTAGCGAAGACAGAAAGACATTGGACTGCCTCAAGTGACTTAGTATTCTGCTTTATGTGCTCTGGTCCTGCAAGGATGAGTTAGTCAAGTCAAGCAGGCTCTCAGGAGAGGGATTCTACAATTGCAGTAATTCCAAGCAAATTTGGCATCTGAGAAATATTGGGAATTATGCCTAACACAAATTATCATCCTATATAATATCTAGTTCACTTTATCTTGCATCACTGGCCATTCCCCTCATTTCTTTAGTGGCAGTCAGAGCAGAGACACAGTGCAATGCCTTCTGGGCAGAAGTTAAACTACATTTTACAGAACTAGAGAAAAAAATGGTCATTCTGAGCAAAAACTCAGGGTGGTTTTTGGTTTTGTTTTTAAATGTGTATTTTCAACCCTATACAGTATGAGGAGAAGACAGAACCTATGAGCATAAGAAATATTTATTAACATGCTGTTTTAAAATAGTCTGTTTAAAGATGACTTGGTTGACAGATTGCCAGCAGTAAAAAACAAACCCCCCCAAAATACCTTTTGATATGTGCACACTTTCTTCCACATATGCACATGGTTGTTTATAATGTAACCTTAGGCACAATGCCAATGGCACAGTGCATAAATTAAGGACAGAATTTGAAGCAGATTGAAGCATTATGTGCTATCATTTCAACTCTTGGAATCATCTTAATTTTAAAGAGGAAAAAACCTGTATTTTTCTGTATCAGAATGTTCCTGAAAGGGAATTAACACAGCTTTAACATTTCTATCTTGTGTGGATGACCTATAATGTGTGGATGACCCATAGTTACATGGGACTCCTCTGTTGACATTGACAGGTATAACTCTTTGGATGTTTTTATAGTATAGTTTTACTGTGTTTTTTTTATATATCTGTTTCACTTTGCTACATTTACTGACTTTTATTGGTATTATTTATTGATTATAGTGGATTTTATGTTATATTTTTATGTTTTATTTTGATCTAGTGGTAAGCTGCTTTGAATATTCCTTTCAGAGAACTCAGTTAATAAGTATTCTATATAGTGTAAATAAATACAATAGTTTCCTCCTCTTCCTTCCACGAAGAGCAGTAATAAAGTTCTATAGGTATCCATACTCCCCTAATGAAAACAAAACACACCATTACACTATTATTTATTTATCACTGATGCACATCAAAGATCACTCAAATTTTTAATTGTAGATTGCTGCTAATAGGCAATCCACTGGTTACCAGCATTTTTTGCAATTCCACCCTGGCTTCAAACTGGGCCATCATTTATTCTAGCCTGCATGTCAAACCTTGTTAAGAAGACCTAAACCTCACCTGTCTACCCCAGCATGCACTCGAATGGCTTAGATGCTGCTGCTTAGCAATAAGGGAGTCCCCTGCCAAGCTGTTCAGGCCTATGATGAGCTTTATTGGGAATGTTCCTTAATTCTTAGATGCTTCAGGGTGTTCATCAGTTAGTTCTACTTTTTCATACCGATCATCATTATTCCTGACACTCTAGGTATGGCCCAATGAGTCATCTAGACCACACCTCTATAAATTAACCACATGAACAACATGAAATTGACCCCACTCAAAAAATAACACCCAACCCCTTTCCAAGCCAAATTGAAAGAGGTCTGAACATTTCCTGCTGAGACCCAGACAATGAACAACTAATTACATGTTGTTCAAAAGGAGCATGTGTGGGTTAGTAGCATGCAGTAAATGCCTCTGTACGGAAGGAAGGACAGGCTTATAAACCTCACTAGGTAGTCCTCCAACAGCTCTGCTCTTCCAATAGTGCCTTGTGCTGCATTTGAAAGAAAGGGAGGGAAACACTGCTGTCTGTGGCTCCAGCAGAGGGCTTGTATATGCAGGGCTACCCTGCAGAATAACTCATGCAACACATAAAATGCAATGCATTTATGATATAAGCTATAGGCGACATATAATTTAAACAAACTCAAGACCTGTGTGTGTGTGTGTGTGCGCACGTATGTGTGTATGTTTGGTGGTTGGTTTGGTTTTGAATAGTAACTGTACAAAACAAAGGTAACTCATATTCTCAATTTATTGATACGGTCATTGACCAAATACATAAAGGAACAGAAAAGACATCAACTGATAAAACATTAAAACACATACAGACACAATTCAGAATATCAAACATTAAAATGTTAGAGATAAGAATAAAATATTATAATAAATGAATGTATTGTCTTTAAAATGATAATGTAGGTTCAACCTAGTGTTGTCAAATCCAAGTTGTAAAATTTCTGGAGATTTGAGGGTGCCACCTGAGGAGAGTGAGGTCTAGAAACGGGAGGGACCTCAGTGGGACCTCAACTCTCCAAAGCAGCCACTATCTCCAGGGGAACTGATCTCTGTAGTCTGGAAATCATTTCTAATTCTGAGAGATCTCTCGGCCCCACCGGGAGGTGGGTAACCCTAGTTAAATCATTAAATTACTAATTTTGAAGTCTAGTATCTGGTATTTCTATGGTTTGGGTGGTTCTAGCAAATGGTGTTTTTTCCTATACAAGAACCAGGATGATACTTTGAGCTACTGCATCCTGTACTCATTTATCCATATTCACCCAGAAGGAAAATGACCCTGAATGTAATATGATATTTCTAAAGAAGATAATATAAAACATTTTCTCATCCCCCTGCAGATAGCTGTGACATATGTGTAAATTTAAATTAGTTCTCTATTTCTTGATGACATACGGGGTGGGGAATCTAGTCTTCCTTTTACTATTTTCACTTGTGTACCTGTTCACTAATATATGCTATTTTTGGTTGTCATTTGTTGAAAACTGTAAAGAACATGAAAGTGAAAGGTGCACATTAAAATATTATACTCTGTAATCTGTCTTTATGATCAAATAACATTTTCCCCTCAGGAGTCACAGTTGAAAGCTCTGAAGGACACTGTACATCTCTGCCTGTCTTCAGTATTGCACAATCAGCCTTCCACTACAAATATAATTCCTTCAAGACCAACTGAGAGACAGACATCCTCAGTTACAAATGGTTCGAAAGTTCCATTTCAAGTGACAAACACCAAGGTATCTTTTCGCTTCTTTTAAAATAAAAGTGAGAGTTTGTCCTCCAAGTCCATCAAACTGGAACTAAGAAGGATTTTAAATTCATTGAAAGATTAGGATGAATTTCAACGGTAATGCTAAGCCTATATCTGCTGTCACTGAAGTTGGAAATACAGCTTACTGAAATTTTGGGGGGAATTTGCTGTTCTGTAGACTTTGTCTGTATATAATGTGCACAATTACTACTTTTTATAATTATATAATTTATTCCATATAGCATACTATTCACTGAGAAAGTATATAATGCAGGTAGGGTTCATCAGGTTTCACAGACAGAGTGCATAATCTAACAAAGGTTAGCTCTCATTAATTCAAATTGAAATCAATGGAATTCAAGTTAGCCATGAGTAAATCCTATTCTATTTATCCTATGGAGCTTAGTCACAACTAAATACCACAACAACTAACATTGCAAAATTATTATGTAGCAGAAAACTAGCAATTATTTTAACATTCTGTGCCAGTGTGGGAGTCCGTGGGGTAGCCTTGAAATGGCTTTCCTCATTTCTCCTTGGTCAGGGGCAGAGGGTGGCACTGGGGGAGAGGATGTGAACTAGATACCCCTTAATATGTGGGGCTCCTCAGGGGGCAATCCTCTCCTTGATGTTATTTAACATCTATATGTAAGAAGAAGAAGAGATTGGATTTATACCCCGCCCTTCACTACCCAAAGGAGTCTCAGAGCGGCTTACAAACTCCTTTCCCTTCCCCTCCCCACAACAGACACCCTGTGAGGTAGGTGGGGCTAAGAGAGCTCTAACAGAAACTGCTCTTTTTCAAGAACAGCTGTGCCAGAGCTTGAGACTGACCCAAGGTCACATCAGTAGGTGCAAGTGGAGGAGTGGGGATTCAAACCTAGTTCTCCCAGATTAGAGTCCATGCACTTAAGCACTACACCAAACTGGATGTAACATCTATATGTTATTTAACAACTGTATGCTGATGACACCCAGCTATACCTGTTAATGGATGGCCGCCCAGATACTGCTCTGCATAACTTGGCTGTGGGTTTGGAGGCCATGGGTGGGATGGCTAAAAAAGAGGCAGCTGAAACTGAATCCAACAAAGACAGAGGTTCTGTGGCAGGGGGGGAAGCTTCAGAGTTGGGGGACAAACTTCCCATGCTTGACGGGGAGTCAATGACACTGGTGCAAACTGCCAGGAGTTTGGGTATGGTTCTGGACACCTCCTTATCCTTTGGAGGCCCAGGTCATGAATGTTGTCAGGCTGGTGTTCTTCCAAGCATGGCAAACTAGACCCTTTCCTGTCGGCCCCTGACCTAGCCACAGTAATCCATGTAATGGTCACCTCCAGGCTAGACTACTGTAACTTGCTCTCTGCTGGCTGGCCCTTGAGGCTGACCTGGAAACTCCAATTGATCCAGAATGCAGCAGCATGAGTCCTGAAAGGAACATCATGGACGACACACATTCAACCTGTGCTGTTCCAGCTACACTGGTTTCCAGTGGAGTACCACGTCAGGGTCAAGGTTTTGGTACTGAACTTTAAGGCCATGAGTGACCACATATCTTTGGGATAGCCTTCTCTGATATGTCCCCCAAAGAGCGTTATGCCATGCTGAGAATAATCTGCTGGTGATCCCTGGCCTCAAAGATATCTGGCTGTCCTTGACCAGAGCCAGAGCTTTTTTGGCCCTGGCTCTGACCTGGTGGAACTCTCTGCCAAATAACATCAGGGCCCTGTGGGATTTAATGTAATCCCACAGGGCCTGCAAGGCAGAGATGTTCTGCCAGGCTTTTGGTTGAGGACAGTGATGGGCTCTATCTATCATGGCTGGCACCCCCATCCTTTATTCCATCTATTCCTCTTTCTGTCTCCTCCCTGCCCTGCCTGTGAGGCTGCAACACAGTTCGAAATTGGCTCAAAATTTGATTCATGGACACCATCTGGGAACTGTTTTTAAGATTGTATTGAATGGTATATTACTGTGACTTAATTAATGTTTATATTGTATTTTATCTACATTGCCCAGAACTCAGGTATTGGGCAATCCATAATTTTAATAAATAAATAAATAAACAAACAAAGGACTTAGGGTTGCCATGTCCCTCCTGGCAACCAATGGGGGATGGAGGGAACTTACCAGGAGAAAGAGAAAGGCCCAGGCCACATCTCTCACATCACATAGGAAGTGACATCATCATGCCAGCAACTTCCAGGCAAAGCTCTAGTATTTGGGCAAAAACTGTGTGGCAAAACTGGCTTCTATCATAGAGCTTTTGCCCAAATACCTGAGCATTGCTCAGAAGTCACGGCATAATGACATCACTTTCTGTGTGACACTGGTAAGATCCCCCAATTTATACTGGGGGGCAGGGGCAGGCAGTAAAGGAACCCCACCTTCACCAGTGGGTCTGGCAACCCTAATAGTACTGCTTAGAAATCTGTTGATACAATGCTAGAAATTGTGACCTTGTAACATCATCTGGATTTCATTCCAAGCCTTGGGATTTCATTCCAAACCAGTGCATAAGCATTTATGATCACTCGATCATTGACAATATTTTCTCTGTCCACTTCCCACTGTTGTGCATCCATGCTATAAAATGGCTGTTTTAGGATGAATTCATACAAGCAAGTTGTATGTGGTGATCATAGAATCATATGCACTCAATAAAGCTTGTATGCACTAACAGGGAATTCTGAGCAATTTTAGTCACCTTTCACTGCTAACTAGTGTGGATGAGTGGATGGAGTTTTAAACTAAGACCTGCGATACAGAAGTACCAGTGGGGCGGGGGGTGCAGGTAGCCTGGGGTGTGGGGAGACAGGGAGGAAGATGGCGGAGGCTGCCATGATGGGCTGGGCTGGCTTATCCCTGGGTGAGGTGGGAGGCACCTGGGGACACCGCAGAGGATTCCCTGGCTGCAGCATGCCTGCAGAGCCGCCACCACCACTGCCTCCAGCCAGGCTTGGCCTTTTCCGAGCAAGCTGTTGGCTTTGTGGGGTGCAGCAGCAGGGGAAGAAGAGCCTGGGATGGGGGAGACTGATGTGAACTGCTCAGCTCAGTGTGACGACCCTTCCTAGCTGCCTGCCCCAAGGAGAAGGAGGGTCTGCAGAGCAGGGAGCACCATGGGGGTAAAATGGCAGGGGGCTCAGGTTGCGAATGGCCTTGAAGCCAGAACCTACCAGCCAGGGTGGGGAGCACATGCCTCCTGGGGCCCCACTGCCCTTTCCAAGCAGCGGCAGCAGCAGGACCGAAGAGCCAAGCATGGAACTTCCTGGGCTGGGCAGGCACCAGCCGTGAGGGGCTGCCTTGGCATGGAACGCTCTGGTGGGGCTAGTGTGCGAGGGCACTGTGACAGGATGCTTGCAAGGGGACACCAAGGAGGGCTGTGCACTGCTGGGGCAGGAGGGTGACTCACCAGTGGGTGTGGGGCCCAAAGTGGAGCAGGGGAGACTGGGCGGCTCTGCCCCTGAGCCCCTTGGAGGGAGGGCGGAAGGGCAGGATCCAGGCATAGAGGAAGTGGGGCATTCCAATGTGAATCAAGCCGGTGATGGTTGGAGAAACAGATGGGCTGCCAGCCATGCTGTGTGGCCAGTCTGCCGCAGCCCATTGCATGGCTCTTTAACAATAGGACCCACCAGGCCCGCTGCAGAGGCCTTTGTCTTCGTCCAGTGAGGGCTCCAGACTTGCTTCTGCTGTTCTATTTGGCGGCTTTGGTGCTCAATGCCTGGCTTGTGAGCTGCTGAGGTCCTTCTGGGAGGGGAAGCAACTGTCTTCTGAGAGAATTTGTGGCCTGTGCTGCTGCTGTGGGCAGACCTCAGGCAACACAGCCAGTGGATGGGAACACCTTCTAATTGGCAGTTCAGTCAGCCAGTTGATTTTGGCATGCATTGAATCTTGCCACTCCAAAACAGGAATATTATATAGGAGAGATAGTACACCATTCTTACTGAGACTTTAGGCATGCTGTAAATCAACGGGATGAGGATACATCTAATAAATAGTGTCATAGGATTGGGATTGCAAAAATCCAAAACAAGGCATGAGTGATAAACATGTCATATTGAACAATACAAGAAATTATATGATTTAAGTAGAAATACAGTGCAGCAGAATGAAAATATACACCAAGACTTGCTACACATTGATAGTATAGTCCACAGTTCTTTCTTCTTGAATCAGTCTAATACAACCACATTCCTTTATAAAAATGCCCTCCTGAACAATTCTGTTTTACAGAGTTTTTGCAAAAAGCCAGAAGATTTGGGGCCTTCCTGGCCTTCATAGACAAGCCATTCCATAGAGTGGGGGCCATTACAGAGAATCCAAGTGTATGGGCAAGTGTTGATAGGAATGGGCACGAACTGGCTCACAAAGTAAAGTTCATTACAAATTTTGGCTGATCCATGGTTCGCGAAGCGATCCTTGTGGAAGGGCATACAGCATGAACATTTCAAGAACTTTGGTCCTGTGTGTGATGGTTCATGGTGGATCATATATTTCCAGATAGTCTCCACTCAATAAAATTGTTTACAAAATTCCAAGGCAATGGGAGGAGATGAATTCTCCAGCCTCAGAAACACCAACAGGAGCCTTCCAAAGCTTAACAGATACTGCTGGCTGCTAATAACATAGTTCCCATTCTCCTGTATGGGATCAGAATGCTGTATATATATGCTCAGCTCAGCTCCACACCCTCTCCTCTGTTGGCAGTTGGTAGTTGAGAGGCAGGGAATTTGTTAAAAGCAGACTAGCAGAGCACATTCCCTCCTAATTGTGAACTCCTCTCACCTGCTGGGGAGTGAGGGCATTAGGTGGACTCAGGGCTCTGAGCTACCCCATCTCTCTGCTCATGCTAAGCAGAGAGGCTTAGCTAGTGGGTTCCTCAGCTGAGGACCCACATTTTGATTGTGAACTCCTGTCCCATGCTGGTGTTCATGGGTGATAGGTGGACTCAGGTCTCTGAGCCACCCCGTTGCTCTGCTCACACTGAGCAGAGGGGCATAGCTACTGGGTGCATTGGCTGAGGACCCACATTTTATGCCCTCCCACCCTTCTGATTGTGAGCCCATCTGTGCCATGAGGGTGAAAGAGGGTGCAAAGGGTGCTCATCATGGGGAGAAGACATCCTCAACCCATATGACAGGCTCCAATCCCCAGGCACTGAACTCATCCTGCCAGTCCACTGGCTCCAGTCCCTAACAGGGCATCACTGGGATCTCAGAGCCTCCTTTCTCTGATCTGTTCCTGGGACTCCCCACAGAGGCTAAAAAGTTGTTAGCACTGCACAGAGAACTATGATAGCAGTGCTTCAGAGGGGGGAAAGCATCCTCCCCTCCATATAACTCCCTGCTGCTGTTCCTGCCCCTGCCAGCCCAGTACCAGATAGCAGCTGCCCTTCCTCCCACTTTCTCCAATCCAGGGGGGCCCGTTTCCAGCCCATACTTGGAAATATTTCCACATCCTCCCCAGTGACCCTGGTGTGGCAGACTGCCAGGTATGCTACATCCACATCTGGAGGGGCGCAACCCCCCTAACACATATCCTCCTCGGTCCTCCACAGGCTCTTGTGAAGGGTGCACCAAACAATATTGCTGCTGGGGGAAAGAGTGGCAGTCAGTGGGAGGGAGAGGAGGCCCACTGCCTCTCAGCAGGGAGAAGTGGAGGGGAGCAGGAGGCCCTTCCAAGAATGGCTCTCTTCACTTGGGTTGCCATGTGTGGAACATCAAGGCAGGTCACCCTCCAAGAGGTCATTCCCCCAAGGATGCCGACAGTGCCATCCAGAAGGGCTCCACAGGAAGCAGTCACTCACCTCATCAGCGAGATGATTTCTGTGGATGGCCAACCCTTCTCCCCCATGGAGGACATAGCCTTTTGCTGGCTGCTGGAATATCTGGCTCCCTAGTACTCCACCCCCTCTCAGAAGACCATGAGCCAATGAGACTTGGCTGACACGAACCATTCCACAGTGGCGATGGTCAAGACTGAGCTCTCCAGAGCACAAGGCAGAACCATGCACTTCACAACAGATCTCTGGAGCAGCCAGTAGCATGACTATCTCTCCCTCACCACCCACTGGTGGCAACCAGAGGTCCTCTCTGTCCTAACTGTTGGGACACTGACCAGGCCACAGTAGGGAACAGTCCTGCCACTGGGTAACAAAGTGGTTCTTCTCCATGTGCAGGAAATGGATGCAGACCACACAGCACAAAACATCACCACTGTGATATAGAGTAGCCCGAGGGAGTGGGTGGGTGGTGGCAATGTTGTCTGTGGCTACATGGCTACGTTTGCCAGTGCCAACATGCTGGCAGTAGCTGTGCACTTCAAGGGCATTCTCTACCTGGTGTACACACTCCATCTAATGATGAAGGATGCTCTGGGATTGGAAAGCACTGTCAAGGCTACCTGGGATGCTACCACACTCAAGATTTGGTCCTTGCTGGAGACCTGCAGTGCCTGGCCACCCACTTCTCGTGCAGCATCAAGTCTGCCTGTCTGCTGTTTGATAGGCAGGGGGAGAGGGATGAGCCTGCACACTGGCTCATTCTGGACTTGCCCACCCATTGGAATGCCATCTACACCATGATTGCATGTTTGGTGGAGCAGAAGAGCTTCTCCATGACCATCCTTCCAGGGAAAGAGGAGCTCAGCATTGGCTTCAACAACTGGCTGACCCTCTCCCAAATGATGTATGTCCTCAAGCCCTTCCAGTCATCTAACTGATTCAAGGGCTGGACTCGGCCCTGGCCTCAGCACTGGAGCTGGGCCCTGAGAGGATGGCTGTTCTCCCATGAATCAGAGCCTTTGCACAGAGGTTGCAGGTGGACATCATCATCAGGCTGCATCCTCTCTACAAGGAAGGGAAGTTCAAGCTGCCCTGTATCTGTGACCCCAGATAAAAGGCAACATTGCTGTCTTGAATGTGGAGCTCATGCAATGGAAATGTGAACTCTGCAAAGAATTGTGGAGGCTACAGGCCTGCAGATGTGGCCAGAAGGAACAGCAGGTGGAAGACCCTCTGCCTCAAGGGGCCCAACCAGCAAGGGCAACTAGAATGATAAAAGGGTTGGAACACCTTCCCTATGAAGAAAGGTTAAAATGCTTGGGGCTCTTCAGCTTGGAGAAACGACGGCTGAGAGGTGACATGATCGAGGTTTATAAGATTATGAATGGGATTGAGCAGGTTGAGAAATAAGTACTTTTCTCCCTTTCTCACAATACAAGAACTCGTGGGCACTCTATGAAATTGCTGAGCAGTCGGGTTAGAACAGATAAAAGGAAATACTTCTTCACCCAAAGAGTGATTAACATATGGAATTCACTGCCACAGGAGGTCGTGGCAGCTGCAAGCATGGACAGTTTCAAGAGGGAATTAGATAAACATATGGAGCAGAAGTCCACCAGTGGCTATTAGCCACAGGGTTTAGATGGGAACTCTCAGTCTGGGGCAGGTGATGCACTCTATTCTTGGTGCTGGAGGGGACAGCAGTGGGAGGGCTTCTGGTGCCCTGGCCCCACTGCTGGACCTCCTGATGGCACCTGGTATATTTTGGCCGCTGTGTGACAGAGTGTTGGACTAGATGGGCCATTGGCCTGATTCAACATTGGCTTCTCTTATGTTCTTATGTTCTTATGTTCTTATGTTCTTATGTTCTTGTGTTCAAGAAGCCTTGCTACTGGTTGTCAGTAGTGAACTGGGAAGTCAGCAGAGGTAGGACTGCCAGGCGTGCCATGGTGGAAGATTTATGGAATCTTAGGTTTTGGCATGGACCCAGACAGGATGGATGAGTTGGCTTTCCTCAAAGTCAATCTCCCCCTGCTGGGCTACCGCTCTCTGGACCTCACAGGATAAGATTTCAGTACTTTATAAGATCCTAGCCTCCTGTTGTCCCCAGGTCCCTCCATTCCGCCTCCTCTGTGAGTGATCCATCATGCAGCCTGTGTGTTGCTCCTTTGGTGCTTGGATGGGAGGATGGCCATCTCTGCTGGGTGGGGGTGGGTTCCCTCACCCAACACCTACCTCATGAAACAACATCTACCTCATAACACAACACCTACCTCTTGGAACATCAGCAAACATCTACCTCAAGAAATATCTGCTTATACAAGCAACTCCCCATTTGACTACCCTTTCCATTGCATGTGTTCTGCTAATGGTGAATAACTACAAATTTCACCTAGTGGTGGGCTTTGACCAGAGGATCTATGTGTTTGGTCTTGAGGGACCCTGGGAACATTGTGGGCATGCCTCACTGGATTCTAGTGCTTGCTAGGGGTGCCTGCCAAGCTGTCCTGGGTGCTCTTGCTCTTTTCTACTGCTATAGACAAACGTGGCACTACCCATCTTAAACTGTCTTGGGAATAATTTGGGGAGCCACTGTCAGAACTCTGGGGAAGTCTGTCTTTCTGTTGTTCTGAACCTGCCTTTGTATACTTCAGGGGTGGCTTGGCCAGCTTGACATGTGTTTCCATTCCTTGGCACAGTAGAAGAATTCACCATGGTTGGTGGGTGTGCTCCAGACCAGTGTGTTTCAGCCTGGGGAGGGGAGCTCTGAAATTTGTGGGCACACTTCCCCTGCTTGTTTGGTGGGGCTGTGGTGCCTGTCAAGCTGTTGTGGGGTTAGTTTGGGGAGCCCCTGTTGGAAGTGTTGTCATGTCTGCCTTTCTGCCTTTGGAGACTTGGGGGGGGGGAGCAAGCATGGGAGGATGCTTGCCTTGCATTCAGAATCTGGCTGGGCGGGTCTGCCCAGGTGAAGTCTCCCTGTGAGTTTGATGTCACTGGCTTGTTCCTGAGCTGTTCCATAGACTCCTGTAACTGCAGATGTCTATTCCAGAGAGTGCTGGGGTGACTTTTTTTGGGGGGGTGTTCCATAATTTGAACCCCAGAAATATAATCTGCCCCTATCTTGGAGGGCTTATACAGGAGTGGGTGGCAGAGTGAGCTGCCTTGTGTTTTTAGTGTTTGTATGTGTAACTTACAGTCTGTGTCCGTTCTATACACTTTGGAATCTGTGCCTGACATTTCCTCCAAAAGTACTTTCCTGGCTTGTCCTTAGTCCTGTTGGGTTTGCAGTGTCACTGGTTCTGTTGGGCATATTGCAGTGGTTCTGCTGGGCTTGCAAAAATGTCCCCCTCTTCAGTTTTCAATGCAGGGATTCTCTGGAACTTTTGATTGTGTTCTGCAGGGTTTCTATTCCCCTTGCTTTTTTGCTGGGTTTTTTTTTCCTCCATTGGAAACAATGGACGATTGGGGACTCTTCTTGGGGGGAGGGCTGTACCTCAGACCCTGTAAATCTAATCTGTGCCTAACATGTAGGGCATGTAGAGGAGAGAGTCAGTCAGACGTCTGCTGTGCGTTTGGTGTCTCTAGTTTGCAAAGGATCTATTCTGTACACACCTGAACCTCATGAACTTGCACTTGTCATTTCCTCAGAAAGCACTTTCCTGGGTTCACCTTCTTTGGGGGATCATAATTCAGAACCCATAAATTCAGTCATCACCAACCTTGGAGGGCAGGTAGAGGAGAGTCAGATGGAGATTCCCTGCAAGTTTAGTGCCTCTAGCATTCTGGGGCGATGCTCTAACACATCATGAACCACACCAGTTTTTTAGCGCCAAAAAAATATGTGATAGTCTGTGGTTTGTGAACCAGGTATGCCACACACCATAAACGGAACCATGTTTCCCCAGTTCATGCCCGTCTTTAATTGTTTATCTCTCCAATTTGCAGGGCAGCACCAGAAGAAGTCCCTGTACAGATAAGCAAAATTGTCTTGGTGTGGGCATAGAAGGAGAGGTAGTCCTGCAGATATGAGGGTTCAAGGCCATGAAGGGCTTTCTCTGTCATGTCCAGTACTTTGAATTTAATCAGCTAATTAATGGGAATCCAATGGAATGGCTCCTGAATAGGTGTAATGTGTACACACCACCTAGTTCCTAACAATAACCAAGCTCTGACATTCAACACTAACTGCAGATTCTGGTCCTTTCCACACTTGGATCTCATCCCTGGTTTTATCAGAGTTCAACTCAGGGCACAATACCTTGCATTTATCCCTGGTTATAACAGCATCCATTTATCCTGGGACAAGTGTGGGGTGGAACTGGGGTGACCTCAATGTAATGTAGAACAAAAAATACCCCGAGATAATTACAGGGGTCAACTCACATGTAGTGTACAATGTAAGTTTGGGGACAGGGTTGAACCAGGATTTAAGGTCTAGTGCAGAAAGGACCTCTGTGTTGATTTTGAGCAAGACCTATGTAGAGCGCATTGTAGTAGTCTCAGGGTTACTGTGGCATGGATCCAGGTGGCCATATCAGCTGAGTCTAGGTAGCAAGGCATCTTCCAGGCTAAATTAATTTGGAAGACTGCATTTTTTTGAGGCTGCATTAATTTGCTTTTCCAGTAGTGATGCTGGGTCCAATAGAACCCTTAGGCCCTTGAATGATTCAGCAAGGATCAGTTGAACCTCATCAAACGTGGGAAGCACAGTATCTTTCAAGACCTCAGACTTTCCAATCAGCATTACCTCCACGTTAGGATTCAGCTTAAATTTGTTTGCTCCTAATTCAATTAACTATAGCAGTCAGGCAGTGGCTCATGCCTTCTACTGCATTTGGATAAAAAGCCCTGAGAGAGCAGTATGAGTTCTTCCACCATGTTAAAACAGGAATGTAGGGGGAAGGAAACATGGTCTGATCAGCACCACTCTGTCTGCCTTTCAAGTTGCTTTAAAATGGTATTATACAACGTGTATTTTGAGGAGTTGCTATAAGACACATTTGGGGAGAATAGTACTGACTAAAGTATGACAAGGATGCTATTCTGGACTAGGGATATGATAACCCTTGTGGGAGATTTGGTTACTCTTGTCAAAATGCTTTGAGCTTCTCCCAAAATTCCTCAGATTTTTCACCTAAGGATTATGGAATTACAAATTTGTTATTGATTGATTGATTGATTGATTGATATCCCTCCTTCTCCACTGGAGCAGGCTCAGGGTGGCTTACAAAAAAAAGTTAAAAAACATATAAACATCATAATTATAAAACATCATAATTAATCCAGAACAATTATAAACAATCATAAAGTGCTAGTGATAACATTGATGCCAGTTATAATATTGCATAGCAGTCATAGTAGGCCACAATGGAATGGTCACAGAGTATAGTCAGAGTTGGAGTTCAGCTTATCATATCCATTTGTCCTGGCTAACACAGGCTGCTGGTGGTAAGTCTAGGGAGAACGGGCCTTGTCATAGTTCGGTTTTGTTAAATGCAGCTCCTAGTTGAAGGCCTGGTGGAAGAGCATTGACGTGCAGGCCCTGTGGA
The DNA here is from genome assembly GCA_029375565.1 of Gekko gecko. Classification (NCBI taxonomy): domain Eukaryota; kingdom Metazoa; phylum Chordata; class Lepidosauria; order Squamata; family Gekkonidae; genus Gekko; species Gekko gecko. The sequence continues at coordinate 134,293,848 of JAPDNY010000003.1, read as the reverse complement.
ATGATAGAAGGTCCTGCAGGGCCCTGATATCTTCTGGGAGCTAATTCCACCAGCATGGGGCCATCACTGAGAAGGCCCTGGCCCTGGTTGAGGTCAGCCTGGCGTCTTTGGAACCAGAGTGGGCCAGACAGTTTTGAGACCCTGAATGCAGTGCTCTCTGGGGAACATGTGGGGAAAGGCGGTTCCTCAGATATGTGAGGTTTTAATATCAATGACAACGGCACTGGATGAAGGCCATTGTGGTATTTTACTAGTGTTTTAATTGCATTAATTGTGTGTATTGTATTTTTATTAAATTTGATGTAACCCACCCTGAGCTTGCCATGCAGGGAGGGTGGGATATAAGTCAAATAAAATAAATTAATAACTAAAATAGGCCCCTGACCATATAGATATATAGGAACAGTTCTCTTTTAATCACTCTTCAAGACCCCCTTTATTTCTCAGGACAGAGTGAATTAATGATTCAGTGATGTTTGTATGTTGTTTATCAAGCTTTTAATTGTATCTCTTGAAGAATACAAAGTCAGAGAACTTGGAAAAACTGCAACAGCAAAAATTTGTTTCAGAGTAAAATAAGGGAATAAAACAAAAAAGCTCTACAGAATGTGGGAGAGTCACCAGCGATGAATGGTTTAGCTGAGAGCAGCCCCCCCAAATGCTGAGGAAGTTTAGCTTAGTCTGTGTGGTGTATCCACAAGGAAACATGGACGCAGGGCTACCATGTGCTCAGACCGGTTCTGACCAGTCCACCATGTGGCCAGGCTAAGGCTTGAGCTTCATGTCTGGAGACAATAGAATGTAGGCTCCTCGCGTTCTTCCAATCGAGGAGCCCGGGGTAATCCAATCAACTGTAAATAGCGAATCACGGGTGTTGTGTGTGTTTGGGGTGTGGGCTCACTGGGGATAAAAAGCCGGCCTGCGAGCCGGCTCAGTTGTCTTGTTCCTGATCTAAATAAAGTATGTGAGAGCTGAAATCACTCATCAGTCTCAGTACTTTTCAGTCTGGGTTTCCCTTTCCTCTCCATTTATTGAGGCTGACCAATAGCAATTGGACTGGCAGAATATTGGACTGGCAGAGGTGCTTCACCAGGCAATTTGTATATGTATGTACCTGTCACTGCACCTGCTCAGTCTGAGCCCCTGGCTCCAGCAGAAGAGCTAAGTCCTGCCAGGGATGAGCTCCCGTCATCCGAAACCTTCGCACCTGACAGTGTGGTGAGGGCTGAGGCGGGCCCAGCAACAGCTGGGGCAGATCCCCGCTCACCTGGCATGCCCCCTGATTTGCCGCCACTGGTGTCTTATTTGTGAGAGCAGTGCTGCTGGGACCTGGCAGCCCGGCAGCAAGAAGCACGCATGCACACCCGGCACTCGCTTAGCCCTGAGTACTAGCGGGAGCCGGGATGTGCTTGGAGCATGCTAATTGCTGACTGCCTGGAATGGTATTTAGTCATTGCTAGCACATGAGGAACTTGTGCCAGCGACTAGTCATATCAACAGAGCTCTGCACCACCCCACTCGAGTTCTTGACTCCTTGCTCCCGGCTTGTTTCCTCGGCTCTCTGACCTTGGCCCATTCGACCTCACTACTCTGCACCCGGAACCTTCATCTCTCGGACTCTTGTCCCTCATCTCTCGGACCTCTTGAAAACGCTAATGGTTGGTAATTTCAGGCTTGGTTTACCCAGCTTCTTGGCTTGCTCGGCTCCTGACCTTGGACTGTCCCTCGACCACCCTGCCTGTCTTGCATCTTGAACTTGGTTATTCAGCTCACCTGGCTTCGACCCCGGACTGTACTTTGACCACCCCACGCTTGCCTGGCCCCGCTTCCTGGCTTGTGACAGTACCTCCTATATTTTGGGATAGATTTTAGCATTAAGAGATATATTAGAGGGTAGAAACAGTTGAGAGTATCAGAAGATATCTCAGGATTTAGAGGATGGGAAGGTATCCCAGTGGAGAAAAAAAAGTTACAAGTGAGGAATCCACAAGACTCATGTAGAGAATCACATCCTTTCACCTTCTGCCCACTTGCTTTCTGTGTCACCGCCTCAGCCCACATAGTTCACATGGCACCTGGGGGATTACAGTGATGGGGGACAGCAGTGGCAATAGCTTCTCCCTTCCTCTCCTGACCTCTTACCTTCCTCCCACCCATCTGCCTTCTCCTGTCTGGCACACAAGGTGGTCTCTGCTACTTCTCCTCTCCCACCTAATGCACCATCTGCCTGGGTCACACTATGGTGACAGCAGTGGTGGTGGCAACTCCCACTTCTCTCTCCCATTCCTCCCCTTCTTTTCTCATCTGCTCACCTTTCCCAAAATGGCAGCCAAAATCTCTCAACATAGTTATGTCCTTGCAAAGAGAGTCCACTCGAAAATGAAAGATTTATTACAGTTCCATAAAACACAAATAGCACATCTCAGTAGCTGCAGCTGTAACAAACTAATGCCCAGACAAAAGCTAGGGCGTGGAGTGAGAAATCAAACTAATTAAGAGTAAACTCCCACACTATGTGTAGGGCAACCCAAGGAGGCCAATATACTACAATAGTGTTGCAAGATCTTGTTCTTTTCCTCAAAACATTTTTTCCTAATATATATGTAGAAAAATATGGCCTATGCATACATGGCCCCATCCAATGGGGGGGTTGATCCATGGGACCAGATTCAGAATTACATGAATGATTCCCATGAGTAGGAGACAAGCGCAAGTGAAAGGGGTAAATTTGCCTGGAATATTATTGTTCTGTAGCAATATTCACATTTCTACTGTCTAGCTAGTCAGAACACAGATTGCCTAGCATGCTGTAACTTCACCTGATGAAACAACAGGAGAAACTAAGAACATTATGACATTTACTCAGCATGGTCTTTTCAAACAGTAATGTTTCTGGGCCCAATTTCATTAGATGGGCTGAAGTCCCATAGAACTGAATGGGACAAATTACTAGGAACTAACAAGTCCCACTGATTTCAGTTGAACTTGATTGTGACCAACACTTTGCACTGAGAACTTAGCATTTAACCAAAGGATCTGAAATCAGGCATTAGTTTCTCTGTGTGACATTTCTTCTGAAATTGCCTAGTGCACTAATGCTGCTCTTGGATAATAGCCATTTAACTGAATTAATTAGATATTTATCACATTCTAGTATGAAAGCCCTTCCTTTGTAAAGAGGCTTTCGTCCCTTTACAGTCTATGAACAGATGCAATATTTATATTTATGAGTGTGTTTATTGTGAAGGCTTTGCAAATTACTCCACAAGGCTCATATTTTTGCTGACACTTCAGAGCCTAACCTTTGCTCTTCTCTTGTTCACATGCCAACAAACCAATAGCTGGTAGGAAAGGAAAGAAGTAGTCATGCATTAAAAATAGCACCCAAAGGGGAAAGATTTTTTTTGTTTTGTTTTTTACAAACAAATAGACAGGGAATTACATGTGTCTGTCTCTCCCTGTGCTTCAAACACATTGCTTAAAATAAAATTGAAATTTTGTTTGTGTTGTGGTTACTGAAGTCTAGCTACATCTGCAGTAACACAACAGTTTTATGTTTGCCATTCATTTCTGAAGATGTTCTGTCAATGCATGGCTTTAGATGTTCAAAGAAAATCAGAGCGTCGCTATGCAAGCCCTGTTGTTTTACTTGCAATGTTATTTTTTGGAAAAAAAACAAGTTGCTTAAAGGAAATACACAAAGTCCGGATGCACAAACAGCTTGTTTATCCCCTCCATGCAGGTTTTTTTATATATACTGTCAAATGTGCATTACCCCAGCCATGGATTGGCACTGTATTTGCACTACCTATTTTGCAATGTTACATTCTTGGAAAGGCAGCAGTACTCATCTCACAGACTGTAAAGTACTGAGTGTTCTTCATCCATTTCTATATTTTCATGAACACATGAAGCTGCCTTATAATAAGTCTGAGCATTTATCTGTCAAGGTCAGTATCGTCTACTCTGATTAGCAGCAGTTCTCCAGAGTCTCGGGTCCAAACTACATGTTACATTTTGCAGTTTTTTTCTGAGGCAATTTTTGCTTAGGAAAATAGCACCGGGGGAGGCAGTAGTCTCTCCCCTCTCATGCCATGATTCTGAGTCAAATCCTGCCCCTCTGAATCTGTAAAATATTGTTCTCCAGACCTGCTGTGTGGTTGCAGAAAAATGAGTAGAGTCCATGAAACTTGGACTCGCTTCATAACAAAATATAATATGTAGATCAGAGGTCAGGCAGAAGTCCTTCACATCATCTATTACCTGATCCTTTTAAGAAAGAGAGAAGAGATTAGATTTATATCCCACTCTACACTACCCAAAGGAGTCTCAGAGTGGTTTACAATCTCCTATCCCTTCCCCTCCCACAATAGACACCTGTGAGGTAGGCAGGGCTGAGAGAGCTCTTTCAGGAACTGCCCTTCAGAGAACAGCTCTGAAAGAACTTCTGACTGACCCAAGATCACATCAGCAGCTGCATGTGGAGGAGTAGGGAATCAAACCCGGTTCTCCCAGATTAGAGTCCGTGCTCCTAACCACTCCCTCTCTTACCCCACCTTGAAGATGAGTGGTTTCATGTTTTTATTTTTTAAAAAGCCCTAGAATATCAATGTATCAATATACTGTTTTATTAAGCAGGTTCTCTGAATTCCCAGCATCCACCTTTTTTAAAAAAGTATGTCTATATTCCGTTTCCTCATAGAGGAAAGGCACTAACTTTAGAAACATGAAAGCTGGGAATTCAGAGAACCTTCTTAAATTATCATTATAATAATATATTGATATATTGACATTTTAGTGCTTTTTAAAATGCAGCCATCATGTCAATATATGATACAAGCATATGCAAAAAATAAAAGAGGGGGGGTGCTGTGACACCGCCAGTGATGCCACCAATAATGACAGCACCCTCCCTTGAAAATCCTGATCCTTTAAGGCATGTGCAAAATTAAATAAACTGACTACAACTGTGAAAATGCAGAGGGAAGGCAGGTGCACCAAAGAACTGTGGCCAAATTGATTCCAGTCCTTGTGGATTGACTGTCAAGAAAATCAAGAGTAAGCTGAGTGTGTAGAAAAGCCGTTTGTCTCATCCCACATCTCCTTGGCAGGGATTTTATAAAAGATGGTAAATGATACGGAATCACCGCACTAGTATTTTTCATCCCACATTTGCAGAGGGCCTGGGAAATGATGTTTCAGATACCACCATATCGCATATCTTCATTAATTAGATGTTTGGGGGGAAATGTGGGAGAAGCGAATGTAAATCAGAAGTAGTGTTTCAATCATGTAGTTTTTTTCTGTGTCTAAATATGAGTTGTCGTTGCTTTTTGCCATCAAGTCACAACTGACTTACAGCAACCCCGTAGGGAAAAGGTGTCAAACTCATTTGTTAACAAGGGCCGGATCGGACATAAATGTCGCTTTGTTAGGCTGGGCCATGTGTGCTGTAAAATATAATGCCAGGTAACAGATGTTTTTCTACACACCATGACCCATACCCCTCCTCAGCAGAGCTTGAGGCCAAACCAGCACTCCTGGCCCCTTCTGTTTGCCAGCTCTGGGTCGGGCAATCCCTGGAGATCTAGGGGAAGAACCTGGGAGGGGGGCCTGCATTTGGGGAAGGGTGGGATTTCAGCTGCGGGTATGATCCCCTAACATAGGCCTTTCTGATCCACATTCAGACTGGTTTCCCCCTAGTTACTCATGGGCTGGATAAGAGCCCTGGATTCTGGCTCCCAGGCCATATGTTTGGCATGCCTGCTGTAGGTTTTCAAGACAAAAGATATTCAGAGGTGGTTTGCCATTGCCTGTATCTGCATCACACCCCTGGTATTCCTTGGAAGTCTTTCATCCAAATAATAATCAGGGCCAACCCTGCTTAGCTTCCAAGATCCGACACTTTTCTCCCTTTCTCACAATACAAGAACTCATGGGCACTCCATGGAATTGCTGAGCAGTCGGGTTAGAACAGATAAAAGGAAATACTTCTTCACCCAAAGAGTGATTAACATATGGAATTCACTGCCACAGGAGGTGGTGGCAGCTACAAGCATGGACAGTTTCAAGAGGGAATTAGATAAACATATGGAGCAGAAGTCCATCAGTGGCTATTAGCCACAGGGTATAGATGGGAACTCTCAGTCTGGGGCAGGTGATGCATTCTATTCTTGGTGCTGGAGGGGGCAGCAGTGGGAGGCCTGCTAGTGTCCTGGCCCCGCTGCTGGACCTCCTGATAGCACATGGTATTTTTGGCCACTGTGTGACAGAGTGTTGGACTAGATGGGCCATTGGCCTGATTCAACATTGGCTTCTCTTATGTTCTTATGTTCTTATGACATGATTGTGCTAGCCTGGGCTATCCAGGTCAGGGAAAATATGTATACAAGCATACATTCTGTCCTCAACAAGGTGGCATCAGCAGTACTAAAATATTATTGTGCAGGGACCTTGGAATCTCAATATCTTCTGAAGTTGTGATCGCAGCATAAGCACTTGACTTCTGTTAAAATGCACTTGATAAAGAAAATAACCCCCCCCCCGGTTCTCCAGTCAAAAATAGAAATAATCTAGGGAAATTAGAGAAACCTGCTTTCATTCTGTTTCCTTTTTAGAAAAAATCCCAATAAAATAAATTAGTCACAAGTTAGTGAGTATTTCCTTATGTGCACCATGCTCTATGTAAAGCATCAGTCACCCAAAATATCATGCTGTGCCCCCAATTATAAATCTACCAAGATAATAAACACAAAAAGATTACAACAGCGTTAGGACATATAACAGAGAAGGATGGAAGAGTCGCAAATAACTATCAAATCATGGAGAAACCTGACCTGCCTGAAGTACAATACAAATGATTGAGTCACAAATACAGAATTTTGAACATTTTTCCTTAAATGAAGTAAAACTACAAATTACACTTGTTTTCTTGTCAGGTCTGCCTGTATGTTAGATTGTGACAACCGAGTTCCTAGAATTATTTAGAAAACTACAGCACAGCAGTATTAAGATTTGCAAGTTGCTAAAATGTCTTTATGGCTGGGCATCAGTGAATTCAGAACAGACTGTCTTGGTGCCTTAGAAAATGTGTGAATGTGTTGAATAATAGATACAGACATTGATATATAATCCAGTAGTTTGCAACAGTTTACAAAGCTTCTTGTCTATTTGACTTGTGAAATGTGGGAACACAACTGGGCATATTTTATTCCTGATCACCATTCCTGCAAATGTGTCACCAGCTACACTGTACTTTGATCCCCCCTGTGCATTTCAAGATAAAGATAGCTATCTAGGCTGTGATCACACACACTAAATAATCCACTTTCAACATACTTTCCAACTGGCAAAATGTCATTATTTCTTTTCTTTGGTTGTCCTACTAACAAAATAATCTCTATGTGAATCACTATACCCCAATGAAAGCATCAAATAATCAATTTATCAATAATTGATATAATTACATGAATAAAATGGACATATACATACCAAAATTCTAAGAACAGGACTTTAATGAGCCCTGTATGCTATACCTTCACATGAGGAAGAATTGTGCTCTTTGTATAATTGCCAGAATGTAATAGTGCACTATCATCTACTGCTTGAAATATAGGATACAAATTATCATAGAGTTTTTCAGAACTGCAAACAGAACTGTGATTAAGATGAGTTCTTAACAGGAAATATGCTATTTAAACATTAGGATATAGTGATAGGCTTTTTACCTATCTGTGATTCAATGTGTTCTTTCATTAGCCTCCCAAGGTCAGCTTTTCAGCACTAGGAGACTAGACTTATTACATTAGCTCCTCCACTGAAGGTCAAACAGGTACACATTTCTGTTAAGGTTTTTAAATGGGAAATGTTTTTTTAAAAAAAAATCCATTGAGGATTGCTAGGATTTGAGGTTATGTCACTAGATTGTTTCTTAAATCATTCAGGACAAAATAAATTGGATTCCTGCATTGTTGATGACCAAGGTTCCCTTTTTTTATGGCCAATGATTCAACACATTTCAGCTAAAATGATTAGATGTACAATCCGTGGTCACATTGTAAAGGTCAATTTGTCTGATTCATCGAAGGCAATTAATGTTTTTTTCCAGTGAATGTTTTCTAAATGATATCTTTGCCAAACCAACACACAAAACAGGAGTCATTCACCATGAGCTATGTTGTCTACTACCTTCCATATATGTTGGAACACAACTTTATAAAACTGGATTGATAATGCATGCATCATATAGGGACACCGAGTTTAATATGCATTATATAAATCATTAACAAATGCTTAATATCATTTAATTCCTTGGGGAATCTTCTGGCAATTACATCAAACTATGTGCACTATTTACAAATGATTCACAACTTCTTTCCACTCCAGTTTAACATTATATGAATTTCCTAGAGGGAACATTTCTATAAACATAAACATTTTATGTGTATCTAGACAATCATCCTGAGGGCTTGGCATAAGTAGCATTTATGTCTTTCTTTGAGCATTTAACACAATGTATATAAGGTCTCAAACTGAGAGTATATTCAGTACATGTTTGCACAAGAGTGCTGAGTTGCTGAAAACTAGTTTATCAGTATGAAGAAATGATCTGATGAACAATTTTAAACAAAAGTGGGGGGGGGCAATAAATTAACATTGACTTATGAATGCAATCTGAAATTTGGGAGTATAAATGTGCAAGATGAATGCTACACTCCCTACCTTGAGGTCTGTCTAATTTGGGTGGAAAACCATGAAGATTTTTCCTGGAAGGGAATGTCTTTCATTGTAACCAGTGGAAAAATAATGGGATTATGAAAATGAAACAGCAAAAGAAAGAAAGAAAGAAAGAAAGAAAGAAAGAAAGAAAGAAAGAAAGAAAGAAAGAAAGAAAGAAAGAAAGAAAGAAAGAAAGAAAGAAAGAAAGAAAGAAAGAAAGAAAGAAAGAAAGAAAACAATGCAATAACAATACATTCCCTTTTGGAATTAATAACAAAAATAAAAGAAATAAAATAAACTCCAATGCACAAGTATACATGTACAACCTGTATGTAAGTGCATATGCCTGTTTGAAAGAATGGGCCAGCAAATTCCATGTTCAGTTTACCAAGAAAATGTGCTTTCTTCAAGTAAAATTCCATGCCCCCCCCTTTCCCCAATTCTCAGCTCAGTGAAAACTAGGTATCAACAATCTGGTAAGAGCAGCCCTCTCTACATTGGCCATTATGGAACTCACGGCCATTCCCCAGGCATCCAACAGCCCAGCTAATTCATTCACTGATGACAGCTGTAAGGGTTGGGAAAGAGGAGTTTTGCCTCTCTTCCAGAAAGCTCTCCTGGAACAGTGTCATGATCAGCTGAAGGATGTCAGCAGATCAGTGGCCTAAGTTTCCTATATACGTAGACTATCTTTATAGGAAGTCATTCTTTTGTTTCATTTTTTCAACATCCTTTTCCTTCAATATCTATGTCTTTTTCCTCCACTGTTATCCTGCTGTTGCATCTGTTTTGGATTATGCAGTTTGAATGTGAATTGTATCTGCCAATGCTTCAAGAACTTAACATCCATGCTGTACGAACCTTCAGTTTGTGTATTTAGGAAGTTAGATTTGTTATTTTTGTGTACTTTGAACCCATGTTGGAACTGTGTTTTTTTTTCTCCTCCCCTATTTATAATAAAGCATATTTAGATTTCTAATGTTTGTTGTGGTGAGCTGACTGGTCCTGACCCAGGTAATCTCAGTTACATTATCAAAGGAGTATCTTGTTCCAGAGTCTCGGGTGGCAGACAGGAGAACAATTCATTCAGATCAAGGTGGGGCAGCCTTGGCACAGCCACACATGCATTAAAAGTAACATTGGACTTAGTCAACACATGTATAAAAAACTATCAAGTGTACACTTTACATGGATTGTATGTTTGTTCGCTGTAACTTATAAAGGATTTCCCCCTAAAATTCACTAAGATTGTTACCCAAAATTGGCAGTCTCCGCTTAGTTGGAGTATATTAGCTTGGAGATGGAGCGAGAGGTGGGTAACTGAGGTCTCCACCTATGCATACGGGGATTTGCCCAATGAGAACTCTCAGAAATAACCATGCTGTTATTTCTGGGAAGTGTTTTTACTGAAACCAAAAGAAAACAGAATAAAACAAGGGTACATACAGCAAATACTTACAAGAGCTAACTAGGAGAATCAGGGAGGAAAAGAGAAAGTGTTGTAGGGATGGGCGATAATTACTGATCCTGAAGGTGTCCACAGAAGCAGCAAGGTCAAAAAAGAAATGGCCAGCATTTCAGGAAGTAAGAGAGGACCCACACACAAGTGCGGGTGTGAGGAGTATCCAATAACACACACACACACACTGCTGGGGCAGCAGGGTGACATATTTATAGGGAAAAACATATCCTGAAGCACTTTGACTCATTGTCAGAAGACAATGAGCTGATTGTTCTAATGGAGGTAGACAAAGACATAGGAAAGGTTTGATGGCCCTATAAGCACTGACCAGGGAGGGTGATATGGAAGGTGAATAGGCTTAAGCACTGATTAATAATTGGTGAAGGGGAAGACAGACTTGGGTGCTGAAGAGGTTATTCCTGGATGAATCAATAGGTTCTGGGTGACCCATTGTTCTAAGTCATGTATCTCTCCAGGGTGAGGAGGCAGTAGTAGCCACCCAGCCACTCTGACCCATGCCTTGTAAACTGCTTTCCCAAGCCCCTGCCTGACTAGTATCCACTTTGGCCCACTTTGGCCCAAGCAGTGCCCCTGTACTTAAGGTATTGGGATGATGTATAGAGGGGTGTTTCTGGTTTTGTAACCTGTAAACTGTCCCTCAGTGGAAGGAGGGGTCTGACTGCTAATAAGGTGACAGTAATCACCACAGATAAAGACAAGGTAAAATAGCCTAGAATTCTAGGAGATTTTGTCAGGGGACCTTCAATTGGGAAATGTAGTTTTTTCTGCTTGAAGTCTACCTGATAACTATGTTTGGGTAGGCAGTGGAAATTTCCCCCCAGATTATACTGACTAGAGGGTTCCCCCCCCCATTTCGTTTGTGGCATATGGTATAGAATGCACAAAATATTTTCTGAGTAGGCTTCCAGCCCCTCTCCCAAAGTTTCTACACCTGAGCTTGAAGAGCAGTGGACTCTAATCTGGAGAACCAGGTTTGGTTCACCACTCCTCTACATGAAGCCAACTGGGAAACCTTGGGTCAGTCACAGTTCTCTCAGAACTCTCTCAGCTCCACCTACATTATAGGGTGTCTGTTGTGGGGAGAGGAAGGAAAGGTGGTTGTAAGTTGCTCTGAGACTCCTTTGGGTGTTGAAGACTGGACTGTAAAACCAACTCCTACTCCTACACCTTCTTCCAGATCCTGAGGACAATGGATCATATATAAACTGGATAACAATGGTATACTTCTTTAGCTTTCTACTCATAGTACAAGTGGAGAAAATGAAATCTACCAAATTAAATGAGATTAGTAATAAACAAGTGAGGACCCACAAGGAACTTGTGGAACTAGGGACAGTATCAATGGGTGGGGCAGGGAGCTGCACTGAGACAGTGGTTGCAATGGTGGAGAGAGGGTAGACAGACCCAGTAGTGGTGAGGAGATGGGGAACCATGACACACCCAGCTGCAATTAGGATGCTAGGTGCTGTGGCAAGCCTGGCAGCAACCACAGAGGTCCGCCTAATGCTGATGCTGCTGCAGCCGGACCCACAGGGCATGCCAGAGTAGATGAAGATGGGTACAGAGGTGCCTTTGCCCCCTGGACAGCACCACTGCTCCCAGCTCCCTTGGCAAAGATGAGGGAGCTACCCTAATTGTGGCATTGGGGAAGTTCTGATTCCTGTGTGAACAGAGGAGGTGGGTGCATTATTCTGCACTTGAAATGGGGGGATTTAACCCTCCCAAAATGTTTTTTCAGTATTTTCTGATTATCCTGCAAACTTGGGGAGTCCCCAGGTTTGCAGATGTATCTGTTTCATGTCAGTGTGGGTCTGATCAATGGATTTAAGTATCCACAGATTAGTCCATACTTGACTATTAGGTATGAGATTCAAGCAGGAAGGTCAGAGATTAAAAGTATGGGTAATAAGAAAGGTGATAAATATGTTCAAATGGAATTCAAATGTGGTAATGTTTTATATGAAGTGTTTATAGAACCCTGTACATTGCAGTAAACAATTAAATATGATAATGCTTGTTATTTACTGAATTTGTTAATCCATTTTATTTTATGCTGTAGTAATAGAGAACAAGATAAATCTCAATATGACATTTTATACAAGGGGTATCAAACTCATTTGTTACAAGGGCCAGATCTGGTATAAATGGGACTTTGTGGGGCCAGGCCATGTATGTCATAAAATGTAATGCCAGGTAGCAGAGATATAAACTTTATAAAAGGTACAAACACAATTAAAGATATTATTTTTTAACTTAAAATACAAATAAGGTTAAAACACTTGCAATATTTTATTTAACAGTCTTTGATAACTGACACCTCTTCCCCCCCCCTGATGCCTGCCTAAAATGGAAAAGTGGGGGAATAATTAGATTTGGCAATGCAATTTTAAAAATAAAACATCAAGAAAAAGCACAGGGATCACAGCAGAAACTAAAAATACAACATGCTCTGAGCCTAGGAACATAAAATGGCTGGGCATTGTAAGTTTCTCCCCTCCCCCCAGGTCTACTCAGAGTGGCACTGGCTCTCTACTGTAATGTCTCCCTTTGGCTATGGGTTCTCAGGTTAGAGTACTCACTCAGGTTCTCATATCCATTCAGCAGAGACAAGCTGGCTCAAAAAATCAACTCTGTATTTGCAAGGAGACAACTCCAGAAAACAACAACTTCAGCTATACAAATACTGGAAAGTGAATTTCTTGAGCTTCACTCCATTGAAAAACATTGCAGCACAGACAAAGTTGCAAGAAAAATGTGGAATAGATTTCCCAACAAGGTCTCTGGGCCCAGATAGACTACACGAGGACTGGAATGACAGCCACCAGAGTGAAATGACAGTCCTTGGGAGTAGCAGAAGTGTTCTGGGATTGGAATGAGGGTCTCCAGAGTGAATTCCATTCCCAGAATGCTGCTGCTAGTCCCCGGGGCTATCATTCCACTCCTCCCCCTGTCATTCCAGTCCCAGAACACATATTCTATTGCTAGGAACTGTCATTCTACTCTGGGGGCTGTCATTCCAGTCCCAGAGCACTGTTTCTATTGCTGGAAATAGTTTGTCTGGGTGCAGAGACCTTAATGGAAAAATCCTTTCCATATTTTCTTTGTAAATCTGCAGCCCAGAAGAGGTTCCTATTGAAGCAGGCAAAGAGAAGATGGAAGGAGCTGGGAACTTTGGCAGCCTCAAGCTTCAAAGGGTGAGAACAGGAGAGGGGGGAAGAAAAGAGCCAGGGGCCTGATTAAAACCATGGGTGGGCCACTTCCAGCCTGTGGGCTTTAAGTTTGACACCACTTTTTTATACCTTTTCTTTCTTCCCAATGGGAGCCCAAAGCAGCTTATATTATTCTCCTCTCCTCCATTTTATTCTCACAGCATTCCTGTGAGGTAGCTTAGGCTGGGAGTGTATGACCTGCTCAAGGTCATAGAATCATAGAACTGGAAGTTGGAAGGGGCCATACAGGGTATCTAGTCCACCCCCCACCCCGCTAAATGCAGGATCAGCCTAGAGTATACCTGACAAGTGTTTGTCCAGACGCTGCTCAAAGACTGCCAGTGAGGGGGAGCTCACCACCTCCCTAGGCAGCTGGTTCCATTGTTGCACAACTCTTACTGTGAAAAAGTTCTTCTAATATCCAGGCGGTACCTTCCCGCCCTTAATCTAAACCCATTATTGCGAGTCCTATCCTCTGTTGCCAACAGGAACAGCTCCCTGCCCTCCTCTAAGTGACAGCTCTTCAAATACTTAAAGAGAGCAATCACATCTGCCCTCAGCCTCCTCTTCTCCAGACTAAACATTCCTCCCTCAGCCTTTCCCAGTGAGTTTTCCATGGAAGAGGGGAGATTCAAACCTGGGTCTTCTAGATCTTTGTCCAATGCTCTAATTACGGTACTACCCTGGACACTTTTCAGTTTTATTTGATATAATTCAGTTTAATTTTTCAGTTTAATGAGCACTGTTTTTAAATGTGACCAGGCATAGGACAAACCCTCATATAAAATTCTTCCGTCACAATGGGAAGGAAAAATCCTACTGCTGTTTGAAGGATGCTGTCCAGAGGTATAAGGCACTTTTCCTGCTTGAAGCCACATCAAAAACCCAAGATGAAAGGAGAAAATTTGTTACGGGAACAGTCATTATAGTTTTCAGAATCTGTTTCAAAAGGAAAAACAGCAATGCAGCCCAAGTACTTGGCTAAGGACTTAATGAAAATATGGCCCTCTCCAGACTGCCTTGTATTCCATTTTAGTAACTGGTTGCTAATGAGTTTTTTTCTGTCATTTGAGACAGACCCATTTTAGTAACTGGCTGCTAGCAGAATTTATTTACCTGTTCATACAAACCCACTTGCATCAAGTTAGCAAAGTGAGGTTGAGCTGCTTTTGAGGGAAAGTGCTTTCTTCAATTTTCTACTCCTTCATTGCACTTCTGAATCACTGTGGTACACTGTTTAAAATGTCCATAGCACTTCTTTTCCCTGCCCTTTTTTGCCACACAATCTTCCTTGGACTTCTTGGAAAATGTTCTCAGTTGAACACTATAGCGCTAAACCAATATAGCACTTCAGTGCCATGTGGCACCACTGTGATGTCTTGACTCCACTGAATCAATGGAGTCAAGGCATTTCGAGTGCAATATTGACACAGTGAGATCATGGCAATGTCACTTACCAGTCAATCGCATCTGCGCATGAATGGGCTGCATGGATGGGTGAACATAGGGATGTTTGCTACAGACACCTTCTCAGGTTAGCAACACCTGTCACACCAATCACTGATGCCCTGAACACCCACTGCCCAAATGAGCTACTTCTCTTCTCTTGTTTGCAGGTAACAACTGCCATGATCTCACTGTATCAATATAGCACTTGAGATGAGTCAATGGAGTCAAGGCATCTCAATGGTGCTGCTATGGCGCCTAAGTGCTATATTGGTTTAGAGCTCTAGTGCTCAACTTAGAAAGTTAAAAAAAAAAAGTCAGAGGAAGATTGCACAGCAAAAATGAGCAGGAGGAAAATGGCACTGTTTGAAATGACCATAGGGTTTCAGACATGGCTCATTAATGGAAGAAAATTTGCTGAATGAAATCCCCATCCCTTTATTGCTTTACTTGAAATCAGGCCAACAACAAATAACACCCAGTTTAGAACTGTATGTGAAAAGGTCCTATGACTGCACAGTTAAGAAGAGGCACACAGAGAAACAAAAAAGGGTGGCAACTGGAACAGGATACTAAAGACAGTTGCATACATTCCTACTTCTACTGTGTTATGGATTTTAGTTTTAGGAAGTTGTACGTGAAGATTTCAAAGAGAAAAAGGTGACATTTAATTACACACTGTCAAAATTTATCTATGAGCTTGGAATGATGATGTGGAAAGCAGATAGTTTTAAGCAAAGGTCAATGATTATACCAGTGGATGGTTCCCATATTAAACATGTGTTTGATGTCAGCAGTAGGTAGAGATAGACTGTAAACTAAAGTTCAGCTGCTTGGTTAGTTCTCCTGTCACTGCCTTGTATGGAAGAGATTTCAATCCACACTCAGGGCTACCTCTTCCCATTGTTACATATTTTTGTGGTGTGAAGATTCTCATTTTAAAGCCATTTTCCCATGACATTCTTAAATAACTGGGAAGGTTTACCCCAAACTATATAATTTGGGTCCTAAGTAATTAATAATACAACAATGTCGATGTCAAATTGTGTGCAGTGTTATGTTGTTTTCATCTAATACAGTTGTATATTATTTATATATCTAAATACTAATGAGACAAGCTCAGATTTTTTCAGGGATAAGTTTCTATAGTTTAGTGAATACCACACAATAATAGAGTGGTTTGGAGCTGCAGACCGGAAGGTCTGTAGTTTGGCAGTTTGAGACCCTAGTGCTGTGTGACGGAGTGAGCTCCCGTCTCTGGCCCCAGCTCCTGCCACCCCAGAAGTTTGAAAGCAAGAAACTGCAAGTCAATAAACATGTACCACTTCAGTGGGAAGGTAAGAGTGTTCTATGCACCTCAGCATTTAGTCATGCCAGTCACATGATCATGGAAACATCTTTGGACAGTGCTGGCTCTTCGGCTTGGAAATGGAGATGAGCATTGCCCCCTAGAGTCGTATTCGACTCGCTTTCGAGCAAGGGAAACCTTTACCTTTACCTTGGAGATCAACTGTGTCACCTAAGCAGTTACACCCTCCTAAGCATTCAATGCACTTAGAAGGAGTAACTGTTTAACATGGCACTGTAGGGATAAGCATAGCAAGCCAATCCTTTTGAATTCAGTGAGCCTTACTGTGGAGTAACTTGTTTAGGATTGGCAAAGCTACAATTCTAAATCTACTGAGAAGAAAATCCCACTGAAACCATTGGCCCAAAATGCCTAATAAAAGCAGCTAGGAACAGTCTGTAAAGGAATATCTGGACCTCCCATAATACATTTGCCACTCTTTTTAAAACGTAATTCTTGTATTTTTAACGGGTTTGTCTATATAACTCATAATTTTGAGACAAATTGTGTGTGTGTGTGTGTGTGTGTATTGAGCACTGGAGCTTCACTACTGGGTTCCTCTGAAGAGAACCAGTATTTCTACACCCCCCCTTCCTTTTGTTGATCAACTGTCTGGGCTGGGGTGTATTTGCTGGACCAGGGCTCTGTGTTCCAGTGCCACCCAGCCTGGGGCTTTGCTTTGCTTCTGGTGTGGGTTTCTATCCTCAACCCCCACCTCTCCTGTTTTTGGTCAACTCTCTGAGCCTGGAGTGCATTCACTAGGCTAGTGCTCTGTGTGCCACTCAGCCTGGGGCTTGGCTTGGCTTCTGGTTTCTATTCCCCTGCACCCCAGCCCTCCTTTTTGATCTCCTGGCTGTCTGCTGGGGGCTTTTGGTGTTTGTGGGTTCAGTGTCATGAGAGTGAGAGTGCGCTGAAGGGGTGATTGTCATGGAAATAAGAAGCCCTCACTGTCTTGTGTACCAGAGGGCGTCTTCTGGTAACATGGGGTGTGCCCTAATATGCTAATGAGCTGTGCTATCAGGGGTGTGGCCTAATATGCTAATGAGTTTCTGATGTTGGGTGTGGCCTATTATGCTAATGAGTTCCTGCTGGACTTTTTCTACAAAAAAAGCTCTGACCTAATCTATGTATGGGTAGTTAAAATCTCCTATTAGGACACAGTTACAAAGTGTTCTGCTATTGGCAAAGAACTATCCATTGACCAGGGGATGTTTGTGTTTGGGCCTGAGGGGGAGGGCTGGAACTTGGAGCATTGTGGGCATGCTTTCCTTCCTTGTACTGTTTGTCTGGGTTGTCTGCCGAGCTCCCAGGGAGTAATCTAAGAAACCCCCTGTAGAAACTTTGAGGATGCCAGGTCTGCATTTCTGTCCTTCATTAGCTGTCTTTTTAGACTTGAGGGTGGCCTCAAGTCACATATGTTTCCATTAATCTGTGGAGTAGAAGTCTTTGTTCCATGGCTCCAGAGACATCCCCTTTCACTCACGCCACTGGCAAGGTGATTGCAAGGCATGGCCACCCCACCCCATTCTGATTTTGTTACACTTTTTACCGTTGGGCATTGGTTGTTGGTTGGACTCAGGGCTTTGACCCAGCCTCTCACTCTCCCCATTGACAAAATGATGGCTGTGTATGGCCAACCCACACCATTTTGTCACATTCTTTCCTGTTGGGCATTGGGTGTTGGGTGGACTCAGGTTTTTGAGCCAGCCTCTCACTCAGTCCGCAGGCAAGGTGGTTGCAGTGCATGGCCAATCTTTCCAAGGTGTTCATTGGGGGTCACAGATCTGAATCACTGCATCCAGTCACACTGGACTCAAAGTCTCCATCTCTTGTTCAGATACTGGCTGTGACTGGGGGGGCATGACACAGGGCATTTGGGAACTGGGGGGAGGGTTCTCCCCTTGTTCCAGGGATCTAGGACCATCCTCTTTCACTCAGCCCACTGGCATGGCCAATCCTTCCAAGTAGTTTGTGGGGGTTGCAGATCTGAGTTACCAAAGCCTGGGTGGGGGGAACAAAAGATTGTGTCCAGAAGTCTGTTGCCTCCCCTTTGTTCCATGGCTCCAGAGCCATCCCCTTTCACTGGCACTGCTGGCAAGGTGGTGGTTGTGCATGTCCAAGGCTTTTCCCAAGGCAATTTATAAGGTCTTCTTTTTCATGACACCATTTGGTCCAGGGCTCTGTAGCCATCCCCTTTCATTTGCCCCATTGTCAAGATGCATGGCCAACCGATCCTGGGCATTTGTTGCACTGGGCTCACAGTCAAGATGATACCTGTGTGGCCAAGGCTTTTCCCAGGGGTTGTTCTGGAGTTTGGGTGGTCCTTCTCTCTCTCCCTCCACTGGCAAAGTGATTGATTGCAGTGCACGGCCAATCCTTTCACTTATTGCTAGCTTCTGCATTTTGGGGCTCTTCTTTATAGGACTACAAAAAGGCCTTCCCTTTGTTCCCAGGCTCCAGGGACATCCTATTCCACTTGTACCACTGGCAAGGTGACTGCAGTGCATGGCCACTCCTTCTGGGTGTTCAGACACAGTTACAGATCTGAGTCACCACATCCTTGTTATACCGGCAGCAAGCCAGAGCCTCAGTGAGGGGCACGGCATTGCTTAGAGGAGTATGGAGGGCTCTTCCCTTTGTTCCATGTCTCTATAGGCATCTCCTTTCACTTGGCCCACTGTCCAATTTTGTTAGGATCTGTACTTTTAGGCATTGGGTTTGAGTAGACTCAAGGCTTTGAGCCACCTTCTCACTCAGCCTGCTGACAAGATCATAGTTGTGCACCGGCAATCCTTCCTGGGAACAGGATGTTGGCAGCAGGTTTGAGCGACCACGTTCTGATTTTGGTCCACTCTTTCCTGTTGGGCATTGAGTGTTGCATGGACTCAGGGCTTTAAGCCAGCCTCTCACTTGCACTGCTGGTAAGGTAAGTGTTATGCATGGCCAAGGCTTTTCCCAGGGCTTTGTTCTGGAGTCTGGGTGGTCCTCCATTTCTCTCTCTGTGTGTGTTCTCTTGGGGTCCTGAGCCACCTCCACAGGCCTGTAGCCAGGATTTTTTAAGTCAGGGGGCATTTAAATTTCTTAGGGGACACTGGCTAATCAAATTAAAGGAATACCTAGCTCCTTTCCCACACCTGTCAGCACTCAGGGGTCCTGGGCTAGATGGGAAGTTGTGGGGCCTTGCCAGTAAGTGAGGGACCTAGCCCCAAGATGCCCCACTGTAGCTACGGGCCTGCACCTCCATGTCTTTCTTCTATTTTTAATGCTGTCAGCTCTGGGTCTTCTTAGTGTCATGGCCCTGAGCCACCTCCACTGTTGTGGGTGCCTCCTGGGCTTGGGGGAGGAGGGGGCTGGTCATACCCTCTGATCATCTTGATGGTGGAAGGTGAGTGGGGATCTGGGATGTGACCACACCCAACAATGTGGGTGGCTCCCAAGCCCAGGCAGGGCAGGGCAGCAGGGGGGCTGGCCGTGCTCTGCAATCACCATGTCCGCAGAGAGTGAATGAGGCCTGGGGATGTAGCCATCCACAACAGTGTCAGTGGCCCCTGGGCTCCAGGGAGGGGGGTTGGCCATCCGGTGGAGGGCCACTGCAAATCTGATACCTCTAGCTTGCACAGAGTTAGTTCTATACACTCCTGAAGCTGTGCCTGACATTTCCCCAAAAGCACTTTCCTGGGGGCACCTTCTTTGGGGGGCCATAACTGAGACCCCCCAAATCCAACCTGCACATAACTTGGAAGCCATGTAGGGGGTCATCAGGGGGAGATCCACGGTGCATTTCATGCCTCTAGTTTTCATAGGGTCCATTCTATACAGTGCTAAACTGCACCCAACATTTCCCCAAAAACACTTTCCTGGGAGTGCCTTTTTGGAGTGCCATAACTCAGGCCACCAAAGTCCAGTCCACAGATAACTCATAGGAAATATAGAGGAGCATCAGGACGAGGTCTGCTGTGTGTTATATGACTCTACCATGCACAGGGTCCATTCTATACACTACTGAAGCTTCTATACATTTCCCCAAAAGCGCTTTCCTGGTCACCTTCTTTGGAGGGCTGTAACTCGGACCCCCCTAAGTCCAATCATTATCAAATTTGGTGGGCTGGTAGAGGAGAGTCAGCTGGAGATCCCCTGCAAGTTTGGAGTCTCTAGCACACTGGGGGAATTCTGCTGCACCACAAAATTGATAAACCAGTTCGGTTCATATGAGACCATTTTAGTTTGGTTCATGGTTCAGTTCATGGGTCCACAATGAACTGAACTGAACTGCATTTTCCTGGTTCATACCTATCCCTACACTAAACTGACTCAGCAAGGATCAGCTGAACCCCACTGAAAGAAGGAAGCATAATATCCTTCAAGATCTCTGCCTTCCCAAGCAGCTTCACTTCCATCTTGTCTGGGTTCAGTTTCAATTTGTTCACTTTCAGCCATTTGACCACAGAAGTCAGAAAGCAGCTCAGGACCAGTGCTCCCTCTAAGCTAAGTTAGTGTGAGCTAGCTCACAGTTTTTTAGCCTCTGGCTCACACATTTTTGTCTTGGCTCAGGAAGGATGGCTCCAGAACAAACTTAATTTATGCAGTAGCCAAATCGCTTGCTCACAACTTTAATGCCAGTAGCTCACAAAGTAGAATTTTTGCTCTCAAGACTCCACAGCTTACAGGGAGCATTGCTCAGGACTCTACTGCATGACCAGCAAGTTTGGTTAGAGACATGTTGGTTAGAGACACATAGGCTGAGTTCAGACTGGCAGTTTGGCCCGAGATAGGCATGTTTCAGAAATGTTTCACAACTAGATTAAAGGGCCGGTTCACACAGGCACATCTGTCAGGTGTTCCCCAGCTGTATTCAACCCGTCTTGTAACGCTTCCCTCCCAAGTTTAAAAAAATACCAGGTGAAAGTGGTAGCAAACCCTGGAGAGTGCGTTCATCCAGCGTTCATCCTGCTTCCCAGAAGTGTGAATGCAAAGAAGCTGATCTGGTAAGGATGCTCTTATGCACATGAGTACTTATGTGCATGAGTGCATAAGCGTATATCATCAGACTGCATTACAAAAAAGCTGCTTACGGCTGTGCCTCTGCCAAGGGCAGGCCAACAGTGAGAACGCTCCCCTGTGCCTCCTCCCTGGTATGCTCCCGCATCAGTCAGTGCAGTGTGACTGGGAAAACCCAGAACAAACCTGTTCTAGGCCTTTTTGCCATGACTCCCTCACGCTTCAAACTGCCGGTCTGACCTCAGCCATAGAGCTGGGTATCAGGTATCATCTGAATATTGATGATACCCCATTCCAATTTAATGTAATTCATTCCTAAATGCTTTTAAATGACTGTTTAAAAATGAAATTATTTTATAGAAAACCATTTCATCTGTAAACAGTTATTTCTCTTGATGCACTGACTACAGCTGAAAGGTGTTTCTTGTACTGCTTCATCTCCAGCACAATTTTCAGGGAGTGTAGGGTTTCTCCCCACCTATGATTTCTGTAATTAAATGAGGCAGCCAGCTTCTAGTATGTTAGATCTGTGTATATAACTCCCATTTGCTTTTGGTGATACTTGCAAATGTGATGTAATATTTGTTGGTCTACTTCTAGTATCCTGAAAATAAACCACTGACCTTGCCAATTCCTCTGCTAATAGGTAAAGATAAATGTATCACCTCATCCACCCAAAACAATGTATCTCAAGCACCAATCTTAATCGTCTGCTGTCTTGTCATTGGCTAAAAGAAAAATGCAAATGCATGTGAAGAATCTTTTCTTCAAGTGCGTTCATATGCTTTGGATATAACTTGATTTTCTGTATCAAAATCTAGACAAAGCAATAAAACGAACACACAGCTCAATAACAGATTTGAAAGAATATAAAGTGTATGTTGAACAGAGAAAGAAAATATATAGTCCCAGGAAAGAAAAGCTGATAATTGTGGCTATAGGTAAAGGGTCCCTTGCTCGAAAGCCAGTCGAATCCAACTCTAGGGTTGCGGTGCATATCTACATTTCAAAGCCAAAGAGCCAGCGCTGTCTGCAGACATTTCCGTGGTCATGTGGCCGGCATGACTAAACACCAAGGCTCACGGAACGCTGTTACCTTCCCACCAAAGTGGTACCTATTTATCTACTTGCAATTTCTTGCTTTCGAACTGTTAGGTTGGCAGGAGCTGGGGCCAGAGACGGGAGCTCACTCCGTCATGTGGCACTCAGGTCTCGAACTGCTGAACTACTGACCTTCCACAGCCTGCAGTTCAGCGTCTTAACCACTTGAGCCACTGCAGCTTCCTAATTGTGGCTATAGCTGCCACCTATTTTCAGTCATGGAATTCTGTGCCTTCAGCTGGGAAAGAAAATAAAGAAAAACATTAAAGTGGTTGAGCTCCTGCCAGGAAAAGGCTATACTTGTTGGTAGAAAGTCCCGCCAAGTCACAGCTGACTTATGGCGACCCCGTAGGGTTTTCAAGGCAAGAACTGTTGAGAGGTGGTTTTGCCATTGGCCTGCCTCCCATCTGAATACTAGCCAGGGAGGAAGGTGGAATGTTAATGAAGTAAGTAAATGAATACATAAATATCCATGACCAATAGTTAATGCCACAGAGAAAGTCAAGCAGCTGATGGAATTCTAGATGATAGTTAGCTGGTAATTATAATCATCATTTAAAAAAAAAAAACAAAAAACAACCCATAGATTGGATTAAATAATCTGTGAACTTCCCTGCTTTCCCCTTCCTGCCGTACCCCATCATGTCCCTCACAATGCTTTTCTTGGGTCTTAGGATTTTGGTTGTTTCATTGAATAGGGGTCTGCCATTGGAGATGAAATCAACCATCATCGCCCAGCCTCCTCCAACAGCAGAAGTGCACTTGCACCAGTGGATCCAAACTATGGCCATGGGAATATATGTTCAGACACCATTTTCCCATTAATTATTTGCCAGAAGTTGAGAGAGAAACATTTTTTTTCCTGAATACCTTTTCACCCATGTCACCATATCAAAGATATATTCCTGTTGACTTTGATTGATTGGTCTAATTTGGTTGAGGTCACTAGAAACACCAGTTTTGTAATGCTACATGCTGAAGCCATCTATGCTGAGATCCAAACACGGAGAACAAGCAATGATAGGACAGAGGCAGAAGAAAATAAATAAAAAGAAGCAAAACACATTTTCGTTAAGGCTTAAAGCATAAAAATGAAGGTGAATATTCTGCTAAAAGCTGTACAATATATATTGTCTCTATGGCAATAAAATGAATCTTTCAAAGCAATGTCTCCTAGTGAATGACATAGATCTTAGACACAGAGAAACAAGCCTGAAACAAACAAGGTATTTCTGGGCTCTTCCTGACAGTGTCATGGCAACAGCTTGAAATTATTGCCTAAAAGAAATATTTTTTTTTTTTTTAGAAATGAAGGATTTTGACATGTTTTAATAAGAGAGGTTGTACTGAGTGTGTGTGTGTGTGTATGTGTGTGTGTGTACTCACACACAAAAAAAATGCTTGCTATCTGTCTCTTATGAAGAGAAAAAAAACCACATAATTAAATTTATATTGTCTGATATGCTCTTCAGAGGAGAATGTCTTGTCAAAAGGTCAAAACCTGAATTTAAATAAGGAAATTATGATAAATGACATTATCAGCTTTGGTTCAATTTTTAATGACAACAAAGATTTCTTTTAAAAATGTTTTGTAATTTGTGAACACTTCTTGGCGTTCTCTCTAGGAGTAACAAAGAAACTGTTTCCCAGATCAAGCGAGTGTCAGCAGTGATCAGTTGTTCTAGTGTGTGCTGAATTCATCCCCAACAGATAACTAGTATATCCTAACTTTAGAACTAGTGGTTAGGACTACGCTGATTTCCCTCACCTTGCACATACCTTTATTAGTTCCTCTGTGTTGTTATCAGTGGCCTTTAGTAACAGCTTTACAATTTAAAATAATGTAGGTTTTGAGTTTGCACACGTGTGATGCTACCCACTTACCGTGATCCTAAGTTCTTTATACATATTGGATGCATACATGTATTGCCAGAGAACCTATGTTTGGAGAATTTGCTCTTCGTTTCAATGGAAAATCAATCAATATGAGTAATGGCTTCAGTGGCTCCCTCAGGATCATTGTACCAGCCAGGTAGGATAACTGTGTGGTAGAATTTCTGCCCCTCAGTCTGATTTGGGGAAGAAGGAGGAGGAGGAGGAGAAGAAGAAGTTGGTTTTATACCCCACTCTTCACTATCTGAAGGAGTCTCGGAGTAGCTTACAATTACCTTGTCTTCCTCTCCCCTCAACAGATACCCAAGGTCACCCAGCTGGTTTCATCTGGAGGAGTAGGGAATAAAACCTCCAGATTAGAGTCCTTTGCTCTTAACCATTACACCAAGATGGCTCTCAAATGTGAGCTGTACTCTAAAGAGTTATTAGAAAAGGAATTCCTAAAGAAAAGCTTGATGTCTTGTTCCAGAAATATCTGTAAAGTTCCCGCAAAACTATTGTAGAGTACAGACAAGATGCTTTGTTATCAACAAAGTTTTGAGGAATACCCTTATGAAAGTGGATTATATTTCCATACAATCAAATAAGCACTCTTGCTTTTCAGCTTTTGCATCATTCCTTCTTTCAAATTAATTTTTGACTGCATGTCCCATCTGCCCATTTTGCATATTTGGTCATTCCTGATTATCTTTGACAAGGTTTTTAAAAATGTCAGGGAGAGTCATTACAACTCCTTTTCCTATCTCATTTGTGAATACCTGAAGAATACCTGATTTTAAAGGAACCATTTTCATTAGGCTTTCATGCTTGTTCTTTACTTAACAGATTAAAATCCACAATAGCTTTATCATAAGAATAAATGTAAGAAATTTAGCATACAAGATGTCACACAGGATAGCTAAAACTTAAGGAAGACATCCAAGAGAGGTAAGCCATTTAACTAACTTGTCTATCCAAAGGCGTCTCAGAGTGGCTTACAGACTCCTTTCCCTTCCCCTCTCCATAACAGACACCCAGTGAGGTAGGATGGGCTGAGAGAGCTCTGATAGAAATTGCTCTTTTTCAAGAACAGCTGTGCCAGAACTATGGCTTGCCCAAGGTCATCCAGCAGGTGCGAGTGGAGGAGTGAGGAATCAAACTCGATTCTTCCAGATTAGAGTCCATGCACTTAACCACTACATCAAACTGGCTAGATGTGGGGAAATTACTCTTAGGTGTGGGGAAATTACTGTTGAATGTGAATATTTAATTTATTTCAATTTAGATGTTTTGTCAAAATGAAATTAACCCAGGCACAGAAAGATTAATTAAGAACAATGGAATGGAGAATAATTCATTAATTCAATGATCACAGCAAAAATTCCTGCAAACTATTCATTCCAAGAGAACAAGTGTCAGTCAGACAAAACATTTAGCCCTGAACCTATATATATTTTCACATTTCAGTAGTCCCAGAATCACCCTGATTAGAAGAGGAAGGAAAAGAAGTATCAGTCAGCAGCCTTAATTCAGCTGCTATGCACCTTATTAGTATCACAGAACTGTCAATCATATTGTCTCTTATTGACCTTCTCTAAATATTTGGAAACAACTTTCCTAATACCGAAGGGGGGAAATCTATGTAGATAGATGGGGGTTGGGGGGTTGGGATAGGTTTGTCAATTCCAGGTTGGAAAATTTCTGGAGATTTGGGGATATAGCCTGGGACGGGTGAAATTTGGGTCAGGGCAGAACCTCAACAGGATATAATGGCACCCTGCCAAGCAGCCATGTTCTCCAGGGGAACTGACCTTGGTAGTCTGGAAATCATTTGTAATTCAAGGAGACATTTTTCAATGCTCCCTCTAAGCTGTGGAGTCTTGTGAGCAAAAATTCTACTTTGTGAGCCACTGACATTAAAGTTGTGAATGAGCAATTTGGCTACTGCATAAATTACTTTGCTCTGGAGCCATCCTTCCTGCGCTAAGACAAAAATTTGTGAGCCAGAGGCTAAAAAACTGTGAGCTAGCTCACACTAACTCAGCTTAGAGGGAACACTGGTCACAACTGGAGGTTGGCAACTTTATTTGGGAGCCAAATCAAGCTTCCAGCCATCCAAAGCATTTCAAGGTGCTTTGGAATAGCTTTGCTTCATCTTAGACTGCATTGAAGGGATTTCACTATGTTTAGAAGTCCTTCTGATGCAGCTGTATAGCAAAATGATTTGTATCAGATCTTGAGTCTTTTCAAAATGAACTGCACGTTCCCTAGAAAGCCCTGCTGGGAACAATTCAGCTCTTTGGTTCTTTTATTGCTTTTCTTTCACATTTCTACTATGTAAGTGCTGAGGAGATCAAAAGAGGGTTTGGCAACATTCTACCTGTTAATTTCCCCCCAAATTTCCTTCAAGGAGATCTAATCTGGTGATTTATTCCTGGCTGGAAGCATAACAAAAATTAGACTAGGCATAGTGGTCTTCATAATGATTTGGGGCAGTGGTTGTGTTACATTTCGTATTCATTTTGCTTCTCTTTTGTTCACATTTCCATACAACTTTCTGTTTCCTTCTGCTGAAATGTTCATAAACTGCAGTATTTTTCTGCATTATTTGTGCATCGGTAAATGATCATATAAATAGCACATATATTACATATAAAAACCATTTGACTGGTATATGCTTTGAAAATCAAGCAGAAGCAAAAAGAAAACTGAAATCATTTACAGAAAGAAAAAACAAAATAACAACATATATAACAGAGAGTATTTTGTCAGCACACTTTTCTTTTCAGTGGAGACCCAAAGTGGTCTATAGCAGTGTTATTCCCTCCTCCATTTTATTCTCACAACAAGCCTGTGAAGTAGGTTAAGTTGAGAGAAGGTGACTGTTTGTAGCAAGTTTT
This sequence comes from Gekko gecko, assembly GCA_029375565.1. Taxonomy (NCBI): domain Eukaryota; kingdom Metazoa; phylum Chordata; class Lepidosauria; order Squamata; family Gekkonidae; genus Gekko; species Gekko gecko. Next base: position 134,266,773 of record JAPDNY010000003.1, on the reverse strand, counting down.
CCTTGCAGACTGGCTATTCAGTCCTGGGTCTCATAGGTTCCTAGTCCAACTACTAAACAATGCTCTACATGGCCGTCTCTCTATATAATAATTCTGTTTTGGTCATGGACTCTCCTGAACATTCCACACGCTCCCAAATCACTTCGCTTCATGATGTGTCACTCAGAATCTGTCCCTATCCACTGGCTGCATTGCCTGAGTCTCACCTCCAATATTCTAAACAGTTTGCTATTCCTCTACCCCCAATAGGCAGTGGGAACACAGAGGCTATTTGCATATGTGGTCTGATTGGCCTTTGCCTCTAACATTCTAAACAGTTTGTTGTTGGGAGTAATTGAATGTGTCCTGAAGTAAAATAAATATCCCAATTTTCTCTTAAACAGTCACTGGAGTTGCCAAAATACATTTCCCAATTTTCCCTTAAACAGTCACTGGAGTGTCCAATCTCCCTGTGGGGTCTGGAGATCTCCCAGAAATGTGTTCACCAGCCACAGAACATCATTTCCCCTACATTGGCTGCTTTGGGCAGTGGACTCTATGGCATTATAACCTGCTGAAGTCCCTCCACACCCCAAATCCTGCCCTCCCCAGGTTCTACCCCCCAAATCTACAGGTCTCGCCTTCCCCTTAGTATTGCCAGTCTCCAGGCAGCACCTGGAGATCTCCAAGATCAGTTCTCCTGGAGAAAATGGCTGCTTTGGGCAATGGACTCTATGGAATTATACCCTGCTGAGGTCCCTCTGCACCCCAAACCCTGCCCTCCCCAGGCTCTACCCTCAAATCTACAGGTATTTCCCAACCCAGAGTTGGCAACCCTGTAACTGACTATGGAACTGCTTTCCAGAGCCTTGGAACCCAGAAGACATGGCATAGGAGGATGTGCTTTTCTACCTTAGCTGCCACTGCATAGCCCCAAATCAACATAAGTCAGGGGTGGAGGGAACCATACCTGTTACCCCTGACTTATGTTGATTTGGGGCTATGCAGCGGCAGCTAAGGTAGAAAAGCACCTCCTCCTATGCCATGTCTTCTGAAGCTGTCCTCCCATACTACCCACCTGGGACAACAAAATGACTTGAGACAGCCCTGCCTTATAGTTAAGCCAAAGGAAATAAACATGGCTTGCCTCCCTCTATTTCCCCCTTCCCTCTGCCACTCCACCAGCCACAGTCGAGACACTCTAGAGCTCGTTGTATTTCTTCCCACAACGGGCCTTACACCTAGTTACGAGCTAAAAGTGTCAAGCTAACAAATAATTATAAAAATAAACAGATGTTTATTAGGGTGTACATATGAATAAAATATACATAAGATTAAATGAAAATCTAAATATCAGACTCAAAGTTATATCATTCCAAGCTAGTTATTATACAGATCCAAATGATGGGTAAAACCTTTGACCTAAAGACCATATCTGTTTCTCTTTGAGTGGCAATATTTCCTGGGCCAGAAAATTTCTGAGGTTAAACAGCTGCTTATCCAAAATCATGTGATTCATGAGCATTGCTCATCTGCTGATCCCTGTCATATTTTAAAAACTATATATATATACATTTTTAATGAGCAGTGTAACTGAAGAAACAAAATAGTTTGTGCAATTATTATTGTGTCTAGTTAGTTTATAATTGGCATGCAAAATCGAGGACTACATCAGTAACTATAGTTGGTACTATGAAAGTACTCTGTGACATAACTCAGTTGCAGAAGGAATAATTCTGGCCTAGCCATGATGCCCTTACAGCCTATTTCACTGTAGCAGGTCCTGAGGGATTTATAATCATGCATAATACACAGATTTGCAATTATGAGATGTCTGTGTATAAAATAGTGAGATTGTGATTTATCATTTTCCCCTAGACATATTCGTGGGATGTACCAATTGTGAGCAATATCTCTGAAAATCATAGGATTTCTTAGTGAAGGCTATTGAATGGACATGTGTAGTATATTATAATATGCCTGTTGTAGAATTGCCAGTGGGGGGACATGGGGAGGCACAACAACATTATGTTCGAGAAGTCACTGGAAACTCTGTGATTTTCCTCAGAAGTCACATAATTCTGTCACACTGATGGCAATTTTCAGTAAGAATCTATAAGGGTTTGTCTGCACCCTGCTTCCCACAGTATTGCCGGGGGGGGGTGCTTTCTTTTAGAACACCGATTTTACACTTCTAAATAACTCACTGCTCATTGTCCGTCTTGCGACTCGCTTGCATTCGTTAAATTGCTTGATCTCCACCACTTGTCCCAGCCGGCAGCTCTAATTCCATACGGATGCACAGCGGTCGGACCACTGGGGCAGAGGAGCGCCTCGATTCTCCAGCATTGCACTGGTGAAGAGGCAACCCTCCAAAAGCCCCTTGGCTGGGAGCCTTTTCCCCAAGGCTTCTGGGGAGTAGCGATTGCTCGCCCCCCCTCTGAACCACTAGCGTGCAGATCGTGCCCCGGGAGCGCCCCTGAGGCACGTCTGCCTGCGAATCACCATTAACTGGAAGTCCTGTTGCTGATATATTTTACATCTATATACAGAAATGTTTCAATAAGATTGGTAGGATAAGATACCGTAAAAATCTCTATGTTGTTAGAGCCAAAATTGCCATTCTTTGTTTATGTGTGCTCAGTTTTATATAGTCAAGTGAATAAAGGATAAACAATGGGGGGAAAATGTTTACTTACAATTTAATTATTGCCATGTTGATATTTCTCTGCCTAAAATGAGAAGACACTGATTGAGATAGACAGGGATCTAAGTCACATTAGTAAACATGCAATTAGAAAACCTAAGATCTAAATCTCTCAGAAGTCTATTGAGAAGTATTTATTGAAGGCTTTAAGGAGAGTAACAGCTCAGCACTAGAGGCAGGCATACTTCTGACTTCACAGGGTGGCTTAAGTTTGTTACTGGATCGATACTTGGATTGTGCAGAAGTGCTCAACAAGTGGGGAATGTATTCAGAAATTCGGTTCCAGAGAAACTCAGCGTTTGCTTTTAAGTTTCTAATCCTTGTGATTTCAAGATCTGTTTTAAGGTGTATAAGCAATTCCAGATGAAAACTCAGCCACAGGGTAGATTTCCAGTGATTGGCAGAGAGGCTTCAGTGCCCTGCATTACGGATTGCACCTTCCCGTTAGTAAAACCAACTTAAAATGCAAAATAGTTTTAAAAATGCAGCATAAATGATAAAATCAGAGTACATGCAAATAGACCATATTTCCATAAGCTGATATAGGTTTCACAGTTCAGCTTTGCTTCATACAATATCAGGATTGTTTGAGACCAAAATGTGATTTTTTTTTTTCCCAATGGAGTACACTAAGTTCTCTTTGAGCAATATCCTGTCCTTGGTAGGTGAAGTACATCAGCCCTCTAATGATTGCTTGTTCACTGTACAATTGTTACTTCTTACAGCAGAATATTTGCGTAGCATTGCCCAAGTACACCTGGCTCTGTAGCCAGTTGAAAGGCATTCAGAATATCATACAAATCTTCTCCAATTTTGCCTTTGTCACATTGCTTGTGTCCACATTACACAAGCAATGTGATAGATGGCTACTGTAGTGGCTACTATGGCTACTATAGTGTTGCTTGGCTTGGTTGAACTAGAACAGCCAATATGTGATATCAAGCCAATATTGCAAGCTGCATATCCATGAAACTGAGTTATACTGAGGAAGACACTTGGTCTACCATGACCACTCTTGTCTAACTTTCAGTAGCTAGGGACTTGAGTAGAAGTTTTTCACATCACCTACTATCTGATCCTTATAGCTATAGATGCTGGGGCTTGAACATGAGGCATTCTAGGTGCAGAGCAGGTGTTCTACCACTGAACCATAGCCTCTGTTAATGTGAGGGGCAGCAGCCAGGGCCAAAGCATTTTTTGTCTGTGCCTAGTACATGCTTGTAACAGGAATCCTTGTATACATATGATCCTATCCCATTCACAGTCTAACGAGTCATTTCTTTGCTTCCATGACGAGGCCCTGGGCATGGCTCAGCAGTAGAGCATCTGCTTTGTATACAGAACCTCATGGTTTCAGGCCCTGGCATTTCCAACTGGACAGGTAGAAAGACTGAAAGCTGCTGCCGGGCAGTACTGAGTTAGATGGACCAATGGTATGACTTAGTCATTTCACATTTCCACAGCAGTCTTTTCTCCAAATAGTATGTAATTGGCATTGCAGAAGGTTACAGGATCAAGCAATAAATGGCTTATATATTTCTGGGATTTGTTGTCTGATCACAAAACCTGCAGGGAAATATCAGGAGATGGCAGATGCAGGTCTTAAAAACAAGGTGGGCAGTTGAGCAGCTAAGTCCATGGAACTTCATTAGTATCTTCCCATTTAGTTTTTTGGCCTGAAGGGAAAACATACCTCTGTTATGTGAAAGTGAAATGAAGCACTGAAAATGCATCATCTGACATCTACACTAATTTTGGTATAGTCACGTAATGTACAATGTGACAATATTACAGGCATTGCTACTTTATATTCTTTACAGATTTTCTCTCTGTGTTAATGGGAAAATGAGTTTAAAAAAGCACAGCTAGATCAAAAGGCAATTTAATTTGATCTGGAGTACATTGCAAGGTTACAGTTTACTAAGCACAGGGAAATGATTCTTAAGGAGGTCAGTAAACTTGTCATGATTGCCAAAAATTACAAGCCTTCCATTGTGGCAATGTGTTTGCATTAAGATTAGTATCTTGCAAGCAACAGACCTCATCTCATCCCCCCCCACATGCACACTGTTTCCTCTTTCCTTTCCCTAGCAGTCCCCATTCTCTTTTCCCCTTTCCTGCTTCCTTCTCTCCTTCGTGTCATTTATCTGCTCCATTATCTGTACCTTTCCCTTCTTTCCCCCCACTCTCCCTGGGAAAAGTCTGGCCAAGTTGTGAGGTGGCTGCCAACGGGGGTGTGCTTTTGGGTTTACCCAAGCCAAAATTATTCCTGGAATTAGTTGTGTAAGGCTGACCCAGGAACACCCAAAATGATTCAAAACATTCCTATAATTCTTGGAGTAATAAAAAAAAAGTCCCAGAATTTCAGGAGTGTTTCAGGGTTTTGAGGAGATGCCAGACAGGTGATGGAGACAGAGGAAGCCAGCTTGGATACAGCTGTTAGTTGACATCTTGTTACCCATGGAAAGAGAAATGCCATCTAACAGCTGCTCTACTGCTCTACTTTTGCATTTTAAAGAGGAAAGGACTGAACTGGACCCAGACTTACCATGCCAGCATGGATCACACTGATGGCTTCTCCCTGCCACTAGCGTCAGAGGCCACATCTTCAGCTGGAAAAGGGTTGGTGGGCTGACAGGCTCCTGGAATCCCATAAGACTTAGCTATTGCACTGCCTGTTTCCTCTCCTACCATGGGGGTGGGTGACTTTTGTTTTTCTAATGTCAGTATAAATGTCTGAATTCCCAGGTTTCATTTTCTAAAAGAAAAAAGTAAGTCTCCAGTGCCCATTCCTTTATATCTCCACAGTGGAAGAGGCTAGAGAATTACACTTCTTTAATGTAAGGAAGCTGAGAATTCAGAAAACCAGATTCAGACATTGCTGTTCAGGAACATTAATTTACCACTATTTGGTTGCCGATTTAAAACCAAAACAAAGAAACCCTGTTGGCAGGGAGGGAATGGTTGCTATAGCAGTCAAGCCTCAAGAATGTCCAGGAGCCCACTGGCCCTTTTCTGGCTGTAGGGTGGGCTCTGCCATCTCTCAAGCCAACAGAAGGGGAAGCCTTCAGTGTTGATGATGCTGGCATAGTAAGTCTGGGCCTGGCTTTCTTTCTTTCCCTCCCTCTCTGGTCCTGCCACCTTGGGATAAAATTAATTTATCACATGCTGCTGTGTGCATCAATTTATTAAATCCATTTGAGCAAGAAAGAAAGAAAGAAAGAAAGAAAGAAAGAAAGAAAGAAAGAAAGAAAGAAAGAAAGAAAGAAAGAAAGAAAGAAAGAAAGAAAGAAAGAAAGAGAAAATCAACAACGAACTGCAAAATGCTTTCCTTTAAACCCAGTATTTCCAAGCCATGCAATGCAGTTTGGAGTGTCTCTATATATTTCATGAAGCTCTGTACAATAGCCATCAAGACCAGTGTCTTCCCCTTCCCCTTCCCTGCTGGCATTTGTCTGTAAGTCAAACATGTCCGGCACCTGTGGTTCCATTCATTAAAAGTATCCACTCAGACCACTGAAATCATCAAAGTGAATCAAACCAACAACTTGGGGGGACCCTTCTGGATCCCTACCCATTTGAACAGGGTTAATAGTCACATGCTGATGAAGATGAATTCAGACAGGAAGCGAAGTCAATCAAGTCGTTCTATACAGCAGAGGTCCCCAACATGGTGCCCACAGGTTAAAAAAGGTTGGGGACCTATCCAATACATGCTCAAACACCTACCAGTTCACCTCACTTCCTGTTCACCAGTGGTGATCAGGCAGCCAAATAATCTACAGGCTGTTTGGCTGTTCACTACCTGGTTTTGTGTATTCACAAGAATAGGCTACTTGCAGCCAGCAGAAGCTAAATGCCAGCTGATGAAGGATCAACTGGAAGTCAGCATGTGATCATCAGCTGGGGAAACTTTGCATCCAGCGAAGTATGTAAGGGTGTGGAGGAAATCAGGAATGGACTCCCATCTGGGAGTCAGGTTTTTCTAATATTCTGTTCTGGTACCTTTTTTGCGTCTCAGAGTTGCTGAGATACAGCAACTGGGGGAGAAGGTTGGAAGTAGGGATGTAGGCTTGCATATAACCAAGCCAAATATAAATCTGAAAAATACTTTATTAGTATTTTTTTATCTATTTGGGCCTCCTAAAAATATCTGATTTTTTTTTTGGGGGGGATACTGAAAAATGAGTCCCAAAAAATCCTGGAAATATTGGGGATTAACCAGGAATATTGGGAGTGGGTGTTTGCAGGCTCCCTGGACTATTTCCTCCCTGGGAGGTGGGCTGTCTGTTTCCCAGTTCTTGATATTGTCTTGGCAGGCTGCTTTAAGTAAGATTCGGTCTATTTCAACTGTTTTTGTTGTTTTAAAAAAGTTTGTTCTTTGTATGACAGGTTCACTGCTTTTATGGATTCTTATGTTTTACACTGAGATTCTTGGGTTTTATATAGGTTCATATTATCATGCTTTACATTGGCTTAGTTTAGCAATAGCTTGCAACAGCCCTTCTTTGGGGGAGATTCTAGAGTTTTACATTTTCCACTTTTTTTCCTCCAAAGGAAACAATGAAGGACAGCTGGAGGCACTTTGTTCAGGGGCCTGTAGAACTGGAACCCTTGGTCCAATTGACTTGAAATTTGGGGGTTATTTAAAGGATAGACACCAGCAGCTCCTCTGCAATTTTGGTGTCAATGCCTTTAAAAACACCCCCACCCCCTCTTAGGGAATTTGGAATCCTAGAAACTGGGAATACTGATAATTCTTGGCTCCTTTGTATCTGGATCCAAAAATACTTTTTTTTGTGCATCATCATGCCCCTAGTTGGAAAACCAGCTGATTTCCCATCTCTTCTCCCCACCTAAAGTTGTTGACTTGGACTTCAGAAAAAAGGAGATAAATGAGCTCTTTCTGCTCTCAGTTTTGCAATGGAGAGTTCAGAGGCACTGCTTCTTGGCTTGAAGAGGGAAAGAAGAGATAACAGGCATTACTTCTGTCCCCGCCCAGACTGAACAGGAAGGAAACAAAAGAAACCCTTTCTTGGCCCCGGTCATACGGGCCAGAAAACGCAGGAGGGAGGTGTGGCAGTTAGCCCTGGAACAAAATAAGGTGCGGTAGCCTGATCACACGGGCCACCGGGTTGCCACGCTCCAGCTCTGAGGCCAATCACACCATGCTGCTACAGCGTGGCAAAAAAGCAGTGCAGCAGACCATGCAAGCCACGCTGTTGCAAAGTGTGCATGCGCTGTTGGGGGGGCTGCTGTCAGTGTCTTGCGTGTGTGCATGTGCCATTTGGCGTTGGTGCGCATCCCATTGAAACTTACAACATCCAGAAACCCTGGGACATGGGCAGGCGTCGGAAGCTGCGGGATACTGGCGCTCCCATGATCAGACGCCAGCCTTTGCCCCAGGGTTTCCAGAAACTAGTGCTTCGACCCTAGTAGTTTTTTACTCTGCATTTTCCACGGGAAGCCACAGGTTGGCCACGGGAGTGCTACACCTCCCAGATGTGCTGGTGTGATCGCACACAAAAAGTCCGCAGGGCTACCGTGCCTTCCGTGGGGCAAATGCTCCATGTGAACGGGGCCCTTTTCTAGCTTTTACAACTGTGTAGCTATTTTGCTGAGTGGTTGGGATTCAGAAGCCAACTCCCAGTTGATCCCAGCTGATGGCTGACCAACAGGCCGCTGCAAATTATTTGGCAGCTGTTTGAGCATCTTGATGCAATCCAAACATATCCTTGATCAGCTCACAGTTTGATCATGAGTGTTGAAAAAGGTAAGTTTTGACAGCCAAACAGGTTTGCTGAGAAATCTATGGCGTCCCTACTTTCTGACACTGTATTCTGGAGAGGAAAGCTTCATGTATATATATTTTTTTCACATCCAAGCAACTATTTTATTTTATATTAGTAGCAACAATAATGCATTGAATTCTTTGAACTATGAGAAAAGGTATATATTGAAGAAAATATCTCTTCCTGAATCCCCCCCCCCGCAGCTCCTGAGTGTCAACAGACAGTGGGGGACAGAGTGGAATGCAGTTCAAGAAGAAATTGGCTGAAATGATCCCTTCTTTCTTCTGAAAGCACATCCATGAATGAAGCAAGAGTTTGTGTATTCCCCTGCACAGTGAACCTTTAAGATGAGCTATTGTTGGGGGTGGGGGACAGGCTGTAGCAGGAAGAGAGATCTTTGAAGCCCTTCAGTTCATAGTTGATAGGATCAAGCATGATAATGGTGGTGGTGGTGTTTCACAGAGTGACAGTCCTGTAATGGCAGAAGTGCTTTCCCAGGGTTCTGAGTGTCATACAGCTCTGTCAGGAAACCCCTTAGATGTTCTATGAACAGCCAGGAATGTCATTACTGTACACAGTTATGCTCTTTACAAGCAATGAAACTCAGTACGTACATTCTGCAATGATAGTATGGGTGTGTGAAGCAACTTTCTTCACAGAAAGGAAACTCTGAAGTTAATAGCCTTATGCAGTAGTCTTTGCAATATACATAAAAGTAAGGTTTTCTAATTCCCAATAGTTCCCTTTATAAAAATGATGCAAAGCTGTCTATAAGTCATCATAAAATTTCCCATCAGTGTCAGATGCTTTCAGCCCATCAGATATCGGTGGAACTGGTACAGCATTATTTCTGAAAAAAGTAGTCTCCATCATTTATTTCAAAAAGTAGCCCTTAAATCATGGGTATTGGGATGTTTGTTTTGTACACATGCTACATTATTCTTGTGTATATTCTTTTAAAAAAAACAAAAAAAAACCCTTGAAACAGCTACAGCAAAAACGAAATGTATATGTGATTTTTTTTTTCCCTGTTCTGGATTTTTCATCTCATAGTGACTTCTACAGACAATTTACAAAGCCCATGAATCAGATTAAAATGGTAAGATGGCAAAACTTTAAAGGCCCAAATGTCACAAGGGTAATAGGAAGTTTCTTAGCTCTATAATAAATCACTAGATTTGCTGACATTACTAGGCAACAAATTGTATGAGATATATTGGCAGAATGAAAAATACTATAAAGCCTTTTTGATAATTTCTCTGGTACTCCAATGAGACATGGAGGAGTCTCTGGAACCATCTAAGCTGTGGAGTCTTGTGAGCAAAAATTCTGCTTTGGGAACTACTAGCATGAAAGATGTGAGTGAGCAATTTGGCTACTGCATAAATTAGTTTGCTCTGGAGTCATCCTTCCTGAGTTAAGACAAAAATGTATGAGCTGGAGGCTAAAAAACTGTGAGCTAGCTCACACTACCTCAGTTTAGAGGGAACACTTTTACATTTTTAAAGCTTTATTTGCGGGTGGGGGACAGAGTCAGAGGAATAACTGGAATCTCATTGTATGTATTGGCAGAATTCAGATCATATTATTTCATTTCCTGTTTCCCAAATACCTGTAAATTAATGATAGCATTTTTTTTTTCTTGGAGTAGAGGGAAAGAAGTTGAGCAGCACAATTCCATGGATTTACTCCAAAATAAGTTCAATAGTGTCCAGTACTCCCTAGCAGCATGTTTAGGATTCCAGGCATCCTTGAGGCTGTGAGAGCAGATAACTTGGGACTGTTCTGTCAACTGTATTCTCGTAGCCTAAATGATGGCTAGGAGGGGTTTTTTTGGGAGGGGGGGAGTAAACTTTCCCATGGATGGTTGCAAAGGCAATACTGTTTTCACCTTTGCAGCTTTCCTTGGACTATCTAAAAATAATCTATGACATTTTGATGTGGGGACCCACTGGTTTTCAGTATAACACAGTTGCTTTAAGTTGAAGCTGTGATATTGAATATGAGACAGAGAAAAGCATTGATTAATACTTGAAGAAATGATTGAGCCCGGTCTCTTGCAAAGCACTAAGCTATGAATACTTTAATAAGGACAGGACATCATTACAAACAGATGTATCATGTATGTAAGCAAACAGATTAGTCCCAGGTGAGACTGACATGGCAGACAATACATGGAAACTAGGGGACAGAACACAAATGTGTTTGGTTAAGGCAAATGGACATATAGCCTACAATGCTCCTCTAGAATGGCATGATGATAAAGGCAGGGAAAGCTGCAGGGGATTGTGGAGAGTGTTGCTGGTACTGGAGAATGCTGAAGGCAATACTGAAAATCAGCAGTTAATGTTTTGTGAGGTGAAGCCAATCCAGTTGATCCCCAGAAAGTATTTTCCAGTGTCTGATTCCTATGATGGCCTAGGGAATGGGTCTATGGCTCTGTGACCTCTTCTGTAAAAAAGAGGTTATCATGGTTTGCACCATGACATTCTGATCACCATTTAATGATTGTGACATCTGCATGCCTTCTGGAAAAGGCCTGGTTTTGTAGCACTGGTGTAGCCCCTATCATTCAGATTTAACCAGCCCACATTTCTCTTTGTATTATCACAGATGGTACTGTCCTGAGGAAAGTGCTTGGGTCATTAGCTAAACTAGTTTTAACGAAACACAGTTATGTGATAGTAGAACATTTGCCTCTTCTTCAAAATCCAGCAGGGATAAAAGCAAGATGCATAACTAGGCAAGTGCAAATTAATGAGACTTATTTTATTCTTAGTGTATCAGTGAACTTGTTAACCTTGTTCCTTTCAGCCCAAGAGCACTGCATATTATATGGATGCCAAAAATGAAAGACAAGCAGTGTCTTGTGTTTTGTTTTCTCCACTGAATATGATTTCCCTGTTTAGCCAAAAAAAAAAAAAAATCTGAGGAGAGACAGAAGCTGTGGGCAGGTGTGGGAACACCCACCCTGTTACACTCAAAATCCCCACAGATCATCAAGTGAAGCAATTAACTTCAACATTATCACTGCCTTCTCAAAATACAGCTGTTGCTTGTTGGCAATCACTATGCTCAAAAACTTCATTGTATATTATCACAAGTGACGGCAAGGGAGCTGGTTTTTGTGAATGTACACATTTTCTTAAATATCCCTTCTATATTGATTTGTTTTCTACATATTTGATTTCTACATACAATTTGTAAATGTGAACACAAAAGGACCTCATATCAATAGCCAAATATATAAAAGGGCTTTCAGTGTGTGTTTCCTATTCTTCTTGAAATATTGTCCTTTAACAATAGAACCTGCAAACAAGGAACTAAAACACTATAGGTAATAAATGAGAAAATATTCAGATTCTTGGTGCTGAACATTGCATTTTGCATTGGATTAGCATAAAATTATGGGCACAGGTGTTTCTGTAATTGGGAACCATTTGGAGAATTCACTATGTTCAATGACCCTCTGCTGGGTTGTTTGCCCAGTTGTGATGGAGATAATGTGTTAATATTGTGGTCTCTGTCATGTAAAATAATGCAGTACTATTGTCTGAGATCCAGGTTCTGACAGCCTTTATTATTATAATTTTATTCTCCATGAGTTTCTGCCCCTTAGTTAACTGTATTTCTTTTTCTCATTTATATCCTCACATTACAACTCAAGGATCTCTCATTTCCACCCAAATCATTTCTTGGTTGGCATGAATACAAAGATAAGCCTACTGTGTCAGAACAATGGTTCATCTAATCCAAAATTCTATTTCCAGCATTACCCAATATCTGTGGCTTGAAAGTAGAGTGCTGGATACTAAAAGAATATTCCAGGACTTATGATGATATTATTTCTCCCCCATTTAGGGGTCCTTGAAAAATCCACTTCACCTCTGTAAGCAGAAATGCCCCTGCTGTGCATAGTGTGGAGGCAGAAGGCAGAAGACACAAGGCTCGGGAGGTGAACTCCTTCCATTTTTCTGCAAGGGGGAACCTAAATCTAAAGACACAGGCAGTCATCTCAAAGTCTGATTGTTACTGCCAATGGCCTGTCTCAATGTTGGGAGAAATTAGCTATGCGGCAGGGATCACACACTTGTTTATACCAAGGTTTGGTACAGTAGGAATACTCCAGACTTGAAGAGTAAATTAGATAGTTTTTTATTGAAGAATTTCCCTAATTACAAGCACACTAAGCATTTAAGTGAGAGCAAGCAATTCACAACAAAGAAAATAGATGTGATGATAAAAAATAGAAGAGTCAGTTATGGGGTTATACTGCTTGTCCAGATGTGCAGAAGTCCTCGAAGAGAATAGTATCAATGGCCAGCTTTATGAACTGAAGAGGGGCCCAAAGGAGAGACTTTGGGGGTCTACTCAAAGTATAGGTACTGTCCTGAGTGCCATGTGCTTGGATGAATATAGACATTGGAATACAATGTGGACCAATGGGAGGCCTTGAGGGGCTTGACTTAGGTGAAGATAAAAGGTTATCTGTGCCAATAAGAGGTCACAGGGGGTGTGACACCAGGAGGAGCAAAACTTATGTGTGAGGATCCAGAGGGGCAGAGTCTGGATTCACAATAGAGTTGATGAGATTCGCCAGATGTTGGAAGGCTCTACTGGAGGTGGCCAAATGGGTTCAATGACCATTGATGATCCTTCCAAGGCAGGTTGAATAGGTTCCCAGGTTTACACAAAAGGTGGGAAATGAGTCATTGATTGGTTTATCTTGGTTTCCTGAAGGATGGAGCAGGAAGGACAGCTGTGCAGATAAAGGATTTTCACATAGACATAGGTATCACACAAAGAGGGCTAGGTGAAGTTCTGGAGACAGAAGGGCTATTCACCAAGTGGCCTCTGAATAGCCTTTGGAAATACAGATACTTTACCTGGTGGAACTCAGCATTGTTTCATATGCATACCTTGCTGGGTGGAGGGGGAAGACTAGAGATTGCTTTGAGGGCTGCCTTGTGTAACCTGAAAATAGAAACCCTTTTGCAGAGCCATTGGCTAGCAGTATATTTCAGGCCAAGAGTTCATTCCTTGGCATGAGTTTGTGGGTCTCTGGTTTGGGTTAGAAGTGGGGTGCCCCATTATTTAGGGCTACCGGTGAGTAAGGCAGCACCTCTGGGCTACATGATGTGTTAACCATGTTCCCAGGTGGGGATCAACAAGTATATTGTAGCTTGTTGTATGGAGGTAGTATTGTTTGATCTATAGCATATAGCATATGATACTGGCTTTTTCTCACCTGCGACCATTCCTACAAAGTGAAGATATAAAGAAATTTGTGAGAGGGATGATTTAGGCTTGCTCCCTGGTTTACCCAGGAGTTGCGGCTTATGAAGTGGGAGCTGAGATCGCAAGAGAAATGGTGGTGCCATGCTTGAGATGAAGTGACAAGAGCATCTTATAGGATGTTTATGAGATCCTATGAGATGGCAGTCAAAGCCGCAAAGTGGTAGTTCTATGCGACTACGATTGCATCTGCAAGCTCACACCCAGTCCAATTGTTTAGAATGATTCAGTCCATAACAACTCTGCCACAGGGCAGACCAAACGCTAGGGAATTGGATATTGGCTATGAGGCATTTGTGAGCTTTTTCACGGATAAAGTCTTGGAGCTCCGCCACGACCTCCCCGCCACATTTGAAACAGTGAGTGAGCTCGAGGTCCCTTGCACATCCTTGTTTTGGGGTTTGGACCATTTCAGCCCACTCGATCTGGAGGAAGTTGACTGATTGCTCACAGCTGTGCGCCCAACCACATGCAGCCTTGACCCGTGCCCTTCCTGGCTTATTAAAGCTGGCCACGAAGGGTTCCAAGGTGCCCTCAGGGAAATTATCAATATGTCCCTCTCTGAGGGGCAGTTCCTGGGAGCACTCAAGGAAGCGGTGGTCTGCCCTCTTCTGGAAAAAAAAATCTCTGGATCCGGCTGAATTGGCCAACTATTGGCTGTTTCCCAATTTGCCCTATTTGGGCAAATTGAGAGGGCAGTGGTGACACAGTTGCAGGGCATTATGGATGATGCTTCCGTATTAGATCCCTTCCAGTCTGGCTTCTGCCCGGGACACAGGATGGAGATGGCACTGGTTGCACTGATGGATGACCTCCGGAGGCATCTGGATCAGGTGTGGCGGTACTATTGTTGTTAGATCTGTTAGCTGCATTTGACATGGCTGACCATCAGCTGCTGACCCACCACCTCACTGACATGGGGTTCCAGGGGCTGGCCTTGCAATGGCTTGCTTCCTTTCTCCAGGGTCGGGGACAAAGGGTGGTGCTAGGGGAACACCTGAGGGCGGGGTATAAATTGAAATAATAAATAAATAATACATATTTATAGTATATCATTTAAACAAGTGTAACAAGGAATAATTGATTGGTAGCTAAGAATCTGTGGCTATAGCAGTGCTTGTTTATGCTAGTTTACAAATGAAACTGAATTTCTGTTGATTTGAATATCCATATTTTGATTTTGTTTCTTCCTTGTGAGAAGCTAAGCTGTGGAGCTGTATTTTCACATCAGTTTTGTCACCCCAATTTTTACCACTAACTTGAACACAATTTTTCAATGTTATCTTTTGTGCCAGTTGTATGTAAGTGGCAGCTAAATGACATATAGCACATAAATGGTATAAAAGAGGTATTAAAATAGCACAAATTAACCCCAAAGATACAAAACAAGCAATAGCGACTGTCAAAGAGGAAATGGATAGACAAGGTGTTAGAAACTGACAAAATGGGGAAATTATGCATATATCATTCCCAAGTAAAATGTGGTAAATGGCTCATTTGTTTATATAGAGACTGAGCTCTTTTTATGTTTTGCAGATCAGTAAAACTCAGTTAGGGAGAATGCTCATTTATTAACTTTGACTTGATGTGATTATCAGCTCTATGGAATGTTGGACTGCACTATATTGCTTATATGTATACAAGTGTGATCACTCATGGGGGGAGGGAATTTTACCTGTAGAATCTGCCTTTCTACCATATTTGGGCCTGTAGCTATGATGAGGCATTTTGGGGCCATACTCTCTCTTTCCTTCTCCAGCAGGACCCCCCCCCAGCAGCAGGGAGGCGAGAGAAGGAAAGAAAGCTGCCTTGCCACTTCTGGTCAGTTTCACTGCCCTCCTCTCAGCTGCTGGACCTAACAGCTGATCTGAAGGGACTGAAACCCACCAGAAGAGGCAGGGAGGCTTCCTTTTATTTCCCTAACCTCACCACCCCTGAGGGGCTAGGTGCCCTGGGAGTGGGTTTGTCTGGCATCATCAGGTGGTAGGGTAGGGCTCATGGGTGGTGGAGCTCTGCCCCCAGATGCCCCATCATGGCTATGGACCTGAGCAGAATGGGTATAATAGGCATGTTCCACATAGCTTCTGATAATAACTGAGCTGCAACGTCCTGTACCCACTGGAATTTCTGAGTTGACTTGGAAGATTGACCTATGTAGAGTGCGTGACAGTACCCTAGTCTCAATATTCGTATGGAATGGCCCAAGTGGAAATCTGGAAAAGCTATTAAAGCCTTTGTTGAAAAGCATTCACATTTTGTTGAGTGAAGGGTTTTTCTCTAGGCCTTTGAAGGAAGCAGTTATTTGAGCCTTACTTTAAAAATCTTAATTGACTAAGGATGAGGTTGCCAAATAAAGGTTGGTCTCTGATTTGCCAATGCTGGAGATGGAAATAAAGTTTATGGTGATAGAGCAGCATTTGGTTGACATACCCATATTTAGTGTCAGGCCTGATTTTGAAAATGAGACCAGTGGGTGAGCTTTCTTTATAGTGGAACAAGAGACAGGCATACTTGTTGATACTGTTAGATCTCTCAGTAGCCTTTGAGAAAGTTAGCCACTACATTCTTATTCATTTTGGGGCGATATGGAATTGGTATTGATGGAGTACCTTTTTAGAGGTTTCTGTCTTATATCTCAAGGCTCCTTATGAAATAGAAGTTTTGGAGAAGGTTGTTATCAATACGCCGATGATACCCAGCTATATATTTCTTTGAATAAACCACCAGCTTCTACTATCTTTATCCTGGCCCAGTCAGAATGTGTTGTCAAGTGGCTAAGGGAAAACAAACTGAATCTGAATCCAAATAAGATGGGGGTGATGCTGACTGGAAGTGCCACTGATTTAAATGTGACCACATAGTTGAAGGAGTACCACTCCCTCCATGTTCCCATGCAGCATCTTTGTTCTTCCAGGCATTACCCCTCTTGTCTAAGACTTTCACACTGGTACCTTACTCTGATTTTCCTCTGTTACTGTCTCAACATTTTCTTAAGCATTTAAAAGGAGGAGGAAAGAGTCAGTGTAATGTATCCACTGGAGAACATGGGCTCTGGACAGCCATGTGCTTAGACTGGTTCTAACCGGTCCATCATGTGGCCAGGCGAAGGGCCTGAGCTTCGCCCCGAAGGACAATGGACTAGTGGATCCTGACTCCCCTCCAATGGAGGAGCAGGAGTTAATCCAATCAATGTAAATAGCGAATCACCGGGTGGGTGTGTGTTTGGGGTGTGGGTCACTTGGGAATAAAAGCCGGCCTGCGAGCCGGCTCAGTTGTCTTGTTCTTCATCTAATAAAGTATGTGAGAGCTGAAATCACTAGTAAGTCTCAGTACTTTTCACTGGCGACGAAGGTGGGATGCCAACTCCCTCCATGAACAACGACCACGAGACGAGCACCGCTGACCGCCCCAACGCCGAAAGCACCGAACGCTGCCGCCGAGCTTCGTGTCCGCCTCTTCGGTTCCTGGGCACCGCACCGCTCCCTAGCACCGCTGACCCCGAGAGCAGCCTCGCTTCCAACGCCGCCAACTCTACGCCTGAACCGCGACCTCCACGGGTGAGCACCATGGCCGCTAGCAACGAGAGCTTCCCCGCCTTCGACATCTCTCGTCCCGCACACTGGGAGACCTGGATCGAGACGCTGGAGCGTCACTTCGAGATCCATGGCATCACGGATGCGGGTACGAAGAAGGCCTATCTCCTGCGCTACTGCGGCATCGAGGCACACCTCCTCCTGAAGGACCTGGTAAACCCCCTCCTGCCGAAAGACGCGGCCGCCACCTACGACATGCTGGTCAAGGCGTTTACTGACCACTTGGCACCAAAGCCCACCAAGTTCGCGGAACGAATGGAGTTCTTCGCGAGAATGCAGGGCCCCGACGAAACATCTCCGGAATTCCTGGCCGGACTACGCCGCGCAGCCACAAAGTGTGCCTTCCCCAACCTCACAGA
Source organism: Gekko gecko (assembly GCA_029375565.1). Lineage (NCBI taxonomy): Eukaryota > Metazoa > Chordata > Lepidosauria > Squamata > Gekkonidae > Gekko > Gekko gecko. The sequence goes on along the minus strand of JAPDNY010000003.1, from coordinate 134,249,048 downwards.
TACCCTCCTAAACCAGTTCTTGGTGGGGCTGAAGGAGGCGAAGCTGCGCCGCAGGCTCGGTCAGCCGGGACGACCTCACTCTGGAGGCCGCCATCCAAGAAGCGGCCGCCTACGAGAAGTCCCACGCAGATCGCCGGCCTAAGACGGTCCATCGCCTCCAGGACTCCGGCCCCTCGGATGACTCGAACGATGAGGAGGTCCTACAGGTGAACCACCGATCACAGCCACGCACCCAACGCAACAGGGGATCCCCCGCACCACCAAACCAGCCCAACGCATCTGCCTGTGCCAGCTGTGGCGACGCTCACGAGCGCCAGACCTGCCGTTTCCGGGACGCCGTCTGCAGGACCTGCAACAAGGCCGGACACCTCGCCCGAGTCTGCCGCTCCAAGGGCAAGCGCCTGGGATCCACTGCCCAGCTGGACGCCGCAAGCCTGCACACCGTGACGACACAGCTCCGGCAGACGGTATGTAACTTGCCCCTGAAAGCCCGGACAAGGTGCATGTGACTGTCCAAATAGAGGGGTCCCCCTGCCAAATGGAAATAGACTCAGGGTCCTCGTTCTCTATAATTTCCGCGGAGACCCTTAAAACGCTATGCCCCAAGGGGGACCCCGACTGCACAAGCCACGGGGGTTGAAACTGACGGACTTTAACAAAAACCCAGTGGCAGTCCGTGGCTGGGGCAAGTTTCAAGTCCGATTTAAAGGGTTCTCGGGCTTGCTGGACCTGCTGGTTGTGGAGGGGCGCCTCTCAAGCCTCCTGGGACTGTCGTGGTTTGGGCCTTTGGGACTCCAAATAGCAGGAGTAAACCACCTCGGGACCGCTGACTGGGAGGCAGTTTGCCGGGAGTTCCCCAAAGTATTCGATGGGACCCTGGGGAGGTACAATGGGACCCCGATTTCACTAGATCTGGACCCTAACGTACGACCCATCCACATAAAGGCACGGCCCCCTCCCTAGCCATGCGGGGAAAAAATAGAGGCCGAGCTCGACCGCCTAGTCGCCCAAGGCGTGCTGGAACCGGTCGCGTCAGCGCGCTGGGAAACCCCCATTGTAACGCCAATTAAACCGAATGGGGCTATACGCATTTGTGCAGATTACAAATGCACCATAAATAAGGCTCTGCAGGACCACGCCTATCCGGTCCCGGTAGTGAGCCATGTCCTGGCCTCCCTAACGGGGGCCAAAGTTTTCGGCAAATTAGACCTGGCGCAGGCGTACCAGCAGCTGCCAGTGGACACGGCCGCTGCGGAAGCGCAAACTATCACCACCCACAAGGGGGCTTTCCGGGTCAATAGACTGCAGTTTGGGGTTTCAGTGGCGCCAGGGATTTTTCAATCTTTCATGGATTCCCTCCTGAAAGGAATTCCAGGGGTCCAGCCCTTTTTAGATGATGTCATCATCGCGGCACCGGACTCCACCGCCTTCACCGAACGGCTGCGTCAGGTCCTGCAGAGGTTCAACGAGGCTGGCCTCAAGGTGAAGAAGGAGAAATGCCTCCTGGGTGTGCCCCGCATCGAATTCCTGGGGTTCGCAGTCGATGCACAAGGCATCCACCCCACAGACGAGAAAATTAGAGCGATCACACAAGCCCCGGTCCCCACGTCCAAGCCGGAACTCCAGGCCTTCCTAGGCCTCTTGAATTTTTACCACGCGTTTCTGCCCCAAAAGGCAACGGTGGCTGAACCCCTCCACCGGCTGCTGGACAAGGAGGTGCCGTGGGCCTGGAAGCCGGAGCATGCGGCAGCTTTCCAGGCGGTAAAAGACTTGTTGGTCTCCAACGGGGTGCTGCACCACTTCTGCGAGGCTTTACCTGTGGTTCTGGCGTGTGATGCGTCGCCCTACGGGGTGGGGGCGGTGTTGGGGCATCGGTTGCCGGATGGCCGGGAGGTTCCGGTCGCCTACTATTCTCGGACCCTGTCTTCTGCGGAGCGTAATTACGCGCAGATAGACAAGGAGGCACTAGCGATAGTGGCGGGGGTTAAAAAATTCCACCATTATCTCTATGGCCGCCCGTTCGAGATCCTTACAGACCACAAGCCTCTCCTGGGCCTCCTTGCGCCCGATCGACAGACGCCGCAGATGGTCTCGCCCAGGGTTCTCCGCTTGTCCATATTCCTAGCGGGGTACTCTTACACCCTCACCCACCGCCCGGGAAAGGCCATGGGTCACGCGGACGCGCTCAGCCGCCTCCCACTGCCCGCAACGGACCCAGACCCGGCCCCCGCCCACGTCATCGCACTCCTAGAATCGCTGCCCGATCGCCCAGTACATGTCAAGGAGGTGGCCCGCCTCACGGGCCGCGACAGGGTTCTCTGTCGGTGTCAGGTAGCCCTGCCATGATGGATGGAGGGGAGGGGAGGTTGGCTCTGGGCGCCTTAGTGGCGTGACAGGCGGGAGGTTGGAATCTGGGGAGTTGTTGATTCACGCTTAGGGTGTGAGAAAGGAATGTAGCTCTGGTTACCCCTATCTCCTGCAGACGGGACATTCTGATCTTGAGGAATCAAGCTGCGAGCTTTCCTATCGCTTTCAAAGCTGCAGCTTTGCTGTGAATAATGGGGGCGTTGGGAACTTCATTAGCGTAGTAACTTTCGATTCCCAATCGCATGGTATTCTGTGACTAGGAGAAGGGGGGGTCCCCATTCACCCCCTTGCCCTGTATAACTGCTTGCTTTCTGTAACCAAGTCATTCTGAACAATGTACCTGCATCAGTGAACCTTTCTCTTGCAGCTTTATAATAAATACTATCCTTGTTTGCATCACAAGGCCTGGTGTTTTGCTGACTAAGTTAGGACTCCTGACAGTTTGTTCAGAATCCTCATTAACTTTCGGGACTGGTCGTATACCCGCAACTCCACAATGAGTGACGGTGAAGAAGACACTCTCCCGATTGAAGAAGAAAAGGAGAAAAGGCCTCCAGGGAAAGACGTACCCAAGGAGACCCCTGACACACATGTGCCGAGACAATGGGGTGGGGAGTACGACTTTGGAGGGCCTTACGGAGACCCGTATGGGGCAGCCTACGGAGGGGTGACCCACCGAGTTGGGCGCAGACGAGACTGGGCGAAACCCTTGGCTGAGACCCACGAAGCATGGTTTGGGACCCCGAGAGCCTCCATGGGAGCCAGTCACCCCGAGAGGTCGGTCCGAAAGCTCATCACAGCAGAAGCCCCGGAGGACACCGGTCGAGACACCGAGAGCCGCGAGGGTGCCGTGGTGAGAAGGAGGTGGAGTGGGGAGCCGAGCCAAGACCGCCTGATGCGCTTCCTGGACGAATCCCTCGCACGCATCCCACAGATGATCGCGGAAGGGATACGGGAAGAGCGTGAGCGGCAGAGACGTGAGGAACCACCAGATCGCGTTCCTCCCGACCAGCGCCCGGCGCCGGACCAAGACCACGGGAACGTCCCAGCCGGTCCGCCAGACCAACCAGCGGGGCCAGGACCTGGGCAACCACCCCCTCGCCCTTGGGGGTTCTTGCCATCTAAGCCGGCAGAACTCCTGGATGCTGATTTCGATGGAGACCCCGAAAAATTCCCGTTCTTCCTGGTGAGAGCCGAGAGGTTTATCGAAACCTGGGGCCACCTTTTTCAACGGGAAGAGCGCATGGTCGATGTCATAGCAGCCCACTTGAAGGGAGCGGCCGCAGACTGGTACGTGGGGCTCCACCAGGATGATGGGCATGAGCTGAGGGAGATCGATTCTTTCATGTGGGCCATGAAAGAGCAATTCGAAGATGTGCACTCTACTAAGGCAGCCAAGGCGATGATCCGAAGCCTCAAACAAGGCGCGAGGTCGGTGAGAGACTACACCTCGGAGTTCCGCAGATGTGCCGCTAAACTCCGAGGGGAAGGGAACCTAGTAGACTTCTACAAGTGGGGGCTCAATGCGGAGATCCGCCGAGAAGTCACCAGGAACCAAGACCCGAACACCCTCACGGGATGGATTCAAGCCGCCATCACGATGGAGAACCGGCTAAAGACCATCAAACTGGATGACGCCGCAGCGATGGCTAACAGGGGTCCTGCGCCTGCAGCGAAGGGGAAATCCCTTGTCCCGAATCCGAAGCCGAGAGACGGTACCAGGGAACTCCGAATGAAGCAAGGTCTTTGCCTCAAATGCGGAGAAGGAGGCCATTTCGCCGCGAACTGCCCGACGTCTTCTGCACCGGCTGGGGCGTCAAAAGGAGTCAAGAAGAAATTTGACACATCTACACCCAAACAGGTGGCGAAACCTTAGTAGGGGCTTTATACGGCCAGCATCCTCCCCGTTTGCGGCTCCGGTGCTGTTCCGGGGAAAAAAGGACGGGGGGTTGCGGCTTTGCACTGACTATCGTGGGTTGAATGCAGTGTCCAACACAAACGCTTACCCCATGCCCCTCATAAAAGACTTGTTGGCGGCGGTGGCTGGGGGGAAAATCTTCTCGAAGTTAGACCTCCGAGATGCCTATTTCAGAGTCCGAATTCGGGAGGGGGATGAATTTAAGACGGCGTTCAACACCCCTCTGGGCCAGTTTGAATATCTGGTCATGCCATTCGGGCTCCAAGGGGCTCCGGGGTCTTCATGAACTTGATTAATGAGGTGTTGCACAAATATTTGTTCAAGGGGGTCCTTGTTTACCTTGATGACATTCTTTTATATTCCCCCGACCTGAAATCTCATGTGAAACTGGTGCGGGAAGTACTACAAACGTTGCACAAGCATAAACTGTTTGCCAAACTGTCCAAGTGTGAATTTCACAAAACGGAGATCCCTTTTCTGGGCTACCGCATATCTCAAAAAGGAATTGAGATGGACCCTGACAAGATTAAGGATGTAGTAGGGTGGGAGGCCCCCAAAACACGGAAGCAACTCCAGGGTTTCCTCGGATTCGCGAACTTTTACAGATCGTTCCTATCAAACTTTGCCCAGGTGGCTCTCCCCTTGACTGACTTATTGAAAACCAAAGGGAAGCCACCCGAATGCACTCGACCTGGAGCTAAATTAGAATGGTCACCAGAGTACCAACGGGCTTTTGACAAATTGAAAACCCTTTTTACGTCTGAACCGGTCTTAGCCCACCCTAATGAACTTAAGAAATTCATTGTTCAAGTTGACGCCTCAGACGTTGCCATGGGGGGCGATCCTCCAAGAGGGGAGGATGGGAAACTGCACCCCCTTGCTTATGTTTCAAAAAAATTTAATGATACTGAACGGAATTGGTCGGTGTGGGAGAAAGAAGCGGGATCGATTCGTTTGGCGCTGGCTACCTGGCGCCATTGGCTTGAGGGGCGCAAGTCCCGTTCGAGGTCTGGACTGATCACAAAAACCTCGAGCTGCTCCGCTCCCCCGTTCCTTGAACGCCAAACAGCTCCGCTGGGCTGATTTCTTCTCCAAGTTTAACTTTACACTGCATCACTTCCCGGGGACGTCGAACTCGCTTGCTGATGCGCTGTCCCGCCTCCCGCAACACGACAGTAAGAGGGAGGAGATTCATGACTCGATTTTCACTCCCTCCCAACTGGGAGGGGCAGTTACCACTCGGAGGCAGGCCAAACTCTCCCCCCCGTCGCCTGACCCTCCTCCCAAGGACTGGGCGGTGAAATTCTCTACAGCTATGACGGATGCGGATAGGGAGGAGGTGGAGGGGGAAGAAGGAATATTCCGTGATGCGCATGGCTGCTGGACTAAAAACAACAAACTCTTTGTCCCACGGTCCCTCAGGGGGGAGGTGATGGGGTGGGCGCACGGGTCGAAACTGGCTGGACACACAGGGTTTGTGAAATCTCTCCAGCTCCTACAAAGACAGTTTTGGTGGCCGGGGCTAAGAAAAGACATTTCCCTCTTCACGTCTGGGTGTCAAACGTGCTTGATGAGTAAGCCTCGGCCCGGCAAACCCCCCGGTGCGTTGCAACCCCTCCCCACGCCGGCTCGGCCATGGGAAGTGATCTCTATGGACTTTATTACGGACCTACCCCCTAGCGGGGGAAAACTGTCATATGGGTGATAGTGGACCTGTTTACCAAACAGGTTCATTTTGTTCCGTTTGCCTCTATCCCCTCTGCCAAGAAACTAGCTTCTGCATTTTTGCAACACGTAGTGAGGCTCCACACTTTACCTGCTAAGGTGATCTCGGATAGGGGGGTGCAATTCGTTTCACGATTCTGGAGTGAACTTATGTCACTGCTTGGGGTGGAGAGGGGGTTAGCAGTGCATATCATCCAGAATCCGATGGGCAGACCGAACGTGTCAATCAAACTTTGGAACAATATTTGCGGTGTTTTTCCAACTTTCAGCAGGACGACTGGCATTCTCTTTTGCCTTTAGCTGAGTTCTGTTACAATAATACTCAGCACTCGTCGACCGGAATGTCCCCATTTAAAGCGGTACATGGATATGATGCCCCGCCGCTGCCATTTTTGAATTCTCCCGATCTCCCAGCGGGAGATGCTGGAGACTGGTGCAAACACTTACAAATGGCGTGGGGTTCGTTAGCCAAGACTCTAGAAGAGGCCAAGGCAGCTTACAAACTCCAGGCCGACAAGAAACGTAATCTTGCCTGGATCCCTAAATGTGGGGAGTTTGCCTATTTATCCACGCAACACTTGCGTCGTATTCAGCCGAGTCGCAAGCTCGGTTGGAAATTTATCGGTCCCTTTGAGATTGTGAGAGTGATTAACAATGTAACTGTTGAACTTGCTTTGCCCAAATCCTTAAAGTCTGTTCATCCTGTTTTCCATGTACGGCTTCTACGCCAGGCGCCTGAGGAGAACAAATGGAGACCACAACGACCAACCCCACCTCCGCTGCTGGTGGGGGGGAACCTCACTACGAAGTATCGCAAATCTTGGACTCTAAGATCTCTCGCAATCGCTTGTTTTATCTGGTTGAATGGATTGACTTTGGGCCGGAACAGAGGGAGTGGGTGCGGGCGGAAAATGTTCTGGCCCCCAGGCTTATCAGGGCATTCCACAAGTTGTACCCCCATAAACCAAAGGGGTAGGCTTATTTTCGAGGGGGCTGCATGTCAGGTAGCCCTGCCATGATGGATGGAGGGGAGGGGAGGTTGGCTCTGGGCGCCTTAGTGGCGTGACAGGCGGGAGGTTGGAATCTGGGGAGTTGTTGATTTACGCTTAGGGTGTGAGAAAGGAATGTAGCTCTGGTTACCCCTATCTCCTGCAGACGGGACATTCTGACCTTGAGGAATCAAGCTGCGAGCTTTCCTATCGCTTTCAAAGCTGCAGCTTTGCTGTGAATAATGGGGGCGTTGGGAACTTCATTAGCGTAGTAACTTTCGATTCCCAATCGCATGGTATTCTGTGACTAGGAGAAGGGGGGGTCCCCATTCACCCCCTTGCCCTGTATAACTGCTTGCTTTCTGTAACCAAGTCATTCTGAACAATGTACCTGCATCAGTGAACCTTTCTCTTGCAGCTTTATAATAAATACTATCCTTGTTTGCATCACAAGGCCTGGTGTTTTGCTGACTAAGTTAGGACTCCTGACAGTCGGGTTTTGAACTGGGTGGGGAGGGGATGGCCGACAGCTAGACAAGACCCGGAGTTTGCGCCTTTTGTCACAAGGCGCAATGAGCTGTCGACCTATAAGGGGTGCCTAATGTGGGGAGGCAGGGTGGTCATTCCGAAACCACTACAGGAACGGGTACTGAGGGACCTTCATGAGCACCACCCTGGGGTAGTCAGGATGAAGGCTCTGGCGCGGGGGTATGTCTGGTGGCCAGGGTTAGACCGGGATATTGAGGACATTGTAAAAAGGTGTCAACCCTGCCAGGCCTCCCGACCCGCACCCCCGACGGCCCCAGACAGGGCCTGGGAATCCTCTCACCGCCCCTGGTCGCGCCTGCACCTCGACTTTGCGGGCCCGTTCCAGGGGCAGCTGTTTTTTATACTTGTAGACGCCTCCAGTAAGTGGCTAGAAGTAGAGCCGGTACCATCCACCTCCTCCCGGGCGGCCATCCGAGCGATGTGGCGGATTTTCAGCTTGCACAGACTCCCCGACACCCTGGTCACCGACAACGGGACGGCCTTCACGTCTGGGGAGTTCCAGGAGTTCACCCGCCAGCACAGGATTCGCCACATCAGGTCGGCCCCGTTCCACCCCGCCACCAATGGCCAAGCCGAACGCATGGTGCGGACGGCCAAAGAGGCGCTCCGTCGGACCGAAGGAACAGACTGGGACTTCAGGCTGGCGCACGTCCTGTTCGGCCAGAGAACGACGCCCCATGCGACAACCGGCCGGAGCCCGGCGGAACTATTGATGGGCCGATGCCTCACCACCAGGCTGGACCGGTTACATCCCGATCGAGCGCCCGAGCGGGAGCCATGCACGGAAACGCCAGCGGCGGCGCGAGGGTTCTTCCCAGAGGACCCGGTGTATGCATGGAACTACGCGAGAGGGCCCCTGTGGATTCCCGCACGAGTAGTCCGGGTCCGTGGCCCCCGGTCCTACGAAGTCTCGGTGGAAGACGGCCAGATCCTGCATCGCCACATCGATCAGCTACGTCGCCGGGTGCTACCCCTGGAGCCGGATGAGGGGAGGAGTGGGACGAGCCAGCTCAACCAGACGTGGGAGCGGACGCACCAGAAGAAATCCCGGGGGACTTCAACTCCGGACTGACAGCCACCGCAAATGACACACCAGCCAAGATGGTGAGCCCAGCCCCGCCAACACCAGAGTGGCCACCAGTCCCCACAGCCGCCCGGGAGGCTGTCAGTTCCCCCATGCCAGAGCCCCGTTGCTCCACGCGAGAGCGGCGGCCCCCAGCTATTTGAAAGACTATGTGTGCGGGTGTTTATCGGACCAAGGGGGAGGGGTGTAATGTATCCACTGGAGAACATGGGCTCTGGACAGCCATGTGCTTAGACTGGTTCTAACCGGTCCACCATGTGGCCAGGCGAAGGGCCTGAGCTTCGCCCCGAAGGACAATGGACTAGTGGATCCTGACTCCCCTCCAATGGAGGAGCAGGAGTTAATCCAATCAATGTAAATAGCGAATCACCGGGTGTGTGTGTGTTTGGGGTGTGGGTCACTTGGGAATAAAAGCCGGCCTGCGAGCCGGCTCAGTTGTCTTGTTCTTCATCTAATAAAGTATGTGAGAGCTGAAATCACTAGTAAGTCTCAGTACTTTTCAGTCAGCCCTTCAAAGGAATGCACTGCAAAACACCCAGCTTAATCTGCAAAACAAAGCAGCCCCTTCACATAACTAATTCCTTGCTGGTAGACCAGGTCTGTAAAAATGACGTTTGTAAAGAGAGGTGGTGTCATACAAGGGAATGGACTGGGCATTCAGCCAACAGATATATCACATCAAACAAGAAAAAAATGAGATTAAAAGTGGTTTGGAAACCCTCAGGAAAAGAAACCGTGAACACAGAGAAGGGAAACAGATTAGACTAGTGTGAGGCAAAGTACCCTAGTTTTACTAAGGGTTAACATGAATAATAGTGGGTCTGCTTCAGCTTGCAAGTGTTTTTAATTAGCCTTTCTCATAGATACTATCCGTATCTCTTTTCAGGCCTGATATCAGAATGTGGTAATTAGCTAACTGAAAAACCTGCACTCAGTTCAGTAACTAGATGGGAGGGGAGAGCCAGAAGCAAGTTGCATCATCTCCTGGAGGGCTCCAGTGAATGAGTGCTCTGATTGGATTCCAAAACCGCCTGATGTCAGACAGCAAAAAATTATAATTGGGGCTTAGGGTGATGCTCAGCTCCGTAGCTAACAACTTTTTTCTCAGGGGCCAATGTTTTTTCTCAGGGGGCCTGCCATCAGGAGAAATAAAGCTGCTTAATAAGATTTTAGAATGGAGAAAGCTTTGTGTTCCTGAAGTGAAAAAGCTGGTGGGGTGGGGGGAGGATGGTGAGAACTGCTGAAGTTGACAGTCCATTCATGCCTTAATGGGATCAGGGCTACCTGCCTCGGGCTGCATGCTTCTGCAGGCGAAAGGCTCAATGGCACCAAAGGACTGAATGGGATGGGTGGGTGGATTTCAAACATCCCCTCCCTTTCCCCCTCCTCCTCCTCCTCCTCCTGTGCTGCTTCTAGCATGATCCTCTCTACTCCTTTGCAGAAAACCAGCACTACGCCTGTGGGGTGTGTGTGTGTCAAATATCTATAACTCTCACTCTCCCTCCCCCCCCAGATTCTTGCTGATTACAAGGGGGTGGGGAGGGAAGTCTGAAGCTATGAAGGCTGGTGGGGTCGGGGAGAGAGAAGCACAGCGGGAGTCTCCCAAACCTGCCAATGCTGTCAGAGTGCCGAGCAGCCTGCAGGGAGGTTGTGAAGCCAACAGGGGGCTGGCGGTGATTGTGGGGCAGGCAGCTGGAGTGCGGGGGAGGACCAAGCTGTCCTCTCAGATTGCAGGAGGGAGAGGCAGCCCCGGGCAGGAACAGAGAGACTGTGGCCGGCTGCATTGGCTGCTGCCTACGGTACTCAGCCTGGGCTTCCATGGGAGGAAGTCCCATGGAAGACGGTGGGGCTGAGCTCTCAGTTAAGTAGGCATTGGGCTGTTCAGGCCAGAGGAGCTGATGCTCCACAGCTGGCCGGGGAGGCGCACAGGTCTCTGGAAGCTTGCAGCGGCCTCTGCTGGGAAGTCAGTGCCCCCCGCCCCTCCGCCAACTTTGTCCCTCACCCCACACTAATTAACCCTTTCTGTGCAGCAATCGATTGGAGGTGAGGGGGCGGGGGAGGGAGGGGGAGGGGGAGTCAAGGATCAGGGGAGAGGCCCATAAAAACCACTGGGGAGCTATGGGCCTGGTGAAGTTACACTAACTTTTGATCTCATGGGACAGACACATAAGCTTCTAGCCTGGACTCTGCAATTTTGAATGGTGCACCAGTTAATGCCAGGTACTAATGTTTCAGAAATAAAAAAGTTAGTTTTGTTGTGTTCTTTGCTAATTAACTCTACAAACTGTGTTGCCTAGTAGTATTTTTTAATTTTATTTGCTCAATAAACCCATGTGTATTTTTCTAAAGGTTTTGGTCTTCTTGTGTGCATTTAACCTCAGGGACCCATGAGTCTGAGCACTGCTTACTAGTCTGGGAGGCAGTGGCTCATAGGGACCCAGGCTTGGGCTTCCTGACAACCAGGCATATTTAAAAGATACCGAAAGGGGGGGTGTCACTTTGACAGCAAGACTGGTCAAAAGCCCATTTGAAAATTACCTAAGGTACATATGAAAACATTTTGGGCTTGAGCCTCTTCAGTGGCTACCCCAAGCCTATGGAACAGGCTCCTAGAAGAGGTCAAGTAGGTTCCTACCATCATAGCTTTCTGGCAATACTGCAAAACAGAGGTATTCTGGAAAGTTTTGGGGCAGCCTGAAGCTGGGCAAAGGGAGAACGTGGGGGTATAAGGTGGTTTTAGATTTTTTTTTAAAAAATGATTTTATATCTTTTGTTTTGATATTTAACATCATTTTAAAAAAATTGAAGCCAGGAGTTTCACAAATTACATATATGCCCTCCTAATCCAAAGCCTTCAAGAGTATGCTGACACAAGTCCACTCCCCCTTCCCTTTGACTTGTTGACCATATAATTTAGGGAAACTTGCATAAAATAAATGAATTTTGTGGTTTCCCCTAGCTCAAACTTTCTTACCACAGGCTTCAGTGTTAAATATAAACGAGATACATGTACCACTTGCAACTTTCAAACTTGCTCAGATTTAAACAAGATGCAAAAGGCAATGTTAAAAAAAAAACAACACTTGCTCAGATTGAGGAAAGAAGCCAGGATTACAGTGGAAGCTTCTGCAGATGCTAGAGGCATTGTGTTAGGCGGGAAACGGTTTTTCTCACACTTGTACACATACTTTAATTCATCGAGAAAGCATGAAAAGCAACATTAAAAATGAAATTTCTATTTTCTACTGATGTAGTAAGTTGCTTTAAAATAATCTTTGTTCTTAATTGCCTGGAGATGGCTCAGGGATGGAAGGCTTTTTTTGCTTCTTTGCTGGAAGCGTTGTGGGTTCAGCTCTTTAATCTGAAAATTGTGCCTAATTGCTGCACTGAAATAACTTGTCCCTGAATTAGACAGGAGGGGAGGCAGAAGACTTCAGTAATTCCTTGGTGAAAGAAACATATTCTGTGCATTCTCAGGACGCAGCCCTAGGATTTATAAGCAAACTCTTGGACTCAGCCCTTGTGAGGTTTTGGCATAACTTTCTTTGCAAACTTTAGAAATATAAGATGACAGTGAACTTTCACGATCACAACAGCCATAGCAGAATTGCTTTAAGCTTTGGTTTTATATATTTAAATCTATTCTTAAATTCTAATTCAGCATTATCTATGCTATAATAAGACTATTAGTCATTGAGGCATTGCAGAACGCTTTTATTTATGCTGAAGAAGAGCAATTATAACTCTCATTAATATACATTCTACATGAGTTATTATTTCTTGTAACAAATTAATATTCTATATTTAACATTGAATAAAGATTTTTTTAAAAAAATATAGCCAAGGAAACTTTTGGTTATTTTGTACAAACCTATGTTGCTGTTTAGAAAATAACTAAGGGAGAGAGGCAAAATTCCAACTTGGTTGGGATGATAAAATATCTTGAACCAGCCTGGCTTTCATAGTGTTATGAGAGCAGTCCTGGTGTCATTACTGGAACCTCTGGTAAGAATAATGAATGGTCCTTGAGCAAACTATGGGATGATCTGTCTTCTGATTAAAAGGGTCAGTTCCGCACCCAGCTAGCTTAGATTTTCTGTCTTGTACATGTGCAGTTTACACATGATTATGAGTCTAACCTTGAGACACGTTAACTGATATACTCAAACATGGCAATATCTTAGAAATTGATTCTTAGCATGTATTTAGTACTTGAAAGTGCTCAAGGCGTCATATACACATTACATCTATAATCCTTCTAGCACTCCTGCAAGGTAGGTCAGCATTATTTCCATATTACTGATAACAGGATAACAGCTTGTATAAGACTACCTAGTGAGTTCTTGACAGAAACAAGAGTTGAATCCTGCATTCCCTGGTTTATAGATGAGTACCTTTGCCACTTTGTAACACCAGCTGTCAACGGAGTAATGTTCAGTTTACCATTGTTCCCTTCTAGATTTGACAGAAGGAACATAAGGCCAGCAGAGCACATTTAGTATAATAAAAGCATACACTTAAAAAGGACCAGTGTTAAAGGGCTCACATGTCACTTGTGTCTAAATACAAAAATAAACAAGGTGGGACAGCATTGACTGGGAAGAGGGCAGTGCCAACAAAGCCTTTCGAGACTTGTCAAACATCTCAAAGCATCTGCAAAAACACCTCGAGCACTTCATCTCCAGCTGGCAAGGCAGCTGCTACTCTGTAGGGCTGTTCTGCTGATAAGTCTTTTTCACAGTTCTTAGAACTTACAATTGAGATGCCAGATAGAGTGCAGGGGGTAGCAGGGCAGAACTCAAAACTGAGAACAAACTGGATAATTGTGGGAACAATGGATTTATATACTGAAGTGTATTCGAACTCCAGAAGAACTCAGAAATCAGAGGCAGCCCCAACAGCACTGAAATAGCTCAATTACAACAAATAGGTCTTATACCAGCTCAGTGGCTTCAGATTCATGGCTTAAATGCCCCATTAGCATACTGGATGCAGTCCCACTACAGTTAGCTCATTTCTCCACTAATAGCATCAACACGGCAGAGTGTTGGAATACTGGGCACAGATCAAAGGCATTATGAATGTTGTTTAGCTTTCCCCTCCAGTTTTGCCTAACACCAGGGAAGGGTGTTTTTCTACATGCACAGGCACACCATTGATTTTATGATTGCAAAGGGAGGTACTCGTTTTTAGCCAAGTATACAGTTTGAAAATTACTTTTAATTCCAGAGAATAACTACATTAGTCTGTAGAAGTGGGGGGGGGGATAAACGGGAGTCTAGCAGCATCTTAAATCTGAAGTGGGCGCTAGTCTGTGAAAGTTTATGATGGAACAAAATTGTGTTAGTCTTTAAGGTACCCTGAGAATGAGTTAAGATTACTTTTAAATTACAGACTTGACTTCCGACTGATAAAATTAACAGAAGGCTCTGCATTTAATTTTCTGGCCCCATTCCATGGCAACTGTTTTAGCATATTTCTTTCTTTCTGAAATTTGGTGCATATACTATATATTAATGGTACTGCTGAAGACATGAAAATGATATTTAGGAGAAAAGGTAAGAAAAATATCTTGTCTCTTCCTCCTCCTCCTCCTCCTCCTTTTGATTGTATTTGCATCCCTCATTTATTTATTGTTTGATTTGCTTCCCCCTCTCCTTTGTTTCAGGAAGCGCTAAGCAGTTCTTCACATTCAGTGAAGTGGATTAGGCTGAGAGATAATGGATTTTATCTGGTACTTGTTTCCTGTTGGTGGAACGGCTGTTCTCCCAATGGAAGACGGAGGCAATTTCCTCTGATTCCTCCTTTCCACCTAGGGGTATCAAGCCCCCGGCTCAGAGGGGTGGCAGAAGAAAAAATAAACCAAAAATTTCTGTTGGCCTAGCGATGTGACATCATTTCCAGGGAAAACCTATATATGACATTGACCCAGAAACTCTATAGTGTTACCAGAAACTCTATGGTGTTACCATAGAGTTTCTAGTGATTCCTAGAGAGGCTTGATGTCAGTTCCAGGATTTCCCTGGAATTCCACGGTTTGCCTGGAGTTGATGCTGTGCTGCTGTCAACTGTACCCCCCCCCATATCCCTGCCCCACAATCTCCTGCTGGTAGCCTGGCAATCCTGCTCCCACAGTAGACCCATACTTTGCACTCAGACCTGAAGCAATGTTTGGGGAGTTCTTGTGTGCTGAAGTGGGAGTCAGGATGTGGGAAAAATAGGTTCCATTAGCAAGGCTCTTGAAATATACTGGGTTTGAGACACGGGTAGTGATCAGCTCATAGTTAATAGTGATTTCAGCTTAACTCTAAGACTGCTTATATGTGTGCAAAACACCACACACACCCCATACCCACTCCTGGTGATAGGATATTTATATTACAACTCTTATTCAGTAGGTCCCTTCCGGGATCCTTACTATCTATTGTTCTGGCGAAGCAAGCTAGTCAGTTTCCCGTCAATGTCCCCGCTCAGTACATAACAGCTCTACTCATGATTCATTGGCTACAATCTAATAATAGTCCCAGTGCAATACTGTACAGCATTCATCTTTTATCCCAAAGAGTTGGAGATAATGTTCTGAAATGTAACTTCCTGCTGTATATTCTCACCAAAATATTGTTGAGAATACTACCTATCTCTAAAAAGCTCCCCTTTGAGACTCTTTCTTGTATACTGGGCTGTACTGACAGTTTTATCCCAGAAGAAAACTGCTGTAGACAGAAACTGGTTTTACTGGTCCTTCTAGGAGGAGTCTTGCAGTGTAGAGACCAATACCATTTGAAAATTTAACAATATCATCCCACCGTTTTGTAGAAATGTCAAGCACAGCAGCAGAAATATAACAACAAAAACTTTAAAATAAGAAAAGATGATAAGAAGATATATGATATAAATTGGAGGAAACAGTTACAACATATCTTGCAGTATAACTCTGAAAATATTTGAAAGGGAATGGATAGACACAAGTGAGCAATAATCCAGTTTAGTTTAATCTTGGGAAGGCTGAAAAATTTAGGAGTCTTGATATATTATGATATGGAGCCTTTCCCTTTAAGATACTTCATTTGTCACTATGAATGGTTAGTCAGTGATGGATGTTCAGGATTTTATATACCATATGTTGATTCATCCAACCTCATTTCAGTTATAGTCAATTCAGTCACAGAGCCATTAGTTAAGGGAATGTAAATGGGAGGGAGATAATGACATTTTCTGTGGTTATCTAGTTATGTTTATTGGGACACACATTATTGATTTTGTTTGTTTTCTGTACAAGGTTGAGTTTTATTAGTTTAATAATAATATAATGAAATACTTCTTTAATCAATGATAGTTTTAGAAAGTGCTGTCAAGTTGCAGCTGACATAGCAACCCTGGATGTTTTTCAAGGTGAGAGACAAAAAAAGTGGTTAGCTACTGTGTGCCTCAGTGTAGTAGCTCTGACTTACTTGGTGGTCTTCCATCCAAGTACTACTAATAATTTATAATTATCATATGGCAGTGTGTGCTGTATAGCCAGGAGATCCAAGGGCTGTCTGGCAGCCAAAGTTCTAACTCTTTAGCATTATAAATCTAGTGGTAATCTAGATTTGCTGGTGGGCTGAGAGAGCTCTGAGAGCTGTGACTGACCCACGGTCACCCAGTTGACTTCATGTGGAGGAGTGAGGAATCAGATCCAGTTCTCCGGATTAGAGTTCTGCCGCTCTTTACCACTACACCAAGCTGGCTGTCATCCAAGTACTAACCAGGGCTGACCCTGCTTGTTTTCCAAGATCGGATGAGACTGAGGCCCAATCTGCATCTAGCATTTGCTCCACTGTCTTACCAAACCCACACTGGAACAGAAAGTTCCCATCTACATTGCATGCCACTTTCACTTTGACTGAGTGTCGCATTTTATGGCAGAGTCCAGACTGCATGCTGCTTTCACTTCGTTTGATCTCTGGTTTTTATAGTGGCTGTCTGCATAGATTTATGGCCATTTTATGACCATTTGGGGGTGGCTCTGCAGTCACTACAGTGTTGGCCCAGGATAGTTGAATGTGGTTTTGAACTGCATCTTTTTCTGTTCCAGTGTGGGTTTGGTAAAACAACGGAACAAATGCTAAATGCAGATTGGCCCTGAGCTAGCTTGGGCCATCTGAGTCAGGGCTGTTTACCTATGGTATTATTTATAAAACATTTACAAACGCACGCACAAAACTCAGTAATGGAAATTCCTTAAATGTCCTGTATTGGAACACAAGCAGGGAGTGTTTTAGTAAAAGGATAGGGACTGTGGACTATACTATTGTGTAGTGACATACTGTGTACTGACATACTGTCTTGTCACTTTAAGTATGCTACTATGTAATTTCTGTATCGTTTAAAGTGTCATGTTTAAATGCTTATGCTTTATTTCAGCTCCCTTTCAAATTTCTGCAATCAAAACCCTACTGCATTGTTTATTGGATGTCTCATCCTTTTGATTATATGGACTGTGTAATCCGCCTTGAATCTCAGTGGGAAAGGTGGACTGTAAACAAACAAATAAATAAAATCTTGACCTATCAGTCAAATATATCTTGCATCATAAAAACCTGAGGCAAACTAATTTAAATTTTGTTCCTGTTTAATAGGCGCTCTATGCTCTAAATGATGTAGGTTGTTTGTGGAATTTTTTTTTTTTTTTTTTTTAAGGTAGATGAGTTTGCCTTTGGGCACAGGGTTGTGATAAAGCACAAATCATTCCATAATTTGCTAAATGGTGCATTTTCAATGAAAAGATTGAGAAGGAACTACTATGACAAATGCCTGGGGATCTTCAATACAGAATACAGAGAGTATGTGTTAGGAGAAATGACATTAATAACCATCCACTACAGAAAGAAATGACTAAAGTTTTCAAACACAATATACCTCAGATTCTAGACAATATGAGTCTATATTAGTGAACTTCTCCATTCAGTAACTTCAGATGCCCCAATTAAGAGTTAGGCAATACTGAACATACATTTGTTAAAACCAAATTTATGCTGAAGACTTTTGACTGCAGTCCTGTGCAGCTCTAGCATGGGCACGGAAGAAGTGTTTAGGCAGACGGTGGTGGTTTAAAGGTTTTTATTGCACTGATCACTTGGCAGAATGGGCAAGCCACTTTTCCATTTCAAGATCAGCTTGCTTGTTCAGCAGGGTGACTGACTGAAATAAACATTTCCAGAACACCTCCAGTTTCATGTGTGCTTCTTCCTGCAACACTACTTTAGGACTATATTTTGTGGGGATATCTTAGCAGTACAGTTTATCTTGAGCGTCTCTCTCCAAATGTTACAGTCTCCTTCTTCATTTCCTTCCCCAGCTATAAATTCCACTACAGTGTATTTCTCTAATATTAGATATATTATAATATATAATTAGGGTATAATATACCAGATATATTGTTGTTGTTGTTGTTGTTCAGTCGCACAGTCAAGTCCGACTCTTCGCGACCCCATGGACCACACCATGCCAGGCCCTCCTGTCTTCAGTTGTGCTCTGGAGTTTGCTTAGTTTCATGTTCGTAGCCTTGATAACACTGTCTAACCATCTCATTCTTTGCCGTCCCCTTCTTCTTTGACCTTCACCAGATATATTAGTGTGACACATAAGTAAGCCCTGTGAAGTCAGGGTAGCAGCTGGAGGTAGCATATGGCATGATTGAGGAAGAAGAGGATGAGACCAGAAGTGACATGCTGGAACAGTGAGGAATGCAGAAGCCAGCTGATCAACTGGGGAGTTTAAAGGCTGGCCATGATGAAGCAAAGCGGGGTGGAGGTGTGGAAAGAGATGTGGCAGAAGAACTGGCAGAGAGAGCATTAAGTCAGAGCTATGCAGAGAATGCAGGTGTGGAGAGTTCACCAGATGGAGGCGTTGATTAACAATGAGTGGAAGAGGCCTGAATACGGATAAGGCAGAGAGTGAGAGGCTTGAGAAGAGAGGATGGAATGGCTATGGTAAAGTGAAATGGACTGCTTAGAAGACAAAAAAAGATTGGGGAGGATGGACTGATAAGAACATTGGGAGAGAGACATATAGAGCATGGGGTGTGGCACGTAGTAGCCACATGAATGTGTGTCTTCAGCCTGCTGTAAAACAAAGGTGAAGGGTGTGTACGCATAGCATAGCATTATCCCTGAAGAAGAGTGGCCAAGGAGCAACCTGCAGAATTGGCAGACACCCTGGTCTGAGGCCACTATCAAGGTCACAATCAGAATATATATTATCACATACAATGAATAATACCATTAATAATTGTATGAAAAAGTCCAATAAATAGCCATCTGTGGTATGACATTGCTGAAAGTGAAGCACTTCCTACGTCTAAAACAGCAATAATCTTACCTGATGCTTTTTAGAAGCATATGGTCATGTTTCCACACATGTGAATAACTGTGTGAACATGATCATACTACAGAGCCCACATTCCATTGACAGCCCTCAGGAACACAGTGTAGAAAATCAGCTTCTACTCTACAGCCTCTCATTCTTCTCTAAATACAGAGCTGTTATCGCAGATTTTGCTGCTGGATAAAGCAAAATGTGTTGTGAAGCAGTATTCTTACATGCTTTCCCATATCCAATAGCACTACATTCATCAATCAAACCAATGACCGACACATTGGCATGCAAGAGAGAACGTGGGTCAAGATGGTGTCCCCAAGTCCACCCCGGGTACGCACCACCATTTTGTAACAATGAATTCCTACTGAAGAACTCCTTTTAACAGCACCACAGGGGCTGATTCTGATCAGGACTACTACAGAGTGGGGGAGAAAGGATTCCTCCCTCGCCCTCCACCATTTTTCAATCCAAAATGGTACTGGGACCATTATTTTCATGTACTGTTCACTTGTTGCTGCAGCAGAGCTAGGCAGCTTCTCCCAGACAGACAGAGCATCGAGCTTGGATGTTCCCAAAACCCAAAACCACAAAGTAGGAAGTGGTGGGAGGAAGATGGCCTTTCTGGGCAGGGGGTCTGGTTTTACCATCATGTAGCACACCTTGTTAACTAACAAGGGGGAATCTTCTCTGGGGCTGTCCTTTGACAGGGTGTTCTCCCCGTCCCTGATGGGCTCTCCTCAGTTGTTCTGGCATCAGCTAAATGATTCCATGCAATAGTGGCCCTGATCAGAATTGGGATCCCACGGCACTACTAACAGGTGTTTGGGATTGCAGTACTATAAAATGGTGGTATGTGTCCATGGAGCATACTCAAGGTCACCATTATATTTAACTCAGCCCTGAGAGAGCACGCTATCAATCCTAAGATCCAGCAGAGACTTTACCAGTACAGAAGATCCAGGTGATCAGCAAGGAAAATCAGAACCATGTATTGTACACCAGAAAGTGGTCCAAGCAGGTCTCTAGGCACATGAACAAGGTCAGTACTAAATACTTTGAGTGACAGCAGCCTGCCAGGGTCCTAGGTGGAGGTTTCTGAAAACACCTACAACCTGATTCTTTTAACTGGATATTCCAGGGACTGATCTTGGGACCTTCTGCATACAATGCAGATGCTCTGCCACTAAGCTATGACCTCTCCCTAATATGAGTATATCCAGGAGGCAAGCAAAAGCAGATTCTTCTCTCGTCATATGCCAAACAGGAGGAATGGGGGGGGCTTTCTCAATTTCGATATAAAAGTGTCAGAGTTGAGGATCAGGTGTATTTCCAACCATAAATGGGTGGGGGCAGTCTTTTTTGTCCCAGGTGCAATTTGAATCTGAGAAGAAAATTGGGACCTGAAAACAACTAGTGCCAAATATGGTCAGTTTGGTATAGTGGTTACGAGCATGGACTCTAATCTGGCAGAAGCGGGTTTGATTCCCCACTCCTCCACATGCAGCTGCTGGTGTGACTGTAGTCGGTCATAAGTTCTTTCAGAGCTGTTCTCTCCAGGGCAGTTCTTGAAAGAGGAAAGGAAGGGAAAGGAAGGGAAGGGAAGGGAAGGGAGTTCTTGAAGAGAAAGGAAAGGAGATTGTAAACAGCCCTGAGACTCCTTCAGGTAGTGAAGGGTGGGGTATAAATCCAATCTCCTCTTCAGGGTCAGTGCTACCATTACACCAACCTAGGTGCCTACAGCGTAGACATCAGAGGTGCGCAGAACTGATGGCAGGGGTGGGGGTGAGGCTACCTGGTGAGGCCAGTGCATGTCTGTGATGCAGGAGATGAGGATACTTCTCCTTGAGAGCCAGTTTGGTGTAGTGGTTAAGTGAGCAGATTCTAATCTGGGAGAACTGGGTTTGATTCCCCACTCCTCCACTTGCAGCTGCTTGATGACCTTAGGCAAGCCATAGTTTGGGCACAGCTGTTCTTGAACAAGAGCAGTTTCTGTCAGAGCTCTCAGCCCCACCTACCTCATAGGGTGTCTGTTGTGGGGAGGGGAAGGGAAAGGAGTTTGTAAGCCAGTCTGAGACTCCTTTGGGTAGTGAATCTCCTCTTCTTCTCTTCTTCTTCTTCTTCCTTCCCTGCTGGCAGGGACAGGAGAATGGCTCCGGGATGGCAGAGGGTGCCAGTGCCTGCGAGCCCACAGGTCCTGCTCTCCCCAGGCACCCTAGAAGATCTCCCTTCCTCATTCATGTTAACCCTCTGTCTTCCAGTCAAGCTGTCTACCGCTTCTTCTGCAGCCAGCCCTTCAAGTCCATTCCCTTGCCCCTCCTATGCCTGTGATGGGCCAGTCGACTGTGCCTGGGGGGAGGGCAAAGGACCATGGAGGTGAGCTGGGACCCAGGGCTGGGGCAAAAGCCAAGCTGCAGACAGGGAGGGAGAACAGCTACAGAGGATGAGGGCTGGGGTGAATGCCCTCCTGAGTGAGTGAGTGAATGAGTGTGTGTGTGTGTGTGTGCACGCAAACCGGGGTAGGGTGGGATAGGAAGGCCTTGTGCACCCTCCTTCCTCCAGGGCAATGTGGCCCAGCAGCCCTCATGGGTCTGCCGTGGGCAACGGCATCAAGAGAGGAATGTGTGTGTGTGTGGGTGCACGTGCGGGGTGGGGTGTGGGTGCCCTCCTTCTCCTTGTATCTCTCTGTGTGTCTCTCTCCCCCATCTCTCTCTCCCCCATCTCTCTCTCCCCCATCCCTCTCTGTCCCCCCCATCTTGCTCTCTTTCCCCCCTCTCACTGTCTCTCTCTCTCTCTCTTCTCCCCCTCTGTCTCTCTCTCTCTTCCTCCCCCCATCTGTCCCTGTCTCCCCTCTGTCTCTGTCTCTCTCTTCCCCTCTCTGTCCCTCTCTCTCGCTCTTTCTGTTCCCCCCCAACTCTCTCTCTCTCTCTCTCTCTCTCTCTCTCTCTCTCTCTGTCTTTCTCCATTCCTGTCAGAAGAAGATGGAAAAGACCTCTGCCTGAGATCTGCTGCCAGTCTGAATGGAAAATAGTGAGTTTGATGGGCCAATTGCCTGATTCAGTAGAAGGCAGCTTCATGTATTCAAGGGCAGCATGCCTAGGAAAGTGCATGCAACATGAGATTCTGATGTGTCTGAAATGGAAACATTAAAGAGACTTAAATTCCAACAATTAACAGGATTTTTCAAAATGCTTTGTGATTTGTGTTTCTCTGTTTGAGAGAGAAAATCAGAGATTGTATTACTTGTTCTCACAATTAAAAAAAAAGACATTCGCAATTTCAAATTTTGCGTTTTTCATTCTTTCTAAAATGCATTTATGTTTGAAAATTGGTGGGTGCATGGGGGACAGAAGATAGCCTTGCCTAGTGTGCAAAAAAACCTGGCACCAGCCCTGCTCCTGCTCCTCCTCCTCCTCCATTGTTTCTGAGGAAAACAATGGATATATCTAATGGTAACACATGGCTAAATGGACACTGATTTAATAACTAAAAATTCCTAATTGAAGTCTGATCACCTCTGAGTGTTTTTCTTTTGTGTGAGGTGGCATCTCAGGTGATTTTCACAGGGCGTATATATTCAGAATAATTTAATTGAGTTCACTTCCTCTTTTCCCCTTCAATCACTGTATTTCATCCTTTGCAGGTCAGAGTTCCAATTTACCACCTTGACCCAGGTTGTCCTTCATGTTGTGTGTAAACCCCAACACCAGAACTGGAGGAGGGCATGGGGTAATTGAAATAAAATTCTGGATACAAAGCCTGTTAACCTTAATCTTATTTTCAGATAGGACTTTGGTATAGTGGTTAGGACTTTGGTGTAGTAGTTATGTTTGATTCCCCACTCCTCCATATGCAGCTGCTGGTGTGACCTTGGGTCAGTCATAAGTTCTCTCAGAACTCTCAGCTCCACCTACCTCACAGGGTGTCTATTGTGGGGAGGGAAAGGGAAAGGGATTGTAAACTGCTCTGAGACTCTTTTGGGTAGTGAAAGGCAGGGTATAAATCCAATCTCTTCTTCTTCTCTTCTTATTTCCAGATTACTATACTTATGATCATACACAAATTATCATACAGGGCTGCTCAGAGCTATGAGTCATATGCTTTCAATCACAACAGAAACTGCAGATTATGCTAGGGAGTCCTAATTTCTTCTCCATATAGCAAGCTCAGAATGTTGTTGCCAAGTTTACTTTTACTCTCTATGAAAAATGCTACCAGTCTAATACTTTTTCCTAAACATCAAGCAATAAAACTCCTAGAAATACACTGAGGAAAACATATCCAAGTGTTACCTAGGGTCTTGCCAAGATCAGAGTTAGTCCTGGACTGTTAGATTCCATCTGTCTGGCTGGTCATCTGTCCTTATAATTGGCTCAAAGGGATTTAACAGGGCTGGCTTCAACAGACTCTAGGTGGCCAGACTGAAGCCACAAGATAAAAAATCTAACATTAAATCAAGCATTTCAGTAGATCTGTCATGGTGTTTTACATTTGGGTTTCCATACCTCCAAGGCGAAAGAAACAAGGGGGGAAATCTTTGATGAATTTAGCACCATTTATATCTAAATGCAAGAGAAATGTCTTCTAATGCCTCAGGATAAAGTCAGATATTTCAGATCTGCCACAGTAATTGCCTTAACAGGCTGTGTCTTCTTAAATTCAACTGGTTTTTTTCCCCATTGGTGTGATAGCTTTTTTAAAAAAGAGAGGAAGAGGGAGAGTGCAAGAGAGAGGAAAAAGCTGTCAGTTCTCCTTGAGTTTATTTGTTCCATTTATTTGATACAAATTGAATTTTTTTATCTCTTTGGTATCACAGACCAACACATATCTCTTGTTAAATCTATATGGTCCATGTCTTATTATGTTACTTACAGCGTGGATTATCTCAGACAGTTTAAATATAGAAAGCAGTGGTGCGGAAATGCTGTGCAGAAGTTCTTTACGATATTGTATATATTCTTTATTTGATTCCCAAGCCAAATATCATGCAGCTTTGTATATATTTGCCTCCCTAAAGGAGAGAGCCCAAGTTTATACTTGTGTTGGAGCAGGAATAGCCTAACATGCTGAGTAACCTGAGTAATTTGCCACTCCTTCACCACACAGACAGCAGTCCTAAGCAGGTCTACTCAGCATCACGCTCTGGTGTATTCGATAGGGCTGATTCCCAGGAAAATGTTCTTAGAACTGCACCGTTATATAACTAGGTACTTAAAACATTCAGTTGTGCAGGGGCTCAATTGTGTAGTCCCCCCCTTTAAAAAAAAGGTCTTGGAAATCATATGAACTGGGCTGCCACACAATTAGGCAGCTGCATACAGCATGATTCCACATTAGATGTTGTTTACATTGTGGGGGAAGGGGTTCAAGCTTCTTTCTTTATCATGTCAGGATTAGGGATGGGCATGAACCACAAACATGTGGTTCAGTTCATTGTGTGTGGTTTGTGGGCCCAGCAAACCTCATTTAAAGGGACCACAGTCCTTTTAAATGGGTTTTTCAGAAAGCGGCAAAAACAGCTGAGCAACAGGAACGCTCCCAGCTGCTCAGCTGTTTTGGGCCTTCTTGTGTAGTCCCTGCAAAAGAAAGCTGAGAAATGGGGAGCAGCCTGTCCAGTGTCAGGCACTGCTTTAACAGGGGAAGCCACCATCTGTTGCATGGTGCTCACCCACCCTCCCCTGTCACCTGAGGATGCCCCCCGGACTTCCCATCAGGAACTCACCCAGGAGGTCAGCAACAAAGAAAGGGTGCCAGCTGAGGCAGCTGGTGGAGGAAACAGCCACAGCGAACCACACAACATCAGCCAGGCCCACCCCAGGAGGCCAGGGTGGGGGAGATGTCACTGGCAGGGAAGGAGGCTGCTCCAGCCCAGGGACCACATGGGTTGGGTGTCCCCCATGGCTGGCTCACTTCCTCCTTTCTGCTCTGGCCAGGAGCTGGCACAAACTCCATGAACTGCCTTAAACATTCATGGTAATCTGTGACCATGGATCTATCGTGGGCACTGGTTCCTGAACCACGAACAGAGCGAAATTCATCATGAATTTTGCTTTGTGGTTTGGTTCATGCCCATCCCTAGTCAGGATGGTGTCAGCCTGTGCAAAAATATCTAAGCAGTGACAAAATCAAGATTGCAGATGAATTTATGCAGAGGGACACATACAGTGCAATCCCAAACAGAATTACACCCACGTATACACTTTGTGAAGGTAAAATATGTTATGAAGTCACAACCGACTCATGGTGACCACTTGAATTTCCATCTCATGGGGTTTTCAAGGCAAGAGATGAGCAGAGGTGATATGCCATTGCCTTCCTCTGCACAGCAGCCTGAGTCTTCCTTGGCAGTCTCCCATCCAATACTGACCATGCTTAGCTTCTGAGCGCTGATAAGATCAGGCTACTCTGGACTATTAATGCTGCTACGAACCCATTGACTTCAATGAATTTAGAAGGATGTAATTCTGATTGGGATTATAGTTTTAAACTGTCTATCAAAGGTTTATTCTTGGGTGTACTTGTCAGTGTTCCCTCTAAGCTGCATTAGTGTGAGCTAGCTCACACTTTTTTAGCCTCCAGCTCACACATTTTTGTCTTAGCTTAGGAAGGATGGCTCCAGAGCAAACTAATTTATGGAGTAGCCAAATCACTTACGACTTTAATGCCAGTAGCTCACAAAGTAGAATCTTTACTCACAAGGCTCCATAGCTTAGAGGGAGCATTAGTCCTGAACGCAAATATTTTAAGACTGGGATTAGGGGTTTTTTTTATAGCAGAAGCAGGATTTTGCCTCACTTAATGGTAGTACATCTGTAGGTAAATTAAGGAAGAATGCAAAGGTGTCAAAATTAGATCCTGCAAGATGCTGTGAACAAGAAGCAATTTGAGCAGCTAAAATTTAGCTTCAGTGAAGAAACTGTGAAATGACATACCAATGTCAAAGAAGGGCATTAACTCAAAGCACTGTGATTAGAGAAACACGTAGCAGTATTAGGCAGTGAAGAGATAATGAAAGACCTGGAAGATTATAATAATACAAAGCAGAGAAATGGTAAGTACTATATAATGAAAGAGAAAATATATAGACAGATGCAGAGAAAAAAATAGGAAGCAGTGGCTGGAACAAGAATGTCAATTACTCCAGTACAAAATTTGGAACACAACTCTAAGAAATAATGAGTTTGGCTTGCTCTTCTGTTTCAAGTATCCCGGATTTTTATTTTATTGTGTTTTTCTTTTTCTTTTTTTTGCTGAAAGCTTTGCAAACACAAATGGATTTTAGTTTCATCAGCAAGCCCATGCATAAGTTAAATGGGCTGCAAAAAGGCTTTGCTTAATTCTTAAGTGCCTGAAATTTGAAACTTGAATTTTAATCAAGCATGAAAAGGTCTCACCTGTAAAGCTCCGTGATTTGTGAAAGTAATGTTGGACGTAGATCCCTGAAAATATCACACACACAATCCTGAAAGATGAAAACCTTCAGCAAGCTTCAGAAATGCTGAGACAAATTGGAAAAGCGGATGGGATTTCCCCCCCCCTAAAATGATTCACCCCTGAGGGCACAGTGGTATTTATATTGGGTAAACAGACTGCTAACTAGGTTTTTTATTCAGCTGGTGAATGGCGCATTCTTTGTAATTAGGTAGTAATTGTAATTAGATATTTATTATTAGTAATTGCATATATTATTACTGTAATGAGATATTAACATTATTTGAAAGTGAACAGCCTTCCAATGCCAAATAAAGCATATATAGTAGCTTTTTGTAAAAAAAAACCTTTAAATCATAAAATAAGAAACCAAATATAATTATCTAGAAATGAAAATTATTTCACATAGCAGCAGATGATGCATCCCAGATGCTTCTAATGGGCAAATTTTGCAGTGCTTACTCCATAATTTCCAGTATTTCAGAGATGAGAATAGTGATGCTCCTGAGCATGAGTAAGTAGGGCTAGAGACAAAGTAGATGGGGCCAGGAACAGAGTAGTGTGGGTTAGTAAACAGTGACAAAGTTAATATGATCCAGACTCAGAATGTGCTACAAGCACAAAGTAGAACTAAAATTACATTCAAACTGTGCTTCTGGACTCTGGAGACAAAAGTTGAAAAGCAAGTTGTGATGGGCTGCACTTTAAAAGCTCATAAGTGTTAGCCACAATACCGGGTCTCTGTCTGAGTTATGATGGGGGAATTAGCTAAGGGCCAATCTGCATTTAGCATTTTAACCAAACTCACACTGGAACAGAAAAAGATGCAATTCAAAACCACATTCAGCTCTACCGGGCCAACACTGTACTGACTGCAGAGTCACCCCGAATGGCCATAAAACAGTCATAAATCTATGCAGACAGCCACCATTAAACCAGAGATCAAACGAAGTGAATGCAGCATGCAGTCTGGACACTGCCTTAAAATGTGACACTCAGTCAAAGTGAAAGTGGTGTGCAATGTAGATGGGAATTTCTGTTCCAGAGTGGGTTTAGTAAGACAGCAGAGCAAATGCTAGATGCAGATGGAGCCTCAGAGACCATTTGCTTAATAGGTGCGTAAGCTAGGGATCGTATTCCAACAACATCAGAGTCAGAATCCTCTCAGAACTGCACAGATGGCAGACGGGAAATGTCTTTTTCTGAAATTTATTAATAAAATAACCCTAATACACTCAGCTAATCAATGGACTATCACACACACACACACACACACACACCAGAGAGCTAGAAAATAAAGAAGTGAAGCGATCTTAAAGGGATCAGTGACAAAAGAGGGCGAAGCATGCATGGGGGCGTTATAGCTACCTTCTGAAGAGAAGAGTCCACGCTGAAGAGAAGCAGATTGCCTCGCTGGCAAGCATGTCTGAGAAGACCCAAAAGAAATGGTTGATCTAGCCTGTACACGTCCCAAGAGATGGAACCAAAGATGGCTGGGTTTGGAGTCCTGGTATAGGAAAACTGTGCCTTTGGGGCAGTGGGCACACTGGGGAAATGGTCCATGATGGGCCAGGATGGCTGGTAATGGCTCTAAAGGGGTTTGGGATAAAAGAAGGGAAGCCTTTGTTGGCAAACATTGGACAATTGCAGAATCTTGGCTCCATTAATGGCTAGGCATTTGAGAAAACAATAACGACAATAGGCTGCAGCCAGGGTGGTCCCAGTATCAGCTTACAATGTCTGGAGGTACAATTATGGGATGTAGAAATAAAATGCAGGTTGGCACCCTCAGGGTGATAAGATTAAGACATTGCCCTTTCCAATGACAGATACATGTCTGCTTGAGACTGTATGTGAAGTAATAGCTGATTGTGTCAGTGAGACAGTCCTGAGCACATGGCTGGGCTAGTTGGCACTGCCCTATGCCAACCTTTGCCCTAACCTGGCTTGGATACCATCCTTTATGTAGTGGCAAGTGGGGGCTTGGGCTAACATAAGTGCTGTATAAATATGTAATGGAATGTGAAGGGTTAATGCCTCATGGAGCCAGAGAGCCTTGAGTGACAGGTTGCTCAAAGGAATTTGATTGGTTAGCTTCAGTTGAGCAGAAAGACTTAGGAACTGATTGGTGAAGAGAACTCAGTTTGAGTTTAACCCCTGATTGTGGAAAGTTTAATTTTGACTGAGGAGAGTTTAGCTCTGACTGAAAAGAGTTTCATACTGATTGAGCACTGGGAAGGTTGGCAAGGAGGAGTGGGTGGATCAGTGAAGACACCCATTTGGGCCAGGGTAGATCTAGTTAGAGAGAAGCAATTTCCTGCCCAGTTGGAAAGGGAGATAGTTCAAAGAGTGGAGTGATCCCTGGTGTGTTTAGAGACAGAATCTGGGTACAGGGTGTATCCCTGCCTTCTGAAACCTGAAGAGTCAGTTAAACTCAAGAAACTGTTTAGGAAACACTGAAATCAAAGTCTCTCTTCTCTAAAATTCTTAGACTTTGTGAAAAGCTTAAACACTTTTACATGCTGGAAGCACATGAACTGGAGCTTGTGATTATACCAAGTTACCTCAGAGTTATATGTGATTCACCTCAGACATTTTACTCCTGATTTCACCTGACCTTCCCCCCTCTACACTGAATAAAATATCTTGTTTATTTTTTAATGTTCTAAAGCCTCTCATATGCCACTTCAGAAGTTTAAGCTAAAGAGGGTGATTTTAGCAGCTTTCACACATACTGAATAATGCACTTTTAATCCACTTTCAATGCACTTTGCAACTGGAATTTACTGTGTGAAATGGAAAAAATTCCACTTGCAAACAATTGCTAATGTGCATTAAAGTGCATTATTCAGTATGTATGAAAGTACCTCTTTTCTCTTCCCTCAAGTTCCTTGGATAAGCCAGCATAAAAATACAATAACATGACAGGGTGGGACAGCCATATATCTTCAGGAAAGAGGAAAGTAGATAAAGGGGCTGCTCAGGAAGACAGACAGAAAAAACCAGAGGGAAAGTCTGACATCTGAATGGGGCTAGGTTGTCACACAAGTCTATGTAGATGATATTGAATTTATACCCTTTGTAAGACATTAGTCCCGTTTTACAGTTTAAGAAACACTGAGCATAGCAAAAAGTGAGTAACACAAGATCAGTCATTTCATGGATGAACATTGGGGTACAATGCTTAGGGTGTAAGACAAAAGTCAGGGAAGCCAAAGCCAAATCCTTGCTCAGCCATGGGTGATTTTGAGACAGCAGCTCTTGTTGCCATGACTATTCTGCCTTCATTGGATAACTTCAGTCTCTTCTTCTCTTTGATCCATGACCAGCCCACAAGTTCTTCCATTTTAGGAAAATCATAGCCTGCCCTAGTAGAAAGAGTTGTTTACCAGACGACTTAGAAGGTTAGATGGGTTAGAAGAAAGGCAGGAGCAGACCACAATGTTTTAGACACTGAGGGCAACTTTCCATTGTCATGAATGCTTAACTTAATAGAACTGTCATCATTTTTCTGCACCAGTTGTGCAGTTGCCACATTTCTACTTGGTTTTGTGGACATCTGTTCTAGGGCCCAGTCACTGTGTTGTCATGTACAGTCAAAAGGCTTCCTTTGTGGATAGTAATCTGAGGGCCCAGTTCTGGGCAAGGTCATCTCCCAGATAATGTCCCATCATGGACACAATTTTATTCTACTCCAGACAATGTGATGATGTTAGGTGTGATCCTATTCACTCTGCTGGTTCACTTGTCTTTGCTGTACTAATGACATTGGGGCGGGGCTGGACATAGAAGAGTAAACTCTGCTCTATCATCTTCAGAATCCAGAGCCACACATCAGACATAGAGAATTTCACTCCCTTTGTTGTCTAGGTAAAAAAAACCCAAACAGACTGGTGGAAACCTTATGCTTTTTTTTTAACTTACATAAAATATGTTATGGATTCTGATGGCGAACTGTCATAACAGTTTTGTAACTGAACTGGCATACTATATTGTGGCTCATATGCAGAAAATCTGTGTTGACAATTACTAATAGTAATATGAATGTTTAAAACAAATCTCTAATTTCCAGGTGATAATTATTTATAATCATTCCTTTAAAGGAAGCACGGGAATACAAACCTGATTGATGCATTTCCCCAGTGTAACTTTTCACTGCTTTTATCCTTATCTCCCAGCAAAGATCTCCTTCAGACAAAGAGACTCTTCAGGTTTCTTCAAGAAAAGAAGATAATCAAAGTGCCTGGGAATGCAATTCTCAAGATGTAAGTTTAATCTGTTTGGAGATGGGAGTAAGTGTATACAGTATGCAAACCACAAAGCATATAAATGCATGCATATTTGCTTGTATCAAAATATGCCATATACCATATACAGAATTTGGTCAGAAAAGAAGTTATTTCATATTCAGGTGCTGCAAAGCAGATGCTTTTTGATGTAAAGGACCAGTCTCCCAGGCTAATTAACAGGTTTTCATTATTTTTTTAAGAAGCAAGGAAGCTGGTAGAGATGTGATTTAATGATTAACTAGTTAAGCAATACACATGGTAAATTAAGATGTAAATTTACAATGCCAAATCTGCTAGTGTTCCACATATTATTCCTTTTAATGCTTTTGAGGCACAAATTTGATTCAATCATCAGTGGTCCCAGTGTCTAGTGATGACATGGGGTTTATGGCTAGCATTACATGACAGTTCAAGAGGACAAACACATCACATGTCATGGCTTCATATAGGAATGGGCAAAAACCAGCTGACAAACTAAAGTTCATAATGAATTTGGCCAGTTTGTGATTCATGAAGCAATGTTTCCAAACTGAAGAACCACCACAAACTTCCATGAATTTTGGTGAAGTTCATGGTGATTGGTAGCAGTTTGTGAAGAGCAGAAAGTAGCTCTTCACAATGGCTGAGCCATTTAAGCCATTTAAACCCTGCTTTCTGCTCCCCTACAGCTTTTTGTGGGGAACAGGAAGCAGGGGTTTAAGTGACTCAGCCATGCTTTCTGGTTCCTGCTGGAAGATGTGGGGAACAGAGAGCAGGGTTTAAATGGCTCCGAGCTGCATGGTGAAAACCCCTGCTTTCTGCTTGGGGTTTAAACTTTAAATGGTTCATGAACCAATATAAACTGGGTTGGTTCATGAACCAACCTCCCAGTTCATATGGGTTCATGGTTCAATCACAAACTGAACCACAAAAATGCAGTTCATGCCCATCCCTAGCTTCATATGCCTAAGGAAAATAAATTGGTCCAGTGCAGGAAATGCACATATGAATTAACCCATTTTCCCACAGAGGTATGACTGAAGTGCTGATAATAGCTGGAGAAGCAGGTGATGGAATTATATGTCATGTACGCTTCTCATTACAAAGGAAGGACAGTTGCTACAGATGCAGTATATTTCAAAGAAAAAAAATACCTAAAGGGAGATGTTTAATATGAACAGAGATGTCTGACATTATCAAGTCTAATGCAATGCTCATTATTTTTGACCTGGAATGTTTGTGCCATGTGGAAACTCGATAGGGTACACTTGTCACTTTAATACCTGCAAGGCTATATATTTGTCTAAGAAAGCTCTAGAAACATTGAACTATTAGTAACTCACACAAATACTCCAGCTTTAACTCTTCAGTGATTCGTGCTGTTGAGTAATATTATGTGTGCACTGTTGAGCTGCATATGTAATCAGTGTATAGCAATACCAAAAAAGTTAATGGAATAATAAGCTTTTATGTGATTAAGCAGGTGGTGAGTTCAGCAGAGGTCGGGAAAGTGCATTATCTTGATGGGATGGGCTGTATTTCCTGACTTGAACACAATCAACCCCCTAAAATGTTCTCCTTGGCTTCTATTTTAGTCTCATTACAAAGAAAGTAACAGGAATTCAGTAATACATTCACGATTGAATAATAGGATTAGGTTCTATGTAGTTAGACCTTAAGATAAATTACTGCTTTCTAGGACCAAGTGTGAATTTCTTGGGGCTAGCATTTCCCATTAAGCTGCTGCTTCTGATAATGATCCATAAGAAACTAGGTGAAGAGGGGAAGGAAACAATATGTAATTAATGAGCCCAAACCATATAAAATGGTATTCTGTTGAAAATGTATGATGTACTTCGTTTGATTACATTAGTTGCAGTGTAGAAAATTAAGCAAAGGAACAGTTCTCTTATCAGTTCATGTTCTTCTGTATATGAGTTGAATTCATTTTGTTTTTGAATATTAAGCATATGGCTTTGCAAATTTCAGCTAATTTAAAAGTAAAAAACAGAAAGAAATACTTAATGCCAAGAAATAAATGCAGAAGATTTGTGTTGCAGTGCAAACTAGATTAACTAGAGAATTTAAATTTGCTAGTATAATATTGAGCTCTACGAATATACATAAAACATGCAACACTGTTCATACAACATGATTCAGTTCATATATAGTGCCTAGAGGACAATATTTAAGATACAAGGCAGCCAAAATTACCCCACTGAGTGATATTGGTTTCCCTCACTTCATCCATAAATACTCGCAACTTGAAAAATAACTTTTGCTCAGCCATTGCCCACAGTTGTTGTTTTTTTTAATGATACCTCCTTCTGTCTCTCCTGAGGTGAGGTCAGTGAGCTGCCTGCTATCTAACTCCTGAAGGTGGGGCCTTAGCACACAGCTGTAAATCAGAGTTCATTGGAGATGAAACTCTGTAAGAAGGCACACAGGTTTCCTGGGGGTCTGTATCTCAGGTCTTTCGAACAAGGACTTCTAACAGAGAAGCTGAACTTGGGAGGTCAATAAAAAAAAGGCTGAGTGGAAACAGAAGAGAATTCCTGTAGTCTGAGTTTCCTGGGGGAAAAAAAGGCATACAAGTTCCATATCTGCAAGTAGGGTGGTATACTGCATTATATTTCCTGCTATGGAAATTTGCACCGATTCAGTTAAGCACCTTTTGCCCACCCACCCCTCGAATGAGACACAACATAGGCTAAGGAGGGGAGGAAGCCACAGCCAGACATGGCCAGCAAACTGGCCTCCCATTGGCTCATGTTGGCATGCTGAGCCTCCATAGGCTCCACCTACTCTCATGACCATTCTGAGGAGGTAGGGAGTGGGCAAGTGCCAGCGCCTGCACCATTAAGCAGGCATTGGTCATTTCAACCCCAAAACAACCGTAAACAACCAAACCAGCTATGAAGGTAGCAAGCCAGTGGTGGTATCTAGTCAGTGTTTTGCAGGGAGTGCCACATGTATTATTATCTGCCCATTGGGCAGAAATTGTGGGTGTGTTTTCTTGTAGATGTTTGCTCCCTTGAGGTTTGGATTGCTGACCTGGAGAAGCTGATGAAGAGAAAATACACTGACAAGACCTTCGGGGACCCACTAGAACAGTCCCATTCCTGTGCTGACAGTATTTCAGTACTGGTTAAGAGCAGCAAACTATAATCTGGAGAAGTGGGCTGGAGAAGTCCCCATTCCTCCACATGAAGCCTGCTGGGTGACCTTGGGCCAGTCACAATTCTCGCAGAACTTTTTCAGTTCCACCTACCTCACAAGGTGCCTGTTGCGGCAAGGGGAAGGGAATGCAATTGTAAGCCACTTTGAGACTCTTTAAGGTAGAGAAAAGTGGGATATAAAACCTCCACCTTCTCCTCCTCCTCCTCTTCTTCTGCTGCTGTCATGCAGATTGAGTGTCTTGAAGTTGAAGAGTGTTAGGCTGAGGAGGAGGGACATGATCCCTTAGGTGGGATCCTTTCCTTGAATGATGGACCAATGTACTGAGGATACCTCTCTAGGGTTGGAGGGAGGGAGGTTTTTGTTAGTAGATAATTCAGTTATTAGGTATATAGAGAATAGTGTCTGTGACATGTTTTGACTGCATGATAACTTGACTGCTGGGTGTAAAGATAGATGGCATCATGCTTTATTGATAGTGCTAGTAATGAATCAACAGTCATGGTGCATGTTGACACCAATGATATGGGGAAATGTAGTAGTGTGGTCCTAGAAGAAAATTTAGGCTACAAAACAGAAAGTTTTGAAGGTCAGGGCCTTAAAGGCAGTGGTTTCAAAAGCACTTCTGGATCCACACGAAAAGCCAGTTAGACAGGAATAGACTAGGGCTCTCAATGTGCAAATAAGAAAGTGGTGTCAGGAGGAAAGGTTTAGATTTGTAAGGCACTGAGGAACTTTCTGGAACAAGCTGAACCTGTACAAAATAGACAGGCTTCACTTGAACCCAGAAGGGTACTATGCTACTAGAGATTAACTTTGAACAGGTAGCAGAGAAATGTTTAAACTAATTGCATGGGTAAAGCCAACAAGAGTTGGGGAGCCTCTGGTCTGGGATAACTCAGTCCAAAGGGATGATAGTGTCAATGCTCAGGGTAATACTGGAGGAAGGACAATAGAATTTGGGACTGAGAACAGAATGACAAAGGAGGGCTATGTACAGAGACAAAAGAACCCAGGGAAAAGAGCCCATCTCTATGCTGATGGTAGACGCCTCCAAGCCAAGATGGAGGACCTGGAGTGCTTGGTGCTAAATGACAATTTAGATATAGTGGGTATTTAAGAAACATAGTGGAATGGGGAAAATCAGTGAGTCATCCCTGGGTATGAGCTCTATAGGCAAGATAGGAAGGGATAGGTTGGGGGAAGTGTTGTGTTCTATATAAAAGAGGGCATAGAGTCAAATGAATTAGAAAACTTTAGGGGAATTAATTCCCCAAAAGAAGTGATATGGTTTGAGATAATGGGTTACTTAAAAGTAGGGGTGTACTGTTGCCCACCTGATCAAACCCTTGAGGCTGATCTTGAGACTAAGAAGGAAATAAAGGAGGTAACTAAAGTAGATAATTTCAGGTGGGTAGCTGTGTTGGTCTGGTGTCTGATGAAGCATGCATGCACATGAAAGCTTATACCCAGAATTAAACTTTGTTGGTCTTAAAGGTGCCACTGGACTCAAACTTTGTTCTAAAATAGATAATGTGATAACTGGGTGATTCCAGTTCCCCTTACATTGCCTGAGTAAACATGAGCTCAAGTCATGCTGTAGAAATGCCATCATAAATGACAGTGCACTGGAATTGGGAGCAGTAACTACAACACTCATGTCAATGGAAAGTTACCCCTGAAATCCAAAACAGTAATATTTGATTTCAAAAGGGGAAACTTTCAAAAATGAGGGGAGTAGTTAAAAGAGGGCTGAAAGGGAAACTCAGGAGGGTCAAATCTCTTGGAAGCTCTTTATAACCACACTGATTGAGACCCAGATAGAATGCATTCTCCAGCATAAGAAAGGTACTGTCAAGTCTAAAAGGATGCCTGCATGGTTAGCAATCCAAGTCAAGGAAGTCATAAAAGGGGGGAGGTGTCTTTTCAAAAAGTGGAGAGTCTGTCTCCATGAAGTGAACAGTATGGTTTGGCAAAATAACTGTAATTTAACAATAAGGCATGCACAGAGGGAGTTTCAG
The DNA here is from genome assembly GCA_029375565.1 of Gekko gecko. Lineage (NCBI taxonomy): Eukaryota > Metazoa > Chordata > Lepidosauria > Squamata > Gekkonidae > Gekko > Gekko gecko. Next base: position 134,213,160 of record JAPDNY010000003.1, on the reverse strand, counting down.
GACTGGATTGCTAAAAGGATCAAGAGAAAGAAAAAGTATTTCTTTAAATAAATCTGAGATTCTTGATCTGATAACCCGTACATGTAACTTATTGCTAAATTCAGCCACCCAAATTCAGTAGACTAGAGAGTAGCAAATGTCACACTGATTTTTAAAAAGAGATCCATAGAGGAACCAGGAGATTACAGGCTAGTCAGCCTAACATCTGGCCCAAGCAAATAGGTAGAAAGTGTAATAAAAGCTAGAATTATTAGGCACATAGAGGAAACAAAGCCTAGTGAGGGAAAATCAGCATGGCTTCTGCAAAGGGAAGTTTTGCCTCACCACCTTATTGGAGTTCTTTTTTTATTATTAAAAGAAAATTTATTATCGGATATATAATAGCATTTTCCACATTTTGTTTACAATTCTTATCATATCCTTTTCAAATTTTTATCTCCCCTTCCCCTGGCTTCCCACGATGCTCCGCCCCCGTTAACATTTCCACCCAATATTACCACCTTATTGGAGTTCTTTGAGAACAAGCATGCAGACAACAGTGATCTGGTAGGCATTATATACTTGGACTTTTGAAAGGCTCTAGACAAGGTACCTCACCAAAGACTCCTGACTAAATTTAGCAGTCATGCGATTAAGAGGATAGGTCCTGCTATGGATTAATAACAGGTTGAACACAGGAAGCAAAAAGTAGGAATAAATGGACAGGTTTCTCATTGGAGTGAGTTAGCAGTGTGGTCCTACAAGGATCAATATTGGGGCTGGTGCTATTTAATTTGTTCATAACTGAACTGGAATTAGGGTGAGTAGTGTAGTAACCAGGATTGCAGATGATACAAAATTCAGGATGGTGAATACCAAGGCTGACTGCAAAGAGTTGCAGGACGATCCCAACAAATTGAATGACTGGACTATAGTGAGGCAAACAAAGTTCATTGTTGGTTAATGTAAAGTGTTTCACATTATAACATAAAATCCCAACTTTAAATATATGGTAATGAGGTCTGAAATTGCTGAGACTGAGAGGGAAAGAGACCTTGGGGTCATGGTGGCTCAATGAAAAAATAAACCCAGTATGCCACAGCAGTGAAAAAGGCAAACACTCTTGTGGAGATTATTAGGAAAGGGACTGAAAATAAAACAGCCAATATTATAATGCCCCTGTATAGATCTATGGTGCAAACTCTTTTGGAAAACTGCATGCAGTTCTGATCACTGTATCTCAAAAAGAACATTGAATAGTTGGAAAAGTACAAAAAAGGCAACCAGGGGCAGTAAGGGATCCTTTCCTATGAGGAAAGGGTGTAGAGTCTGGAACTTTTCCATTTAGAAAAGAGATGATTAAGAGGAGAACACGATAAAGCTTTATATAATTGTATACACAGCATAAAGGCATTAATAAGAAAGAATGTTTTCTTTCTCTCCTAAAATACTAATATTCCAAGACATCCAATGAAATTGATGGGTAGTAGATTCAGAATGGAGTAAAAGAAGTGCTTCTTTACTCAAATAGTGCTTAAAATGTGGAATCTGCTGTCAAAGGATATAATAATGGCTATAGGCATAGACCTCTTTAAACGGGTAATAGACAGATTTATGGAAGGAAAGTTCTATCAGTACCTACTAGCCATAGTGACTAAAGGAAATCTCCATATCCAGAAGCTTCACATCCAGAAAATCTGAATGTCAGTGCCAGGAGGCAACATCAGGGGAAAGCCTTGGCTTCAGTGCCTTGTTGTTGGCTTTCCAGAGGAACTGGTTCACCACTGTGTGAAACTGGAGGCTAGACTAGATGGAACGCTAGGATCACAGTGGGGTTCTTCTTAAATTCACTGTCTGAATCCCTGGAAGGAGAGGTAGCCATATTAATCTGTCATAGCAAAATAAAACAAATATCTCTGTGTCAGTATGTGTAAAGTGCCATCAAGTCACTTCTGCCTTCTGGCAACCCTATGAATGAATGGCCTCCAAAACGTCCTATCATTAACAGCCTTGCTCAGATTTTTCAAATTGAGGGCCATGGCTTCCTTGATTGAGTCAATCCATCTCATGTTGGGTCTTCCTCTTTTCCTGCTGCCCTCAACTTTTCTTAGCATTATTGTCTTTTCCAGAAAGTCTTGTCTTCTTATAATGTGACCAAAGTACAATAGCCTTAGTTTGGCCATTTTAGCTCATAGGGACAGTTCAAGCTCAATTTGATCTAGTACCCACTTGTTTGTCTTTTTGGCAGTCCACAATATTAATAAAACTCTCCTCCAACACCACACCGCTTTCTACACTATCCAACTTTCACACCCATACAGTATAAATTATCTTGATCTTGGTTGCCAGCAACATATCCTTGCACTTAAGGATCTTTTCTAGATCTTTCATGGATGTCCTTCCCAGTATCTATATCCTTCAGATTTCTTGGTTGCAGTCTTACCTTTGAGCAAAGGAACAGGAAATCTTTAATAATTTCAATCTCTTCATCATGAACATTAAATTGTGTAATTCCTCAGTAGTCATTACTTTTGTCTTCTTGATGTTCAGCTGTAATTCTGCTCTGGCACTTTCTGCTTTATTTATTTATTTATTGTCAAATTTATACCCCGCCATCCCCACAAAGCAGGTTCAGGACGGCTTCCAACAACAGACACAATACAAGATAAAAGCATAAATAGTACAGAATTAAAACACAGCCTTTAAAGTACACATTACAAATTATCAGAATACTAGTGGCAGTTGAATATCAAACAGATAAAGTGCTGTCAAACAAAGTGCTTTAATGTTATTCTACGTAAAATGTTTAGATGTTATTCTGCTCATTCTTGAGGCAGCTGCTTGATGTTAACATTGTGGGCTGTGCACTAGGACAGCAGCAGCCCCTAATTGTATGCCTGGTGGAATAGTTCCATCTTGCAGGCCCTGCAGAACTATGAGAGGTCCCGCAGGGCCCTGATCTCCTCCGGGAGCTCGTTCCACAAGGTAGGGGCCACCACCGAAAAGGCCCCAGCCCTAGTAGTAGCTAGATACAGTGATCAGAACTATTTAACCTTCATCAGTAGTTGTTTCAAGTCTTCACTGTTTTCTGCCACTAATGTAATGTCATCTGCATATCTCAAATTGTTGATATTCTTTCTACCAGTTTTTACTCCCCTGCCATCTAAATCTAATTCAGTTTTCCTTATGATATGTTCCGCATATGGATTGAATAGAAGGGGGTTAAATACATCCTTGGCTGACACCTTTGCCAACTGGAAACCATTCTGTTTCTCCATATTCTGTCCTAACTATAGCCTCTTGTCTGGAGGACAGGTTGTACATCAAAACAATCAGATGTTGTGATACACCCATTTCTTTTAAAACTAATTGTAGTTTACACAGCCAAAAGCTAAATAGGTATGGAAAATGGTAGCAAGGACATTTTATGAGGCAGGTTGTGGGGGGGAGAGTCAAGGCTTGGTGTCAATTACAGTATGAGCCTGCCAATTGTAAATTTCAATGTAAGTAGAAAAGGGAGGGGTAGATACAAAAAAGATATGTTTAAATTTCATCATAAATCCACAGCATTAGCAGTTATCCATCTTTAATGCTGAGGGAGGTCAGAGGTTCAAGCAGATAAGCAGATAGTTTAAATGAATATTAATTGATATTGGTAAAAGGTTAGAGTCTTATAAAACATTAATTGATCAATAGTGAATTAAGTAAGTCAACTTGATTGGGGATCTATGAACAGATCAACTACCTTTGGTAGAGCTGCAGAGCTTGCTAATGTCCTTCCAAGGCTGGCAGGTGTCAAAATCACCACTATTATGCTTTCATTATGGTACAGATTAGTGGGCTGTTGCTAGCAGATATAAACCATTCTCCTTACACTGGAAAAAAGACTATTAAATGATGCTGTGAATGATAAACTATTTGACAGCCCTAAATTGCTCAACTTAAGGGTGAGCTTTAATTCAAGTTCCTCATCAGTGCCTGCCTCTCATGCTACATCTGTAATGTACATTCTAAATCTCTACCTTCCATACTAAGTATTCTGCTGGATCAGTCCAATGGCCCACTGTGGCCAGTCAAATAGCTTCAAAGGCTTAAAAGAAGGGGCATAGAAGCCAAACCCTTTAAAGACCTTTAAAGTCTTTCACAATCTGAGATCCACATATGTGAAGGATCATCTCCTTCTATATGTCCTTGTGTGCCAACTATGGTTCTCAGGCCTGCCTAGCACTGAATATAGTCTGGATCTTTTTTAGCATGCATCCAACTCCGCAGAATAAGAACATAACTAACAATATAGTTGACTAAATGTTGAGTAAGCTATGTAATTGTATTTAAATTGTAGCTAAGCAGTTATATACACCAAAACCTTACCTTTTATATGTTGGAATTGTTAATATTAATAAAATGTTATTTTTTTAAAAAAAGAACATAAGAGAAGCCAATTTTGGATCAGGCCAATGGCCTATCCAGTCCAACACTCTGAACCATTTTACCTGCAAACTGCTTCCAAGTGGTCTTCACTTTTCTATACCATTTCTGAAGCACTATGGGGTGCTGTGTAAAATGTCCCATAGTGCTTTCCTCCTGTGCTGCTTTGTTTTCCCACCCTTTTCCACCCGCAGCATAGCGCTCTAAAAAGTATGTTAAAAAAAAAGGACAGAGATTGCCTGCGCAGGTGAAAAAGGGCAGGAAAACAAAGCAGCGCAGTCTGAAATGCCAAACCGCTTCAGAGACAGCTCTTTACCGGTAGGGGAAAGGCTGTGTGAAATGGCAGCCCTGTACTAGTTTACTTCAAGATGGTACAATAATGGCTTAAAAACGGCTTAAAAAGGGTAATGTGAAATTCCCCTCTGTCACACAGTGGCCAAAAATAACAGGTGTCATCAGGAGGTCCATCAGGGGCCAGGACACTAAAAATTCTCCCACTGTTGCCCTCCCAGCACCAAGAATACAGTGTATCCCTTGCCCCAGACTGAGATTTCCTACCTATACCTTGTGGCTAATAGCCACTGATGGACCTCCGTTCGATACATTTATCTAATTCCCTCTTGAAGCCGCCCATGCTTGCAGCCACCACCACCTACTGTGGCAGTGAATTCCATGTGTTAATCCCTCTTTGGGTGAATGGGCTACTAGAAGTGCTGAGGGGGACTCCCCTCCATGGAGTTCTTCAGGAGGTGCTGCCTATTTGCCAGGACTTTTGAGGGAGTTTGAATGGCAGGCATCTTTTAAAGTGGTGAGGGTAGAAATTTAGGGTTTGGTATTTTATTTTTGGTTTTAATAGAGTATGTTTTAACTATTATTGTAAGCCACCTTTAACCACAAGGAAAGGTAGGATGGAGATGTTTTTATAAATTAATAAATAAATCATCTTCTAGTTGCCCCCAGCAACTGGTATTCAAGTACATTGTCTCTGAACATGAATGGTAAGGGAAGTCAGAGTCATCATGGACAGTATATGCTCCATTAATTTGTCCTCTTTCAAAGACTTCTCAATTAGTGTCATCAGTACATCCCATTGGCAGGGAGTTCCACAAATATAATTATCCCATATGAGGAGAAGTATTTTGTTGAGTACCATTCATGAAACATTAACACTCAATATGAAAAACAAATCAAACCAATCACAAATTAGCATGAATCAATACCTTAATACAATGTGCACTTATAGTTTTAAGTTTTTGTTCCTGCTGTTCCAATTAAAAACATTTTAATTTTGTTCCTGTGAAACATCAGCCTGGTTCAATGCTACTTCTGACTATATATCACTATTATATATTATAGTATATCCATATTTGTGGTGTTACAAGGGTTCTACCCTATCAATATGTATACAAACTGTTCAATACGTATTCACAGTATGAATAAAAAGTGGAGAATCAGAAACATTAACAAAACTATAAAAAAACCAAAAGTGATAAAGGTTTTATTCCCACACACACATACTAATTTCTGAACTAAACAAATCCTTAAACAAACCATTAATCATTCAGTGTCAGAGGATGCTGAGCAATGGACCGATTCATGTACATGCTTCTAAGCAAGTATGGCATTTATCTTCATAATTTGATCACTCCCCCTCTCACCAGTTTGGCTCAGCAGAGTTGCTAGAAAGGGAAATTGTCCTCTCCTATGTATATGAGTACATTTATTTTCAAATGGGGGGAAGCCGCAAGGAGAGGGTGTATCAGTAGGGAAAAAACACTTCTTGAGAGTAAATGGATAAAAAACACTTTCTTCCACGCAAAGGCAGATTTCAGCCTCATGACTACTGAGAATACCATAAATAAGAAAAATTTAGTCAAAGTTTGCTTGTTATTTGTCTTCCAAGTTAAAATATAATTGTTGTATGCAGTGTCAAATGTTGCTTAGGCACCCTCCTCCATTTACTTACCCAACAGCTTTTTTAAAACATACATTTTATCCCATTTCATGACTGTGATACATGATTTTCATATTGCATACACAGTTTATCCCAGTCTCATATCCTGCCCTTATATATATTTGAATTTGGGTTCCACAACATTCTATGCTTGCCATAATTGATTCGGCTCAAGAACTGGCAGTCAGAAGACACTGGCCAGAGCTGACTGGCTGCTTCGCAAAGTCCAGCCCACGTCAGCCCCGGTCAGTGTTTTCAGCTCAGTCTGCTCCAGTCCTCCAACAGGAGAGGACCGTCTGGAGTGTGAGCGCAGGGACAGGCCCTCAAGGCTGAGGCAAGTGAGAGAAGCACTTTTCCGCCCCCCCACCATCCCCTGGGCCATCTATGAGGGGACTAGACCCAGAGAAGGCCTTTTCTGCCCCCAACATGCCATCCCCTGGGCCTTCTATGGGGCACTAGGCCCAGAGAAGGCCTTTTCCGCCCTCCACACACCATCCCCTGGGCCTTCTATGGGGCACTAGGCCCAGAGAAGGCCTTTTCCGCCCTCCAAACGCCATCCCCTGGGCCTTCTCTGGGGCACTAGGCCCAGAGAAGGCCTTTTCCGTCCCCCACACGCCATCCCCTGGGCCTTCTATGGGGCACTAGGCCCAGAAAAGGCCTTTTCCGTCCCCCACACGCCATCCCCTGGGCCTTCTATGGGGGCAGTAGGCCCAGAGAAGGCCTGTTCTGTCCCCCACACGCCATCCCCTGGGCCTTCTATGGGGGCAGTAGGCCCAGAGAAGGCCTTTTCCGTCCCCCACAAGCCATCCCCTGGCCCTTCTATGGGGGCACTAGGCCCAGAGAAGGCCTTTTCCGCCCCCACACATCATCCCCTGGGCCATCTATGGGGGCACTAGGCCCAGAGAAGGCCTTTTCTGCCCTCCACATGCCATCCCCTGGGCCTTCTATGGGGCACTAGGCCCAGAGAAGGCCTTTTCCGCCCTCCACACACCATCCCCTGGGCCTTCTATGGGGCACTAGGCCCAGAGAAGGCCTTTTCCGCCCTCCAAACGCCATCCCCTGGGCCTTCTCTGGGGCACTAGGCCCAGAGAAGGCCTTTTCCGTCCCCCACACGCCATCCCCTGGGCCTTCTATGGGGCACTAGGCCCAGAAAAGGCCTTTTCCATCCCCCACACGACATCCCCTGGGCCTTCTATGGGGGCAGTAGGCCCAGAGAAGGCCTGTTCCGTCCCCCACACGCCATCCCCTGGGCCTTCTATGGGGGCAGTAGGCCCAGAGAAGGCCTTTTCCGTCCCCACAAGCCATCCCCTGGCCCTTCTATGGGGGCACTAGGCCCAGAGAAGGCCTTTTCCGCCCCCACACATCATCCCCTGGGCCATCTATGGGGGCACTAGGCCCAGAGAAGGCCTTTTCTGCCCTCCACATGCCATCCCCTGGGCCTTCTATGGGGGCAGTAGGCCCAGAGAGGGCCTTTTCCGCCCCCACACGCCATCCCTTGGGCCTTCTATGGGGGTAGTAGGCCCAGAGAGGGCCTTTTCCGCCCCCCACATGCCATCCCCTGGGCCTTCTATGGGGGCAGTAGGCCCAGAGAGGCCCTTTTCCGCCCCACACACGCCATCCCCTGGGCCTTCTATGGGGGCAGTAGGCCCAGAGAAGCCCTTTTTCGCCCCCCACACGTCATCCCCTGGGCCTTCTATGGGGGCAGTAGGCCCAGAGAAGCCATTTTCCATCCCCCACATGCCATCCCCTGGGCCTTCTATGGGGGCAGTAGGCCCAGAGAAGCCATTTTCCATCCCCCACACATCATCCTCTGGGCCTTCTATGGGGGCAGTAAGCCCAGAGAAGCCATTTTCCATCCCCCACACATCATCCTCTGGGCCTTCTATGGGGGCAGTAAGTCCAGAGAAGCCATTTTCCATCCCCCACACATCATCCTCTGGGCCTTCTATGGGGTCAGTAGGCCCAGAGAAGCTCTTTTCCCCCACACACTCCCTACTGCCCCCATAGAAGGCCTAGGGGATGGTGTGTTGGGGACAGAAAAGGCCTTCTCTGGGCCCAGAGAAGCCCTTTTCTGCCCCTCTTCCCTTCCTTTCCCCCTTTTCCTTTCTTCCACTCTCCTTTCTTTCACTCTTCCCCCTATTCCTTCCTTCCTTCCTTCCTTCCTTCCTTCCTTCCTTCCTTCCTTCCTTCCTTCCTTCCTTCCTTCCTTCCTTCCTTCCTTCCTTCCTTCCTTCCTTCCTTCCTTCCTTCCTTCCTTTCTCCAACCCTCTCTCCCTTCCACCTCCCTCCCTTCCTTTCTAGGGCCCGTTGTTTTCCACCACAATGGGCTTTGCTCCCTAGTAGAATGATAAATATGAATGCTAGTGTATGCAACTCCATATTTATGAGTGACATGCAAATTAAAAAAATGCATTTATGATAACTTTTTAATTTTAAGAATAATTCATAGGTATTCCTAACAAAAAAGAAAGAACTTTGCACCAACATTCAGTAGACTGAAATTAAATAGCTTTACAATAGATTCACTTTACTGTGCAGTCCTGAACAAAGTTACACCCTTCTAAGTCCATTGAGTGGACAGCTGAGTAGTTAGCCCATGACAGCTATTTCCCTGCTGCCCTTAAATCAAGCTCTGCCTGCTCTTAATAAGCCAGTACAATCCCTATTTGTTTCACCCATGCTAATAAAAAGATTTCATGATTACTTGATCTGTTCCATATGGTTTTCTTAACCAGAGTCTTGCTTCACTGATGTAGCTGAATACCTTTGTAGTCCCATTGTTGCAGTATGCAGATCCAGTTGCATATCATAATAGTCAAGAGGCACACTGAATGTTATCTTATTTTTCCCCCTCTCAAATTCTTTTAATAAAGATGCATACTTGACTGATCCACTTTCATAATTTATGCTCTCAGCTGTGTAGGTCTCTAGCTTTGCTGTATAATTCACTGGCTGAGCTACCTACTGGAACTGCTGAATTTTTACATACTTTACTGATCAAGCTGCATATTTCATCACTTGAGTTTTCACACACAGGTACTTTTCTGATCAAGCTGTATGCTAAACTGATCAAGAAGGAATAATATTTTAAGGCAAAAGCTATGTCTGTGTTTGTCCTAGTGGGCTTAATATCTCATTTTGCAGTTTCCAGGTTCCTTCTGTTTCTAGTGCTTGTATATAAAGAGAATAAACACTGCATCATGAATGTGTAGCTTTAGGAGCACAGAAATGAAGATGTCATTTTTTTTTTTTGCTTAAACATCACATGGTGTTTATGAACAGGACTGTCAACATTAATATATATTGTTCATAAACCATTTCTTCCTAGTTTTGACCTGAGATTAAATACACAGAACCAAAAATATTGCAGTCCACATGTTTCAAGACACAACTTTATCCCTATGCACAAAATAAGCAAAACTATATTAAATATGTTTATCCAGTGAATTCAGAGATAAAACATTAAAAGGCATTCCCTAATGGCAAGAACAGTTCAACAGTGTAAGAAGTAGCTCTCTGCGTGTTCTAATCACACATTCAGTCAATGCACTTAGAGGAGGAGTGCATGTGAGCATGCTGGCCAGGCCTGTAGCCAGAAAATTCTTGGGGGGGGGGGTATGATATCACAAAATTAAAAGTAAATAAAAATTTATTTAAAAAATCACTCACTCATGCTGCATCCTTCCCACTGCAGCTAGCTAGCAACCTATTCTTCTTCCTGGGTGCAAAGGAGGCAGGCAGGTGGGTGACTAGGATCCTTCTCCTCAAGGGGGTGGTGCATTGTTCCCTCTCCCCTTCTGCATCCTGAGTGGCTCTATCCTTTCAACTCATTTCTACCCCACCTTGCCTGCCTGCCTTTGCCTTCTGCTTGGGTCTTCCCCCTCTCACAAAATCAGCATGTAGTCTCCTGCCTTTCTAGAAATTCTGCTCTGGCAGCACTCAAGATCACATCCAAAAACAGTCCCCCAAAAGTGAGAAGGAGAAGAAATGCCAGCTGGTGAGGGGAAGGCAAGGGAAAAGGAAGGGAGGGAGGGGGGAGGGGGAATATGGATGTGAGCCCACTGCCCTCCAGCCCGCTAGGCAACTCTCTGATTCTTGCACCTTGGAAGTTCAAAGGTGCCATGATCTTGAAAGGCGTCTAGCTAGGAAAACATATTTGGCATTCCAAGAGTGGTAGCAGTGACATAGACCCATGCAAGTGAATTTCTTGCCAGGACCCACCCCCTGGGATGGTTGCAGGAGGCTCACCTCCTTTGTGGCCACAGCCAGGATGAAACTGACCAGCTTCTACAAGTGGAAACACATGTTGCCAGGAGAGCAGGAGAACCAGGCCGCCCACTTCATCTATCAGCAGGGCAGGGTACCAGTGCAGAACTAGGAAATTAGATAGAATGATACAGCAACAGTTGCATGAGCAGGAAGTATCATTGGTGAGGTGATACTCTACCTGCCCAATGCAAGGAGGCGATCCTGCAGTGAAAAATGGGGAAAATACTAGGGAAGGGATCTTATGATAACCAGCAGAACACGTGGTAGACTCCAGACAGTGCTACGAATGGAGTCAGCGAAATAGGGTGGGGTTAGATAGGCAAGAGAAGAGAGAGTGAACAATGGAAGGAGCTCTCCTTAAATACCCTAAGAGGGGCTTGGAGTGAGCCGCCAAGGCACATAGTCCCCAGGAAGATACTAGAAGTTCTCCAGATAGTCAGTCAAACACCAGGCTTCATAAGAAGATAGTATTTATTAAAGACCAGTCATAATGCTGCATGAACCAGTTCTTTGCCAGTGATGTCAGATAATACAGAGCAATAGCAATTATAGCCCATTCAGACTATCCCCCCACCTATAAGCCAATGAGTACATTTTGCCCGCACATGCTAAGCCATAAAAGAAAGCACCTCAGACCAGTAAATTCCCCATGCCAGGGTAGCATGAGGTCAGGCAAAGTGATAAGAAACAGAACAGACACTCTAAATCAATGAGACTGGAGACTTAGAGTTCCTCCCGCATTCCAGGACAGTGAAAGATGTTTCTTCCCCACCCCCACCCCCACTCACAGCAATGGCAGGGTTACCTGACAAGCTGCCAGTTACTTAATGGGTTAAAAGTATGGAATTAAATGTTGGGCAATTGACATAATGTTTGCTAATACTGACACCTCTAAGAGTGGACATCCTAGGTGCTTGGTTAGTCAATGATCTGGTGATCTGCATCATTGTAATCTTGATAGGCGGTGGGTATGTTTGGCTGCTCAGGTAATCGTGCCACATCCAATTTCTATTGTTTAAGTTGAGGATGAGTACGTGCAGTAATGCTAAGAGAGGGTGGGGGGAAAGGCTGCCTGTGTGCTGGAGAAGTCCTTCGATTGGAGTCCTTTACAGGACTACTCAGGCTTCTGGTGTAAAGCATGGCTTCTGCTTGCTGGCTGCTGCTTAATCCTGGCATCAGGGAGGATGATTCATCTCCTACATGGATGCAGGAGCGAGAAGCACCGTGGGTCCATGTCTGGCTGGCACACTGCTTCTGAGCGAGGCTTCCCTTGGCTGGGCACGTGTCTACAGTCCAGGAGGTTGGCACCATCATCAGGCTATCATACAGTTCAGTCCGTGACATATTTATTAAACAGTTCAGCTCACAGCCATAGCCCATAGCATTATAAATGCTGTGCAAGGTGCTTGCAGGGCAACACCACCTATGCATGTTGACTTCCTCCACACAGAGATGCCATGTCATGCTCATGAGCTAATGATCATGTAGAAGTGGAAGGCAGGCCCACTGTGCTCATACCTGTCGCTCATCTAAATGCAGCAAGTGAAGATGTTATGGGAATGTATGGACCTGAATTGGGGTTCTTCTTCACTGGAGAACTTCAAGAAGACTATGGACACCCATCTTTCAACCATATTCTAACTTTGGATAATTGAGCAGGAAATTTATGTTGACCTATTTCAACTCTATAATTCTGTGATCTTTTATTACATTACCTTTAGATGCATAGTTGAGATGTTTCAAGCGTATATCTAAAATGTAAAGTTTTGATGCAATGTGTTTTCATACTCTTGTGGGTATGCTCATCAAGGATCCCTCATTTGTTGCAGTTCGCTGTTGAGTTACACTCAGTTACAAAACTAGCTATGGTTTGGTGTGATATGTGAAATAGCCCCAGTTCCCTAGAAAAACTATACGTCTGTTTCTCAAATGTGGGGTGATCTGTAGATACCTAAATTTGCAGATTGGGCCTACGCTGAGAAAAAGGAGATTATTTTTCTCCAAACTTGGGGGGGGGGCATGTTTACAGAAAAATCCATTTGGAAAAAAAATACATGGGGTGTTAAATTCCCCCCCCCCAAAGTACTTAACAGAAAGGGTCCCTGTGTCCAGTACAGTGTCTCCTGGGAGCCATGCCAGTCACTGCAGTTCCCAAATACTAGGCCATCAGCATGGTCACTTCTAGAGGCCCTGTGATCAGTGTGGTAGCACCTGGGCCCTGTACAGTTACTGTCATGGCTCCTGGGGCCCCTGCCACAGCTGCCATGGCTCCCTGAAGGCCCTGCCACAGCTGCCATGGCTCCCTGAAGGCCCTGCCACAGCCCCCATGGCTCCATGGGGACCTTCCTAGAGCCACCACTGAGCCCTGGAGCCCTGCCGCAGCCCTCACAGCTCCCAGGGGCTCTGCCCCAGCTTCCACAATTCATACAGTAGGGAGACAGAATCATAGAATCATAGAGTTGGAAGGAACCTCCAGGGTCATCTAGTCGAACCCCCTGCACAATGCAGGAAAGTCACAAAGATAAAAGAGGGAGGGGGCATCTAAGAAGGGGATGGGTGGAAGAGGAAAGAAGAGGTTGCCTGAGAAGGGATGGTATGTGGGAAAGGGTGGGGATTGAGAAGGGGTGGGAGGAGAGGAGGGATTGTCTGATAAGAAGGGGAAAAGGGAAAGATTTTCTGAGAAGAGGTGGGTGAAGAAAGGGGGGCTGAGAGATGATTGCCAGATAATGGGTGGGGGAGAAAGGGCAGAAGACTGACATAGAAGGAGTAAGGATCGAAGGAGGGGTGATGGACGACTGATAGATAAGGGGTGGAGGTAGAAAGAGAGAGAGAGCATTGATAGAGAAGGGGAGGTGAAGGAAGGAAACAAAGGTAGGGGGATTCCCCTTTCCTTTGAGTTTCTTGCAGGTCCCCACTTGTCTATTTATAACTACAGCCTTAGAACCAAACTAGTCATTACACTAAACTTGACACTGGTAGAATACATTAGTGTGGAACAAAAAAATACAACTGGAATATAACAACACAAGAAAATTCTACTGAATGGCATATGTGTCTGTTTTGTGCCGTCAAGTTGCTTCCAATTTATGGCAACCCCATGAATTAATCCAAATATCCCATCACTAACAGCCTTGCTAAGATCGTGCAGACTGAAGGGCCTGGCTTCCTTTACTGTTTCAATCTATCTCATCACAGCGTTTCCTCTTTTTTACTGCCTTCAACTTTTCCTAATATTATTGCATATTCTAGTGATTCTTGACTTCGGTGATGATGTGACCAATGTATGATAGCCTCGGTTTAGTTACTTTAGCTTCTACAGATAATTCAGGCTTAATTTGATCTAGAACCCATTTAGGCATACAGGGAATTAAACCATGCTTACCACCATTGATGACAGGCAATGGGAGCTATACATTGGCATTTAAAATATAAAGGTGTCTAAGAATAAATTCCGTGATCTTCAAGTTATCTATTGCCAAAGCACAGATCCTACAGATATTAAAGAGAGCCATTCACCCAAATGGCCTTAGTGATAACGACTTTGTAAAAATGCAAAATGAATTAATTAATAAAGCATTTTAATCCTTATCTGCTTAGGGTGCCCTTGGCCTTGAAATGCTGTATGTATTATGCAATCTTATTAATTAAAATCTGGGCTTTGAAAAAAAGTTATCCATTAGCAGTCTGGTCAATTTGATCACAAGTCCAATTAGTTTCAATTTAAATGATTTCTTACAAAAGGGAAGCATACTTACAGTAGAAAAAAATACAAACTCATTGTTATATCTAAAGATAACTCATCACTCCCAACAACTCATTCCCCCAACAAGCATTTGCCTAAGCACAGGGATTTCAATAGTTGGACGACTTCCTGCAAGAACCTAGGGGTAGACTGAGACTGAAGTCACTAGTACAGGGGTACCCATCTTTTTTGAGAAGTGGTTCCTTGATCTGTGAAGTCTAATGTTTTATTTGCATGTGTATGGGGAAGGTAACAGTGTTCCATGTGCCCTGGTGTTTAGTCATAGCGGCCACATGACAACGAAAATGTCTTCAGACAGTGCTGGCTCTTCGGTTTTGAAATGCAGATGAGCACCACAAACCTAGAGTAGGATTCGACTGGCTTTTGAGCAAGTGAACCTTTACCTTTACCTTATGTAAACTTATTTTGTACAGTCAGAATACTATACAAGCCACAGAGTGGGAGGAAGGATAAAGTACTTCTAAATAAGCAGTCTATCTTTTCCTGATTTGTATGATTGGAGAAGTCCTATCCATAGGAAATGAATGTAATTATGAAGTCTTGAGTTTTTATTAGCACAGGGGAGAACAGTTTACAGACGATGCAACAGGATCACATCTAAACTGTGGGTCGGGTCCCACTTTGATCACCAGGAATCAGGTGTATAGCTATAACCCATATCCTAAGTCAGGTAGCCAGAGTGCACAGACTTGATCCATAAACTTGCAAACAGAGTAAAATTGAGGTACCCAACTCACTGGAAAGACGATTTACCCAGGTCTGAGCTCCCCCCTGCAAAAATATTAGACAGTAAGTCCCCAAATTAGTGTGAGCCTCCTGTCCTAGGATACCTTCTCACACACAAGCTGCTCTCTCTCCTTAATATATTTCAGTTATAACTCCCAAATAGGAGCAACTTATACATGATGGTTCATCCTATTAGATCACTTGGCAGTGCTGTGGACACATGATAGCAGATTCATGATATGATGGCTAGGATACAGAATGTATATCTGAATTATCCCAAATTTATACCAAAACTTCTGCACTGCAGTCTCTACATCTCTTGTAGAAGCTGGATCTTCTCCGGAGTTTTGCTCTGTGAAATAAGACTGTAGCATTATCTCAGGATCCTTGTTCTCTGTTCTTTCCCTTTCTCCAGACCTTTTGTCTCTTATCTATGTTTAAATAATGAGCCCCTGTGGCAAGGACCTATTTATTTTATCCTTTTGTAAAACTCTTATTACAGTTGAGGTGACACATAAATAAAACACATTTATGTATATAATTTGTATCCAGTGCATATGAAAGAGTGAGTGTCTGGCTATGAGTAATAATCCTGTCTGTGGTAATTATTTCAGTAATGTTTAATGTAATATAGTCCATAAAGATGCAATCTTCAGGGCAGTTTGTAGGTTACCATTTGTTGAATGAATCTCAGGTTGCATTCTTATGTACTTGTGAAGCATTTACTATTATAGAAAACAATTCCATTGATATTTATCTTTGTGTGTTTGTATAATGTTTAAACCAACTCTCCATTTGCAGTCCTACAATTCCAACAAGGCTAGGCCATGTATTTAATCTAAAATCTAAATCAGTTCACCCTGGAGTGACCTTCAGAAATCTGAAGCAATATGGTGCATGTTCACTACTTTGTTCATTCTGCATTGTTCATTCTTCCTCCAAAGATGTCAAGGTGGTGCACATGGATGGAATTATCTTATCATTCACAATAACTCTGTGAATTAAACTAATTAAAAGAGACTGTTGTCCTAGGCAGCTTCATGGCCCATGTTGGGATTTAAACCTGGGTCTCCACATCACATGCAGAAAATAGGGAAATGACTACTGATGAATGTTAAAGCAGAAAATGCCAAAGCAGGATTGCAGCTGAACACCAAGAAGACAAAAGTAATGACTACTGGAGAATTACCCAGCTTTAAGTCTGACAATAAAGAAATCAAAATTGTTAAAGATTTTCTGTTCCTTGGCTCAATCATTCATCCATCATCATCCAAACTGGGAAGGACAGATGTGACGGCCCTGTCCACTTCCCTCCCACAGAGGCAAGATTCTTTCCCCCTGCCATTTTTCTTGCCCTTTACTGACTGAGTCACCCTAGTAATGTGCGTTCTTCTTTGCTAAAGAATGCTGGCTGTCCCACCCTATTAAAGTATAATATTTTGACTGTTTGCTCAGTCCAGGAACCTGAGGGAAGGATCAGGAGTCCCCTTTAACTTTATCGGCACTTGAGATGTTTTTATATTTCAAATTAACAAAATACTTTATTCAACATAGAGGGGAAAGGTCAGGAGAAATCAGGGGTTGAAATTTCTGAAGTAAAACCATTACATGCACAGACTTTAGTTAATATGTTTCAGGCTAATGAGAGTTTCTTAAGCTTTTCACAGTGACTTAAAACTTGATGTTGAGAGGCTTTTGTTCCAGTTTTCTCCCCAAACACTTTCTTTGAGAATTCTCTGTCTCTTTTGGTTTTCAGAAGGCTGGTACACTCTGTCTAGTATCCAAACCCCTTCTCTTGAAACACCAGTGCTTGTCTTGATTTTTTTTTTTTTACTGACTCTTAAAGTCTCTAGAGGCAGTTTCTAACCACACCAGAGCTAACTCCCTGTTTGACTGAGTAGGGAAATTCTTCTCTCTTTAGAAGATCTATTCCCTTTCCTTGGCCTGAATGGGAATCTCTGTCTAAGTACTTACGGGTCCTTGCCAACTTTCCCCCAGTTCTCCTGTCTCTGTTAAACTGCTCTCAGTCAGGGCTGAATTCCGAAACTGTCAGTACTTGACTCTTCTCATATAGGGCTGAAATCAGACTGAATCCTCCTCAGCATCCAGTTCAAAGTCTTTCTCTGCTCAACTTATGCAAACAAACAAGATTGCTTGTCACTCAAGACTCTCTGGCTCTGTGAAGAATTAACCCTTCACAGTCCTATATCTGTTTACATAGCACTTCTAAACTTTTAAAAGGGCAGTCTGTCACAAAAGCCATGAAGGACCTAGAAAAGATCCTAAAGTGTAAGGAAGTGTCAGTGGTGATCAACATCAAGATAATTCATACTATAATAATCCCCATTAATATGTATTGGTGTGAAAGTTGAACGATGAAGAAAGCTGAAGGGAAGAGAGTTGATTCCTTTAAGAGTGCTTAAGGAGAGCTTTACAGATACTGTGGACTGCCAAAAAGACAAATACTAACTCTCCTTAGAAGCTAAAATGACCAGACTGAGACTATTGAACTGTGGTCACGTTATGAGAAGACAAGACTCTCTGGAAAAGACAATAGTGATAGAAGTTGAGGGCAACAATAAAAGAGGAAGGCCCAACATGAGATGGATTGACTCAATCAAGGAAGCCATGGCCCTCAGTTTGCAAGACCTGAACAAAGCGGTTAATGATAAGATGTTTTGGAGGTAATTAATTCATAAGGTCACCATAAATAGGAAGTAACTTGATGGCACCTAACACACACACACACACACACACGCTCCAATCCAAGAGCATCACAGTAACTGCTATACTATCCTGACTCCATTGAGACTTGAGGCAGGAGACACTTATTTTTCTGATGGGTCAGAGTCCAAATTCAGTAGGGTGGTGTTTTCATTTTTTTTTTCCACAGATCAATTTTGGATAGGATCCAGATGCATTCTGGAGTCAAGATTGATCCCAAATGTATCTAGGTTGATCTACCACATAGTTCTCATCTCCCCTAACCACTATTATTAATGGGAAGGGTGTCATGAGGAGAGTTCCTTGATTCTATAATCATAGACTCTTTACTGACTGAACTGAATAGACCTCTTCAGGCTTCTGGCTGTAGATAGTTCTGTGTTTGCAGAAAGATTCATCAGTCATTTCCACGGTAATTACTTTTAAAGAAGCTCTTCCCACTGGCCTGGTAACAGGACCACCAAGAGGAGGGGCCTGGGGGGAACAAAATTCCTGGGAAAGTCAGTTGGAAAGCCCCTGAAGCTAGTATCTGCTGCATTCAGAACACTTCTTGATTTATTTTACTTCTAATGCAGTACTGTACTGCATTCACTAGGGGTGCAGGGAAGGCAGAGCACATTCAATAACAGTCACTCTGCTTTCTGCTGGACATGTTTGCCTGCAAAGTTTACTAGAAGGAGGCAACACTTGAATATGCTGCTGAACCCATCAACCAAGCCAACACTGGAGCAAGGAAAGGCTACCCAACAAAGCTCATGGCTGCTATAGTCATTGCCAGGCTGCTGTCTCCTAACAAAATGTTTTTTTTTCCCCAGCAGTTAATTTCACTCTTCCTTTCCTGCCATAGTTTTGTCTGCTCATCTAGAACTTCCCTGTTAGTGTGTTGTAGAAAATAAAACAACCTCTTCTTTTCCCTTACCTTCTCTTCCTCTTTTCCACATTTTTTATCCTTCATTTTGTTCTATGTCTTTCATCATATGCCTTTATCTTTCTCTCTCTGCTCTGAATCCCCCTGCCTTATTTGTCAGTCTTGGTTTCAACTCCTTTGCATCCCTTGTTGGCAACTTAGAACATATTTCCAGTTCCAGTGCAAAAAGAGTGCCTGTATGCAAATAAGCATTTAGTCATGAATTAATTATATCTTTGGACAAATCTTCAAGGCAGCAGTTAAACAACAAGCTATGGATACGATAACAGCCTTATCTTTGCCAGATAGCAAATATAATAAATGGTAACTGTGTGAACATACTGGAAAGTATGAAATCAATGGAGAAATAAAATAAGGTCTTATAGAAGAATATAAATCACAACTGAATAAAAAATGGGCAACTGTTTCCATCTTTGCATTTCCACACAGGCAGACTCTGTTTAATTGGACTGTGTGAGAATCTGCCAAATAATTCAATAGGGGTAAGGCATTATGTCTGACCAAGAAGAAAAGCCTTTGAAAGTTTGAAATAGTTAAGAATTTTAAATAATCTGGAAGCACTGGAAAAAATGGGGTGCTCAGTCCCCAGAAAGAGGGTGTACATTTCCATTTGGCATCATGACATAACTCAAGATGGTCCCTTTGTTCTAAGTCCATTTTCATAACTAAAGAGAGTTCTGAGGGAAATCTTGGATAGGAAAACTGCAAGCTTGAGAGACTTTCATCTACTGTCTTTGTCCAGGAAGACACAAAATTATCAAACTCAGTCCATTTTAAAAGTTCAGGAAGAAAATCCTGGTCTAGTAAGAAAAATCCGAATTTCATCACAGCTTTCCATGCTAATAAGATGATGGATCTAAGACCAGCCTCTAAGTATAAGTTGGAAACTGAGATAGAATTAGGCACTTGAAAGATGGCTTGAAGAAATTTTGACTGTAGAGGTTCAGTTTTAGAGGAAAGACCAGGAAATCAAATAAGAGCTCCATAAAGCAGAAAATATCTAATTTTTGCTTTGTAGATTTTCAGAGAAAAAAGGTATGAATTGCCCTCTAGAATGGTAAAGGAATCTCATAATTGCAGCTAACTGTATTTCAGTAGATTCAAGAAGATGAAAATAATGAAATTTCCACTTATTGGAAGAGGCAAAATGAAAGCCTAAGCAGGAGGCGGAAGAGTTTGGTGGCCAAAAGTTCATGACAATTAATGGTTCATGAACCAAGTACACCACAAACTGAACTGCATTTTCCCAGTGTGTGCCCATCCCTAGTCCTGACCTGGCTAGCTCAGCCTAGTCTGATCTCATCAGATCTCAGAAGCTAAGCAGGGTCAACCCTGGCTAGTATTTGGATGGGAGATCTCCAAAGAATACCAAGGTTATGACATCGAGGCAGGCAATGGCAAACCACCTCTGAACATCTCTTGCATTGAAACCCCTACAGGGTCACCAGATGTGACTTGATAGCAAAAAAAGAGAGAGAAGGAATGTTAATCTGATTTAGTAGTTATACATATGGAGCAGAATTGAGACTTCCTCCACCCTCTTAAATGTAATTACATTTCAAACACTGTTCAAGAAGTGGGTTGTGATTGTTGTAGTACTGGTGGGACATCTAATATCCCTTTTTAAATGCTACTTTGCTACAGTTATATGACAAATGCCATCATCTTTTTTAGAAAATATGTAAGCAAAACCAGTCTCAGTGATGCTAGTATTTCTCACGCAGCACCACTACATAATCAATTTGCCCCTGCTTACAAGGGTAAACTTAAATAGATTTCTTATAAGGTTTATTGTGACATGAAGATATTGTGAACTAGAGTTCCAATACTGATACACATGTGTATGTGTGTACAAATGTAAAAGTACAAAATTCGGCACATGGTTTTAATCAGGGTCATATGAGGAACTCTAAGTGGAATCTGTGTCCAGGAGCCCATGAAGGGTCTCAACAGCCCTGTCTGGTAAGTGTGGAAAAATAAGAGCTCTGTGGCAATGGGGGGAAGGTTCAGCTAGGAGGTATCTTGGCAGGTGGTGGTACATGGCATGGGAAGTTCTCAGCCATTTCAGAATTTATGCAATTTAAACTGGATTAATGTTGAACTCCAAAGTAATCCAATCCAGTCAGACAAATTTCAAACAATATTACAGGGGACATTTAACTGTGATTCCAGCTTTGAATGTACAAAACTTCTTGCAAATAGAGAACAAATGTATCAGTGAGGCTATTTGATCCTAGTCTTATCCCAGGTAAGCTTGGTATAGGGGGTATTTTTTGTACTTTGAAGATTATTCAAAAATCTAATCCCCCCATTTATAGACTGATGTGATACAGTTCAGTCAACCACATAAAGACGCTCCCACCACAAATCCACTTCACTTGATTGCATTTGCCATTTCAAATATGGAGTACGTGCTTGCTTTATTAGTCTGGCTTACAGAACATTGTAGCAATTATAAATTGGAATTGTTAATTGCTGTGATTTGGTAGAATATTACTGCACTCTTTTAAAAAGTACGCTTCTTAGAATAACTGGCATTATATTTACATAAAGAAGGGATGTGAGCCAAAAAAAATATTAAATACGTTTGTCCAGTCACTGTATTTATGTCAGTACACAGAATTATAACCAATGTGCTAACTACTGAAGGAAGGAATCGCTTGTTTTTGCATTTCTTTGAATTTGGTGTTTGAATGGTCAGAGCCTGACAGCTTAACTCAGTATGTTGTGAAAGTTTTGCTGCTGTTGTTGTTTGTATTTGTTGAATGTATGCCACACCCAATCCCTTACTATTAATATGGTAGAATTTCTCTCTCTGTTAGAGCAGACTGTACAAAGCTACTTTCATGTTGCCCATTGCACCTCTACTGAATTGCTTCCTCCTTGCTTACTACAATAGCCGCCCAAGTCTACAGCCTCATCCATCTTCACTATACTCTCTGCCCTTACATCCACATGCTTTATTTGTCTGCCATTCCACACAGAGCTAATAGGAACAGCCACATGAAAAAAAAATATAGCTGTGCTGGTAACATTGACCCTAAGACATTTGTTGAGCTACTAAGACCAGCAAGTAGATATTAAGGAAGAGAAAAGGGTGATTATCTAGGGATGCTGGCTTTAATCTCCCACACCATGTTGCACAATGTCTTTTCTGTACAGATTGAAAGCTGAAGTTAAACTCCTGTGTCAGAAGAAGCTGAACACATCCTTTTGATCCTAAAGTGCACACACAGCAAGAATCATACCACACAAACCTTTAAAGCTATATATTCTTCAAGTAGTGCCATCCTAAGAATGGGCTTAGAAGGATTTAGCATAACACTGAGAATGTCCCTATGAAACAGATAGAGGGTCTTTACTTCAGAGAATTTCAGTGATGGGGCAAGGAGAAACCTCTTTTGTACATTAGGGATGTTCTACATGACATGGAGTTTTTCTACCCTGTGCCTCTCTCCTTTTTTTTTTTTTTTTTTTTGCCTGTAGTATCCGATATGCCCAATGTTAACAATGTGACATCTTCTAGCTGTTTCAATTACACTTAAAATAAAGTGATCAAAATGATATGGTGTAACAGTAGCTAAGTGTCTCTAAAATATGTCCTGTAGCTGCCAAAATCACCTAATAGCTTTACTTTACTTTACTTTACTTACATAGAACATTTTTATCCTGTCTTTTCACCCAAGCAAGGTCCACAAGATGATGAACATAAAAAATTAAACAATTAAAATACAGGCAAAATATAACATTCAATTAAAACACAAACATCTCTAGAAGGAGGGCCAATAATCATTATCGGGGGCATGCCAGACAGAATAAAAAAGTCTTCGCCTGTTGCTGAAAGACACTGATGGAGACAGATGAATCTCCCTGTTGAGAGAGTTCAAAAATTTTGGTTAGGAAAGGGCATGAACTGAGAAAATGTTGTTCAGTTTGTGGTTCATGGCATGCCTGAATCACAAACCATAAAACATCATGAACTTTTGGGGGTGAAACCAACTGCTTCGGTTTATGAGGCTTCTGATGTGGTAGGAACCCCCCCCCCCGGTATGCTAGAGACACCAAACTTGCAGAGGATCTCTGGCTCACTCTCCTCTACCTGCCCACCAAGATTGGCAATGATTGGATTTATGGGATCTGAGTTACACCCAACCCAAAAAAGGTGCCCCCAGGAAAGTGCTTTCTGGGGGGAATGACAGGTGCAGGTTCAGGAAGTTGAGAATTATGTATATAATGGATCTTGGGCAAGCTAGAGACACCAAACTCAGAGGAGTTCTCTAGATGACACTATTCTACCTGCCCTCTAAGTTTGCTGAGGATTGGATTTATGAGGTTCGAGTTACAGCCCCCCAAAGAAGGTGCCCCATCTTCCACTGTTTCCAATGGAAGGGGGGAACCAGTAAAAAATCAAGGGCAATAGAAGCCCAGAAGAACAGAATCAAAGTCCCATAGAATCTCTGCAGTAGAAACTGAAGGAGGGGGCATTTTTGGAAGCCCAGATGAACCAGGGCAATGTGCCCAGCAGAACCAGTGGTACTGTGGCAGTGCAAACCCAAGAGGACTAAGGCCAAGCCAAGGAATCTCTGCAGTACAAACTGAAGAGGGGGGGATTTTTCCAAACCCAGAAGAGCCAGTGCAATGTACTAGTGCCCGGCAGTACCCATGCAATCACAGAGTGCCCAGCAGAACCCAGTGTCACTGACATTGCAAGCTTAAAGGACTGATCTCAAAGCACAGAGTCACAAATCCGAGCAAGGGGGATGGAATTTTGCAAACTCTGTTTAAGAAAATGGGAAGTAAACATAAAGAAATGCCTACAAAAGGGGGAGAACCCCTCTCTAAACAGGCATGACTCATTTGAAACTGACAAGTGTTTCCAAGGTTGTAGAATTCTGCCCCCTTGTTGCTTTGAAGTTTGGTAAACATTTTGTTTGAGCGGAGACAATCTGTCTGGAAATGCATCCATTCACGTACTGGCATAAACCTTCACAAACTGCTTGGAAGTTCGTGGAACATCCGTGCTAGTTGATGTGCCACAAATTTCAGTTCGTGAATCACGAACCAGCCAAAATTCATCAGTTTATGAGCTGATTAATGTCCATTCCTAATTTGTGTGCTATGACTGAAAGGCTCTCTCTCAGGTTGGACACCCATTTAGCTTCTGATAGCAGGGGCAACCGAAGCAAGGCCTCTGAGTATGTAGTGAGTGGGTAGGTTTGTATGTGGGAATTATTCCATCATAGTAAAGTTCTATACAAATGAAAAATTATGCATTATATGAAAGTTTTCCAGGCTAGACCAATCTCATCAGATCTTGGTAACTAAGCAGATTTGGCCCTGTTTAGTACTTGGATGGGAGATACCAAGGAAGTCCAGGGTCTCTTCGCAGAGGCAATGGCAAACCATGCCTGCTTGTCTCTTACCTTGGAAACTCCATGGGGTTGCCATAAGTCAGCTGCTACTTGATGGCAGTTTATATGCACACACATCCCATCATGGTTTGCTATAAAGAGGTCTATGTGATACCCAAGCTTCAAGGCAGAAGAGTGACTGTTACAAGCTCACAGGTATTCTAAGGGGGGACAACGACTCATCCCTCCATTTAAGAGGGATCCAGATAGGTTGGTAGCGGAGGAACATAGGAGATGGCAAAAGTAACACCTCAGGCAGCTGAGTTGAAGTACCACTTTTTCCTGGAGAGTGGAAAAAGTATCAACTCTGAGAATTAAGGAAATTGAACTATTCTGAGTTCTTGCACCTCCAACAAAAAAGTGTCTTGTCCTTATTTAAAATCTGTTAGGAACAAGTTTAGAACAGTGTGAGGCAGAATGCATTTTCCTAATTTGTTTTCCTTCTTTGTTCAGTTCTCCTCCCTAGAGAAATCTTGTGTTTATACTTTATTCTTTTATTAAACCTTTATGATTTGGATGCTAGAAGCTATTTATTTGGTCCCCTTAAGCTGGAGGCCTCTGTTCTTACGGGTTCCTGACATCCAGATGGTACACAACTGTCAGCAGGAAAACAAAGATTCCAATAAATTACTGATATGAATTAAGTGGTTCACTGGAAGGCACTATTGCAAAACATACTACAAAAGCAAATTTCAAATGACAGGTTGAAACAGATGTATGATACATGAATTCATGTGAAAAAGTCATGGATATTGTATGGTTACAGCAAATAATATGGGATACATGACAAGGCAGTGCATAAGTGTGAACAAATAAAACACGATTCTGCAATACAGTTCTAAACCAGTCCTCAGTAAAGGCCACACTAATTAGCAGAGAGATGAACCATAAGTAACTAGACATTGGCTGAGTTCAAACTGGCAGTTTGAAGTGAGAGGAAGTCATGGCAAAAAGACCCGGAACAAACTGTTCCAGGTATTCCCTGGTCACACTGCACCAACTGATGTGGGAGCATACAGGGAAGGAGGCGCAAGGGAGTGTTTGCACTGTTGGCCTGCCCCTGGTGGAGGCATGGCTGTAAGTGGCTTTTTCCTCGCTATGCGGCAGGCGCCTATGTGCATAGGCGCATAGGCGCGGCAGCAAATAGGGCAGGATCCCATCTCCCAGGAGGCTGCCTGGCCGGAGCTTTAACTCCGCAAGGCAGAAGCGTCCCATGGGGATGGGCATTTATGCGCATCCCTGCAGGAACAGCCAGCACAGATTATCAACGTAGGTTGTTCCCAGCTTTTAGCATTTAGCGTTCACACTTCCGGGAAGTGGGATGAACGCGCTCTCCAGGGTTTGCTATCACTTTCACCAGGTACTTTTTAAACTCGGGAGGGAAGCGATACAAAATGGGTTGAGTACGGCTGGGGAACGCCTGACAGCTGTGCCTGTGTAAACCGGCCCCTTTAATCTGTTTGTGAAATGTTCCTGAAACGTGCCTATTATCGGGCCAAACTGCCAGTCTGAACTCGGCCATTGTGAATGCATTTGAAACAAAATGTTGCAAACACAGGTCTCATGCATGTTAACTTTTCTAAATGTTAAACTATTAATTACCACCCTACCACACTCCTGCCTTTCTGCTTATTGTTTAGTTTCCTAGTAAACAAGCTGATGCACTTTCATAGCTGCCTCTACAAAGATCTGGGAAGGTTGAAGAGACAGGACCCACACAGACTCGCGGGCATCTCAACCCTCAGACTCCTGAGATTTTTTTTGGGGGGTGAGGTGAGGACAGGCCTTTGGAGGTTTCAAGATACAGAATCCTCAGTGCAGGTGGCCTCTAAACAGAAAAAGCTACTACTGCCCTCAAATAAAAGTTGCTTCCAAGCCCACTTGCCTCCTGGACTTCTCTACATTTGACTTAGGTAGGAGCAATACCATGGTGGCACCCGATTTCTCTGAGGTGGAGACAGAGTCATGGACATTCATTCATTGTTTACTTTGGCACCCAGTGGACAGGAAAGCACTATACCCATAACATCTTCCAGTAAATAAAATAATATGCTGGTTGGAGCCCTTCTTATCAGTCATGAGACTGGTCTCCTTGTATGTCAGACTTGCAGGTCTGCACCTGAGTCCTGAGAACATTTTGCTTTCTCTGTAATCAGCACTGCATTCTGAAGATGACCAATGAGGAGTTTCAGGCTGGGATTCAAGGAAATGTACTCCTATGTAGCATTATAGTGCATGCAAATGGGAGGGGGGAGTAGAAACCAGTTCTGTGTAATCTGACTTTAGCAATCCATGTTTCTTCTCACCCGACTATATCATGTATGATCATGTATGAGGAAACAAATTTGGTGTTGTCTGGTAGAAGGGGTCTTGTGTTGTAAAAATCCATTTAGACAACCTTTAGACAAACTGCCCCCATCCAAATGTAAGTTTTCTCTTCATTGAAGAGATGCTCTTCCATTGTTCACAACTACTTGTGATCAGATGTTCTTGATAGAATGGACAACAATTACTGAGGGTTGCATCATTGCAGTATCAGCAAAAGTCATAGTTTCTGATGTCAAACTATACAGAGTCAAGATCTGAAATCCATTTGTTCAAAGATGGAGGATGTAACGGGGTCAGTCTTGGGCCAAAAATATCCCAGAGTAACAGTAGTGTGATTTCTGTTCCCCAGAACCACACCTGACTCCACCATGTTTACCAAAGGAGAAGCCAAGGGAGAGTGCAGCTTATCCTCTCTCAACATATGCAAGTGTGATTATGCATTCCCATGGTAGCCAAAGTGAGGTGGAGAAAGCTTAGAGTGGAGCCTTAAAGTGATTCCATGACAGAGGGAGCTGGGGTGCAAGTCCTCCAGAGAAAATGGCTTGCTGGTGGTGGCATACTAGAGAAAAGATTAAACCAGGAATAAGGAGGTGACAGCGGACAGCAGAAGACAGGAGGGCCTGGCATAATCTGGTCCATGGTGTCGCAAAGAGTCAGACTTGACTGTGCGACTGAACAACAACAACAAAAGGAGGTGAGGGGTGTCATGAGGTAGAGACTTGGGATGACTCAGAGCTTCTGAACTCCCACCTTAAAAGCAACTGGGGTTCTGGGAGATCATTTATCCACACCATCTAAAAGATCAAGGTTCCTGGCTATACTCCTGGGTTCATCACTCTCCCTAGATAAATAGGTAGAAGAGTGGGCCAGGATTGCCTGTTATCATCTCAGGATGGTTTGTCAACTATTCCCATTCCTGGAGAAAGCAGACCAATTAATGCTTTGGTAAGTTCCAAACTAGATGGTTGTAAAAGGGTCTTTGTGTGGCTGCCTTTGAAGACTGTCTAGAAACACCAGTTGATGCAGAATTTGTCAGCCAGGTCTCTGACAGGTAGCCAACCACAATGAAAACACATGACTAGAGCTTCATCAATTTCACTGGCTCCCAGTTTGGGGACCAATTTAAACTGCTGGTCTTGGACCTTTAAAATTCTAAACACCTTAGTTTCAAGTACTTGAAGGATCAGCCTCCCTCCCCCCAATAACCTGTCCAGGTTATGAAGTATGCTGACATGTGAACCTGAACTAGCAGAAACACAGTTCATAAGCATCTGTGGATAAATTTCTTAGCGGCTCCTACTAAATGGTTAACTTCCTTCCCTGGGATGTATGATGGTCACAATCTTTACAGGCTTCCCATCATAACTAGAAAATGCAGGGGTTCTGAAAGGCCCTTAATGATACCTGAGATATACATCTACTAAATACACAAATACATTTAGACTCTAAATGAAAAAAACCCCAAATCATTAATTGAATGTACTAACGCTACAGTCCCAAGAAAACTTTCCTGGAAGTAAGCTCAGTTGAACAAAATGAAACTTACTTCTGAACAGACCTGAGCAAACCTCTGAGGTTTTGCAGCAGCAGGCAAAGGCTACGTCCTATGGAGAAGGGTTGGCCATCCACAGCAATCATCTCTCCAACAAGGTGAGTGTTTGCTTCCAGGGCCCTCCACGTAGCCCTTCTAGATAGCACTGTTGGCATACCCTGGGGAAATTATCTCTTGGAGGCTGGCCAGCCTTAATGTCCCACCCAATGCACCCCAAGCATGGGGAGTCTTTCTTGGAGGGTTCGCCTGTTCTCCCTCCACTTCTCCCTGCTGAGAGGGAGTGGGCCTTTTGTCCCTCCCACTGGCCGCCACTCTTTCCCCTGGTGGCAATATAGTGGGGTGTACTCTTTGCAGGTGTCTTTGGAGGATGGAGGAGGACAGATGTTGAGGGTTTGTACCCCTGTGGATGTGTGTGTGGCTCACATTACACTCCATCACACTCCGTCACACTGGGGAGGGTGTGGGCGTTTCCAAAGTGTGGGCTGGAAATGGGGGCCCAGGTTTGGAGAAGGTGGGAGAAGGGACAGCTGCTTTCTGGCACTAAGCTGCAAGGAGCCACAGAGCTGTGTACTTGAAGCAGAAGCAGCAACAGGGAGTCCCCCCCAAAAAAATCACTGCTATTAGAGTCCCCCTCTGGTCTGCTGGTCTCTGGGCAGTGCTTACAACTCTTTTGCCTTTGTGGGGAGTCCTGGGAACAGATCAGGGAAAGGAGCCTATAGATCTATAGATTGGGGGTGGGTGTCTTTTTTAACAATCAGCATGTAATACCTGTATATTCACTGTGCTAAAATGATATTTAGTCCTCTAGATTTACCAAAAGCTGTTATTGTGGCTTCTACTCGTGTTCTAATAATACTGAGGCACATTTATGAGTGCTTTTGTTTTCACCAGGTGTTCTAGCAATATAGCTGCCCCCCAAAGTGATGGATATTACCTAATAAAAATCCTCTAAAAACCTCTTGTTTGGCTTTAACAATTTATAGTCCATTTGTTCTGTTAAATCAGTTTTGCCAGACCATGCAATGGTAATTAAATGTATCTTTGTACTGTTGGAGGCTTAACTTATTCACTCCCTGAATTACAGTTACACCTAAACACACACATACAATAAGAGGCTGCAGTAAAAGTTAGAGATTAAATAATAGCCCTGGTAGAAACAATGGTATCTTTGTTTTAATTTGTGTTGATTCTTAGTGTTCAGTTAACTGTGGGCCTATAAATACCCAGGTCTTTGTTCTGCATATTCTTAAACTATAATAATACTGCATTGCCTGTTGCTCTTCACAGTGGAATTATGGAATACATAAACTAAGTTACATTATGATAAAAGTCCAGGACTGAGATATGAACTAATCAAAATCTGACCTGAATGAACTCCATTTTTAATAGAACTATTAAAACAAATATGAATTGAAGAACTATTTGTTCACCTCTGTTTGGCTCAGTTCTTCAGACTCCATTCCTGACAATAGGCATAAGTACATGCCCCACACTTTGCACAGAGAACACAGAAGGGGGGGGAGTCCTTGAACTTTCTCTGCTATTTCCCCATTTTCCTTTACCAATCCCTTTAATCTTTTGTCATCCACAGATCCATCTGCTTCTCTGGCTGGTTTCCTGCTCCAAATATAGTAAAAAAAAATGTTTATTGTTCGTCTTAATGCTTTCAGCAACATGCTCCTCAAAACCTCTTTTTCCATGCCTAATTATTGTCTTACATTTCTTTGGCCAGAGCCTGTGGTTCCTCCTGTTCAATTCATTGGGGCAGACCATCCCAGTTGGTGTAACAAGCTGTACATCTCTCATCAGGTCTTGAGACCTACTCAGAACACCTCTGATTGGCTCTCTGACCAACTGTTCCAGTGTACAGTTATTTATGTCTAGGAATCTCATTACTACAGCATAATTTGAGTACATGCTTACCCAGTCAATATCAGGGTAGCTGAAGTCTCCCAGTATAATAACATTATCTGCTTTAGCCACCTTCCTTATTTTCTTCTTCATCAAGATCAGCATCAAGGGTTTGATCAGGTGGGTGATAGTACACCCCCACTTTTAAGTAACCTTCAGGCCGCAGTATTTCCACCCATATAGCTTCTTTTGGGAAGTTAACTCCCCTGGTGCTTTCTAACTTATTTGATTCTATGCCTTCTTTGATGTACAATGTAACACCTCTTCTAACCCATCTTTCCCTGACCTGCCTATTGAGCTTATACCCAGGAATTACTGTATCCCATAGATTTCCCCCTCATTGGAAGATTGAATAGGGAGAAGACAGACAGACAGTAGATTTGTGCTTGACAGGGAAGTGTCCATCCAAAAGAGATTGCTGATGTTTCCATTAAATGGCATTGTTTTATTTTTTGGAGGGGTGCACTTTGTTTCTACTTTGTGACAATTTTTCACTATTTCCATGTTTGAGTTTATTATTACTACTATTCTGTATTGTAGTATGAGCTATTTCATTTTCTAGGGATGTACCACACTTGCCCGCTAGCAAATTGGGTCCATCAGTAGGAAAGCAGGGAGAACAGAGGCAGAGACTGAGACTTTGCCTCCTGATACTACAACAGACAGCTCAAACAGCTTCAAATCCTTGTTTATTTCATTTCCACCATGAAGAATCTTCTCTAGATTTGTAGTAAAAGTTCCTGGAATGAAAATCACTGCTTTGTGCAGCCTTAGACACCACTCTATGGATAACATCTACTCTCTGCTAACAAGGTTGCAAACATCAATGATTAAAATAATTCCCTTCCCTCTCTGATTCAGAAAAGACCCCTTCATTATAGAGGCCAAAGTGACAAGGATGCCTGTTATCCATTTCACTGTTACCCTGAAGGGTCCTTTCTGTATCACTTCAGAGGTGAGGAAAAATTGTGTCAATTTCACTGCTGCTCTTTATATTCTTTGCAAACAGTTCTCTGCAATTAAGCAAGCTTTTGTCTATATAGACACATTCATTTTTTACTGTATGAACAAAGGTTTGTGCATCCAGTCATTTATTTTTAACCAGGGAGCATCAAATTAGATAGAGTTAGACATAAGGAGTGTCCAGGATACTTATTTGAAGCAGCAGAAGTGATATGATCCAGACTGAAAATTAAACCCAATGTACTGCCATGGTATTCCTATGTGTTCCAAAGAGGCAGAGCTAGGCCAGAACTACTGCAAACATACCAGAGTCCAAAATAACAATAAAAGTAAATCTTAATCTAAAATCTCAGTCATCGATTCTGTTCTTAAGATTTGTTTCGTTTCCTTCCTCGAACGCAATGACCTGGCAACAGTGATCCATGCTATGGTCACCTCGAGATTAAACTACTGCAATGCTCTATACATAGGGCTACCATTGTCTCAAATCTGGAAGCTGCAGCTAGTGCAAAATGCGGCAGCCAGGCTGTTGATGGGCCTCTCTATATGAGACCGAAGGCACTGCACTGGCTGCCAATAGCTTACCGGATTTGTTTCGAAGTGCTTGTTTTGACCTTTAAAGCCCTGTATGGTCTGGAGTCTGCCTACCTGAGGGACCGCCTTTTCCCATAAGTGCCCCAGAGAGCACTGAGGTCAGAGGCACAAAATTGCCTGACTCTCCCTGGCCCAAAAGAAGCCAGGTTTGCCACCACAAGAGCCAGGGCCTTTTCAGTGGTGGCTCCACACTGGTGGAATGAGCTCCCGGAGGACATCAGGGCTCTGCGGGACCTTTTACAGTTCTGCAGGGCCTGCAAAACAGAGCTCTTCTACCAGACTTTCAATTAGGAGCCACCACTGGTGAATGAGCTGCCGGAATTCATCATGGCCCTTCTGACACACCATTGGATACTGCCTCTATTGTATACTGGATTCCGCCATCATTTGTACTGCTTTTATTGTAATTTATGCTGTTTCTGGGAATTTTAATGTATTTATTGTTTATTGTATTTTAATGTTTGTTAGCCCCTTGAGCCAGTTTGTCCAGCATGGCGGGATATAAATTGAAATAATAAATAAATAAATAAATAAATAAATAAATAAATAATACCCATGCAGTACAAATGTCCATAACTGAAGTAACTCTACATCAGATTGTACTGCAAGTCTTACACTAGAAGGGAGTGTGTGTTTGATCCAACAAGGTATTATATATAAATGTGCAACATAATGATCATTCAGCATTGTTAGTTGCAGCAACTTTCCACAGAAAATATCAAGATTCAGTATAGCTTAAACCTTATCTAAGGAGAATGGCTTCCACTCTTGATCCATCCTTATGGGAAAGGACTCAGTGCACATCTGACTCAAGGCTGTGATCACTCCAGTGTCCTGGGGGAAATATCAGTTTCTCACAAATAGTGGTAGTCTGAGTTGATATTTTTGTTCTTGTTTTGTGGGTTTTGGGGGGCTGTGTTTGTTTGTTTTTTGTTATTAGGTGCCATTTGATTCTGATAGTTTGTTGTTATTAAGGAAACACAGCTTGTGTGGATGACAGGTTGTCAGTACCTAGTGCTACAGCAAAAGATGGAGAAAGAAGATGTAGTGGGTTGAAAATAGTGATGTATGCCATATAATATCTTGTCACCACAGTAACCAGTTCCTTGTAACCTTGTAGTAAGTGCTTATGCAATACCATGCTGAGAGAAGAAAAGGATTTTGTTCTGTGCACACAATACTCTGTGCAAAACAATGTGGCTTATGCCACATATTACCTATGTAAACAAACTTTTATCTTCCGTTGTTATTTATACAGCTCCTCTTCATCAAATAGTTTTATTTTCAGACAATGCAATCCTAAACAGAGTTACATTCTTCTAAGTTAATTGATACCAATAGGCTTAGAAGCGTGTAACTCTATTTAGGATGGCAATGATTTTATCTTATTTCTATGACAACCACTGCTCTATTAGCACAAGACAAGAAGGCTGCTGTCTAAAAGAGAATATTTACATGCTGAAGATTCAGGTCTACAATGAAGGCTGTTTCTTTGTCCCCCCTCTCCACAGTGTCTCCAAATGCGATATTAACTGGGTTTTTTTTTTTTTTTTAATAGTTTGGAAATTTAATGATAGCTGCTGCCAACATAAAATGTAAACTACTATCTGCACAGCAGCTGCCTATAGTTCTGGCAGGTTGCTATAGACCACAGTGAGAAACCTTGGAAATATTCCGGGAAGAGGACCATGTGCCAAAAGCAGAACATATGCCATGCAGATAATTTATACCACACTGGCTCTACAATTAGAAAGAAAAATGAAAGGAATTACAGTGCCTGGATACCCGATTTCCTTTTATGTACTCCTTGCACCACTTCTGCTTGTATTGCAGCCAATGACAACCCAGTTCTGGTGGTGAAAGTGTCTGATATGATCTCCAAGTTCCAGGTTGTGGAAACCTAGGGGTTTTTTTGTTTTTTGCCTCCATGTCACAGCCTTAGTATCCCTTGGAAGCCTCCCATCCATATCCTAGCCAGAGCCGACCCTACTTAGCTTCCAAGATCTGACGAGATCTAGCTAGCCTGGTTTAGCTTGCAAATATATAGCATTTTGTGAGAAACAAACACAGGTGTATCATAGGAGGTATTTAGATCCTTATAATGGGAGAAGATGCCACTGTTAGTGGAGTGTACCCACTGGATCTATCCTATTATTACAGTATGGACTAAGTACAAACCTTCGAGTACTTGCAGGAGGTATCTGATTTCCCCTCCCTGTCCTGTTTCCATTTCCCTATCCTGAAAGACCCCACAGCCTCTCACCTTTTCCTGCTTCCTTCTCTCTTTCTGATCAAACAGCCAACCTACATTTATTTATCCCTCTGTCTTCATTTTCCCATCTCCCATTCCCAGTAGCCTCTACCAAGAAAACTATGACCCAGTTGTATGGTGCTCACTGCCGGGCCAGGCCCACTTGCATGGCATGGATCCCTCAGGAAATTCTGGGAGGAATCATTTTCCCTTGTATTCCCCTCCCTGGCCGAGTTCAGACCGGCAGTTTGCCCCAAGAGAGGTGCGTTTCAGCAATGTTTCACAAGCAGATTAAAGGGGGCGTTCACACAGGCACATCTGTCGGGCGTTCCCCAGCCGTACTCAACCCGTCTTGTAACGTTTTGTTCCCGAGTTAAAAAGATACCTGCTAAAAGTGGTATCAAACCCCGGAAAGCATGTCTATCCCGTGTATATCCCGCACCAACACAGTGTGAATGCTAAAATCCATGATTTTGATTGTGTGCATAAGTGCATATCTCCAGATGAGTGAAACAGAAAGCTGCACCTTGCAGCTGTGCCTTCAGGCCAACAGTGTGAACGCTCCCTCATGCCTCCTCCCCGGTATGCTCCCACATCAGTCAGCACAGTGTGACCGGGAAAACCTGGAACAGTTTGTTCCGGGGCTTTTTTGCCATGACTCGCTCCCACTTCAAACTGCTAGTCTGAACTCGGCCCCCATATTGTTTCCCCTTCCCCTCCTCCTGGTAACCCCTATATCCTCTTCCCTTTCCCTGCCTCATTCTCTTCTCATCCATTCATCCATTCACCTTTGATTTGCTTCCCATCTTCAGCTATATTTATTATTTATTTACTTTATTTATACCCCACTTTTCTCCACAGCAGGGACCAAAGCAGCTTACATTGTTCTCTCCACTTTTTATCCTCACAATAACCCTGTGAGGTGGGCTAGACTGAACATATGTGACTGGCCCAAAATCACACAGTGAGCTCCCTCAACAAGATGGGGATTTGAACCTGAGTCTTCCAGACCCTACTCTAAAGCTCTAACCACTATACCACACTGCTTTCATAGAGTGGCTGCTGTTGAACAGTAGCAAGGATCCAGGCCTAGCTGAGTCATGCAGGTTGTTTGGAATTAAGTCACCTAGTGGTTGCTACCAGGCCTGGCTCCAATGAATCCTCCCTCAAAGACCAAAATGGGCTGCAGGTGGGGGTGGGGGTGGAAAGCTTATTTAGAGAACCAAGCCTGGAATGTTGTGGTTGCCCAGCAACAGTCACTGAGAGAATCCATTTCTTTAAAGCTACAGGTACTCCTTTTATCATTTTGGCTTTTTAAAACCCCCAGTGCATTTTTTTTTTCAGATTGCAAATTTTTCTGCAAACCTGGGACATTTTTCAGGATTGGAGAAAAATCTGTCTTGTCCATTCCCAGTTCTACTCAGTGGACATGTATCCTCAGATTTGGCCAATTTAGCTATTAGAATACAGAACTGGAGACTTGGAGAGAGGGGGCAACCCTTCCCCCTTGCCTTTCCTTCCTCCCCTCTCCCCACCCCTCCTTCCCTTACTTTCTGTCTTCCCAGTCCTTTTGCTGTCACTCATGCCCCTGTCACAGAGGTCTATTAAGTTACCTTGGTTACCAGCCTTTAATCAACAAGAAAAAAGGGGAGAATCCATTAAATAGGATTATTGTCCTATAGAATAAAAAGGGGATCTAAAGCACTGCATCCTTCTGTGGTTATTTTAATTATAAATGATATGTACGAGACAACACACCAGAGGTAAGTTCAAAAAGTGATTTCAGCCTTATTTCAGCTCCAAGTTAGACCAGCTAAGGACTAGACCAGCTAGACAAAATACAGTTCCAAAATAGCAGTTTATATACACTTCAGGCTGTAGTAGCCACACCCACAGAATGTAAACGCGCCAATAACATTTGAACAAGGCAGCCAATCATAATGCAGTTATAAGGACCAATCATATTCCATAACAATAGCCAATCAAGGATGTTCCCTCTATAAGCCCTTTGATTGGGCAATACAAGACAGTTTCTGAATCCGCATAATGAGCACCTGCTCAACTTATGCTGACACTTATGTCCCTGAAGACATAACAATAAAAGTGTGTACACACGTGGCAGGTTTTAAGGAATAAGCATGGGAAAAAGCCTCTGTGATTCTTTTGCAAGGCAACTATCTATGTATGATAGTTAAAACAAAAACAAAAACCCTCCTCGATTTGCCTGAGCTTCACAGTGAGAGAATGCAGCTGTGGTGGTTTCTGCCACGGCTGTGTCATTGTTGCCTGAGGAGGGGTGAGCCACAATACCCCTACTCCCCCCCTACTCCCCCGAGGTGGGGGGAAAGCTGAGACTCTTCGTCCCCGTCTGCCTGAATTTGAATTTGATTACATAAGGAAACAAATTGGCTACAGCCAGTGTAACACCTGCCCACCTACAACTTGAAGGAGTAGCTACTGGCAGCCTCGTTGTCTTCCTCCTTGGCTGCAGCAGTCTGGCAGCATACTATCTTCTCTCTTCCACCCTCCTCCTCACATGTTTGCCTGCATCCAGAGGACAGTTCTCTCTGCTCATGCAGCCAACTAAACTCTGGGGTTTGTTTGTTATTAAGTTTTGTACCCCCACCTTTAGAAGCTTTAGATTTTTTTGCAAGTTTGGAGAAAAGTTTCTGTTCTGTCAACATGGCCCTGATCCACAGATTTAGATATCAGCAGGTGTGGGGGCATATGTGGCTATTCACTATATAGATGATGGTGATGATGATGAATTATAAATTATTCTGCTTGAAAAAAGTACCACAGGGATGTGATCCAGACTAATGTTTCCACAAGCACAAATATTTTCATACATGCAGCATGATTTTCCCCATTCTTTTCTTCCTCAGGACTGGAGGGGGTGGTGTACAAGCTGCTGCAGGATGGGGGAGGGAAATCATGGTCCATGTGTAGAAGTCCTTGCACTTGTGGAAACATCAGTCCTGATCCAAGCCTATATCTAAAATATTTTGATGAGTCTGGACAGCTGCTAATTTGTGACACACACAGAGAGACACACACACACTCCAAAGGTCTTCCTAAATGATCTTTAGAATCAAATGATTTCTCAAAAATATGTTTGACCCAGTTAAAAACAAAACTGTGAGAAATTCTACCACCTTTTACCACTGACACGAAGTCTGAGTTTTTCTTGCACTGCAGTTAATTGCCAATTAAGTCTTTATCCTAGAAAGCTAAACAATGATTTACTTCTGTTAAATAACATGAAGTAATACGTTCAGATTAGACTTTTTAAGGAGTATAATTAAGGACTCTTTTCCTGTCTGAGAGATTTCATGTTTATTTGCCATATAGAATTTCCATTACTTTAATTATGACACATAGAGAACTTCCATTACTTTAATTATGAATTAGGGCCACTTTACACTTAGAGGAAATAATGTGTCCCAGCATTTCCATTACTCCAATGTGTCAGCTGCATCTTTTCTATAATATTTAAAGGGAAGATGCTAGTAGGCACAATTGTGGAACCTGTACCCTAGTGCTGTAGTCAATTCCTTCCCCCTGACATATTGTGCCTGCTTTTTGCATTCATGTGTTTTTCCTTCCAGTACTACACAGAAGAGGGAGTAGACATGTTGTGGCATACAGATGTTAGTTTTGATAAAAGAACTTGGGGTCTCTAATGCAAGGTGTTCATCTCATGACTTTGCTAAATTGAGAGTCAAACCATGAACCAGTTGTGTGATTCTGGTCATTTTCCTTTCAGGTACGCAAAGCTTGTTTAGGAAACCGAAACAATTCAAGCTCTCCACAGTTGACACTGGCAGAAACAGACCCAAATGTTCAGGTATTACTCTTGCTGGTTTTTAACAAATTCAGACCTAGGGTTCCCAGGTCCCCCCTGGCAACCGGCAGGAGATGGGGGATTAGGGTTGCTAGATCCATGTTGGGGAACTCCTGGAGATTTGGGGGTGGGGCCTGGGGAGGACAGGGACCTCAGTGGAGTACAATGCCATACAGTCCACCTTTCAAAGCATCCATTTTCTTCAGGGAAACTGATCTCTGTAGCCTGGAGATGAGCTGTAACCCCAGGGGACCCCAGGGCCCACCTGCGGGCTGGCATCCCTAAGCCTAGGGAGGACATGGACCTCGGTGGGATACAATGCCATAGAGTCCACCCTCCAAAACATCCATTTTCTCCAGGGGAACTGATCTCTGTAGCCTGAAGAAGAGCTGTAATTCTGGGGGGATCCACAGGTCCCACCTGGAGGCTGGCATCCCTATGACCTGACTATCAAATATTAAGTTTCATTTCTTTGGCTATTTTCTTATTCTGAAACAGCGATTTTAGGGAGACATCCATGTCAGCTGATTTTTCTGTTTCCAATAAAGTAATTGCATCTTTGTATTAACTCACTAAACACTCTAAAATTAATAGTTCAGTCCTAACACCCTTTTAAAATCCATTGAGGACAATGAGCTTCAGAAGGATTGCTTATTAGTATCCCTAGGTACTTATTCCACTGGGACAGATTTAGACATTCTTAACTAGAGATTTATCTTGTTTATTTATTTCATGGGATTTCTATCCCACCCTCCCCCGCAAGTGGGCTGGAACCATTAAGACTGAGCATATTGAAGTTAAAGTATTGTAATGGTCACTTTAATACATGCTCTATAAATCCATTACTATTTAAATGAATTAATTTTAAAGAGAAATTAATACAATATAGCTATAAAATAAGTGACAGGTCTGCTAATAATCACCTGTTCAAATATTATCTATAATGGTTGCAGGTATTTGTTTCATGAATTTTGTGATAGCAAGCCTTGGGGGGGGGGGAGATTTGCTATCAGTTGTGCACGTGATAGAGAACTACAGTTATTCCTGGCTTCCTTATCAACGTTCCTATATAACAGGCATTTGTGCAAATGTGTGCTCGTCATATTCATACTTCAACGTAAATTTTCTTAAAGTGTATCTATTGTTGTTGTTAAAATTCCCTTCTGTCAAGCACAAAGGGTATGTGCATACAACTTTGTAGGGTTAACTCAGTGATAATAAATGACCAAAGGACATCCAGTGTGTTTTCTGGCTGCATTTAAGATTTTATCCTTGTTTCCCTGGTCCTTTTATTACTCACTAAAGGACCCTATGAAAGGTTGGCTAGCAACTTTATATTTTGAACAATATGTAAAGATAACTGTGGAACAGAATCTCAGAGGACAAAATAGAAGTAGTTACAGTCACATCCATGCAACATCTTAAGAGATTATTATGACATTCTATTTTCAAGCATAAAATGAGCAGCTCAATTGTAACACAACATTTGTACCTTGTTGTTTCCTGTCTGCCCTGACAGTCACCCCTGTGCTGAATTTTATAAAGTGCTCAGGGTAGGGACTATCTTTTGCTCTTGACGGTACAAGGCACATTGAGGGTGCTAAAATAAAGGATCCTAATAAGAAACTGAAAATGATGATTGGATCACCCCCAACTATTATTTTCATTGTTTTTTCCCCAAAAATAATATGTTTCTTTACACACACACACACAATTTTAAAGACAAATAATATGAAGAAAATACAGAAAGTTAAAAGTAATTATAAAATAATACATTTCTTAATGCTGATAGGGTTTTTCTTCCTCTGTCAACAGAAGTCACACAGTCCTCCATGGATTAAACCTGGGCTTAAAAAATCAGTGGAGAGAAAAGAAAGCAACCCTGATGAACGAGCTAAAGTCAAGGAAAAGACGAATTAAACATCATCCTGCTATCTTTAAAATGTTCTTCATTTGCTATCGTCTTCATCTTTTTAGTCCAGAGGCATGAAAACATACCAGGTTTCTAAAGCATGCAATTTTTTCACTATTTTATGGATGTTTGTAAATTAGTCTAGAAATTTCTGAAATAGATTGATTAGTATCTTTCAGCAATAATCCAACAGAAATGGATGTTTGAAAAAAAATGCTTTGTAATACAGTCCAGTTTTTTGAATTTTATTCTGCCCTGATCTGTAACTTGCTTATTATAAATCACTCTGTTTTGTAAAGAAATGCTATTAAGAAGTTTTATTTTATTAACCAATCCTGTTTTGTAAGTATCATTATTACACACTAAAGACTGTTGTTTGGCCTTCTGGAAGTAATGAGCACCAGGAAGCGCCACTGAAGTGAGTTTAGATCTCCTCCTGCCACTACATCCACTTTTGCTTGAGGCATCTTAGAGAAGAACACATGGCCAGTCCAGCCACAGCACTACCAAGTCTCTGCAGCTTGCTTGGTGAGAGCAACTGCAATAGAACACTAAAGGGCCAGGTCTTTTTTTTTTTGGTGGGGGGAGGTATGGAGATCAGCCTTTTGCCAGGCTAGGAGGAGGAATGACACTAGGGCAGTAACAAGAGAACACACAACTACATATTCATGGAAAGCATGTCTGTCAACCACCAGATACCTCCCTGGGAAACAAGTGCACTGGTCACATGTTTGAGGAAAGACCTTCTTCCCTTGCTTATCTGTATGTAGTGCATTGTCCTTTCCCCCCACACTGGAGAAGTGGAAGCTTCCCATTGGCATTTGTGTCCTGAGACTGAGTACCTGTGCTGCTTCACTTATTTGGCTGTTTGTGCAAAGTGCTCCCTTGCTGTGCAAATTGCCTTTTCTCTAGTGTTCCCATCACCAAAATCCTCCTGTGTTCTAAGATTGTGCAACATGAGGCCAGAGAGGTATAGCCCCTTTCCATGTGCCCTGTCATCTAAGCTATGAGTGTCTTTGCTGCGGTTTGCATAGAACTGTGATTGGCTGCAGACTTAGGCTGCTTTCACATATTGTTGGATAATGAACTATCAAGGCACTTTAGCAATAATTTTCCTCTATGAAATAGGAAAATCCGATTACAAATTATTGTTATAGTGCATTGAGAGTATTTTATTCATGTGTCAGGAAGCAGCATTAGTTGGCATTCGAAGCTTTTGGGAAGTGGCGTGTGAGGTTCAAGGACTTGTATTTTCACTATCCATTTCTTTTGGGGTGAATGTTAAATGATATGCCAGGGCAATGCAGGACACAGCCTGGGCAGACTTAGGATGTCACTGCCAAATAATGATCTGCCTCTGGCAAACCCTGAAATATAAAGAGTTAGGGGTGAGCATGAAGCACATCATGAACCTAAATTCCTCACAAAAATTGCTGGGTCATGGTTTGTGAACCAAGGTTTGTGCCCATCCCTATCAATGACAGTCCCATGACCCTCCATGTTTTTTTAGGAGGCTTGTGCAGCTCATGGTGGGAAGGGATGATGGGAGCAAGAGGAATCACTGAAATGGTTTGCATCCATTTCAGCGTAATAGCGGGGCTGGAGTGGCCATCAGCAGTAAGCTGAAATAGATGCAAGCCATTTCAGCAATCCCTTTTTCTCCCCCCACTGAAAGCCATTTAAACCTAACAACTGACAGATGCACCAGGCCCACAGTTTGGCTGAAAATGGATCTCTGTGTGGTGGGGAGGGCTCTGCCAGCCTCAGGCAGATCCTGGCTGCCATAGCTTCTCCTCCCATGGCATGCTTTAACCATGCCACAGAAGGAAAAGCTGACCGCAGAATCTGTATGTGGTAGGGAGGACTCTTCTGACCACAAGCAGATCCTAATTGCCATGGTGGAGCCATTTAGATTCTCTTGTTTAAAACTCTTCCCAGGAGTTCCCCTGAACTTTCTCCTGTCTGAGTTTTGTCACAGCCAGGAGAAAGACAATCCCAGGATGTATGTGTGGTGAGGAGGGCTCTCTTGGCTGTAGGCAGATCGTGGCTGCAATGGCTTCTCCTCCTGCAGTGCACTTAAAATGTGCTGCAGGAGGAGAAGCTGACCCTAGGATCTGCGTATGATTCTTCTCCT
Source organism: Gekko gecko (assembly GCA_029375565.1). Classification (NCBI taxonomy): domain Eukaryota; kingdom Metazoa; phylum Chordata; class Lepidosauria; order Squamata; family Gekkonidae; genus Gekko; species Gekko gecko. The sequence continues at coordinate 134,171,489 of JAPDNY010000003.1, read as the reverse complement.
GTAGCATCTCTAGTCTTCAGGGGGAGGATTCTACTGCACCATGAACCTCATAAAATGAACTGGTTAAGAGGTCCATGAAGGTTCCATGAACCACAAAATGAAATGAACCTCAATTTTCCTGGTTCGTGCCCATCCCTAATCAGAGGTACTAATTCCATGGTTTATGGAGTACCACATTCTCAATTACCATTAATCAAAAGAACCATGTGAGTATTGTGTTCCCTCTATATTACCCCTCCAAACACACATACAAATAAATAAGATACCACTATTAATATTAAATATAATTCTATAGCCTTTTAATGAACAGAGTAACTCTTAGTAGGGTTGTCTCCCCGCTCCACTGTTGAGCCTGTGTACACCTTCATTCCCTCATGGTCCTGTAGCTTTCTCCTTAGTACGAGACTCATAGATCAGGTGAGAGCAAGATGGCTAAGCTAGTCTACCTTGTGCCAGGGAGAGGGTGTGAAGGCAAAAGCTTGCTTGGAGCCAGCCCGCAGTGTTGTGGAAATTCTCCCCACGAGAAGACAGTTTGTGCTTTATTTGCTCTGTGGCTTCTTGCTCTCTCCCTGTGCATTTGGCATAGCAACTTAGGTAAGAGAATTTGTTTGTCAAAGAACTTGAAGCAGCCCTGACCTCGATAGCTCAGGCAAACCCAATCTCATCAGATCTCAGAAGCTAAGCAGGGCAGACCCTGGCATGTATATGGATGGGAGACCTCCAAAGAATACCAGAACTAGGAGGCAGAGGCAGGCTATCAAGCCACTTCTCTGAATGTCTTCCATGCCCCTATAGGAGTTGCCAGAGGTCACCATAACTTCCGAGCACGGGCACACAAACACACACACATGCATGTGTGCATGCACACACACACAAAATACCCCCAAAACCCCCCAAAAGAACTTGAAACAAAACAAACTAGCTAAGGAGAAAGGGGAGAAAAGCTACAATTACCTATTATGGTCAGTTTGCTCTTTTCTTAGGTGGTTACCATTATAGTGATGGAATTATTTCCCCTTTTCTGTGACCATCTTGCAGTCCTTCCAGCAGCCACCCAGATGCTGGGATAAGAAAGTGGAGGCTATAAAGAAGGATTTGGGAGTTATTGAAGAGGACATCATTTATTTCCTTTCCTGGCATGGGGCCCATACCTCTCCACTTACTCTTCTTTCAATACCTCTGGCTGAAGCTTTTTCAAGATGTGAGATGCCTGCCAACCACGAGCCCCAACAGACCCTTGCCTTCCTTTCTGAAACATGGGGTGGGTGCCACATTGGGAAATGGTGTTCTGAAGAGCCACAAATGGCATGTAAGAGAGCTACATGTGGCTCCCAAGCTATTAAGTATGACTGATTCATATTCTAGTATTTTCCATTTATATGTGCGTACATCTTTGAGTTACTCTGCCATAGGACTTAGTCATCACAGTATACTGTTCAAAGGCAAGGCTTAAGATGTGGCCACTAATCATGGGAGTTGCAATCTACAGTGCTATAGACCACAGATTTAAATGCCCATACCAATATATTTGTTGGATCTCAACCCCACTATAATGTATGGTGAGTTGCCTGGAACTCATCTTATAAGAATGATTCTACCAGATAGCCAGACCACAAGTTGCAATTAAGCTTTCAGTACTTGGACATAGAATATGTTAAGTAGCAAATGGGATATATATATATATATATATCTTTTGTTGGATCTGAGATCTATTGGATGAAAGGAGTGGTTTCAGCTCTACAATTCTATGGTCCTAGATTCTGTTGAAGGAATCACACCTTCCTGTGGTTGGATTACAACTTGCAACTTCTGTGTTGGGATACAGATTATGCTCCATATCCCAGCACAAATGGTTTGCAGCCCATCCTGGGAGAAAAAAAATGGCTACCCTGTAAAAATGACCGATGTGATACTCCTACGCACATGAAGGTCCTGATTTATCAAAGGAGGGATTTTGTTTTGTTTTTTACCTTGATGGATCATACAAGTTTATTCTTGGGAGGTAGTAACAAGGAATGAACCTGGTTACAACCCAGGGACTTATGTATGACTCTAAGGTCCCTGATATGTCAAAGGGTGGGAAACTGACCATTCTTCTCCCTACTCCAGGAACTATTCTTTATTTCCAGAGTGGGTCTAATATCTGCCAGAAAACAGCAGGTCCTGGGTGAGCCTGCTTTGGAAATGTTTCTGCTCACTCCAGAAGCCATGTATCCTATGAGGATTCCAGGAAGCACAGATTCTGCCCCATCCCTAGACTTTATTTAGTGAATTTTGTCTAAGCCAATTCCAAATCAAACCACGGGAGCTCTCCTAGTATTGAGCTACAAGCCACAACAATATAAATCATGAATGTGTCTCCTTTGCTGTACAATCTATCCTAAATGAGCTGTAATTAGTAATGAAATAAGTAGAATTTGTTAGGCTTGCTGAACTGACTCATATTTATTGCTCTCACTCATTTTCTGCAATGTCAAAAAATCCCGATAATGTTTGGTTTTCCCTGTGAAACTATTCACTCATTGATTCAAATTGCCCTCATATTTCCAGTCCCAGTTACCGTCACCTGCCCTCATGATAGCATGATGCAGTGAAATCTGACACGTACAGAGTGCTGTGACATTACATTGCTCATTATGTGCCCTCCAGATTGCATGGGGTCATTGATCTGACTAGCCCAGGAAGGAAGAAAAAAATGGCACTAAAGAAGCTGAAACCAGAGAAAACAATGCTGCTGAATAGGATTCTCTCTCTGAGCAATTAGCATACATTGAGAAAGCATCAGCCAACCATTCTGAGCCATTAACCTAACAAAGGCATTGTCAGCCATCATTAGCAGTAATGCTGTTCAGATCACAATGGGACACTTGGTATGAGACCCTGCAGGAACACATGCCCAGGAGGAGACTGTAATGACATCCTAAGACACAAAAGAAAGAAAGACAGAAAATGAATGTAAAAATAGAGGAAAACAGATAATTCTAGAGCCAGATAAAATAGCATTACAATAGAAACACAAAAACAAGAAAGTTTGTTGTGCTTCCTCTAAACTGTGGCACAAAAGACAACTTTTGAAGCATAGTGGGTCACATGCACCTAATGAATGTGAAAATGTCTTTTGCCTTCATAACGTGAAGGGTTATTACTTGCTGAGTTCTCTATCTGGGTACAGCAACTGAGTGACAAACTAGATACTACATTCTTAAGATGTGTTTCCCAGAATCAAATCACTGTCCCTGCAGTAGCTGCAGGGAAATGGTTTTTAAAGCACCGCAGGGCCCCATTGAGGCTGAGATGGAGAAGGAGGAGGGGCTTCTGCCTTCCCCCCTGCACAGTTTTACCAAACCAAAATGGCCATGACGGGGAGGCATGATTTGTCTCATTTTAGAGCTGCACATAAATTATTCTGTGCACTAGCAGCCCCTGTAGGGTAAACAACACACCCAGGAGAATATAGGCTTTGGATAACACTGCATGGGGAGGCAGAAGACCCTACCATTCGCTCCATGTCCCCAATTTGAATTGAACAGGGTAAGTGGAGGGATTTCTCAGTGGGGGAAAGGGGGGGAGAAGTTTCTCAATTCTGTCTCATATAGGACAGGAACTATGCAAGGAAGAAAAAGAAGTGGCTACCTTGACCTGGCCCTAAAATTACCTAAATAAGTTCCATATCCAAACAGATAGGCAACATACTAAATTCCAGTATTTAGACTAGGGGTGGGCTTGAATCGGGAAAATGTGGTTTGGTTCATGGTTCGTGGCTGAACCATAAACCAAACCCTGAACAGGGAGGCTAATATACGAACCAAATCAGTTCACGTGATTCATGGCCTTGCAAACCCCATTGAAAAGGATATGATTATGATTATACATGTTATAACGACTGCTAGGATTTTGTATGCAAAATATTGGAGGAAAGAAGAAGTACCATCAAGAGAAGAAATAATTTACAAGCTATTAGAAATGGCAGAGATGGACAAATTAACTTTGCTATTGCAAGATAAAGAAGAAACCTTTGAGAAATCATGGTCAAGACTTTGTAAGTGGATTGAGGCATACTTGCAAATTTTCACATCATAAATTACAAATTATATATAGCTTATAGCTTAAGTATGCTCTAGCATTAAATATACAATATAGATTAAAAATACTCTGGCATATATAATACTTAACTTGACTAGGTGCATAAAAGAATGGCCCCATGTATGCAAAAAACTTAATAGTTACAATGAGTACAAGTTCCTATTTTGTGTTGTCATGTCTTTTGACTTGTGTTGTCTGTCTGTCTTTTTCTGTAGAAAAGTAATAAAAATCTATTTTAAAAAAAGAAAGCCTGAAAAACAGCTGAGTGGTGAGGAGCAGCTTGCTCTCTGCCGCTCAGCTGTTTTGAGCTGTCTTCTGCGTTAAAGTTTAAATGGACAGCAAAATAGCATGAAAAATAGCTGTGTAGCAGGGGAGCACTCCCAGTCACACAGCTGTTTCATGCTGTCTTCTGCAGTCTGTTTAAACTTTAAAAGGACTGCAGAAAGGTGGGATGAAGTGCCCCCAGGAAGGCACTGCACGCTTTCCATTTAAACCCTCATTTCTGCTCTCCATGGCTTTTTGTGGGAAGGAGAAAGCAAGTAAATGACCTGCTTTCTGCTCCTGGGAAAAAGTTGTGGGGAGCTAAAAGCAGGGTTTAAATGGCTAGGAGCAGGGATGATGATGATGATGGTTATAGAATGCTCAGGATTGTGCACAACAGGTTAAAATAAACAGAATAATTTAATTTCAGTTTACAATAAAAACAACCAAACTTGATGGCATAAAATTGCACTTTGCTCCCTCCCTTGGGCAGATCAGGGACTGGTCATGGAGGAGGCCATGATGAGAGCCATAGTGTAGGCCATTGCTGCCCTCAGACATAGGCCTAGTGGAATATCTCTGTTTTACAAGCCCTGCGGAACTGAGCAAGGTCCTGCAGAGCATGGATGTCACCAGGTAGAAAGTCCCACCAGGCCAGAGCCAGGGCCAAAAAGACCCTGCTTCTAGTTGAGGACAGCCAGATATTTTATTGGCCAGGGACCACTATTTTCTGTTCCCAGTGGATAGTTGCATGGAGCAGAAAGCAGTAGTGGTTTAAATAGCTCTGAGCCATTTAAACCAAACAGATGAATGGTGGAGAGCTCCCAGCTGCTCAGCTGTTTCTCATGAACAGTAGAAAGCAAGAATAAACCCCAGCTTTCTGCTCTTCACGAACCATCATGAACCACCACAAATTTCCCCAAAATTTGTGATGCACTTCATCAGCCAGTTCATGCCCATCCCTAATCTAGGCATTGAAAATGTCCTATAAAAAGGGGTTCAAGAGGAAGCATGGAAGCAGCCACCACTAAACACCAATTAAAAAGAATGGTGACCTATATGTTGTTACTGTTGAGTATTGTTTAGTGGTGGTCGGAGAACAGGTAATATTACCTTATCACAGTAAGGTGCACAGCTTCTGAATGGCTAGTGGCACCCATCTTAAGCATGAGCTATGGCTTCAGCAATTCACACTGGGTCAAGCTGACCATCAATCATCCTTGTTCTTGCATGATTCTGATTAGCATATGCTATATCTCTATTGCTATGGCTACTGAGGGAAAAGAGAAATGGTGGAACAAAATTCTCTGAGGGGAAATGTGACCTTGGATTAGTCACTGTCTTTCAGTTTAGTCTGCTTTATAGAGATGTTGTGAGAAAATACAGGAGAGCAGTGATATACACTGCCTTGAGCTCATTGGAGGAAAGATGGGATTAAGTGGGAGGAACCTGTATGATGCCCACTGAACAACCAATTAACGTTCTCATACTAACAACAAGTCATGTGATGTTTGTGTTGGTTCTGTACTGTGAGAAGAATCTTTGCCTTGGCCATGGTGACTCTTAACAACCCTGTCTATCACTCCCTTGTAACACACACACACACACTATTTCCCTTGTCTTGAACATTACTTAGTGGCTGACACATCTAAATCCATACCAAATTGTCTCGTGACTGGTTTATCTATTTATTTTAAATATTTATATGCAATATGTCTCCCATGTCAATGAATCATCATTGCTTCCATAAGCATTTAAGAATAAACATGCATATTTTCTTGTATACCCTGCATAACAGATAAAAAAGGACAAGAGGATCTGGCATAGTTTTGTATTCCCCACCCTCTTTGGTTAGCAAATAATTACTTACATGTATGCTGCCTTTCAGTTCTTGATTACTCAGATTGATGTGTGTTGTACAAAGATGAAATAAGAACATAAGAGAAGCCAATGTTGGATCAGGCCAATGGACCATTTAGTCCAATATTCTGTTACACAGTAGCCAAAAATATCAGATGCTATCAGGAGGTCCAGCAGTGGGGCCAAGACACTAGAAGCCCTCCCATGGTTGCTGCATCTGTGGGGGAGGCTTATTTTTAAATAATTACCATCTCAAATATGTAAACAGGCTGGTTATTATTGGGTTTTTTGTTGCTATTGTATTTTCAACAAAACCAACAAGCTAATTTTATATGAACAGATAAATGCTTTTAAGTGAACATAATTTTCATTTTAATTGGACAGAAATATGAAAATAGCCTTCTTAGCATTATTCTCTGGAAATGAAGACACTGAAATCCCATTTGTTGGTTAAATGTTATTGCCAAATTCATCACTGTAAAATGAGTCAATGGTAGATGTAAACAAAGGTATAAGAGGCAAAAAGAAGAGGGAAACGTTGGACCTCAAAAGACATTTTCATTTAAAATATATATACACTACCAGACAGAATATAAAGTACAGATATTTAACACTTACATAAATACTGCAATAATATGGCTTCTTTCTTCTCACAGTTAGGAACTGTACCGATCTCCCACCACATAGCCTAGCTCCTGTCCTGACTTCACATCAGTGAAAGCTTCAGAATCAAGGTTAGGTCTGCTACTGCATTAACACACCACACACAATTACTACACATAATAGTGTAACAACAGAGATTGAGGTCATCCTCAGCCATTCTCCTGAAAGCAATCCTCCAGTGATCTCTGGCTGTTTTCAAAATTTTGAATATCTTACCTTCCTCTTATCTTAGACATCAGCTTCTGATGGCCTCACATGTTTCCACAGCTGCCAGGCTCCCCTGACTGTACTATGTTCTGCATTCAAGTGGGGTGCCCAGACAACCAAAGTCATACTAGCAGTTCCCATGGTTTTATGGGTTTGCTTCCATACCAGTGACATTTAAACCAAACAATCTAATCTTAACAATGTAAAGCTGTTGACTCCCAAAAATTTGCTCTTGATCCAAGGGTTACATCATGGCCCACCCCAGTTCCACTGAGGCAGACTCTACAGATCATGAGGAGTCCCCCTCAGACCCTGAGATTTCTGAGGCAGAAGTTCCTCTGAACACTCCACAGCTGGACCCATGATCTGGATCATCCCCAGAAGAAAGACCAGGAACCACATGAGGAGGCCTGCAGTCTGTCACCATCTCTCAACATCCTGGAACCACTGCAGGAGCATTGCCAAGGTCCTGTGCCCCAGAGCCTTCCTCGGAATTTTGGGATCAAATACAAAGGAGAAGCAGAGTGGAAGCAGGTACCTCATAAAGTATCTATAATAGGCACTCTAGCCTCTCCCATGAAGAAGATGTTGCTGTTGGGGGGTGGGGTGATGCCATGGTAATGGCGGCTGTGTAAAACCGGTCCCAGTCGCTCCTTACTTGAATTATCGCTGCAAAAACCATGCCTAAATCCGACTCGGCAGGCAAATCGGACCCGACAAAGCACAAATTATCTCCTGCCTCCTTTAAAACCTCAAAAGACATGCTCAAGGCTGCCTTTCAATGTGGAACTTCAGCATGGGCCAAAAACAAAATGGTGGCCACGACAGCACAAATGGAGCAGAACACATTCGACTCTTCATCCACAACCATTCTCAGCTATCTAAAGACCATGAAAGCAGGTATCTTAGATAAGATTGCTAATCTTTCATCCAATTTGAAGATCTCAAAACTTCCTTTCAGCAAACTTCCCCAAAAGCTGAGGCAGCATTGGAACAGGGCATCACAAACCAAGCAGCTATTAAAGCCCTTCAGGAATCCTCTGCCTCTCAGAAAGATCACCTAATTTCCCTAGAAACATAATTAAAAGCTGCTAACCTAAAATTCAGGGGTCTGCCTGAACATGCGGAAGAGAATAAAGACTTAATTAGCTTTATGGCCCAACTTACTGCACAAGCATTACATCTGGAGGGGGGGGGTGCTCCCTGTTATAATATTCGCATCCTGAAAGGGCCCTACTCCACAGAGCTCCCACCCTTTTCTGAGAGATGTTGTTATTACCATTCCAGATGCAAGAGTGCATCAGAGGATTTTTGATGCAGCTAAACTGGCAGGATCTTTTCAGTTTGAAGGGGAACAATTGCAAATATTCCCTGACATTGCCATTCATAGGAGCCTGAAACCAATCACTGCTGAACTACAAAAAGCATAACAGAAATATAGATGGCTCCCATCAGGAAAGTTGTATGTTGCTCACCAGGGCCAGTGTCTCCTTGCATGGGATGAAGACAGCGGCATGCATCTACTGCGTGCTTTGGCACAAGACACCCCCATGGAACTGAGAGATAAAAAATCCTTTAAGAGGAGAAACCTTTCTCCAACCTCTCCCCAGAAAGCTAGCAAAATCCCAGTGTTAACCAATGTTGATACTTGCTGATTAACAATTAGGATGGTCTTATATCCAAATGTCTAATGTCAGTCTGATATTATTGTTTGCATGGTTTTAAATGCTTCTATTTCTTGCATTGGGGGGAGGGTTGCGGAGGATCCAGTTTGGTTGCTCCCCACTTCTGTGCTCATTCAGCTGAAAATACTCAGTCTTCCAGGAGTTTCCTGGTAATTGAGCTCACCTTATTCAGCATTAGTGCTTCTGACAGCCATCAGAAACAGAAGTTATTTCATGGTTTTGTACTGGAGGTTTGTTTGGGGGAAGCAGAAAGGGGATTTTGTGGTCTACACTCCACGGATAAGTAACTGTCCTTCTTGACAGTACAATTCCAACCTGCTTGGGTTACTTAGTAATTAGAGATTGTTGGCATTTTCTTCTCTGTTTAACAGACTTGTGTATTTCATATACTCTACATGTTTGTATCGACTATGGCAGATGTTTATACCATTAGAATGATTAATGTGCGAGGCCTTAATAACAATATCAAAAGAAAGAGAATGACCTCATTTATTTTGAAATCTAAACCTGAGAATGTATTGATGTAGAAAACCCACTAGAAATTTCAAAGCAACACTGTTTTAAACTCTAAATGGTATGACCAGCAATATCATGCGGAGGGTTCCTCGAAGTTCAGAAGAGTCGCAATATTAATATCCAAAACTGTTTCACTTTAAACTGGAAGACAAACTGGAGGATGCACTTGGGAGGTTTTTATTTCTCAAAGGAGAACTGGACCAACAACCAGTCACATTAGCAACAATATATGCTCCTAATGAAAGACAAGAACAATTTCTAGACACTGGCAAAACTTCACTATTTTAAGAAAGGACAATTAATAATCAGAGGAGATTTTAACCTGATAGTTGACCAACAGCTTGACAGATCTGGCAGACAGAAAAAAAGACTTTCCCACAATAAACATTATACCAAACTACAAGAAATCCTAGGAAAATACCAACTATGTGATGCCTGGAGAGAAACACACAAAGGGGAAAGAGACTACACTTACTCCTGTCTGAGGTTCCAAACTTATACCCATATAGATTACATTGTGGTCACGGATTCCCTTTTGAACAACATCGCAAGCACAAACATAGGGCAGTTTTTGTGGTCCAATCATGCATATGTGGAAATGTAGCTCAGACAGAACACTGAAGCAAACAGATGACAATCGTGGAGGTTAAACAACCTCCAATGACCAATACAGAGAGGAAATCACACAAACCATGAAACTTTATTTTGAAGAAAACACCAATGAATAAGTAGCAGACCATATTGTTTGGGATGCCCTCAAAGCGGTGACTAGAGGAAAGTTGATTGCTGTGGCATCAAAGCTGAAAAAAGAAAGAGAACAACAAATTAAATCTTTATTGGAAAAAGTACAGGGCTTGGAAACCTTGCATAAACAAACAGGTAGTAAGAAAATCTACAAAGATCTCTTGGCAACTCACAAAATCTTGGAATCTATAGAAGCTCGTCAAGTACAAAACATATTCTGTATTTAAAACAACAATATTGGCAAAAAAAAACCTAAGAGCATCAAACTGCTGGCATGGCTGGTGAGGAAACAACAAGCTGACCAGAAAATCTTTACTGTAATTAATAAACAAAATTCTAAACACACTAATCCCTTGGAAATAAGTGAATGTTTCACACAATTTTATGAGCATTTGTACACCTCAACTAACCCTAATCAGGAGGATATTCAAAATTTTTTACAAACCAATAACTTAATTGATGAACTAACACCAGAACATCCTCAATGGCTGGATCAACCCATCTCTTCTAAAGAAGTGCTAGAAGCCATAAAGCAGACAAAATCAAACACTGTCCCCGGCAGTGATGGCTTTGGTCCACTGTTCTACAAAACATTTAATATAATTCGTGCAGACCATCTGGCGTGAACATGCAATTTCCTTTTGGAGACAGGAAATATGCCACCATCTTGGAGGAAATCTCACATCATAACTATTCCTAAGGAAAATGAAAATTGGGACTTCCCTGTGTCTTATCAACCGATCACACATTTGAACTGCAATGCCAAACTATTCACAAAAATCTTGGCTAGTTGGCTCCAAAGAATCATCTTGGAATATATAAGTCCTGACCAGACTGGATTCCTCCCCAATAGGACGATGATGGACAACATCCGCCGAACTTTAAATGTGATTTGACACTGTAAACAACAAAAGACAGACTCCCAACTGTTAACCATTGACCTGGAAAAAGCATTTGATAGTTTGGAGACATCATGCTTACAGCAGCTGCTGGAAACAATGAACCTTGGAGAAAAATAAAATGCGCTTCGTGCCCCCTTTCAGATATAATCTGGCAACAACCCAAGGAAAGACCATCATTCTCTATAATAAACCCCTATCTTCATGCAGCTTTAGAAATCTGGGACAGGCGCAGGAAATTGTTACTCCCTACAAGATCTCAACTAACATCGTTCCTCAACCAAGACTGGTTCCCTCCAAGAAAGGAGGGAAATGCCTTTCACGCTTGAAGACTTGCCGGCCTCACTTGGTTAATAGACATTACAGATAAAGGAGTACCACTTACAAAAATGGTCTTGGAGTAAAAAATTGGAGAACGTATTTCCTGGTTCCGATACTTCCAAATTCAACACTTAGAACGTGACTGGTTTTCCAGGGCGACAACTCCTTTATCAAGGTTTTAATCTCAAAGATATATAAATTACTGAACACAAACTTACAACAACATACCATGGCAACACAACTTCAGTGGCAAAACGATTGCCAAAACAGAGTCCAAGCTGAAACTTGGGAGGAAATCTGGCGCTCACCGAGTCTTTCCTCGAAAATCTTCTGTATCAAACTGAACGCTTTTAAAATCTTCCACCACTGGTATCTGACACCAGTGAGGCTAAACAGAATAAATCCAAAGATTAGCAAGCTTTGTTGGAAGAATTGTGGTTTGACAGGTGACTTTATACATTGCTGGTGGTCTTGCCCTTCAATTAAACAGTTTTGGACTCAAATATTACTCCAAATTTTTATTATTATGGGCTATAATTTACCATTCTAACCTGAGACAGTCTTGCTGGACATCTTCCCGACAATCTGCAAGAGAAACACATGGAACATATTAATATCCACTTTATTAGCAATTGCTAAGATTACACAGGCACAAAAATGGAAGAATAAAGAACTCCCCAGCCTGTATTGCTGGCAAAATAAACTCTGGGAACACTTCATTTATGGAAAAATAGTAAACAATCAATCCACCTGGACTAGCTATACTTACCAGAGAACATTTCAAGCAGTATGGTTTCCTGTAGTGAGTTACCTGACAGAGGAAGGCATTATCCCTAGGAACAAGCATTACCAGGAGTTGCTATATTCCTGATTAATATTTCTAATTCATATTGTACGATTTCTAGTCTTCGATGGAAAATAATAAGGTCTGTTTGCACTTGAGATGTAGAGTGATAGAATTTGGCCGTCTCAAGTAGGTTACAGTTATGTGAGTGTTATTGTTGTATTTTGTTAATTTACCTATAAAATAAAAGACTTAAATTAAAAAAAAGAAGATCTTGCTGTCCAGGAGTGGCAGCTCCAGAGCAGACCCCAGCAGGGGCAGCCTCACCTAGGTGCTGCTGTGGCAGGTAGACCAGCCAGCAGCTGTAGGGAACAGCCCCATAGCGAGAAATTTTGGGTTGGTGGGGCACGGGGAAATTTTGTGAGGTAGCAGGGAAGGGGGAGGAGGGAGGGAGAGGTGTGGCTGCATGTCTTCCCTGAACTCCAAGTGGTGATTTCACCATTTGGAGTTCAGGGAAGGTGTGCAGCTGCCCCTTTCCCTACCTTCCTGCAAGGTTTAAAGAGACTTCCAGATGATCAGTAGGCCACCTGCTCCTGCTGATTAGCTGGAGGGCCCTTTTAATATCACAGGACAGGAGAGGGAGGGGGAGAGGGACAGCAGCTGTTGTGGGGTGTGCCTCACATTTGGGGGGACAGAGCCCCAAAATGCCCCACTGTAGATAAAGGCCTGGTAGGGAAGGGAACAAAGGTGATGCCGCTCTCTGAAATGCCCTAGCTGCAGCAATAGGGCCTGGCAGACTCAGGCAACAGGCTTCATGCGGAAACAGGCTAGAGTAGGAAGCCATCAGTAGCTGGGGCCTCTTTGGGCTGGTGGTGGTAGGCAGAGAGAAAAAGGGAGGCTCCACACAGGGAGGCCATTGGACCACATTCCCTTACCAGACCTGCCCCCAAAGAGATGTTGCCTTGGCTCCTGCTTGCTTGATGCTTCCCTGCTTCCATACCCTGACTCCTACCTGCCCACTTGGACTCCTGCCACCAGATCGACTTCTGCCTGTCCACAGCAAAGCAGGACATGCTGCTTTTAAAAAAAAAAAAAAAAAAAGATTTTTTTTTCATTTGACAATTTGTATTTAGTATAAGCAACAAATACACAAGCATGAAACATATTGCAAAAAACTCCACACACAAACAGCAAAGACCATCTCTGCTTCATGTTATGTAGTCTTTGTGTGGCAATTTCAGTATCCTATTTAATTTTCAGCTAGCTCTTGCTCAGAAAAGTCTGTGCTCTGTGTTCTTTCCAAAGTCTTAAAGAACAGAGAACACAAAACTGTCTGAGTAAGCACAAGCTTGAAAGTAGATTACTGAACACTGGAATAAACACAGAGTAAAATGAAATGTAACCACTTAAGAAAAGTAATGATACGAATATAGCAAAAACTTGTTCCATAAATGAAGACATTTCCATGGCGTATAATCCTTAGACAGCCCCATGCTTTTGTCCCTCCCCGAAATTTGAAAGAGTTGGAAGTGATAGATGAAAATGCTCCATACAATACTGTGTTCACCAACCTGAAACTGTTACATTAGGGACACATTAACAGAGCACTGCTTTGTAAAATTTTATGGTGCCTTGTAGTAAAACAGTGGATAGCTTTGTACATCCTTGTGATGGATATTATAATTCCATAGGTGCAGGCACTGTAACAAACACTAATTGCAAGAGTCTGGAATTATTTATAGCTATCAAGCAGGATTTTTTTTTAATGAAATGAATGTAAACAAGAGTTTCTGTTCAAATATTTCATTTGTGTTCCACTGTAACGATGTCCATTTGGATATTTACCGTCTGAATATACATCTGAAAAATACCATATGGGTATATTTGGGTAGTTGGGGCAAATTTTGGAATTCTCAGAATACTGATAATCAGGTCCTGAATATTTCCAGAAATATGCAGGAATACCCAAGCCCAGCATTTTAAGGCTCTCAGGCCTATTTTTCTTCCATTTAAGAGGTTTCCCTGGAAGCGGGATGGAGGGGAGGCAACTCGCCCATGCAATGGGAGCAGACGTTACGGGAGCACTATAAAAGTCTACCCAATCATGACAATTCTGTCACAGCTTTCTGTGGCTCTTTGAGCAGGGGCCAAGGGAACAAAAAGCAGGCATATCTGCACTGTGACTCCATTTCAGGGCTAGATTTTTGGAGTGGTGTGCTGCTGCTCTACTGGTCTGTATGTGCCCTGGATCAGTTCTCGTCCATGCTGCTGCAAGCCTTGGAAGAACTTTTTCTTGTTATGTCCCTGGATATAATAGACCAATAATATTTATTTATTTATTTATTTATCTATTTTGCACATTTATATCCTGCCCTCCCTATAGGCTCAGGGCGGCTAACAAGAGGCATATGCCATACAAACAATTAAAACCAAGATAAAATATTTCATCCACATTAAAATATCGGTGCTCGAATTAAGTTGTCATTGGTAACCAGATGGGGTCCAAAGATCCCCTATAATAGACATTGCCAATTGCTAATAATAGACATTGTTTTAAAATATTGTTTAAAATATTATTTCAAGGTTTTTTTCTGCTTTTTTTTTTTAAACCTGGGGTTACATTTGGAAGGGTGCTTTGTTTTCTTTGTGCCTCTTTTTAAAAAAAATTTTTTTTCTTCATCACACCTAATCCTATCACATCTGCTATTGTCATTTGCCTGCTAATGTCAATTGGCATCTGAAATCACCCCACTTTCCAATATACAGGACAGATGGCCTCACATTCTAGCTATATCTGAAGAAGTGAGCAGTGACTCACAGAAGCCCATCGTCTACCACAAATTTTGTTAGTCTTCAAGGTGCTACTAGACTCTTACTCTTTTCTACTGCTTTAGAATAAGCTGGAGGCATGGGGAAACTTAGAGGGTTTATTTAAGTTCATCTCCTCTTGCTGTTTGTGACAAGCAAGAGACTTTATCTGTAAAAATGCAATGAGTAAAACTACATAATTTGGATAATTGACTTTATAGCTCAGGAACATTTTACATTTGCTTCCAAATTTAATGCAATGATGGCCAAGTGTTTTCTTAGCTTTTTCCTGAAAAGAGATGTTATTTCTCACTAGGGCAGAGGGGTGAAAGAACCATTTGGTGTTCAATATGTTGTCGAATGGTGTTCAATATGTTGTGTTACTTATAATTTCTGTGGAATGTAATTGTTTTATGGCCTTTGGTTTATTTTTTTAAAAAGCTGGTAGTCACCAGATATCAGCATCAGATTGACGTGTAATTTCTGAGCATAGTGCTGAAGATGTGAGGACCTCACTCCATCCTTCAGCCGAGACCCCCTTGGATAGTAGGGTCTCCATCTTATTTTGGACTTAGTAGTTTTAATAGGTACCCTCTTTTACAGCCTAAGGGGATATGAAATTTGGGTCTCATAAAGGCAGCTATGACACTGGAAAATCCCATGAAAGAAGAGGAAGGGTTGGAATTGCTGGAATTAGAAACTGTTTCAGTGCGGTGTCCCCATTTTTCAACACTGGAGACATTATCCAATATCTTGACATACCCCACAGGCATCTACCCAGCCCAAGGAAGTTGCTATTGCATTAAGCAGTTTCTGGTTCCTCTTTTTTTCCTTTTTTACTCAATCAAGAAGGGCACTCAAGTCACCAATTTGCTTTCCATGCTGTTTCAGGAGATATTTTGTCTTACCCAAACTTTTGTGCCCATGCAAATCTGGCAGACCTCAACCTAATTAAAGTAGGATAATCACATTGTCTCACCCAGGCTCTTTGAGTCCATGCAGATTTGGGTCACAATAGCATAATGTTGCCCTGCAAGAGCCTTACACAGCATCCATAAGGCTATGAACTATAGCTGTAAACTGGACTGTACAATAAGTATGCCAGGGTATTGGACTGTGTGGTAGCCCAAAGATGGTGCCAACCTCCTGGATCATAGACACGTGCCCAGCCGAGGCAAGGCTCACCCTGAAGCAGTGTACCAAGCCAGATGATGGACCCATGGATTACCTGGTGCCTTTCACCCCTGCATCCCTGCCGGAGACGAACCAGCCTCCCTGACACCACAAGCACACAGCGACCAGCAGCTGTTCTCCATGAAGGAGCCATGCTCTGCTAATGGAACCTGAGCATCCCTGCAAAGACTCCATAGAAAATCTCCTTCTCCATCACTCAGGCACTTTTCCCCAGCCACCCACCCACTTTTACCAGATGCTGCATGTACTCACCATTGTGGAACAAAAGGACTTAAGCAGCTGGCACGTCCATCCACCACCCATTCTGATAACGCAGCTGCTGATCGTTGAGCCATTATAACTAATGACCGCCTATGGCGCCGGAACATTTCGACTCTTTTCTTTCCTTTGTCTCTCTAAAGGTGTCACCATTAGATGAATGTCTTTGCAGTTGCCCAGCCATTAATCCTGTTCTCCCAGTCATCTCCCAACCATTAGTAACTGGATTTTTCTAGAATTCCTGGGGACTACATGACTGATAAAGGGTCCCCCTCCCAGTTACTTTAGGGTATATAAAGAATACCTCTCCCCATTGCTCCCTCTCTCACTTCCTACCTACTGAGATTTTTTCTTTTGGACCAGCATGGCTGACAGCTTCTTAGAGGGCTTTTTAACTAGACATGCTGGAGATACTTGGGAGGTTAGGTTACTGCATATCTTATTGTACTGTAATCATTTGTTAGTGGCTTGTAAAAATTCTTTTTTTATATATAAGTATTTTATTGGTTTTGCAGTACTACAGGGTACGGTGAGAGGGTACTAAATCCCTATCTCTAAATTCTACAGGAAATGGGACAGGGAAACGAATACATCACAAGCTACTGGAGTGGGGAAGGGAAACTAAAACCCTACCTCTAAGCATACTAATGGATATAGGGAAGGGTAGACTAACAGGGTGACACGATCTGGTTACATAGTTATATATCTTTGTCACCTAGTAGTACTGAGCTGTTGTTGCTTATAAAAATTTAACAACGAGTAATAAAAAATTGCATTAGCTAACTGGTTGGCAGAAACTGCATTATCAACAGTTATTTTGGTTTTAGAGTCTTTTCTTCTTGTGTTTCTTTTTTCCTCGGGGCTGCTGCTTTCTCTGATTCCGAAGTGTCTGAAGAACTATAAAATTTGGGGCTATCGCTTGATGAATCCTGTGAGTAGGATTCTTCATCTTCTTCTTCCTCCTCCTCCTCATCAGTTTTGGATTTCTTGTCTTTTTTGCCTTGTGTTGGATTAAAATATTGGTCCACAAACTTTTTTTGCTTTAGGAACAGTGTCGATGTTAAATTTTTTATCTTCATATTTAAAACTCAGTCCTTCAGGAAATAACCATCTGTAAGGCACTCCTTTTTTTCTGTAGAGAGAGAGTAAGTTCCCTGTAGGGCCTCCTCTGCTTCCTGACTTCAAAGGGGATATCCTTCAAGATTTTTATCTCTTCATTCTTGATTTTGAAAGGTTTCGCCTGTGTAGATTTCAGCACCACAATCTCTGGTAAACCGTCTCGTGAATTTCATACATATTTCTCCCAGGAGTTGTTGTTTTTTTTTTTTTAAATAAAATCTGGATAAGTTCTGTAAGCCCAGTCCATCTCCTTCAGTAGTTCTTCCTGTTTGTAATCCATTAATGGAGCAAGAGCCTCTGCTAGAAGAGCCTTTAAATCTTCACTCTTTTCCTCTGGTATCCCTTGGAAATGTAGAATGTACATGGATCTTTCCAGCTGGAACTGTGTTAGTTGTGTTTTGTTGGAGGATCTTTCTTTCTCTGCTTCGTCTGCTCTTTTGTTGATGCTCTCCATCTGTTTTTCCATCTTTTTTAATGTCTTTTCAGTTACTGAGGTTTTTTTGTCCATTTGAGTCAATTGATTTTGCAAATTCTCCATTTTAGCATTGAGATTAGTCATCTGTTCCATTAGGGGGTGCAGTGCATTCACCAGCAGTGTAGACATGTCTGCTGCTACTTCCTGGTTCTGGGAGGGAGTCGTTGGTAGGCTATTTCCGGCTGACATTTTTTTCTCCAGTCCTGTCTTCTGCCCTCTCTCAGCCATAATATCAACAAGAAGTAAGTTTCCCAAAACAAAGTAAAAGTTACCTGAATTTAATCTGCTTTACATCCTTATGCAGCTTTTGGCTTCACTAGTAATCTGATGCATTTAGTTTAACATAAAGTTCTTTATTTGCGCTTTAAAACCACCTTGCTTTAAGTGGGGGGATGAAATCTTGAGTTTTCTCCCTCCCCCATCGCTTTGTACTTAGGCACTTCTAATTGCTACCAAGGTTTTCATAGATGCTTTAAATCACCTGAGCATTGCTTAACTCACGCTTTGAAGCTTTGGAAGTCTTTTAGAAGCATTTCAAAACTTTTGACCATGTCCGCTTGTCTGGCAGTCATCTCTCAGCACCATACTGGCTCTGTGGCGATGGGACCTTTCAGGGAAGAAGGTGAACCTCAATTCCTTGGCCGTTGCCTTGGAAGAGGCTCTCTTCAGCTCCTACAGAAATCCTGGGATGATCTCGGAACCTTCCCGTCAGCCGAGACTCAGCTCCCCCTCGCATCGGAGTGAGACGGGGTGTAGCTGAGGGGTGAAATGCTTAAACTGGAAGTCTGCTCATATAAATTATTGTTACTGTCCACATTTGAGTTTTTCTTCCATGCATTTCATTTGTATATATTTTTTTAAAATTACATTGCATGAAATATGCTAGAACTCTGCATGTTTCTGCTACCCAAGTTTATGCACTTTATGTATCTTGCGTAATCTTTTCTTGGTTTGAAGGGTTTATTGCTTTGATGTTATTTTATTTTCTGGGTTGTGCACTGTACTTACTCATTTCCATTTTTTAAAATCCAACTAATGATTTTCTGCATATTCATTATAGGTTAGTGTCGGCCCCCAAAGGAAAAGTAGGACCCAGATTTTTATGGAGTATTTACAGTGCTCATATGGCCACCTTCTTTTTGAAGGAACAGATTGGTATGAATTGGGCCTTTGCATGATCAGAATGCCCAACTCACAAGTGAAACTTCTGTGGGGGATGGCTCTACTACACAAAACCTATTATAGTATAAGCACATGTAAACCATATACACACTGTCTGCTGGGGCTCTGATCTTTCAAGGCGATAGGCATCGCAGGCATGGATATCAGAGCTGGACAACTAGCAGTTAACCCACAGTGCAAACATGCTTCTCCACCTGTAGGGGAGGGGATAATATCAGCATGGTATTGTGCTGAGAGCATGATACCATAATGCCAGAATGTCTGCTTTCCCCCCATCCAGCAGCTGGAAACTCTTAACTGCTAGGTTTTTTTGAGAAATTACATGGAATAGATATGGGGAGCAGAGGAAGATTTTTCTGAAGTCCCAGGTGGGATTTCCACACCTTTGCTCAACTTGCTTATTATTCTTGCATACATTTTAAGTCAGCATAATGGTTACACCAGGAGGCAACAACTCATCTCCAAACATACCAGAATATCACCAGGATATCTTAGCATAAGGATTAATTATTATCTTAACCTATTTGGGGCCAGGTCAATACGGGCTTCGATACCTCATGTGAAAAAGTGCATCCATTTATTAGTTCTGAATTAATTTCATTAGGTCACCCTGAATTTTAGTTTTATGAATCAGCCATTAATCTGTCTAGTAAATTTGTATCCTGTCCTTCCTCCTTGGAGCCAATTTCATTCTTTGCACAACACTGTGAGGCAGATTAGGATAAGAAAAAGACAGTAGCCAAAGATCACCCAGTGAATTTCATGACTTCAGAAGTATTTGAACACAGAATCTCCCACATAGTTGGACTCTATTCTATACTTGCTACTGATTCTCTGTACTTCCCCTAATTTAAACATCTTTATCATATTCTCCTTGTCATCTTTTCCGCTAAACTAAAACACCTGAACTTCTGTCATAGGAAAGACTACTTAATTCACTGATTATTTTGCTCTTTCCCTGTCCCTCATCTGGTGCTATGACATATTTCTTGAAATAGGAAATCTAATCTGTGTTGCAATATTATTTTAGTATTACAAAAACACCGAGATAGAAGAATATATTAGCAAATCTAGCATAATAAACAAAAAACCAAAGAAGCGGTTCTATAATTTGATCCATATGTTTTAAAGCTTGTTTCCATGTTACACTACAATTTGAAAAGTCTTCATTTCTTTGAAAGGCTGTTAATTTCATAAGTAAATAAAAATCCTTAATTTTATGTTTTTTAATTAGGTGGAAGTTTCCTCTGTTTCCAAAGTTTTGCAAATTCTAACCTGACAGCTGTGATAGCATACAGGGCAAATACCTAACATGTGCTTGGAATAGAAATGGTGTAAGTTAATAGAAATAGTTCAGGTGTAACAACAATATTGTGACCAATTCCTTTAGAAAGCATAATAGAGATCATTTCTCATTATTTCATAGGCTTAAAAAAAATGGCTTGAGGCTCATGACTGAACCAACAATGGTTATTCATATCATTATGCATTCTTGCTAATCTAATTGGAGATGCCATTGATGGAATATTTTCTGTGCATTCTTTTTCAGGCTCAAACTGATTGAAAAATAAATAGACCCAACAGTCTTTGCCATTTCTTTATATACTCTTGCCCAAGACCCAGTACAGATTTACATAATAAATTGTAATAATGATCCACTACAGCTTAGGGTACTACAGATTTTGAAGATTTCCTTTATGGATCCACTTTATGGATCCACTTTACAGATGGCCACTCTGTGACACAGAATGCTGGACTGGATGGGCCATTCACCTGATCCAACACGGCTTCTCTTATGTTCCTATGTGCCATGCAGTTACTAACCTTTTAAAGTGAAACGATTAAAATAATGGGTATTTCCCCCTTACTACATTCAGATATTACATTATATAGAAGAAGAGGAGGAGGAGGAGATTGGATTTATACCCTGCCCTTCACTCAGAGTCTCAGAGTGGCTTACAAACTCCTTCCCCTCCCCAGAACAGACATCCTGTGAGGTAGGTGGGGCTGAGAGAGCTCTGCTCTTTTTCAAGAACACCTCTGACAGAACTATGGTTTGCCCAAGGTCATCCAGCAAGTGGAGGAGTGAGGAATCAAACCCGGTTCTCCCAGATTAGACCAGATGTTGCTGCTATGTCACCAGCCCGAGTGACTTCAACCTGTCTGTCCTCGAGAAGAGCTAAGCATGCCAACACCTAAGCCTGAAAGGATAGTTTAGAAGAAGCTTTAGCCTGTTTTGCCCCACCTGATGAGTCATGCAAAAAAGGATTCTCACCCTGCCATCTCTTTAAAGCCTCCAGCCACTCTAAGATGGCTGCATTAACTAGGTCCTGCTCATCCTCATCCGAGGAGACTACAAGGAGGGGCTGCTGTGGAGGCTTTTGAGGAGGCTTTTTAGGGGTTGGCAGCTTGCCCTTCGAAGACCCCTTGCCCTTCTTAGGAGCCATTTTTTAATTTAAAATTTCAGCTAAGCTAGCTCTTTAAAAAGAAGAACCCACACTTTGGCTCCTGGTGGCCAAACAGCATAACTAATAATCTATTACCACTACACCACTTGGCAGCCAATTCACTCTTACCTCCTTCCCACTTTGTATGTGGAAGCTAAAATGTCTGCCCTGTGAAGGAGCCACTCAAAATGGCCACTCCACGGTGAGCCATTCAAAATGGCCACCCTACCAGGACCCACTCAATATGGTCTCCCTACTAGGACCCACCCAATATGGCTGCCCTACCAGGACCTACCCTAAGCGGCTGTCCTACTAGGAACCGTTGAAAATGGCCACCCTACAGGGAACCACTCAAAATGGCCACTCTGCAGGGCCTATTCAAAATGGTTGCCTGTTGTGACCATTAATATGAAATGACCTCTTTATCTTAAATTTATGCCACCTCTTCTTTAAATACCCCCTTGGTTTTATGCACCAACCCCCAATTCTTCGGGCAATTGAGCAGTCCTTTAAGCCCCGGCAAGCTGTTGGTTAATATCATCCCTTGATGGCTGCCTAACAGGCCCCAGTCCTACTGCCACCCTATGGGGCTCCTCCAGTGCCATTGGGTTTGTCCCCACCCCAGCAAACACACAGCTGCCACCGACTCCCTCCCTGGGCCCCAGCGGCGACAGGCCTTCAAGAGCAGCTTAGGCCCCACTGGTTTTCCAGGACCTTTGGGCTAACTCCATCCCTGGGCTGTCGCTAAGGTCCTCTACTCTCCGTCGCCTTTGCCTAGTGCCACCGCAGGCCCCACTGCAAACTGCTGCTGCCTCCACTGTAGACTGCCACTGCTACTGAGGAAGCCACTGCCGCCGCCATGGGAGCCACTGTTGAGGGAACTGCCGCCACCAAGAACCACCTCCACTCAAGCCCCGACAATGCAGGGGGGCAACGCCACTGTCTTAAGGCCCCATAGGTAGGCCGCAGCTTCATCCCTTTGTGTGCTCGGAACTCCTGCTGGTCCTGAGCATGCAGAGGAACTGTTTGGGCGGAAGTGGAGCCCGGCCTTTTTGTAGGGCCCATTCCACCCCCCACCCACCTCATGATGCAAGGCATCATGGCTACGTTGCTGCCCCACCTTCTACTGGGGCGGCAAAGTATCCCCCTGGCCTCCAGTGGTGATGCTGGGAGGCCAGGAGCTCAAAAAGGGCAATCCTGGTATTTCCCTCAGGTTTCTGGGCTGAGCCCATCCCTTAATTTCTTTTCTTTCCCATATTGCTGCCAAGTTTGCAGCAAAGACTTTTTCTTCACAAGTAAATACATAAACTCCTAAAAACTGGCAGTACCCAGACTTTTCTTTACATGTGTAATCCAGCATATTTTGTCAATTTCTACATATTTTAAATTAACCAGAAATGTCTCAGATTTTTGAAGTTTTAATTTGTACTGTGAAACATATATCTTTAATTACAAGCTGAAATGCATTGTATGATGGAATTGTATATGTTATGAACAAAACTGTATCATCTGTGTACAAACCTAATTTAAACTGACAGGAAATTAATTCTAATCTCTTTGATTTCAGGGATATTTCGTATAAGATTGACCAATTGATCCAATACAAGAGGGGGTTAACTGCTCTTTTCTGTGCCTTTGCATTGGAACTACTATGTTGCAATATCCTAAATGTGGCTGCACCATAACGGCACTGTGACATGATGGCTGTTATGTTCAATTTTACTTCTAGTAATTCCTAACACTAAGTACAGTTCTGCAGCCTAGAGGGGTTTGTAGAATCTCCTTTAATTGTTTTAAAAGCCAAATAGACACCTGTCACAGAGGCATAAGTATAGGAGAGATGGGTTGGGACCAGATGGTCCAATCAATCTTTTTGATTTCTGTTATTCTGGGTATTTTCAGAGAAGAAGGGGAAATGGAGGCCTCTTAACATTCTTTTGTGTTCTTACAGAATGCTTTAAAACAGTGCTGAAATATTCATCACAACACAGCTTGTATTTCACTCCTGTCAAAAGAGAGAAAGTACTTGCCCTTAAATCATTTTAAGCCAGAATCTTTACTCCCCTATGGGAAGATGCCAGGATCGACATTCACTCTTCCCTTCAAAACTCTCTTAATAAGTTGGCATGAGCTCTAAATATGCCACTTCCCTTCCCCCAATGAGAATTCTTTTTAAAAAACACAGACTGCTATCTTGTATTCGTGCCTAGCTCCAGTGAGACTGCTTTGATAGGTAGAACGAATGGGTTGAAATGAACTGTCCTCCTATTTTTGTCTCCAAAAGATTCTATTTTCAAAAGTGCAGTTTAGACCTTTCTGACCAAGGGCTCATAAAATATGATCATTTTAACAGATCATCAAAGAAAATTACTTTCTGTACCCTTGATGATAACTAAACACTATAATGGCTTATAGAGAGATGCAACAGAAGTCCACGGTATCCATAAAGCAGATGATTTCAAAGTGGTGGCAATGCAGATTTACCGGGAATAAGCTATATTCCCACACTTTTTTGATAGTAGAAAGAAATTGTGGCATTCCCCATTTGTGTTTGTTGGCAATTTTTTTTTTGCAACAGATATTTATGTATTTCTCTGCTACAGTAGAAGTAGATGCTTATTTACTTTTTCAAACGCTCTCACAGTTCACAGGGTTTATTATCCTAATTTAAATCAGTGGAGTGTTGCAAAGCTTGAGGCATGAGTCAACAGGATGCAATAATGTAATATGAAATACATCAAGAATAAAGTTGCCACTTTTTTCTGGCAGTGATCCCATACCTTTATGGCAGATGGAAATTCAATATGGTCCACTTTTTTGCCCTGGAGATATGTTGATAAGGAAACCTGAATATGTTAAATTTCTGTCCTTCATACAGCTGGTGGAGACACAAAGCACCTTTGAGGGAAAGAAGGTGGCAATTTAAAGGATATGTGTGAGATAGGAGCAATTTCCAAGAAAGTTCCATTTATGACATACACATGGGATCCACAAATCAGTACACATGTCTGACAATTTCCCCCTTCGAGGGATTTAACACGTTTAACCTAAATTCCTTCACAATGAGAAATGTTGCTAGTGCTTTAGTAAAATGCTTTTGTTATTCTCTGAAATTCTTCAGGCATTCCTGCTGTACAAGAACTTCAAAATCAGTCAGATTTTATTATCAGGCAGAATTCAAGAAGTGTGTAGTCCTCCCTTGAGAATCTGGTTGAAACTTTTTAAAAAGGTTCCTATGCAATTCTTCAGAGATCCCCCCCCAAAAAAAAAAAAAACAACAACACAAATTCTACCTCTACTTCCACTTTAAGCAAAATTTGATCACAATTTTAGTTAAGAAAGAACATTTGAACAAAATGAGGCCGTTTATGATTACCATCTACATTCCTCTAGTGCCCCATGGTTGCATGGAGATATACCTGTACAAATCAGAAGTCCTGTGCATATGTGGAATTGAAGTGATTCCTGACATTTGGCTTCTCAAAAGTGTTGCTTGATTTTTAAAAATTCCATGTGACTAATAAAGCATTATAATTCAAAAGACTCACATTATAAAAATAATTTTCAGAAACTTGAGATCTTCCTTCAAGCATTTATTTGATATTGTGAAGGACAGACTCACCTTTACTCTAAGGCTCCCTGGGCCTGGAATCTGTATTGAGGGCTCACGCTCAACTGGAGGGAGGGGGTATATGAAATAATAAAAAGGAAATTGCCTTTCAATCACTAGTGAAAAGGAAGGGCATGCAAAAGAAGTTACAGAGCTCCTGTAGCCTTAATTCTGTAGAAGGCAAAGTTGTTAATGCAATTTAGAGTGAATAAGGGTAAGAAAAGTGGCACTTAAACTACAGCAATTCCCTCTTCTGTACAATTATTAAAAGTTTAGGAATGCCATTGTTTGTATCTGACACCTATAAAGGTTATTGCTTTCAGGGTCCAGAGTGATTTTCATCATCACATTTCATTTTAGAAATGAAGGTGTGAGGCTGAGTCAAGTTCATATTTCAAAAAAACTGGAAGGCTTTCACGTTCATTACAAGAGAGAAGGATTTGAAAGAATAAGTTAAAAGACTAACAGAAAAGTCCTAGCTACTTCAGCAACACTGTGCTGAATAATAGCTCAGGGGGTGAGCTCCTGAATTGAGCTGGCCTCTCCCCCTTCCTACAGGGTATGATGAAAAAGCTTCACCTTTCTCCAGTTCTCCAAAAAGCTTTCACTCTTTCTCCAATTCTTCTTCCAAGAAAGACCAATGAATTTTTGCCAGCTAGAAGAAGAGCAAGACTGCAACTAGAACAACATTACAAAGCTCACAGCACTGGTGTTCTTTGGCTGGCAAAACTGAATATAGAGACACAAAGAATAGAGTTCTGGCTTCTCTTACAAAGGTCTTTTGGGGAAAGAATTCACTACTCAATCAAAGGGCCAGTTCATATGATCACATTAGCATGATGAAACAGAAAGTCTTAGGGCCAAAGTACATGTTTGGATTGTTAATAAGTATTCTGTGCACAGAGGACAGCAAAAACTGGGAAATAACTCTCCCAGGCCCCACAGCACTGTTTCAACATGGGAAAACAACTTAGAGGGGGAAGCTTCCCTTCCTGCCCCTGCAGCAGCATTCCAAGACTGTTAGTTTTAAAATTATTATTTCAAATCCTTCTCCTTTACTTTTTATAAGCCATTCTGCACAGCTGCTGCATGGCTATGAGGAACCCAAGTTGGGTTCCCAGCTCTCAAAAAGACTGAATGTGTACTTTGGCCCATAGTCTGCTCAAGAAGCAGATGAACTGGACTGCCGCAGTTCAAATTGCAGACAGTTGTGCTGTGGGCTGTGTGTGTGAAATTTACCCCTGCCCACACTAAATCTATGTACAGAACTCTAGGATTTTATGGATTTTCCCCCCTACAGTTTTGCCACCTCCTTTGCTATCTGCTAATGACCTGGCCTGAGTGGATCCAGGCAACACTGAGGGGAATTCAGATGAGCAGCAGAAGTGAAGACATAGCAAAAGTGACTTGACATGTGTTAAATAGTGGGTTCCATGGATGAACAGACCACAAGCCTAGTGATCAGTTCTACTTTATTAGTGACTAGGAGTAAGGCCTGTTGTGGGAAGAAATACAATGAGCTCTAGAAGGAAGCTCCAGGTGAGTGTCCCGGCTATGGCTGGTGGGGCGGCAGAGGGAAGGGGAAAATAGAGGGAGGCAAACCATGTTTATTTCCTTCCGCTTAGCTATAAGGCAGGGCTGTCTCAAGTCATTCTGCTGCCCCAAGTGGGTAGTATGGGAGGACAGCCTCATGGTAACAGATATGGTTCCCTCCACCCCTGACTTACATCGATTTGGGGTTATGCAGTGGCAGCTAAGGTAGAAAAGCACCTCCTCCTATGCCATGTCTTCTGGGTTCCAAGGGTCTGGAAAGCGGTTCCATAGCCAGTTACAGGGTTGCCAACTTTGGGTTGGGAAATACCTGTAGATTTGAGGGGTAGAGCCTAGGAAGGGCAGGGGTGGGGAAGGGTATAATGCCATAGAGTCCACTGCCCAAAGCAGCCATTGTCTCCAGGAGAACTGATCTTGGTCATCTGGACTTCAGTTGTAATAGCTGGAGATCTCCAGGTGCTGCCTGGAGGTTGGCTTATGTTAATTTGGGGCTATGCAGTAGCTGCTAAGATAGACAAGCATCGCCTCCTCTGGGTTCCAAGAGTCTGGAAAACAGTTCCGTAGCCAGTCACAGGGTTGCCAACTCTGGGTTGGGAAATACCTGTAGATTTAAAGAGGTAGAACCTGGGGAGGGCAGGGTTTGGGGTGGGGAGGGACCTCAGTAGGGTATAATGCCATAGAGTCCACTGGCCAAAGCAGCCACTGTCTCCAGGAGAACTGATCTTGGTCATCTGGACATCAGTTGTAATAGCTGGAGGTGGGCAATTCCTGGAGATTTGAGGGATGGAGCCTGGAGAGGGGGAGGTTTGAGGAGGGGTGGCACCTCAGACAGGTACGATGCCATAGACTCCACCCTCCAATCCAACCATTCCCTGATGGGGAACCATTGTTGCCAATCTCCAGGTGGGGGCTGGAGAGCACTCAAAATTACAACTGCTCTCTAGGAGTGAGGGGGAGGAGATGGAAAACTAAAGGTAGGTTGATGGTTGGCTGGGAGGGAGATAGGGTTGTCAACTCCAGGTTGGGAAATTCCTGGAGATTTGAGGGGTCGAACCTGGAGAGGGTGAGTGTTGAGGAGGAGTGGGACCTCAGACAGGGACAATGCCATAGATTCCACCCTCCAAACCAGCCACTCCCTCTCTCCTGGGGAACCACTGTTACCAATCTTGGGGGTGGGCTGGAGATCACTCAAAATTACTACTGCTCTTCAGGTAGCAAAGATCAGTTCCTCTGGAGAAAATGGTGGAGTCTGCTGAGATTGCCACAGCAAATTATACCCTGCTGAGATTGCCACAGCAAATTGTCACTGAGTGCCCAAAGCCGGGGCACTCTCCCAGAGCCTCTTTCTAGAGCCCGTTGTATTTATTTCCACAACGGGCCTTATTCCTAGTTATTATATAGAGAGATTTCAGCAAGCACAAGACAAGACTCCTGAGCCTCAGCTCTGTTAAATAGCATGCAATTGCCACACCCAAGCACACCCCACTCTGGTTATGTTCAGAATCCTGGCAAGCTATTGTTCTTATGCTCCAAGTTCAGCCAGTCTCTGGGGTGAGTCAGTCAGGAAACAATAATCTGAGTTGACTGAAATGCAGAGATGTGGCAGAAGGGAAGATAATCTGTATGCTGAAATCAGAAATCAAATATTGTCTATGTCTTCAATAATGGATTGATTGATTTACTGAATGGCAGGATTACACACAGGAAGCATATAATGATACAAAATATGTAACCAAATTGATACAACGGATATACAGACAGACTGAACAATCCTACTAAATGCTACTGTTAAAATTTTCAGTCCACTCGATCCCAGCAATGGAAAACAGAAGCCATTGCATTTTACTAGGCTACACGTTGTATGTATAGAATATGAATCTGTTGACTCATTGATTTCATACCCTGTCCTAGCATATCTATTTAGAGTTCACATTGAAAAGGACTGAAGGCCAATTTACAAATTTGTCTTTGATCTGGAAAAAAATGGGGGCTGGGGGGTGGAGCATTCAGTCTTTAAATGGTAACATGTTCTTGTGAAAGCACCACTATATGAAAGCACAACTATATGAAAGCACCACATTGCTCACAATATGTGGTTCAGGACAATTTTTTAACATTTACATATACATTTGCCACTTAATTTAGCACAAGAAAATTATAGAGCAACTCACTGTTGCTTAGCAGGTAATCAGCAGCTGCTTCCATTGAAATCAATGGAGCTTAAGCTTCAACTAGGTCATGACTCAGCAGTGGGTTCAGCATCATTCTGCAGCTGTCAAGGCTGAAGAGCCCCCAGAAGACTCCCAGCCAGGCTTTGATTTGCCTTGGTACCGTACCAGCAGGCACCACAAACTGCCTTCTTGTGCTGCGTGGCAGGTATCCTGGAACTATGGAGCCTCCTCTGAGCTTGGAAGCGAAAGAATAACTCCTAGCACTTACTTGCCTGGTTCCTTTCTTGGTGTGTGGGAGTTGTGCTCTAAGCGCCGTCCTTTTTCCTTGCTGTGCAAGTGTGCAGCAGTGACTGCACCAAGCAACAACAGCTATCATCACCTGTTTGGGTAAGACTGGCATTGCCATGCTGCTCTTGGTCCATGCCCCAGCTAGCCAGATGCCTCTGTGCTCCTCTTCACTGACCCCCCCTGCACTGTTTTTGCCTCTGCTGCCTCTCCCTTCCAGCTCCTGGGAGAGCCACTTTGGTGTAGTGGTTAAGTGTGTGGACTCTAATCTGGGAGAACCGGGTTTGATTCCCCACTCCTCTACTTGCACCTGCTGATGTGAGCTTGGGTCAGTCACAAGCTCTGGCACAGCTGTTCTAAACTGGAGGATATTTATACATCATTTACGACTTTTCTTCCTACATTTCCTCCCCCCCCCACCTTAACATGTGCATTCTGAGTAGAAAATCTCTAGACGCTCCAACTTTGATTGTACATTTCACAATTCTGATGTTTACTGTTTATGCTGCTATGTTGTACGTTGAAAATGTTATTATAAAATTTTTAATTAAAATGTCATTTTAAAAAAATAGATCCTTTTATATATTTTGTACATTGCAAGTAGGTATGGGTCCATATTTTATGGAAAAAAGCAGGTTAAACATATCCGAAATAAATAAAGCAGTGGACTAACTGTGATAGACATACTCATGAAGTTAACACAGTGTTTCTACCCTCCTGACCTTTGAGGCCTTCATGGACTGAGATTAATTATAATTATAATTTAGTTCAAGAACAAGTTGTTAATACATTGTAAACTATTATAATGAGCTAAGATGGTTTGAAAACTTTATAAATATTATTTAGTAATACGTTTGGGAGAAGAAAGAAGAGAGAAAATGAAGAAGATGAAGTTAATGCAATGTTTCTCTGTAACTATAGTAAAATACTATGTTGGCCAGATTCAGAAAATTAGCCTTTCTGTTCAAGTCACCTATCATCCTGAAAGACCTATGGAAGCATGGAATTCCAGTTTCTATTAGCTGATTGGCCAAGCTTGTTAGACTCCTTCCTGGGAATAATTATCAGTTCCAGTTCACCAGTAAGTACTGTTCAGCATTGCACCATTATAACACAGGTTAATGGACATTCCTGCAGAGGTAAAGAATACTCTCCCAAATGTGGTTCCTCTCCTTGTAAAGAAATTACAGCTACAGTAATCAGGAATTATTCCCTGTAGTGTGTTGCAATAAGCACACCACCTATCATAAGGTCATTATAACACAAAGGGGCTCCATTATACCATTCTCCCAAGATATTCAATATCTTCACCTTATGAGAAGTTCTTGGACACTGAATCTCTAGCTTCAGCTTTCTTTACCTGTTATAATCTTCCCTATGGGAACTGCTGCTGGGATTCTTCCATGTTTCTTTAACTAATGGATGATATATGGTCCCTGGCAGTGTTCCCTCTAAGCTGAGTTAGTGTGAGCTAGCTCACAGTTTTTTAGCCTTCGACTCACACATTTTTGTCTAAGCTCAGGAAGGATGGCTCCAGAGCAAACTAATTTATGCAGTACCCAATTGCTCGCTCACAACTTTAATGCCAGTAGCTCACAAAGTAGAATTTTTGCTCACAAGACTCCACAGCTTAGAGGGAGCATTGGTCCCTGGGTACTTATCCTCAAGGCAAGTCCCGAAAATCCTGTTCACATGTTATTATTGAATGCATTACATTCTGCATGTAATCTATTTGTAAAAAAAGAACCATTGTGCGTTTGCTTTACAAAAGAAACAAGGAACCAGTACCTGGATAAATGTACCTGGATATATATTCGACTCTACATGTGATATGATATGTGATATGAGAATTACTCAAAAAGAAAAATCAAGCATACATTGTAAACAAACCGTATATACAATCACTGTAACTTATAAACAAGGCTTAAAACACCAAACATATTTGAACATAGTGAGATGTAGGGCACATAATGTAAAAGTAGCTAAATTTGTGTCATATTTTTTTTTGCCCAAACAAGGCGAGGCTGGTGCCTGACCCAGTTGTGCCCTGTACAAGGTGAGATGGAGGGCGGCTCCCAGCTGATCCCCGCACAAGTCAAAGCAAGGCAGAGGGAGGCACTTAACTGAGCCCCACACAAGACAGAGCAAAGCAGAGAGTGGTGCCCAGCCGAGCCTCGTGTGAGTTGAGGCAAGGCTCAAGACTGTGTCGGATGAGGCAGAGGATGGCACCTGGCCCGGACCAGCCCTGCACGCAACAAGATGGGGAAGTGTCTGACCAATCCATGTGCAAGATAAGGCAAGGCAGAGGATGGCATCCAGCTCAGCCCATCCAAGTCCTGCATGAGGTAAGGGAGTCACACAGCTGGCCCAGCTGAAATGAAGAAGGCAGAGTCTGTCCCACCCAAGTCCTGTCTGAGACAAGGAAAGCAGCACCTCACCAATTGGTTAGGCAGGTTGCCCCTTCCTCCCTCCTTCCATATCCCCTTTGGGAAGGAGGATCAGGGTCAGGCAGACTTCCTTTTCCTCCTCCCTATGCATTTTACTGACAGCAACTAAGTCTGTTGTGATTGCCTGGCAACAGCCACTAAGGCCATCCATTTCTCAAAGCTGCCGGTGCTCCTTGTATCATTGTTTTTAAAGATTTTTCTGCAAACCTCAGGACTTTTTCAGGTTTGTTGAAAGGTGTGTCTTCCCTATTTATGGGTCCAATCTATGCAGGACTTTTACTAGCACAAATGGCTAGTTTGTTGAATTTAAGAATCTTAAATGGCTCTCATGCAAATGATGATCCTGGGGAGTACACCTATTGGTCTGGAGTAAGGTTGAGCGTAATTGATTATACGATGATTTCTGAGAATTTAGTTCCATTCATTGAATCATTTGAGGTGGCCACATATTGTGGCAGTGACCACATTCCCCTTACTCTGGCCTTGTTAATTCCCAGCCTAAACCCACAAACTGAGGATCGTTTTAAGGGAAATATTGGACATGGGGGGGAAACACGTTAAAATATGATGGGATGATAAAAAAGGAAAATATATGCAGGAATTTCTAAGACCAAAACATATAACAAGCTTAGCAAGAGGCATTATATTTTCGGAGGAAGGGGAAAAGATTATTAAATTGTATGAAGATCTTATTCAGCACTTACAATCCCCATTAGAAGGGTACATATTCAATTCCAAGGGTAAAAGGGGAAAGATCAATGGTTGGTTTGATAAGGAATGCTTATTGGCAAAAGGGGAACTTAGGAGTTGTATGTACCTTTAGCAATAGACAATAAAGAACAATTGAAGTTACAGAAATCTAGATACAAAAAGATGATTCATGAAAAGAAAAGAGAGGTGAATTAGCCTAGCTTCAGTTGGGACAGGCTGCAAGGAATAAGAACCTGTCGCTTTTCTGGAAACTGGTGACAAACCGGTTCAATAGATCCCCTTCTGGGCACTTAATGTCATTTTGCCAGAAATGTGGGAAAATCACTACAAGGTATTCTATGGGACACCAGAGGATACAGTTTGCCCACTGGAGGATCTTGAGAATGAATCAGAGTGGCTGCCTGTGGAGCTATCTGAAGAAAGATCTTTAATCAAAGCCCTGACGCTAAAGAAGGCTCCAGGACTCAAACTAATACCTGCTGAATTAATCAGAGAAAATGCTGATTGGTGGGTCCCTCTGCTTGCCAAACTATTCCCTGAAACAGATAGGTCAGCAAGGACACCCAGATTGCTGAAAGATGAAAGATGTCACTTTTGTAGTCTTTCAGAAGGGTTGAAAGTTTATCCTATTTCAAAGGGCCTTTTCAAGTATTTTGCAGAACTAGTTTTAATAAATGTTTTGGGTAATATTATTTTGAAGTTATTTGTATTAAGGGTGTGAACTTGTGAGTTCTGATTTCATTGTAAATCACTTTAATCTGCCAGTCATTTACTCAAAGTTTCCCTAAAAATAAGTAAGACAGATCTAGAGTAATGATCTCTCAATTGTAGTTTAGAATCTGACAAGTGTGGACCCACAAGAAACTTGCAGGTACACTTCATCCCTTCTCCCTCTTTGCTTCCTTCCCTCTTCCTCTTTCAATCTATCCTTTCACTTATCTGTCTACCTACCCACATATCTTTTGCCCCATCCCTTCTCTGTGAATCTGCCCCCCTTCTCTGATAACCTACCCCCCATTTCCCCCTTTCTCCCATTCTCCTTATCTGTCAATTTACTCCTCATCTGTTTTGCCCCCCATTTTCTTTATCAGTCTACCCAGCCCTTGCTGCTCTCCCCACCTACCACCCACCACAGTACTTCACTCACCCTCACCTTTAGAGGTCTCCCCACTTACCCCCTACAACCCTTAGCACTCCACTTACTCCCACCCTTGCTGCTCTCCCACCTACCCTCCACCCTTGGCATTCACTCACCCAAACATTTGCTCTCTTCTCACCTACCCCTCACCCTTGGCAT
This sequence comes from Gekko gecko, assembly GCA_029375565.1. Classification (NCBI taxonomy): domain Eukaryota; kingdom Metazoa; phylum Chordata; class Lepidosauria; order Squamata; family Gekkonidae; genus Gekko; species Gekko gecko. The sequence goes on along the minus strand of JAPDNY010000003.1, from coordinate 134,137,911 downwards.
TCACTCACCTCCTTGCTCTGTTCACGCCTACCCCCACCTTCCCCTTTCTTTGTCTTTTCAAGCCAATCCTCAGAGTTCCGGTTTTGGCACAATGAGATCAGGGGGAGCCATGGAGCTCTGCTCCAGCAGCCACCCAAATTGCATGGATTGGGGGAGTCTGGGTTTTCCGGACTCCTAGGGGTATCCCAGGAGAGGAATACCTGAAGCAGGGGGCATGATGGGGAGCCAGATCTTGGCAGTGGCTTTGATCTGGAGTCTCCTGTTTTCCCTGAAGCCCCAGCTGATGCAATCACCACTTTGGCACTAGGTTGTGACTATCAGACTTTTAAGAACTAAAACTAAGTGTTGTTTTACATCAAGTGATTTTCTGCGTAAACTATAAGAAGATATTCTGCAAGTAAGTTTTCTCTTGTTTCATGAAATGCCTGCTGAAATAGAGCTGAAGGAATTAATCAGACTGTAAAAAGGATTAGAAAGATAATAGGGAGCAGCTCTCAAACTAAAGGAATTAATATTCAAAAGGGACTATAATTCTTAGAAGATTTTCAGCTGCAGTGTCCCTTATTGATCTAACTAGTTGCAAATTGCAAAGTGGGGATTCTCTGGCTTAGTCTAAACAAACTTTGTGGGCTCAGCTATCTGGATACGTTGCTTTGTGGGGAAAAATGGCTACCTTGCAAGTGATAATGGAAACATTAAAGGACATTTTTAACACAGCTATACTTCCAATACAGCACAAGACCATGCCCAGGAGCTTTCTTGTAAATTTCACCAAGTAGAAAATTTACTGAAACAACTACTAAATGAAGCACAAGACCCTAGGGAGGAACTAAGATTGGAAGAGGTGGAAATATCAGACACTAAATTGTTTAAAGTGAAAATGAGAAAAATAGTTGTATGCCTAAATGAAGTGAAAGAACCACAAGATACCAAGATGGAGGAATGGAAGATAATTTTAAGCATGACTACTGCAATACTACAGGAACAATTTGCCATTACAGAAGATAAAATGCTGGGAATTCAAGAAGGAGGGGAAAAGGGAGGGGAGTAAGAATAACTTAAGGTGGTATTGCTACAGCAGGGCAAGTGATATTTAAAAGGGAATTTAAGGAGATATAATGAGATTTAAGGATATAAAATTTAAGAGAAATTGTGACTAAAATTAAATGTTAAGAGGAATGTTACAAGGTAGTTTTTATTTGTAATTATAGAAAAGCTCAAAACCTTGTAATGCGATTCAAGAACAAATATTAATAATAGTTGTATGGAATTTAGTATGGCTGTAGCAGAGTAAAGAATGGTTAATGAAAACTAAGAGGATAACCAAGAAGGTTAAACTGAACTAAAATTGACATTAAATTAAATGCCAAAGCAATATTTGTTATAAGGCATTTATGTGGGTTATTTTAGAAAATCCTAAAGGTAAACGTTATTAGTACCTGTAAGAATTTTTTTGTAAGAAATGGGCAGTTGAATTTAGTAAAATGCAATCTTGAAGGGATGTGAATTAGATATGTTTCCTTTTTAGGGTTAGTAAAATTGTTTTTAGAATGTTTTGGTTATAGAATGACTCTTTATAAGCAGTAGGACATTAAGGATCCATAATTGTGTAAGTAAGGATTAATTTTGTAGTAAATGATTAAGATATTATAAGAGATTTGCATATGAAAATCCATAGATATGAAATGTATATAATTTAAACATGGTTAAATAAATGGAATAATTTATTAAAATATATTAAAAAGGTAATAAGGTAATAAGATTGTAAAAATTTTTAAAGAAGTTATTAGAATGCTTTTATGATGTAAAGGCAATAATATGTTTGGGTTTTTTGCAGATATCAAGAAATGTATGGGCTTAAGTGATTAGAGTTAATATAAAGAATTACCTGATTGTATAAGTAGAATTATTAAAGTAATGTAATAGTGTCTGTAGAAGTAATTGTAAGCACTATTTTCTTTTTCCCTGAACCTTTGCCCCCCTATTCCCTATCCCCTTACCCCTTCCTTTTACAATACTCAATAAAAATCTATTAAAAAAAAAAAAGCCAACCCCCTTCTTTTTCTTTCCAAGGTCAAACCTGGCAGCTTCCCCCACACATGACACCCTGTCACCGTGCCCCACATAGCCCCCCTCCACTCATGTATATGAGCAGGGACCTGGGATACTCACAGGGGTAATTAATGTCCTAATTTTAATTAATCCCCCCATTGCTGTTGCAATCCTTGGGTTCATCACAGCTCTCACCACCATCTCCCTCCCACCATCAAAGGTGGCAAGCCATGTGCAGCCCCCAACTGCTGAGCCCATCAAGAGCCCCCCCCCCATTGGCGACTATGGTGGCAGTGAGCCCTGTGCAGCTTCCAGCCACCAGGCCCACCAAGGCTTCTTCCCCCCCACAACAGCAATGACAGCTACATCTCACCACAAATTAGAAGAGGCTTTTTAAATGCCCTCTCCCCTTTCCCCTGCAACCTGTGTCCCTTTGGCTAATGAGCAGTTGCTGGATGTTTGACTGGCTGGTGGCAAAGCTGCCCCCGCCCTTCATTGCCATCGCCCTTCCATTGCATGTCCTCACAGTATGAAAGTTTTTTGCCTAATTTGAATGCACTGCAAGGCTATCATGCCACGCCAACAGGCCCTGTATGAGCTGGCTAGCTACCGGCAGGTGCCTTCCATCTTGCTCTCCAAGACAGCGCACAACAGGCCCCAGTTCACTCCAGAGCCACTCCAACCATCCCCGGCAAGCATCAAGGGTGGCAGCAGCGAGAGCAAACCAAACATGGAGCAGCAGCTGTGGCAAAAGAACAACAGCCAGGAGCAGAAGTGGATGCAAGACCTCAACCTGGCCATGGATGCCCTGTGGGAAGTGATCATGCCCTATTTGTCAGCCCACTACCAAAGCTCCCTGGGTAGAAAACTCTACAAGATCACTCAACTCACCCTGCCAGGCTCCCTCACAGTTGCCACCACCAAGCTCCCTGTGCATGTGTAGAGAACCCCCCTATATTTTTAAAAACATGTCAGGTTTTTCTGCACACTTGGGGGATGTTGACCTCCATGTGCCCCTTGTCTGCAGAAATAAGTATCTACACATAGGGGGCATGTTGGGAATTAGATCTATAGATGTTTTAAAATGTGTCCTTTAAAAAAAAAAAAAAGATCATTGCATTGTTTTCTCACTTCTACTATTTTTAAGTAAGTGGTGGTTAATAGACATAATAGTCCTAAACAAAATAATTATCCCAACTAACATTTTTATTCTAATTCTGGTGGGTATGTTGGCCTCAAGCAGCAGAACAAAGTCTGAGTCCAGTAGCACCTTTAAGACCAACAAAGTTTTATTTAATTCTGTTACACACCAAGTAAAATAAACACATCTTTGCAACCCTATAGTTAAAAGAGTTCCTAAACAAAAGACAGATTCATAGTAAAGGTAAAGGTTCCCTTGCTCGAAAGTCAGTCGAATCTGACTCTAGGGTTGCGGTGCTCATCTCCGTTTCAAAGCCGAAGAGCCAGCGCTGTCCGAAGACATTTCCATGGTCATGTGGCCAGCATGACTAAACACCAAGGTGCACGGAACGCTGTTACCTTCCCACCGAAGTGGTACCTATTTATCTACTTACAATTTCTTGTTTTCGAACTGCTAGGTTGGCAGGAACTGGAACTAGAGACAGGAGCTCACCCCGTCATGCGGCGCCCGGGTCTCGAACTGCTGAACTACTGACCTTCCACAGCCTGCAGTTCAGCGTCTTAACCACTTGAGCCACCGCAGCTCCTAAGATTCATAGCAGTAGGCTAAATCATAGCTTTATTTGTTATTCAGGAAGTTCATGCTGCAAAGCTTCAAAGGCAAGGTACCTGGCAGCTAGCAGGCTGAGACATTTCTTATGTCATTCACGAACAAGGGCTGCAGCCACTTTGGTGTGTTCATTATCTGAATGACATCTAACAAACAGTTTAATGTGTCTTCTCAGAGTGTTAGTGCTCCATACCAGATGCTGCAGATTGAAGCTCAGTGCAAGTAATGAAATTACACTGCTTTTACCTTTGCCAGTGCAGATGAGATTATTGCCATCTGTAAGAAATTCCCACAAGTTGTAGTGTGCAACTAAATTTAGCAACACCAGCTGGGTCTTGTTCTCAGGGTATAATCTATATATCTAATTCTCAACAGTCCCCTCTGTGTGCAGATATGTATTTCCACAAACAGAGGGCACATTCTCCCCAACAGGTTTTTCTACAGAATTAGGGGACTCCGTGGGGTGGCAGAAAAATCCAAAAAGTAAAACAAACCAAAACAAAAACATGGGGAGGGTTGAATTCTCCCCCAATACCTTTTGAAATGGCCACTGCAGGGATCTACTCCAGGCCCTGCCACATTGACAGTGAGAGATAGACTGGCTGGTAGCCACAGAGACAGAGAGAGATGATAAGTGGCACTGTGGAGAAAGACCAAGGTTTCCTCAGTAGACTGCAGGGAAAAAGGAAACAGAAAGCTGAAGCCAGAGGAGCAGATAAAGGTAGGTTGGTTGTTGGGTGGGAAGGAGATAGGGATGCCAACTCCAGGTTGGGAAATTCCTGGATATTGGAGGGGTGGAGCCTGGGAATGGTGGGGATTGAGGCAGGGAGGGACTTGAGACAGATATAATGCCATATCAAAGCAGTAATTTCTTCCAGGGGAACTATTGTTGCCAACCTCCAGGTGAGGGCTGGAAATATCCTGGAAGTACAACTGATTTCCAGATGACAGAGATCAGTTTCCCCAGAGAAAATGGCTGCTTTGAAGGGTGGAGTTTATGGTATTTTACCCTGCTGAGGTCACTTCCAAGCTCAAACCACATCCTCCCAAGGCCCCACCCCCAAATCTCAGGAAGCTGGCAACCCTAAGAGGAACTGATCTCTGTATTTGGGCAATCTGTCATGATTCCTGGAGAGTGGCTGCTGTCACTGCTGCTGTGGGGGGGAGTAGGTGGGAGGCCAGGAGAGTGACAGGAGCAGAAAGAGTAATGGAGTAGGGGCAGAAAGGAAGTGACAGGCCTGGAGGGGGGGGAGAGAGAGAGAGTAAGAAAAGGGGTGGTAGGAAGGCAAAAGAGTGTGATAGAAGTAGGGGGAAAGGGGAAGAAGCAGAGGTGGGGGAAAGGGGAAGAAGCAGAGGTGCAGGTCCCCACTTGATAACAAACTTGATAACATAATACTTTTCTTTTTTTGGATGGGGAAAATGAACCTAGATTAGCAAGCTAGGAAAGTGGTGACAAGTCTACCATGGGTAAAGAGGATTCAAGACAGTGGGTTGGATACAGATTAAATTGGCAATTTGCACCAATTTCCTCTTCCACTGCAGACCCCGGGTGACATCAGCCCATTCTGCATCTAGCATTCACTCTGCTGATTTACCAAACTCATGTTGGAATAGAAATTCCCTTCTATCTTGCATGCCACTGTCATTATTCCTGGAGAGTGGCTGCTGTCACTGCTGCTGTGGAGGGGAGTAGGTGGGAGGCTGGGAGAGTGACAGGAGCAGAAAGAGTGATGGAGTAGGGGCAGAAAGGAAGTGACAGGCCTGGGCGGGGGAGAGAGAGTAAGAAAAGGGGTGGCAGGAAGGCAAAAGAGTGTGATAGAAGTAGGGGGACAGGGGAAAAAGCAGAGGTGTTGGGTTGTGGCCATTGCATGCATTATTACCGAGCTGAGGCTCTGGTCTACAGTCTTGTTCTTGCTGAAATCACTGAATAAAGTAGAGCTGATCACTAGACTGGGAGTCTGTTCACCCCTGGAACCCACAGTTTAACACTGCCCTTGACTAAAAAAAATGGTGCAAAGTTTCTTGAGCTGGGATGGCTCATTTTATAAATTTCACTATTCTGAATGCACTATGCAGTTTGTCTGCTATTACCAGTCTTTTCTTGCCTAACACAGCTGCAAGAAAGCAGTGGGATTTTTGTTTAAGGTTCTCTTAGTTTTTTCAGAGCTCCAGAGAGAACAATAGGCTCAATTGATGCCCTCTTTGAACTCAGTTCTTGCCCCAAATCTCTTAGCAGAATCTCCCACAACTGAAGTGATAGGTAGTATTTTTTTTCTGGTTGGCTGTATTTTTCATATGTGCATGTGTGTGTGCCCATGTACATATGTGTGAGTGTGTGTGCACCTGGAAATCATGGTGACATCTGGTGACTGACTGGAGGATATTCAGAGAGGTGGCTGAATAAACCTTGCCCCTGCCTCCCAGCTCTGGTATGCCAAGGAGGTCTCCCATCCAAGTACTTGCCAGAGTTGACCCTGCTTAGCTTCTGAGATCTGATGACATCGGGCTTGTGTGGGCTATCCATGTCAAGGTGTGTAGTGTTCCTGAATCTATCTGGAAAGAGTATTCCTATTGTTTTCAGGCTTTTGCCATGGATGAGCCCACAGGCATATTTATTCTGTCCAATTTATTAGCAGGTGTGTCTATACAGTTTACAGCTTTTAGACAATATGAAATTAGATAAAAACAATTAAGATAAACTACAAAACCAAACTCCCCAGCTAAAAATCCCTATAGTCTCCAAAATAGACAAATGAACAATTAACAACAAAGTTAAAATTGTAAACTATTCTCAAGTGAGCTAGAAGGCTAGGGTTCCAGAGTAATAATCAGCCTAGGATTAAATAACTATTTTGAAGCCTTAGGGGGATAGATATGTAATTGCCAAATGTCTTCTACTGTTGCATGGTAGAAGAGATAGCAGACTGTAGGCTTTGGAACTACAGAAGAACACTATATGGGAAGTAAGCAAAAATGCTTTCAACTCTTTGCATAGCCTACAAGAGAAGAGAAACTGTTGGATAGTCTGGAGTTCATACAGGCAGCTAATCCCGCCATTATGCTGGCTCAAATTTGATCCAGATCTTTTTAATCCATCTTCACATGATCAGACATCCCCCGTGGGAATTGCCTTACCGCACGCTGCTTCCGCTGTGGATTGTCTAGACGGTGTCCACTGAAGGAGGTTCACACGGTGGTTTTTTGCTTTTTGTTTTACTTTTTGCGCATGCATATAGGCATGACTGCGCATCCTTGTAGATCCAAGGAGCTTGCAGGGATGGACTAAAGGAGTCCCGGCCATCCCCCTTGCCATTGAGATCATGCTCAATGGAGGGACTATTTTGCATGTTGGAAGACTCATCGTCCCTCCAGGTCCCATCCCATTAACCAATCGTCCTTAAAGTGACAGGTCATTCATAAACATTAAATTCTTCATGGTGCTGAATTGGGGTTCTGCAGCCTCATTTTTAAATGTGTTTAAGTGCATATTGGGTAGTGATTGTTTTTAAATCGCGCCTGCTCAGGTTGGTCTGACGTCAGACCACCCCGATAGGAGGATTGCGCGCTGGTGGCACGATCAGATGGGTGAAAGTCTGCTGTTGTCCCATTGGGCCCGGGAAACTCCAGATTTAAAGTGCTATCTTTTAAGTCCGGTTACGAGGCATGGCAAAACAGGATGTCTTTGGAACAGGGATGTTTCCCAGATGTTTGTGTCTTGTCATTCCACTTAAATCCACCAGGAAATCATGCATGTCATGGATCTAAAGAGCCATCTGATCAGGACCTGAAAGTTACAAGGCAAAACCTTTGTTCGCATGGGGTACTGAAGAGTTTTCCAAACAGGCCTGCAATTGGCAAAGCGTTGAAAATAAACAGAGAAATAACAGTGATAATCTGGAATTGTAAGAAAATGGAGGTATTTGTTGCAAGTGAAAGGGACTGAGGTAAAAAAAAAGCCCTAAGCAATAATAAAGCAAGAGGTGAGCAAATACACTTAGCATCAAATGTTAAAGAGAACCAGTCTTGCATCTCAAGGCCATTTCTTCTTGAAGCAAAAGTTCTGTTAAATCCCACAGCAAGTAGCTGGGGAGTAGAAAATCTCAGAGCTGTAAATTGTGCATCAACATTGTGGCTTCAGTTACTCACAAAAAGATCCAATCTGAGATGGTCAAGTAGAGGAGGCAAAGAATTTGCAACAGACAATTTTAACTTCAACTTTATAATAGTAGTCCAGGCTAAAATAGCTAGCCAGGTCAGAGAGACAAGAAACACAGAGACACAGCATGGGACCCCAAAAACTACATACAGAAAATCTCCATACAACATCTGGGAAAGAATCTTGGCCTTGAATGTCTGCATTACCAGGGAAACATGTGGTTCACCCAGTGTTTTATAAAATCTCCAAAGAGTAGTCAGTGAGATTCTGGTTCTAGTCATGGTGTGTTGCAGACAGAAGTTCCAAGAAAGAGAGGAGTGGAATAGGATGCCCAAGTAATTAAAAACACATACCTGGTCAAACTGATGACTATCTGGAAACTAAGATTGCAGCTGCTGGTGCTCTAGCATGGGGGGGAGAGACTTTTTTTTTAATAGTTAGTCCACAGCAATTTTGGTATGGAAGAAGAAAAGGAGGAGGAGGAGATTGGATTTATACCCTGCCTTTCACTTGGAGTCTCAGAGAGGCTTACAAACTCCTTTCCTTTCCCCTCCCCACAACAGACATCCTGTGAGGTAGGTGGGGCTGAGAGAACTCCTTCCAAAACTATCCTTGAGAGGACAGCTCTGACAGAACTATGGCTTGCCCAAGGTCATCCAGCAGCTGCAAGTGGAGGAGTGGGGAATCAAACCCAGTTCTCCCAGATTAGAGTCTACACATTTAAGCACTACACCAAACTGGGAGAAAAAAGGATTTAGAGCACATTAGAAGAAGAAGAGATTGGATTTATACCCCACCCGTCATTACCCAAAGGAGTCTCAGAGCGACTTACAAACTCCTTTCCCTTCCCCTCCCTTCTCCACAACAGACACCCTGTGATCTCATTCTTCCAGAGATTATCAGAAATGAATCATTCCCTGCTCCTGGATTTTCCTGTCAGGATTCAGCCTTAGGTAGTTAATTTTTTACCCAGAACGTTCAAGGCCATTTCTTAAAAAAAATCTTCAAGGGCATTAATACTCATGTAAACAAAATAGAGTACAGTAAAATATCAGAATAGCTGCAAGAACATCTATTTCTATACCAATACACAATTCAGGAACCTAGCTTCCAGTCAGCTTCTTCATCATTTATCAAGAACAAAATGGACAGTCCTTTTTCTAACAGCATGTATTACCCATCTTTTTGTGACTCAAATATTAATAATAACTTCAGTGACAGAAAAAGAAATGTGAGAAGGTATAATGAAAGCCACAAGAATATACAGAGACTGCTGATATACCAGGAGGCATTTCACATGGTGTAAGATTGGTGATATGACACATAAGTTTAAAAAAATGCATGATGTTTCATAGAAGAAAAATCTCTGTATTAAAGTTTCATGAGAAGAAAAAAAGAGTGAAAATTATCAATAATTTCACAAAATCATTAAATGTTTAGAAAATCCTGTACCTTCAGTAGACTGCAATTATTTGGTTATACAATGCTTAGAATCTGAACACCAGATTTACTGTGAATAACAAAAGAATATAAAAGGAGCCAAAAAGAAAGGTAATTATCATATAATTATTGCAAAGGATCATTTGGTGATGTAGCTTGCTTCTTGTCAGGACATAAAATGCTGGTGGGTGAGGGGACATCTCATAACTGACTTTGGGGAGGGCATTTATTTTTGACATCTGACATAGATCTACCTTTTCTGTCACCCTTTCTGCTAAAAAGAACACTACTTAACAGTAATAAAAAAGAAAAAGGACATTCAATTTGTTCACCATTTATGTCAGGTTTAATAATCATGCCTCTGGCAGTTCAAAGACCTTTTCAGAATAGGCTCCTCTTGACAGGCATCTTGTAGTCTTGCTAAGTATATACATGTGCTTTGGGTCAGATGGGATTTTCTGAGTAGTTAAAGGAAAAGAGAATTAAATAAGCTGAATGGTTAGCTCTCTACTGGGAGAGATTAAATCATAGGGTCAGAGAAAAGAGATGTGTTGTCCAGTACCATTTTAACACAGATGTATTACCAAGACAGTGTCTTCAAACCACTAGTAATCTGTTCAAAAGTGACAGCCTGTAAATTCTACATTATGCTTACATATCAGAATTCCCTCGGCTGCAGTTGCTCAGAAAGTAATGAGATTGTGAATATTATTTTTGATGAGAGAAAAATAGGTAACATATAAAAATCAGCAGCTATAGATGATGATCAGTTCAAGAGAGCTTTGAATGCAGCCACAAATTTCATATTAGTTGCTGTGGAACTGCTCCTATATTTGTACCTTCTAGAAAGCACATTGGTACACTTTTCTGGGCTGAACAATTATCAATTGTTGTTAATGATTTTTTAAAATCCCATTCATTTTTTAAGGACCTCAGCTAGCATACAAGATTTCGTATGAACTATTCATTAAGTATCTGTGATACAGGCTGAAAGACAATAATTTGACCAAGGATTCATTTTGCTTCCTCACTGATCGGGACTTTGAACTCCATGATCCACATCCCCTTGACTTACCTCACTTCGGCCCCTCTGATCTGTACAGCTATTTATCTGCACATGTTCCATGAGTGCAGGAATGATCTTTCTAGGGGTTAGAAAGGCTGTATGGATAAAGGGGACTGTAAGAAAACTCTCTGTGCTTCCCCTGCATGAGTAGTTGGATACAAGGCACGATTTCTGGGAACACAAGAGGCTGGAATAGGAAGGGAGAGGTGGGTGTATAAAATCTAACCCCTTGCATTCAGTTATTTACTATCTAATTTTTGGTAGGGTAAAATATTTTTTTTTCTTATTCAGCTGCAAGTACACATTGAACAGATGCCTTTACTGAATTGCCTACAATGATACCCAAGTGGCTTTCATTAGCTGAAGTATTGGAGTCTCGGTCCATTAAAATATATGAATAATAATTATTCTTTTACTTCTCCTTCCTTTTTATTTATTAGCAGTTAATTTTATCTGTCCATCTGCATATTCATATCATTTAAATCTTTTAAATATTTTTTTTCTTTTGCTTTAGGACCTTCATAGCTGTTATTATGAACATTAATAATTATTTTTTCACCTGTTGGCTTTGCCCATACTTTTTATTTTTTTTTGCAAAACCTTACATACATGTCTTACAATATCAAGTGTCTGACTGACTTGACTATGGATGGATACTGATGGCCATTTACCAGCTGCTATTATACACAGACATCATTTGTAAGTCAGACATTTGTATTGTCTTGCCAGGTGGCAAGGAAAATTTCACTGCTCTAATCAGGCTCAGAAGTATGATAAAATTCTTCTCACTGCTCATCAGGATAATACCAATGACAAATGATTAGCTCACCAAGGATTTATATGTCGAGTATGGCAAGTTACTACCAGCGTCTGCCTCCAAAGTTTCCAGGTGCATATATCAACCTACTCAAATATTAATAATAACTCCAATGACAGAAAAAGAAATGGAAACACACTCTAGTCAGGAGATCTCATCCAATGTATATATTAAATGTAGTGTGATGCCCTAATAATTTCCATGTATCATAGACCATAAACCCAGTCATGTCTTAACTGTTACAGCCAAATACCATAGGATGGCCTGTCAATAAGACATCTTTAAAATACTTTGTTTCTTTTCTTCATTTATACCCTGATGTTTCTTTACACATTTCTTTACTTGCTATCTGAGTAGCTAGATCTCTATATTTGAAAAGTATATTTTGTTATCCTATATATATAATTCCGTTACATATTGGCCATTTCCAGCTCTCCCATTGGCTGTGCAGTGTGCTCCATTGGCCTATCAACCGCCACTCAAAAGTATTCATGTGCCATTGGCTCGGTGCTGGGTCTGCCCCTATCCCCTACCCACTGCCAGCCTGGACACTCTTCCCTCACAGACGCTTCTCCTTTTGGGCTCCTGTGGGACTAACTTTTCCCTCAGTGGCTGCTGCTAGGCAACCAAGCTTGGTTCTGTCAGTAAAAAGGCAAGGGAAGGAAGCCCTTTCCAGGCCTTTGTGGGGAGCTCATTGGGGCCAGTCATGACTAGGGTTCCCATCTCCAGCTTGGGAAATTCCTGGATATTCTGTGGGGGAGTCTAAGGAAGCCAGAGTTTGGGGGAAGGAAGAGGCCTCAGCTGCATAGAATGCCATAGAGCCCATCCTCCAAAGCAGTTATTTTCTCCAGCGGGGGGGAGATCTGTTGTCTGGAGTTCAGTTGTGATACCTGGCAATCTTCAGGCTCCACCTGGAGGTTGGCTACCCTAGGCATAGCAGTTAGTGCTTCAGAGCAGGGTTAGTGCTAGACCCAGGTTCTTGTTGTGGAAGCTGAGAGGGTGATTTGGCCCAGTCACAGACTTTCAGCCTAACCTGCCTCACAGGTTTGTTTGGGCTGATCAAAAGGGGAAGAGGAGAATGATGTAAGCTACTTTGGCCCCCATTGCAGAGAAAGACTATACATTTCCTCCTGGGGGACCATTGCTGCCAATCTCCAGATGACGGCTAGAGATCACTCAGAATTAAAACTGCTCTCCAGATAGTAGAGATCAGGGGCAGATAATGGTAGGTTGATGCTGAGTGCCCAAGGCCAGGGCACCCACCCAGAGGCTCTTTCTAGAGCTCATTGTATTTATTTCCACAGTGGGCCTTATTTCTAGTTCTTAAATAAATTTTATGACTATACCTTTGTTTTCATGATAAGTTTATGGTCACTATGGAAAATACCAGAATTAAACCTTTGAGATTTTGCTGAAATTACCTTTGTGGGAAGATACTTTTTTAAAAAAATCATGTATTATTCATTAAATGGAGTTAAAGTATTCTACCTCAAGTTGAACCACAAGAAAATCCACTTTTCCTTTGCAGATTCACTTGTTCATTTTTTATGAAGGTACATTTTTCATCCAAGAAATGTATACTTATCTTGCATTTCATTTTATTACTAAAATATACATCTCATTTGCACAATTACTTTCCATAACAAACACATTTCCTATCTAAAGTGAAAAAAGCAATAGAATAATGCTGCTCATTTAAACATATTAAAATAAAGCATTATGTTGGCATTTCTGGAGTAGGTTAATGAACTGCAGGAATATTGAGATACCTCATTAAATTTGTCACAGTGTTATCCTGAGAGCTTAATAATCACAGTTTTGGAGCAGGTAAATGGTCACAGCAGGGTCAGAAGGAGGTAATGAAATGACAATATAATTGTCTATAACTTCTTCCCAGACACCTATTTGTATGTTGTGTCATTATTTTATGCCCTCCCTAAGAGAACAAAGGCAGTTGAAAACTTAGTAGTCACTTATACCTCTATAATTACAGCCAAATTATACAATGTGGAATATTCATGTTTTATAGCCATTTGGGAAAGTACTAATTCAGGTAACAGATGGGAAATTCATAATTGATGAAAGAAACATCTCGCTGATGTACTAGTTTTCTAAGTTAAGGGTTCTTTTTATATACGGGAACATTTGCATATGCATTTCTTGGTCCATGCCTGACATGGGAATGTTCTGCACTGAATAACATCCATCTTCATCTCTATCAAAGCCAGGGCCAGTTCTGACAAAATTTTGCATCTTGTGTGCAGCTTGCTTGCAGACAGTCCTGTGGGGCTCAGTGTGGAATCTTGTAGAGTTACAACTTACAGGGTGACTCTTGTAATGAATTTTGTAATAAATGTTATCTATGTAAAAATTTGGCCACCAAATGAGAAGGGAGCATTCACTGGAGATGACCCTGATGCTGGGAAAGATTGAAGGTCAAAGAAGAAGGGGACGGCAAAGGATGAGATGGTTAGACAGTGTCATCGATGCAACGAACATGAAATTGAGCAAACTTCAGCAGACAGCGGAAGACAGGAGGGCCTGGCGTAATCTGGTCCATGGGGTCGCGAAGAGTCGGACTTGACTGTGCGACTGAACAACAACAACATGTAAAAATATGCAACTGCTTTCCTAAAATCACATGAGGAACATGCAACATTGGCTGCGGGCACACTGGCAGCTTGGAGCGGTATGGTGGCACCTCTCATTGTACTGGTTTAAAGTGTTGTGGGGCATATCATCCAGACAGCACTCCCTGGTGCAGGTTACCCATGTGGCTGTCCTGTGGTCAAACATTCACATTACTGCAGCCCCTCAGCTATGGATTGCACTGCCCGGTCATTTTTTAAATGCAGGTGGGTGCATATATGCCCATGTGCATATAGGCAAACCCTCAAAATAACACACTCCTGTGGCAGAAATGGATCTGCAGGTTTAGATGTCCCTTCCAGGTTCCTTTTGCTGCAGGAGAGTTCCGATGTTGGAAAACCCAGAGGGAACATCAAACAACCCATTAATACTGGACTTTCCCTGATATCTGTTTATTCCACTTCCATTGCAGAACAGCACGGGTTGCCAATGACTGCACCACGGAAGGCAGATGTTCTCATCTGGAGGGGCCCATTTATTCTGCTCAGCTAATGCTACTATAGCACCACAAACTGCCCGTGTGACTGTAGCCATTCATAGTCATTACTATCTATATATCTAATTCCCAAGTGGCCCCCTGTGTGCGGATATCTAAATCCGCACATCGGGGGCACCTGGGGGGCAGGGAGATTTTCCTGCGCACGTGGGGCAGTCCCCATGTGTGCAGAAAAATCTAAAAAGTTAAAAAAATGATACGGGGATCTTTAAATCCCCAAAAAAGTAAAAGAGCCCTCCCTGCACATGCGCAGGGAACGCTCTATAAACTGGCCGTTGAGGGCGGGAGAAGGCTTGGCGGGGCCAGCCGGCCGCGCCGCTGCTGCTGGGGAGGGAGGAAGGGGGAGGCTTGGCAGGCCGGCCTCCCTCCCCCCCCTGCCGCCGCCGTCCTGCTGCTTGAGAGGGAGGAGGAGGCTTGGCGGGCCGGCCAGCTGGCCGGCCCCCCTCCCGGCCGCCCTCTGTTGTGGGGAGGGGAAGGGAAAGGAGTTTGTAAGCTGCTCTGAGACTCCTTTGGGTAGTGAAGGGTGGGGTATAAATCCAATCTCTTCCTCCTCCTCCTCTTCTGTTTTGTTTTGCTATAGTATACTAACATGGCTGCTCCTCTGAATTATTATAAGATAATTCCTGTATAGATTATAAAAACCACAAAACCAGCCATCTATAGAGAAGTTAAGGGTATCTAATTACTAGGAACTCTCCTGATTACCATAAAAAGATGATTTTCTAAATCAACAAAATGGGGGAAAAGTCATAAATTGGCTGGAATTTAACCCGTTGTTATCTGTCTTGAGTCCTGAGAGATGCTCAGGACAAATGCTGGAAAATTAATGTTTGAAATAAATAAATAAATATGTTTCAGAACAGACAGAAAGTCAAGCAGCTGTGCATCAGTTGAAGAGAAGAGAAGAAGAAAAATAAATAAATCTTTCCAAGTCCCTAGGAGCTCAGAGAATCCTGGAAGGGACATTTTGATCTCCTGGTGATTCCTTGTAGTCCCCTGGCTGGTAATGAAGAGTATTCAAATCAATAATCTATACTAGTAAAAGGAAGTATCTGTCCATGGTCCTGACCTGGATAGCCCAGACTAGCCCAATCTCATCTGATCTTGGAGACTAAGCAGGGTCAGCCTGGTCAGTATTTGGATGGGAGACCTCCAAGGAATTCCAGAGACATTCTGCAAAAGCAGGCAGTGGCAAACCACCTCCGAATGTCTCTTGCCTTGAAACCCCTACAGGGTTACCATAAACTGGCTGTGACTTGACAGCAGTTTACACATCTGTCCATGGTAGGCATAACTAATCTGAAAATGAAGCTAGGAGACCCAATTCTGGACATCCACTTCAGGATGATTGTGGCAATTGCAGACCCAAAAAATGAGGGGAATCAGAATATCCTGGCCCACATTTTCCCCAGAAACTCCTACTCACAGTGCTATTGACCATGGAAGCTAACACACTCTGTTTCTAGCAGACAGAACTCATCAGAAAATAAAGCTAGGCATTTAAAAATGGTCACCAGCTTCAGGATAGACAAGGGAGCTTCAAGAGGTTTTCTTGTGGAAAAGAAAGAAGAAGAGGAGGAGGAGGAGGAGGAGATTGGATTTATACCCCGCCCTTTACTTGGAGTCTCAGAGCAGCTTACAAACTCCTTTCCCTTCCCCTCCCCACAACAGACACCCTGTGAGGTAGGTGGGGCTGAGAGAGCTCTTTCAAGAACTGCTCTTTCAAGGACAGCTCTGACAGAACTATGGCTTGCCCAAGGTCATCCAACAGCTGCAAGTGGAGGAGTGGGGAATCGAACCTGGTTCTCCCAGATTAGAATTTGTGCACTTAACCACTACACCAAACTGGATGATGCATATTGGAACAATACTCTAAGCAGCAGCAGAAGCTCTAGAGAAAGCAACTATGCTGAAAATACTCATTTTAGGAGAAGAACAAAGACTTCCAGTAAAGCCAGAAAGCAGAAATTAATTAGCATTTACAGTCATTAGTACCTAAATCTATTAGGGCCAAATGCTAATTTTATTTATTTATTTGTTTACAAGATGTATATCTCATCTTTCTGCCCTTGCAAGAGCCACCAAAGCAGCTAACAATCTAAAACTTGCATGACAAAATACATTATAAAACCATTAAAATATCCCCCACTGGACATGCCTTATCTGTTTAAAATCCTGATGCTTTGAAGATATCATGACACCTTCAAAGGCCTATCCTAACTCTTCTCTCCCCTCCTTCTAATTCTCAGCAATCTGAGGACTGAGAGGCTTACAAGCCTGTGAGAGTCCTGCCTCTTCAACTCTTCTGGATCTTTGGATAGGTAGCTATGAAACTAGGGGTCAGCACAAATAGAAAAAATGTGGTTCATGTCCGAACCACAAACTGAACCACAAACTGAACTGGAAGGTTCCCCCCCCAAAAAAAATGAACTGGTTCATGGTATGAGGCCCCACAACCCCTGCTTAAAGGGACTGTAGTCCCTTTAAATGGGGTTTCCAGAAAGCCTGAAAAACAGCTGAGAGGCAGGGAGGCACTCCCCACTGCTCAGCTGCTTCATTTTGTTGTGCAGTTCCTTTAAAAGGACTGCACAAGAAATTCTGAAAAGCAGTTGAGCAGCAGGGAGCCACTCCCCGCACTCAGTTGTTTTGCTTTCTTGTGCAGTCGTGACAGATTTTGCTTTGTGGTTCGGTTCATGCCCATCTGTATAGAAATTGTATCCTCTAGCTTGCTAAGAAACTGGGCTAAAACTAGAAGGACAGAAGGGTGGTAGGGTGGCAATTAATGATTTAACACTTAGATTTAATTATAAAGTACTGAGGCTGATGTGTTGCAGAGTGATTATAGCTCATACTTTATTGAGTTACAGTCAGATCTTGGGATGCTTTAGCCGGGCCACAGGCTGGCTTATATCCTTGTATTTTACCACACCCAAACACACACCCACACCCGTGATAGCTTATTTACAGTGCACCCTAATCCCATAGGTCCCTCTAGGATCCTAGCCTTCTGATAGGTGCGTGCTAGGATCTGTTCAGGCTATTGTCTTTGGAGGCGAAGCTTGGGCCCTTTGCCTGACCACGCGTGCACCAGACCACGTGTGCGGTCTTTCCTGGGTGTACAACGTTTAGACTGGCAAATATGCATTAAGCTTGCTGTCATGTTTGCTAGTTCTTGTTTCAAGTGTTTTTATAATGCCTATTGGTTTGTCCTAGTGCTTTTGTAGTATGTTGTGCAGTGATGACTTCCAATAAACTGCTTAATTCATATCAGTAAAACTTTGGAGTCTGCATCTTACTACAGACAGTCATGTACCCACTGGGCTGAGAACCCAAAGGGAAAAAAAGATTTTTCTTGCTTAAGGGGACCCCATTAACACAGCACTCCCTCTGTCCATCCCCAGGCACAAGTCATCTACCAAGGTGACATCTACCAGGCCTTTTCAGTCTCATCGCCAGACCTGAAATCAGATTGGAAGGGATCTAAACAATTTGTCTCATCCAGGAAAATGCTTTAAATGTTTTAAATGCTTCTATCCAGAAACCTAAAGATGAAGGTGGATAGATTTAAGCTGGTCTTCCTAGAAGGGAATTTATAATTTTACCAACACCAAGAATACCATGTCCTGAGCAGTCAACCTCTGACTCCAAATGAACAAGAGCAGGGCATGAGTTCAGCGGGTGTGGGCAGACATCTCAGCAGTCTTGTGATGCAATACAGCAATAGAAGGCAAAAAAAAATAAAAAATCTGAAGGCAACTAATGTAATTAATCTTAACACATAATAATTCTGAAGACCTTGCCAGAAAAGTAGATAAAAATGCAAGAATATCTTCAAGTTGTAAAATATGCATTTCTGAAAATCATCAAAAACGTCTAAAGGGAAACACTTTCCAATAGTAATAAAATGCCATTGTCACTTAAGGGATTTATTGATTCCCAATTATTTTAAATGGATTGGCCTTTTAAAAAGTGTCTTCATGCATTAGTTGTTTATGAGTGAGTCTTAAAAACATTTTTTTTCTAAACCTTTCCAGATACACTTACCTCAGTTGTGCTCTAAAACTTGTTTACTTAGTTGTCTTAATGCAGTGACTTGGGGGAGAACTTCGGTACTATTCATAACTTTCTTATTTAGCAGTTTAAAAGGATGTTTCTCATTGGCATGCTGAATCTGAAAAAAAAGGTCACAGCTTTTGCTTTAATTGCTTAAACAGGATTCATACAGATTTCTTGTAATATGAAAATTCTTTGAAATGCAAGAAGAGAAGGCAGAAAATTAAATAACTGCTCTGCATTGAAGCATTGTGCATAATTAACACGACTGACTTGAATATGTTGCAAGATCCCCAACCACTTCAGTGAAAAGGCTTTTTTTTGCCATATTAAAATTGTCAACAGGGTGCTGTCCCCTAACACTTTTTGAAACAATCCTAATTTGCCAGCTGTTCCAAATGAATAGCTGACTTTATGAAGAGCTGTAGATGGTAATTGTTAGATTAATCTGTTCCTTTGAGTTTCTGCGCAACTCATTAAAGTAATCCCAGTTCGACTCCTCCATATTGTGTTGTAGGTAATGATACTTGTAACATGATTTACTTAATTGTGAAAGGAGACACTTAAGGGTACACAACTGCGAAGTTTATTTTTCCCCACCCTAATTTCCAAAGCTGGCCTATTCTTTGCCCACTGTCTTAATAGGTCTCTTTGATCTAATGAACAATGGTGCAGAACGAGAAGAGTCTTTTCTGTGAAATAAAGAAATTATCTGAATTCAATTGAATTCAGCAGAGATTTCCATTGAGATGGCTCCAGCTGTTTGCATGAGAATCTGAAAGAAACAACTAATTCTTAGGTGCTGAGCAGTATACAGAAAATAGAAGATAGGCCAATACTAGGAGGAAGGCCTGTTGTGGCAACAAAGACAATGGGTACTAGGCAGGCCGGCCAGCAGCGGCTCCTCTCATGTCCTCCCCCCACCGCTGGAGACCCCAGGGGGCCAGGCCGCCTGGCCATGGCCCCTCCCCAAACTCCACCAGGGCTCCAGGCCTTGTCTGCTCCCCTGGGCAGGGGCCTCCGGAAGGCTTCCCCCGCCTGGGCAGCTCAGCAGGCGAGTGGGGGAAGTTGTTGCAGGGGCCTCCGAAGGCCTTTCCCCAGCTGGTTGGCTCAGCGGTTGACCGGGGAGAGGTGGCGCAGGGGCCTCCAGAGGCTTCCCCCCAACCCAGTCAGCAGGGGAGCAGGGAGAGGTGGCTCGGGCTTCTCTGGAGGCCTTTCCCCCATCCAGCTCGGTGAGCAAGCGGGGAGAGGTCGCATGGCGGCCTCCAGAGGCTTGACGCTGCCTAGGCAGTTTGGCAGGCAAGCGGGGAAAGCTGGCGTGGAGGCCTCCAGAGGCCTTCCCCCCATCTGGCTTGGCAGGCGAATGGGGAGAGATGGCTCGGGCTTCTCTGGAGGCCTTCCCCCCATCCAGCTCGGTGAGTAAGCGGGGAGAGGTCGCATGGGGGCCTCCAGAGGCTTGACGCTGCCTAGGCAGTTTGGCGGGCAAGTGGGGAAAGCTGGTGTGGAGGCCTCCAGAGGCCTTCCCCCCATCTGGCTTGGCAGGCGAATGGGGAGAGGTGGTGCGGGGGCCCCTGGAGGCATGTTGCTGCCTACATGGCTTGGCAGGCAAGCAGAGAAAGCTGGTGTGGAGGCCTCCAGAGGCCCTCCCCCTGTCCAGCTCCATTGGCAAATGAGAAGAGGTGGTGTGGGGGCTCTGGAGGCCTGTTGCCACCCAGGTGGCTCAGCAGAGGAGTGAGGAAAGCTGGTGTGGAGGCCTCCGGATGCCCATCCCTGCTGGGCAGGTGAGTGGGGAGAGGTGACATGGGGGCCGCCAGAGGCCTTTCCCTGCCAGTCTGCCTTGGCAGATGTCTGGCTGGCCACCTGTGGCCGGGCTTGGGTAGTGGGCTCGGGCTGAGCCCCCCCACTGAAGCACCTGTCCCATCATCAGCCAGCCATACGCAGGCTGGCTGGCGACCTGTGCTGGGGCGAGGATGACCATGGTGGTGGCACAATCGGGCTCTGGTTCCCAATCCCCGGCCACCAGAATGTCTCTTCCCATCCACCCATTGCAAGGAGAGTGAGGCCAAGATGCCAGGTGCCACCTCTGTGGGCAGGACCATGGCAAGGGAGGCAGCAATGCAGCCAGTGGAGACAGATACCCTGTGAGTGACACTCCAGGCTGCCAATCAATTCCAGAGCATGTTGAATGTTCTGGAGACTGCAACCACCATTTGGCTTTTATAATATATGGAGATTGCTTCTCTAAGTCAGAAAGTGTCAACTATGTAAGCAAATGGGTGATTTTTATGATAAGCTTTCAAAATATGAAGTTTACAGCTTTGGAATCTATGCATAGATTCAGAAACAATGGATACAATTAGGGCCGGTGCCAGGTTTTTTTGCACACTAGGCGAGGCTACCTTCTGGTACTCCCCCCACATGCACCCACCAATTTTCAAACATAAATGCATTTTAGGAAGAATGAAAAACACAATTTGAAATTGTGGGTGATTTCCCACTAAAGCTGCCGTGAGGCTGCACGCTTGCCCCGAGATTTTTAGTCACTTCACACTGAAGCGCAGGGCTGCATTTTGACCCGCGGCTCGAGTTTCCACCGCAGTTTCGTAATCCTCAAAAAACAGGATTACGAAACTGCGGGGGAAATCGGGCGAAGCCGCGGGTCAAAATGCAGCCCCGCGGCTTCGGGTGTGAAATTGACTAAAAATCTCGGGGCAAACGGCGGCGCAACCCTGCGGCAGCTTTAGTGGGAAATCACCCTGTGTGTTTTTATACGTTTGAGTTTTGAGAAGCTGTGTTCACCACTTGCCACTGACACTGACAGTGTGAGAAGGATCCTTAGAGCAACAGAAACATTAGGCACACTATCCTGGAGTTTTTGTTGAAGTATGAAGAGAAATACTCTTAATGGTGGCATAGACTTTGGAAGTCTTCAAGCTACTGCTTACAGTTCACAATTTGCCTTGTCTAATCTGAATGACCGGGCAGAACTCTGAGGGAGTAGAATGGGCTGTATCCCTAGGGGAACATTCACTAGGGTTGCCAACTCCAGGTTGTGAAATACCTGGAGATTTGTGCAATGCCTGAGGAGGCAAAGGACTTCAATGGGATAGAATGCCATAGAGTCCACCTGCTGAAGTGGCCATTTTCTACAAGTGAACTGATCTCTGTTGCTTAAATATCAGTTGTAATAGCATGAGATCTCCACTCCAGCCACCACCTGGAGGCTGTCCTACTTTGACTTCAGACCAGCACGGGTGCTCCTTCCAAGGTTTTTTGGCCTGTGAGGGCTTGAAAGGGTTAAGGCCATAGAGCTGGGCTTCCTAGAGAGCCGGTGCAAGCTCTCCAACTACCACCTTTTGAAAGTGGCTTTGCTACAGGATTGAGACTGGGAGGAAAGGTTGGAGTGGTAAAGAAGAAAATCTGTGGGTTGGCAGAGGCAGAGGAGAAGTATTAGATATGAGACTCAGGCAGCAGCTCTTTGAACAGTGAAATCAGCTTTATTTACAGAGGTTAAGGCAAGATAGGACAAGATGGAGAGCAACAGGCTCCTTTTTAAACAGTCTGGGCTTGGTAAGCCACATCCATTTGTACAGAAAGGACCAATCACAGTATTAACATAAAGACCAATCATATTGTTTCCCTCCTGCACATATCTTGTATCCTGATTGGACAACTGTGCAAAGCGTCCAACCAGTTTGTGATGTTTAGGATACCAGGTTTCAATGGGAGCTGGAATCAAGCTCCTTACTTATGTATGTCAATACATAACAAGAAGGGAGAAGAAGATTCCCCACGCCTACAGGCAGCCTCGCAGACTGATGATCAGTATGAGGAAGAGAGCCAGGCACATACAGTAGTTCAGCGCATGAAAGAGAACTCCACCAGCTCCCTCCTTTTAGGAACCTTAATAAGGGGAGGCTGATGATCCACCTTGAGAGTCACCTGAATGCTCTTTCAGCTACAGCCACAGGGACTATTGTACCATGTCTGAAAAAAACACAGTTTTGTGGCCTCCTCCTCCTCTCCTCATTTCTGTCTGGGGGGAGGGCGGAGGGGGTGAAAGCCTACTGAAGCATTCTGGGGACTCAAAAGCACTGCTGGGCTATTTGAGGTGGTCCTGAGCTTTAAAAAAGCTATGTGGGTTCGGGGCTCTTTCTACCAGTAAGCAGACATGGCATTCAAAAAACACAAAACAAAACAACAACAAAAAAGAAAAACCAAATGCTGCAGGCTGAATTTCTACTCAGACATTATTATGGGAACCACTGAACCCCCACCCTCCTGGTAACCATGGGACAAAATCTTATGTTCCGTCACCGCCATCCTTTCTGAGGGGTCTAAGCAGGCAAGGCTAGCTTTGACTATCCAGACTGTCAGGGGGGTGGGAGGAGGATCCCAAAGATTCAAAGCATGCTCCTTCACCCCCACTGATGTCATGAGCTAGAATCCCTCTTGATTGGAGAGGTGTGGGAGCAAGCGCGCGTGTCCCCAAAACCTGGGAAGAGCTTGCATGGCGGGTGGGAAATCAGCCTTACCTGGGCTGGGGTGCCATCCTTTCCAAGGGATCTAAGCAGGCAAGGCTTCTCTGTTTCTTCCCGCTGCGACCATCTGGCAGCTTCCCCCTGCAGGCAGTGACTCCTGGCTGGGCTTTGTCTCTCTGCGGTGGCTGCGCCAGCATGTGGCCACCTGCACCCACCTCCAGCCTGGGGCTCCCCCTGTTTGCTTGCTGGCTTCCCCCCTGCCCCCCAATGCCCAAATCCAGCTGGAGCAGCCTGAGTGTGGCCTCTGGGCAGGCAGGAGAAGGGGCTTGGTGTGCACTCCCACCTCACTGCCTCCCTCTCCTCCTCCTCCTCCTCTTGGTGCAGTGGCAGGGGAAGTCCCAGGAGAGCCACCAGTCTGCGCTCTGCTGGAGCAGGCCAAGCCCAGGCACAAAGATGGCCCCTTGCAATGGAGCAGGGCTTTTGGCAAGGGCAGGATGGGACAGCAGGCCAAGGGTGAGCAGAGCAGGGCTTTTGGGGAGGGGCAGGGAGGGGGAGGGGCAGCATGCCAGTGCAGCCTTCTCAGTTGGTACCCTAGGCAACTGCCTAACCCTGCCTTGTGGAAGTGCCAGCCCTGGATACAATTGAAAATAACATTGTTATATATATATCCCCGAATCTGATCAGCCTGCATCATAATGCGCCTGTATAAATCAGCCTCATTTGGAATCAGCCCCATAGCTAGAATAGTTTCAGTGGGGGAGGCACATCACCAGAAGTGATATGCTGGAAGAGCTTGCTATGTCTCACCCTGTGGGTCTGAAAGAGATGAGAAGAGAAGGAAACTAGCTTCATTTAAGGAGAAAACCTCCCCCTTGCAATGTCATTCTCATGGTCTACAGAGCAAAGTGACCCTTTTTGCAAACAGGGGATATTAAAAACACCACTAAATTGAGTCATTTCTCCCTTTCCCAAGCTGCATGCAAAGTGCCGACTCCAACTATGGAAATCCTTCCCAGGAGCACCCAGTGCAGGAAAAAGAAGGAAGGAGAAGTTATCAGGGCCTAGATCCATTTTACAAAATAAACCTTGTTTTGGACTTGAACATTTCACTCAGTTAACTCAACAGCTATCAACAACTCTGCCATGCCCTGAAATGCCAGGCCCTTTCACTTGGTACCATCCAAACTTCCGTTCAGCTGAGAGCCGAACATAGGACAGTATCTCGCAGGGACAATGTGGAACAGAATGTGTTGAGCATTTAAATGGCCCTGATATAATCTCCTTCCTTCTATTACCTGTGCTGGCAGACTGTACATCCCAGCAAGCAATGGTTCTACCTCTATTAATTTTCCCCACTACTATACTAACACTGCCACAGTTTCCCCTTTCTTTAGGAGAATACTCTGGTATTTAAAAATACTTGCTGTCCTACTAAATACCCACAATTATTATAATTTATAAGCAACAAAAGAGAGATGTGAGGTTGGATGCTACATCTCCCTTTCACTAAGGGTGCGGTCACACTGCCGTTTTGATTGGGATTCGCTGCTGTTTACTTGCGCCTGTCAGTTTCACGTTCACATGCACCAATCTGCCTCTCGCTGCAAAGCGGGCTTAATCGCACAATGCTTCCGGGTTTTCCTGACCCCTGGAGAAACTCGTGTTTTCCGCTTTGATTGCGCGATTTTGCCTATGTGGACAGCCCCTCTCTCGCAAGGATTGCAAGGATTGCAATTAGGGCCGTCTGAACATTCTTGGGTTTATTTGTTTTTTTAAAAAAGCTTCCGGTTTGAGCGCTTGAGCAGACATGTGCTTAATAAATCCATTTAAAGTTTAATAATGGATTTATTAAGCGCATGTTTAATCAAGCGCTCAAACCAGAAGTTTTTTTTAAAAAAACCACACAACAACGGCCCTGGAGGTGGGAACGAGAGGTGGGGGCTACGGCAGCCTGGATGGGGCTGGCAAGGAGGATGGCGGAGACGGCACAGACTATTTTCGTGGGTCAATGGCAGCAGCGGCGGTGGCAGCACCCCCCCCCAAAGTGTCGGCAGGAGCAGTAGCCGCCCAAGCCTCCCCATGGCCGGCAGGATCGCCTGGAAGGACGGTGCAGCAGTAGGCAAGTGGGTGCTGGGAAAGAGGGGCTGGCTGCATGTAGACAGTCCAATGCGAATAAAAATGTTCCCGATTTAACTAAACCGGGAAAAAAGCGCATGTCAGTTG
Source organism: Gekko gecko (assembly GCA_029375565.1). Lineage (NCBI taxonomy): Eukaryota > Metazoa > Chordata > Lepidosauria > Squamata > Gekkonidae > Gekko > Gekko gecko. The sequence goes on along the minus strand of JAPDNY010000003.1, from coordinate 134,112,728 downwards.
CAGTGTGACCAGAGCCTAAGTGAGCAGCCTTGCTCCAACAAAGCAACCCTTCCTCTGATAGAAGAGGAGTGGAAAAATAAAAAAGTGCACTTTTATCAAGGGTTCAGTGTTGTGAATTGCACATTTTTTGTGGTGGCTGTGTTCTCCCAAACAATCATCTCATCCAAATCACAATGAACTTCATATTGAGAATTAGAGACATCATTTTTGCAAAATACTGGGAACTGATGAAGTCCACAGGAGACATTTAAAATGAAATCATTCATAATGTGTAATAAATGCTGGGAAGTCTTTGCTTTCTCTTTGCAATGTGATGTAGTGATACGTACTCTGAAAGTCAAAGGCAGGAAATATTTATGTTCCATAGAATTTTATAAATGCTACTTCCTTGTGCAAAAGAGAATGGCTGCCAATAATAATAGCTTTGTTCAGTTCTTTTAAATCCACACAAAGACCTCCATCTTTCTTACCATTGTATCAGTGCAATCCTAAACAGAATTATACCCTGTAACTCAATATAAATCAATGGGTTTAGAGGGTGTAACTCAGCTTACTGTAAATGCAACCAAGATAGGTCAACCTCTCCAATAACACATTTCTATACTAGTTTTTAAAACTTTTCTGTTACTGGCTCCCTGACAAAAAAATGCATTATCGAGGTGTCACATTTATGTTGCATTTTAACTTTGTTCACATCCAAGTTTTTCCTCAGAATAACTCTCATTCATAGCTGAGATGGATATTTGCAGTCAGGCTAGCCTGTTCTTGTCAGACCTCAGAAGCTAAGCTGGGTCAGCCCTGCTTAGTATTTAGATTGGGGACCACAAAGGAAGTCCAAGGTCATGAGGCAGAGCAAACCACTTCTGTATATCTCTGGCCATGAAAACCGCATGGTGTCACCATAAGTAATCTGTGACTGAATGGCAAAGGGGGGGGGGGGGCGAGGCTTGGTTGAAGAGGACCAATGTACTTGAGAATAAAGGAAGCAAATAAATTGCTGACAAAAGATGCTATAGAATTCTGTGGGTATACACTGACAAAGGATAATGTAGTATTCTGCAGGTACACAGAAAGCACCGAAAGCTACTTGTTCCAGCAGGAAGCCAAACACAGGAATCTGAGTTTTAAAAAGTCACACTAAGTGAAAGCTTGGTTCAATAAGTGGAATATGTATCAAGTAACACAGTGGCCAACATTATTTTGATAGCATACATCTTTCCTCAGGCAGTGCGGGAAACTTAATAGTGTACATATTTTTTTCCCCATATAATATATATTAGTCTATACTCAGTACTATCTATCACTTAAATTGTATATATGTTTTGGCTAGTCTAGTGGCCAGTCTCTTTGCAGTTACTATACTGAAGCATTTTCAAATGACATGGTGCATAGTTTGCAAGATGCTGGTTAGAATCACAATAAAAATCTTCCCCCTCTCCCAAACTTTGCATTTGCTGGAAGTGTAGTTTTGATTTTGTTTTGTTTTAAAAAACTATCTCTCTGGCTGTAACCATTTTTTTGCATTTCCGTCAAAGCTTTCTGCAGAAGATGTACAATTTAAACTGTACTTCTTGTATTCAGACTCATTTTGACACACCAAAGTAGTCTCAGATTGAGAGAAGCTATGATTACGGCTCCCTCCCCCCAGTGGGGTCTGATTCTAAAAGCAAGTGGTTCCTTACGTAAGGGATATTTGTTTTCTCAATAAGCTAAACTCTGATAATTATATCAGCAAAATGTCCAAAGTCATAGACCGTCAATACTCTCAGGTTAGCAACAGGTTCCCTTGTTTTTCTTTGGTTTCTGTTCACACTAGTAAATTTTAAAGCAGTTACCATGTTCACTCAAGTGATTATGCTGTATTTATTATTTGCATGGGGAAAGTTGTTGAAAATATGCTGCCCTAAGGCAATGGATGAACTGAGCACATTTAATCATTTCAGAGCTATCTAATATTAATTGCAAAAAATCATTCTTAAGCATCTCATATCCAAGCAGTAAAACAACTGGAGAACCACCTTGGCTTTGAAGAATGGGAATAAATACGTTCAGATGCAGAAGAGCCATCTACTTTGCCACAGTTATGTGTCATGCAACTGAGCCACAAACAAGGTTGATATTTGTTGTTGTTGTTCAGTCGCACCGTCAAGTCAACCATGGAACAAGGGAAGAAGCATCTTCTGCCTTCCACCCTGTATTGTCTTCATGCATTCAAGCTGACCCACACAGCAGCTACTGGATCAATTGCATCACTTGCACGGCTACTTATAATCTTTGCAACAGAGCCAATATTGGCTCCATGGGGCAGTGTAAGCATTGGAAAGAGTGTGGAGCAGAGGGTGAAATTGCTTCCTCCCCATGTACCACTAGATTCCACTTCCCTGTTGGAAGGAAAGTTCCAAGTAGAAAGTTCCAAGCAGAAAAGAGCTGGTCTGTGTATGGGAGACACAAAACTCTCACTGCAAATTTGATGCAAAGTCCTCATATTCGGTATGTGTAAAGTGAAGTCTAGTTGCAACTGACTTATGGTGACTTTCAAGGCAAGTGAGAAGCAGAGGCGGTGTACCATTGCCTTCCTCTGCAGAGTCCTTCTTCATGGTCTGCCTTCCAGGTACCAACCCTGCTTAGCTTCTGAGATCTGATGAGATCAAGCTATATCATGTTTCCTTCCCTCCCAAAAGTCCATGTATTGTCCCCCAACAAACATAGTAACTTGGCTCTCAGTTCTCATATCTCAGCAGTCAGTGCCTCTAACTGTATTGTTTACTGCCATTGCTATACCTAAGAACAATATTCTCCAGAGAATCAGAGTTTGGGCTATGTGTTGCTGACTGCTAGTTTCAAACTTTGTGGACTCCAGCCTTTATATTAACTTCATATTTCAGTATTCTCCAAGAAAGAGGTCAGAGACATACTCTGACTCACTTATTCACATCAATCACTGCATGGTGAGTCTACATGGATCATTGACTTTTATCACTTCACACCTTGGCTCCTGGTTCGGGTTATGTGCCTGAGGTGGTAAGATGCAACGATCTGTAGTGACTCACCATGTGGTAATAGATGCTAGCAATTTCATATATTCAAATTACCAAGTCGTGAGTGCATATATCATGAGTCTTGTATGATTAATTTAAGAATTTAACTCACCCTTAACAGCCCGAAGATATGAAGTAGGAGTTGCTATTGTCCTGAACAAAATGATAAAAGAAAATAATTGAAACAGGAGTTGAAAACTTAGATCAGTAATACTGCAAGAAAGAAATCTTTCATGAGCGTTATGAACCATTGTATCTCATTTAAAATTCGTAATTATTATTTATATTTTTATTCGGTTTTATATTACTTGTCTGTATGTCTCTGAAACATAAACCCAATGTGAACCATAGTCAATAAAAAAAGTAATATAAAAACAGCATAGTATAAAGGTGAAATGCTAGTCAATAAGATAAAAGGGTTTGGGGGAATTCCTTTGATGTGTGGTGATGAGTTTTTGGAGTCTTACTAGATTCCACTTCCCTGTTGGAAGGAAAGTATAATGTGTTAATCCAATACACAAATGTACTGGATTAACATCCCTTCCTTTGACATTCACATCAATGTCACACCAAATTAGACCAAATTATACAAATGATACCATCAATGTCCAAGGCAAATGTGTAATCACATTTCCCTTACCAACATCCAGGATACAAGTCCTATAGAAAATAACACAAAAAATCAATTAGCAACATAGTACAATAAGAAGTAGACACAAAGAAATATTGGAGTCATGGTCCTGCTGTAGTGAATCTTCTGTAAAATGTTCTTAATTGAACCTTTGAATATCCTTCTTCTTATTCATTCATTAATAATCTATCTTCTCATTTTGTTCTGATCCTTCCCAATGGTTGTCGGATGGCACAACATAGATATACTAAAAGAGAATTATTCTACAGAAACTAAAACAACGTATAATGTTAGAGTAAGGTGAAACAAATTCAGTTCCAAATCTGATTCCATGGTGTAATGGTTAGCATGCTGGACTCTGGTGGGAGAAGTCTTCTCTTGGACAAGCCATTTGGACAAGCTTTAGGCAAGCTGCTCCTCTGAGCAAAAGTTCTCTCTCAATATGAAGTTTGTTCCCCCACACACACATTTACGCTACTTACAGTTAGATATTCCTCATGGAATGCACAACAATCGCTCTGTGCTGTATCGCTGCAGTCTCAGCAAAAGCCACACTATTTGATAGTAAGCTAAATAAAGCCAGATCTGAAAATAATTTTGTTCAAAGACAGAGGCTGTAACTGGCCCAATCCAGGGCCAAAAAATGTGCTGGATTAAACTAATATTCTTGTGAGAAGTTCATTCTTCCTGGTACATTTAGCAAGGAAAGTAACTCCATATCTAAGCTCTGATTAGCCGGCCATGTTAATCCATGCCTCCATAACTTCAGAACTGGGCTACTGTAATTTACTTGTGTGGGGCTACCCTTGAAATTTGATAGAGAATGCATCTTCTCACTTATTACTAGAGCTTGGAGGTTAGAACATAGCACCTTAATTAGTTCTTCATAACTAGACTGGCTACCTGTTTGCTTTTGGTTCATATTTAACATGCTACTTCTTGCCTATAAAGTCTTACAGGGTTTGGGACCCCCATACCTAAAGGGCCATCTCTCCTAGTATGAGCCTGTGCATCAACTTTCTGTAGGACAGCCTCCAAGAAAAGGTAAAGTAGTATTCCCACCTTGCTCCAAATATGTAGGCACTTGGGAAGATTTTCTGTTTCGGCTTTTCAAGGCAACTGAATTAAGTCAGGGCACCAGAGTGCCTGTGGTAGAAAGATCTTTTGGGATACATTTGATATAGTCAAGAGTTTTTTTGTTTTAATTTCCACCCATCAAACAGAAGTTCAGTGTGGCATACAAACACAGGTGTGAGCCATACCACACAAATATAAGTTTTATCATTATTATATTAGAAAAAAATCATAATACAAAATCATAATACAATCTTATTTTTTGCAATTATTAATTGCAAAGGGCTGTACCCAGACTAAGTCTCTTCTGTCAGTGGAACAGCAATTTCCCGCCTCTCTCTTTCGTATTGCAGTCCACTGATCTCCTTGAAATGTCATTCCTGTGGGACTGGAGACCTTCAAGAATGACATGATTGGCAAATTGGGGGGTCTGCAGCAGGAAGGAGGAATTTACAAAAATTCACACCCCGCTACTGTTAGTGGAAAATTTAGTTTAACTCCAACCCAACATAGACAATGAATACTTCAAATACAATACAATAAATCTCTTTTTACCAGTGTGATGAGCAGCCTGGTTTTGTGTTAATTTGGTATACTGGCTTGTCTTCACAGCTGAAGGATACCATAGACTAAACCAAGCAAATACCCCATAAGAGGGACTTTGTGGAGTAGCCTTAGACAATCATACTAATATAGATCATTTAAACCATTATTTCCCTTGAACTGAGGCTTACAGTCCACTGAACCTTGAGAAAAATATAAATCTCCCCTACACTACTTCTAAATGACTTTGGGGTTAATAATATAGCTTTGGTCGATTTGCTGTTTCTCATAAAGTAAAGATTTGAAAACTTAATAATATCCAGATGTCTCGGTATATCCTCAGGTTAAAGCAAAATGTGCCTAGAGAAATAACATACAAATTACCTGGACACTGTTGTAGATACACAAGATGATAAATGCTATGCTTAAGTGATGTACAGTAATTATTATTTCAAAGCAGGTTAACACAGAAGACTGGTACAACCAAAGACAAATAATAAATCCTGAAAAATGCAGGATATTAAATGTAGATTTCCTCTGAAATGACATATTTAAAAATGAACATTTACTGTGTCTGTAGATTGGCTGCTGAGGGTAAACCTTTCAATAACAGTTTAGCAATAAAGCCTTTGTGTCCTATGTATCTGTAACCTTTTGCTGCACTCTAAAAGGATGATAGGTGGGTATTTAATATGAAATAAAATGTCAAGCTGGAAAAATTTGCCTCAGAGATGAACTCATAGTCGCTTTAATTGTTAGGACTGTTCCCACTCAGAGAAAGATGTGGTAAACGTGCCCACTCTGGCTCGATCTGCATCTAGCATTTGCTCCGCTGTCTTACCAATCCCACACTGGAACAGAAATCCCCATCTACATTGCATGCCACTTTCACTTTGATTGAGTGTCGCATTTTATGGCAGTGTCCAGACTGCATGCTGCTTTCACTTCGTTTGATCTCTGGTTTTATTGTGGTTGTCTGCATAGATTTATGGCCATTTGATGGCCATTCGGAGGTGACTCTGCAGTCAGTACAGTGTTGGCCTGGGGTAGTCGAATGTGGTTTTGAACTGCATCTTTTTCTGTTCCAGTGTGGGTTTGGTAAAAATGCTAAATGCAGATTGGCCCTCAGTCTGAGGTAAAGATTCAGATGCCACTCAGTTGATGATGCCATTATTAGAACTCATTCAAGGAGAACATGTGTTGTTTTTTGGTGGTATGAGTTATTTGATGTTATTAGTCAACCACTGAAACGATGGGTTTGTTTCTGAACAAAACCATTAATTTGACTAGTTTTTGGCTTTTGTTGTAGTTTCTTGTCCTAAGTTTGTGGCTTTTGTTTCTAGAATGGGGGATTGAGATTGTCAAATGTCTTCTGGATTGCAACAAAAAAGAACATAAAATTCAACAGCTACAATTTATAACTATGAATAGCTTGGGGCACAAAAAACTTTCTCAAATATATCACTTTAGTCTGAATGTATTTTAATTCATCATCTCCATTCTTAAATACCATTAGGTAATAAATGGATATTTGATATATAACCCTTGAGGTACCATTTTTATTTTGTTCTGTTTTAGAATATTAATTCTCTTAGTATTTCATTTCTTCATTTTAATTCCATTGTATCTTGATCCTGCATAGATATGTTTATAATAAATCTATCTACATTTTGTTTGGTTGTTTTAACTCAGACAGCCTTAGTAAAGGTAAAGGTTCCCTTGCTTGAAAGCCAGTCGAATCCGACTCTAGGGTTGCGGTGCTCATCTCCGTTTCAAAGCCGAAGAGCCAGCGCTGTCCGAAGACATTTCCGTGGTCATGTGGCCAGCATGACTAAACACCAAGGCGCACGGAACGCTGTTACCACCCCACTGAAGTGGTACCTATTTATCTACTTGCAATTTCTTGCTTTCGAACTGCTAGGTTGGCAGAAGCTGGAACTAGAGACAGGAGCTCACCCCGTCATGCAGCACTCACGGGTCTTGAACTGCTGAACTACTGACCTTCCAGAGCCTGCAGTTCAGCGTCTTAACCACTTGAGCCACCGCAGCTCCTCAGACAGCCTTAGCCATCGGTAAAAAGTGTAAATCTTCACACCTGTTGATTTTTGACCTGATATAGATAGTATATGTTGAAAGAGGGACATTTTAAAGTTTAGAAAGAGGAAAGTTATCAGAGACCCAAAGCATCAAGATATCAACATTGTATAATGGCCTAGATAGCTAGATGTGATTAGGGAAATCTTTATTCAAAGTCAGTTCAGCCATGATGTTTTTAGGTGGTCTTAGACAAGAGTTACTCTGTGTGGTCAAGGATACATGTACCCTAGACCAATTTCTATGTAAATAGACAACTTTTCAGTTGAAGCCCATTGTTTCAGGGGTATGTAACTTTCACATATGTGCCCCCAGGGTAAAGGATTGTTGTTAAGCCTATATTTCACATTACCACAATTTTAGAATAAGTTCTCAGGTAAAACTGTGAAGGAAACAAAGGGAGCCAGTAACTTTTAATCTTTACTGAGCACTAAGGGCCCAACCCTGCTTGCTCCACTTACCAATCCTGGAACTTGCAATATACTCTTGTGCACTGTGCAGGCAAATGGTTTATTTTCTGATCAGCTATGCCTGCCAAAGACAGATGGACCAACAGACATACAGATTCTTTTATTATTATAGATATAAACTAATTGAAATAAGTGAGGGAAAGTAGGCAGTTTGAAAGGCTGGTTCTAGAAGGGGATTTCCATGGTCAAATTTAAACCTGGGAAACGATGGAAAGTGGTGTAGAGGTTACTGATTCAAATATGAGTATAAATTCTAAATAAAGCATGGCAATAGTAACAGAGTCTGTTGTGCAAAAAAGCCTACTGATAAGATCTGAAGGTTCTTTATTATTGATATGAAATGGGTTTTTTTGGTGCAGCTTTTCTCTTCCAAGATCCCATCTAATATGACAGAAGCGAATGAGGTTGTATTCCTCCCTTCAAACTTGGCCTTTTGTGTGGTACTGGCCAGTGTCTTATTTATTTTAAGCAAAATATGGAACAAAGTAGGCTTACTATATTAAGAAAAGAGAGAAAGGATTTGTAATAATTCCACAAGCACACCAGGCCAGAACTATTGCAGGTTTATGAGAACGAAGTAGGGCCTTCCCTGGCCTCTGCTGGAACACAAACTAAACAGCCAACAACCAGCAGAGGAAAGTGTAACTAAACTACAGCATATGCTTTTCAGCCCTAAGGGACCAGGGGAAAATAACTAAACAGTTCAATAAGGGAGCATCACTAAATTCACAACTTGCCACAATATAACACCCCTTTCCTGTAAGGCTGAATCTAGAGTGTTAATATACCTTATTTTGTTCATAATCTCATGGACCTCTGGGGCCCAGTCATCTCAGAGTTAGTCTGTGGCAGTTCTTGAACCCTATCACCCAAGGGTGAGCTGTTCCTCTATCACTCCTGATGTGTGAGGCTCCTCTGAGACTGCTGGTGATGGTTGACAATCTCCTGTTTTTATTTAATATTTATTTATTCAATATATTTATTCAATATATTCTATACTCATTTCATACTCAGTGTATATAATCTTTGATGGCCTTCCCTTGATGTTTTCTGCTGTTTTCTACATTCACACACTAGGGATCCCTGGGGTTTTTTTTTCCTGGCTTCCTTGTAGGTAACTGGCAGAAGCACCTTGCCAGCCAGTGGAACGGCCTCTCCTGTATATGTTCGAAGCCTCACCCCTGCCGGCTACAAGGGTGGTGATGTGGCTGGCACCCACCAGCTTGCAAAGGTGTCCTGCCCCATTATGGAGATTGCCACCCCAGTGTCCACTTCCATGTCTAGAGAGCAACTACAATGGTTATTTGGGTGTGTATCGGTGGTGAGTGATGATTCCCCCAAGGTATACACAGCATAATTGGCATTGCTGTCAGCCTCACCTTCCTTCATGCAGAGCTCCACAAGATTGTCATTCTGCCATTGAAACTCCTGCCTCCCTGTTTGGTTATGGGGCTGCAGCTGAGTGGTACACAGGTGTGCTAAATGAACCCTGTGATGGCAGTGCCAGCAGATTGTGTCCCCAAACCTACAATAGTCAGGGTTATGTAGGGCACCACAATGGAAACAGCACTCTGTAGTATGTGTGGTGGAGACTTCCTGCTGCCTGATCCTGAGGGCCAGCTTGCTCACTAGGCGAACTAGGCATTTGCCTAGAGCGGCCAGCCCTTAGGGGCACCAAACTGCACCCCCCGCTAAAAGCCCCCCCCATGCCAAAAGCCCTGCATGGATCTAGTCCCTGACTGGGGACTGCCGCCTCTGCCTCCGCTGCCTCTTTCACCCTGAGTCCGGCACCCAGTGCACCCAGAAGCAGGCAGGGAATGAAGCGAGGAGGGAGGAAGTGCCCCCCCCCCGCTGCACTCAGGGCCTATCCGGAGGCGCAGGTGGCCTGCAGGGTGGGAAGGAGGCAGACGGTGCTGCCTGAAGGGCCCAGTGGCAGGCCAGCTCAGGTAGGCGTGCGTGGTGCATAGAGGGGGCTAGAGCAGACCCGCTGCCGCTTCCTCCTCCAAGACGGGCCTGCTTGGACCGGATGACTCCTCCACACTACCCTCGGTGAGTCCTCTTGGCGCCACCCCCGCAGAGAGTGAGGGGACAGGGTGTACGCGGCTGGGGAGGGTCCCAGTCCCCGGGGGGAGAGATGGGGAAGTGGGGGAGGGAGAAAAGCATAAGGGCCACACTCGGAAGAGCCTTGTAGCCCCCTCTCCCCCCACACCTGATGTGCCCAGCTTAGCACCCAGCTTGAGCGCTGGAGAGACACGTGTCAGTGGGGGGGGGACACAAAGTGTGGGGGTGCCACAAGGCAGCCTTGCCTGGGGTCGCTAATTTTGCCTAGGGTGCTGAAAAACCTCGGGCCAGCCCTGCTGACCCTAGGAAGGCAATGAGGTTGTGATCTGAGCATACTCCCAGACCCTCATGTGGCCACTCGATTCAGGACAGCTATATCCTCTTTCCCCTTTCTCTGTAACTCCTGGAATTGGTAGGCTGCCATTTCCACAGCCAAAGCAATGTCTACTGCTGCTTTAAAATCAAGGTCTTTTTTCCCAATAGCCATCATTGTATTGCCTGATTGAGTACACCCACCACAAGCTGATCACACAGCATCCGATCCAGGGTATCACCAGTCTCACAACAGTCTGCCAAAAGGCACAGTTCTACCACAAATTCAGAAACAGTTTCAACATGGTTCTGCTGGAGGCTATGGAACTTGAGGGACTGTACCACAGCTGAAGGCTGCGGGCTAACATGCTGTTGTACCAAACTGCATAATTCTGTTAAAGTTTTCTCACCTGGCTTCTGTGGTGCCACCAACTACGTAGCAGGAAGTGGGTCTTCTGTCCACATGCAATCAAGAAAATAGATCTCTGTCAGTCTGCATCATCAAACTTGTTTGCTTTGAAATAGTGTTCCAGCTGTTCCACATACTCAGACCACTCACTTGCTTAACCAAACTCCAGCATCACACCATATAGTGCCGTGGTCATGGAATTCCAGATGTCCGGAGGCATCTGGATCAGGCGCGACAGTGGTGCTGCTGTTGTTAGATCTGTCAGCAGTGTTCAACATGGTCGATCATCAGCTGCTCGCCCACCGCCTCGCCGACACGGGGATTCAGGTGCTGGCCTTGCAATGGCTTGTCTCCTTTCTCCAGGGTTGGGGACAAAGGGTGGCACTTGGGGAGAAGCTGTCCCAAAGGCATCCACTAGTCTGTGGAGTGCTGCAAGGGGCAGTGCTCTTCCCAATGTTATTTAACATCTATATGCACCCCTTTGCCCAGATTGCCCAGAGGCATGGGCTAGGGTGTCATCAATATGCAGATGACACCCAGCTCTATCTGTTGTTGGGTGGTCAGTCTGGCTGTACCCCAGAAGATCTGGACCAGGCACTGCAAGATGTAGCAGGATGGCTTAGGGTGAGCCAACTGAAATTGAATCCGACAAAGACAGAGGTCCTATGCCTGAATCGGAGCAGTTCAGGGTTAGGGGTCCTACTTCCAGCCTTTGGTGGGGCACCATTGGTGCCAGCACCAAGGGTCAGGCATTTGGGAGTGCTCCTGGATCCCTCCTTGACAATGGAGGCCCAGGTAACAGCTACTGCCAAGGCAGCCTTTTTTCACTTTTTTTCACCAACTGATTAGGCAGTTGGTCCCCTTCCTTGAATGCAATGATCTGGCTGTAGTGATCCATGCTATGGTCACCTCGAAGTTGGATTACTGTAATGCTCTCTACATGGGGCTGCCCTTGGGGCAACTCCGGAAGCTGCAGCTGGTGCAAAACGCTGCACCCAGGCTGTTGATGAGTCTCCCTATGTTGCACTGGCTGCCAATAGCATTACGGGTTCGCTTCAAGGTGCTGGTTTTGACCTTTAAAGCCCTATATGGTCAGGGGCCTGCCTGCCTGAGGGACCGCCTTTCCCCGTATGTTCCCCAGAGAGCACTGCGATCTGGAACTCAAAATCGCCTGCCCCCCCCCGGGCCTAGAGATGCCAGGCTGGCGGTAACTAGGACCAGGGCATTCTCTCTGGTGGCACCAACACTTTGGAATGAGCTCCCTACTGAGATCAGAGCTCTGCGGGACCTCCAGCAATTCCTCAGAGCCGTGAAAACGGAGCTGTTCTGACAGGCGTTCCAGTAACAAACTGATTCCATCGGTCATGTAGCACTTGTTTTTATAATATGATGCCATTGTTTAAATTTGTTTAACTGTATTTATTGGAACTCATATGGAATGTTATTTTATGTTGTTTACTGGTTTTATATTGTATGTTGGTTTTGAGATCTATGTAAGCCACCCTGAGCCGCTTTGGCGGGAAGGTGGGTTAGAAATTTAATAAAATAAATGAATGAATAAATAAATAAATAAATAATTCAAAGTGGCTTATAAAATGTATACAAACCCACAATACTGACAACCAGCAATAAATACACCAGCTCATAAAAATCACAATGCCATAAAAATGACAGTACCATAAGACACAAAACAAATACATACATATACAAAATTAGGCTTCAAGATAAGACAGACTTTGTCTGGCACCTTATAGATGGCAAACATGGTGGCAGCTGGTAGTCACTTGGCAAGGAATTCCATAGCTGGGTGCAACCATAGAGAACACCCTACCTCCAATATCTGAAGCCTCCAGAAAAGGGCTTTAATCATAACTTGAACTGATCGGGAGGCTCATATGGGATAACTGTCCTTCAGATATATTGACCAAGTCCAATTGTGGCTTTAAAGTTCAGAATAAGAACTTTTAATGCTGCTTAGAAACAGACCAAAAGCCAAGTGAAGAATGAGTACTGGAACAATGTACACATGGTGAAGTTAGTAAATCAGCACACCAAATTGCAGAGTCCACTTGCACAATTATAAGCAATGATGGATTTAACAGCACTCCCATGCAACCATTTTCTTTGAAGGGAGCATTGGATGCCTGGATTTATTTTCAGTGTGTTAGCCCCCATTGACCCCATTACAAACTCCAGGATTTGTATGGAAAGGAAGAACAGCTGGTTATCATCCACATATTCATGTCATCCATTTATCTTGAGTCACGGGATGCTCAGGAGAGAACTAGGCATATAAATATTTAAAATAACTAAATATATAAATATTGATAACACCTTACCCCAGATTACCAGACGGCCTCTCCTAGTGGTTGCATGCAGATTTTAAATGGGATGGCAACCAAAGAAGAGCCCCAAATAAAACAAAAAAAACTGAACTCTGGAAATTGGAACATATCGAGAGAAGGAATATTAATTCAGAGTTCTAAGGCCTCTCCATTTTCTTAGGTGCGACAGTTCAGTGATTTTCAGGGTCTTCACAGCTTTTGCAGAGGAAGTGCCTCAGAGAGTACACATTACCTAATACAACTTTCACGATCATAGTCAACTAAAGGCCAGAGAAAGCAAAAAGTCTAGCAGAACAGACCATTCTTTAAAGGAAACTGCCATCCTAAACCTGTCCTGTGAATTAATTTTGTACTTTAAAAAAAAAACCTCCTCTATTTGAAGTAAGATAATTAAAAATATATATATTTTCCACCCCACCATTTGGAATCTGAACCATAAGATACAAGAGGGCATCAAGCAGAAGTTGCCTTAGGGAAACTCTTCTTCTGTGGCTGGTGCCAGTAAAGTTTAATGCTACTGAAGAGAAAAATCCATCTCCCTCTTCCCCTTTACTGATTCTTAAATATCATATGCTGTCCCCAGGTTAGAAATAAACCTGAAGTTTGTTTTACCTCTCTCTGTGCTTATATTACTTTCCTTTGCAGTACTACCTTGATGTTACTGCTGCTAGTTAAGGCAGCCAGCCATTCATACCATGTTTCCTTCTAATAATGATGCTAGCTCCTCTGTGCCAGGAAGGAATTAAATTAGCAGGAGTATAATCTTCCCTGAAGGCTTCACAAGCACCTGCCATTAAGGCTAATTGGAGTTACATGCTCCAATTGCATTAATGAGATAAAGAATGTACCCAGCAGGAGTAAGTTTACACATATATATGGGGGGGAGAGACTCAAGGGTTAAGTAATGCCTTATCTATCCAGGGATGTTTATATGTGGCATCCACTGGGCATGTTTCAAGCAGCTGATTGTACTGTTCACCAAAATTCAATTTCTGACACTCATGTTGATTCAGCTGAAAATCAGATCACGGTTCTGTAGATAAACACTGTTTTGAAAATTAAGCTTATTTGGTAATAATTTGTTATTAACCTCTGTAGAGGGATTAATATGCCTATTAAGAAGTAGCAACAACCTCAGTTTGTGTTTCATATTGATTATAATGTGTCTACTCAAAGAGGAAGTACGTACTTGACCTCTTGAATTATGGCCTCTCATTCATTGTGTCTTGCTGTCAGGGCAAGTTTTATTATTGTTTTAATTTTTTTTCCTGGAGTATCTGGAGCAACTTGACATTGTGCATAAAGCAAGTAATATTGTTACTGGGGGTGTACACCAAAAGATACGCAGATATTATTTATTTATTTTGTAATTGCTTATGTTCATGTATGGCATTGCTGGTCTGAAATTCAAATGTGTGGTTTTTTGGATTCTGGCACTTTGGGACTATTATTTCAATGGAGAATCTTTCAATGGGGAATCTGCAGCAGCTGTTTATAAAAATAATGGCACCAAATTTGCATAGAACATAGTCTTCCCTCTAATCTAAATACTCCCCTCCCCCCAGCTTCAAGTGAATTGGACCAAAGGGTTCAAATTTACAGACCCATTAAATAGATGCCTCTCGGCATAGGCACAGTTCTGTCCACTGCTTCCTAATCAGAGAAAAACAGCACCAGCCACCAGAATTAAATTCAAAACAAACAACCAAAATGAAAACCATCTGATTCATTCCATTTCCCTACTCTTACCATGACTATATTTATATATGTCTTCAGCCAAAAACTGCATTTGCCAGGGTTCCTTCTAGTGGTCTGTTATTTGTGTCACAGAATGATGAGGACGGAGAATGGCAGCGTTTCCATTATTCCCTACAGGGGAAATTTCCAGGGCACCCAAGGGACTGTTTTTCAACCAAATGATACCAAAACTGCAGAGAAACAAGTGCTGCCTGTCCACTAAAGACCACCTGAGTTTCAAGTTAATCGTACCAAGGATTCCTAATTTATAGGTCCCTGAGAAAGGTGTCCCCAGGCATTCTGCTTTCAGAGGAAAAATAGCTCCACCCCCACACAGGAGGGAGTGAAGGAGAACAGCAGCCCTGGATTTGTATTACCATTCCAGGAAATCACTGCACTAACCTGAATCAATGATTTCTATGTCGTCAGCTCAGGAATGCAGAGCCCTAACTGTCACCCGGGCACTTATTCTATTTATTTATTTAATTCATTTGTATCCTGCCTTTCTCCCCAATGGGGACCCAAAGCAGCTTACATCATTCTCCTCTCCTGCATTTTATCCTCACAACAACTTTGTGAGGTAGGTTAGGCTGAGAGAGTGTGACTAGCCCAAGGTCACCCAGTGAGCTTCCATGGCAAGTGTGGGGATTTGAACCCGAGTCTCCCAGATACTAGCCCCAAACTCTACACCACACTGCACTTCACTTTATAAGTCAACTAGAGGGTCTGGGGTATATGTGGGTAGATAGCCTTCAGAAGGAAAAGCACTGGTGATTTATGCAATTTTTGTCGCATTTGCTTTATTTTAAAAAATGTACAAGTAGAGCACAGATGAAAGTAAAGACGAACTTCTACAGAACAGCAAATCTGGTTCTCTACATCCTATACCCAAAGAAAAGAGGGGATGAGAAACTAAACCAACCAAAGAAAAACCTCCACAGGAAGTTTAGAAAACTTATTGAGGGCCAAAAGTTAAAAACATAAACAAGTATAGACAAAAGAGTGTTTATTTCAAAGATATATAAAAACCTTGTAAGGGCCCAAACAAAGCCTCATAAAATGTTCAAAGTGACAAATGCACAAAAAAGAACAGTGTATGACCTGACGCATTTCAGCTCACAAGAGCCTTCTTCAGAGGTCAAATAGTACAAAGTACAAAATACATGATGCAACAAAGTCCCTGTAACACATGTAAGGCAATAAACAATTAGTAATATAGGACCAAAAATGGACTGTTCCAATCTGGAATTGAATGACACCCCTAAAAGATTTTTATATGGAGCCAGAAATATATCTGGCCTTGTGTCAGAAGTAGTTGCATATACTGGAAATAATATCAGTACCAATATGTACCTTCCAGTTTAGGTCCCAAGAGTGCAAGTAAAATTGCCTTGCCAGAGACAATGTCACTTTGAAAATTTTATAAGGCTTTATCTGGGCCCTTACAAGGTTTTTATGTGTCTTTGAAATAAACACTCTTTTGTCTATACTTATTTATGTTTTTAACTTTTCGTCCTCAATAAATTTTCTAAACTTCCTTTGGGGGTTTTCCACATCCTATCCCAGAACAAGATCCTGCACCTCTAATGTACTTCTGCACCTCTCAGTCTCTCCTAGAATGTCAGTCTGATGCTCTCCTAGAATCACTGTTCACACCAACGCAGCAACCATTTTGTGATGTTTTCGGGTGACACATGTGGGCACTAAAATATTTTTGTCGGACCTCCCCACACTCAGTCTTGTGCCATTGTCCTCAAAATGGTAATGTGTATTGATTTGGGGATTAACTGAAGACAGCTACCCACACTGCATTTCCCCATAACACCACCAAGCACATGTGTGGAAGTGGTGAAATAAATGTTCAGCACGGCAACCCACCCCTAAGGTAAAGCTTGATTGTATTCATAGGGGTGGGCACGAACTGCATTTGCATGGTTCGGTTCATGGTTTGTGGCTGAACCACGAACCGAACCACAAATTCATATGAATGGGGAGGTTAGTTCATATCAGTTCACAAGCCATTTAAAGTTTAAACGTCTGCTTTCTGCTCCCCGCTGCTTTTCATGGGGAGCAGAAAGCAAGGTTTTAAATTGCTCCCAGCCATTTAAACCAAACAGCTGAGCTCATCTGTTTTTCATGAAGAGCAGAAATTTGGTTCCCCTCTGCCCTCCAAACCAGCTGGCGATGGAGGATGGGGATTGCTTTGCCTCTCTGGAAGGACAAGGAGGCAGCACTGGTATGATGCTGTGCATAATGCTGTTGATGTGGGGGCAGAGCCAGCTGATATATAAACTTGGCTCTGCTCCTGCTCACCCTCTTTCACTCAGGCTCAGCCCACCCTCCCACCCTGTAAGCAGTGTTGGCTTCCGCTGGTCACCTTTTAGAGGCTGGGTAGGAATTTTTCACTCTCCCTATAAATGGCTTGCATGAGGGGAGTGTTTTTGCCTACCTTGTTCTGCTAGCAGTGAAATTTGGGAAAATTGGATGTGGTGGTTCCTGTTAAATAGGTTGGTCACTTGGCAGTTTAGTATGGGTAAAGAAAAGTGAATCCAGTGAGCACCATAGAGCATATTCCTGTTGGGGTTTAAGGGGTCCATCAGGAACAGGCTTCAGGTTCTGTGGCCCAGGGCAGAGTACTCCAGGAAGGATGAGTTAAATCCTGTCTTTGGTCCAAGGCAAGTTATAAGGAACAAAAGAAGGAATCAGTTATTGGGGTTTTCAGAAAGCAGGGACCCAAAGATATGTGGAGGAAACATATTATCTGTTGGAAGTGAAGGTCTTTGTATGAATTCCTTTAAAGAGTGTACATAGCATGTGCAACCATGTGGAAAATGCAAATAGATTAAGCATGCATGACTGAACTCAAGTCACTGAACGAAGCTGTACTTGACACAGAAATACTAAGCAGAAAACATAGAGTGCTTGGGAAATGTGATAATCACATAGCTTTAGACAGAAAGCTGGAATAGATAGGCCCTTTGTTAAATGTAAAATAGTTCTTGGAT
The DNA here is from genome assembly GCA_029375565.1 of Gekko gecko. Taxonomy (NCBI): domain Eukaryota; kingdom Metazoa; phylum Chordata; class Lepidosauria; order Squamata; family Gekkonidae; genus Gekko; species Gekko gecko. Next base: position 134,095,009 of record JAPDNY010000003.1, on the reverse strand, counting down.
AAAAAATAGATATAGCTGGGGAATGGAATAGATTCATTTGGAGCCTTTCCCTCTACATTCCACCCTTCTCTGCTGTGACTTAACTCACCTAGGGTTGATAGTGGAATGGTGGGAGATTTTCCCCTCACTGGCCCAGGTCCAAAGTACAACAGTAAAAAGTAAACCATGTGTAAGGCAAGTGATATCCAACTAGGGTAATGAGAGAATATTGATACCCTGGTGTGCCCGTTCCTGGTTATTTCTCTCTCATCTGCCAGACTCTCCTTCTAACTATTCCCAGACTCTGACCATCCAAGCTAAAGTTGCTCCATAGCTCAGTATCTATATATCTAATTCTGAACATGACCCAGGTGAGCCACTGGGGTACAGTGCGGAAGGGGAGAATGTTTCTACAGATCCTCTTGTCGTACCTCAGAGATCATAGAGAACTTCCAGATTCCTATAGCACCAGCTCATTTCCATTCCTCCTCCACCACCTGTCCTGGCTACTCATATTTGTTTCATCCTTGTGGATGAAACATACATGCAATTAAATCAGTTGTGCATTGTCCTCCAATAATTTTTAAAAAAAACTATTGGCAAAAAATCTGTAGCAACTGATCTGTTCAAACTTTCCAATCAAGATTTGGACTGAATAAGGGCCAAAGCACGCATGATTCCAGGAATATATGATCAAATATCCCAAGGGTATGTTTTAGCTGAAAAAAGCAGTTTCATAGTGGGTAGGGGGATGACAAAGATTAAGGCCATGGCACTCTTTCCCTGACTGGAAACGCCTCCTCCTCAGCTTGCTTTCAGTCTCTATAAGATGGATATCAGTTTTTCCCCCTACTACTGGAGCCTTATGGCACACTGAGGCTGCAGTCACACTGGAGGCTTGGCACAATCTGGCTGTGCCTCTATTTGTGGCGGTTTACATAGTTACATAGGAGTGAGCTCCCGTCTCTAGTTCCAGCTCCTGCCAACCTAGTAGTTCGAAAGCAAGAAATTGCAAGTAGATAAATAGGTACCACTTCGGTGGGAAGGTAACAGCGTTCCGTGCGCCTTGGTGTTTAGTCATGCCGGCCACATGACCACGGAAACGTCTTCGGACAGCGCTGGCTCTTCGGCTTTGAAATGGAGATGAGCACCACAACCCTAGAGTCGGAGTCGACTGGCTTTCGAGCAAGGGAACCTTTACCTTTACTTTACATAGTTGCAGGAAGTTTTGAGCAGACATTCCACCCTGAACTGACTTCACTGTGTATTTACCCCATGGCCCATCGTTCAGATAGTTGTGGCATTCTTTTGTTATTGTTGTTGTCTTTCACCCATGCGCATAAGTGTGTATCCAAAGCTCCGGCTCCTTTTTGATTGCTCCACAATCTCTCTGCCAGGTATTCCAGCCCCTCTCAGCCTCCTTCCCTTCATCTCTCTTCCATGGAATACAAGGGGTGGGTTGTAAAGTGCAGATTTACATGAGAGTAGTTCCAGTGACTTCAATGCACTTACCCTTGGGTCAATCGTGGGATGCTCTCAGACTCTGATGCAAAAACAGGATACAGGGGTTTGGGGGGAAATTTGTAGCTCAAAAACACTCCCCCCCTCAGGAACTCCTGATCCAGAATGTCTACTTGGCCAAGGAGACTGACAATGCCAGGGGGCAATTATGCACTCAGCACTACCTGATCCAAAAGAAGGGGGGCAGAAATGGAAGGGAAAGTTCAGACTTCCCAAATGGCTTGACTTCACAAGAGGGGAGTTCAGACTTCCACCCACATATGATGAATGCATGGGGAACTGAAAGCACAACATGTTGTGTGGTGGCTATTTACTCCATTTCCAACTCATCATATGATGGGATGCATATGACTGCAGAAAAGCTGACAGTTGTGGACGTGTGACTGACTGAGCTCATTTAACCCGTTTGGGAAGAGCAACTGTGTTGGCCAAAATACCAGTCTGAATGCAGCCTGCGGGAGGTTTTTGATCAGAGACAGGGTGCAGAGCAAAGAGTTAATCTTCCCCATCCACATCCTTGATTTATAGTGAGTTTACTCCTTTTTACAGCCAAAATACTGATTTGGGGATCCATTTGTAGATGGTTTAGTCTTAGGTATGATTTGCCCAAAGATATCTATCTTTTCTTGAGCAAACTAGACTTTTGCCACTAAAGCCAGTGGCATGCAAAGTAATTTTAATAAAAGTAATGTTAATACGTAAATGAGTGTGTGTATAATTAATATTCTTTGACTTGCTTCCTGTGTATTGGGAATGAATTGTTTTCATCATATCACATGATGGCATTTTTGGTGATAATAAATATTAGCTTTCCTTTTATTTTGCTTGTTGCTTTTAAAAAACTGACTTTAAAATGCAGCCTCAGGGAAATCTTGGATGCATTCCAGTGAGGTAGGTGCCTACTGTTTTATCTTTATTTGAAAAGTTTTATGACTTTTTTTCTTTCCACAATGAGATGCTTACATTGAAGAACTCCCATTATGGTTTACTTCAGTCTCTTCAACATAAATTGAGTTAGTTTGCTCTCCCTTCTTTTTTGAAATATGCAGTGTTATTATTCATTATGGTAATATGGGATTTTTGAAGGAAGATTCACATAATGCATTACCAGGTAAAGAGTATAGTATCTGTTTTTCATTTCTGAAAGATGCCCCCCCCCTGTTTTGTTTGTATTCAAAAAGACAGGAGAAACATTCATGTCTGACTAAGCAGCATGGAGAAGGCGATAAATCAACGGAAACCAGAAAAGGTACTCTCTGTTAAACCATTAGAAACTAAACTCTGTTGAATAAAACAAGAGGACCTCAATTTATGAGTGAAAACACACTGTAGATAAAATGAAACAGGATCAAAAATATAATTTGCAGACCAAGAAGTCTGATGAGATATTGCCCATAAAAAATCTTCAAGCAAAATACTAGAAGTTATTGTCTTGATTTTGCACTGACATAAAAACATCAGTGTAATATAAGTAGGAGATTCAATATACAAGCTGGGGATCCTATTTCAGATTTCAAGGTCTCAAGGACTGGGTGTGAAGGAAGGAGATTTTGTCCTTGTTGTTGTCAGGTCAGAGCTGATCGAGGGCAAACAGGGGAGTTTCCAAGGCAAGAGATGTTCAGAGGTGGTTTGCTATTGCCTGTCTCTGTGTTGCAACCCTGGCTTTCCTTGGTGGTCTCCCATCCAAATACTAAACAGGGCCAACCCTGTTTAGCTTCCAATATCTGATAAAATTAGGCTGGCCTAATAGACCTTGCATATTCCAAAACATCCTATCTTCAGAAGTCCAGTGTAAATATATTTTGACAAGGGCTCCAGTCATCTGTGGCATAGTGTTAAGCATTTGTTTTCCTCAGTCCTGTACTGATTCTTTGCCATCCTTGGTGGGAATGCAAGCTTGCTCAGTCCAGCTTCTTCTTCTTTCTAAGTTTAAGTTGCCAGCCCTAAGGGCAGCGTTTTGAATGTCAGCAGCAGAACACTAAGCCAAACAAATCCATTAAGCTCTTTGTGAGGAAATAAAACCTCCAAGCTCTTCTACATCTTCATTATCATTAGCCATCTCCTCAAGGCATAACATGGTACAGGAGAGGGCAAAAAGACCTTTGATCTTCCATGCTAATGATAATCTATGCTAACAGATGACAGGGAAACAAAAATGGTTGCAGTAGTATTTCTTAAAGAAGATTCCTTTGATAGTCCCAGGGTTCAATAGCAGGTAGACAGTGAATTATAATGCAACCAGTTTATGGACTGCACCGGATGTGTATGAGATCAGTAAACCAGAGCGTGAAATCTGCATGCATAATAAATCACTTGAAAGAAAGGTAGAGAGAGTGAGGAGTGGCTTTTGGCTCTTACACCTCCATAAAAGAGAATTCAGCTTGTGTGAAATATAATGTAAAGTTATGGCAAATGTGCACGAAACCTTGCCCCCTGTGGATAAATATATGCAAGTCAATCATTTGCATTCCTTCTTGTTGCCACTCATTTCAAAAAGCTTTGGTTCCTGGAGCTTTCATTCATCCTAATGGGAATGGAGTGGCTGAAGTCCCACACAGAGAGTTGACAATCTCAGCCGTAGGCAGTTGCAGCATAAATTAACGAGAAGCTGTCAGCTGGCAGAAGTAGATCAAAGCACAAACTTGACAATAAGCTATTCAACGATTCCAAAATACCGAATGACATGCAAGGGATTGAAAACTTCAATGAAAACGTGCACTACCATGCATTGTTTCTTCAGAGCTGTGCAGACATTACATCCTGTTCTGTTCATGCTAACCAGGCACCTGCGTCATGTGTATTGCACCCAATATATGCAACCTCTCTGCTGTGTGAACTGAGGAACACATGGCTTTTCCACACAGGTAGACCTTCCACTTAATTTTCTAGCTATACCCACATGAGATGGCAATTGTATGCATCAAGTGCATTGTGGGGAACCACAAACTTCTGATCCATACAGCTATCAGGCATCATTTGGGCATTCTGTAGTTAATGGGATAAGGTCACAATGCATTTTAACCAATCAATTTTGACTCCATTATGATGCCATCAAGAGAAAGTGAGGGAAATGTATATTAATGAGCATACAGTTTCACAAAGGGTGCTTAAGAAATGGTTAAAATAAAAGTTATTTTTCAGCATTTCTTCAAACATTCCGAAAAACCTGTGAGTAGCTTCAGCTCAGGCTGCTATGATCAGGCACACTCCTGAAGTGAGATAAGATGCACTTTGTGAAGTCGGTTTACAATAAGGGTGATTGCTGACCAAATGTTAGGCATTTCACACAGATGTCTTCTTATAGTCAAACACATTTATTTAGATGCCAAGGCACATTACAGCTCTATTGACTGGAAAAAAAAATAGCAGTTCTTCTGCTCTTCATGTTATTTGGAATTATGGGATGAGAATCAATTTTTAATCTGTAATGCTTCACATGACAGCAGAACCACCAGTGATAAAGAAGAGAAGGGACAAGTGGAACAAAAACATTCAAAGGAGGGTGGTTTCTAACTGTAGCTGCTGCTTGCGTGCCAAATAGCAACCACCTTTAATAGTCAGCAAGGCATTATGTGAACAGCTGCTAACAAGGCAAAGCATCTAATTCTGAAAACTGCACTCTTGATGTTATACCTTTCTGTATGGTGTGAAGGCTGATTTCAACATGATGTTTGAAGTAAGCCCTCAGCTGGTTTTTATACCGTTTTATAACCCTTGCTTTGTAAAGCGTAACTGACTGCTGTTATTAGTGAGTTCTGTGAAATCATACCACTTTGTGATTTTTAAAAGGCATGAGTGGGTGTTAATGACACTTTGGAACTAATCTCTTTTGGTGCCTGTTGATCTCCCTTAATTAGCATCTATATATTTCATAAAGGCTTTATTAAGATCTATTGTGCTACACCTAAAAAGACCCAACCACATTGGGCTGCATATTTCTTCAGCTTGGAATCTGTTTTGCCTCCATGTTGCTCCATGTTCAGATTCCATTCAAACCTTCCATTTTTTTGCTCACATCTTGAATGTTTGTACTCTTAATTATGATGGGAACATATAATGGAAATCATTCAGGAGTATCACAAGCAAACTTTAGTCCAATGCCAGCAAAAAGAATCTCTGCCCCTTCCAGGTGACGTAGGAAAGAGCTATAGCAAACTTTTTTACCAACAGTCTTCAGAATGCTTTGGAAAATGGCCAGCTCCACTTAAGACTACAGAACAATTTCGTTTAGAATACTTCAAAGGGTGAATCTCTGGTTTAGTGATACCGCACATACAGAAACACCATCTCTTCCCATATCCCCCATGTGTCAAATATAGTCCTCCGGCTGCCATTATTTTATGGCTCCTCAACTGGCATCTACTAGAACCCGGTTCTTTTCAGTAGCGGCTCCCACCTTGAGGAACTGTCTCAATGAGGAAGTGAGGTAGGCATCAGCAGTTTTAGGAAGCACAGTATCACAGTTTTATTTGCTAGGGCTTTTAATGAGGTCTAACCCTGCAGGCGTTTTCGGTGGGGGGGTAATGGAGTTCTCATATCGTGTATGGTTTTAATTTGGAATCGTAAGCAGCCTTGAGCCACAAGGAAAAGCCAAGATGTAAATATTTTAGTGTAGTTAAAAATATTTTGATTTTTGTTAATTTTGTTAATTTATTTTTTGTTAATTGATATAGACTTTATCCCTGTTTTTTGGTGCCCTGTTTTGTTTTCACATGTTGTCATTGAAAAAAAAAATGGGTATGGACCTAAGAAGTTGGAAGTGGCTGACAGTTTTCTGCTCCACAATAAAACTGTAAAGCTTTAAGTTTCTGCAATAGTCCTTTTTGTTTTTGCTATAAAACAGACTAACATGGTTGTCCTCAGAAAGGACAGGATTGCTGGTTGATTTTATTGTTTTGCTGTATGTTATTGTAGTACAATGAGTGCTGCTCCAGAGTTTGGGCTGCCAAATCTGGGTTTGGAAACTCTTGAAGATTTGAGGGTGTAGCCTTGGGAGGCTGGGAAGGGAGTCAACCATCCAAAGCAACTCCATTCATGTCAGCAGGAGCTTCTGCAGGTGCCAACCTGCAAACGGGCAAAATCAATAAGTGCCCATAAACATGCTTTCTACATTGAGGGCTTTTCTGTACAGGTAATATGACTGCACAGTGCAAAATAGTCAACAAACTTACCTGGGTAAATAATTGGGACTGATGGTCTATATTGCTATATAAAGATTATTTTAAGTAGAAACCTATGATACCACTTAACGTGTCATATTGATACATGTGCTATGCTTCTGTTTCTTTCTGGTGGTTCCAGACATCTAGTCTTGTAATATATTCATTATTAAATGTCTCATTTTGTTATTGTACTAATTCACTATATGTAATCTGTCTTGACTCCCTGTGAGAAATGTGGACTATAAATAATGTAAATAAATAAAATTTTTTCCAAGGGAACTGATTTCTGTAGTCCAGAGATCCGTTATAATTCCAGAAGGTCTCCAGGCCCCACCTGGAAGTTGAGGACCCTCTGACCTTTGGGGTTGGTGTTTAGGGGGCATGTGGGCTGAGATGGGAATGGGATGAAGGGCTAAAAAAACTCTGGTGGAACATCACAGATAGCCCCATGGGTCTCAGTCTTTGTGTGTTTTTTCTTTGTAAATATTCCTCTCTTTATGATTGTATTCATGACTCTTTTTGTAGTAGGAACTCCTTGGCATATTAGGCGACACACCCCTAATGTAGCCAATCCTCCAAGAGCTTACAGAGCTCTTCTTACAGGGGCTACTGTAAACTCTTGGAGGATTGGCTACATTAGGGGCGTGTTGCCTAATATGCAAAGGAGTTCCTGCTACAAAAAGAGTCCTGATTGTATTAATTAGATCCAAATTAAGCAAGTTTTTATTTATTGTTCTTTAAAGCTGTGCCATCTACTGCCATACTGCCTAATACACAAATGGGACATAATGTCAGGGATGATCCCTGATCAAATCCCTCTGACTTTAAATTTAGCTACAAAGGCAGCTATGGAGTCCAGATATGAATCTGGGCTGTTATGCTATGAAAGAAGGAGGGAGAGACACTTCTTCCCGCATCTGAGGGCTAAAATGACCCCAATCAGAAAACAGCATAATGAATCCAGTTTTCAGTAAATGGTTCCTTGCAAATGAATTACAAATTGGTGGATCCAATGGTATTGTGTACCTTCACCCTAAGGCTAAACTGATATGAAAAGGACATAAAAATAAAATGGCTTTTAAAGGGTTAGTAATCCTCCAAAGTGTGTTAGGCTTCTAGAAAACTTCATTCCATCTATTAGATATTGGCTGCCGTCACACACATGAAATAATCAATTTTCAGTCCACTTTCCAACTGGATTTTGCTAGTTTACACAGTAAAAATCCAGTTGGAAAATGCACTAAAAGTGGATTGAAATTGCATTATTTAGTGTGTGTGACTGCAGCCATTATCTTGCTTTAATAATACATGTTGGTGGCCCTTTTGGCTGATTAGGAAACACATGTCAGCATATGTATTTCCAGCTTTGTATGTAAGTATTTTTTTTATTCTACTCAAAAGGTTTCTTTGCCATCTGTGGCAGAGCCCCACACTCAAAATTTTCTCAAAGTAAACAAATTCTAGATCGGAAGAAGTCATGCAGGCCTTTAAGTAGTATTAGCACCATTATCAAAATATAGCAATTCAGCCATCTTTGTGTTTTCTATAGTGAACGTTGTGTTAAATTGATTCAATTTTCACATCAAAAGCTGGATTTTTCTGCCTGCCAGAACAACCTGGATATCAAGCTGTGTTCTCTCTGCTTCATCCACCATCATTTATCAGACTTTGACTGTCAAAAACATGCCATGGATGTGCAATGCTGACAGAAGAAAGGTTCAATTTTATCAGCAAGCCTAGTCAAAGTGACTCAGAGCTCAGCAGGAAAGATTTGGGCAACCTGTAGGGACCCTATATTTGCAAACCATTTCCAAGCTTTTCACTGTACCATTATCCTATATGTGCATTGCTCAATATAGGCACTGCGTTTAAAGTACTCATGCCAAAGCGTTGTTTGCCAAGTACAAACCAAAGAAACATGTGTCAAGATATTTCAAATGAAGCCAACAGGAACTGAATGTACATACCGGGTTAGACTGAAAGCAGGCTGGGTTCAAGATCTCAGAAGGGTAGGAGCTGCTAGTTATCTGAATCTCATGTTTGAGTTAGGTTAAAATTCAGGGCTTTTAGAACTGGTGCACATCTAGAAACGTTTCTCAGCCAGTGCTTGCAGAGCCCGGTGGAGGTCACAGTAATTCTCTAACCATGGCTTGAGTATGCCATACGATGCATGTAAGCAATAGTTAAAAACATACACATATATGGCTGAAACTTTTCATTTTGTTTAAAAGAAATGAAGCACTCAGGATTTTCAGAGAGATTTCTTTAGGGGGATAGACTGGAATTATGAAAAAGATGGAGGCAGGGCAAAATACTGCCTGGGATCCCACCTGAAAGTTCCATAGATGGAAACAAGAGTTCTTTAAAAAAAGAAGATGCATGTGAGTGTGCATCTGTGTGCACCTGAAAGTCATGGCAACCCCTGGCAACTGACCCCTGCTGGGGGCATGGAGGATATTCAGGGAGATGACTGCCCCCACCTCCTGCCTCTGGCATTTTAAGGAGGTCTCCTGTCCAAGTACTTGACAGAGTCAACCCTGCTTAGCTTCCAAGATCTGACAAGATCAGGCTTGCCTGGGCTATTCAGGTCAGGGCAGAATTCTTTTTATTGAATACTTCTGGGAGCAGATTCCTCCCTAAGCTTTTTCTGGGGATCCCCCCTCCCCCTGGAGAAGTACTTTGCGAGGCATTTTAGGCTACAGCAGAATGGGAGGGGAGGAAGCCAGGCTCCAGGGATGGAAATATTTTTCCTTGGAAATTTTAGGCAGGGTCCAAGCCAATGATGTTGCATGGACACGGTTTTTTGATCCCGTTCTGCACCATTGCTTTCCCTTTCCAGTGTCATTTTCTTCTGATTGCTTCTTTCTTTCTTTTTTTGTGGATTAATCACATGAATAATCCCAGCCCATTACAAAGTATACAACAAATGTGATAATGCAACTGTTAGATGACATCACCAGGCAAAGCTGTTTTGCTGACTTAGCTGGGGAACAAGGATCCACATGGATTCTTTGGTGTTTCTTCCTCCCATGGAGACTAGTCTTGTCACCGATCTTCTGTAGGAAAGCTTTTCTTTTACTTTCTTGTGCAGCCAGGAGGTATACAGGAGATATGCAGTGGGAAGTGTTCTTTAATCCTTAATTAAAATGCATGGGAGATGAGAAGCAGGTGAGACTATTTAAAATGGAGCTGAGAGGATAAAAGCTAAAGAGATAAAAATAGAAAAAGCTGAACTCCAAAAGCAGCTAGTTGCTGGCTGCTATCTTGAGTCTATTATGTATCTTACATTGGCTTTCTGTGGCCTCTCTCCAGTCTTCTGGTACAGTGGCTGAATTTAGTGATAGGTTACATATAAGGGTTCGTAGATCAACTATCCCACACCTGAGTTTCTTAAGAACAATTCAGTGTATGCTATCAGAACCTAAAGACTTATCTGTTTTTAATTTCTCCAGTAGGTCTAGAATTTCATCTCTGGTCTTCTGGTATTTGGCTCTGTTCTTCAGACTCCCTTCCTAAAAATAGGGGCTGTGGCATGGCTACGTGCCCCATACTTTCCACAGTGAACACAGAAGCAAAACAGTAATTGAGCTTCGCTGCCATCTCCCATCTTCCTTTAGCAATCCCTTTATTCCTTTCTCATCCAAAGGCCCCACTGCTTCTCTGTCTGGTTTTCTGCTTCAGATATGTATTTTAACAATGTTTATTGTTTTTCTTGATGCTTTTAACAACCAGATCCTCAAAATCTTTGTGTGTGTGTGTGTATGTCTAGTCTTTGACTTGCATTTCTTTTGCTAGAATCTCTTGTCCCTCCTGTTTAATTCATTGAGGCAGACTTCACTTTTTAAAAGAAGCTTCCTTAGTTTTTATAGTTTCCTTGACTTCTATTGTCAACCATGCAGGCCTTCTCTTTTACTTGGCAGTCCCTTTCCTAACCTGTGGAATGCATTTTGTTTGGGCTTCAATTACTATGGTTTTAAATAGCTTCCAAGCATCCTCTAGGGATTTGACTCTCTTGTGTTTCCCCTTCAGCTCCCTTTTCATCAAGAGCCAGTTTGGTGTAGTGGTTAAGTGTGCAGACTGGTGACGGATTCCAGGCTTGGGATCAGCCTGCAAGGCAAGAGACCTGCAGCCACGTGACTAGCAGGGATGATGTAATCCTGATGCAGAACTCAGGGGAGGGTTCTAATGAAAGAAAGAAAGAAAAACAAACTCTTGGCAGCTGGAGTTTGGCAGTTGAGACTGGCAGTTGATTTTAGTGTGTTGATTCTGTGCCAGGGGACTGAGAAGTCTGGTGGAACATCACTGAGTCTGAGGAGCAAATGAGGCTTTTCTATAGATCCCAAATATTAAGGGAACCTGAAAAGAGCCAAATGTAGTTATATACTACAGTGACAACTAAGGAGTCTTAAAAGAAAAATAAACTCCTTGTGGTAAAACAAAAGATACACATTCATCTCACTAAAAATTTATACCCTGCTGGAGAGGGAGTCCGGTTTAGTGGATTTTAGTGTGTGCCAGAAGTGTTTATTGGACTAGTGGTTGCCCAAAAAATCTAAACCAAGGCACAGCAGAGGGGTTTCTCTGTGAAGGGGGAGAATACCTGAGGAATCCACCCAAAAACTGGCTGTCTAAAACAGCACAGGGGTTGAGTTGGGAGTGAAAGCGTGTTTTGTACTGTGACATCTGAATTGACAGTTTATAAGGAACTAACCAAAAGCTGAAATCTACCATCTGCAACTACGTTTGCCACCACAATTGGAATGAAGAGGCGGACACCAATATGGATTTAACAAGGGCCACTTTATTAATTATTTATAATCAAACAACTGGCAAGGGGCTGCTAAAATGTACTGAGGAATATGACAGGTGTCAAACTCCTGACCACCTTCATCACCTTCTGGACGATGCACCTTCCCCAATCTCGAGCTACCCAATGTGGCTCTCGACCAGCAGCTTGGCATGTTTAGGAGAACCCCCTGGCCCACCACCCCAGAAGCCGCAAAGGCCTGCTAAGATAGGCTGGGCCAGATTGTTCTAAGGAAGATCACCCCTTCCCAGCCTTGAGCTGCAAAGGCCTGAAAGCTGTTCTTGGAGGACCCTTTAATTCCTTTATAACAATGTTCAGGTGCTCACCGATTTCAACTTGCTGATTGCGCTACCCCGCCTAACCACAAAGTGACCATCCTATTTAGCAAAAGCCAGCCCCCCAGAGCCAATTTCCAAACACCACCATCTTCAGTGCAAGGTAGGCAAAAACACCCCTACTTCTGAAGCCAAATTGAAAAAGGCGTGAAAAATTCCTACCTGGCCCCATTAAAAGGCAACCCATTGAAACCTGCACTAAAATAGGGTGGGAGGGTGGGCCGAGCATGCTGAAGAACTGCTGAGGCAGGAGGCGGGAGCTGAGCCTAATAGACTGGCTCCGCCCACTGCCTGGCACTGCATTTCTTGCAGCGCCAGTGTCCTTGTTTTCCTGCCTCACGAGGAGGCAAGTCCGCCCCCTCCCGCCAGTGTGGGCTCAGCAGGAGTTGGGGCTTGCAATCCACAAATATCACATTTTTCCCATGTACATATTTTCCCTGCCTGCCTGTCTTCATAAATAAAATCTTCAGTTGGTTTTACTGTTCCAAATTGCATGTGTCTCAATGTCTGACAGGATCTGACTAAGTTAAACATTAAGCTCTGTCCTATAAAAAGATAAAAAAGACAGTGTTCGTGAAAAGCCCTAGAGACAATAAGTGGCTTAGTCTGTGACAGAAGAGCGAACTGTGTGTATTCCTGGGAAACAGAGGCTGGCAGTCAGTGTCAGTCAGGGGCCTTTTTTGGGGGGGAGCGCAGGGGAGCACAGCTCAGGAGCCAAGCCCCACCCGGTCCCCAGGAGTCTTTCAGGCAGCCGAATGTCAATTTCAGCTCCATTATATCCTATGGGCCATTGAAGTCAATGGTGAAAACATAGGGTATATTCTGGGGGCTGGAGGGGAGGGGGTTTGAGGGAGAGGCTCCAAACTCACAGGGTAGCTGATGGAGCCTCTCCCCAAGATACCCACCAAGTTTCAAGAACATTGGATTAGGGGGTCCAATTCTATGGGCCCCCAAACAGGTTGCCCCCATTCCCTCCATTGTTCTCTATGGTGGGAAAAGCCAGGAGCAACCCGCATTGCACATAAGGCAGGAGTGATATGATTGGCTGTGCTCCGTTCTACCACCCAATGCGGTGCCGGTGCAACCATAGGATATAATGGGGCCGAATTGCCGCTGAATTTCTTTCATTCCTTCCTTTCCTTCTCTCCTTTTCCTCTTTCCCTCCTTCTTCTCTTCTCTCTTTCTTTCTTTCCCACCTTCTTTTCTTCTCTTTTTCCTCCTTTCCATGTTTCCCTCCTTTCCTTCTCTTTCTTTCCCTCTTTCCTTCCTTCTTTCCTTCTCTCTACTCTCTCTCTTTCCTTCCCTCTTTCCTCCTTCTGTGGCCCAACTCTCATGAGAAGGAGTTTAAACTTTAAACCCCTTCTCTGTTAGCTCCCCCACCCAGGCCAGCTTTTGAAGATGCCTCCCCCCCTTTTGCTTCCCCTTCTGACATCACTTCCTGTAATGTCAGGGGGTGTGGCATATACTAATAGCCTAATAGCTCATTAGCATACCATATGCTAATGAGCTCCTGCAGCTCTTTTTCTACGAAAAGACCCATGGTGTCAGTGGAAAATAAGACTGCTCCAGCCTGTGAAAGGTTAAAGAAACCAAACCCCACAAGTACTCAAGAATAAGGGAGTTCCTCACACAGACTCTAATCTGGGAGAACCAGGTTTGATTCCCCACTCCTTCACTTGCAGCTGCTGAATGACCTTGGGCAAGCCATAGTTCTGTCAGAGGTGTTTTTGAAAAACAGCAGTTTCTGTCAGAGCTCTCTCAGCCCCACTTACCTCACAGGGTGTCTGTTGTGGGAAGGGAAAGGAGTCTGTAAGCCGATCTGAGACGCCGAGTAAAAGGCAGGGCATAAATCCAATCTCCTCCTCCTCCTCCTCTTCTTCTTCTTCCAGTATTCCCCTCATTTTCTGTAAAGTTCCCTCTTTTGAAATCTAATGTTACAGTTTTGGACTTTAGAGGTAAGCTTCTATTGACCTGAATGCGGGACTTAATAGCATCGTTGTCACTTTTCCCAACTGCTGTTAACAACCTGTACATCTCTCACCAGGTCTTGAGAACCACTCAGAACCAAGTCCAAGTTCACTACACCTCTAGTTGGTTCTGTGACCAACTGTTCCAGTGCATAGTCATTTATAATGGTAGGAATTTCAGTAGCAAGCAGCCAAGCCTTGCTGAGTCATGTAAACTGGGTGGGATCAAGTCTAGGGTCACCAGCCTCCAGGTGGTAGTTGGAGATCTCTGAACTCCAGATAGCAGACACCTATTCCCCCTGGAGAAAATGACTGCTTTAGAGAGTGGACTCTATGGTATAATACACGGCTGAGATCTCTCCCTTCCCCAAACCCTGCCCTCCTCAGACTCCACCCCAAAATCTTCAGGAATTTCCCAACATGGAGCTGACAACCCTAGCCAGGCCTGGCCCCAATGAGTCCTCCCTTAAAGACCAAAATATGCTTGGAAATGGTCCTGCCTTTTACTGACAGACTAAGCCTGAAATACTGTGGTTGCCTAGCAACAGCCACTGAAGGAATCCATTGTTTAAAGCTACAGGTGATCCTCTTATCGTTTTTTGTTTTTTTGGCTTTTTAAAACTCCCTAGTGTATTTTTATTTTAGATTACACATTTTTCTGTAAACCTGGGGACCTTTTCAATTTTGTAGAAAGACCTGTCTCGTCCCTTCACAGCTCCAGTAACCAGATTTAAGTGTTCAGAGGTTTGGTTGAGTCCGCTATTAGAATATGAGATGTTTCCACTGTCTAACATTTTCCCTTGATGAAATAAGGGAGGCATACATCTTGTATCTTCCATGACAACATGGCATTATATGACTCTTCTTTGGGCAACACTGGAAAAGCTTTGGCCCTACTGATCAAGGCAAAGGAATTGTTAGTGCTCAGATAGACATTAACAGTAGGGCAGTTTAAAGAGGATGCCCCTTATCATATTTCACCCCCAAAATCATGCCTGTGTACTGCACAGCCTGGCCTAGTAAAACCAGGATGACGCTGAAACATGAGCTAAGCCCAAGATGGGGCAGGAACGAACAAAATGGATGCTGCATAAGACAAGTCTAAAAATACTAGTTTGGGAAGGTGACTCCAGGGCATCTGCCCGTTAATGACTCTCTCCCCACCTGAACAGATACTGTATCACAACAATGGACTTCTAAAGAAAGCCAATCTCTACCCCGACATAACCTCATCACCCCTGGTGATGTCCTTTCTGATCTAATTAATAGGCTATTCACTCAACATGGTAGCTTCTCTCTCCCACAATCAAGAGATCATCAGTGGAACATTAACACTTTTAGTCCTGATAACAGATGCAACTCCATTCAGTTGCACACATGCAAAACATCATGAGTTTCCCCAGGTCTATTGTCCTTTCCTGGGAGCTCCGGTCAGCCTTCCCCTACATATTGTTTTACCTTAAGTTAATCCTATAAGAACATTGTTCTAAGGCGCAATCACATCACCATGCCGAGGTTATGTTTTGCCCGGTAACTGGACACATGCAATTCCTTTGCTGTGTGTCTTGTTTTGAGTGCCTACAGACAATGCACCCCCAAATTCATTTGGGTCCTTCTATGGCTGAGTTCAGACCGGTAGTTTGCCCCGCTATTGCCATGTTTCAGCCACGTTTTAAAAGCGGATTAAAGGGGGCATTCACACAGGCACATCTGCCTGGCGTTCCCCACCCGTAGTCAACCTGTGCTGTTCCGCTTCGCTCCCATGTTTAAAAGATACCTTGTAAAAGTGGTAGCAAATCCCGGAGAGTGTCTTTTTCCTGCTTCATTCCGCTTCTCAGAAGTGTGAACACTCAACCGAAAAGCCGGGAGCAACCTGCATTGCGCATAAGGCAGGAGCGATATGATTGGCTGTGCTCCGTTCTACCGCCCAATGCGATGCCGGCGCAACGGGATCCTCCCCAAATTGGCCGGATGTGCTTATGTGCATGAGTGCATATTTGCTCATGCACACATAGCCAAATTACCAAGGAAAAGCTTTTTACAGACACGCCTCCGGGCCAGCAGTCTGAACGCTCTCGCGTGCCTCCTCCCAGTATGCTCCTGCATCAGTTTGCACACTGTGACTGGGAAAACCTGAAACAGTTTGTTCCAGGGCTTTTTTGCCACAACTGGCTCCTGCTTCAAACTGCCAGTCTGAACTCAGCCTATGAGATGCTGGTTCATTTCACAGCCTTTTCTCCATGGATCTCTGCTCTTCAATACAGGTAGCAATCATCAAATTGCCACATATATTCCCACTACTCTCTTTGTTTTTAATTTGGTCTTGTATGTGTGTTACCTCTTATATGCTTTTTGTATGCTAATACTCTTACTTCCTTTCAAATAAAATCCATTTCTATTTTCAGTTTGGATTGGTTATTTGGAGAGTTCTCTACAAGGGAAAGATCACTGTAAACTCTGGTAGGAGGATCTCATTAGATTACTCCCTCTTGCAAGCTCTGTCTCCTTGCTAATTTCCCCAACAAAAACAGGAAACAGCCCCCTTTGGGTAACAAATAGCATTTTGGGTAACAGATTCAGAGTAACAATAATCTAGGTATGTGTGTAGAAAGATTATCATGCTGTTAACTGTCTCATTCACTGAGAGGGGTTAACTTAATTTCATTTTTAAAATGTGGTTTTAGAACAATTTGATTCTTGCAGGATAGCTTCATGTTCAGCAATCTAAGTAGCTTCCTCTTTGTAGCTATAATCTGAAACATAAATTAAACAAAAAACTAATCAAAAACTATGGTTAATCAGATAGCACATATTGTCAGTCACATGGCAAAAAAAAAATCATTGCTACTCATTATTTTGTTACACTGATACCTACCTATCAAATGCTTAAATAATTAAAATGAGAGTCAGATGGATTCTTTAGGACAATGTCCATAAACATGATTAAGGATGTCATTTTATTCTCACTTGGTTTATCATTCTTTTCCCCTTGTTTGTGATAGTGGTTGAGACAATGCATTGGCTAAGCTGAAGCTATCATCAAAGGGTATTTATCTGGTAATTGTTTTTTAAAAGATTTGCACCACTCAATATTCTCAGAAAGGGAATGCCTAAAAAGCACAAGAAATCTTTGATATAGAGGAAGTAAGATTTCAGCTTTCATCGTCATAACTATACTTTGGTTTCACAAAGAGAGAAGATGACTGAAAAAGGAATAGGGATGGGCACAAACCAGCTGACCAACTAAAGTTTGTCATGAATTTTGGCCAGTTTGTGGTTCACAAAATGATATTCGCAAACAGAAGAATGTAATCTTTCTTTAAAATCTGCCTCCATTCCTGAGGACTGGAAGGTAGCTAATGTCACTCCCATCTTTAAAAAGGGCTCCAGGGGAAATCCGGGAAATTACAGGCCAGTCAGTCTGTAAGCTGGTGGAAACTGTTATTAAGGAGAGAATTAGTAGGCACATTGATGAACAAAAACTATTGAGGCAGACTCAGCATGGGTTCTGTAAGGGAAGATCTTGTCTCACTAACCTGTTAGTGTTTTTTGAGGGAGTGAACAAACATGTGGACAAGGGGGACCCAATAGATATTATTTACCTTGACTTCCGGAAAGCTTTTGATACAGTTCCTCATCAAAGGCTCCTAAGTAAGCTCAATAGTCATGGGATAAAAGGACAAGTCCTCTTGTGGATCAAAAACTGGCTTATAAATAGGAAACAGAGAGTGAGTATAAATGGGAAACTTTCTCAGTGGAGGGTACCACAGGGATCAGTACTCGGTCCAATGCTTTTTAACTTGTTTATTAATGATTTGGAATTGGGAGTAAGCAGTGAAGTGGCTAAATTTGCAGATGACATGAAGTTGTTCCGGGTGGTGAAAACCAGGGAGGAGTGTGAGGCACTCCAAAGGGATCTGTCGAGGATGGGTGAGTGGGTGTCAACGTGGCAAATGGGGTTCAATGTGGCCAAGTGCAAAGTGATGCACATTGGAGCCAAAAATCCTAAATATAAATACACGTTGATGGGGTCTGAACTGGCAGAGATGGACCAAGAGAGAGATCTTGGAGTCGTAGTAGATAACTCAATGAAAATGTCTAGACAGTGTGTAGCTGCAATAAAGAAGGCCAACGCTATGCTGGGGATTATTAGGAAGGGAATTGAAAACAAATCAGCCAGTATCATACTGCCCCTGTATAAATCATTGGTGCGACCTCATTTGGAATACTGTGTACAGTTCTGGTCACCACATCTCAAAAAGGATATTATAGCATTGGAAAAAGTGCAGAGAAGGGCAACTAGAATGATAAAAGGGTTGGAACACCTTCCCTATGAAGAAAGGTTAAAATGCTTGGGGCTCTTTAGCTTGGAGAAACGATGGCTGAGGGGTGACATGATTGAGGTTTATAAGATTATGAATGGGATTGAGCAGGTTGAGAAAGAAGTCCTTTTCTCCCTTTCTCACAGTACAAGAACTCGTGGGCACTCCATGAAATTGCTGAGCAGTCAGGTTAGAACAGATAAAAGGAAATACTTCTTCACCCAAAGAGTGATTAACATATGGAATTCACTGCCACAGGAGGTGGTGGCAGCTACAAGCATGGACAGTTTCAAGAGGGAATTAGATAAACATATGGAGCAGAAGTCCATCAGTGGCTATTAGCCACAGGGTATAGATGGGAACTCTCAGTCTGGGGCAGGTGCTGCACTCTATTCTTGGTGCTGGAGGGGGAAGCAGTGGGAGGGCTTCTAGTGTCCTGGCTCCACTGCTGGACCTCCTGATGGCACCTGGTATATTTTGGCCGCTGTGTGACAGAGTGTTGGACTAGATGGGCCATTGGCCTGATTCAACGTTGGCTTCTCTTATGTTCTTATGTAAGAATCACCATGAATTTCCATGAAGCAGGTTTACCCTTGCTTTTTGCTCTTCATAAAAAAACAGCTGTTTGGTTTAAATGATTCAGAGCCATTTAAGCCACTGCTTTCCGCTCCCTGGGGCTTTTTGTGGGGAGCAGAAAGCAGGGTTTAAACTTTAAATGACTTAGGGACTGATACATACTGGGTCAGTTTGCAAATTAATCTCCCAGTTCATGGAACTGCAAAAATGAGGTTGGTGCCCATCCCTAAAAAGGAACTAAGACTTTTTGAGACTTCCCCCCTGCAATTTTAGTTGGTGCTTTTGCATCCCTGCTGGTTAGTAGGAAGGACCTACAGGCAGGAGGATTTAGACAGCATTCAGAGAAGCTAGGAGAGTTTGCTTGGCAATAAACTATTAACATCGCCTTTTACTTTAATGTGTCCTTCATGTGATTGAACTCTAGTTTATTACAGACTACTCCAAGGGAAACTTAGGCTGAGGTCACACGCGCCAGTTGAAGTGGAGGGGAAGTGAGGCTATCTCCTCCAGATGAATTTGACATGCAGTTGCAAGATCACACAGCCCTTTGTAACTGTGGGTGCAGCCTGTCACTGTGTGATCAGATGCAACTGCAGGTGAGTCGGGGGGATTGCCACTTGTTTCCCATGCGCATAAATGAGGAATCACACCTCCACACTGGAGGCCCACTATGGAGTATGTGATGATGTGCATAATGTGAAGGGGGGAATGGCACTGAGCTGGGATGGCCTGATCAGACCATCCCAAAAGCATGAGTGCATGCTTGCACAATCAGACAGGGGAAAGTCCGTCCATGGCCCACCGAAACCCATCTACTACCATACTTTCCCTGGTGTCTTTTAACTCCACTTCCATAGCAGAGCAGCACGGGTTGCCAATGACTGTGAGACACTTCCCAGATGTTGCTGTCTGATCACTGCCTTTAGAGCCATTAGGTATTTGCACCTGTCAGATCTAAATGTGATCACAGCCTTACACACTTAAAAATGAAAAAAAAAAAAAAAATAAGCCACCAAGGCACAAATATTGGTTTGGATTAGTATTTATTTTTTAGTGTAAATTTTAAAACACAATTGATATATTTTACTGCTTGCCCAGATGGCCAAAATAGCTTCACATTCCTGCAGATCTTCAAAATTTCACATATTAGTTAAAACATACACCAAATTCTTGTTATGCCATGTCTTTATTCATGGTAGTTAATCTGACTGTCTCCCTCATGGGTCACTGCTTTGACATGGTGAGGGGGCTTGCGTGGTTTAATGAGGCTATAGACTATGCCATGGAGGGCCACCCAGGACAGACAGGCCACAGCAGAGAACTCAGACCAAGCGTGATCCACCAGAGAAGGATATGGCAACCCACTCCAGTATCTTTGCCAAGAAAACCCCATGGACTACAAAAGGCTAAAAGATATGATGCTGGAAGATGAACCCTCAGATCGGAAGGTGTCCAATATGTTACTGGGGAAGAGCAGAGGGCAAGTACAAGTAACCCCAGAAAGAGTGAAGTGGCCAAAGCTGAAAGGACGCTCAGCTGTGGACGTGTCTGATGGTGAAAGGAAAGTCCGATGCCGCAAAGAACAATACTGCATAGGAACCTGGAATGTAAGATCTATGAATCAAGGTAAGCTTGATGTGGTCAAAAATAAGATGGCAAGACTGAACATCGACATCTTGGGAATCAGTGAACTAAAGTGGATGGAGTTGGGTGAATTTAACTAAGAAGACCATTATATCTACTACTGTGGCCAAGAATCCCATAGAAAAAATGGTGTGGCCTTTATAGTCAACAAGAGAGTGCGAAAGGCAGTAATGGGATACAATCTCAAAAATGACAGAATGATCTCAGTCCAAATCCAAGGCAAATCATTCAACATCACAGTAATCCAAGTCTATGCCCCAACCACTGATGCAGAAGAGGCTGAAGTGGAGCGGTTCGAAGACCTACAACACCCTCTAGAACTAACACCAAAAAAATGTCCTCCTCATCATAGGGGACAGGAATGTTAAAGTAGGAAGTCCAAAGGTAACCAGAATAATAGACAAGTTTGGTTTTGGAGAACAAAGTGAAGTAGGGCAAAGGCTAACAGAGTTTTGTCAAGAGAACACGCTGGTCATAGCGAACACCCTCTTCCAACAACCTAAGAGGTGACTCTACACATGGACATCACCAGATAGGCAACACTGAAATCGGACTAATTATATAATTTGCAGTCAAAGATGGAGAAGCTCTATCCAGTCAGTAAAAACAAGATCTGGAACTGACTGTGGCTCAGAGCATGTTACTCATTGCAAAATTCAGACTTAAACTGAAGAAAGTTGGGAAAACCACTAGGCCATTCAGATTTGACCTAGATCAGATCCCTGATTAATATACAGTGGAGGTGAAGAATAGGTTTAAGGGACTAGATTTGATAGATAAAGTGCCTGAAGAACTATGGACAGAGGTTTGTGACATTGTACAGGAGGCAGCAATCACCACCATCCCAAAGAAAAAGAAATGCAAGAAAGCAAAGTGGCTGTCTGATGAGGCTTTACAAATAGCAGAGGAAAGAAGGAAAGTGAAAGGCAAAGGTGAAAAGGAAAAATTTGCCCAACTGATTGTAGATTTCCAGAGAACAGCAAGGAGAAATAAGGAGGCTTTCCTGAATGAACAATGCAAAGTAATAGAGGAAAACAATTGAATGGGAAGGACTAGAGATCTCTTCAAGAAAATTGGAGAAATCAAGGGATTGTTCCATGCAAAGCAGGCCATGATAAAGGACAAAAATAGTAGGGACCCAACAGAAGCAGAAGAGATTCGGAAGAGATGGCAAGAATACACAGAAGAACTATACAAGAAGGACCTCAATGTTCTTCACAACCACGACGGTGTAATCACTGAACTCAAGCCAGACATCCTGGAATGCGAAGTCAAATGGGCCTTAGAAAACATTACTAACAACAAAGCTAGTGGAAGTGATGATATCCCAGCTGAGCTATTCAAAGTCTTAAAAGATGATGCTGTTAAAATGCTGTACTCAATTTGCCAGCAAATTTGGAAAACATACCAGTGGCCACAGGATTGGAAAAGGTCAGTTTACATTCCAATCCCAAAGAAGGGCAATGCCAAGGAATGTTCAAACTATTGCACAATTGCACTCATTTCACACGCTAGCAAGGTCATGCCAAAGATCCTACAAGCTAGGCTTTAGCAGTACATGGATAGAGAACTGCCAGAAGTACAAGCTGGGTTTCGAAGAGGCAGAGGAACTAGAGATCAAACTGCCAACATTTGCTGGATTATGGAGAAAGCAAGAGAGTACCGGAAAAAGATCTACTTCTGCTTCATTGATTACACTAAAGCCTTTGATTGTGTGGATCATAACAAACAGTGGCAAGTCCTTAAAGAGATGGGAGTACCAGACCACCTCACATGTCTCTTGAGAAACCTGTATAAGGGCCAAGAAGTGACAGTTAGAACAGGATATGGAACAACAAATGATTGGTTTAGCATAGGAAAAGGAGTAGGACAAGGATGTATATTGTCCCCTTGCTTATTTAATTTATATGCAGAGTACATCGTGCAAAATGCCAGCCTGGATGATTCAGAAGCCGGAATTAAGATTGCTGAGGAAAACATCAACAACCTCAGACGATACCACTCTAATGGCAGAAAGTGAAGAGGACTTCAAGAGCCTCTTGCTGAGAGTAAAAGAGGCAAGCACAAAGGTTGGCTTGAAACTCAACATCAAAAAAACTAAGTTCATGGCATCCAGCCCCATCACTCCTTGGCAAATAGAAGGAGAAGTCATGGAAGCAGTGACAGACTTCACGTTCCTGGGATCCAAGATCACTGCAGATGGCGACTGTAGCCCTGAAATTAAAAGACGTCTGCTCCTTGAGAGGAAAGAAATGGCAAACCTAGACAGCATGATAAAAAGTAGAGACATCACCCCGTCAACAAAAGTCCGTCTGGTCAAAGAAATGGTATTCCCAGTAGTACCGTATGGCTGCGAGAGTTGGACTATAAGGAAGGCCAAGTCCCGAAGAATAGATTCTTTTGAATTATGGTGCTGGAGAAGACTCTTGAGAATCCCTTGGACTGTAGCTGAAGCTCAAATACTTTGGCCACCAAATGAGAAAGGAGCACTCACTGAAGAAGACCCTGATGCTGAGAAAGATTGAAGGTCAAAGAAGAAGGGGACGGCAAAGGATGAAATGGTTAGACAGTGTTATCGAGGCAACAAACATGAAATTAAGCAAACTCCAGAGCACTACGGAAGACAGGAGGGCCTGGCGTAATGTGTTCCATGGGGTCGTGAAGAGTTGGACTCAACAATGCGACTGAACAACAACAGCAATCTGACTGTGTTTGCTTATGAGGGTTTCTGTGAATTGGTTTAGATTATCCCTTCAAAAGAAGAGGTTATAAGCATACATAGCTACTCTTTTTTAGCTAATTAAGCATTTTTCCTGATTACTTCTAGGATCAGAAGTATGAAATGTGATTTTATCACTAATTGTATAAGCAGAATTAGTTACTGAGATATATACTACAGTATGTAGTGATGTAAAATAATGCTAATTTTATACTATCCCTTGCTCCTCTCATGGCCAGTGCCATCTGAAGGTGCTCCTAGCTGACCCAAGCTACACTATAATGGTAAGCATGAATCCCACCTGTAAACAACTTCTGGCTATGGCATTATAAAGCAACTTATATACTGAATTAATATTGCTCCCTTAATCCAGTAAGGAGACATGAGACGCAGGTAATTAGGCCATAATTTTACTAAGGGATTTACAAAGGAATGTTTAAGCATCCTGACCTTAAATTTGAGCATCCCACCCTGATTCAAATCCAGGAAAGGAAATATTAACTAGATTGATGGAGAATAGCCAGTTAGTACATATAGGTTTTATTCCAGGGACAGTTAAAATCAATGCAAAGACTGCCCCATTAAAATTCTGAAACATAATTTTTCTCCATAGTATCAATATACGTACCACAAATATCTTGGCTCTGTTCAGTTCTTCATTCTGTAGTGCTCCATTTTCCTACAACTGTTTCATCTTAACTTCCTTGTGGAAGAATTGTTTGTTTGAAATCCCTTCCCCATACACACATTATACTTATACTCTGTCTCTTAAAGTACTAGCTCAGAGGCCTTCTATTGGAGGTAATATTACATGGAAAAACAGATGGAAAAGGGAGATGAGGGGACTGTTTTATTTCAGACAGTGAATATCTGAATCTGACTTAAGTGCTTCAGTTCCATATTTAAATGAAGATTTTGAAAGAAAACTTTTTTAAATAGTTCAGTATATTGACCTTCCTGGAATTCAACCTTTCAGAAAAAGCAATCTCACTTTCCACTTTCATTTATATGAGTCTCTTACCAGCAACCAGTTCAGGTTGTGTTCCAATAAAGTTCTCTGAAGGTGATGTGTCTTCCATGTGGTTTCCTCTTCATGATACTTAATAAATATTGCAATATCAGATACAAAACAGAGACTTCTCTTATGTAACTGTTATATATAAAGTAGCACAGCAGGCAATTCTGATGTCTTTGTGTTCTCTTTATTAACGAATAAACCTCAAATAAACTCTTAGTTTTACTAGTTAAGGTCTTAAAAGTGCAATAGCTTATGGCTAAACTAACTTGGGCAAAATTGTTCTGAAGAGAGTTTCTGCCTCAGCACACCAGGCATATTGACTGATTCTTAATTGAATCTCTGCTCTGTTGGCTACCAGTCAAGGAATCTGAGTTTCTCTAGATCACATTTAAATAGTAAACACTAATCTTCCAACAAGCTATAGCCATGCTGATAGCCACTTAGGGAAAAGAGCTTTAAATGTGTCTTGCCTATCTTCATTTTATTAACACAAATCTATTCTATCTAATCTTCAGATAAGACAAAGAAACATTAATCTGAAATGGTTCATATATCTTCACCTGTGTAGAGATGCCTCTCCATCCTACTCTTTACCCCTTTTCAAAAGTCAAATAATGAGTTCAGTGCATACAGGACAATGGAGCAATTGGAACGAAAATCATATATCTGTGTGGGAATTTTTCAGGTCTAGTTACTGATAGCTACTCTAAAGCTATAGCAAAACAACAAAGGATTAAATTCTACAGATGATCTGCAAACAATGAGTGATGTGGTTACAGCAGAATGCACACTGGGGTACAGTTATGATAGCCATCACCAGCACAATGTGCTGAAAGATGAGCAGCATCACATCTAAGTCACTTATTCCAAGGAAGGCCCAACATACTTTCCCCACAAGCATTCACAAATACATCCTTCCCAGATCCTCATGTACAATTCAACTCTATCTTTTCTAAAGGATAGGACTGAAGAAGGACAAACTTGTAGATGTTTGCAGTGGAGACACAGAAGACTTTGCTTTTGGGTAGATTGATTGGCAGCAGTGTTGCTCATCTTGCAGAGGAAAAGAAAACTCTGCTTTCTTCTGCAGGAAATTCTATACTTGTCAGGGTCAACAGTAAGCAAGTCCAAACACACTCTCCAGGGAAAGTTATGCTTTATTGGAATACTGTTCTGTTGCCAAGTAGTACAGGCACATTGTCAGGAACAGTGATTATTGTAAAGGACTAGTAGATATACTCTGATGCTTCCCCTAGCTAAGCAAATGAAATTCAAGCACACACGTGGGAATTCTCCCAGTGGGACATTACATCATAAACCGGAGACTCTCCCCATCCCCTGAGAGCCAAAACATTCACACCGATAATGGAACTCAAGCCCTCCTTTCTCGTCAAGGTTACATTGATAGCACTGTCTGGCTGAGCCAGTTCGCACGGGTGAAGGAGTGCCTCCCTTACGTTACCCACGGCAGCCAAGCAAAGCAAGCATGTGCACAAGCGCAAGCAAAGAAGCATGGCAGTTAGCTGACGATACTACATGTGAGCACCTGCACACAAAGAGTCCTATGAGTTGTTAATAGCACTTCAAAGGAAGAAATTGCACTATGGATTTTCTGATTCAATAAGAAATGTAAAGTAATGCTAACACATCATAGATCCATAAACACCTCCTGACTATAACATCCCTAGCAAGTCTGGACTCCCTAATTTTTCTCTTTCCATGACTAGTCTCCATGTCAAAATTTTGATTCATTTTCCTGATTCATATTTGCCTTTGCTTCTGCATAGTCAGGATCAGTGTTCCCTCTAAGCTGTGGAGTCTTGTGAGCAAAAATTCAACTTTGTGAGATATTGGCATTAAAGTTGTGAGTGAGCAAAGTGGCTACTGCATAAATGTTTGCTTTGGAGCCATCCTTTCTGAGCTAAGACAAAAATGCGTGAGCCGGAGGCTAAAAGACTGTGAGCTATCTCACACTAACTCAGCTTAGAGGGAACATTGGACAAGGATCAACCGACTCTTAGTTCACATGATAGCACAACCAGACCGCTTAGGAAATGGTGCTGATGTGAAAACTCATCATATTGGCCTGCCTAGTCCATTTGATTCCCAGTTGCAGATAGCACCAATGCAGTGTGAATTCCAAAGAAGACAGAAAGAGAAACATGATACAAATATACAGTAAGTTCAGCTATAGTCATTTGCTTAATACTTCTCTGAGTCTCTGCATAACTGTTCTCAAAACTCTGTCTTCTCTATTCAGTAAACCCCATATTTAGTAATATAATGGAGATTGTTTCCACGTGGACATTTTTCTCTGCCTTCCAAATGAGAGTTGTGTGTGTGTATATATATATATATATATATATATATATATATATATATATAAAAAATTATAATATGGCATCATCCTCTAATTATCCACTTTTCAGGTTTTTCCCTACTTTGCTTTTATCTTTCCCAGACCTGCTTAGCTATGGCCTTTTTTGAAAAGAACACAATCCAAGCATATTTGCATGGCACGTGGATGTGAAGGTGCTCATTTTTAAAGGCCTGATCCACTTTAGCACCACTTTCCTCCAGTCAGTTCCTCACAGCCACCATTTCCCTGCTTGCACGACTGAGGGGCTTTTGGGGTGCTTTTTTTTTTTTTTTTTTTTAATTGCTTTCATACTATCGTGCATATGCTACTATGCCACTGCATATAAAAATAAATTGCCATGATCTTCTAGTTCCTATACATTCTTAGCTTGCTCTCTTTCTTTTTAAAACATACGTTGCTACCTTTTCCCTTGCAAAGATAAAATGAGAAAGGTGCAGGCACTTTTTGTCCACATTGCCTGAGAAGGAATGGGAAGAGGAAGCTAAAACACAGTTGGGATATAGCAGGAATTCATGGCTCATGTGGATACGCCTTTGCAACTCTCTTGCATATTATGGTATTTTGAATATGAAAAGAAGATATTAATTTACAGAGCATAGGGATAAAAGGCTATTCTGGCCCCAATCCACCAGCAAAAGTACACTTGAAGCTGATGTTAATGGAGTTTCAAAGACATTCCCAGATCCATAACAATTTCAAGAGATCCAGTGGAAATATAAAAGAGATGGAGACACTATAGTTCAAACAGACCCTTGGAAATTGTTGGAATCTTGAGTTCCTCAGACTACTGCTAAATGATTCTATTTCTCTCTAATGTACCCCTGCTCTTTTTTTGTTCCGTTAATACAGGAGTTCCCATTCAGAATGCATCATGTGGATTCACTGTGCCTGTGATATAACCAGGGGTCATTTAGTAGAAAAAGAGGTGCAGGAGCTTATTAGCATAACTTATTTGCATAAGCCACACCCTCTGACATCACCAGAAGTGTGTCAGAAGGCAACACCCACCGTTCAGGCTACACTGGACTGTTTTGGATTGCTAGCTATTGGGCGGGCGGGGGCGCAGATCTGCCCTCACAGAGGAGGGAGAGCTTGTATCTGAATAAACCTTGGTCTTAAAGGTGCCACTGGACTTTTGGATTGCTAGCTGGGGGGGGTGGGGGGAGGTGCAGATCAACAACTAAACTAAATATACAACAAAAAATTGACATTCCAACACCTGCAAGTATTTTCTCTTAAAAATCCTAAACTTAACATCACTGGAGAATAGGAACAAGGTTACCACTTAACATATATCACATAAAGATTTTATTTTGTGAAGGTTCTGCCCTTACTTCCTAAACAGTAGCCAAAAGGCGCAGGTAGACTTAGTGGGCCACAGGAATACCACCTCCCCCCCACAACTAACAAAGCTATTTCTTTCTCTCTTTATTCCCTCTGCCTCAAGGCTGCTAGCAATGCAGCAATCAAGTTGAGACAGGGGGCACAAACATTTCCAGTCCAATTCAAATGCACAAACCAAATTATTCAGATATACACACACCGTTTTGACAGTGCTGGCCCTCATTCCTGGCTCGCACACACACACACACATGCCTCTCTCAGGGCCGGCCCCAGGTGTCTGGGTGCCCTAGGCAGGACAGCCTGGGGCGCCCACCCCACCGGGGATGCCAACCTCCTGGTGGGGCCTGGAGATGGCCCAGTGCCTGGGAGAGCCAAGGAAGGGGCGAACTTAGAAGCCCTCCCTTCCCTCCCAGCGGCGGCGGCGTGGCTATCCTGGGTGTCTCGCAGCCGCGAGGCACCCGGGACAGCTGGGGAAAGGGCAGGCTTAGAAGCCCCCCTTCCCTCCCAGGGGCAGCGCGCGCTGCTCTCCTGGGTGTCTCACAGCCACGAGGCACCCGGGACAGCTGGGGAAGGGGCGGGCTTAGAACGCCCCCCCTTCCCTCCCAGGAAAGCCGGGGCTGCTGCCATTGGGCAGCCCGGGGGGCTTTTTATGGGGGGGGGGCATTTTGGTGCCCTTGCAGGGCCGGCGCCCTAGGCAAGCGCCTAGCTCACCTAGTGGGCGAGCTGGCCCTGGCCTCTCTAATCTATCTGTTTTTGCAGTCAGCTCCAATGAAGCCAGGATTGCATGCAAGGATTCAAACAGGCAATTCCCCCTGATTTTGCCAGAATCTTTTTTTAAAAGCAGGGTGTGGAAAAGTGGGGAGGAGCACAAGATCCCTTTCTCTTAAAACAAAAGCACACGTCAAAGCCTTTCCCCCCCACTTCTCCAATCAGTATATACTGGCAGAAAGTTTTAAAGAAAACACATTTTTAAGTCCCATTCTGTACCTCCCTGGCAGTTCACCCCACATCTCCCTTTCTTCCCATTTCCAGTCTGTTCTGCTGGAATGAGAGAAGAGATGGGGCAAAGTTAAGAGTGAGAGAGTAGAGAAACTGGACCAGTCAACAAAAGAGATTTCAGCATGACTAAGAACAACAAAAATCACAATTGTAAGGGAAGGGAACTTTGATCTTTGTGAAATTACATTTTTGCACCTTGTTCTCTCCTTCTTTCCTTCTCCAGCACACCCCTCCCCCTTGGGCTTGCTGTTTTCCATAAAGACTGCAGCAGAGTCTGCCCTCCCAGCTTGCTTTCTGCACTGTGGGGTCAGGCTTGCTCGCTTGCAGGGGGGAAAAAAGAGGGATGTGTTTTCTGTGTGCTAACCTTTCCTGGTGGGAGTTTTGCTGCAGAAGTGCGAGGGGCTGTTCCAGATGAGAACTAGGGCTCTGTAACCATTCATTCCTCAAATGGAGATCCAGGTAATGGATTGAAAGGGTGGGGGAGGAGGAAGGGGTTGGGAATGGAGAGGAAAGAAGGTTCATATTTAGGAACAGAAGGAGGGGAGGAAACCCTTTGAATGAGTCCAGGAGAAAAGATCTAGCAACGAGTGGGAGAAGGACTACAGTATAAATAAAAAGAGTTTTTGTAAAGTGGGGAGGAGAGAAGCAATCCCTGAGGAGCAGGAGCACTGCAACTTTTCCTGCAATCATCTTTTTTTTCTGATGAGCCAGCCAGATGAAGGGGAGGGGTGGCCAGGTTCGGTGAGCAGCCTCCCGGTCTGGGCTGCTAGGAGGGAAGCTGGCTGCTGCCCAGGACCATGGGCGAAGGGGGGAAGAAGTGGTCAGCAGCTGGGCCAGGTGCACCTTGCACGGGAAAACCCGTGGGCTGCAGGCTAGAAAATAAACGGAGTACAGTCTATAGGGGACCTTGCTCCCCACCCCAGCTCATACGCACACACAGATGAATCGCCTGCCTCCCCCAACAGCACTGGCCACAAGACCTTTAAGGGCTGCCAGGCAGCACTGCCGAGAGGGAAGGAGGCTGCCCGCTCCCACCCCTCCCTGCATACACATGCATGCACACACACATGCCTCCTCCGACAGCACTGGCTGTGGCAGACCCTTGAGGGCTGCTAGGCCCTGCTGCTGGGATAGAAGGAGGCTGCCTGCTCCCACCCCTCCCCACATACATATGCACACATGCACACACACATGCGCACACACTCCTCCCCCGACAGCACTGGCCATGGCAGGCCCTTGACAGCTGCTAGGCTGCGCTGCTGGGATGGAAGGAGGCTGCCCGCTCCCACCCCTCCCCACATATGCACGCACACACACATGCACATAGACACCTCCCCTGGGGCTGCTAGGCTGCAATGCCGGGATGGAAGGAGGCTGCCCGCTCCCACCCCTCCCTGTATACATATGCACGTGCACACACACATGCACACACGCTCCTCCCCCGACAGTGCTGGCTGCGGCAGACCCTCGAGGACTGCTAGGCCACATGGCCAGGAGGGAAGGAGGCTGCCCGCTCCCACCCCTCCCATTATACACATGCACACACACACCTCCCCAGACAGCACTGGCTGTGGCAGACCCTCAATGGCTGCTAGGCCGCACTGCCAGGATGGAAGGAGGCTGCCCGCTCCCACCCCTCCCTGCATACACATGCACACATGCACACACACCCCTCCCCTGACAGTGCTGGCCATGGCAGACCCTTGAGGGCTTTCTAGGCTGCGCTGCCAGGACAGAAGGAGGCTGCCCACTCCCACCCCTCCCCGCATACACATGCACACACACACAAACACACCTCCCCCAACAGCGCTGGCTGTGGCAGACCCTCAAGGGCTACTAGGCTGTGCTGCCCACTCCCACCCCTCCCTGCATACACACACATCCCTTGCCTGAAAGTGCTGGCCATGGCAGACCCTCAAGGGCTGCTAGGCCATGCTGCCAGGATGGAAGGTGGCTGCCCTCTTCCACTCCTCCCCACAAAAGCAGAGAAAGGGAAAGAAGGGCATGTCTGCCTGGCTCCCCTTCCCCACTCCAACCAACCTGCCACAGCAGGCAGGCTGGAGACTGGAAGGGGAGCCGAGCAGACATGCCTGGCTTCCTTGCCTGATCTTTTCTGGGTGCCCCATGGCTGTGAGGCACCCAGAGAAGATCAGGCTGGGAAGCCAGGCATTTAAATCCCTCCAAGTCTCTCTGAAAAACCAAGAGGCTCAGGGGGGAAGGAGGCGTGTCTGCCCAGCTCCTCTTCCCCTCTCCAGGCAACCCGCCCCTGCAGACTGGCTGGAGACAGGAAGGGGAGCCAGGCAGACATGCCTAGCTTCCCTGCATGATATTCTCTGTGGAGAAAATCAGGCTGAGAAGTCGGAATTTAATTCTCCCCCTCAGGGGACAGGGCCTGGGCTCATTACTGCCAGAGTGCCACTCCGGGATGCTCCAGCAGGAAATGACCCCTGAATATAACAATGATAATACCTAATGACTCTGACAGTATGTTACTTATTACTCCATATTACATATGGAGATAAGGCCAGACAGAGTAAAGAATTTATGAAAGAAATAGGGTATACCAGGCCCAAAGCCAGGAATTTTTTTTGTTTGGGGGCATTTAATTTTTTAAGGGGGCAGTTAAACTACAGTTAATTAAATTAATCTGAATGCCTGTATTTGAAGGAGGAGGCTCCAAGCCTGGTTCTAGCCCTTCCTTTCAAGGGACAGGGCAGCAAGCATGCCAGTTCTTGAGGGCAGGGAACAGCTCAGATGACATTTAAATGTCTTTTGAGTTCCCTTCCACTGAGCAGGAAAGCTTAGAAGTGCATTCAAGAGTGGTTCCTTCAATACATCTCCAATAATCCCTCTTTCTGGTAGCCCAGTCCTGCTGTATACCACCTAGGTCATGGTGCATCTTTCAAAAGCAGTCCCATGAGCCTTTGGGAGGGCACATTCTAGCCCATGACTGCAAAGCCTTAAGGCCTTAAGGCTCATCATATTCTTCCTCAACCCTGAAGAGGTCCCCAACTGAATTACTCTGACTGCAAAGTGCATAGGTACCCAGTATGAGGACCCCCCTATCGCTGATATCTCGGAGTGCTTGCCAACTCAAAATCACCTCAACCCATGCTTTTCCCACCACAGAGGATGTTAGCCTCAGCTTAATTCCCCTTCTGCCAACCATGAACCAACCAGTTATGCAGACCACCTTGCAAGTCAGTTATGCAATGGACTGACCCAGTAACCCCATTGTGCCCTAAAAAGATGTGGTGCCAAGGACTTGATCTTGGAATAGAGACTACTGACCTAGTGTTCAGATCATCACCACCTAAATGCATGACCACAGTCTGGGGAGGTGCTCCTCCCAACCAATGATAATAAAGAAGGGGTAACAACTGGATCCAATGCACTCCACCCTCCTCCAACCATTCAACAGAAGCCCAGTCTCCAATGCCTAGCTGGGTGCCCCACATTGAGCCATAATTGGCTTGCCCCACCCTTGTGCTTCATCCAAGGAGACAGGGGTAGGCAAATGCCACCACCTGCTCCATGGGTAGGCACCAGTCATTTAGACAGTTGTCTTCTGATTTGAGCCAGAAGTGTAACAAGGAGGGGGGCTTTCAATTCAAGATCTGATTTGCTGGATTTGAGTGTGCCTCCTAAGAATTTAGAGAACTTTGATTCCAAGATCTAATTGGCTGGATTCAAACAAAATGAACCTTATCTGAAATAACTACTCTTTTTCTTGAATTAAAAATAAGTTCATGTGTCCCTACAGTGAGGGATGCTCTGGGAATGGTGGAGCAGCTTGGGTTTGTAAAGCTATTATCAGCTGTAGTTCAGCTGGTAAGAAAAAGGGGAAACAAGTTGAGAACAAGCTTTATATCCTCAGTGGCTCTTCCATCACATCTTCCATGTTATAAATCATGAATACGTAAAAAGGATCATCATTGAGAGCATCAATCACATGGTCACTAAAAAGAAAAAAAAAACTATGGATTTTTTTTGATACGTTGTATGGTCAAGGAAATATTTCTGCTTCCATCCTAGTTAGGATTCAGTCAAGAGGAAATGGAGAGTGCTTTATCCATATGCACACAAATAATTTTAAATTTTAATTTAATGGCTGGATCTGATTTTTTTTCTTGACATATTACCTTGAATAAATGCATATATATTCAAAATCTCATTATTTCAGCACTGAAGTCTGAAAATAGGTTAAAGTTCAATATGCAGTTTTGTTTAGTTTCCCTCATTGAACTTGTTCTTTATTCCTATCTCTCGATGTAACTGACAAGAAGATTTGGGATAGACAGACAGAGAGATGACTTTCTAGCTTCCATTTCTTGCTGCCTTCTTCTGAACCATCTGAAATTTTATTGCCCCAGCACTCCCAAATAAATATAAGAGAATACAGCATAGGTTTATGTTAGGTAATCTACGTTATAATTTATTAATTATAATCTATGTTATAATTTATTAAATATGCTAGCATATTTAAAGGAGCAGGCTGTACTAGGCAACCTACCACTGGATGCCTTTGTTAGGCAGACCCATACTGGTTCTAAACTTGGCCAGTGGTTTTCTGCTGGCCTTGTTTATGTTTGCCTGAATATGAAATATGCCAATAAGTGACTGCCCTCCTCCTCCTCCCTGATGCAGCATAAGGCCTCTACCAGGTTTGAAAGACATTGCTAAGCACCATGTTGCTCCTTCTCAAACCCACCACACTGTAATACTAGTGATGGGCTGTTCCAGACATATTCTCCAGCATGCTCAATATCTCACGGTAGTTTCAACTATCCCTACCTACCATGAGCAATCTGCTGTATTCCTGCCAAGCAAGGGGATAGCCTAGCTTAACACCACTTGCCCCACCTGCTGATTACAATGTCTTTAAATATGAAATTCTGGGTCTTTTAGCTAACAAGTGTTAAAGTTTGGGAGTGTTTTACAGGCCAAAACCTGTAGAGCACATAAAAGCAGAAGTTGGGAGAGTGCCTTTCCATACAACCAAAGGCATATGCTGGCTGCTTATGCTTGAAAATTCACAATGAATTCACAAGCAGCTTGAGAAGTGAACTCATGTAGCCGGGAAGGGGTGTGCAACATACAACTTATAAATAAATCTGTTAGTAAAGCACTTACCTTGGTAAAGCCAAGAGGGAATTTTAAAAAGAATGAATGAGTCCTTGAATGGAGGCCGAAGACCATGGCCAGAAGACAGCAGCAGAGAAGACCACCATTTGGAAAGTCCTTGATGACCTTTACCCCAGTGACTGGAATGTGCCATTGTCAGGAAGGCCATCAGAAAAGACCCATGTCAGGAAAGTTCCAGAACAGTTGTGAATCACTAGGTCTCCAGGCCATGAGTCAAGATAACCACCACGGAACTACAGAACCTCTCTCCTGAGTCAGCACTGATACTGCAGGCTTGGCCAGCCCTTTTGCAATTTTATCAGAAACACTTGACTTGGCCAATCATTGAGTGAGCATGTGTGTGCACGCATGTGTGCGTGCAAGGGATATTTTATAATCAATAAAAAGCTTCAGTGTCATGAGCTGGGCAGAGAACAGCATAGAGTGCACTGTCATAGCAAGTGGGACGAGAGCACCAACTAAAGAAGCATAGTCAAGGCCAGTCCAAGGTTATGCACAGAGTCAGGAGTCTAATCCAAGAGTCAGTCTGTACAGCAAAGTTTGAGAATCCAACAGTTACTCACAAGCAGGTTTAGGAGCAATACAAATGCAGAATCAGGAATGATCTGAAGAGTCACAGGGTTGAGGAAGGCTCTACTGCACTGGTCAGAGAGATTTCAGCTTTTTACTTCCACACCTAACAGCCTCCCTGGGTTGGTTTTTATAGCTATATGCTTAAGGGTCATGCTTGCAGCCAGCTGCTCGGGAGTAATCTTGCAGCTACTCAAGCAGCTGGTTTGGGGCCAAGAGGCATGCACTTTCTCGTCTGCCCTGTAGTTCTTTTCATAGTTTCCGTCTGTGGCACTCTAAAGGTATGGGTGATACTGGAGTACTGGAGGGCTGGAAATGATCAACTGAGTTTCAACTGTTGAATCAGGGCTGGAGGGTATCCATGGTTCTGCACTAGCTGTTGGCTGTGAATCGTGACAAGCCTGCAGCTCATCTTCCTGCCTGCCAGCTTCTGCTAACTCAGAGTTAGCTACAAGGGACTTCTCTTCTCCTGAGGAGTCCTCAGTCTCACTGAGCCCTGGCTGCCCCACAACATGCAGCTTTGCTCTCAAAGTATGCTGAAGTTCTGTCTGGTATGAGTCTACTGGCTCTCTAGTTAAACTTGTAACTTCATATTTTGGTCTCCACTAAAGTTAGTTGTCCTTGTGTGAAGCTAGTAAACAGAGCCACACAAGAATGTTGAAGTGTCTATATTTATGAACCTGGAATTTCAGTGCATAGTCCATCAGGAAGTTCTCCTATGAAAACACCTTTGAAAAGCATGGTCAATGAGCAAGATCATTTCCTAGAGTATGTTTTCCCTCATTCATTCTGTAAACTTGATTATCAGACTCCTTAATTACTTTACATGAACATTTGTTCCTGTGTTCAGTCTTCAGAAGGGAGTTTCTCCTGTCTTAATCATTAGCAACAGCATTACAGTTATAGGCTTTGGTTCAGTGGAGAAATATGTTGTGTTCATCTGAAATCAATGTGACAAGTTTAGTTGCAATTAACTCAGATGTAATTGATTTGTAAGGAATTTAAGCACAACTAACTTTCTCTATATCAGGGCCATAAAATATATTCAATGTTCTTTTAAAAAAATCTTTAAAAATTAACAAGGATAACACACACACACATATCTATATATATAAAACAATTGTTTTAATTAATATTTTTAATGTACTGAGATGTCATGTCATAAAACTAAATTTTGCTATTTGTAAGACTCAGTCAGGGACAAAGTGGATGAATAGCTGCCCAGATTTAAACCACTTGTAAAAATATTCACTGCTTCCATAAAATTGAGCGTATCATTCACACTATGTCAAAAAAGAAGGTGGGGGGGGCGTGGCCTGACACTAAGAAGAATGGCTGCACAATTCTAGAGCTCTGCTCCTTCTCACCCCAATACCTCCTAAATCGCACCACTTTTGATTGCAAATGACTCTAAATATATGGGGAGATCCAGTGAGAGACCCAGGAACCAGAAAAAAGATACAGAGCGACCACTTACTGACTACTTCCAACTTGCTACAACGACTGCAGGCCGATCTGCTTCTAAAACTACTGAAGACAAGATGGCTGACGGCACTCAGCAACAAGGTACAGATGATTTGCAAATTGACTCTCAAAATGTTTTAAAACAAATGAGCAAAATGGAGACAAGAATTTTAGACTCCATGAAGGCATTATTTGAGCCTATACAGACCCAGCTAAATGATATAAAACAAGCTCTGCAGGAAGTTGATAAAAAAGCAGATCATGCAACTTCTTTAGGTTTACAAGCTGCAGAAGCAATTAAAACTTTTAAAACTGAAGAGACAGTAACTCAGAAAAGACTGTTGGCTCTAGAAATGGAGACCAGGCAATATAATTTGAAATTTCGCGGTTTTCCTGAGGACGCTGAAGAGAAAAGTGAATTACAAATATTTCTGGCACAATGGCTTGCATCTATTCTTAAGCTTGAAGATGGTGTGGCCCCTATGATTTTAAAAGCTCACAGATTGGGACAGAAAAACAAAGATAAGCGTAGAGGACCAAGAGATATTCTGGCAACGTTTCTGGATGCAAGAACCAAAAATAAAATACTAACAGAAGCCAGAGTAAACAAAAATCTTCCCTTTTTGGATATTAAAATAGAAGTTTTCCCTGACTTACCCCCGGATGCTATTGCACAGAGAAGGACTCTAAAGCCGATCACCATGCAACTCAGGGAAGCAAACATAAGATATAGATGGTCTGCTGCTGCAAAATTGCAAGTATGGCACAAAGGAACATTGTACACAGCTACAGACCTGGAATCTGGTCAAACATTACTGGAACTCCTGGAAATCACCCAGCAATCTATGGAGACTGACAGACAATCTTTTAAAAGAAGACTGCAGTACAATCTAACTCCACATAAGGAAAACAAAGTAATGGCACGTCCTTGACTTATAACTCACTGAGAGTAAATGTATAATTATCTGCTGTATGAAGGTTTCATAAAGTGGTCATTTATTCTAATGGTTTAAAGATTATTATGTTAAATATGTATACAATATTCTAAAGACCATATATGGTATTGGGGGGGAAGGGGGAGCAAGTAATATTCACACCAGTTCCTTCTATAGTTAAAGTCTGGATATAGTCTCAAATTCATAACTTCGATCCTTGTTCTAAGGAGTGAGAGATTTAATCTCACTACCTCTCCCAAGTATTTGGGGAAGGGTTACAGGAAGTTCTTTTTTTTACCCTTAGTCTTTTTATTTTGGTGTGTGTTTTCAGTTAGGGGTGGGGGGGTTGTTATTAGAGTTAGATATTGAGTATAGTTACCAAACAGGTTAAGTTAAGTAAAGTTACAGTTACACAGTTGATAAGGCAGGTAAGGCAGTATTAGTCTCCAGGAGAGTAGTTAAAGCTAGTTACAAAAGTAATATTTTCCTTGACTTTTCATTTCTAGGAAAGAGTGATAGTAATTCCTTGGTTACGTTGCACGCATTGTTTTATTATATACAATAATCAGGTAGAATATATGTAAGATATACCATTTACATCTGTGCAAAAGTATTGTTATTTTGTTGATTCTATAAAATGTCAAAACTACTTAGATGCATGACTTATAATACCAGAGGCATGAGCAACCCTGTGAAACGTAAGCGTATTTTTGCGCAAATAACTAAAGAACATCCAAATATTGTTTTTCTTCAGGAAACACACAACACTGCTAAGTATCCATGTCTTTTTAAATCACAAAAATTCAAATATCAATGGCAGTCGTATGGCTCCTCTAAATCTCGAGGTGTAGCCATCCTAATTTCAGCTAATACTAACTTCACGCTTAAGAAAATACTCAAAGACCCTGTAGGTAGATTTTTATTTGTGGTAGGAAGTGTTGATACAACTGTTGTAACTCTAGCTGTTTTGTATGCACCAAATACAAATCAAATAGCTTTTATGACTGAAGTCCTAAATAAGCTAGCCAACTTTCAAGAAGGTGATTTAATAATCGGGGGAGATCTAAACTGTATTATGGATTATTCCTTGGATAGATCCTCCTTCAATAAGATGCAGAAAAAATGCATACAGATTGAGAAGAAACAAACCCCCTTGCGAGGTTGATCCAACAATATTCTTTAATAGATATCTGGAGACAGTTACATATAGGAGAACGTGACTACACATATTATTCACAGAGACATAAAACCTATACCAGAATTGATTACATATTAGCTTCACCATCTATAATAAATAAAATTAAATCAGCCCAAATTGGGAATCTGCAATGGTCTGACCATCATTGGGTCAGCTGTGATTTAGAACTAGGTATGGAAGTAAGACAAAAAACATGGAAGCTGAATACAAATTTATTAAAAAATCAAATCATAGCAGCTGAGATAGAATCAGTCATTAAAAATTATTTCATAGACAATAACACAGAAGATGTATCCCCAGCAATTATTTGGGATGCAATGAAGCCTGTCGTAAGGGGTGAGTTGATATCCAAGGCAGCTTATCTAAACAAACAAAGAAAGCAAAAAAGAGAAAAACTGTTAACAGAAATAGCTGTGCTGGAAATGAAACACAAACAAACAGGCAATAAAAAAGCATACAAGAAATTATTAGCCATAAGACGGGAGCTAGACACACTTGACATCAATCAAATACAGCAAAACTTACTCTACTTGCAACAAAAATCATGGCAAAACACATCGAAGGCACTGAAAGTTTTGACTAGAAGAGTCAGACAGAAAAGGGAAGCCAGATTAATTACCTCAATAAAGGACAGACAAGGTAAACTACAATTTGAAACACAGCAAATAACAAAGGCTTTTTTAGAATATTATAAACAATTATATGAAACAAAAGAAATAAATGCAACCTCAATTAAAATATATCTAGAAAAATACTATAACAATATTAAATTGTCAGAAGAACATAAAGCAGTAATGGAGAGTCCTATTACTGAAAAGGAAGTGATTGCAGCTATTAAAAAATCCAAGTGTAATAAAGCTCCTGGCCCGGATGGCTTTAGCTCAGAATTATACAAAAAATATCAGGATACCATAGCTTTACCCTTTACTAAAACCTGCAACTATGTCATGCAATATGGAATTTTACCCCCTTCGTGGCTGCAAGCCTCAATAATAGTTATTCCAAAAGCAGGTAAAGATTTGACTGATGTTGCCTCTTACAGGCCAATTTCCCTTTTAAACAGTGATTTTAAGTTCTTCTCCACTATAATAGCATCACGTCTAAGCTCATTTGTGACGCAATATGTCCATCAAGACCAAGTTGGCTTTATGCCCCATAGAGACATTACGGACAGTACTTATAAAACACTGAGTTTAATTAATTTTTGTAAACAAAATAAATTACAATCCATTTGTGTTGCCTTAGATATACAAAAAGCCTTTGATTCAGTTAACTTTATATATTTAAAACAATTGCTAAAACATTTAGGCTTTGGTGAAAGCTTTATACGCATAATTAATGCAATATATGATCAACCTACAGCTCAACTTTGTAAAAATAGCTCTATTTCGGATAAGTTTAATTTAAAACGGGGCACTAGGCAGGGATGCCCATTATCTCCTCAATTATTCGCTTTGGTAATGGAGCCTTTAGCCTCAAGGATTAGAATGCATTCAAATCTACATGGGATACATATAGCAAATAAAATTTTTAAATTAGCTTTATTTGCAGATGATATTTTATTATTTTTGACTAAACCTACAATTTCTTTACCATCTCTTCAAAAAATATTGGAAGAGTTTGACAATGTATCAGGATTACAAGTCAATATTGCCAAATCCTCTATTTTTCCAATATACTTAGAGGATGATACTGTGAAAAAGCTTAAAAAATCAGTCCTTTATAAATGGACCACAAAATATTTGAGCTATTTAGGGCTTAAAATTCCTTTGCAACTTAAAGATATACATTCAGTTAACTATGATTCCTTAATAGAAGAACTAAAGAGAAAATTTACTCAATGGCATAAAATGTCTCTTTCTTGGCATGATCGCCTAAACATCATTCGAACATATGTATTACCTAAGTTCTTATTTCTTTTTAGAATTCTACCAATAACAATATCTAAGAAACAAATTGAGGTATGGCAAAAAATCTTATTAAACTTTTTTTGGGCTTATAAACGCCATAGGGTTAGTGTGGAAACATTAACCAAGCATAAACTTAAAGGGGGACTAGGCTTTCCAGACCTATATAAATACTACCAAGCTAATCACCTAGCCAACATTCTCAAAATGCTACATGATTACCAAAATAAGGATTGGATTATAATACAAACACACTATACCTACCCATATGATGTTCCGGAAACAATCTGGCAAACATCTTCAGAACGTTCCAAAAAAATAACTGATAGTCTGATCCTGCAAACCTTCTTAGCCACCTGGGAAAATAAAAGAAAACAATTGATCCCTGGACTTTCAAAATTCCAACATCTCTTTAATCAAAAAAGTTTATTACCTCCAAATTTCCCAATACACCAGGAAACATGGAAAAAAGCAAACATTACAAAAATTGAAGATATTGTAGAAAACAATATTTTAATGAATAAAACTCAATTAGAAGCAAAACTGGGTTCTACTATCTCTTGGATGCAATTTCTACAAATATCCCACTTTTGTTCTCAAATACATTTAAATAATATCATTAAGCGTCCTTTATCAAATTTTGAAAAGATATATAAATGGATGAATACCTCTAGAAGACAACTTACGGCTAAACTATATTTAGAATTAATGGAAATAGAGTCTCACAACTTATTGACATATCAGAAAAGGTGGCATTCTATCTGTAATTCTATTTTATCTGATGACGACTGGCACTACATATGGAGGACATTTCCCTTTAATACGAATATTATAGAAATAAAATTACAAACTTTTAAAATACTTACTTTTTGGTATTTAACACCTCAGAAATTATCGCATATAACATCTGCTGTTTCTCCTGCATGTTGGAAGAAATGTGGAGGTGTGGGAAATTATGTCCATTGTTGGCTTGAATGCCCAAAACTAGAGCTGTTCTGGACAGAAATAATAACTCAGGTTAAAAATATAACTGGTTATGAATTGCAATGCACAGTGGAACATATACTACTAAATAGATGGCAAATGCATATACAATCTAGTAATACTATGAAAAGAATAGCCATTTTGTTGGCAGCAGCTAAAAATGCAGTAGCCTTATTTTGGAAAGACACTAAAAGTCCTCAACAACATCATTGGCATGCTAAACTTTGGAAGTTCTATATGATGTCAAAAATAACGGAAAATGTAGATGGAAGAGATGTATACAAATCTTCTTTAGATCACGCTATGATTTGGTTCCCTATTGTGGAATATTTAATTGATCAGGGTGAAATCCCTACTACAGTTAATGACTTAAATTTATGGTAAGATGTGAATGTCTCCTTGATTTGAAAAATGTAAACTGATACTGTAACTTTGAAAATGTAATAC
Organism: Gekko gecko; assembly: GCA_029375565.1. NCBI lineage: Eukaryota > Metazoa > Chordata > Lepidosauria > Squamata > Gekkonidae > Gekko > Gekko gecko. Next base: position 134,053,586 of record JAPDNY010000003.1, on the reverse strand, counting down.
TCTTTTTAGTAACTCTAACACTCTTTTCGTGTATACTCCAACTTACCTGTTTTGTTAATTGCTATTTTCCTTTTTTGCATTTATTAATAAAATGTTATTAAAAAAAAAAAAAAAAAAAAAGAAGGTGGGGTTTTTTTTAACACCAATCCTTCAGGACTTAAAAAAAAATACCTCTAGCTACCATAAAGGCATTACAAAACTATTTCAGAAAATTCATGAGAGTTAAAAAATTCAAGGCTTCTAACAAAAGTGAGTGACTTGAGAAAACAATCTAGATGAAATTGATTTTTCTTTCTGAGTCTCTTTCTAGCTGTAAGAAAAATATAGAACACAAATCTTGAAATTGCTGATTTTTAATGGGAGAACCTATCTTTCATTCATTTAACCAGCAGTGGTCAATAATATGAAAAATCACATTGTGACAAGGTAATATTAAAACTTCCTGTAACAGATGAGTAATTAGGAATTAGGGATTATTAAGGGATTAGGGATACCTATGAAGATTAGCCTAATATACTAAGCTTCCTCAGTTGCAGTGGAAAGGGTTGAGGGGAAATCACCCAATCAAAACAATAGTGTCTTGAAGTACCCAAATTCCAATCTATTTAGTCTTGATTTAGTGCATCTGATTGTTGGCAGAGTTTAAGCATGCAGTAGAATGGAACATCTTTTTAAATAAAAGAACTTGGTTTATTAAAGAAGAGCGGTGGCGCAGGCAGTAAAGGAATGCCTGCCTTAATATCTGTTCGAACAGCTTCGGCTGTTCGAATCCCGCCGCAGTCAGGGTGAGCTCCTGGACCTTGTCCCAGCTCCCGCCCACCCAGCGGTTCGAAAGCCTGTTAAAGGGCAATTAGATAAAAGGGGTACCTGCTATTAGAGCAGGGGGGCACCCGCCCCTGTAGCAGCAACGGCGGAGAGTGACGAACAGCAGAGGCGATGGACGGTGGAGGAGACATGGCGGCTGGCGAGGCAAGGAGGCGTGGGAAGGAGGCCGGACCGACGAGGCATGGAGGTGGAGCAACGCAGCAGGCTGGAGCCTGACGTGAACAGAGGCCACTGCGAAGCATGCGCGAAAGTGCGGAGTGGATCTGGCCTGGAGGTGGAATCGCAAGGGTCAGGAAGGTGGAACTTCATAACAAGACCAGCGCCAGAGAGAGGTCGCTGCCAGACTGTCCCCCTCGCAACAGAAGACCTGCTACAGAATATGGGTGCCTGGTAGGATATCCACCTCCCCCTGCACATATGTGGCCCTAGGCTAGGAATGTTGGACCTAATATATGTAAGCCGCTCAGAGCCCTTAGGGCGTGAGCGGGATAGAAGCTGAATGAAATGAATGAAAAAGAAATACTCTGCTATATCAGAAGAGAGGGAGAGAAGCTTAACTAACTTACTATCTGCTGTGAGAGACAGGAGGGGGAGGTCTCAGTTGGAAGTCTCCAAAGAGCCAATCAGGAGAAAGAAAGGACATAATTTGAAAGTGTGGTAAATCCCTATTCTAGCTATGCTAACTAGCAGTCCTGTAGGCTGTTCTTTCGATCTTCTTCAAGTTAGTGCATTATAGACCTTGTCTATTCCAATAGTGATCTTATTAGCAAGTGTAGTAGTCCTTGTAAAAGTTAGGGGATTTTTAGTGAATTTTAACAATGAATTCCTTTGCCCCAGTTCCATCAATACCGAATCTAAGCTTATGAGGAAAACACACATCAACCTTCCTGATCTACTGATGCTTTATACAACATTTTGAATTGAATAAACATGAATTAAATATAGGAGTGAGCTTTGGTCAGTATCCTTTTTAGAAAATCAACTGACTGTCAAAGGACACATCACATTTAATTTTTGGGGGCGGGGTCAAAAGAATTCAGGAAATATCGACAGAAATATCCTTATCATCTAGGACAACCAAGAAGATTTCAATGCTATCCCTTAACTAATTTAAAATAAAGGCAGTAGCCAAACTGATTGACTACATAATGCCATGACTAAGGGTATGCGCTCAGTATATACCAAGCTGAATAAATACCCAAAACATACCTTATTGGTATTTGGGGGGTATTTATTCAGATGTATACAGATCAGAGATCTGTATTTGGCTACCAAAGTAGCCACGCCCGAATAAAAGCCCCTGCCACATGACTTGGCAAGTTCAGAAGGCAAATCCCTCCCCTCCCCTCTCAGAATAGTGCCACAGCCACAGTGTCACTCCGTGAGAGAAGGGAAGTGATTTAAAGTTTAAATGTCTTCTCTTCCTTCCTGGAGTTTAAACTTTAAATCACTTCCCTTCACACATGGAATCATGCCATAGTGGCAGTAGGACTCGGGGCGGGTGGGGGGGAAGACATTTTAACTTTAAATCACTTCCCTTCACTTGTGGAGTCACACTGTGGTGGCAGCTCAACCTGGCAAGTGAAATTCACAGTTATTTATGTATTTATTTATTTATCAATCACATTTATACCCCGCCCTCCCCGCAGTGCAGGCTCAGGGCAGCTCACAATCAGTACATAAAATACAATTAAAACCACATAAAACCATATAAAACAATTCCATTATTAATACAATTTCATAAAGTGCTGAAAAAGTTACCCAAGATGGCTTATTTCAATGTACTCTCTAAAATCCTTCTGTTTGTGATCATGTTAGAAGGGATGTTATTGTTATTGTTGTTTTGTTTATATATAGAGGTGATTTTCAAATTGTTACAATGTATTTTCTGTTGACGAAGGAAGTGACCGTTGTTAAGGGGAGGTTAAAAGGTTGCTGAAGAAATGCTTAAGAAAATAAGAAGAGTCCTGCTGGATCAGACCAATAATCCATCTAGTCCAGCATCCTGTCTCACACAGTGGCCAACCAGTTCCTCTGGATGCCAACAACAGGGCATAGAGGCTGAGGCCTTCCCTTGACGTTGCCTCCTGGCTCTGGGATTCAGAGGTTTAGTGCCGCTAAATGTGAAGGTTCCCCTAGATAGATAGACCTATCCTCCATGGATTTATCTCATCCCCTTTTGAAGCTGTTTATTCCTGTGGTCATTACTACATCCTCTGGCAATGAATTCCACAGTATAATCCCTCTCTGTGTAAAGAGTGGTCAGATTATTATACTTTTTTTTTCTTATATGCTCAGTCTGAAGTGCAAGTCCTAGGAGGGTGTAGTACCAGGGAATCGTAATTACATTTCTTAACCCTGGGCCCAAGGCTATGATTTTGTGCACAATATCTGAACCAGCATTCAGCTCTATCAGCATCACACTTCAAAGATTACTAGGCAATGAAAGCAGCCTGAGTAGCCCAAACTAGTCTAAACTGAGCAGATCTTGGAAGCTAAGGAGGGTAGGCATGGTTAGTACTTGGATGGAAGGCCACCAAGGAAGCCCACAGTTGCTATGCAGGGGCAGGCAAAGGCAACCCACCTTTTTTTTCTCTCTTACCTTGACCTGGATGGCCCAGGCTAGCCCATTCTTATCAGATCTTGGAAGCTAAGCAGGGACAGCCCTGGATAGTATTTCAGTGGGAAGGAAGTCCAGAATTGCTATGCGGAGTTTGCCACTGCTCATCTCTTGCCTTGAATACCCTTTGAGAGGTCGCCATAAGTTGGTTACAACTTGATGGCACTTGATTATTATTATTTGGGCACTGAAAGAGAATGTATAGTTACTGTGGAGAAGGAGATGTATTGATGTATTGAGAAAGGCTGGTCAACCTCCCCCTCCTCTTTAAGAAAAGCATGACTAGGATATTCCCATGCTCCCCTTTCCCCCTGAAACTTCCATTAAAATTTATGGAGATGGGCACTTAAAAGATTGCTAGTTAGGCATCTGCCTACAGAACGAGGCCTCCTATTAATTCTGAAGTTCTCACTATATGGGCAGAGGGGTGTGGGCGAGTGGCCAGCAAGAAGATCGCCCAGCAAGAAGATCGCCCAGCACCAAATGAGGGCTGCTGAAAGCAGGTGGGGGAGGGGCACCCCATAAAGAGACGAGGCTGTGCGAGGTGAGCCCAGCAGCAGAGAAGACTCCTCAGAGCCAGACAAATAGTGCATGTTGGCCAGTCAGAGAGACCTGTGTGCTGTCTGGAGATGGTGCTGCTGGGGAAATTGGCTTTTTAGCTCTTTGACATGGTGGCTGTTTGGAGGCCTTCAGCTGTAGTGCCATTTTATCCCCCACTGGCCAATTCTGAAAAAACGGGGATAGGGAGCTCAAATCAGGTAAACCCCTGCCCCCAGCAGGAAGCTAACAGCCCTAGGAGCAGAAGCATGGGTGGGAACACAACAAGCACACAAAGCAGAAATAATAAAAGCAAATTTACTTTACTGAAGTCGCTTCACATCTGTTGGATTATCCCTATCTAGTATAATATTTTCCCATCATTGTTGACTGTGTGAATGCAAGCATGCATATATGAGCTTGCCTGGCATAGCCCCTCATAGCAGAGACCCAGAAAGATGTCCTACTTCTAGCAAGACAACAAGGCAGAGAGAACAAAGATAGGGAAAGGGCGGAGGGGTGGGGGAACTTAAAGAGGCCTATGTTGGCGTTGTTGGTGATGCAGTGATATAATTTCAGGCATGCACTGGAGGTTATTTCATCACATCTCCAGTGACACACGGATGCTCTGGTATTTGGGCAAAAATCCTATGGTAGAATTCATTTTTTACCATGCAAGTTCTTGCCCAAATAACAGGGTATCCCTGAATTGCTGGTGATGTGATGACATCACTTCCAGTGTGAGCCTGAAGTCATGTTCCTTTTTGCTGCCTGTAAGTCCCTCCATCTGCCAGGTGATTGGTGCTGGGGGGAAGGACCCCGCAGCAGTGGATCCCCTTCCCTCAGTCGGGGCCTGGTAACTCTGGAAGAGAAGGAGGGGTCAGAGTATAAAAGGAACTCTCAGGCTGGGAGGGCAGGTAGAAATTTGAAAAATAAATAAATAGACAACAGGAAAACCTCTTTAGTTAAGAAGAGAATGCAATGCCTCAATTGTCCAAAACATGGCTTTACTAAAAGCAGAGAACCTCTCTTGCATGTGCATGCCATAAAAGTGCACAATAAACTGATAAAAAGGATGTCAAGATAGCCACATAAAAACCTCACTGAAACTGGAAATGGCCTGATCCTGACTGGACTTCTGATTAGATACTGAATTGTTTTAACATCTGACCTCCTTTTTTACATGGTGTTTTATGACATGATTGTATTATGTGTAAATTGTTATTTTAATATTGTTTAATAATATTGTATTATTTTAGCTGCTGTACACTGTTCTGAGCCTGTTTGGGGAGGGCGGTATAAATTTAAATAAATAAATGAAAATTCATGTATGGTTGTTAGGGTCGGGGATGAGGCTATAACTAGGTTGGCTGGAATTGGAAGGCACCAAGAGACATCGTTAGAGAGACGAGCAAACCAGCTTCAGACTGACTAAAGCATAGCCAAGTCTTCCTTTCTTTATGTTTCTAAGAAGCTGCTTCTGTAACAAAGAAACTGTTAGAGATAGTTCTTGAAAAGGAATGCAGAAAGGGAGGTTATCAGAGGTCTAAGGCTAATTACCCACAAAGGGGGGGGGGTTATGAGACATAGGTAGGGAATTTACACATTTGCACAAGTTCACCTTGTGACTCCAGAGATAAAATAGAGAATGGAAGGACCTCTAGGGGCCTTACTGTATAGATGCCATATGTAACAGTGTCAGGAGGATGCCCAAGTTCTGGCGTCAGCTGGCTTATGAGACCTCTCAGGGCTTCCCCAAAGGACCAGGGATCCTTCCCTACCACCCCTGTTGGGGTTGTCCCACAACCAAAGGGGGAGCGGGAGGGAAAAGTGTCAGCTGGGCCACACAACAGTGCACCAACTGAGAAAGGGAAGGATGGGGGAAGTTCACTGTAGGACTGAGAATCCCTGGCTTCAATCCCTCAGCTCGGCTACTTTAAGGCATGGGTGATGCGATGAGGGAGGTGGAAAGGAGTAATAAAGGATGGGAAGGGAGAAGCCGAGGAGGATTTGCTGACACCTGGCATGAGGACATAAGAAGGGAGACCTGGGAGCAAGCCTTATCAACCCAGGGGAAAGCCACCAACTGGGGAAGTGATGTAACCTCCCGGGCAAATTCTGAGACAACTCCCACCACCAGGCTCTCCGACCCATACTGGACTCATCTGGTCACCCAACCGACCCCCTGGCCCCCACAGAACTTGACCAACAGTAAACATACACAAGGGGGTATATTCTGGCCAGCTGCCTTAGAAACAAGGTAGCTTGACACACAATCATTCTATAACATGTGTATGGGAAAGGGGAATGAAAGGGGGTGTGACAGACCATCAAGGCTTAATGCCGAACAGAGTCTGAGAACCTTTGTGTGACAGGCTATTTGAGCAGAATTCTCTTGAGAGAGTCAATTGGAGACTGACAGTTGAAGAAGAGAGGGTTAAGCACTGACTGTGGACTGGGAAGGAGGCTAAGAGAGTGAGTGGACTGAGGAGGATCCTTATTTAAACCAAAAAAAGGAAAATAGCTTCTAGAAAAGAGAAATGATCTCTGTCCAATTAAGAAGGGAAATAGCTTCCAGAAAAGAGGAGTGATCCCTGTTTTGTGTATAAAGAAGGATTTGGGGAACTTGGTTGTATGTTCCTGCTTTCTAAACTTTACATGTTGGTGAAACTCAGAAATCTCTGTGTATTTAAGCAGCAACTGAAAAGAAAGCATTTTAAAGACCTTGTTGAATAGCACTCAACATCAACATCAACAATTTTATTTTACAGTCAATGACCAGCATACATATTGAATAGCACTTACTTGTTGGCAACAAATTATCTGTTGTTCATGTGAATAAAAAGTTACCTCAGTTTTATTATCTTTTCACCTCATACATCTTACAACTGATTCCACCTGACCTTTTCTCCTCTGTTAAATTAAACATTTTGTTTAATTTGAACTTTCAAAAGCTTCTTGTGTGCCATTTCAAAAACAGAAGGTGATTTTGTCTCTTCCCTCAGTTCCCTGGGTTGGGCCAGCATCATTATATATACATGTATAAGAAAGCATTGGGTGGGACAACCATATAAAAACAAATAAACAAGTAAATAGATAAAGGGACTGCTCAGCAAGAAAGAAGACAGAAGGGAAAATCCTGTCTGTGAGGGAAAAGGGTGAGATTATCATAGGGGCAATTGCCTTTGTTCAGGGTACAACTGCCCTCCATCCTTGGGGAACCCTGGTTGAGTAGAACTGTGCTTGTCATCTCTTCTGCAGCAACAGCCAGCTAGGTAAACTCTTTCTCTATTTGTGGTGTGTGATTGCCTGAGTACAATCCAGGCACTCTCTCTGTTCTCCACTTCTCATTATCTACTTGTTAAATAAACTCTGGTTAAACTAAAATCCCTCTTTGTGTGAACATGGTGGTTAAGAGCTTTGCCACAGATAGAAGATCTCAGCTTTTCTCTGTGAAGAAACCTGATCATTTTCTTCAGACATAGGGACACCAGTCTTCCAAAATTAATATTGGAAACAACTGACATTTACAACACTGTGCAATGATGAAGGGTGTTCATGAACAGGCCAGCATTCATTCTGTGGTGGAATGGGTTGAGAAAGAATGCCTTAGGGGTTTATTGGTATCATATTGGGTTATGGCAATGAAACTGGGCACCTCTCAGCATAGTTAACATGCATGGTGAAGATAAACAAAGATGACAATAAATTGCTGGCTGTATACTGAGCCAGGGTGATATTTTGTGGAATTTAGGTAGCCAGGAGAGACAGCCAAGCACAGTTCCACCCTTTATATTAGGAAAATATTGTTCTGTGTCTTATTTGGGAAGGGAGCTGGGAACAAATAGGCAGACAGAATAGATTTTCCAGACATAAAAGAAACAAAAAATCTATATATTTGTATATTTCTAATATTGATTCAATAAAAAAAAAGTCACAGCCAAATCTACCAGGGTTATGCTGATGAGTAAGAAGAATAAGTTCACCGTTTGGTCTTTGGAAAACATTGCTGATCTCCACTTCTTCGTGTAATCAGACATGCTGCATTCTCTAGGGATCGTGTGCAATATACTCTTTTCTCATTCTAAGGATGCTGGTAGTGGATAAATAGATATCACAGTTGCACAGAAAGATTAAAGGGTATTCTTTCCCAACAACGTATCATGTGCAATCTGGAGATAACAACACAACCAGATGCTTCATTGGAATTAAAGTAATTTAAGAACACTTTTTTGGTGTTCAACAGTGCAAATCCTATGCAGATTTAGTCCAGTCTAAACTCATATATTTCACTTGCCTTAGATTGGAGCTTGTATTGGAATAAATGTGCATAGGATTGCACTGTAACAAACTTGTTTATGTTTGATTTCCCTAACCCAGAAATCCCAGTATGTTGCTGCTGGAAGTATAGCCTTCCCTTTTATAAGAAGGATTTGATCCTCTATTCAAATTAGATAAGTCTACACAGAGCACACAGGTGAGAGGTATGTCACCCACCATAGGAGATCCAGTGGTTGCAAGGGACCACCAGTTGGATTCATTTCCCTACAATTAATAAGAATATAATGATAATCCTAGTTCTAGGGCTGCCTTGTATATTACAGCAATATTGTTATTATAAAAGAATAACAATAGTGGAACTGACCAATGGACCACCTAATTCATCTCTGACAAAGACCACTAACAAATACCAGGGAGGAGGAACTTCTAGATTTTCAGCTGAACATCCAGCCATACATATAACTGAGATTTTAAGCTGTTATTTTTCTCTTTGTATGTTCCAGTTATAGGATTCATAGTTCCAGTATCTTCTTTCTCCTTTCTGATATATCCCAGTTTTCCATTAGATTACAAGACATAGTCATCAGCTTTTGCAAGAGATCAAGGGTATAGCTCAGAAGTGATGAGAGTCTTTCCACCATTTGCAAATACAGAATCCAATTGGAGCTTGATCTTTAGATGCTGCCTTGAGTAGTGACTTGTTTGTCCTGTGCAAATGGCTCTTTAGAATGATCTTTTAAACTATTTGGGAAGATATTTTGGAAACATTCACTCATTCCAGATTTCTGCAGAAAGATCTAAAAAAAAATCTAAATTGTGGCTGTCTATCTCCAATACAGTTTTTATTTTTAAACATTCTGAGGGAGATCGTCTTTAAACAGGCTCTGTCCACCATGCAAGGACTATTTCTTAAGATGGACCCTTGCTAGCTTTCTTGAATTCTAGTCTCTCTCTCTCTCACACACACACACATGGTCATTCAAAGGGTCAGGCTAGAAAAGATCTTGGTGATATATAACTAGATTGCTCTCATTAGCCTTCTATCATTAGCAACTACGAGAGGGAAGCAAGAGGAAAAGGGATTTAATGTTTTTTTCCAACCGCAACATTTTCCTGATAAAAATCACCTCCCACTAAGGAGCTGCTGTTTGCTCCTTGAGGAGAAAACCAACAGCACTACCCATATGTTTTCTCTATTGGTGGGCACATCATTCCTTAAGTGAGATTAGGACATACATTTGGGGAAAGGAGAAGGTAATATATATATATATCTCAATTTCAATGATCCTAATCCAAGTCTCAACTCCCACCTACATCTTGTTGTACCCAGAGGCAAATTATTGACTTCCCCATGCCTAAAAAACCTATTGGTAAAATAACCAAAGCAATTCCTTCATGGACATATAGCTGAAGAGTTACCAGATATATACCTTAAATATATGCAACCATCACAGGGCAAAAAATAAATATGTCCTGCTTGTAGCAGGAGCACTGGTATCACCTAAGACACATATAACTAAAGCAAGAGAACTTGCCTCTGAACCTGGTCAATAATATTTAGATAGATCCTTGGTATTCTAAGGTTATAAAAGGGATACTGTTATTGAAATTCAAGTATTGTGGAGGGAGGACAAAAAGTGAAACAAGAGAAACCGCTGCCAGATAAATAGGTGTCTGTAAGAAGGAAGAGTTCTTTTCCAGCTGGGATTCAAATATGAGTTGAAGAAGGCATTAAGAGCTGCTTAAGGTCATATGCTGAGCCTCAGAATTAGGAACATCAGCACCATGAGTAGTAAAAACTCTGGAGACCTGCTATCAAAGAAGAAAAATTAAGTGAGATGCATAGAGTGGTGTTTTCTTGCTATCAAGTTTGTCACTCAGTAAAGTCAAGACAGTCCTCCCCGAGACAGTTGCTATATTATGATAGATCAGGGATCGATGATACCCCCCCAAAAAACTGAAATAAGTGAGAACTACATATTTCCTAGGTACATGTTAGCTTCTTAGAAATGAGACAGTGGATGTCAGTATGAATCTAATGTTTTATTGCAATCTTTCCCTTCTCTGTTTCAAACACTGTGGAGAAATTAACTGGAAATCTCATTACCAAGGTGAGAATAAATTAAAAGAAAATTGAAAGTAGGTAACATCTATCCTCTTCTAAAGTATTAATTTCAAAACAGGTACTACAGTGATATTTTCCTTTCTTTTGTTGTTTTCTAGCTATACCTGCAGGTTATTTTTTTCACTTATTTTTTGCACAGGCAATATCCTGAAGGACTCAGCAGATGGAAAGAAAGAAAAATCGAGGATGTGTCTTGTACATAAAGTAGTAATGAGAATGAGAGGGGGAGAGAAAGGGGGGAAAGTATTAAGGCAAAATGATAGGTCAGAAGGCATGAAACCAGGGCAGTTTGTGTGTGTGCATGCATGCATGCATGTGCCACAGGCTTGCCTATATGACCTTGACAAAGTCATTTCACCTTTATTTCTATGTACCATCAATAATGGTATAGGAAAACCTCTACTGGTTCACTGGAGTTCTAGAAAAGTACATTAATTAGTCATGTACTGCTTAATGCGACTGTGGCTGAAATGAAATGAAAATAAATAGGTGTATCCATCTTACTTTAGTAGATGAGCCTCAATGCAGAGAAAGGAGGCAAATTTTCATTAATTGTGCAGTTGGAAAAAGTTTATAGCCCACTGAGACTCAAGGCAGATTACATAATGTGAGTCAGAACAATCAATAGGATGAGGGGACATATAATAAATAATATAATGGGACTAGGATTTTGGAAATCTGAAACAAGGCATGAGTATTAAGCATGACATATTAAACAATGCCAGAAATTGTATAACAAAGACATATAATGCAGTGAGAACATGATAAAAGCAATCAGCAACAGCTGATGCACATTATTAGTATAGGCCACAGTCCCATTCTTTCTGTTCAAATGTCTTCCTGAATCATTCTGTTATAATGTAGTCCTATTCCTTTACACAAATGCCCTCCTGAACAGTTCTGTTTTATGTAGTTTTTGTGGAAAGCCACAAGTGTGGGAGCCTTCCTGACCTCTTCAGGTAAGCCATTTCATAAGGTAGTGGTCACTACAGAGAACCCATGTAAATGAACAAGAACATGTATATGAATACCCTACCACAAATCTTGTTAGTTTTTAAGATGCTACTGAACTCTTACTCTTTTCTACTGCTACAGACAGACTAACATGGCTATCCATCTTGATCTGTCTCTATGTCTATGAACTGTTATTGATCTTGTCCAGTTGCAGGGTGGCACTTTTAGAAGGGCCTCAGATGAGTAAAGTCTTCATGGTAGGGCACAGGAGAAGAGGCAGTCTTGCAGACATGAGAGTCCAGGACGATGAAGGGCATTGTATCTGATGGCCAGTAACTTGAACTGAACCTGGTAACTAATGGGCAGCCAAAGGACGGATTGCAGAATGGGTAAACAAACTGGATAGAATATGCAAGTACCACCCAGCTGTGGCATTGTCAAGCTACGTCCGTGGCCCAGGACCTGCCTGTGGCCGTGGTGTCTGCCCTCCCAATGGGGTCGTTGGCACTGGGAGTTGGAGAGGGTTCATCAAGGAGGAGTTGTGGTGGGGCCTTGGACAGGCAAGGGAAGGGGTTAAGATCACACCTTAAGTCCCTCTGCCAGCATGCGCAGGACACCTCTCGTTCTGTCCCTCTCTCTTGTTCTCTTTTTCTCTCTGTTCCGTTCTGTCACACGCTCCTCCTCCCTGGCCCCTCTGAATCTCTCTCCTTTTATTTCCCCGCCCCACTCCTAGTGCCGCCAGTGCTCCCGTCCCCTCTACTCCTGGTCTGGCCATACCTCCTGTGATAAGCCCGAATGCTTTCTGGATGTTCTGGGCATGGTTGCGGGTGTGCCGGAGACAATCCGGTCAGCCCAGGGGCTGCGCCACTGGTGCCACTGCCTGGGTTTCCCACTGTGTCCACCCTCAGCCCTCTCCCAGCAGCGTCCATGCTGCTGCTCCTTGGAGTAGAGTTCCGCAGTGCACACTCCAGGCAGTCCGGTCAGCCCAGGGGCTGCGCCACTGGCGCCACTGCCTGGGTCCCCCACTGTGTCCACCCTCAGCCCTCTCCCAGCAGCGTCCATGCCGCTGCTCCTTGGAGTAGAGTTCTGTGGTGCACACTCCAGGGCTGCACTCTGCTGGCACCACTGCATCCTCCCAGGCCATCAACAGTCGCCTCTCCCAGGGCTTCCTGCAGCAAGCTGCCAGTCCACAGCTCCATCAGCCATCATGGCATTGTTGCGGCTCTGCTCTTCTTCTGGTTCCCGGGTGAGTCATGCAGTTGAGGTGTCTCGGGGGGGGGGGGTTGGGTCCACATCCTGAGGCCACTGGATCGGGACAGGCATAATGCCTTAACTGGAATTTCCAAGTTGATTTCAAGGGGAGACCTATATAAAGTACATTGCAGTAGTTTAGTCTCAATGATACTATACTGTGGAGTGGTTGGATCAGCTGAGTCAAGGTAGGAGGTCATCTTTCAGGCTAAATTAAGATGGAAGAAAGCTGCATTTTGCAGCTGTATTTATTTGCTTCTCCAGCAATATAACCTGTAAGCTCTTGACCAAGTCAAGACTAGAAGAACAGCCTATAGGGGACAGCTGAAGGACTGCTAGTTAGTATAGCCAGATTAGGAACTTTCCACAATTTCAAATTATGCCCTTCCTGTCTCCTGATTGGCCCTCTGGAGACTTCCTGCTACAACTGAGCCCTCCCCCTCTGTTCCTGTCTCTCACAGTAGTTAGTAAGTTAAGCCTCTTTCCCTCTCCTCTGTTCTATCAGAGTTTATTTCTTCTTGAATAACCCAAGATTTTTTCTTTAAACAGTTGGCGCTCCATTCCTCTGCATGTTTAAACTCTGCCAACATAGACTCTATGAGTTATCCAAAAAGGCCTGGAGCTGGTCTACCATTGCCATCTCAATTAACTTTCCTAAAAGTGGCAAATTAAAGACAAGGTGATAATTGGCCACATCACTTTCTGTAGGGATTTTTTTAAAAAAGCAAGAAGTGGATGATCACTTCTTTGAATGGCCTAGGGAAGGTGCCCTGTGTCAGTGATTGATTTATGAAAGACATCAATTACTTGATTACCCTTACCTGATTTTAGCAGGATGGACAAGGTTCCAGAGCACATGGTAGCTTTCATACATCCTAGGATCCTGTCAACATCCATCAAGGCAACTGGATCAAAATGATCATAAACGTGCCAGACAATGTGTAAGGTACTTCCTCTGTCTGATCCATGCTACAACTAGTGTCCAAATCAAAGCATTTTCAAGAGATTTTGTAAGCAAAAAAAAAAAAAAAACTTTGCAAAGGCATCACAACTAATTTCCTTTTACCCATCCACCCCTTGAATGAAACACAATACAAGTTATGGGTTAAAGTGGGAATTTATTTATATATAAACTGATCTGCACCAATACATTAAAGCACGGGTTGCTGTGGGCTTGCAAAGCAAGCCTCTTAACAGGGCAAACACACACTGGCTCAGAGCCAGGTCCAGGATCCTTCTGGCCCTTACTCTTCACAGCTCACATGCCAGTGCATGGGGGGGGAGATCATATCCCAGCCCATGGCTGCAAAGGCTTGTCATATGCTCCTCCCCCACCCTGAAGAGGCCCTCAACTGAGTCACCCTGACTGCAAAGCCCATAGGCACCCAGTTTGCGGACCCCTCCTATTGTTGATATCTCAGAATGCTTGCCAATTACACATCCCTTCAACCCATGCTTTTCCTGCCTTCCCAATTAGGGACTAAACAGTTTTACCAGGCCTACTTAAACCACACCTCTTCTGACCATGTGAAGCAGGTGAAAAAAGGCCCACTCTCAGCTAATCTGAGTGAGGCCCAAAAAATTCCTGCTCAGACCCCAAGACAGTGACCAGCTAATCCCACATGGTCCAAAAAGGCGGTGGGTGGGTGGGGAGCTCACGCTGGGCCAATCTGCCCTTGGAGGGCTGCTGCTGCCAGACCTGGCTGGTGAGCTTGTCCTTTATTGGTCAGCATTCCTACACTGAGCCCTAATTGGTTTGCTACACCTCGTGCTTCATCCAAGAAGAAGGGGGGGCAGGCAAATGCCAGCACCTACTGTACGGGCAGTCACTGAACATTCTAAGATTGTAAAGGCTCAGATTCTTCTAACACAGCCATCTAAATATAAACAAATTGTATGTCCACAGAATTTTTAAAAAGTTATACAATATCTTTACTAAACCAATTAAAATGTTCCCACATATTCTATTCTATTTATTTATTTAATTCTTTTTTCCCCCGCCCTCCCCGCAAGCAGGCTCAGGGTGGCCTGTTGGATGTTCAAAATAAAAATAGAAGGTAGAAGAGAACATATTCCAGCAAAGTAGGGAAATCCTTAGTCTCCCTGAAGTGAATTTCTTATGCTAATCAGCCAGCACCCAGAATATTTTTATGTGCATCCCCCCTCCCAATTTTTTAAAAATATTATTTGCACTGCAAAAACCAAGCTGGTTTAGGAAACAGTATTAGACAACCCATCATTAAACTTAAGTGTGAATTCATTAGCCTTTTGCAGTTTTACTCCAAAATCACTTTGCCAGACTGTAGTGATAAATTATCTTGATATTCTATGGCTAATAGTCATGTAATATAAAAGGGCCTGGAAAGATTAATGGTGAAAGAAAGCACAACTCAGATTTTTCTTTTTAATTGCACCATAGCTGAGAGGCATCAGATTCCCAGGAAAGGACTAACTATCATGATGTACTTCTCTCCCAGTGTCTCTTCCTGCTACTAGTCATATTTTAATTATGTACGGGTTTCGGTTTCGACGTTGCGAATGGCGGCCACCTTTCGGGGCGCTCCCGAAGGTGGTTAGCCCACACGCGGTTGGGGGGGTCTTTGCATGTATGCAAGACCCTAGTGAGCCTTAGTTAAAGGCTCTGAACCGGGGGCGCTTTGGGGAGTAGCCTCTTTGCCGGCACACTGCCGGGAAATTGAGGCTTTCTCCCCGTCCCAATCGGCCCCGCTGCGTAGTGCGCCCCGAATGGGGCTTAGCAACGCCGCCGACTTCCAGGAGTGAGGAAAAGCGAGATGAACTAACATAAAAAGATGAATCGGCACTGAACCGTGAGTTGGAGGTCTAAACTAAAGCGGAAATCTAAACCCCCCCCCTTACGAGAACAAGCGGGAGGAGGGGAGTTTCCCCCCCCCACTAGGGAATGGGACTGTTAAAAGGAAAGGGGGAGGTGAAAGAGCGGAGAGGGCTGGTGAAGTACCTCTGGGGTTTCCGAAGTAAAGTGTTGGCGTATCTCCGGAGGGGCGCGGCACGAACTTTGGGAAAAGTAAACAAAAGTAATGTCGGCAATGA
Source organism: Gekko gecko (assembly GCA_029375565.1). Classification (NCBI taxonomy): domain Eukaryota; kingdom Metazoa; phylum Chordata; class Lepidosauria; order Squamata; family Gekkonidae; genus Gekko; species Gekko gecko. Next base: position 134,037,924 of record JAPDNY010000003.1, on the reverse strand, counting down.
AAAAAGCCCCGATTAAACCGGAAAAGAAGGGAGGTGGGACTTCCGGTCCGGGAAATCCCTCTCAAGAGTCTGCTGTCAGTCAACCGAAAAGCGAGCTACTGCACCCTCTGCTGGAGCAAATGCAGAAAACTAATGAAACATTAAGCAGCATGCAAGGTGTTCTCAACAGCCTGCAAAAGCAAATGAATGAAACGTCAAAGAAGATGGAGGAATTAGTACAGAAATGTCTGGTCTCAACGGAAGATACTAAGAAAGTAAAGAAAAGGGTCAACAAGTTGGAAAAACATCAGGATGAGCAAGAAAAAGGATTTTGCAATTGCAAATGGAAAAATCAAGTCTGATACTCCGTTTTCAGGGCATTAAAGAAGAGGAGAAAGAAGATCTCAGACTGTTACTAGCGAAGGCCTTGGCACCAGTAACTGGCAGAGAAAAGCGAGAATTACAAGAAGAGATGGATGTGGTCTATAGGGCCTACTCCACTTATACAAAGAAAAATAATCTGCCAGCTGAAGTGGTTGTCAAGTTCACTAAACAGCGTACGAGAGATCAAATATTGAGAGCAGTTTCAGCGACGCCCTTGAAGATTGAGGAACAGACTATAAGAACACTGAAAGATGTGCCATATGAAATTCGAATGAAAAGGAAGGCTTACAAAAATCTGACCACTTTCTTACAAAACCATCAGATCACTTACAGATGGAGATTTCCTGAAGGACTGGACTTTAAGTTTAAGGACAAAAATTGACTCCATCTTCAAAGCACAAGAATTTCTGAAGAGACACGCCAGCATGGAGGAAGATGCAGCATTCGCAACGTGGCAAGATTTGAGTAGCGAAAAAGACAGCGACTCAGAGGGGGAAGGAGCCGGAGCGGGAGACGTTGAAGAGAAAAAGGGCCCATCATACAACTTGAGGGACACTAAAGGAAGACATCCCAAGAAGTAATAGTTCGTAGACGCGGAGGAAAGGAGATGATTAATGACTAACCCCAGAGGACATTACTAACCTGACTAACAGATTGTTTTTGGACTCTTTAGTTGACTAAAAGAGACTCTCTAACCATGGTGAATGCCAAAGCGATTTTTATATTAATTAACATTAACAAATTTAACAGTAAACTCACTCTCAACTTTTCTTTGTCCAACTATATACCCTCCTTTTTTCCCTATATAAAAAGAATAAAATCCTCTCCTTTTTAGGAGAGTTTTTACAAAAAAAAAAAAAAAATTAATTATGTACCTTAAGTCTGGGAATTAGAATAAATTGCTGATGGTAAAACAAAATACAGCATGATTCTGGAGCAACTTTTTGAGTAGCGGTGCTATTGTCCCATGATGTTGTGGATTACCACCATATTACTAACTTGGTTTTGGGATTCTGTTGGTGCCGTTTCTTAGCACTATCAAGCTGAGAGAAAGAATTTATTTGGTTGGTTTTAGCAATTTCCATCTGCTTTGTGTTTTTATGCATAAGCAATACACCTCCTTTGAAAATACCAGATATCATTAAACACCAGGGTTTAGAGATAATTATGAAGGACACTTCCCACAAAGAAAATGACCGCTGTTTCTTAACATTTCCAGATGAGAAGATCTGTTTGAGCATTTTTAAAGCAATTGCCTTCTCCTCTGCACTAGCATCAGTAAGAGGGACATCACCTATGAATTTTCTCCCAAAAGAGCAGAATATCAAAAAATGTTGGGATCTAAATAAGATTATGAAGCACACCTACATATCTGTCACTGTGCAATGGATTTGGCATTTATAAAGGGATGAGCAGCATATGAACAAATATAGTTAGGAGCTGACCTGGATAGCTCTTTTCAGATCTCAGAAGCTAAACAGGGTCAGTCCCAGTTAGTACTTGGATGGATGACCACCAAGAAAGTCCAGAGCTACTATACAAAAGCAGGCAATGCCAAACCACCTCTAAATGTCTCTTTCCTTTAAAATCTTATGGAGTCATTGACATTCGGCTACAACATAATGGCCAAAAAAAAAAAAGCTTTGGAGTATGCAGGTGAAGAACACAAAGCCCTGCATCTTACTAAATTTTGGTAAATGAAACATTTTTCTTTTAGTCACACTATAAAACTGGAAGTAAACAGGATTAGGAGAATGCTAAGGAATCATAGTGAAATGTAAAGCATTGGGGAGAGCAGAGTTTAGCTCCCGTCAACTGCAGGTTTCATTTTTGTTTGAAAATAGACCCTCATGATGTGCATGATGTCGTCACACACAAGGATCTCCCCTATTATTATATTTGGATCCAATACCTACTTCATGGATTGAGCAACGCTTGGTTTTGGACTTCTTCCTATAAAATGTGGACCCATGCCCATATCTGCCTGAAATTTGACAGTACAGGGTTCTTTGGTGAAGGGTACATCACCAGTGGTTTCTTCCCAGTCAGATGGAGAGAAAAGGTTACAGTCATAAATGTTTAAAACAAATACAGAGAAGAATAATGTAAGCCATGCAATACCTGTAATAAGGAAAACATCATTTTAAAAAAATAAACCAAAAATTAAATTTATATTTGTATGCCTATTTCTTGCGGGTGACACTCCATACTTTATATTCTGTGCTGTGAGGATAGTTTCATTGCTCCACACCATGCAAAGAGGAAAGAGATGGCGTGTATCTCAATTACCTCAGCATAAGAATATGTTCTCTCCCCACTTTTCCCTGATAAAAGAGGTTCGTTACATTGTGTACCTGTTGTCAAATTGTTATTCAGTTTCAGTACTGGAGTTAGTCTATGGACCAGAACATCAGAAGGTGAAAAGAACAACAAAATTCCTGAGCATTTGAAATTTAGTATTATTGGAGAGCAAAACATAAAGCTACCCAATCCCTATCTATAGTATGCCAAGTGAATCTGAAACCGTTCTAGTAGGAAAACACCACATAAGATACTTATTTAAGAAACAATAGTAGAAGTGCTACCTTAATGTACCTCACATGCAGCAAATTACTTCTTAATGTACCTCACACGCATAGAATTTGTGCAACCCTGTCCCAACGCAGTGCAACTGACGAACTGAGAAGGCATTTGTTAAATACTGGGTTCTAGATGCATTGCAGTGATCAGCTCTAGTTTAAGTGATTTCAGCAAACTACAAGGACAGCTAGCAGGGCTTGAGCCCTGCTTATAAAGCATGCAAACACCACACCCAATGCCCCCCCACTCCCAACAATAGGCTATTTACATTACCTCACTTATCTATTGGTCTGTTCCAGGATCCTGGCGAGCTATTGTTCTAGAGTAGCAAGCTCAACCTGTTCCTGGTACAGCTTGAGGAATGGCTTAGACTCAATACATAACAGCATTTAAATGCCTTCTCAGATTACTCTTGGAGTCATGGCACAGTGGTGGTGCAACTCAGCGAGGGAACAGTCAGTCAACTGAGAAGGCATTTAAAAGTTCCCTTTAAATTTCTGCATTTCCGTGATCCTTCTCACTCCCCCTGCTTTAAAGTGAGGGGGGCGGGAGCTAAAGGGATCACTGAAATGGCTTGCATCTATTTCAGCCTAATGAATGCAAGCCATTTCAATGATCCTCTTGCCCCCCCTTCCCACTTGGAACTGTGGGGAAGCTAAAGAGATTGCTGAAATGGCTTGTAAAAGCCATTTAAAGGGAACATTCTCTTTAAATGTCTTTTGCAAGCCATTTCAGCATTTCAGTGATCCCATTCACTTTCTAACAGGCTGAAATGGATGCAAGCCAGGCTGAAATGGATCCCTCTTGCTCCCCCCTCATCCCCTGCTTGGAAGTTCACTCACTGAGTTTACTCAGTTCACTTACTGAGTCGTACCACAGTGGTGGCTCAACTCAGCAATCCTTCTTGCAATCCTTAACAGGCTGAAATGGATGCAAGCCACTACAGCAATCCATCTCACACCCTCCCTCCCTTGGAAGCTGGGGGGAGTGAAAGGGGTAGCTGAAATGACTGGCAAAAGCCATTTAAAGGGAACATTCCCTTTAAATGGCTTTTGCAAGCAGGTGCCACACAGGAGTGGAGTCCCAGCAGTGAATTCACCTGTAAATGGTGAATTCACTACTTGGACTCCACTCCCATGTCGCACCCACTTGCAAAAGCCATTTAAAGGGAACTATTAAATACTAGGTTCAAGATGCATCGCAGTGAACAGCTCTACTTTATTCAGTGATTTCAGGAACAAGACTAAAATTCCAGGTCAAGAGCCCTGTTTAAATAGCATGCAAAAAACTCACACCCAAACACACCCAACTCCCAACGATAGACTATTTACATAACATTAGTTTCTCATTGGTCACCTCCAGAGTCCTGGTGGGCTATGGTTCCAGAGCTCCAAGCTCAGCCAGTCTCTGGTAGATAGTCCCGGAATGTTCCAGACTTAATACATAACAGGAACATTCCCTTTAAATTGCTTTAGGAAGATCTCCCACCCCTCTTCCATTCTGCTGGCATCGTGGAGCTGCTGCCAGCAGAAAGGAAGGAGGGAAGATCCATGAGCCTCATAAACCCAAACCAGTTCACGAAGCGGGTGAGTTTTGTCCCAATTCATGGGACCTCATGAACCATGCACTGGAATGAACTTCCATTTTTCCAGTTCACGGCCATCTCTACTTGCTACATCAGACTTCAATTCAATCACCAACAGAGAAACTGCCAAATAAAGTGTTTCCTCTAGAGCAAGGGTGTCAAACATGTGGCCCTGGGGCCAGATCAGGCCCCCGGAGGGCTTCTATCAGGCCCGCAGTGGACCTGGCTGTCTTCTGCTTCTTCTTCCAGTTCTACTGCTGCTGCATCATCATAGGTTTGCAGCTTACAGATACACACCTGAACAGCATACTCAGGATTGCAACAGCACAGACATTTTAATGCAATAATTCAGAGCAAGAGGTGTCAGTTATCAGACACTGTTAAATAAGCAAAATATTGCAAGACTGCTAATGTTTTAAGCATGTTTTTACTTTAAGTTAAAAAAAAACCCCTTTGTGTTGGTGTCCTTTATAAAATTTATATCTCCGCTACTTGGCATTCCATTTTACGACACACATGGCCCAGCCCAAGAAGGTCTCATTTATGTCAGATCCAGCCCTCATAACAAATGAGATCGACGCCCCTGCTCTGGAGGGTTCCAGCGTATCATTCATTCCATAAGTCATGGGGAACAAATAGCACAAACTGGTTCAATCCTGCTGCTTTTGTTTCTGGTTCTAGAACTGGAACAGCCTAGCCACAACTTTTCCAGCTGTGCTGATGACACTCAGACTCAAATCCTAACTGACAGTGTGATTCTAAACAGTGTCATGCCTCTTATAGTCAATGGTCTTATAAGGGTGCTGCTCGCCTTAGGACTGCTCTGTCAGCCATCCTGCTTTGACAATGGATATTTTCTGCAAAGAAATATCTACTGTCTGTTCATGCTGTCATAGAACTCAGAGGAAACAGAATCTGTCTTTAATTTAGTGCCATTAAAGTCGCACTCTGGGGAAACATCCACAAGGACTTTGAATTAATAATTACTATTTTTAGCATAATTATTCTACCTTTACTGCAAACAATAAGAAAGGACTCAGTTCTGCCACTTTAGAACTGGATGTGGGCCAATCCAATTTAAAATTATGACTTTGTCGAGTTTGGACAACAGCTGCTTTCTTTAGTAGTGTGAACCATCCTTTACTGCTGAGCAAAATGTTGCACAGCAATAGCAGCACAGAAAAATACATTTCCAGAGTGAAATGCTCCACATTTTAGCTAATGCTGGATGATAAACAGTTCTGTGTTTAAAATGTTTTTTTTATAACTCCCAATGTGCAATATCTGTGATGGCTCATGTAATATTCTAAATACATGCCTCCCGCACGTTGCTTCCATTAACCTTGCAAAAAGGATAAAGAAAGCCCCTTTCTAGAGCTACTTAGTAGAATTTACATCAATTTGAGTCCAAATATGTCATCAGGAATATGGGATGTGGATTCGACATTCTACATTCTCAGCTTTTTCTTTACATTATATTCTGGTTTATGTAAAAAGGCGATGTAGGTTTATGTATTCTTAGCAACAAATCACACTAAACAAAGAAATAATACATAGGCAAAATCAGGGCTCAGCAGGAAGTCATTAGCATAATAGGCCACACCCAACAGCAGAAACTCATTAGACCACACCCCTGACAGTACAGCTCATTAGCATATTAGGCCACACCCCCATGTTACCAGAAATGCGGTCATCTAGCCAGACCTACCTTTTGCTTCTTAGTCTGTTTACCTTGTTTGTTGTCAAAACCCAGGGCTTTTTTTGTAGCAGGAACTCCTTTGCATGTTAGGCCACACAGCCCCAATATAGACAATCCTAATGAGTTTCTGCTGTTGGGTGTGGCCTATTATGCCAATGAGTTTCTGCTGGGCGTGGCCAACTCAGGAGCCAGCTGGAACTCCATTCCTGTACGTTCCTGCCCAAAAATAGCCCTGGTAAAATAGTGATTTTAAAGTTATATCTGTTGTGTTGATTTGCTTCTCCCAGTAGTTTTTAGATGAACACTTTCCTGTATTCCTACTAGAACAAGGGTGGTGGTGGTGGAAAGTGTCATCAAATCACAGACGACTTATAGCAACCTCATTGGGTTTTCAAGTCAAGACATGTTCAGAGGTGGTTTGCCATTGCCACATCTGTGTATCAAGCCTGGGCTTCCTGGGTGGTCTCCCTTCCAAGTATTAACCAGGGTTGACCCTGTTCAGCTTCCAAGACTGAACTAGCCTGGGCCATCCAGGTCAGGGAGAATGGAAGTAGGCAACCTTTAAAGGTTCAATTGCAAAAGAGAGAGAGAGAGGCAAAACATAACTATAATGATGTTGGTATGCCACCAAACAATTTAGAGGGATGGGGGAGGATAAACTTGGCCAAACATACTTGGAGCAAGCTAAAGTTCTTCAGCACTGTCAGGATCTCAAGGATTTGCCTTGGACTAGGCTGGTAGCCGTGCAGCTCTGGGAGGCAATAATGGGCATAAGCCATTCCTGTGATGGTTCCAAGCCTGTTGCTTTCTCCCACTGCTGGATTTAGAAGTACTGCCAGTAACTTGATTGCTTGGTCAGAGATCTGGTCCTGGGTGCCAGGAAAAATCCTCTGGTGTGCTGCTGTCACCATGCGGGCTGGAGATTTCTTGCATCTGTACTAAAATATTATAGTCAGCTCCAGGGCTCTTTTTGTAGCAGGAACTCCTTTGCATATTAGGCAACACACCCCTAATGTAGCCAATCCTCCGAGAACTTACAGCAGCCCCTGTAAGAAGAGCTCTGTAAGCTCTTGGAAGATTGACTACATTGGGGTGTGTCGCCTAATATGCAAATGAGTTCCTGCTACAAAAAGAGCCCTGGTCAGGAATAAAAGTCTGTTCCCTGCTCTTGTTAGGTGTGTGATCGTTTTTGTTCCCTTCCTTTTTGGAATGGAGCATGAAGCTTCATGGGACTAGACCTGGTGCCTCCCTCAGCTCAGCCTGGGGGACAGAGGCTGAGCAGTGCTATTTAACCTAGATTCTGATGCCATTTTAGAGCTGAACTCAACCATTTAAAAATACTACAATACCGACTGGGTCCACAGGGCAGCAGGACCACATAATCTGGAATTGCCTTTTCAGGCACCAAAACTGTCAAAACCATAAGTGAACTCAATGTCCTGGCTGTATGCCTTTGATAACAGTTGCCCATCTACCTGCTGTGACCTAGCAGTCTCAGGCTCCTTAGACAGGCCACACTACACAGGGCTTCATCAGAAGAAAACTGTTTATTGGTGAATCAGAACTAAAGACACGTGTACTGCTTGTGTCAGGAATGATATATCAAAACTCTATATCAATTTTCTATCTTCCATTGCCCAGTGTTTATAAACTTGGGCACATTAACTATTTTTTTTCACTGACTTCAAAGGAGATTCAAGTATCACCTGTTATCTTCTTGGAGATGAACCCTGTGGTATTTACTTTCAGTGTACAGGAAAGAAAAAGTGAAATGGAGAATATGCAGTTGAAAGATTCCCACAGCAAGTCCCTGTTACTGAGAAAAGGAGGATGATTAATGCAACATAAATTTAGCCACACTTTTCTGGTATTGCATGCCAGTCATGATAGTGCAGTGGGAGAAAACTGTCAGCTACAGAGTTTTATGACAGGCACCTATGGTTTTATATACAGACAGAATCCAGAGGATTGTTTCCCACATTTAACAAATGTGGCAGTTAAGGTTTTATATCAAAGTAATAGTCATAAATTGATTTTGTGACTTTCGCACATTAAATTGCAAGTTCTATGCCATCCGTTGTAAATGAATCACCATCTAAAGATGCCAGATTGAAGAACAGAACATATGAAGGACAGATGGTAAGCAGGGGGACTCTCTGCTATGGAACTGGAACTGGCATGGAACTGATACATATAGCTATCATAGGCTGAAACATCACACCAAGGTTTTTGAACTGCCAACATGAGGAAAATATACATTAAAATTGGTGTTTCAGGTCATTCAGTTTCTTTGAACAGCAGTAGGAATCTGGGATTCTTAGTTAATGAAACTACTCTCGCCCTAAATCTGTGTTGTTTTCAAATTTGGGTCCTTACTAAGCCAGCCAGAGTATGTGCATGTACTTGCCACGTTGTTCTTTGATTCTGTTTATTTTCCCATACAACAGCATCCTTCCTTCCAATTGAGTCTTGACAAGGGTCTAAATCTCCCAGCCAATTGCCTTTACAAACAAGCTGCCGAGTGGGAATGCACAGCATGCATGAGTGCCCATTGTTCTCTTGATTTTGCTTGCTTCCCAAGCAACAACATCCTTTCAACTGGATCCTTGCAAGGAAGGCACAGAGAAGGAATGTACACGTGTTGTTGTTGTTTTAAATGGTTATTATAAGTTTATAATTATAATTTTAGTGGCTATTATAATTTATATAGAAGAGAAGCTATTGAGATAGAGCAGCACCCTGAGAACATCATTTGGGAGAAAAGATGTTCTATCAGTGTGGAAACCTTTACTATATAATAAACAAATACAATTAATTCATCCTCCAATTACTTCACAGAGAACAGGAAATTCCAGTGACGCCAGCATAATGTCACAAGCCAAGGTTCCACCTACATAGCACATACATACAGAAAGAGTTTCCTCCTTAAGACACTCATTAGTTTTCTTTACAACAACAGACTGACTACTAATGATGCCAACAGCAAAGACTGGCAAAATGTCTAGAGAAAGAAGTTTTTAATCAATGAACATGGCTTATGAACCCAAAAGGTTGAATGAAAGAGTGGTGTTGTTCCCAAGCAACAACATCCTTCCTTCCAATAGGATCCTGGTGTACAGAGTGTTTCTTGTCAATTTCCTTTGCCAGCAAGCTAAAGAAAGGGAATTTTTAAGGTGGCCATGTTGGCTCAGCACATACCAATTTCCAGTTGCTTCCTGGCATGCTATAGGTGATGGTGTGGAGCTGCAAAGCTTACCACCTTGTTTTCAGGTAATACTACTTGGCTTGAGGCATGGTTTTTAATATTAATAACTGCTAATTACTCTGTGTATATCATAGAGTAATTCATTTGTATTTATTTCTATTTAATTTGATGTATTTTTGAGATAACACTGGTTTGCGTTTAATTTTTCACATGTACATTTCTAGTTGGAGTAGGTGGGGGGCTAAAAAAAGGAGCTGAATGTATATGGCGGAAAAGGCAAGGATGGAAATGATGGCAGAAGAAACCATGCTGTTTCCTCCTGTGACAGAACATACCTGCTCTTGCCAGCAGGCCCTATTCCAGGACCCTGGCCTAGGTATTTCTCAATTCATGGAGAGGCTTTTCTTCCACTCTCGGACTGCCCTTTGCCACCACCTGACATTTGTACAGAGTTGCCTAGTGGGAGGGTCAGGGCTCCCAGCTGCCCTTCCAAGTTCTGAAGCCTTGTTTCTGTGTCTCCTGATGCCCAACATCTGGTCACCATGGGACAGTTTACTGCCTAGCCCACTCCTGGAGAGATAGCCACTTGCCAACTGCCTTGCTTTCCCCCTGGCACTCCTTTTAAAATAGTGTGTCCAAGATGGTGGAGATATACGTTGTACAGAGAACCACTGCCAGAATCAAAAGTTATAAAATATTTATTTGAAAGTAAATGTCCAGAAGTATACTTTTTGGCACAGCACCAGACTGGGCAAGGGGGTCCAAAAGAAATGAGTAAAATGCACATCCTCTGTCCCTCTCTCTATACATTCCCTATCAGGTGGTCAAATATAAGACAGGCTCTTTAGCTTAGGAGTTCTAGATCTCTACAGAGTTACAATTACCTTGTAGCTTGCTCCACCTTTTCAGGCAAGTACATTGTCAATAACTCTCCCAGAGGAGAGGTCTGTGTCCTCTCATAAACTCACCACCCAAGGAGAAGACAGCTTCCTTCTCACTCCCCTGAGTTTTATCACCTCTCTTTCCCCCATCCACTGACCAGTTCAGGCTGGGTCAAAGAAGCTTTTCTTGGAGATTTCCAGGAATCTCTTTCCTGAAGACTCTCTAGGATTCTATTCCTCCAAATCTTGGGGAGAGGGGGAGATCTTGACCCCCCCCCCATTATCTCTCCTGCTATGTCTATTAGCATTTGCATGAAAGTGGGCTGAGGTATGTCTGGAAAGCAATTGCACTGACTTCTCCCTCCCCTGCCTGTTCTCTGCCCAGAGGCGGGGTATGACCTTTTAAAACGCGAAGTGGAAGTTTTGCTCATTTCAAACCTCCAAGGAAAAAATGCATTACTTCACACCTCCCATCCTTCTAAGACCACGAAAGCAGGTTCCCCACAAAATTACCGCTCCTCCATGCCAGCCAGTAGGTTGCACTTTGGGCACCAGACTGGAAGTGCAGTCTGGCCAGCCATGACCAGCTACAGTGCCCCTTATAGCATCTTAGGTTGTGATGCTGTAGCTGATTGTTTTCTTCTACACCAGTGGAGGTTAGCCATTCTCACATTGTAGAGGTAGGAAGTGACTGCCCATGCCAGGTAGATGACTCCCAAATCGTCCTTTTTAGAAATGGTGTGATGGCTTGCAGCTGACCATGATGCTGTTTTCAGACAGAGGAGAAATTTAGCACATCTTTCCACTTCTGAGCTGAGAAGTCATTGGAAGAAGCACCATCAAGTGGAGAAAGGTGCTTATTTAGTCTCTAACTTGTCACTGGTCACACAGGGGGCAAGTTGTTCTGCAGCAGTGACAACTTCAGTGCTCTTCCCTCCACAACTACCTTAGTTGAGGCTAAGCTGCAGACATCTCTGACTGAGATGTTTGATGCTGCTGGCAGTAGAATGCCTACAGATGGGCAGAGGTAGGCATTGAAGAGGTATGTATGCTCTTGACAGTATGCCCTTCAGTGTTATGGAGAACCTTGTCTTCTGCTGGCTACTCCAAGATGCATTCCCTGGTACAAGATGCATATCCCTGCTCCTACCATGATGAGCTGGAACATAGTGCCCTCGCTTTACAGGGTGGCCAGGGAGCAGGTGAAGGCATAGTTGTTCCATCACTAGGCCATCACTAGTGTGCAGTATGCATGCCTCTTTCTTACTGTGCAATGGTGGCAACCCAAGGATGTTCTGAGATTTATTTCTTCCACAATTCATGGTTTACCTCTTGTACAAAGAATGAAGGGAGGTGGTCAGGAAAACTTTCCCCACAACTGGCACTGTGGCATAACGTCTCCAGCGCCTTCAGCTCAAGGTTTACTCACTGTGAATGACTCCTACCAACATCTCTTTAAGAAAGGCAAGCAGAGAGGGTCTAACTATATGGTTGAGCACCCCTCCCCATTTAGGTGGCAATCTAATTTATGCTCGCCTGTGGAAACTAATGGATCCAATTGGTTTCCAGAATGCTCTATGGGATCTGATGCCTTCTGGTGATTCATTGGATGAGCTGGTGGAGAACTAGCATAGTAGCCGTCTCTCCGAAGCCATCAATGAAATCACTCCCCAGTGCCCTCTTTGCCCCTGCACTAAACAAGCTCCATTGTATGCCCTAGGGCTTCAGACGATAAAGCAGGAGCCAAGATGGTTAGAGCGAAGGTGGCAGCATACTCGTGACGAAGCTACAAGTTCATGGTGCAGACTCTAATCTGGGAGAACCAGGTTTGATTCCCCACTCCTCCTCATGCAGCTGCTGATGTGACCTTGGGTCAGTTACAAGTTCTTTCAGAGCTCTTCTCCTATGAGCAGCCCTTGAAAGAGCTCTCTCAGCCCCACCTACTTCACTGGGTGTCTTTTGTGGGGAGTGGAAAGGAAAGGAGATTGGAAGCCGTTCTAAGACCCCTTCTCCTCTTCTTCATCATCATCTGGATCAAGGTGGATTGGCACTGCTGTTGTTACTTGATCTGACAGCAGCATTTGACATGGTTTGACTATGACCTCCTGACCCACCACCTTGCCAACATGGGGATATTGGAAACTGCCTGGCAGTGGCTGTCCTCCTTTCTCCATGGTCGGAGACAAAGGGTGGACTTTGGGGAGAGGATTTCACCACATTACCCTACAGTATGTGGCATCCTGCAAGGGGTGATCCTCTCTATGATGTTAATCGTCCGGTTAATCTGGGGGATTGGGCTGGGTTGTCACTACTACACTACTGACATGCAGCTGTATCTGTTGATGGACAGACAGCTGGAATCCACCCTGAATGTTCCGGCTAGGGCTCTGGAGGCTGTGGCTGACAGGTTACAACAGAGCTGGCTGAAACTTAATCCAGCTAAGATGGAGGTCCTGTTTCTGAGTTGCAGGGGGTTGGACTTGGGAATCTGACTCCCTGCCCTTGATGGGGCACCATTGATCATGAATGCCTCCCTTTCCATGGAGGCCCAGGTCACCAATGTTGCCAGATCAGCCGTTTACCATCTTCAGCTCGTCAGGCAACTGGTTCCCTATCTCTTCTCCCATGCCTTGGTGACAGTGGTCTATGCAATGGTCACTTCCAGGCTTGATTACTGCAACTCGTTCTATGTGGGTCTACCCTTAAACCTTCTGTGGAAGCTTCAATAGGTACAAAATGCAGTGGTGCATCTATGTGGGCACACATTCAGTCAGTGCTGTGCCAACTACACTGGTTGCCAGTTGAATACCGAGTCAGATTTAAGGTTAAGGTATTGACCTTCAAGACCCTATGCAGCCAGGGGCCAGCATACCTGTGTTTCCATCTGTCCATGTGTGTGCCCTGTAGAGCCTTGCTCTCCTCAGACCAACACCGCCTAGTAATCCCTGGCCCAAAAGACATCCACCTTGTTTCAACCAGGGCCAAGGCTTTTCCAGCTCTGGCCTTGGCCTGGTGGAACATGTTCCCAATCAAGATCAGGTCCCTGTGCGATCTGTTGCAATTCCACAGGGCCTGTAAAATGGAGCTGTTACACCAGACCTTTGATTGAGGTGGCAGACATTAAATAACATTGGTCTCCCTTACTTTAAGCACCCTATGGTGCTATTTACATCTTGGGCTCCAGGAGAAGCACCAGTTTATATCAGAATGATTTGCTGCCCCTCTCCTGGCATGAGCTTACTGTGTGTTGGACTGTAATCACTCACCACCAGTGTTCCCTCTAAGCTGAGTTAGTGTGAGCTAGTTCATAGTTTTGTTCTCCAGCTCACACATTTTTGTCTTAGCTCAGGAAGGATGGCTCCAGAGCATACTACATTATGCAGTAGCCAAATCGCTTGCTCAGCTTTAATGCCAGTAGCTCAAAGTAAAATTTTTGCTCACAAGACTCCACAGCTTAGTGGAAGCATTGCTCACCACTGCTGCCACTAGGAAGTTTAGATTAGATACTCTGATTTACTTATATTAGAATTTAATTTAAATGTCAAGGTTTTAATTGGGTTATTACTCTGTACTGTTTCATAATATGATGTAAGTGACCCTGAGCCCACTCATGGGGTAGGGCAGAATAAAAATCCCCAAAATAAATAAATAAATAAATAAATAAAATTAGTGCCCACAGAGAGTAATAATAATTAATACAAACCACTTGACGTGGAGTTTGGAAAACTAAGTGTTTGGCTAGTGGAAACAATCTTTAATTAGAAGTTCCTCTATTTCCTAGAAGTTTAGTTTTCTTCCCACTCTTCACCCAGCTATGTGCTCCAGCTTCTCAAGAAGTAGTTGTTGAGGTCATGCAATTTGAATAACAGGCAGGTTCTTGATCACACTTGGCATTTTGGGTTTGTAAATCAAGAGAATTTGGACTATAATAGTGCACAGACAGAAAACAGGAAATGGATTAGAATTGTCTACTGAGACTGTGGCTAATGATATAGACTGCCTGGCAAGGTCTTGAAGAAATAGAAACAACAGTCGGGATTAAGTACTCAAACACTATTGAACCACGGTTTTGCTTTTACAACAAGAATATTTATAACAAGAATTGCTCAAAGAACTCATCAAAAGTTACAGAAAATCAATATGTATCAACACTGTCCAAATGTTTTCCAAAAGATAATGAAGCTTCCGGATTACATCTCTTTGTTTCCAAACTTCATCAGAAGTAAAATTGATGCAATCAGTGTTCGACAGAACTGTGAAATACAATTGATACATTTTAACATAATATAAAGAAATTGATTGCAAATTATGTATATAGTTAATAAACAATAGATAAATAATATGTTCCATCAATGGTGTGTTGTCTTATTCAATTAACAAAGTTTACAAGGACTAGTCAACTTCCTGCAACCAAATAAACATAACAATCAATTAAATATAACAAATGAATTACAAGTAAGTATGGTATTTTAAACATTTTAAACATTTTACAAAAGTGACACACTCACCACTTTGAAAAATCAGAAGAGTACAGAAGATTAAGTTGGCTTCAGTCTTTGGTGCCAAAGGCTACAGATTGCTGAATAGTCTCTTTCACCACAAACTAGAGGCATAATTTAGCCAATAGAAAGCTGTTACCAGGATAGATCTCTACATTGCAAGCTGTCAGTCGCTTTAGATGACAGTTGTCAGCTGCTGCAAGTTAATCACTTCTGGCAGCCTAAGCAACAATTCTGATAACAAGCCAGCTGGTGGGGGTGATGACTTCTATAGTCAAGAAAGCTAATACTTAGGCAGAAGAACTCTCTTAAAGGAGACCAGTTTCTAGACACAGTGTTAGAAGGGATCCTAGAGGTTCACCTACTCTAACCTCCTTGGCTCAGTGTGGGAACTGGTCAACTACAGCAGCCCTACTCTGCTTAAAGGAACACATGTCTTTTAAAAATGATTTTAAAAAGCATTTACAGGAGAAATTCTTGTGGGGCTGTGCCTTTAAGAAAGGGGGCAGAGCCCCCCAAACCTCACCATAGCTACAGGCCTGTGCTTAGAGAAGTCTGTGATCAGGCAGGCAAAAAGGGAATGTGAGGAGCATATAGCAAAACAACAACAACATAAAGACCAACAATAAAACTTTTTTCAAATACATTAGAAGCAGGAAACCAGCCAGGGAAGCAGTGGAGCCCTTGGATGAGCAAGGAATAAAAAGAGTAGTGAAGGATGATAGGGAAATGTCTGAGAAGCTGAATGCATTTCCCCCCCCCTGTCTTCACTGTGGAAGATGAGAAGTGCTCGCCCACTCCAGAACCGCTGATTTCTGGAGGGGTATTGAAAGACCTGAGTCAGACTGAGGTGACGAGAGAGGAGGTCCTACAACTGATAGCCAACTTAAAAACTGATAAAACACCAGACCTGGATGGCATACGTCTGAGAGTTCTGAAAGAACTCAAATGTGAACTTGTGGATCTCCTGACAAAAATATGTAATCTTTCATTAAAATCTGCCTGAGGACTGGAAGGTAGCTAATGTCACTCCCATCCTTAAAAAGGGTTCCAGAAGAGATCCAGGAAATTATGGGCCAGTCAGTCGGACATCAATACTGGGGAAGTTGATGGAAACTGTCATTAAGGAAAGAATTAGTTGGCACATTGATGAACAAAACCTATTGAGGAAGATTTGGCATGGGCTCTGTAAGGGAAAATCTTGTCTCACTAACCTGTTAGTGTTCTTTGAGGGAGTGAACAAACATGTGGACAAGGGGGACCCAATAGATGTTGTTTACCTTGACTTCCAGAAAGCTTTTGATAAAGTTCCTCATCAAAGGCTCCTAAGTAAGCTAAATAGTCATAGGATAAAAAGAAAGTCCCTTCGTGGATCAAAAACTGGCTAATTAATAGGAAACAGAGAGTGAGTATAAATGGGCAATTTTCTCAATGGAGGGTGGTAAGCAGTGGGGTACCACAGGGATCAGTACTCGGGCGGATGTTTTTTTAACTAGTTCATTAATGATTTGGAGTTGGGAGTAAGCAGTAAATTTGTGGGTGACATGAAGTTGTTCAGGGTGGTGAGAACCAGGGAGGATTATGAGGCACTCCAAAGGGATCTGTTGAGGATGGGCAAGTGGACAACATGCCCCCCATGTTCTTGCCTTCCTTCTGTTGGTTGTCAGGCTCAGCAGATCTCAAGAAGAAGGAATACAGAAATAGCCAGACAACAGAAAGAATGAAGGCGGGCCTCATATTCACCTCCACCCCCCAGGTTCTTAAAAGGATTGAGGAGAAAGTTCCAGAGAATGATCTTAGTTTTTAAAATATTTTTGAAGGTTGTTCCTTAGATGGTGACTAACACCTGTATTTGCTGGATAGAAGTATGAGAATATCTTGTATACTTTAATTAGCCCACTTTAAATTAATAGCAGAATTAGAACCAGTTTGATTCCCTTTAGACATTTTGAACCAGCAGAAGCAATACACTCTGATAGCTAGCTCTCCAAAGTCCAGACCAAAAAGCAAATAATACAAATCCCCCCCCCAAAAAAAAATAACAAATGCTTGTCATAATTAGCATTGCAAAATTCTAGCTGGGGCCTGGAGAACCCCTGGAATTACAATTGATCTCCAGACTGCAGAGATCAGTTCCCCTGGAGAAAATGGTGGCTTTGGGGGGTGGTCTGTATGGCATTATACCACGCTAAGGTCCCAGCCTCTCCAGGATCCATCCCCAAATTTCCAGAAATTTCCTAATGTGAAATTTACAAGTCCAGTAAAGATGTCTAGAGTTATTTTTCATCTGTGGTTAAAGCTGAGGTAAGTTGCACATAAAACAGCTTCCAAGCATCTTGACTGAGTGTATGTTTCTGTAGAGTACCTGATGTATCCACAGATATAGAGCACAATGGAACAATATTCCTCAGCAATACAAAGCTCAGCAGGTTGGGCTGTGTGATATGGGCTGCTGTACCCCGATACAGAAAGTTATAAAATGTGTTTGTCAAATCCTTTAGCCAGCTGATTTTCTTTTCATACTGCTATCTAGATTGCAGTAAAACTCATTCTACTGCCACTTACAAAATTATAATCTGTATCAATAAATAGAAAATAGGTGAGCTAATTAGTAGCAAACTTCCTTTAACCTCTCTCTTCCTTTGATATCCTTCAGATCTTAGTAAAGTGTTTCCAGCACAAGCCCCATAGGTACCCGGTGTTCTTCACTCATAATAATTACAGAATTAGAAGCCTAATTAGGTCAACCTTGGTAGTTTTTGCTGTGCTGATGTGACTAGTACCATGTGACACAGACTGCTTAATTAGTAGGAACTAATTCCCTGCTATATGAAAAAAGTACAGATTTTCCTATTCTTACAGAAAATAGATTCTGGCCTAACATGGTTTAGCATGTATTAATCAGCTCCAATTTCTACCTATTACTATTTTCAAGGAGTTGTTCCTAATTTATTTCCCTCTCAAAGGGGGGGGAATGAGCTGCACCATAACTGCAAATATCTTTCATTTAATATATTACATGGATTCATGGCTACCAGTTTCCTCCCACTGCTCCTGTAGCTGTTGGGAGAAAAATAATAGGGGAGGGAAAATGGCAATGGTGTGACATCACTTATGCAGAATATCCAGAACTGATGTTAGTCCTCTCTAGGAATCACCAGAAACTATATGGTCCTCTATGATGATTCCTAGGGAGAACTGATGTCACTTGCAGACTTTCTCTAGAAGCAATACCATACAATTGTCTATGGCACCCCCATGTTCCAACCATCCAGACTTCCATGTTGCCAGTCAGTTTCTGGGAACCCTACAAGGACTGTGTTAGCAGTCGGAACCCTCCTCTCACTGAGGGATGGTTTATAGCTAGACAACCATAAACACTCCTCCTCAAATATCACCTCAAATATCATAAGTGCAATACACTGCCTGGCCCAAAATGATACAAAATGAATGCCAACCAGAGGCATGCCTGGACTTCTAGCTTAGAAGTGTGAGTAAGAGTGGCTGGTCAGCCAACAACCTCCTCCCCACCCTAGAGAGATGCTTAACTTAGGAGAAAGAGTTTCCCAAGAAACATCTTGCCTCATTTTGGACTAATCTCGACAACATCCAGCCTCACTTCCCCTCACTCATTTACCCTAAGTAATCATCACTTCACTGTTCACAAAATCTGGTAATTTTTTTCCCATCCAATACTTACAGCGTCATCAAGCACCATTAACACCTATAGTTCACCTCAGGAAAACCCATCAAGCATCTCCCAAATCATATTCCATTACCAGACAAACCATCAAGTTATCATTTTTGGGGCCAATAAACTTGCCTTAGGGAGTGTTTTGCCTTGGATCTTCCACACACCCCACACACACTTGTGTATGGTCCTTCTCTTCCATTAAATGCTGACCATTTTGATGATGCTTCTGTGGACCTCTTTTGTCCAGACTGGTAACTATGGCCTTCCCTGAAATTGATTTCTTCCCTCTCCTTCCTGATTTCTTCTTAGCAAGCTTGTATGTTTGAAGTGTGTCTGTGTGTTTTGTTCTTTTATATCCTTTTTAATTAAAAAAAATCCTTTCTGGTTGTACATCTGCCTGGTTTCTTTGAGTGTTCTCTTAAGGGGAAACCCCCCATAAACATAAGTGGAGAATCTCAATAACCCCCAGCCACTCAGTCTCCTTAAAGCTAATTTCCCCAACTAATTAGGAGACTGCCTATTTGGGTAACAACTGCACCTTGTTATATTTAATTCTGGACAATGACCCTAGGGTGTGGATTTTATTTGTTTGCTTGCATGAGTTTTCTACACACAGAGGGAATCCACAGATACAAATCCAAATTTCAAAACTTAAAGGGGGGGGGCAGTAATCTCACCTTTCAAAATGGAAATACAAACAGATCTCACAAAATCTAATGAGATCACACTTGGTGCTGCAGAGCACTTGACCACAACTGCAGGTTTGGAGAAAAGCAGCAGAAGCTGTGGTCAGGAGGGGAAATGAAAGAGGATAACAGGTTGGGAACAGAGAAGAAGTGAATGCTTGTTGGGGTAGGATTTCTCTTCTCTGTGGGTCTCATGGGTTCCAAGCTTGTTCTGTTCTATTAAAGTATTGGTAATGTTCCAGCACATATAAAAGAGTGTTTTCTTATTGTAACATGAGCTTTTTTTTTTTTTTTTTTTGAGCTTTTCAGATGACAGAACTGCCATCCTCTGGCAAGGTCCTTTGCAAGATATTCTGAGAAACTCTGGCAGTCAGACACTTGTATATTGTTGTTAACACATAAGCAGACACACATACAAAGTAAGGACTAAAACTCCTCTTACAGTGGCCCACATTGACTTGTGCCTCCAATTTCCCTCGCTACTTGACTTTTGCCTCCAGCTTTCCTCACTACAACATTACGGACTCCATCTGGTTTACGCTTAATTAATCCAAGAGTAGTGGCTCTCAGTCCGTACAGTATAGCTTGCCCCTTCCAATCTGTAAAATAAATCTTTACAGATTATAATAATTTTTTTAAAAAACCTCTAAAAATTGGATAGTTTTATTTCCTGTGAAGGCACCCTCTCTTTTTTTTTCTCAGATTGCAGCACATCATTAAAAATAGCGTACTATCTTCCTCAATTTTGTGAGGCTTAAAGTAGAAGAACAATGCTAATTTCCATAAAAACCATAAATAGTTAATAGCATAATTGTAAACCAGAGCTTCTAGCACCTTGAAGCACAAATAAACAAACACACGGTCTTCCAATCAAAGCCTTCATGTAATTCTCTGCACACAGTGTGTAATATTGATAAGCATGACCTGTATGAACTGAATAACAAATAAGCTTTGATTCATGCAAAATATAGGATCTGTAGAAATGGGCTTCTAAGGCACATTACTGAGCTGGTGCCATAAGCCATAGTATTGAAAAAAGACATGATTTTTTTCAAAAAAAATTCTCTGCTGTATTTTAATTAATTCTACTACTGAGTGAAATAATTTTCTTTAGATAATTTTATTATCTTTTATCCAAAACAATTTCTGCCTTTCTTGGCTAAAACAGCTAGATCTGTGTCCAGTAGCACCTTAGAGCCCAACAAGATTTTCGGGGTATGAGCATTTAAGAGTCAAAATTCCCTTATTTGACAAAGGGAGCTTTGACTCTTGAACGTTCATACCCCGAAAATCTTGTTGGTCTCTAAGGTGCAACTGGACTCAAATCCAGCTCTTCTACTGCAGACCCTCTCAAACTATCTTGGCTGAACGTTTAAGATGGTCACTGTAACTCTATTGGTGGCAGTACTAGAATTCTGGTTTAAACAAGTCGATTATTTGGTATCCTGTGGATACAACATATGATTAACATTCATATTTGTGTAGATCTGGTGCACAGAAAGTGTTCTTGATCTCCCAATTAGGGTTAGGAGATTTACATCATTCTACAAGTCCACTCTCTTTATCCTTCCTCTATTCTCTTTACCGTTCCTTTTGGGAATTAGCCATCTTCATGGACAGAGAGTAACTGCTTAAATCGGTGGTACACACTAGACACTTTCTTTTGTGGTTCAGAAACAAAAACCCATATAGTTTCTTAGGAAGATTTGCCAGTGTTAGTGCTATGGCACTGACTGAGCATGTTCAGGGGAGAGTTTGGAAGCCGATAAGCTTAGAGACGATAAGCATAGAGAGAAGAACACTAGATGTACATGACTTTCAGTCTGATTTCTAGTTGAAATCCATTAATCTCTGCCTGCTTAGTTGGCCCAGTTCTATATTCAGCAGAAGCAAAAAAAAAAAAAAGTCACAATAATGAGTGGGGATGGACATGGTTAAAGGTCAAATTGTCAACTTGGTAGTGCAAGGATACTGTGGCACACTATTGGTGCTATAATTATTGTCATGTTTGATTGACAGGAGGCAGTCCAGCCCCTGTCAGTTAAATGACTGATCCGATGTGAATGATGGAGCAGACTGGAAGACTGTAGCAAAATCCAATCAGCTTTCAGGGAACTGGCAGAATGCTGGAGACAGCACACACATTTATTGGAGGTCTGACACTTGGAGAGAACAGACACATGTTAAGATCTGTCTCTGAGAATAAGTGGACATGTTCATCTGTGTCTGACTCTTGAAGAGATTTCTGAAAATCTCTGCTGTATAATTGTTCCTCAAGTTTGCACAATCTCTCCTTTTAACTAACAGAGGAACAAATAAGAAAGTTATGATGACTTGCCTGTTTAATCACTCTCAGTCAATGCTGATAATGAGAGATAGAAAATAAGTGACCTCTGAATTTCCTAATGTACAGGCCATTTAAGGCTTTATAAAGTAAATCTAGCACTGATTACTGTAAAGCCACAAGAAGTTACGTGGGCTTTAGAAAGGGAGAGCCAAAAGCCAGCGTTTGGGGGACATCATTTCCTATGTGTAGACCTGGCCTCTCTACCACCCATAGAAAATAACGGGCCATTATTTCCTGTGGGTAGGCCTAGTTTACCATCAGTAGGCATATAGGATCCCACCAGCCAAACCCCAAAATACTTCAGAATCCCTTGGCCACCCTGCATACCATTTTCAGAAACTGGGGTTGGCCCCTACCACCTTTGATTCTGGTGACAGAGAGAATCCTCTAACAGTGCCAAAGTTGTCATGGTAAGCCTTAGCCAGTTTACTCCTCCCTGCACTTTTACAATTTAGAGGCTCTTGTGAGAAGGCCAGGTCTACCCAGTTCTCCTAGCGGTTACTCAGTGGGTGCTTTCATACATGCTAAATGATGCAGTTTCAATCCCCTTCAGTGACTGTTTGCAAATGGATTTTGCCATTTCACACAGTAAAATCCAGTTGCAAAATGCCTTGGAAATGGACTGAAAGTGTGTTATCTAGTGTGTGTGTGAACATGCCCAACCTGTCTCTTATATTCTGTGGGGAATGGTTCTTTGAAATGTAAAGGGAAGTCAGACATTGAAAAACAGCTGTTTACCCAGAGGCATTGGCTTCCTTTCTTTCTCTCCCTCTGTCCCCACTCCTGGCCTCCTTGAAACACACCTTAAATTCTGGGAGATAAATTTGCATTACTCCCAGAATTTCAGGAGTGCTAATTTGATATACTTGGGTCCAATCTGAAACCATGATTTTCAGGTATATTTTCAGCCCAGATATACCTTATGTCCAGAGGAAACGACTAGTGAGCTGTCTAGATTGGCAGTGTTTTGTGGAATGCTTAGGTTTAAAAAAAAAAAAAAGATGCAGCCCTATTTCATCATGTGTCCAAGCTGGTTGGCATGAACTGAATAGAACAGGTGATCGGCTCGTGTCTGGTTGACACCTTTGCACATGGTAAGTTCAACTAACTAGCACATCTGATGTGGAATTTGTGGCATCTCTATTCAGAATGGGCAGTAAAAGACCATGGCTGTCAAGACAACAAGACAATGTAGTCCCATTTTCCATCTCCCAGCAGCTTTGGTAAGCATTTAGTCAACAAACTACTTTTTAGACAAGTTAATCATGGAAGAAGCTGTTTATAAGGTCTCTTATTCTTATTAGAAGTTGCCCCCCTAGTCGGAATAACGAGACAGACAACAGTTTGGAAGTAAACAAGGGCCACTTTATTAACTATTTAACATAACATTGCGGCAAGGGATCAGCTAAGCGAGCACGGAACAGGCAAGGCAGGTGTCACTCTGCTGACCAACCTCCTTGCCCTTTTCTCGGGCGGGTCACCCAGCTCTGGTCTTGAGCCATCGGTCTGGCTCGCGACCAGCAGCCCAGCAAACTGGTCGCCACCTAGGAGCGCCTACCCCTGAAGCCTTCCAACTTGCAGAGAGGAGCATACCCTAAGAGGTTCCCAGAGGAGGTGATCACCGTTCCCCACCCTGGACCATAGAAATCCGAAGGCAGTTCCTGATGACCCCCTGTTCCCTAATGGGGAAAATGCCGTAAGGTGCTCACCGGTTCCGGTTTCTTGCCCGCACCAACCTGCCAAGTGACCAGCCTATTTAAGTGTCGACCACCACAACCAACTATCCAATCCACTGCTCTCAGTGTAAGGTAGGCAAAAACACCTCTACCTAATTCAGCCAATACTGAGTAAAAGCGAAAAATTCCTACCTGGCCCCAATAGGCAACCAGCCAAAGCCTACACTAAGAACAGGGCGGGAGGGTGGGCGAGCACGTCGGAGCAACTGACAACGGGCGGGAGCGGAGCCTGGCTGTCTATCATAGCTGGCTCTGCCCCCTTGCCCACGTCACAATGACAGACGTCGTGATTATGTTGCTGCCCGTCTTCCTGAGGGCGGCAAAGCAGCCCCCGGCGGCCAGCGGCGCTGCTGGGTCGCCGGGAGCTTTGTTCTGTGCATTTGAAGTACTCGTAGTGTTACACCTTCAATTAGGAAATGTTTGCAAAGTATTTTGATGATGGATATCACCAGGTAATGTATTATTCTTATTGGAGTCAAATCTGAACTCTGTTCCTTTGAAGGTCTTTTCACCGAATTAATTAGTTCATATTTTTAAAGCACTTGAAATATGCCCCCATTATACACTGTGCATTAATATGCTTATTAACATAATAGAATCTAGCAAGGACTGCTGCTACATAGTTTTCATTATTTTCAACAGGACTTGTGTGGGAGAGACAAAGAGATGGAAAAAAATATATTGGCAATTAAGGACTGAATCAGTTCCCAGATCCTAAAACTCCTTTGGTCATGGGTATATGTGATCTCTATTTTTATTTATATATTATTTCGTTGACTCCTTTGTGGAATTCTCTTCTTTAAACAGGTAGTTGATGCCACTTTCCTAGCTTCTAGTACATTTTAAACCTATTTTTATCCTGTTCCTCCACTAAAGAAAACAGGGAACCTTACATAGATCTCTTTCTCATTTTATTCCCACAACAAACCTATCAGGTAAATCAGAATGAGTTTTTTTATGGCTGACCAAGATTACTCAGTAATCCTTCATGACAAGGCTTCCTTCAAAACCATGCATGATGCCTATCATTTTTGTATGGTTTTCCAGTTCTGTTTCCTTTTTTTCCCCAGTTCCCATCTTTTTCCTTCTGTTTTTGTGTAGATCTGTTTATGTAACATCTGTGTATTTGCTAACTTTGCATATTACTTTTATGGGGAGTTTAAACCTCTGTAATTTTGTATAATTTTGTAATATTTAAATTTTATATATAGATGTTTGCAGAAACATATACGCTGGTCCCAGGTGCCCCCCTCTTTACAGATACCTTGATCTGCATGCAACAGGCATCCACCCCTATTAACTATGTGATACTTACCTTACCTATACTTAGGTCACATATTTGACATGTACAAGGGGGGGGGACCTGCAAGGACTGGTAGGAGAGTATTTCATTCCCCCCTCCCCCACTATTTCCTTTTTCCCTTCCTTGAAAGTCTTTATAGCCTCTTTTCCTGCTTCCTTCACTCCTTCCCATCTACCAGATTATCTAGTTTTATCTGCCTCCCTCTCTTCAGTTTTCTCTTTCCCTCACCCTGACAGCCTCTACCAAGGAAAACGATGACCCAATTATACAGTCTCAACTGATGGGCTGGGCCCAGGTACATGGTGGGAGAACCACAAAGGCTTGTGAGGGACACCTGATTTTTCCTGATTTTGCCTTCCCACACATTCCTCTTTCTCTTCTGCTGACATCCTCCATGTCCTCACCTTTCTCTGCTTCCTTCTTTTCCCTTCCCACCCACCTACCTACCCACCCAGCTACCTACTTTTAATCTGCACTCATTTTCATCTCTATTTATCATTTCATTTCTACCCCACTTTTCTCGACAGTTTACATAATTCTCTCCCCCCCCCCTCCAATTTTACTTTTAAAACAACCCTGGGAGGTGTTAGGCTGAGAATGTGTAACTGGCCTAACATCACCCAGTGAGCTTCCACAACAGAGTGGTGATTCAAACCCAGATCTCCCAGATCCTAATCTGAAACTCTAACCACTACACAGCACTGGCTTTCGTGGGGTGGCTGCTGCTGAACAGCTATGCCTGGATGAGTCATGCAACTCCCATAGTGGCAAGTTGCCCAGTGATTGCTGGTAGGCTTGACCCCAAGTAATTGTCCCTCAAAGCCAAAAAGAGCCCTTGAAAGGGTCCTGCCACTGCCCCCTTCCTTTTACTCATAGAAAACAAGGCTTGAAGGCTGAGAATATAGTTGTTGTTGCCTAGCAATAGCCACTGAGGGCATTCATTTCTTAAAGCCTACAGTGCTGCTTCTATTATGGGGGGGACTAATCTCCAAAGGTGTATGTGTGTGTAAGATTTCTCCCCTGCACATCTGGGACTTTTTCAGGTTTGCAGAAAGATCTGTCTTGTCTGTTCAGTCTCTGGATTTAAATATCCATATATTTGGCCATGTTGACTTCAGGGTATTTGAGATGGTAAATATTGTGCACTATGAAATGCAGGAAAACTGAAGTGTGGTTTTAAATCAAACTGACTGCACTGTTCTCAATTGATTTAGGAACCTAGTACAAGCACATTTAATATTGCCTTTCTATTTTCGACATGCCCAAAACCTAATATTTGTGCTTTTAGGAATACCATTATGTTTTTTGCATGTTCACACCAACAAAGAAGAGCAGAAGCACAGAGGTGTATGATCAGAACTTTGCTAATTGCTTGCCTCTGATCATCTAAAGAGTGAAATTCTGATATTTTGCAGAACCTCCCTTCCTACTCCTCCTCTCATTGAATTTTTTTTAATAAAAACAGAATTGATTAGAAGACTACTCCAGATTTCTCAAAAGAAGAAAAGAAATGGATTGTTGGATTTCAAGGAGAAAATGTGTAAAGTGGAATTAAGAGAAATTATCTTAACAGTGATAATTCAAAATGGATAGTATTTCCAGCAATTTTGAATCTGTACAGCAGAAGTATTTTAGATGGATGCTGGCCAGGTAGCTATTGATCATCTATGCTTAATTTGGATTTCTCCTTTAAAAACTAAATTGGGTTACATGTACTTCTTTTGTGCCTGAACAGTTGATAGTGTTCATTAGGGGTGTGCATTATTAAATTCCTCAGCCAAAGATATACATGGAAATTGCTAACTTGAGTTGTTAAAAGGATTTCCCAGAACAGGAAAACAAATCCAGGATTTGGGGGGATTACAAACCTACCTCCTTTAAACATTTTTTTAAAAAAGTTATTTATTTTATTTCTTTTGGTTTGGGTTATCAGCAATGCAGCAAACACTCTTTTTTTTTAAAAAAAAAAATCTATTGTTTTCCCAGTCAATGGCATTTGTCCCTTCTAATTGTCCCTTACAAAGGAAGAGCACAGAATGCTCCCAGACCATCACTTTTGGAGACATGCTGCAGAGAACTGCCATTTTCCTCCACTCCCTCCATTCCCCACAAGTATCATATCAAAGACAGCAATCAGATATGAGCTGATCAGTCACTCTATTCAGTTCATGCCCAGCACCTGTGAATGCCTGCCAAACTGGTTTGCATCAGGTTTCCCTCAAACTGTGCATGCTCAACAACACTGATGATTCAAATTGACCGGTAGTCATTGACATAATTAAGGACTTCTTATCCAAACACCAAAGGGTAAAATTTTATTGAAACACAGCATTTATCAATGACTGGCTTGTACAACTGGTTTGTGATCTAATTGTCTGTTTAAACAATTGCCTGCTGAGCAGAGCACTTAAAGAACAAGAAGGGGGTAGCAGACTTCACTCAGGCTGCATGAGAACCTGGGTGTGCAAAAAGCCAATTGTGCTGTACTGCATAGTTAGTAAGGAATACAGTGAAACAACCTGTCAAACACCCACGTACAGCTCAACAAACGGTTGAACTAATCATTAAAAAATACCTCCATTCAAAACTGGCAAACAGGTTGTGAGTCAACCTGATGGTGTTTAGACAACTGATGGATGGCCAAACTTGGCAGTAAGTGTCCTTGTGTCCAACCTGGGGATGCCACTACCATTTTAAAATCTAATGCTTGCCATTTGAAAATAACATGAAGGCTTTCTTGTCCCTCCCCCCCACAGCTTTTTCAAGTGCTGGAAAGAATGCAGGGGAAGAGGAGCCTGGACATTTTGGCACTTGGAAAGGCCCTGGGGGAAGAGTGCCCTGTCCTGTCATTCTGCAGGCTTAATCGGGATTGGGCCTTGGTAGTATTTAAAATGGTCAGCATTTAAAGTGGTGGTGGGTCAGATCCAGGGATGCTGTCACTACTAGTTAAGCTCTATGTAGACAATACTGACCTTAATAGACCAATTACTATACCTTAATAGACCAATGATATACCAATGATTTAATATCAGGCAACTTCATATGTTTGTAATTGTGACTTGTGGCCTCAGAATGGACACCTGACCACTGGACAGCAGTCCGGTCCCTAGGATTCTTCCTTGACCTCCACATGTCACCAAGTGCTCACTTCACACCACTGTGCCTTCAGGTCCCTGGAAGGCCTGCACTTGACCTTACCTTGCCACCTACTGAAGGGCTGTCTTGGGTTCTGAGGCCCTCCCTTGGTCTTCTGCCCTGAGTCCCCTTGCCTCCCCTGGGTTCCAAGTCCTCAGCTTGAGGTGCTGGGGCCTGGTCTCCCTCTGGGGCCTCTCCCAGCCAGCAGATCACCTTGGACACTTGGCTGGTCATGACTTGCTTGCTCAGCCTGGTCTCAAGCTGGACGTAGCCACTAGCTTTCTCCTGCAACTTCCTGGCTGCTTCCTTTGCCTCCTCCTTCCCCCTGTCCTCTGGCCCCACCCTCCTGTTGGCATCCCAGCATCCTATCCAACCTAGCCATATTTTCTTCTGGCTGGGCTGCATGGGTGGCTACAATGTTCATATATACATTCTGTGAATAGAACTACCAGTGACTTTCTTTCTTTCCTTGTTTCTTTCATAGGAATCTGGTTCTGACTGTGATTACAGCACAAGTGGAAGAAAGTTTTGTTACCTAAATAGGTACACAAGTTGGGGCTGAAATATGCAATGTTTTATAGGTCAGATTATGTCACCGGGGTCAGCTATTTTGGGATCAAATAATCTGATGTATACATGGGCCCCAATTAGCACAGCACTCTGATTAGAAAGGAAGAGGGAGAGGGAGAAAAAAACTTTATCCTCTTAACAAGACACAAGGCTATAAAGATGAAATGCAAGAGAAAGCAAAACATGAAACTATGTTGCAATACAGTAAGATAAACCTAGCAATGCTGTTGTCCTTGGTTGTTGCCTGACTGGGTTAAATAGCCAATGTAAACAGAAATAAAGAGTGAAAAGATGAGTCAGTGGGGCATTGATCTTGGGCAGAAGAAAGGAAAGCTGGTCTGGGATGAAAGAAAAATCCAAACAAAAGCTTTCTATGAAGTTGAGGATCCACAAGAGGAATGAGTTATCTGGGAACCAAAGGAAGTGGGGTTCAGCACAGTGGGGAAGCCAGCTACTAAGATGGGAAAGAAAGCTCTGATGTGAAGACAACAACAAAGGTAGGGAGTCCTGGGTGGGGACAGTTATGCATCTTTAATTATATCAGTTAGAGAGCAGGGTATTCATTGGCATGGGATTGAATTTAGTATTGGAATTTAGAATTCTTTAATGGGCATGGCCGGATCGCCCATTGGGCAAACTAGGCGCTCGCCTAGGGCGCGCCGGCCTCAGGGGCGCCAAATGGCGTCCCACTCCCCCCCAAAAGCCCCCCGCCGCCGCCCTAACTGGGCGCCCTGCCATAAAAAAGTGCCCGGCTAGGGCGCAAGTCGCCCTCCCCCTCCTCCCTGGGGGGAGGAGGAGGAAGTGGCTGGCGGTGGCAAGCAGGATTCCCCTGCTGCCGCCGCAGCAGAAAAGCACCCACCGAGGGCGCAAGTTGCCCTCCCCCTCCTCCCTGGGGGCATGGCGCGCCGGCTGCAGGGGCGCCAAACCGCGCCCGGCCCCTCCCAGGACCCCCCCCGCTTCCCCGAGCGCCCTGCCGGGGCTCAGAAGGCAGCAGGCGGCAGCGGAGGTTGCCCGCCCTCTCCCCAAAGCTGGGGGGAGAGGAGGCAGGGGCGGCGGAGCGGCTTCTTTCCCCCCCCAGTCGCGCCGCCGCTGGGAGGGAAGGGGCGGGCGTTCCAAGCCCGCCCATTCCCGGCTCTCCCCAGGCGCCTTGCACTTGCGAGGGGCCTGGGAGAGCCGCGCCACCCCGTTCCCGGCTCTCCCCGGGCGCCTGGCATCTGCGAGGGGCCCGGGAGAGCCGCGCCGCCCCTTCCCCAGCTCTCCCCGGGCGCCTGGCATCTGCGAGGGGCCCGGGAGAGCCACACTGCCCCTTCCCCGGATCTCCCCGGGTGCCTGGCAGCTGCGCGAGGTGCCCAGGACAAGGCTGAGCCCTCTCCAGGCCCCACCGGGGGGTTGGCATCCCCGGTGGGGTGGGCGCCCCAGGCTGTCCTGCCTAGGGCGCCCAGACACCTGGGGCCGGCCCTGTTAATGGGTTTGTAAGTAACTGCCAAAGATATTCCATGAGGGGATGAAACTGAAGGTGTTGATGACTGAGTTACCACAGTGGAGAACTGACGTTGGCTGGTCTGATAATGGCTGAGTAGTGGCTTAATGGCATATAAATCCAGCAATGGCTAGGGCAGAGCTCGAAGTTCTGCCTGGGATCTTGATTAACTTAAGAGGAGAAGATGGAGCAAGATAATAAGGTTTGATTATTGTCCTGGCAATATGGGTCGTTTGTCATGGTCAGGAGGGAGAGGGAAGCTCCAGAATCTGTACAAAAGCCCTTGATTAATTAACTCTCTGAAGTATTCAAAAAGGGGGGCTGCTTCTAGCTTGAGAGTGTCCTGGAAGATTCTGCCATTCCAGGAATGTAGCTTTAATGTTGAACTGAATGTCTCATCTGGGTTCTACTGGCATTAAGGAAGCCAGCAGTTACATAAAGGTGGAGGGTGGCCTCCCAGCTATCACCTAAAGGTTTACCGAACACAATGTTCTGGCAGCCTGATAAAGTTCCATGGAGCTGCTATTTGTCCCACTGACCAGACTGGCCCCTGCAACTTGTTTTGGGTTTTTTTTTTAATGAGGGGGGCAGTGTTGGAAGCTCCATTAATATAAGTTAACTCCTGGCATCCCATCAAGTTTGGCCGTAGACATTGTTTATGTTCCACCCCCACCCCCCAAAAAAGAGAACAGAATCATTTTTCTTTAGAGGGGAATCTCAAAACTTTCCTATTATTTTCAGTTTCTTCTCTATTGCCTATTTCTTCTGTTTCCATTGTACCAGTGGTAATTATAGAACAATGTCTGCTGTGTCACACTGTGTATTGAAATTTCCTAAGTGCAAGTGATCATCTAAGATTCAATGCTATTGAAATCTTTGGAAAATAAATAATGAGAACATCTCATAAATGTTCAAGCATAGCCTCATAGCATTCACAGCAATTTAATTTGAAGAGATCTAACATTTTTCATCTGCATTGCTGCACACCATTAATTTTATGAAAGAGCCTGTATGTCACAAAAATATACTCTTTTGTTCCGCTCTAAACATTGTTTTACAACCTTTACACAGCAGATATTTTAACACGTCACTGCAGTGAATATCTTGGTCTTTAAAAAAGAGGGATAAATTTGTAAACAACATGCAGTGTGCATGCTCCTTGTAGCCATAATTAAATAATTGCTGTTTTATAGCACAGTGGAGATCACTTTTGAGTAGTGATTGTTTTTAGTAGAAATGTGCAAAAAATAAAGTCAAATCCAGATTTTGATTTGGATCCCATAGACCAGGGGTGGTTGAACTTGCTTAACATAAGAGACACATAGAATAAATGTCAGATGGTTGAGAGTTGCAAGACATGAACAAATATTACACACACGTTTTTATTGAAAAATATGCAAATTTGCTTTTAATTAACATTAAATAAGACTGCCAAAAATAAAAACAAAAGGGGTGAAAACAGGTATTGATAATGATATTTGTTGAAGAGATAGAGAAAGGGAGTGAGAGGTGGAAAGAAAGAATGAAACATGGAAAGAAACAGAGAAAGAGAGAGAGCTAATAGATGAGGGGGGAGAATGGAAGGGAGATAGAGAAACAGAAAGGAATGAAGGAAAGGAGAAAGAGAGAGAGAAAGGTGAAAAGAAAGAAAGAGATGGAAAGAAAAGCAAATAGATGGGGGAGGGAGGGAGAGAGAGGTGGAAAGAAAACAACATTAAATTAAATGTGTCCTCTGAGGGCTCCCTCCCCCCCGTCTTCCCTCATGCTGGCTGGCTTGGCTTGGTGAAGGGATTTAAAGAGACAAATGCCTTCTCCAAGCCAGTTTGCCGGGGGGGGCGGCAGCTTTGAGAATGCATTCAAAGTTAAAGTTGCTTTTTTTCTCTGCTCCCCCACCCCAAGCCTACTCAGGGAGGGGAATACTAGGTGGGGAAGGGAAGACCGATCGGGGAGGCATGCCTTCCCTTCACTTCCCCAGCTGCCCTGCTGGAAGCCACACAATATGTGTGAAAGAGCTGCATGAGCCTCCTGAGCCACAGTTTGGTTACCCCTGCCATAGACCATTCCTACTGATTAAAGGATTTCTGTCAGCAGAGTGTGTCCCCTCCCACTGCAGCCCCAAACGTCACATCCAAATGGTACTGCTGGGAATTCGGAATGGTTAGGATTAGCCCCCTCTCAGCCCATGGGATCCATCCTCTGGGATGTTTTAACTAATCATTTAAGGAAATCAATCCAGTAGTCATTCCAACTGACATCAATAGGAAACATATTTCTTAGTGTAACTCTCCCTCTACCCCAACCAACCGAGGTGAAGATCTCAGGGATTGCATGCTTCACAAAAGTACTCTTCCCTTCCCAATTTCATGTAGATAGCCAACCAGGCTCCTTCCTCCTCACCTTACCTTTCTAGATAGATCAATTTCAACATTTTTATCTCAGCATTATTCTAATTTCTGGCATTAGAACCCAGCCAGAGGCAGTGTAGACCTCATTAAAATAAGCCAAAGGAGAGCAGGATTTTCCCCATGAAATCTAGTTATGTTTGGCAATGGATTTCCCGGTAAAAAGACACGAATCATTCTTGAAAAAATCTATCATGATATCACAGAACCAGTATGGCTTTATGTTATGTCTGAGTGTACCTGTTTTCAAATGAGAAAGGAACAGAATCATCCCTCAACAAGGATTTATGCACCACACAAACAACAAAACCCAACAGCCTGCAGAAACTGAGCATCCTGGGCTAATGGTTATTGATCCCACCATGTAGGGAACTCCCATTCTGGGAAATGAATTAAGGATACCAGCTTCTGCTGCCCATGCCACTGAGTACCATGCAGTTTTGACCCATGCATGGTTTTAGGATTCCATGTCAGAGATGTGCTACATGGTAGACTCAGTCTACTGAATGCTGATTATAAACTACAGCAAGCCATAATAAGCCAGAAGTGTGGACAAGGTATTATGATCAAGGCATTATATTCCTCTGCTTCAGGAACCAGAAATATAGTAGTTGTAACATAAAGCTATCTTTGTCTAAGCTATGTTAAAATCCCCAGATTGAATGAAAACAAATTAATTTTTACAAGCATTTTGTGTTTACTGAATCTCAGCCATATGCACATATGTGTGTTCATAACAAGAAACTAAGCTTGTTATCTAAATGGAAACAATGGAGAGTACAAAGCAATTCTTGTTTATTGTACGCATGTTGCTTGTGTGGTGAATGATATCACAATTTCAGTAGTAAATAACAAATTAAAAAAGAGAACAATCCGTATCTCTTTCAGTATACTGGCAGCTTTTCATTTTGTCCAACATAATTAAACATGCAATATGAAAGAGTTACAGGGTTTTGTTGGTTATAAACACTGGCTGACAAACATACAATGAAATAACCCCAATGTCTAATGGAATACAGATCTGTGTGGTGCTGAAGTCTGGAAGCATGACCCAAATCTATTCAAGTTCAGTGAAATATAAGCATTAGAAATCCACAAGGGGAGACCTGCAAGAAACTTGTGGGGAGGGGACATTTTGCCCATCTTTGCTTCCCTCTCCCCCATTCTCTGTGAAAGTTCCCTCCTGTCTTTCTGCACCCAGCCCTTATCTATCAGTCTTCCCTCACCCCCCTTCTCCTCTCACCCCTTCTATGTCAGCTTTCCTCCCTACCCCCTCCTCTAGGTATCCTTTCTTACCCCCTTTCTCCTCTCACCCCTTGTATGTCTCACCTTTCTCTTACCCCAGCCCTTCTCAGACAATGTCCTCTTTCCCCTACCCCTTCTCAGTCTGCCCCTCTTTTTCTCTTTCCTCCCCCTCTTCTGTGGCTTCGTCCTTGGTTTTCTGGCTGTAGGGAGGCTGCTCGCCTTGGAGGGATGCAGCGGTGGCCCCTGCCCCACAGCTCCAGGGCTGTCTTGCTGGAGCCTGAGCTCTCTCCAGCATGGGATGCAGAGTGGGGGAAGTGGATGGCTGGCTGGCTGGCTGGCTTTGGTCACTTCTCCCACATGCCGCTGCTGCTGCTTCCTTCTCTCCTTCACCTAACCAAAAGGGGGGAAAGCCTCAAGCATGTGAAGCAAAAAACTGGCAGGGCAGCCCACTGAGTGGCTGCTCAGTGCTCTGTTTGTGTACCCACTGGGCTTAGCCACTCCTCCAGTGCTGCTCCTCCATTGGATAGAAGCCCACAACAGCCACTGATGGGGTGTGGGACTCTGGCTGTGGGGGGGGAGGACCAGTGGCCCTGGGAGTCCCCCTACTGTCCTCCTATTTTCTGGCAGTGGCAGGGACGGTTCCTGCATCAACATGGATGGGTCTTGCTGTGGCAGGGACAGGTATTGCCATGGTGGGTACCTTGTGGCTCCAACAGCTTTTTCTTGGTGGTCCTAGTGGTGGCATGGGCAGCAACAGGGCAGTCATTTGCTTTTCTTGTTGCTCAGTAAGTATGCATGTGCAGAAAACACACTTTTACTTTTAGGGGGATTTAAGTATCCCCCATATACTTTTAAAAACATTTTAGATTTTTCTGCACACCTGGGGAGTGCCCCAATTGTGCAGAAAAGTCTCTTTACCCTTCAAGTGCCCCTGATTTGCAGAAATAGGAATCTGCACACATAGGGGATCCTTGGCTATTAGTATATAGATGAGTTGGAGCCTATAAAGTGTATGCATGAGGACACAGCTCTTTCCCACTTTTCTGCATCTGATCCATGAGTTTTCTGACATAAATATGCTGGAGGAAACAAGGTTTGTGGAGACAAAAAAGTTACATTGCCTTGGAGGCTATAGAAAGCAAAGAGTAACCAGGGGCCAGGTCAAATTGCCATTCTTTTTTCTTTTTCTTTCTTTCTTTCTTTTTTTTGCATCAGAAATCCCATAAATACATGAGTGGCAGCAGCCTGGTTTCCCTCCTGAACACAGTCCCAAGCCCATATGTCTTTCTCTTTATGCGAGTTGCCAAAGGGGTGGGGGGACAGCAGACCCCATTCAATACATCAAGATAATCAACACCGTGAGTGATCTTTAAATGCACTAAGAATAGAAACTCTTCTATCAAATGATCCCTTTAAACTCTACACTTTAAAAGTTAAGGGAAGAGAGGGTAAAGAGACACCCCCCCTTCTACTGAAGTGCCTAGAAGGAGAACAAGAAAAGAGCTTTCTAAATAAATATTGGGGCAGAAGAAGAAATGACTAACTTTAACTATTGTGGATTACAAATATATTTAAAATCTCCCTTTTATTGGATTACAATTTATTTTGCTGAAGCTTTCCTCTCACTGAGATCACTGTTTGTTTTTACTAAAGTTTCCCATTAATGGAATTATAAGTAACTGTTTGGAACCATAAGAAGACTTTCTTGTAGATTACAATTATGATCTGGATTACAAATTAAACAAGAAAGAAGAAAATAAGGTTGAAATACTAATTAATTAAAATTGACTTTCACGTTCAATGCATCTCTTCCTTGTAACATAGACAAATTTGGTAATGTAATGTAATGTATTGTCTCTGCTTCTACTGACTATTCTGTAAACAGCTGATAAGATTTGCCACTGTGGGGACTTCCAGCTTTGGTGATTCCCTGATCAGACACATCCCATCTATCTTAGATGAGGATGTGCTGAGACACAGTGAGCGGGAGGGGTCCTGGCCAGATCCGGACCCCCCCCCCCAGTCCCTGTAGGGGATTCCCAGCCTGGGGAGCTGAAGAGAGCCTCTTCTGAGGCAACAGCCAAGGAATTAAGGCTCCCTTTCTTCCCCTAAAGGTTCTGCCATCGTGGAGCAGAAATGGCACTTAGAATCAGCTACCAGAGGAAGCGGACATGATCAGGCCTCTAAAGTAACTCAAAGGGTGAAAAATCATGAGTTAAGCATCTACTTTCATAAACCTTTAAACCCTTTGAGTGAAAAGAAGCAGCCTACAGTTAAGTGCCGGGAGGGGGGAAGACTTGGGATTCCCCCCACTGACTTAAAATGGTCCCTGATTGATAAACAAAGAAGAAAAAGTGAAACTAAGCACATGAGATTATAAACGAATCTAAAATGTGCAAAACAGTCTAAAGCGACAGTAAATCGATGAACTTTTATTTTAAATGGGAAACTTACTTCTTGTATAAACGATGGCGGGTAGAGGGAGGAGAGCACAGCTGGACAGAACAGGAAACAACCAACCAAAGACTCCCTCCCAGTCACAAGAAGCAACTAGACTTTTCTAACATATTAGCAACAGCACTGAGCCCTCTGCTGGAGCAGATGTCAAATGTCAACACTAAGTTAGATGAAGTTCAAAAGAAATTGGTCCAGATGGATAGAATAATTGGTGATACTGAGAAAGCGATTTAAAAAGTTGGGGGGAAAGCTGAAAATATTAAGCAGAAATTTGAAGAAGCTGAAAAGGAAAGAATCTCAGATAAAACTCAACTACTACAGCTACAAATTGAAAGATCTATGTATGTTCTATGCTTCCAAGGCATTCCTGAGCAAAAAGATGAAAATCTAAGGGAACTTTTAAGTGAAGCTTTAACACCCTTGACAGAATCTAAACAAGTAGAGTTACAAAAAGATATGGACATGACTTCTCATACTTACTCAGACTTTATAAAGAAAATCTACCCAGTGAGGTTTACGTGAAATTTGCAAAAAGATCTTTAAGAGAGTCTGTTCTGAAGGCTACATCAGGGAAGACTTTGAAAGTTAAGAACCAAGATGTAAAAAATTTAAAAGACATTCCATTTGAGGTGTGGAAGTGAAGGCGACAATATAAAGATTTCTACAAAACAATACAATTACTTATACATGGATATTTCCTGAAGGACTGGTTTTTAACTATAAGGATAAAAAGTTTAAGATTAACTCTGTTCCAAAAGCTGAAAAATTCTTGAATCAACATTTAATCCTACGAAAGAAGGAAAAAATATTGAGGATGAAAATGAAGAAGAGGAAGAGAGTGACTCTCAATCAGAAGACACATCAAGCAGTGATGCCAATATTTCTGAGATCTCGGACTCAGAAAAATGAGCAGCTGCTCCCAAGCCATTTAACATTAAACTGAAAGACAATAAGAAAAATCGAAGAAAAGAATCTGGAGAATATAAAGACTATAATGCATCTTTGGACTAGCCTTATTTCTTAAAATCTCAAATTTCCAAATACTTCTACTTATAAGTTAGTCATTATATTAGACATTATTGTAATCCACCTTGGGACCAGTGTGGAACTGAGGAGGTCTGTGTATACTGAGCAAAACTCCCCTATTTTTACCTCAGATAATATCATTTATTTTAAGGGCTTATAATCATTACAGACCTCCTACATTCATGAACATTACTAGTGTGCTAAGCAAGGCAGCTGACATTCTGCTAATGTAAACAAAGAAACGTCTAAATGCCAGGAGGCCACATGATACCATTTTCTAGATTCATTTTGTTTTTTGTTTTTAAATGCTAGTTCAAACTTGGTTTTTATGAATGCCAGTAAACAATATAAAAAGTTAAAGAGAAATCTGTTGGATGGCATGTTAAAAGGCAATTGACAAATTGGAATGGCAGAGGAAGAGAGCAATTAATTTATAAATGGGTCCTTTGTCAAATGTAGGACAGTGAAAGCTTTGTCTAAAGGCATTTTGTTGCATTGTGTGCCATTCAAGCATGTTGCTAGCTATTTGAAAAGCCTATATTTGCATACAGTTTTTAAAAGATGAAGAATTTTACTGTGAGCAGATCAATCATTCTTAGAGTAGCCTTCAGGAAAATAAAAGAAGACAGCATGGTTACCTCTTATAACAAACTCCTGAGTTTCAGTTTAGGTACTTGATCAAACTAACAAGCCTCTTGATATAAATTAGAATTAGCAAAGTAATTATTGTCAACCTAAAGAAAGGTGGTTTGTCTCCATACATACATATATATATGCAGAAATGCTAATATGTTTTTTTTTAAAAAAGGAAAGAATGATTCAAGAACCATTTCTGACAAAACAGTGAAGCACCAGTTTTCTCCTCTACTGAAACAGCTTCTAACCTATTGTATTTCAAATGTTGTCTGCCCAAACTGATCTGGTGAGATATATTGTCAATTATAACTATTGTTAAAATTTTATATATTTACAGGTAACATTAACATATATATTCATTCCACTGAAATTTTGCAGTGCCTCATGTGATAACACTGACTTTACACAAAGTGGAACAAAGTTTGAGTCCAATGGCACCTTTAAAGCCAACAAAATTTTATTCAAGGTATAAGCTTTTGTGTGCAGGCACACATCCATAGATGTCAACTATGGGAGTGGCTTGGGAGCTAGAGCCTCCAACAAAAATTTCCAGGGAGGACTCAGCTTCCCCTGGGGCAACCAGTGCCAGCCAATACTAAATTCAAAACTTTCCTGCAATCTGGCCGAGAGCAGATTGTTCTGTGCTGCTTCCTGAGCACATGCTGCTTCCTGATAAACATGCTGATAAACTTCTCTCTGGCTGCTTTCTTCTCGCAGCTGCTGTGGTCGCAGATTTCTTTATGTCTTGGCTCACTCAGTTGTGGTGGGTGGAACTTGGGAGAGCTAGCCTCCGCTCCATTGGCTGAGGATTCCCCCTACTCGGGAGCAGGGAAAGGGAGGGTGAAGGAGAGAGAGCACATGGAAGGCATAAGCTTCCCTGTGGCTTTGAAAACAGTAAGTAGACTTGGGGGGGGGGATACTAACCACACAAGGCTATGCTTCACTCTTTGTTTTATCTTATTTTATACTTTTATCATTTTCATACATTTATACTTTCCCCTTTTTAAGCCCCCCCAATTGCTTGTTGCCCGCCCTTGCCTGATCTGATTTATTGCACTCAGCTGCTTGACCTCTCTTTTTCTTCACCTTTTCTCTGTTATACAAATCCCCCTCCTTTTGGGTGCCATTGAGTGGAGAATAGGTTGAGTGGACTCCTTCACTTCACTTAATTTAATTTTACACTTGCCCAAGCAAGGAGTTCCTCCCTATCTCTCTGTCTCAGAGTTTTTGATATTTGAATTCCTTTCTCTCTTTCTTTCTGCATTGGAGATTTGACGTTGAGGTCTCCCAGTGGTTGCAGCAAAGAACAGCTTAAAGGCTTTTAGGAGGGGTTTCCTTTTGATTCCCATCTAAGGATGTGCACATGCACACAAAAGCTTATACTTTGAATAAAACTTTCTTGGTCTTAAAGGTACAACTGTATTCAAACTTTGTTAGGTTCTATTCCCCCCCCCCATTTACTTCAATCTTTATCACAATTGCCAGGGAAAGGAAGATAAGAACAGCTGAGAGGGGGAGGGGAAAAACTTAATAGCAAGAAAAAGCCTTTGAGTCATTTAGAATGCCTGAGCAAGCAGGGGGTCGTTTAATGTAATTTGTAATGTTAGTGTGACTGTTAAAGCCATGACTGTTACTTTTCTCCTTCATTTCCCCGTTCTGTTCTGTTTTATTGTTTTACTTCTGTTTTGTTTTACTTTTAATTTGTTCTCAATTTGCTCTCAATGTCTTTTAAGGTTGAGACTGACAGAGCATCTATTCATTTACTTCCCCTATAAGGAACTGGAATGACAGCCCCCCGAGTGGAAAAACAGTCCTTAGGAATAGAATCTGTGCTCTGGGACTAGACTGACAGTCCTCTGGGTGGAATTATGGTCCCTAGGAAGAGAATCCTTGCTCTGGTACTGGAATGACAGCCCCCAGAGTGGAATGATGATCCCTAGCAATAGAATCTGTTCTCTGGGACTGGAATGACTCTGAACAATGTACATTGCTCAGAAATTGAGTGCACAGCAACTGTTTGGTATTCTGGCTCAGAGACTTCAGCCATTTACCAAATGAAGGCATCTGTGATGCCATAACTTAGTAAATTTCAGTACAAAGTCATCCTTATGAATAAGGCAGAAACAAGACTCCTGTAAATGAATGTCCAGGAAAACTTTTAAAATGTTCCCTTACAGGCATTTCTGTGTTGCCCTCCTTAGTTTCAAATTTGTGACCATTTGTTTGTCCTATGTACATGGTATATATATTTGCAGATCTTAAACTGACTATTCTAAAAGTGAATTTAAATAAAGGACACAGCAGGAGACCACTGAGATACCACTATAACCACTGACCAACTCCCACCTTTTCCTGGGTTTAGCCCAGCCCAGGGGCATGGTTAGGGGGGTTCCCAAGGGTTCCCAACCCCCCTAAATTTCTGGGGAGCCCCTTCTTAAATCCCACATGGCTCTATCTCCATAGATAGTGACAATGGCCTGCGATATCACTGACTCCTCCCTATGATGTCACTGGGCCTCAGTTCTTTTAAGGATCTAGCATAGCAATGCCTCTGGCCCAACTCCAGCCCCCCCAAAAAAAACTTTTTGGAAAGTCTACACCCCTGCACATGTCTACAAATATCTGAAGAAGTGTGCTTGCACATGAAAACTTATATCTTGACTAAAATTGTGTTGGTCTTACAGGTGCCACTAGACTCAAACTTTGTTCTGCTGTTTCAAACCAACATAGCTACCCACCTGAATCTTTACACAAAGTGGATAAATTTGCCAGCCATGGCTAATCTTTATATCTTGTTTAATAGATATTGGGACTCTATACTGAGACATAACTGTGGGCTCAATATTAATTTGTTTAGAGCATTTCTATTCTGCCTTCTCTCCTTAGACTCTATTTAGGTAATGAGTTGTAAGAACACAAAAACATGAGTTAATTATCAAAATAAAAACAAATATGCAAGGTAAAATCATATTTTAATTAAAATACAAATTACAATTCATAGAAAGATCCAAAAAATTGTAGGCCAAGCCATACCTTTCAAACCTGAAACTATGTTACTGGGTATACTGCCACAGGATATAGCCAGAAATGATTGTTATTTAATAATATATTTGGTAACAGCAGCTAAGATTGTATATGCAAAATACTGGAGAACAAATTAGGTACCGTCACAACAAGAATATATAATGAAGTTATTGGAGGCAGCAGAGATGGATAAACTGTCTTTGACTTTGAAAGGATATGAAGATTCAGCCTTTCAGAATACTTGGCATCGTTTTTACGAATGGTATAACTCAGAAAAACAAGATGGAACTGTTTTAGATGGAAACAAAGAGAAAAATTAATAGGTAGTCTGAAGTAATAGTAATCAAGCTAGAATTTAAGGATACTTAGATAAAAGTTTGGTAACAGTATGGCAGATAAGCTGAATTGTAGAATGAAATAGATATATACCCCCGGTAAATGTTAATTGTTTGATTAGTGTTGTGGTTCATGTTTGTATGTCATGTGTATGTTGTTTTTGGTTGTGTTATGTTATGAAAATAAAAATTGCCCCTAGGGGCACTTTAAAAAAAATACAAATTACAAACAGGGATTAAATACAACAGTGCAGATTAAAAAAGAGCATGCAAATCAAAACCATTGCAAAATCTGCCCAAGCAGTTTGCCCTCCACCAGATTCCCACTGAAACAAAACTATCTTGCAGGCAATGAAGATAACATGTCTATGTACTAGGTTTCACCTTTACAATATTATCTCATCCAACTGACCCTGATAGTTAAATACAGCACACACAGACACAAATACAAGCAACATGCAAGCTCTGATATGTACTTGCAGCCTTGCATCTACATACTCGGTTAATTAAAATGATCTATATGAGTATGCGAATGTTCAAGAAGTTATTAGAACAAAAAAGGAAAGAAAATGAATGGACTGTAGCAATTGGCAAGGATGCTACTGAATATCAGATACAGAAGCTCTTTCCTGCCATTGAATTGTTCTGAGCTGCAGTATAGCAAATCTGCATTGTTGTTCTTGTTGTTCAGTCACACAGTTGAGTCCAACTCTTCACAACTCTATGGACCACATCACACCAGGCCCTCCCATAGTCCTCCAGAGTTTGCTTAATTTCATGTTGATTGCATTGATAACACTGTCTAACCATCTCATCCTTTGCTGTCCCCTTCTTCTTTGATCT
This sequence comes from Gekko gecko, assembly GCA_029375565.1. Lineage (NCBI taxonomy): Eukaryota > Metazoa > Chordata > Lepidosauria > Squamata > Gekkonidae > Gekko > Gekko gecko. The sequence continues at coordinate 133,996,193 of JAPDNY010000003.1, read as the reverse complement.
TCAGTCTTTCCCAGCATCAGGGTCTTCTCCAGTGAGAGCTCCCTTCTCATTTGGTGGCCAAAGTATTTGAGCTTCAGCTTCAGTATCTGGCCTTCCAGGGAACAGTCAGGGTTGATTTCTTTTAGGATTGACTGATTTGATCTCCTTGCAGTCCAATACCAAAATCTGGAAATATAACAAACCATTGTGAAGAAAATACTGACCCTCAAAAATACTGTTCATTACTCTGCTGTGAAAAGCAGTGGACTGCTGTCACCAACAAACACTGTCATTCCTCAGTTAGTTTCTTACTAACTTCCCAGGGCCTGACAATAGAGCTAATTTGGTTCAAGAAGTGATAGATGACTCATCTCCTTCTTCATATATCACTGATCCTCCAGGATGTTCTCTGTAATGAGAGGAGAATGGCAATGTAAAAGAAGGCCAGTTTTATAGAGGTCTAGGACATATTCAGAAAATCAAAAATACCCATTGGGTTGCAAAAAGTGACTATCTATTTCTTGAAAGGATGCATTTGAGGTGATATATTTTATATCATAGAAATTTTATATCATAGAAAGCCATTCTTCAGTGGTCTTCCATTTCCTGCTATTTTAGAATATGTCAATAAAATCACATGGAATCATAAGATCAATGGAACAAGCAAAGCTGCCCAAAAGACTGGACTTTTTCTACTTGTATTGCTATTAGTATCCGGCACACAAGGAGAGAAGAACATCAGGAAATAATATTAATGATGCAGGATCTCTTAGAACACTGTGCAAATAATATCCAAGGGACAGGCAAGTTTACCCTTTCTGTTCACCTTGATTCCCACTCACCTGGTTTGCACCTACTGTTTACTTGTCGTGTTCCTGCTAGCATGCATGACTTGTCCTCATTGCACTTTTTCCAGATGGAGAAAAGCAGTGGCATAATATAGTGACTATTATCTGTTGTTTCATCTTCTAGCTCAGGAGTGTCAAACATACAGCCTGCAGGCCACATCTGGCCCCTGCAGGGCTCCTATCCAGACTGTGAGTAACTGGCTCTGTGCTGCTTCCTGCCTCCTGTTTCTTACCTCTCAGCTCCTTTCAGTCAGTCTCTTCTATTTTCTTCTTCAGAAGAGAGAAAGAAAGCCTTCCTTCAATTGGCTACAAGGAAGGAGCCGGGGGGGGGGGGTGTATGCCATCTCGTGGCACCTTTAAGAAAACCAGCAACATTTTATTCCAGATATAAGCTTTTGTGTACAAGCACACTTTTTCTTCAGAGAGAGAGGGGGATGGAGGGAAAGAGCAAGAGAGAGAGAGAGAGAGAGAGTCCCATGTCACTTGGAGAGATCCCCCTTTCCATTTCTAACAGATGGGTGGAGTGGAGAAACCTAACAGCACAGCTTGCATTCCCTATTAGTGAATTAGCACCTTCATGATTAATTAGCACCTTAATGACTAACAAAATCTGTGGCAGGTCATGAGCTTTCATGAGTCACTGCTCACTTCTTCAGATACAGCTGGAATCTGAATTCATCTGTTCCTGTATCTTGGAGAGGGAAGTGATTTCAGACACCAAATGACAATAGCAGGGATTGGTGATGAGAGAAGAAATCTAGGTCTCAGTCCAGTCCTGGAATTTGCATTATCTTGAATTTCATTATCAGTTGCAATTCAGCAGTCTCTCTTTCTAAACTCCCTTTAAAGTTATTTTGCAAAAGAACTGCTGTTCTTAGGTCAATAACTGAATGTCCTGGAAGGTTGAGATGTCCCCCCACTGTTTTTTGAATGTTGTGGTTTCTAATAGCACAAGTCCAGGAGCATCTTTAAAGACTAACAGAATTGTGGTAGGGTATGTGCTTTTGTGAGTCACTGCCCACTTCTTCAGACTTATTTCCATTTATTCTTTGCATCCTCCTGTACCGAATCCTCCTGTACCAAATTGAGACCTAAGTTTCCTGTCTCATTGCCAATGCTGATATCTCCATGCCTCTGCATATCACACCAATGCTGACATCTGCATGCCTCTGCATATCACACCTAATCCAATCATGCCTGCTATTGCCATTCAGCACCTGAAATCATCTTTATAAAGTTTATATCTCTGGTACCTTTATGGCACGCATGGCCTGGCCTGACAAAGTGACATTTATGTCAGACCTGGCTCTCGTAACAAATGAGTTGTGTTCTAGCTTAAAGACCAACACAATGAGAAAAGTGAGTGTCAATGTATGCACAACCCCATACTCTGGTGCAGGGCAGCTGCATCTTCGTAAGAGGCAAACTGCATGGTTGCTTAAAGATCGGAGGGTAGGCCCTTGCAAATCACTTGAAGGGGTATAGGCACAGTGATTTACATAAAACTATAGAAATGTGAATAGCTGCCAGTTTTTCCTCTTGGTTTGGTTCGGCCTAGACTAGGGCCTCAGCTTTTCAGGAGATAACCCTGCTGGGGCTTGCAGGGGGCTTAGAAGTGGGGAACTCTGCTTAGGACTGCATGGACAGTGAGTAGAGTCCAGAAGAATCTGGTGATTCCTAACTGGCCTTGAAATACATGATCTGTAAATACTTAATTGTGCCCCTAATCAATCATGCACAGGCTCTACCATTCATTTCTTTCGTTTCTACCCATGTAGTTGCATTTTATGTTTTCTTCCGATGACTTAAAAAAAAAAAAATAGTGTTCCTGGTGGGTTTTTTTTCTGATTTACACAATGCCATGGATAATGCTTAATATCTGGATGTCGAAGTACATAAATGGCATGACCCCCTGAGACAGGTGAAGTTTACAAACAGGAGACATGATGTTCTTTTTATTGGCCCTTCCAGATTATAGGGATTTTTGTTTCTTTCATCCTATAAAACTGCTAGCCAGGATCCAGTGCCAGTAACACCGTAATCCATCTTCACATAGAAAATGCTGTTGTAGTCCTGCTACAGGAGCATAACTCTTCTTCTCTTTCTTTTTAGAGGAGATATGCACCACATGTTTGCAGAGGAGCAGCACACAGTTAAAAAGGAAAAAAGATAGGAGGGAATTCTGTGAAAGAGCAAGGCAAATGACACTGGATGGGGAGCTACTCGCTATTGTTTGTCACTACTTCCTTTGGTCTTTATTTAGAAAATGTATATCTCACTCTCTGTTCAGAATGAGTCCTCAAGGCACCTTACTGAAGAAACAAAAGTCAGAAAACAAAGGAGGCAGCATTAACCCTCTTAATAAAATATGCATCTACGACACTAATTAGAACAAGCCAGAAACACTAAAATCAAAGCAGTCATTGAAGGCCTGGAAAATGAAAACATGCAGATTCAGATAGGAACAGGCAGTCTTTCAGATGAAAGTGTTGGATACAATGCCAATTTTGGGCACAGGTGCAGGTTCACACAGGCACTTATACAACTTTCACAGAATAACAAAATAAAACACAGCTCTTGAAAAGTACATGGAACAGAGTCAACATAAGAGGGGGGAGTTCATTGCCGGTGACATAAACATTACCATCTAGTTCCTGTGTGACAGTTGTGCATCCACATCGTACACAGCATTTGGCATTGCTATCAACACACTAGTTTAATTTTTTTCCCCACAAGAAAAATAAAATATTTCAAAATTTTGCTTCATATTTAAATACCAAACAACCAATTAAAAATGTAGAATTATTGTCTTAAAAGATAGTCTGAAAATAATCTGGATGCTACATATCCTTACTACTAACAGAGAAACATTGCTCCAAAGGAAGGAACCTTATTCCAGCAAAGGAAAGTTTGCTTCATTGAAACAAATGGGGTGGACTGGACATTTAGGAGCAATCATAAGCAGATCTTCTTGAGATCCTACTCAAGCCTATTCAGTGGGTGTTCCTCTAAGGAAAGTATTCTTAGAATGTTAATGTACTAACGAAGTTCCTGCTGGACTCTGGCAGGACAACTTTTATGCCAGGTCATAAACCTACTGAGTCTGAAGGACAGGACCAGGTGGAGACCCTCCTGACATAGGTCCAAAACACTACAGCCTAGGGCAAGAAGAACAGAATCCCAGTAGTAAGGGTCTGGCTTAGGGGTGTGACATGGGGAAAGTGTATTTGGACTTTGGGAAGGGTTTTTCCCCATAATAGGTTTCCAAGCAACAAGAACAAGGCATCTTTCCTGGCCCAGGGATGGTAGCTCCCAGATGACTCAAGCCAGGTTGGGGTCCAGCACACCTGTAAGTCTGGCTGGCTTCTTATCCCACTCTCCTTACCTTCCTCCTTTGTGAGAGCAAGGCTCTTTTCCAGGGACATTTTTTCTTTCTTTCTAGTCTTCATCCCTTCAAATAAGGGCACCTTGTTCAGTGGCCCTAGAACTGGACCCTTTGATTCAATTCCCTCAAAACTTGGTAGTGTGTATGTGTGTGGGGCTGTCTTTAGTGGTCAGGCAACTCTAGGTCCCCTGTAACTGTGATAGCATTTGGTTGAAAAAAGGCCACACCAGCCCCCCCCCCCGAAGTCCCCCGTATGGAATAATGGAATCCAAATAATTACAGAATCCCAGAAAAAAACAAACCCAAATCAGTACCAGGGAGCACAAATACCAGTATTTATGCCCTTCCTGAAATCCAGATCCAAAAAATTGACATTTCCCCCCCAGATGCACATCCCTAGTTTGGCTTACTCCTGAGCCACTTTAATTCCCCAGTCCTTTCCCTGGAGCAAGGTTTCTCACTTGATGGAAGAAAGTCGTAAGATCCACCACTACCCCTGTTTCCCCCAGAGAATATATGAAATGTGACTTGGTTATATTGACTGGAACACCCATGACTTAAGGCCTTACCTTCCTCTTGAAAATGAGTTTGTTCTACACAATGTGTATCAAATTCCCTTGATTATGGCAAATAAAGACAGTTTTGTATTAGTTTATGCAAGCAAGAACACACTATTTTTGCAGTGGGGTTCATTCACAGCTTTCATTTATTAAAAGAATTTGCCTTGTTCAGTAAAATAGTTTCTAGACAAGCTTCGGCTGATGAGATATCAACAGAAAAAAGCAAGACAAAATTAGGCAGCCAAGTACTTATTGAACAACTTACATCAAAAAACAGATTTCACACGTTTTAAACATCTGGAAGAAAGGGGTTGTAATCATGCACATTGTGCTCACTTTAATGCTTAATGTCACATTGACTGACAACTGTGCCTCTAGTATTTAACACAATGAACATGTCCTGTCACCTCAGGCAGAAAACCTGGCTAAGCTCAAGAAATGAAGGTGGAAGGCAGAAACATGGTCTGCTACATCCAATGTTCATGCTGGCCCTGTTTGATATGCCAGCTGAGTGCCAAATTATTTAAATAACACATACACAAAGATTTTAGAGGGAAAAGGCAGACACATCCCAGCAAATCCTCTTTTTATCTCCTCCAGAATGCACCTGTTCGTTTCTCTGTTAGCCTCCTCATCTATTCTATTTTTCTCAATGAAAAGAGAGAGAGAGAGAGAGAGACTGTGTTGCTGCCACCAGCTGGATTAACCATGTCATACCTCACTTTGATAAATGTTAGGTCCTTTTATAGAAAAGTCTAAGTAGCAGAACTGATTCTAACAAAATATCACCCAGACCAGGAACATCTTTGCCCACCCCTGTGTTTGTTCCATTTAAAAATATCTTTTAAATTGTGCTTTCAGCCCATGTCATGATTTCTATTGTTAGCCAAATTGCCTTATATGATTAATACGCTTGGGAAATTTTGAATATTAAAGGGCAGTAGGCATAAAACATAGGGACATAACCTGTCGGAATTCTCAGAGCCTGGATTCCCAGAGCCGGAATTCCCAGAGCCTGGGAATAGACAAGGAGATCAGGTTGCTGAAATAATTGATATTTTTACTTAATAATTCTCAGGCATACAATGATAATAAGCAAGCACTCAAACACACAATACAGAACTAGGAAATTAGGGTTGAAAAGGTTCACATTCACATTAGCAGGTATTTTCATTGGTGGGTGATATGTTACCTTTCCGGCGAGATGAGTAGATCTTGCAGTGGAAAAGGAACAAAATAAGAGGGGGAATGGATCTTGAGTCAGCCAGCAACACATGTGGGGTGATTCCAAACTGCACAGGGATGGAACCGACAAGATAGGTAGGGGCAAAGAGAGAGAGAGAGAGCTCACCTTAAATAATAACCAAATTGTGACCTGAGGCCATGGCTAGGTCATCAATGGATCCCAGGAATTGTAGACAAAAAGAATAATGCTTCTGGATGGATGGGACAAAAGAAGATGACAGTTTGGCAATTTAGGGTTGATGTACAGCAGAGAGTGACACCTCTCAGGGAAGGGGTGAAACAAAGGAGAGGGTAGAGGGATCCAATCACATCACTGGTCTGGTGCTTCACATTAATGATCCAATGGAAGTCAGAGGCATTATCTGGATCAGTGGCAGGAAGGCTTGATCACTTCTTTTGTCTTTAGCTGGGCAACAGTTTTTGTTTGAGAATGTCTCAGAAGGGGAAAAGGAATGTACTGCGTGATGGAGAGAAGATTTCTTCATGGCTTCTTTATGGAAACATTTGTCCTCTATCAGAACATGGCTTCTCTCTCTGGTCTGCTACTGTCTCTGTGTTCATGGAGTCCAGGGATGTTGGTCCTTGTGCTGATGCAGAGGTACAGGGGCAGAAGTATTCTGTAGTCTCTGGTCCCAATCTGGTTTGGCATGTCTTTGGACAGAAAACAGTCCATAGTCCAGCATTGGGCACTTCACTTAAGACCACAGCCCTGTCCATTGCCCTGGCACACTCTCTTCACAGTCCAGTATGGCAGTGATAGTAAAAGAGTCTTTAATAGTGCCATCTGAAATGGCTTAATGGCAACACTATGTTTTACCCATGTCACACTAGGATCTGTAAATCTCTATTTATTCATGCCATGTATTAAGAATAACTGCAATGTACCAACATTGAAAAGTGAACTGTGCACTAACATTACAAGGACCAGTATTTAATGGGGTTACTATTATTTAACAAGTGTTGCCAGCTTGACAAGTGAAGGTGAATGATATATAATAGTTGCTTCAGTTGTTGAGTGGATAACTTAGTAGACAGTGTACAACTGCACTCTTGCCCTCTTCCAATTGATTTGCTTTTAAAGAGTTGCCAACCCTTGAATTTGCCTGGGATTTCCATTCTAACCCAGAAATCGTTCCTTTTTAATCCCACATATGGGAGAGGTCTGTGGTTACTCAATGGTGAAGGAATTTCTTTCTGAGCATGTTTCACATTATGGCTTTCACAGTGCCACATTCCAGTACAAAGCCATTCCAGTATGAAGCCATTGTCAGACCTGGGTCAAATCCTGACCACACTATTCTGCTCTAGCATAGTTAGGTCTTATAGAAACTTCTGTAGAGGACTTCTTTCCTGTGCATTTTCTGTTTCTTATGTCAGTTCAGAACAGCTTTTCTTACAGTGACACCCTTTTCAGAACCCCTGTCTTGTTAAATGGGCTTGATAACTACTGGGCCATAATAGCCACAGCTATGTACATGGTTTTACTCCTTCAGTGTAAAGACGTGAAAGCCAGAAACTTCTTTTTATATAGATCTGTACCAGAATTTTCATAGGAGGGGCCTAAAAACCTCTGGGCTCCTGATACACAACCCTTCCCTTCATGAAATCAGAGGAGGCTGATGGGGTGAGCCTTGGACCTTTTGCCAATTAGAAAGGAGTGGCAGATGCTGGCTAGAAAAATGTAAAGCATGTAAAGAATACAGTCATAGTGAGAGGTTTTAGATCCTTTACCATGGAAGTCACATATTGGAACCAGTTTTGTGGTTCAGCCTCTGTACTGGCTGCAACCTCAGACTGTTTTGAAACACTTGAATTTAGCTGACAGAGAGAGATTCTTCAACTGGAGAAGATGATCAGCTAACAGACTGTGTTGGGAAAGGCAGGCAACCTCCCAGGGGATGTCCTTTGGGCTGGTGGAGAAATGGGGGGGGGGTGAAACCATGTCACGCAATGTGTCAACATCACTTCTGGGCGAAGTTCTGTGGAAGTCCAGAGCAACAGCCAGATGTGCTGGCATTTCTTCCCCTTGCCATGCCTCTGAAGCTCCTAGGTAACATTACATTGGCTTTCATTGATTGATTTCCGAGTGCATTATCTAAAACCAATTTCCCCTTCTTTTACTATCATTATTGCCGGAATATTCCTCCGCTGTCCACCATTTAAATGGTCTGTGAGTTAAAGAGCCTGTGGATTAGAGATCCAGCTCAAGGATCATGCAAGGATTAATTTCCCCTCCCCACAACAGCTGTTTCTGACTCCAGGCAAACTTATTAGTCTATGTGACCTGCATGGAGCAATAGACACACAGGTCAGAAAGGGAAAAAATGCTCCTTTCTTCCATAGGTGGACTGGAGTGGAGTAATTCAGACAGCAAGTGATGGATCCCCCCCCATGCCCATGAACTAATTGTTTATAAGTAGAAAAATATCATAGTGTGAAAAAGACTAGGCTATAACCTTTTTCTCAATGTACTATTGTTGCTTTTAATTTGCAGGCAGTTTTATATATGAAGAAAGCATTAAAATGTGCCTACCTACAGTGGTACAGCTCACTGTACTATCTCAGGATTTTACCCCCTCATCTGCAACATGTAGTCTAGGCTTAAGAAAGTCTACCCCAAATTAGACCTCTTGCTGCAATCGCACACACTAAACAACCCACTTTCAATCCACTTTCCAACTGGATTTTGCTAGTTCATGCAGTAAAAGCCCGTTGGAAAGTGCATTGAAAGTGGATTATTTAGTGTGTGTGATCACAGCCTTATACTGCAACCCCAAGAACATCTTTATGGGAGTAAACCCCACTGAATAAAATGGGACTTCTTTCTGATTAGACCTACTTTGTTCTCCTAATGAGTTCATGACTGAGGTGAGACTATGACCAGTGATTTCCTAGTTCACAGCTCATTGTCTTACCAGTCCATTGAGCTAGCTCTCAAAAGTCAGCATGATTCAGTACTTTATAAGACTTTCAGTAATCACTTTATTCATTCATTCATTCATTCATTCATTCATTCATTCATTCATTCATTCAATTTTTATCCCACCCTCCCCGCCAAAGGCAAGCTCAGGGCGGCTTACAGTAAAAAAATAGAAATATATTAAAACACACGTGCTCATACAATACAGCATCATAAATACAAAACATACCAATTCATAATACAAAATAAAATAAAGTGCTGGTGGCGATGGAGTCCCGGAGGCCATGATGGAATATGCCCCAAAATGGCCCCCGTCAGCATCCGGCATAGCTGGCTATTGATGTCCGTATAAGGTCCTTAACAGTTCAGTTAGCATTGTTGGTGTTGTTGATGTTGTTAGTGGCAGCTCCTAATCAAAGGCCTGGTAGAAGAGCTCCATTTTACAGGGCCCGTGGAACTGTAAAGGGTCCCTCAGGGCCCTGATATCTTCTGGGAGCTCATACCATCAGTATGGAGCTGCCACTGAGAAGGCCCTCGCCCTGGTGGAAGCCAGTCTGGCATCTTTCAGCCCAGGGAGGGCCAAACGGTTTTGTGACCCTGATCAGTGCTCTCTGGGGAACATGCAGGGAAAGGTGGTCCTTCAGGTAGGCAGGCCCCAGGCTATATAGGGCTTTAAAGGTCAAAAACAGCACCTTGAAGTGAATCTGGTATGCTATTGGCAGCTAGTTCAGTGTCTTTAACACAGGTTGGATGTGCTCCCGCATAGGGAGACCCATCAACAGCCTGGCCGTGGCATTCTGCACCAGCTGCAGCTTCTGGAGTTGTGACAAGGGCAGCCCCATGTAGAGAACACTGCAGTGGTCTAATCTTGAGGTGACCATTGCGTGGATCACTGTTGCCAGATCATTGCATTGGAGGAAGGGAACCAACTGCCTGATCAGCTGAAGATGGTAAAAGGCTGCCTTGGCAGTGGCTGCTACCTGGGCCTCCGTCATTCAGGAGGCATCCAGGAGCACTCCCAGACTCCTGACCCTCAGCGCTGGCACCAACAGTGCCCCATCGAAGGCCGGTAGTTGGATCCCTACCCCTGATCCACTTCGACTCAGGCATAGGACCTCTGTCTTCGTCGGATTCAATTTCAATTGGCTCAGTCTAAGCCAGCCAGCCACGTCCTGCAGTGCCCAGTCCAGATCTTTCGGGGTAGAGTCGGACTGGCTGCCCAACAACAGATACAGCTGGGTGTCATTCGCATATTGGTGACACCCTAGCCCGTGTCTCTGGGCAATCTGGACAAGGGGGTGCATGTAGATGTTAAATAACATTGGGGAGAGCACTGGCCCTTGAGGCACTCTGCAAGTCAGCCAGTGCCTTTGGGACTTTTGATCCCCAAGTGCCACCCTTTGTCCCTGACTGTGGAGAAAGGAGACAAGCCATTGTAAGACAAGCCCCTGTAATCCCATGTCAGCAAGGCAGTGGATCAGTAACTGATGGTCGACCATGTCAAATGTTGCCAACAGGTCCAACAACAACAGCACTGCTGTCCCGCCCCGATCCAGATGCCTCCGGAGGTTGTCTGTGAGGTTGACCAATGCCGTCTCTGTCCCATGGCCTGGTTGAAAGCCAGACTGAAATGGGTCTAGCATGGAAGTGTCATTTATAAAGCTCTGCAACTGTATCTCCACCGCCCTCTCAATTAATTTGCCCAAATAGGGCAAATTGGAAACCGACTGATAGTTCACCAGTTTGGCTGGATCCAGAGATGGTTTTTTTAAGAGTTGGTGGACCGTCGCTTCCTTGTGTACCCCCGGGAACAGTCCCTCAGAGAGGGACTTGTTGATAATATCCCTGAGGGCACCTCACAACCCCTCACAGCCTGCTTTAATTAGCCATAAAGGGCACGGATCAAGGCTGCATGTGGTTGGACATACTATCGAGAGTAATCTGTCAACTTCCTCTAGGCTGAGCGGACTGAAATAATCCAAAATCGGACTAGAAGACATGAATGGAGCCTCGGGTTCGCTTACTGTCTCAACTGTGGTGGGGCGATGGAAGTTGATTATGATCCAAGTAGCATCTGCTGGAATTTTAACAGGACCAGAGGAATAAAACAAAGCATTCTCCTTTCTCCTCATTTGGTAAATAGAAGAAGACAAATGAATGTGTCATGGACAGCCAAAATGTACCAAGATCAGTTTCAGAGGCTGAAAGATACATCACTGCACCAGCCATGTGTTATTTCCATATGCATTGATCCAGCATGATAGAAATGTTAGAGGGAACCACAAGTAATGGCTCAGATTAATGGAAAACCTAGTAGCTTGTCCATGAACTACTGCAGCAATATGCTAAGGGAGATAAACTATAAAACAGCCTGTAAAAGACTAAAGGCAACAAAGCCTTAAAACACAGGCTCTTGTCACTTGATGCTCCACTGATTTATTCCTGTTAATAAGAGTTTGATGGGTCTGTCCAGATATGTAGCCACTGGGCCTATCTAATAAACGTTAATTCTTCCTGCGATTTTGTTTATTACTAAGCTCTTTCTTTTCTGTGCCTTAGAAATGAAAAAAGCCACCCTTTTGTTGCAACTAAATGTATCACGATAATATGGTATAGTTCTTTACAGGTCCTATTTTGTTTTGGGGAAATAATGTGCTACAGCAAATGAACCAGTGGCAAGAAGATGTGAAAGGCTGAGTTACGGATGCCTTGTGTATCAAAAAGTGGCTATTAATTCAAGTATTGATAATTCTGTTTGAAGAAACATGCAGCTAAAGGTTGTGTTTTTTAAAATAACATCACTGTAAATGGTCTTTTTGACATCTTTATGACATAAGCTGGTTTGGTATGGGACGACAGTTTGGTGTAGTGGTTAAGTGTGCGGACTTTAATCTGGGAGAACCGGGTTTGATTCCCCACTCCTCCACTTGCAGCTGCTGGATGACCTTGGATAAGCCACAGTTCTGACAAGAGCTGTCCTTGAAAGGGCAGTTCTGGAAAGAGCTCTCTCAGCCCCACCCACCTCACAGACTTTCTGTTGTGGGGAGGGGAAGGGAAAGGAGTTTGTAAGCCACTTTGAGAGTCCGAGTGAAGGGCGGGGTATAAATCCAATATCCTCCTCCTCCTCCTCCTCCTCCTCCTCTTCTTCTTCTCAATACATTTTGAGGGGTTTTTTTTCAGTATGCAAATATCACATCAAGTTTAAGGGTGACTCTGCACATGACTTTGTCTCTACACCTCCTCCCTAGCCTGACCGCTTGTACTCTTTCCCATCTGACTTCCTAAACAGACTCTTCCCTTGACCCTCACAAAAGTCTTGAACAGTTGTCTCTCCTCATGATCATCCCCACACCAGCACTGTGTCCTGCTTCTTACTTGTTCTGGTGCCGCTGTGTTGCCTATTAATGCTGCCGTGTGCCCTTCAGGAGTTTCACAATCATCCCATTTGCCCATTGCACGAGCTTGCCTTGATTACTGCCCTAGCACATACATACATTTATTTTGAAACAAGAGATGAAGAGTAAGGTAATCCTGGGCAGCTGAATGTGTCAGAGCTGCTGTTCACTTACTGCCATCTTCTGTCATGATGTATGTTAGCTGTTTATGCTGTTTGTCGTCTGTCATAGAGATCTGCCATTTCAAAGCCTAAACTGGATTGCTAGACAAGTCTCCTGACTTGACTTGTCCCTTTTTTCCTGCCTCTTTCATTATATTGTTTGTAGTTTGACTTTCAGAATTGCCTCTGGTAATAATTCAAATGTTGCTCATTCCTTCAGTTTAATATGCAGATCCAGTTTAAATCAGAACTGGAAAGTTCAAGGGATCTCCTTGAATATAAAATAACCCGAGATATTAGGATCAGATGACATTCAGCCCTTTGGGTCTTGAATTCACTTCTAATCAGTATATTATTGAGAGATAAGCAATGAAGCTGTCTCTGAATAAAGGAAAAAACAATCTTTATCTTTTTATAATAAGAATTTCTATTCCTTCAACTTCAGTAGACTTCAATAGACAGAAAATCACAAAGCACAAGTGAACACTTATTGAACCTGAAACTTTTCCATTGGATTCTGCTTGGAGCAACACAATGGGATGTCTCATAGACCTTCTTGATATACATGTCTTTAAATAGGAAGGTCTTGTTGGAGAAACCAATTGTAATGTCAAGCCACCATAGCAAAATTTGTACGAGGGGTGGCCTCTTAGCTGAAATCCAACTCAAGTTCCATTCTACCGGGGTTTTCCAACTGCTCCCGTGATCATTGTTTTATTGACATGGAAGACCGGCTAATCCCATAGGATTAGTTAACTGCTTAATGATGTCTCTGTACTACCTGACTCTGATCTTCATTTTTTAAAAAAATTCCGTCTTGTGTTTACTCTTGTAATCATTTGACAGGGGACAGAAGAACCCTGCTCATGACCATGCTTGAGGTTGCATTCAGGTATAATTGTGATTCTGTCTCCTTTTTTCTTATTACAGCTGCTACAACTGGACATAGTGGTTATCACAGAGCAGATTGGTGTTGCCTTGTATCCATACTGTTACATCCTGAGCCTATACTCTTACCTTGCTGTTCCCCTTTTGTTCAAGCAATCTTACTTAAAATAACCACTTTTTGTCTTTTAATTATAAATGTGTATTTATTCCTTTGTAGCTGCTGGGCCGATCTGTCGGCTCAGTGGGATATTTTGAACAAGCATATACGGGATCTTGAGACTATCTCCTTTTATAATGCAAGGTATTTTTCCAAATAATCATTATGTGTTTAGATTCGTGGAAGCAAGGAGAAGTTTGTTTGCATGTATCTGGTTTTTTGAAGGGCTGAATATTGTCCAAGGATCCTGTTAATGAAGTAGACACAGCACTGGAGTAATTGCTTATTTATTAGTTAAGTCAATAACCTGCTTGCTTGCTTTATTCTAAAATATCACATACAGAGATAACTGGAGCCCTCTAGAGATTTATCATGGAATATACTCAACCAACATCCTGTTCTGTGTGTGTATAAGTGCCATCAAGTCACTTAAAGGCCATCATTCTCCTCTTGCATCATGCATTAATTGGATACTGTGATTTTGCCTTTGAATCAGATCTGGTATTACTATTCTGAGAAGGCCACAACAGGCCTGTACACCAGCCATACATGATATCCCAATACCAGTTCACTTTCAGGAGGGTAGCCATGATAGTCTGAAGTAGCAATATAAAACTAAAGCCCAATAGTATGTTAACAATCAACACATTTTTATACCCCAGAAAATTCTATTGGGCTCAAAATATTGTTCTACCACTACCAATCATCCTCCCAGTTTTGCTGTTTTTCCCCAGTTCTCCACATACAGCTGCTGGTTTGACCTTCGGTCAGTCACAAATTATTTCAGAGCTGTTCTCTCAGAGCTGATCTCGAAAGAGCTCTCTCAGCCCCCACCTACCTCCCAGGGTGTCTGTTGTGAGGTGGAGAAATATGTAGTGGATGAATTTGGTTTGGTGCATCACAGCTCATGGAAGCATAAATTAAAATGAAGGTGGTTAGAATTTGGTGAGCTTTTATTTTCTCAAGTGTAACATAACAATGGAGATCCAACTGAGTTGTGAGAAGTTCCAGGAGCTAGCACTTTACCCAGGTTGACTCTCTTGGAAAGAAACAAAACAACGTATGGCTTTTTTGTACTATTTGCTTTATTTACAAAGACAGGGGCTGCAGTCACACACACTAAATAATCCAAGATAGGCAAAGGTGCAGAAGCACTTGTATGGGATAAAAGATTAATCACACCTCAAGTCACCAGAGAGAGGGGAAGATAGATATTCTTCACCCTTTATTTCAGCCACTCTGGCAATGGATCTCAATCTCTCTCTCTCCCTCTCTCTCTCTCTCCCTCCTGGGCTGAGTTCAGACTGGCAGTTTGCCCCAAGATAGGCACGTTTCAGCAATGTTTCACAACTGGATTAAAGGGGCCGTGCACACAGGCACATCTGTCCAGTGTTCTCCAGCCGTACTCAACCCGTCTTGTAACGTTTCCCTCCCGAGTTTAAAAGATATCTGGTAAATGTGGTATCAAACCCTGGAAAGCATGTCTATCCCATGTGTATCCCACACCAACAAAGTGTGAACACTAAATTCCATGATTTGGATTGCATAAGCGCATATCTCTAGATTAGCAAAAAAGAAAGCCGTGCCTTACAGCTGCACCTTCAGGCCAACAGTGTGAATGCTCCCTAACGCCTTCTCCCGGTATGCTTCCGCATCAGTCGGTGCAGTGTGAATGGGAAAATCAGGAACAGTTTATTCTGGGGCTTTTTTGCCACGATTCCCTCCTGCTTCAAACTGCCAGTCTGAACTCAGCCCCCTGCCCTCTCTCTCTGGCCACTTCCACACTGTCATTTTTGTTACTTGTTTGTCCCTATTGCTTCATGGTCTCCCCCCCCCGCAATGTGTTTTGCTCTCTCTAGTAGTCCCAGACGGAGCAAAATGCATGTGGAAAGGGGGTGAGGGCAAAGCAATAGGGATAAAAAAGTGACAAAAATGACAGTGCAGACGTGGCTCACTCTCTCATGTACAAACTTTCAAATTACTGCACAACTTTTTCACACAGGCCCACACACATCCCACCTGCTCCCTTCAGCAACGGTGGTGTGAGTGGGGAAGTAATCTCTTCCAGTTCTGCTGGCTGCTGGAAGAACCATTAGGGCACACTGAATGGGCATATCTACAGACACATTAAGAAGCATTATTAAGCCTTGCATGTAGGATATGTAGGACAGACTGAGTCATAGTGATCAAAGGCCAAGCTACTTACAGTATCCCAGTTTTCTGAGCTCATTGAAGTAGTTCCTGCAGAAGAAGGAGCTGAAGAACATCTCCTCTCAAGTTCTGCTTATTGTCAAAAGAGGCAGAGAGTCCTGACTGCACTTCCTAGCTGACATAAATGTGTGCAAGAAATTAGAATTGCCAGCTCTAAGGTAGCAAGATTGTATATAGGGGCTACCCTATATATTTGAGCGCATAGGAATGTACATATATATCTTTTTAAAAGATGATTTAGGAAATCATATGTTCTTTTTTCCTCCCATCCATTAAACAAAGATGATCACTAAAAAGTTAAGCCAGTTAGTATATTTTGATGCTGTGCTGGGTGCTTTTAAAAACCAGTCTGTGGTGAACTGCCAGATCTAGTAAACCAAACAGCTTCTGACTATATTCCAGACATAGTTTCCCTCCACCATCCACTGCCTATCTGAGAACCTAATGGAATGAATTATATTTAAGAGGGAAAGGCATCAAAAAAGTTGGAAGCTTTATTATCTTCCGAACAGGGAAATGAGATTGCCAGAAAGAAAATTAAAAGCCATTTCATGTCTATAAAAAGGCTCTTTAAAATGTGAATTTTTGAAGGCCTGGTTTCTGGATCATCAGCAAGCAATAGCAATAGGGATGTGCATTTGGATGTTTCCAGTCTGAATATATAAAAATATATATATTTCATTATTTTTAAATATATTTGGGTATCTGGAACAGTATTGCGATTCTCAAAATACCAGTATCTGGATCCTGGATATTTCTGGGAATATTCAGGAAAATTTGAAAATTTCAAGGACTGAAATTTTAAGGCTTCCAGGTCTCTCTTTCTTCCATTACACAGGTTTCTTGCACAGTGGGAGAGAGGAGGGAGGCAGCTCTCCTAGGTAATGTGATCAGATATTACACGGAGCATTAGAATCAGATGATGCCTAATCACAATGATTCTCTCATGCTCTTCCATGGCTCTCTGATTGAATCTGTTTCAGGGGGAGAGATTTTGGAGTGGTGTGCAACTGCTGCTTTGGTCTGTCTGTGTCTTGGATTAGTTCTGCTGGAAGAAGAAGAAGAAGAAGAAGAAGAAGAAGAAGAAGAAGAAGAAGAAGAAGAAGAAGAAGAAGAAGAAGAAGAAGAAGAAGAAGAAGAAGTTGTTTTACTAATTAGATTTATGCCTCTCCTTTCACTACCTGAAGGAGTCTCAGAGCAGTTTGCAATCCCTTCCCCTTCCCCTTCCCCTCCCCACAACAGACACCCTGTGAGCAGAGTTCCCTCTAAACTGAGTCAGTGTGAGCTAGCTCACAGTTTTTTAGCCTCCGTCTCACATCTTTTTGTCTTTGCTCAGGAATGATGGCTCCAGAGCAAACTAATTTATGCAGTAGTCAAATTGCTCGCTCACAACTTTAATACCAGTAGCTCACAAAGTAGAAGTTTTGCTCACAAGATTCCACGGCTTAGAGGTAGCATTGCCTGGTGAGGTAGGTAGGGCTGAGAGAGCTCTCTTGAGAACTGCCCTTGAGAGAACAGCTCTGAAAGAACTTATGACTGACCCAAGGTCGCACCAGCAGCCCCATATGGAGGAGTGGGGAATCAAACCCTGGTTCTCCCAGATTAGAGTCCGTGCTCCTAACCACTACACCAAACTGGCCGGCTTTTGGTTGCCTGGGAAGACCTTCTTGTTTTGTGCCATGTCTGGTTTGCTCTTTGTTATAAAATATTATTTCAAATATTATTTCGGATTTTTCTGTTTTTTTTTTGTTTGTTTTTTTGCTCTGGGGTTATAGTTGAGGGGAGGCAGTCTTTGTTTGGTTCTTTAAAAATAGTTTTCCTTGTTTATGTTTTTCACTTTTTAAAAAAGTTTTAAAAGTCTTTGTGCTGTTTTGTGGGGTTCTTTTCTCTGGGTTGTTTTAGAATCTTCAACTGCTTGGCATTTTCTCTGTTTCTAAAAATGCTTCATTTTTAAAGGGTTTGTGTTGGTGGGTGTTCAAGTTGGTTTCTCTGGTTTGACATTACTTTAAATGGGCTTGCCACATTGGCCTTGGGTTCTCCTTGACTTCCATGGCTTGAGATGGGTTTATGACAGTGTCCCTTGCTTAAATTGGATTGACTTGAATTATCTGGTTTCTCACTGGTTGTGCTGAGCTTTCCACAATGACCTGTGGTTCTGCTGGGATTCTCTGTTTTGATATTGGTTCTGTTGGACTTGTTAGTTCTGTTTGCATTTGGAAGCTTTTGGCCAGTAGTTGCTCTTGTGCATGTGTGGCTACTGGCTTTTTTTGATCTAGAGAAAACATGAAATTTGCTCCTAATTGATTCACAATTGGAAACATACAGAGTTTGACCCCTTGATCCAATTCACTTGAAAATTGGGTGGTCTTTAGTAGATAGTCAAGACTAGGTTCCCTACAATTTTGGTGCCATTTGTTTGAAAAACAGCCACTCCAACCCCCCACCCAGTAAAGAATTCCCCATGCAAATCTGAATTTGTGGGGCAGGGGATTGGATCAAAATTCCAAACAATATAGGGGGACCTGAATACTTTGGTATATTGGTATGGAACCCCTTGCAAAATCAGAATCTGAAAAAATACTACTTCATTCCCTACCCCCCAGGAGTACCTCCTTCAACACAAATACTAAATGCCAAACATTCCAATCTCTACTCGTATATATGGAGCTCCTTTGGTA
Organism: Gekko gecko; assembly: GCA_029375565.1. Classification (NCBI taxonomy): domain Eukaryota; kingdom Metazoa; phylum Chordata; class Lepidosauria; order Squamata; family Gekkonidae; genus Gekko; species Gekko gecko. The sequence continues at coordinate 133,977,766 of JAPDNY010000003.1, read as the reverse complement.
CCTATGGCAAAAAGTAGTCTCCAAGTAGAATGTGGCAGGTTTATTGGATTATCCATTGCCTAGGAGTATATGTAATGAATTTGTCAGAAATAGTCCTGGCCATGCATAGGCAACTTCTGTCATCTCAGGAGACACTCCACACACTAGTCAGAGATCCAGGTGGGCATTTTCCTGCACAATCCAAATATTTTATCTTATCTTTATAATAATGTTGCTGATGCTTAGAAGTAAGGCTGTTATGATTATTTAATAACTAGGAATCAGGCCCGCTGTAGATGCAAGACAATGGGCACTAGAAGGAAGGAAGGAAGGAAGGAAGGAAGGAAGGAAGGAAGGAAGGAAGGAAGGAAGGAAGGAAGGAAGGAAGGAAGGAAGGAAGGAAGGAAGGAAGGAAGGAAGGAAGGAAAGACAGTGTGAGAGACAAAGTAAGAGAGAAAGAGGGAAAGATAGAAAGAGAGATAGAGGAAGAAAGACAGAAAAAAAGAGAAAGGGAGGGAGGGAGGAAAAAAGGATGAAAGAGGGAGGGGAAGAAGTCAAAGAGATGGGGCGGGGGGAGGGAGGGAGGAAGAGAATGGCAAGAGACAGGGAGTAAGGAAAGAAACGAAAGAGGGAGGGAGGGGAAGAATGCAAAGAGATGGGAAGGAAGGGAGGGAAAGAATGCAAAGAGATAAGGAGGAAGGAAAGAAGAGACAGAGGGAGGGAGGGATACAAGGCAAAGGAAGGAAGGGAAAGAGGGAGGGAAAGGAGAGAGAGAAGACCCAGAGATTCTGGAAAGGGAAAGAGGGAGGCAGGGCCAGGAAAGGGGGGGCTCTGCAGCTCAGCGCCGGCTCGATGGGTGAGCAGGGAAAGGAGGGTGGCCCTCTGGAAGCATGTTCCCACCCATCTGCTGGGGGGTGGTTGGAAAGTTGGGGGGGTGCAGAGGCCTCTCCCTGCACATCCGGCTCAGTGGGGGAGCGGGAAAGTGTGGTGCGGAGACCTCTGGAGGCCTTTTATCGCATGTCTGCCTCAGGGGGTGGACTGGAAAAGACAGGCAGGGGTGCGGAGGCCATTCTCCACCTGTCCGCCTGGGGGGAACAGGGAAGTGTGGCGCGGAGGCCTCTGGAGGCCTTTCCCTTCATGCGCATCTCAGTGGGCGATTGGGGAAAGGTGCCATGGGGGCCTCCGGAGGCCTCTCCCTGCCTGTTCTCGCAGCCCAGCTGGCTCCTGCCGTGGCCGCGGATTACTGGCTGCAGAGTCCATCCTCTTTGGCAGTTGCCTGTAGACTGAGGGAAAGAGTGTGACTGCTGGCTGTGTGGGAGGGACTCAGGCAGGGGATTGGCAGAGTCTTGGAGTGGCAGTTCTTGCAGCCAACTGATTTTGGCGTGAATCGAATCTTGCCACCCCAGATCAGCTTTATAATATAGGAGAGATTACCCCAATATCTGAATCTGGGTCATCCTACACTCTCTACTACTATACCACAACTTCAACAACCATATCGTACAAGCTTGATTAACAATTTTATTAACCTTACAAGTGAAACTCAAAACCAGAAAGTTTATTATATCTCTATTAAGATTTAGGCAGTTTACTAAACTAAATTAATTCAAAGGTCAATGTAGGCCTGTGAAACACCAGTTGGGTACACCTACACTATCCTACTAGATAATCCAATTAAACTGTGATCCATCAAGACTTATTTTATTTGCTGGTAATTACAACAATTTTGACTTTTGTATACCATTCCTGATGCTATAAAATAATCTAAAGATGATTGCTATAAAAAGTTCACTGAAATCTTAGATTATGCCAGGGAATGTGATCAGCTAGTTTGATGTATTTATGCTTTTATTTCTTTTTTGCTTTTGTGTTCTGCTTGTCTCAATTGACTCATTAATTGGGACTGATTTATTCCAGGTTCCATCTGTGTTTTTCTGCTTCTGTCTATAAATAAACTCAGTTTCTTTAACTTGAGTAAGTTTTGCTGTGTTTCTTTGAGCATTCAGCTTGTACACCTTGACCTGCTCAGCACTGCTACTTCAGAGTCCCCCCCCCCTCTTTTCTTCACACAGATTTGGCCTTTTTTCCTTCAGACCACAGGAGGTGGTTTGCTTGCCAGAGTCATGGCTGAGAGCAAAAAGGTCAGCCGAAACACCTTTATCAAGGGCATTCCCCTTAGGTTACCAGTGCTCCCCGCAGAGCCATGCTGAGTGTTAGAGGATTCTCAAGCACACTGTTTTATGTGGCAAGTACAGCAACAGCAGTAAAGGAAAACAGATGGGTGTACACAATGTATTCTATCCAGGAAACATAATAGAACTGTGCATCACTGTCAAAAGACCTTGAAGGGTCTAAATAAGCATAGTGAAGCAAGAACGATAGGTTTGCTTGTCCTAAAAGTAATATGGCCACTGTATTTCCTTTATTAATGTATAAATGGAAATTATTAATCTGAGGGCGCAATAACATTAAAAAAGTATAAAGGAACATGTTGTTTATAATCATTTTATTTATTGTTGGCAAGCCACCCTGAATTCTACAAAGAAGAAAGACAGCTAATAAATATTTTAAACAAATAAATACAATTTAGAAGACAGTCACATTTCATAATAAAGTCTCTGTAGATCTGTAACAGAGGTCAGTTAAAGAACTTGCTCTTCACAAAATGGAAGAAGACGTAAACCTAGATTTTACCTGGAGAATACCAGTGCCTTCAAAAGTTATTTTGTCCCTTGTCTAACATTACTGATGAGTGCAGTGTTATTCCACAAGCAAGCAAGCAAGCAAGCAAGCAAGCAAACAAACAGGAAGTTCTCTGTGTAATAAGAAAAATGTTATGTGTTCTTTGTTGTCCTAGTTGTTGGATAACAGTATCACCAGTCATAACAGGATGAACTATTACTATCAGCCATTCTAAATTTATACCTTCTTTCGCATGCTCCTTTCATCTTACAAAACACTTCCACTATCTTTAGTGATGCTTTTATTTCCTCTTCAGCACCTCAATATAGCGGATGTCACTCAATTCCCAGTTCATTTTTTCGGAACACTTTCATCTCCCTTCATTCATCCCCACAAGGCCAATAACTCTACTTTTTTTAACCACTGTGCTAACTTGACTGTGCCCTTGTTGTGTATATTCATTGCTAATCAAAAGGAGTTTCATGTATTGACTTTCATGTTTGGATCATTTCAGTAAGTGATTCACATTCACAGGCATTACTGGTACAGGGGTTTACTTGCTTGGGTGAATTTTCTAAAGGTGCTGCACAATATAGATTAGAACTGTTCTTCCATACATAAACAAGCCTTGAAAGAGAGAATAAGGACTGTTTTGGCACAGTGGGCCAAGTGCTGGATGCTGACACAGAAGAATTAGGAGTGGTTTTGGAGCATCATTACCATGTGCAATTAAGTGAACTTTTCCTTCTCCCATAGAAAGCTCTCTTCTAAATCTTTGTCAAAGTAATTAATTTGAAAGGCGGAAAGCTGCAGACAATGCTGATACACAATCAGGCCACAGACTCCTAATTCTCAGATCGATCGCACAACTCCTTTTATATGAAGGTTTTTTTTAAAGTGGCTACTGAAAATACACAGGACTTTTTTTATATATAAAGATGGTGTATAACATTCCTGAGACACAGGAACAGGGACCAGATGGACTGCTGACCCCATACTTCAGTTCACTGTTGTTGGCATCAAGCCAGCTTACACTGAGGACAAAAAAAATCTGTTGCAGATTTTACAATGGCAGTACATCTGTTTTCACCTCAAATTTATATTCCATCTCAGCCATTCATCCGCTTAGTGATTTTGAATGAGTTGTAATATGTTAGTTACATTTCTGTTTCTTTAGAATGGCAATGCTAATGACCTGGCTAAGTATTCTATAGGCGCTATCCAAATGGACTCTAAAGCAGGGATCCAGTTGGTGGTTGGCAGACTCCTGTGCTAATTTTCACTTCTGCTTGGGGAGTGAGGAAGGCTCAGAGCCAAGCAGCCTGAAGGGGAGGGCCTTTGGCAGGTCCCAAGCTGGAGGTTGATTGGAAGGAATATACTTGACGAGGGTCCAGGGGTGTAGGGGAGCCAGAGACTAGGCTACTAGAGGCTCATTACCATGAGAGGAAAATGAAAAGTGAATTGTAGAAGATCAGGCCTCAAGATAAACTCATTACTCTGTGTCTATGGAGTGACAATATCTATGAAGATGTGGAACAAGCAGTATTCTGGTTATAACTGCTGCTGGTCTAGACTCTCCTCCTATATTATAGCAGTAGTTTCCCTTTAAAGGGCAGACATTCTTTAATTGTAATGCACTTTGCAGCTGGATTTTACTGTGTGAAACAGCAAAGTCCACTTGTAGCTGATTGTTAAAGTTGTCCCTCTACACCTAGTTATGTAAGTCCAATGAATTCAGCCACATTGTAAGCAGGGACTGCTAGAACACAGAACACTTTTTGCAAACCAACTCGAAAGCTGCAATATTTACAATGGAATAAGAAAGACTTACTCCTAGTAGCATATATATAACTTTTTTAAAGTAATCGCTGTAAATCAACTGCCTTACCATTTTGTCTTAGATATTTTCTTATCTCCTGGAAACACTCCATTTTAAATCCTACAGGATGAAATATACATCTATTTGGAAGTACAGATTATATTTTATACATATTGATATGGCTTTTATGCCACCATTTTCTGTGGGCTGTAGCACTGAATCCAAGGACTTGTTCTAAGTATCTGTTCAACATTTCTTGCTGACATACCTCACTACAATATGTGTTACTTGATCAACTACACTATTTGTCTTACAAGACTGCAGAGTTATCACCTTATCTCATGTGGCCCATCTGTTTCTCACACTGTGACTCATTCATTAAGAGGGGCCATGGCTCAGTGGAAGAACATCTGCTTGGCATACAGAAGGTCCCAGGCCTCAGGTTCAATCTTCAGCATCTTCAGTTAAAAGGACCAGGCAGTAGGTGATGTGCAAAACCTCTAAGCGAGATCCCGGAGACCCACTTCCAGTCTGAATAGGCAATACTGACCTTGAGGGACTGACAGTCTGATTCAGTACAAGGCAGTTTTATGCATTCAATGCCCCAATATTTCTTTGACCTCATTCAGAGTGACAAAGTGGGAAAGCTTTGCAGTGCTTTCAGTGCAAATTCTTGAACATGGCTATCAAATCACCTGTCAGTCTTCTCCTCTCCAGGCTAAATGTACCCAGCTCTTTCAACCTTTCCCCTTAGGACTTGGTCTCCAGACCCCTCACCATCTTTGTTGCCCTCCTCTGGATGCATTCCAGCTTGTCAACATCCTTCTAAAACTGTGGTGCCCAAAACTGAATACAATACTCCAAGTGAGGTCTAACCAAAGCAGAATAAAGTGATACCATCACTTTGTGTGATCTGGACACTATATTTCTATTGGTGCAGATAAAAATATTATTTGCCTTTTTAGCTACTGCATCACACTGCTGACTCACATCTTCAGTGTATGGTCCACTAAGACCCCTAGATCCTTTTCACAAGTAGTAATGCCAAGTCAAGTCTCCCCCATCCTATAATTATGCATTTGATTTTTCCTACCTAAATGCAGAACTTTATCTCTGTTGAAATTCTTTTTGTTAGTTTTAGCCCAGTTTTCCAGCCAGTCAAGATCATCCTTGGGTAAACAAGCATCCATGGATACACATTGGATAAACAAGTGTCATTGGATAAACAAGTGTCTATGGTAACGTGGTCAGCATTTTTCACCTGCGCCAGGCCCATGAGCTGGCTGCTTATTTGTCTGGATCAGACCTTGCCACATTGATCTATGCAATGGTCACTTCCAGATTGGACTAGTGCAATTCACTCTAAATAAAGAACCCTTGAAAACCCTTTGGAAACTGCTAGTGGTCCAGAATGCAGCTGCCAGGTTGCTGACACTACTACATATTACTCAGCTGATATTACTTCAATTGTATAGCAGGTGCACTGGCTACCAGTTTGGTGTAGTGGTTAGAAGCATGGACTCTAATCTGGGAGAACCAGGTTTGATTCCCCACTCCTCCACATGCAGCTGCTGGTGTGACCTTGGGTCAATCATAAGTTCTTCCAGAGCTGTTCTCTCAGGGACAGTTTTCGAGAGAGCTCTCTCAGTCCCACCTACTTCACAGGGTGTCTGTTGTGGGAAGGGGAAGGGAAAGGGATTGTAAGCCACTCTGAGACTCCTTTGGGTAGTGAAGGGCAGGGTATAAATCCAATCTCTTCCTCTTCCTCTTCTTTTTCCAATTAGTCTCTGGATCCAGTTCAAGGTATTGGTGTTAACCTGCAAAGCCTTGAATGGTCTGAGACCTTCATACCTACAGGACCACCTCTCCTGTAACAACCATCCACACTGCCTTCAGTTATTGTCTAGGGGCCTCTTGCAGGCACTGGACCCCAGGATGGCTCGCTTAGCTGTCACCAGGGAATGGGCCTTCTCAGTTGTGGCCACTGCCCTGTGGAAAGCACTCTCAGATGACACCCATGTCCTGCCAGACTTGTTTAGTTTCTGCAGGGCATGCAAAGCTGAATTATTTAAGTTGGCTTTTGGAGGGTAACCACATGTTTGGGCTGTTTTAATACTGGTACAGTGATAGCCATGTATTTTAATGTGTTAATGTTAATATTTTATATATTTGTTTTTATGTTGTTTTTACCTGATTTGTTTTAATGTTGTAAGTCACCACAAGACCCTTTGTGTAAGTGGCTAGATGGCCATCTGACAACAATGTGGATTCTGTGAGGAGAGAGGGCAGGAAGGGTTGCCTCAGTGCTTAGTGGCCCTTTCTTACACACCCAGGGAAATGCTGATTGCCACTTTGGGGTCAGGAATCAATTCTTCTCCAAGCTGGTTTGGCCAGGGATCCTGGAGGATTTTTTTTTTTTTTTGTCATCTTCTGGGTGTGGAACAGTGGTCATTGTGGGTGTGGAGGGGGAGGTATTTGTGCATTTCCTGCCTTGTATGGGGGGTTGGACTAGATGACCCTGGAGGTCCCTTCCAACTCTATGATTCTATGAGAGGTAACTAAAAAATCTAATAAATAAATAAAATAAAAATAATGTATCTTGACTCTGTGTTCAAATGTATTTGCTATCCATTCCAATTTAGTATCATTTACAAATATAATGAGCATCTCCTCTATTCCTTCAGCCAAATCATTTATAAAGATGATGAACAACAAAGGGCCCAGGGCAAATCCCTATGATTCTCCATTTGTCACTCGTTTCCAAAAGAATGAGGAACTATTAACAAACACTCTTTGGGTGCAATCTGTCAACCAGTTACTAATCTAGCTAACAGTAACAGAATCAAAACTGCATTTTACCAACTTGTCAACAAGAATATCATGTGGAACCTTATCAGAAGCCTGACTGAAATAAGATAAACTATGTCCACAGTATCCCCCTGATCCAACAAGGTAGTAACTGTCAAAAAAGGAGATAAGATTAGTCTGACATGACTTGTTCTTGAGGAACCCATGCTGGCTGTTAGTAATCATATCCACCCTTTCTAAATGCTCATAGTATGACTGTTTGAAGATTTGTTCTAAAACTTTTCTAGGTACAGACATCAAGCTTAACAGGTCAGTAGTTACCTATATTCTCCTGTTGGACAAAAATGGGGACAATATTTGCCTGCCTCCAGTCTTCTGGCATCTCACCTCCAAGATTGTCAATAATAATGGACAGAAGTTCTGAAATTACATCAGCAAGTTCCTTTAGTAGCCTTGGGTGCAATTCATTTGGCACTGAGGATTTAATTTCATTTAAAGAAAGTAGAGCTGAGTTCAGACTGGCAGTTTGAAGCGGGAGCCAGTCATGGCAAAAAAACTGTTCAGGGTTTTCCCAGTCACAGTGCGCTGACTGATGCAGGAGCATACCGGGAGGTGGTGTGCGGGAGCGTTCAGACTGCTGGCCCGGAGGCGTGGCTGTAAACGGCTTTTCCTTGGTAATTTGGCTATGTGCGTATGTGCGCATCCAGCCGATCTGGGGAGGATCTTGTTGCACTGGCACCACATGGGGCAGTAGAGTGGAGCACAGCCAATCATATTGCTGCTGCCTTATGCGCAACACGGGTTGTTCCCGGCTTTTTGGGTTGGCATTCACACTTCCTGGAAGCGGAATGAAGTGGGATAAATGGGCTCTCGGGGATTTGCTACCACTATCACCATGTATCTTTTAAATGAGGGAGCAAAGTGGAACAGCACGGGTTGACTACGGGTGGGGAACGCCAGGCAGATGTGTCTGTGTGAATACCCCCTTTAATCGGCTTGTAAAACATGGCTGAAAAGTGGCTATAGCAGGGCAAACTGCCAGTCTGAACTCAGCCTAGATGTTTTATGTTCCACCGTAATGCCTATCCTAGGCAACAACTCCCTTCCTTCATCATGTGATGTCTTTTTCACTTTCCTCTCCCCACAATGAGCCTTCCACTTCCTTGTTCTTATTCTTGCTCTAAACATAACCAAAGTACTTTTTTGGGTGGTTTTTCGCATTTCTCACTAACCTAAACTCATACTGAGTTTTAGCTTTTCTAACATTCTCCCTGGCTATTTGTTTATATTCATCTTTAGTTATATGGCCCTCCTTACATTTCCTAAATTGGTCTTTCTTTTATTCTTAGTTCTTTAGAAATTTGTTTATGGAGCCAGCCTGGCTTCTTTCAGTTTAAAATGAACTGGAAGCGGCAGCTCAACATAGTGATTCAATCAACTCTTTATTAGGTTACATCAGAATAAGCCTACAGAGGCTGGCTGCAAGCCACCTTTTATTTCTGAACTCATCACACTCAAACCACACCCAGCACACACCCCAAACACTGTGATAGGTTCTATTTACAAGTCCATAGTCCAGACTGGGCTACTTTAGGATCCAGAGAAGCCCATTGGTGTACCCTTGGATCCACAGTCTCTATTGTTCTCTCGAACGAAGCTCTGGCCCTTTTCAGACCGCATGGTCAGCCACGTAGCGCTAGCTATCTTTTCTCAATACATTACACGGTTCCTTCCATTTTCCCTTCTCATTGGAATCCTTTGTTGTTGTGCCTTCAATACCTCCCTTTTAAGAAACACCAACCCATCATGAACTCCCTTCTCCTTAAATATTTGCGACCATGGGATTCTACCCAGAATAACTTTGTTAAAATTAGCTTTTCCAAAGTCCAACCTATATGTCTCACTATTTACAGCTTCTTCCTTCCCCAAGATCTTAAATTTCAAAATTACATGGACACTACTACCCAGTAGAGGTGTGCACCAAAAAAAAAAAAAAATGGAATTTTTCAGGTTTGGATATACAAAACCAAAACAATTTCAGTATTTGCTGATATTCCCAAATCCAGTAGCAGTATGATACTGGAGTTCAGGAATTATCAGGCTAGCCAAATTTATTCAGCTCAATTATACCCTATGGGGACTGTCCCCATAGGCTATAATAATCCCCCCCTTGAAGGAGGGGTTTCCCATCACTGAAAGGAAGACAAATTGCCTTCCCTTCAATGAAGGGAGCGTGCTACCTCTGCAAAGTGACTTCAGCGGTTTAAAGTTTAAATCCCCCCAGAGTCACACCGCAGTGGCAGCATGCTTCCTTCAGTGATGGGAGCCATCTGCCCACAAAGGTAGCCCTCCTGCCTTCCCTGGCCCACCCACCAAGGCAGGCGAGCCGGGGAAGGCTCTGGAAGGAGTGGGGAGGCATTTAAATGCCTCCCTGTGCCTTCCCCAGCCCGCCCACCAGACCAGGGGGAAGGGATAGTGTTTAAATTTAAAACACTTTCCCTTGCTTCTGGGGCTCATGCTGCCTTCACGGCATGACTCCCCAGCAAGGGAAGGTATTTAAAGTTTAAATACCTCCCCTTGGCCAGGGAATCACTCTGCTGAGGCAGCACCAGCTCCAGAAGCAAGGGAAAGTGTTCTAAGTTTAAACACTTTCCCTTCCTCGCCCAGCAAAGGGATTCCATGAATGGATGCCAAATATCTGGCATCCATTCAGGGAATCCCTGTTCAGACAGCTGAATCAGATTAGAGAATCTGATTCAGCTTTTGGCAGGCTTGAATAATGCCAAATAGGCATTCATTTTGTTTCTCAGTTTGTCCAAACTGTATGCACATCTCCACTACCCAGGGTGCCCACTACTTTCACCTCATCAACCAGTTTTTCCCTGTTGGTGAGAATCAAGTGCCAGACAGCAGACCTCCTTGGTTTCTTCTCCACCTTCTAGAAAATGAAGTTGTCAGCAAGACAATTCAGTAATTTATTAGACCTTTTGTTTTTAGCAGAGTTTGACTTCCAACAGATATCCAGGTAATTAAAATCTCCCATGACCATTATGTCCCATCTATTTGAGAATTTAGTAATCTGGTATAGGAGTGTCTCATCCAGGTCCTCTGCCTGGCTGGGTGGTTCATAGCAGACCCCTATTATAATATCACTATTATTTCTCATCCCTTTTCTTTTAACACAGAGACTCTCAATTGACCTTCTATGCTCAGATTCATGTTTTTCCTCACAAGTATACACATATTTTACATGCTACTCTTCCCCCTTCCTTATTTGTCTGTGCCTTTTAAACAGGTTGTACTCCTCAATCCTAATACTTTCAGTTGTGATTGTCATCTCATCAAGTTTCAGTAATGCCTATTAGGTCATAGTCTCCTTCCTGTATTAGGACAGTAAATTGCTTAAACGGCTTCCCACTTCTATGGATTAGGAAATATGTGGCTCGGAAATTATAGCAAGGTTTCTAATGCTGCAGATATTAGTAGACTTTCTCATCTTCCTCTTCTTACATTTTGTAAGTCAGCTGTCTGCTTGTAATGAATTTATTTGAAATATTTTAGATCACTTCCCCCAAAATACTTGCCCATAGTGGTTTACAAAGTATGTATAGAGCACCCACAAGATTAAAAAGAAAAAAAGCTAGAAAATGGCTTGCATCCAGATGAGCTCTTCTGTAAATGGAAATATTTCTGCCCATGAAGCACAAGTTTCTCACTTCCCCATCCTTCAGCAGCCTCTGGAATGCTGCTTCTGAGGTGCAGGGGACCCCCATGAACTGCATTTCAAGGGGCATTTTGGACTGAAGTAGGAGGGTGAGACAAGAAAATCACTCTTTGTGGGCAGAAATCCTTCCACCTATGGAAATGCTTGGCTGGAACCGAATCATAGGATCAGAGCAGTAGACAACAATCTAAAACCACATACATCATCCAACCCCCTTCCCTCCAGCATGAATCTGCTGAATGCCATTGGAAATAAAATTGCCTTACAAACTATTAAAGAAAAGGAAGGAATAGCCTTAATTTTACTTATAGCTAATTCCAGAGTATCTAGGTAAATACTGAATGTGTTGCCAGCAACCTAAGCTGGTGTGAATAATTACAATAGTGAACATGTTTGTACAGAGCTAGGCAATCTGCCAACTTCCTAAATGGAGCCTAGAAATATATTGGTACTGAATATATTATTCTAAGACAAGTACAATGTGACATACACTATTTGTTTTGGTCAAAATGCAAACTGCTGTAGACCAAAATGTCTAAATCTTTAAAGTGCGCTACAATAATCCAACTTCAAGGCTGAATTTATTGCTACTTAAATTTTATATCAATTATGTGCTAGATGCTGTACATACCACAGAAATTCTACAGTTCTTCCAACCTCAAGAGGTTTGTGAATCCAAAGATATACCAAATCCAAAGCAAACTGTCCTAGGTTATGTTTTCAGTATAACATTTCCAAACCATTCTTCCTCTGCTATGGGACTCTTTTCTCATGGCAGGTTCATTGCTTTTCAGGTAATTGATGAGATAATTATGTTCTCCTTTTGAGTATGTAAAGCAATAAACGGCTCCCACAGCTTGAATAATTCTTCTCTTGCAGCTTAGCAGCTCCTCAGCACATAGCGAATTTGCAATCTCAACTGCATGTTATCTCTGTGGTATCCAATATTTTATTATCATGGGCTATATGGTACCTCTTCTATTGAGATTATCTATTAAATCCTTTAATAACCATATACAAGGTTGGAATTAAGGCTTCTAGAAATGAAACAGGTTTGCAGAAGTATCCCTCCCCCTCTTTTTCCAGAGCTGGAAAGTCACTATTGACTTTCACTATACAGCAACAATGTGGAATCAGTCAAAATGTGTCTCTCCCTCTGTTGCCTCTCTCACCTTGGGATCCAGCCTGTTTATTGAACTGTATTGACTGTTCCAATATATGACCTAAACAATAGCATATAAATGGGGATTTCAGTATATCACGATGCCACAAGCTTAATTCAATATGTGAATTTTTCCAGTATGATGGAAGCACACCCAAAGTACGTTTTAGTTATCTGTGGTCCTCTTACAAATCGTTTCTCATGACAATGATAGATATGTGGCTGTCTGCTGTTGGAAACAAAATGCTGAATTAGAAGGTTGTTTATTCGCTTTGATCCAAAAATGCAATTTTTTTTAGCTTTGGTGGAGGGGGATAACCTTGATGATGAATGAACAGCTATGTTAATCTTCCCCACTTCATTTTTTTAAAAAATCTGGATGCTGCAAATTTTGTGGCAAACACATTTGACAGTCTAATTTACCTACCTCGACAGCTGCACTCAGGGTGAGCCAATACACATATATGTTTGGTTCAGTGACAAGCAGCTTGAATGCCTTGTGAACAGGTTTGCAGCTGGATACTAGTGGTGCTTTCTGGCTTTTAGTTGCTTGGTTCTGTGAAGGTAACTAATCAGAGAAGTTCTTGCTCATTACATATTTGATTGTTTAGTAGAAAGTGCTTTTCCAGAGCAGTCCATCCTCCATCACAGGAATTGTGTAGCAGATTTTTTTGTCCAGCATAATCAGTTTGTACTTGCTTTATGTATGCTCCTGGGAAGGGGGGTTGTTATTGTGATGTACAATTTTCGTTTTGCTTTTTTACTTTTTTAAGGTGTTAAAAATGGGCACAAGGTGGAAACTACAAGTCCCATGGTGCTTTGCAACATTACATATGAACAAAAACCCTCTCAATTCAAACAGATCAGCAGCCATTAATGTCACTAATACAGAAAGGAACAATAAATAGTAGAACTTTTTAAAAATGATTTTCTGGCAGTGTATATGTTTGTTGATTGATTTAACTCTTTTGTTTTTGTTGTGAAGCAAAGTGGCACACAGCTGTGATGGGGGAGATCCATTGCTGTGTGACAGTGTGCATATGTGAAAGCTAACTGTACTGTGTTGGGAATGAATGAAACAGCCCTTCGTTCTGCTGCAAATGAGTCATGAGCAGCTGAACCATTCACTGAAAAATCAGCTGCCTGGTGGTAATTGGCAATCAGGACATGATCCAAACCATCTTTTAAAAAATCCAAAGCCTGCTGTCTCTTGAGGATCTGCTCCTTGTTAGAGAGACTCACAAATAAGAGTTGTATATATTTTGTGACGTGATCCCTGCAGAATCAAAGGTTTTCTAAATGGAGATTATTTTCTTTGATCTATACTCTCTACATTTCTGGGGCACTGCACTATGTTCTTAATGAGCCCAGCACTTTCTTAATAATGTCAAAGGTACATAGGGCTGCCTAATTACCCTAAAATATTGCAGCATAGCCATCTAAAGCCTGCAATGACATTGTTTGTCTAAAGGGACTGCCAAGCTTTATTTCTTACTGTTTGTGTAAGCCCCTTCTTCGCTATTCAAGAAACCCAGAAGAGCAGCTTGATTGTAAATAAGTGGCACATTAATTTAAACTGGAATCCAGTGGCACCTTTAAGACCAACAAAGTTGTATTCAAGGTATAAGCTTTTGTGCGCATGCACACTTCTTCAGATACACTGAAACTGAACAAATTTAGAGTTCAGTGGCACCTTTAAGACCAAGGTGCCACTGGACTCTAAATCTGTTCTATTGAAAAGGAAGTTATGGTAATTGTGCCAAGACTGCTATGAATAAATTAAAATATTAAACCTGAAATGGAATGGGATGAGTGGAATGTCCATATATATAGGTACAGGGTGAGCAGCAAATTAGCATACAACATAATGAAGATGTTTATGTTGCAAGATGCAAGAACCAAACCGATGCAAGAACCAAACAGGAATAACAAGTTTAATTCATATGGACACAATTTGTTTGGATTTAATTCTAGGGGAAAACGTAGTGAAGCAAATAAATATATCAGAATTGGCGACTGATGTACCCTTCTTATCTGTGGAATGCTGAGAGTAATTAGCTGAAATCCAGTTGTTGCACTTCATCTGTCTCTCGTCAAACATGGAGTTAACTAACAGCAAGCATCCTTTTATTTAAGGTGGGGTGATTAGTTGTACAGTGTTCTATCTCCTCTGTCATCAGACAGCATGAATGCCTTTTGAACAGGTTTGCAGCTGCAGAATGTACTTCTCTGGTCTGGTGATGCGATCTTTGCAGATGTGAAGTTGTATTGGGAATCTCAAAAAGAATGCTGGCTTCCAAGCAATACTTCTAGCCCCTGGCTTCAGGCTGGAAAGACAGGCCTGTTGGAACTGAGACTGAGCCCTATGGCAGCATGGCATTAACAGTTTTCTCATTACAAAAATGTCACAGTTCCACAGAATACAGTTTCAAAATCATTGCCAAAACACATTTATTGATCAAACTCTTGTGTGTAGAGGATGAAATTTCTTTTTAAAATTCTTACTTTTTTAAAAAATATCTAATTTTTAAATGAAGCATGTATCCCTTTTATAATAGCACAAAAAAAAAACAGTGGCTCAAAAAATCCACCACTATTGAACATATGGTAATTGTGCCAAGGCTACTATGAATAAATTAAAATATTAAACCTGAAATGCAGTGGAATCAGTGGAATGTAACAGCTGGTAGATGCTGGAAAAACAGGCAATGGGATCATTATTATATTTCAAAGACACCCTGAATTAAAGAAGAAATATTGCCTGAATGAGCATCTGCTTTTTTGTGTGTTGATAATGCACCAGCTACGATGGACTGAGACTATTTCTTTTTGGCAGTTCTATATGCCATACAGATCAGGAAAACTTCTTAGGCAGGGGATGCCAAGCAGACTCCCTTGGTATTGAGCATCATCAGCTGAACTGTAATTTATCAGCAGAAGGATGGCTGGAGGAGAATGAAACTTGTATCTCTTGGGCCAGAGTACTGTGCCGGCAAGGAAAATGAGGTTGGGTTCAGGGTGGGGCTGCCCAAGTGCAGACAACCAACAGAGGTTGTTAGATAGCAACTCCACTTGAAAATGAAATTTGGAATAATTGGTTGTGCAGAGTTATGTCTGTCTATCTGTCACCAGATCAAAAAGGCAATCAAGTTGTTTGCTGACAGAGAAGACATAAGACTGCACAACCACTCACCCCACCTTAAAGAATAGGATGCTGCTAGTTACCTCCATGCTTGAGAGGAGATGGATGGAGCATAACAACAGGTTCATAAGAACATAAGAGAAGCAAATCAGGCCAATGGCCCATCTAGTCCAACACTCTGTCACACAGTGGCCAAAAATACCAGGTGCCATCAGGAGGTCCAGCAGTGGGGCCAAGCCACTAGAAGCCCTCCCACTGCTGCCCTCCCCCCAGCACCAAGAATAGAGTCCAGACCGAGTACTGATCCCTGTGGTACCCCACTGCTTACCACCCTCTACTGAGAAAGTTTCCCATTTATACTCACTCTCTGTTTCCTATTTATAAGCCAGTTTTTGATCCACAAGAGGACTTGTCCTTTTATCCCATAACTATATTCTCAGCTAATTACTCATTTTTGTCAATAAGACTTTAATTAATGGCTGCTCTATTGACTTGTATCTCATTCCAGGGCGGGGGGGGGGATAATTGCAAAATCTTCTTGTAACATAGAGAAGCTGAATTGCAAGTACAATCAGATAGGAAAGATTGACCATTGAGCTTCAAAATGTAGAAAGTGGCTTTCAAACTCTGGCTTCAAAAGTTGATTCTCAGCACTGGGATAACATTGAAGAGACTTCGTACTCAAACTGTAGCACACTATTCAGGATAAGTGAAGCCAAAGAGAAATCACTGTTAAAAAAAGATGCCATGTGTTTATTTCTCATATTATTCAGTACTAAACACAATTGATATATATGTCCGGGCCGGCACAGGCACGCCAAGACTCAGCAGGGCCACAGGAGGAGGAGACCCCACCCAACCACCTGCTTCAGATAGTGGGGGCTACCCCCCTCCCCAGATGGCCCTCATGCCCAACAGAAGACCCACTGAGCCAACTTACCCCAACCTCAGGGACAAGGAGGAGAGGCTGAGGATGGGATGAGAGACGTGCTGAAGGTCAGTGGCAGCTGGGAGCAGCAGCAGCATGAAGCCCAGGAGTGCCAGAAGATGGTGGGAGTCAACAAAGGCTAGGGGAGGCAGTTGCACACATCCCGAAAGCACCAGAGGCCAGTGGGTGATGGCAGAGACTGGGCGAGGTGGCAGCATGGGGCGGGGTCATGCAGGCTGCCAGTGAGAGCCAGAGGCAGCTGGAGGAGGTAGTTGCACATGGCCAGCCAACCTGAGAGGCCACTGGGGCTTGTAGAAGTTGGGAGGCAGGCAGAACACAGCCCAGAGGTGCAGGTGGCCCCACCTGATCTGATCCAGGTGCCACCCTGCTGGGACAGGCATGGCCCATGCTGAAGGCTGGGATAGCTGGGGGTGGGACTGTCTGCCTCAGGCAGGTAGGTCTGGGCCAAAGGGCCAGTCCCAGTTATGACAGTCAGGGACCAGCTCCCCTGGAGGAGAAGGGAGTGGAGACATGCCGGGAGGCAGGAGGTATAAAGAACATAAGAACATAAGAACATAAGAACATAAGAGAAGCCAATGTTGAATCAGGCCAATGGCCCATCTAGTCCAACACTCTGTCACACAGCGGCCAAAATATACCAGGTGCCATCAGGAGGTCCAGCAGTGGGGCCAGGGCACCAGAAGCCCTCCCACTGCTGCCCCCTCCAGCACCAAGAATCGAGTGCATCACCTGCCCCAGACTGAGAGTTCCCATCTATACCCTGTGGCTAATAGCCTCTGATGGACTTCTGCTCCATATGTTTATCTAATTCCCTCTTGAAACTGTCCATGCTTGCAGCTGCCACCACCTCCTGTGGCAGTGAATTCCATATGTTAATCACTCTTTGGGTGAAGAAGTATTTCCTTTTATCTGTTCTAACCCGACTGCTCAGCAATTTCATGGAGTGCCCACGAGTTCTTGTATTGTGAGAAAGGGAGAAAAGTACTTCTTTCTCAACCTGCTCAATCCCATTCATAATCTTATAAACCTCAATCATGTCACCTCTCAGCCGTCGTTTCTCCAAGCTAAAGAGCCCCAAGCATTTTAACCTTTCTTCATAGGGAAGGTGTTCCACCCCTTTTATCATTCTAGTTGCCCTTCTCTGCACTTTTTCTAATGCTATAATATCCTTTTTGAGATGTGGTGACCAGAACTGTACACAGTATTCCAAATGAGGTTGCACCAATGATTTATACAGGGGCATGATGATACTGGCTGATTTGTTTTCAATTCCCTTCCTAATAATCCCCAGCATAGCGTTGGCCTTCTTTATTGCAGCTACACACTGTCTAGACATTTTCAGCGAGTTATCCACTACGACTCCAAGATCTCTCTCTTGGTCCGTCTCTGCCAGTTCAGACCCCATCAACGTGTATTTATATTTAGGATTTTTGGCTCCAATGTGCATCACTTTGCACTTGGCCACATTGAACCCCATTTGCCACGTTGACGCCCACTCACCCATCCTCAACAGATCCCTTTGGAGTGCCTCACACTCCTCCCTGGTTTTCACCACCCGGAACAACTTCGTGTCATCTGCAAATTTAGCCACATCACTGCTTACTCCCAATTCCAAATCGTTAATAAACAAGTTAAAAAGCATCGGACCGAGTACTGATCCCTGTGGTACCCCACTGCTTACCACCCTCCACTTAGAAATTTTCCCATTTATACTCACTCTCTGTTTCCTATTTATAAGCCAGTTTTTGATCCACAAGAGGACTTGTCCTTTTATCCCATGACTATTGGAATAATAAATGGAAGCTCTCCTCCCTTCCATTTCTGAAGCCTGATGAGTGTCCCAGCAAAGGGCCCAAGACGGCAGAAGCAGCATTCCCCATGTGGGGCAGGCAGTGCCTCACTGCTAGGGCACCCCCGGCCCACCTGCCTATACCAGCTGTCTGGACAAGTAGCCGCCCCTTGTTGCAGCCATCACTGTTGACCCCACTGGGACAACAGGGAACTCCCAACCAAGACGGGAAGGAGGTACCGGGCCCCATGGACAAGATGCCCAAAGGGAACATGGACCTCAACCATTTCAAGCAATGGCTGTCAGAACACCAGGCAAAGCTTCTGCAGGAGGTAACCCAGAAACAGCACAAACCCCAAGTGTCTCTTATGCAGGACTTCCAACAGGTATTGGATGCTACTTGACCCTCTACTGCATATGGGCCTGGGGGGCCCCAGAGGAGTGTGCACTGCAGTAGGCCTCAGTCAGGGTACTTGGTTCTCCCTGACCAAGTTGGGGCCTGAATATGAGGTAGAAGCCTTTCTCAAGACCTTCAAGTACACCACAGAAGTGGCCCAGTGGCCACAGATGTAATGGTCATTCATGGCCAGGCTGCTCATTCTGGCAGGCAAAGAAAGAGATTACACAGAGGCTAGGGTCTCAGTCACTGCCAGTTTCTCCTGAACCAGCAGAGTGTAGGAAGAGGAAAGGACACTTGACAGCTCTGGAGAGAAGCACCCACCTAATTGCCCAGCAGTGATCAGGGTTAATTCCTGGAGTGGAGTCTTTATAGGACCAGGATTGACTGGCTGATAGGGAAGCAGTAAAGTCCTGCACCTGGAGGACAATGAATGCAGTGGTAAAAAGTGACACTTGGGCCTTGAGGGATGAGTCAGCAAAAGGAGGCAGATAAAAGGTATATTGAGCCTTACGACTTTGCAAGCCACACCCCTCTGTGAGCTGACCTGCTTAGCAAACAGAACTCTACATTTACTTGCTGCCTTTGTTAACCTTGTTTGCACCTACAGCTTGAGACCCTGACATTGTATCCTGCACCAGTTCCCATGCCCTGGACTCCCCTTCTCCTGAGCCCTGGACTGGACCTTTGGATCTCAGACCGGTTATTAGACCATGCTTCTGTATCTTCCTTTACTAGTTGTCATTGTATTTGTGTATTCTGGAAACCCCCAGTAGTGTAACAGTGCCAGGCTTTGCCCTGAACAGAACAGTGCTTGTCAAGTCCTCCACCCCCCTGAGTACCACAGGCCTCCATCTCTGGGCATCAAACTCATCCTGCCAGCCCACTGGAACCTGCCTCTAGCAAGGCATCACCAAAGGTCTTGGAGCCTCGTTCCCCTGATATATTCTTGGGGCTCTCTACAGAGACAAGAGTTATTAGCACTGCCTGGACGCCAGCAGTTGCTAACAGTATTTGGAGAGGAGGACTCTGACAGCTGTGATTCAGAGGGTGGGGAGGAAGAATCCCTCCCTTCCGCATCCCAACTCCCTGTTGCTGCTCCCATCCTGACTCTATGCCTCCATGGCCCCTCCTAACACCAGAAAGTAGCTGTGCCTTCCACCTTCTCCAGTCCTGGGGTTCCATTTCCAGCCCACACTTTGGAAACATTCTTACACCCTCCCCAGTGACCCCATTTGGCAAAGTGCTGGGCATGCCACACCCATGACTGGAGGGGCACAAATCTTCAACATTTGTCCTCCTCCATCCTCCACAGGCACCTGCATAGGGTACACCCAACTATGTTGCTGCCAGAGGAAAGAGTGGTGGCCAGTGAGAGGAAGAGAAGGCCCACTCCCTCTCAGCAGGGAGAAGCAGAGCAGGAGCCCCTCCAGTAAAGGCTCTCTTCACTTGGGCTCCATGGGTGGGACATCAAGGTAGGTCACTTTCCAAGAGGTCATTCCCATGGGGATGCCAACAGTGCTATCCAAAAGGGCTATGTGGAAGGTTCGGGAAGCAATCACTTGACTTGTCAGTGAGATGATTTCTGTGGATGGCCAACTCTTCTTCCTCGTGGAGGACGTAGCCTTTCACTGGCTGTTGCAAAACCTAGCTCCCTGGTACTCTGTTCCCTCATGGACAACCATGAACCAATGAGTCTTGCCCATCATGCACCACTTTGCAGTGACAATAATCAAGGCTGAGCTCTCCAGAGTACAAGGTAGAACCATGCACTTCATGGCAGACCTCTGGAGCAGCCAACAGCATGACGGTCTCTCCCTCACCAGCTACTGGTGGCAACCAGAAAACCTCTCTGTCTGGACTGTCAGGGCATGGTCCAGGACCCGGGAGGGGGCAGTCTCCACCACAGGAGAAGGTATAAATTGGTGGGTCCTCTGCCAAGGCAGAGCCCTTAGTCCACCTAACACCCAAACCCCACCAGGGAAGAGGTGTTCACAATCAGAAATAAATTATTGTACTCTGCTTTTAACAAGATCCCTGCCTCTCTGTCTAACTGCCAAACCCAACAGAGGAGAGGATGTGAAGCTGAGCTGAGGGTATATATAGCATTCTGATCCCATAGAACAGGATGGGAACCCTGTTATTGGTAATCAGCAGTGCCAGTTAAGCTTTGGAGGGCCCCTACTGGTGTTTCCAAGGCTGGAGAATCCCCCCTCTCTGTTGCGTTGAAGTTTGGTAAACATTTTGATTGGGAAGAGATTGGAAATGTATCAATTTAAAAACTGCTATGAACATTTTGAAAGTTCATGGAAAATTCGTGCTGGTTGGCCTGCCACGAACTTCACTTTGTGAACCATGAACCAGCCAAAATTTGTCATGAACTATAGTTTGTGAGCTGGTTCATTCTCATCCCTAGCCATAACTAATTTGGTAGGGATAGGATGGACTGATCACAAAACTTATCCTCCATGAATTTATCTAATCCCCTTTTAAACCTGTTTATTCCTGTGGCCATCACGACATACTCTGGCACCAAATTTCACATTTTTATCACTTTCTGTGTAAAGTAGTATTTCCTTTTGTCCTGAACCTACGGCCCATCAGCTTTTGTCCTGAACTTGCTGCTCATTTTCCTGAACCTACTGCCCACCAGCTTCATTGGATGCCCTCGAGTTCTAGTGTTTGGGGAAAGAGAGAGAAAATTCTCTTTGTCAACTCTCTCCACTTCATGAATAATTTTATAATTCTCTATCATGTGCTCACTTCAGCAGCACATACACTAAATTGGAACTTCTATTGTGACCCCCCCTTAGCTGTCTCTTTCTAAGCTTAAAAGCCCCAGACTCTTCAGCCTTTCTTCATAGGGAAGGTGCTCCAACCCCCTGATCATCCTGGTTGCCCTCCTCTATACTTTGCCCAGCTCTGCAAAGTTTTTTTTTTAGATACAATAATCAGAACTGTACACAGCAATGATGGAGAGTGTATCCAGAAGAGCACATTATTGACTTCAGAACAGACAAGTAATCATCCTAGAGAAGACCAAGGAGGCCGGAAGAAGGGAGGAAATCAGGAACAAGGGGGACCATCAGGACTGCCGGACAGGAAGTGAGTACCTGGAAGAACCATTTACCATAGAGAAATTGCGCCCGCCATTTTGGGAAGGTCAGAAAAATTTTCTTTGATTTTAAACGAAAGACTCAATATAAAAAAGTGAAACCAGTGCGATTTAGGTGGGCACAAGAAGGACTTTGATTTAGAGTGGGTTGGAGGGAAAACTTTGAACAACGGCTTACGACCTGCGGCAACGACAGAGGGCAAATACCTGGTCCTCTCCGAAAATGGCTGGGAAAGAGGAAAAAAAGCTACAGGGCATGATGGAAGCTATGGAGAAATGAGTGATGGATGCGATTCTGAAGTTGGAAAAGACTGTAATAACAGAAGTAACAGAGTTGAAAAAAGAAATGTCTGGAATTACAAAAGAGATACAGACGCTGACCAAAAGAGCAGATGAGATGGATGTAAGGGTGAAGGGAGTAGCATCTAATATAGCTGAGGTCACTATAGAAACAGACAAAGTGAATGTGATGGTCCAATATAATGCAATGATTAACCACATGAGATTCAGGGGGATCCCTGAAGACAAGAATGAGGACATCCATTCAGTTATGGTAGATGCTGTTGCAGACTTTTTGAAAATGGAAGAGGAGAGAGTGGCGGCACAGATTGATGTGGTATACAGAGTCAATTCTGCGATTGCGCAAAGGAAAAAATTACCTAGAGATGTAATTGTCCAGTTTATATCTAAGAAGCTGAAGGAGGATTTGTTTAAGCAACAATTTCAGGATGACTTCACAATTGACAACAAGAAAATTATGGTCCTAAAGGAACTACCCAGAGCGATGCTTCAGGACAGACGACTTTTTAAAGACCTGATTGACAAGCTGAAAACAGAGGGCATAAGATATAGATGGGAAATTCCTAAAGGCGTCAGTTTTTCGTTCAAGCAGAAGAGAGTCACCATCAAGTCAGTTGACCAAATGACCAGATTCATCAATGATAATTTTAAAGACTCTGATAAATAATTATAAAACCAACATGGAGAGTCAAATAATTTCATGGAATGTTAATGGACTGAATTCACCCCAAAAAAGGAAAAATGTCAGACTCTGGTTGGAAAAACAGAAATGTGATATTGTTTGCTTGCAAGAAACACATATTAAAAAATCAGATGCCAAATTTTTGATTCAAAAAAGATTAGGAGAGGAATTTTATTCACTCTCCTTCCAAAAGAAAAAAGGAGTTGTTACATATATTAAAAAGGAGTTGGAACCAAAAGAAATTTTTAAAGACAATGAAGGGAAATTTTTGGCGGTAGAAGTTGTGTTGCAGAATAAAAAGACATTAATTGTTAATCTCTATGCTCCCAATGGGGCAAAGGAAAACTTTTTTCAGGATTTGTGGGAACAACTACGACAGTTGACCTATGAGCAAACGATTTTAATGGGCGATTTTAATGGTACTGTTGACAATGTTGTTGATAGAAAATCAAAAAAAGGAATTGAGGCCATGGGCAAACTTCCTAAAGTCTTTTTTCAATTGACTAAACATGAACACTTGGCAGATGTTTGGAGAGTTAAAAATCCCAGAGATAGAGAGTACTCTTTTTATTCATCAAGACACGAATCTTTTTCAAGGATAGATATGATGTGGATGACAGAGAATTTAATCTTGCAAACACGCAAAATTGAGATATTGCCTAGGATTCTTTCTGACCACAGTCCGATAAAATGGTCAACGTATGTTAAGAGAAAAAAATTTTGATGGCGACTTAATGAAGATTTGCTGGACAAGCAAAATATTGTGGATAAAATAAGGACAGAAACCCAAACATACTGTCAATTGAACTTAAATAAAAGTGTACAGACGCAAACGGTATGGGAAGCCTACAAGGCTGTGATGAGAGGACATCTGATTGCAATCAATAATAATGAAAGGAAACAACAAATGAAGATAGACAAAGAAATTATGGAAAATATTCGGAAAAAAGAAACAGAACTCAAGAAAAGGCCTGGCAAAAAGAAGATTTTGAGAGAATTGAGGACTTTAAGGGAGCAATATGAGGCAAGGTTGAACAAAGAAGTATTTTGGAACTTGAAAAAATTGCAACAGAAATCCTTTGAAGGTGCAAACAAACCTGGCAAATATTTAGCATGGCAATTGAAGAAAAGAAGAGAGAATAAAACAATCACTTGTTTGAAAGCTGGAAATAAAGAGATTTTAGACCCAGGAGGAATCAAAAGGGAATTTTTTAAATACTACGCGACTCTCTTCCAAGCGAGGCAAGCGGATCCTCAAAAAATGTTGGACTACTTATCCAAAGCTAACTTGATACAACCAAACCCTGAAATGAAAACATTTTTAAATGCTGCAATAACTAAAGATGAAATTAGTAAGGCAATAGCTAAGGCAAAAATCTCTAAAGTCCCAGGCCCGGATGGCTTTTCAGCTAAATTTTATAAAAAAATTCATGAAGATTTGGTTCCGGTGTTGGAGATTCTTTTAAACGAAATTAGAAAGACAGGAAAGATCCCAGATTCCTGGAATGAAGCTGCAATCACCTTAATTCCTAAAGAAATGCAAGATTTAACAAATGTTAAAAACTACCGGCCCATTTCATTATTGAACAACGATTATAAAATATTTGCAAAAATATTGGCAGAGCGCCTTAAAAAGTTTTTGAAAGACACTATTGTTGAGGATCAAGCTGGTTTTTTTACCAAATAGACAAATTAAAGACAATATGAGGGTTGTTTTGGACGCAATTGAGTATTATGATAAACACCCTGAAAAAGAAGTTGCTTTTTTATTTTTGGATGCAGAGAAGGCTTTTGATAACTTGAATTGGGAATTTATGTTTAAAGTGCTTGAGAAATCTTTGATGGGCGTAGAATTTATAAGAATGATTCAATCGATATATAAAGAACAAAAAGCTTCGGTGATTGTCAATGCAGAACCAACAGATATGTTCCGGGTAAGAAAAGGTACTAGACAAGGTTGTCCCCTGTCACCATTGTTATTTATCTGGATTTTGGAGATTTTGCTACAAGCGGTTAGAGATGATGATAACATAAAAGGTTTGAATATTGGAGGTTTTTCATTTAAATTAAGAGCATTTGCGGATGATATCATGTTTATTGTTGAAGATCCTGTTAATAATATGCCTAAGGTATTTGAAAAAGTAAGAGAGTTTGGTGATCTTGCAGGGTTTTATGTCAACAAAAATAAATCTAAGATACTGTGTAAAAATATGACTGGTACAAAGCAACAAACGTTACAAAATGTGACAGAATGTGAAGTGGTTAAAAGGGTTAAGTATCTGGGAGTTGAAATTACAATGAAAAACATAGATTTGTTTAAGAATAATTATGAGAAACTGTGGGGTTCGATAAAGAGTGATTTAGAAAAATGGGAAAAACTAAGATTATCTCTTCTTGGAAAAATTGCCGTTATTAAAATGAATGTACTGCCCAGGTTAATGTTTTTGTTTCAGACAATACCAATTGTGAAAGATGGGAAAGTGTTGGTAAAATGGCAAAGAGAAATCTTTAAGTTTATCTGGGCAGGAAAGAAGCCAAGAATTAAAATGAAGATAATGTATGATATTAAAGACAGAGGTGGCTTCCAAGTCCCGAATTTGCGTTTGTATCATGAAGCAGTATGTATGTCTTGGTTATCTGAATGGGTAAATTTGGAAAATAGAAAACTTTTAGCTCTTGAGGGACACGATTGCAGATTTGGCTGGCATGCCTATCTTTGGTATGGGAAAAATAAAGTCGATTCTATGTTTAAGCATCATTATGTAAGGAGGACATTGTTTGATGCATGGACCAGGTATAAGGATACAATTTCGGATGAGAGGCCTCTGTGGATTGTTCCAGCTGCAGTTATACATCGGTTTTCAGAGCATAAAGGTAATGACTGGTTGAAATATCAGGAATTGTTGCAAAAAGAAGGGAAAAAATATGTTTTAAAACCAAATAATGAATTAGAATTTGAGTATGGTTGGCTACAATATTGTCAAATAAGGGACGTTTATAAAAAAGATTGTAAAGAGTTTGGTTTTAGAGCTATGAATGATGATTTTGAGAATATATGGTTGAAAAAAGAGCGGAAAATGATATCAAAGATGTATAAAACTTTGTTAACTGTATATACTTTGGATGAAACTGTTAAAGAACAAATGATAAAGTGGGCCATAAATATGAACAAAGAAATTTCTATGGAATCATGGGAATTTTTGTGGAAAAGATCTTTTAAAATGTCTACCTGTATCAATGTAAAAGAAAACTGTTATAAGATGATGTATAGATGGTACATGACACCAAAAAAGATTGCCAATATTAGTATGGATAAGAACTTGAGTAATAAATGTTGGAAATGTAAAAAAGTAGAGGGTTCTTTTTACCATATGTTGTGGTCATATGATAAAGTGAAAGCATACTGGTCTAATATACATTGTGTGATGCAGAAAATATTGAAAATCCCAATTGAGAGAAAGCCAGAACTTCTTCTCCTCGGTTTGACAATGGAAAAAATTCCACAAGAAAAAAGGACACTGTTATGGTACATGATTACGTCGGCGAGAATGGCCTTTGCTCAGCATTGGAAAATGGAGAAGGTGCCAGATATACATGACTGGTTGAGAAAATTGTTATTTTTAGCGGAAATGGACAAAATGACAAAGAAATTAAATGGACAAATGGCAGAACAGTACTTAAAAGACTGGGAAGGATTGAAATAGTATCTAGAAACTATAGAATAGAATGAATATAGAATGAAGGGGAAAATATATAACTTGGATACGTATGGATATTGAACGAGAAGTGAAATGAATTTTGAACTGTATGTACTGTTATATATAATATGCTGAAATTGTAGAGGTTATATATAATTGAAATGTGTTACCTGGTTTATCGATGTATTTAAGTCTAAGCTTGATTACCTTATAATTTTTCTGTTTGTTATTAGCAGTGTTGGAAGCCTATTAGGGGGGTGGGGGGATTGGGACGGGGATCTTCTTTTTTGAAATTGTATTGGTAACGTGATTGGAAATGTTGAATGTATCCCAATAAAATTTTGTTTCAAAAAAAAAAACAGAAGAGCACATTATTGGCCCTGCAGCAAGGTGCAGCTAGGGAGGAGTGCCCTTGATGCTCAGCAATATCTTTCTGAAACTGGTAGTGGCTGTGTGGTTCATCTGGAAAAGGGGCTGGGGCTAGGCTACTCTCAGCACATTGTGTGCCAGTGATAAGTAAAAAAGGCTAGTGGAAGATGTGGGCCAAGTTTGGAGTCAAGGTGAGTCTGCTCACTAAAGACAGCCATTGCCAGGCTGCCTAATACAACCTGCCTATGTACATATGTTTGCATATTTAATGATATGACATAGATCTGCATAATTAATTATTTAAATAAAATGGTTAAACCCATTGCTGTGGGGTTGTGTCTTTATCAGGGGTGCATGGGACAATAGTACAAAAGTTGATACCAACATTTTAAGCTCACCCAGTCAAAGAATTCTCAAAGATGAAGCAAGTAAATCTGAAGTGACCTTCTCAGCCTGCACTGCTGGGTATTGCAGTCCCATTGTGGCCATAGCTTCTTCCAGTGAGTTCCTATAAAGCAACCAAGTTGAAAGGAAGAGATGAAATGGGCTTTTGGGTAATATCTATAGGTCACTATGTTGATTTGATTAAATTGGTAACATCATTGAGCACTTATTATTGTTAATATGGTTGTTTTTATGCTGTTTTATATTTGGCACATGTTACCCCTGTTTGTAAGCTGCCCTGAGCCCGCTTGCAGGGAGGGCGGGATATAAGTGCAATAAATAAATAAAAATATGTCTGTTGTCAATTACTCTTGCATTTTCCACCAGCTTCCATTCTGACATTTCAGTGAAACATAGGGTGATTTCCCACTAAAGCTGCCTCGAGGTTGCACCGCCGTTTGCCCCGATACTATTAGTCAATTTCACACCTGAAGCCGCGGGGCTGCATTTTGACCTGCGGCTCGCCGATTTCCCTGCAATTTCGTAATCCTCAAAAAACAGGATTACGAAACTGCAGGGAAATCGGGCGAGCCGTGGGTCAAAATGCAGCCCCGCGGCTTCGAGTGTGAAATTGACTAATAGTATTAGGGCAAACGGCGGCACAACCCCGAGGCAGCTTTAGTGGGAAATCACCCCATACTAACAAATTAATACTAAGCCATACAGTTGAGCCAAAGGTTTCCTGTCATTTTAGCCAATGTAGGTAAAGAGTTGAAAAAATGCTGAGTCCCGTTGCCCCATCAGTCCTCAGTCAGAACAATGTATAGACCAAGTGGTGCTTCTCCAGATCCTTACTCCCCTAAAAGTCTCTTTGTTCACAGTGACCCCAGCAAAATCCATGAAAAGAGAGTGACACTCTGTTTTCTGCCCTTTGCCAGTCAATCTGTTCTGTTTGTTAAGCAGAACCAAGTTGAAAGGAAGAGATGAGGAAGTATTGTGACTTTCTGCTCTCCCTTTTCAGTTTGTCACTAGCTCAATTCACTTGTTACACTGAATGCACATAGATCTATTTATAAGAGCTAATGGACATTCACTTTACAGATGAAACCAGGACTAGTGTTCCCTCTAAGCTGAGTTCGTGTGAGCTAGCTCACAGTTTCTTAGCCTCCAGCTCACACATTTTTGCCTTCGCTCAGGAAGGATGGCTCCAGAGCAAACTAATGTATGCAGTAGCCAAATTGCTTGCTCACTACTTTAATGCCAATAGCTCACTAAGCAGAATTTTGGCTCACAAGACTCCACAGCTTAGAGGAAGCATTGACCAGGACCTGGATAAATGTGGGGTTTAAGTCACATGTTCAGCTGTACATGCACTGAATGTAGCATGAGAATTACTGAATATATGTATTTTTAAAATCCATTGAATGCAAAGGGAGGAAGAGCAGGTGGAAGCATGCTGGCCCTACCCCCTACCTCCACATGAACAACTGGTCATCTGCAGTATGCAACCACATGGAGAAAATGGCACATGTATGCCCCCTCCCTGTGCTCAGCTATGCTACTTTCCAAATGTCACTGATCTTAGGGAGGGAGAGTTCATGTGGCCACTTTCTCCACACAGTCCCACCCTGCAGATGACCAGGTGATTGTGCAGAGGTTGGGGGTGGGGGACCAGCACATTCATACATGCTCTCCTGCCATGCATATTTAGTGAACCCATGGGGCTGTTGTCAGTACTGGGCTAGGTTGCATGTGTAATTCATTGTATTGGCTTCATACACTGATGTTACATATTGTCTTTATATGATATTTCATTCACATTTTTATTGAAAACTATTTGTTGATACCACTGAGTGAAAATAAATAAATAATAAAGAACAATAGAGCACACATAATGCCCAAGAGCCTAGCTGTGTGATGTTAAGGAAAATTACACCCACTGAGTGTTATTCCCTTTAGGATTGCCCTGCAAGACCAGAAGTTGATGAAAGTGGAATCTCTGATAAGAGCACAGAGTTCTACCATGAGCCCTTCATTTCCATGGTAGGACGTGAGCCACACACAACTGTAGGGCAGCTCACATGTGATTGTGCAAGATTTCATGGTCTCATGTGAACAAAGAAAAACTTCCAGACTGGGCTGAGCAGGTCATGATGTGGATCTTCATCTAGAAGTCATGGTAATAAAGTGAAATATAATGTGTGGAGGACAGAAGATCAAGTACAAGGCAGTAGGTGTAAAGAATATTCTCTGGAAAATAATGTCACAATTAGCTTTAGAATAATGCCACTGATCAAGTGCTGTTCGCAGCCTCTGCACCCATAACAGGCAATGTTAATGCAGTGATTAGGGCTGTTAATAGCTGCCTACCCAAAGCTTCTTCCCACTTTTTAAACAAATGATAATCTGCCGTAAAATGAATGTTAAGCTGGCTCTGGGCTCTAACAGTAGAATCACAGCCTGCAATCGTGACTTTAAATGCAAACAGAAGATACATAATTGATATAAATTACCCCAGCATCTTTGAAAAAAAAATGTTTTTGACACTAAGACATAGGTTGAAACCCATTTGAACAGCTAAAGCTAGAAGTGACCTTTTTAATGTGTGATGCCTTTTTGGGGAAAAGTTCAGTCCTGAAACAAATTATAGCTAAAAATGACAAGCGGTTAGGAATAGCTGGCAGCAATTGAGGGATGAAGTTTAATCTGAACTGAATAATTAAGGGATCAATTTAAGCTCCCATTCAAATGCCAAGGAAGTCTCAATGTTAAATGCAGTAGAATGGTGGAAATGAGGAACTTTGAAACGGAGGTTCAGATCTGTTACAAATACTTCATTTTTTAAAAAGGTAATTGATCAAGGGAACAAATGTAAGCCCTGGCACAATGTGAAGAGACAGAAGTCAGGACATGCTGGGGTGCACCAGCACAACACCAGAATAGAAACTGGCACATCACTGATGTGTCAAGGTGGAGAAAGACTCAATCAGCATCCTGTCCAGCCAGGGTTCTACCTCCAGTGCTGGCAATAATCCTGGCATAAAGATATACACACCTATAAAATGAATGGACAGTGAAAAACTAACTGTCCTGGTGGCATGGAAGGGCAGATAGGGGATAAGGGCCCTTTAAGAGGTGGGGCAGTGCTCCAAGGGCTGGCTTGTTCAACAGGCAGGGTCTGGCCAGAAGGGCATCGACTGGGAGGAGGCTGGTTGTTAGGGACAGGCACTGCTCTGTCCAGGAAGGGCATGCCCCTGGATGGGAGGAACCGCAAATGCGAGGAAGGCGGAGACGTCAGGCAGACTCAGCAGCTGTGGGACTGAAGCTGGGGGAGGACTTAAGAGTGGATGTGGAGATGAGTTGGGCAGCACAGGGCCTGAAGAAGATAGAGGAGCACAAGGCATGAAGGTGGGGTGGTTGGTGTATGGAAGGAAAGGCTGAATAGGAAGTAGTGCAGTTACCCTGATGACCTTGGCTGGAAGAGCCTAAGGCTGAGTTCAGACTGACAGTTTGCAGTGGGAGCCAGTCATGGCGAAAAAGCCCCAGAACAAACTGTTCCGGGTTTTCCCAGTCACACGGGGCCGACTGATGCGGGAGCATACTGGGAGGAGGCGTGTGGGAGCGTTCAGACTGCTGGCCTGGAGATGCAGCTATAAATGGCTTTTTACTGGTAAATTGGCTGGATTCCTATGTGTGTATGGGTGCATGAGCATCATATGTGCCTTATGCAGTGGAGCAGAGCACAGCCAATCATATGCGCCAATCATATGCGCTGGGAGCAACGCGGGCTGCTCTTGGCTTTTCGGCTGAGCATTCACACTTCCAGGAAGCAGACTGACATGGGATAAAGGCACTCTTCGGGATTTGCTACCACTTGTAACAGGTATCTTTTAAAACGCAGAAGCAAAGCGGAACAGCATGGGTTGCCTATGGGTGGGAAACGCCAGGCAGATGTGCCTGTGTAAACGCCCCCTTTAATCTGCTTGGGAATCATGGCTGAAACATGGCTATAGTGAGGCAAATTGCCAGTCTGAACTCAGCCTAAATAAAGCCTGATTAACAAGCTGCCACTGCCTCTGTGTGAGTACTTCTGGTCAGAGAAGGAGCATGGAAAGTAGACCTTGGCCCACCTTACTAAGGCCTCCTATGATGGAGTTCAAGAGTCACCAAGAGTTGAGGAGGAGAACATGCATTCTTTTAGCATGTATGCTGCTTTGCTCAGAACCCATTCAGGCCCTCTGCCTCAGGATACAATCTGAGCCTTTCCCTCTACCAACTGAGGATGCAAGGATGATGTATCTACACAGATAAGCAAGAAAAGAAGATTCACTCCCTCAGAACTGGACTGTCACAAATGTCTTCTCTTTCGTGTGTCTCCACTATGTATTGGCTCAACAAGCTTTCTGCCTCAACAGCTGGGAGCACAGGATATGTTTGCAGAGTGCAGATATTCTTGAAATACACTACTGTACTGTCAACACAATGTCATGCTGATTTAATGGGTGTAGCAGCCTCCACAAACTGAGGACATAGGGGGCCCACCACAGTGACTAGCTCAAGACACTCCATGCTAACCTTGCCAAACACTCATGATGGTTATTTCTTTGCAGGATCTGAGGCCAAGGGAATAGCCCCATTCATTGTAAGATTCACACTGGTGGTGATGATGGTGGTTGTGATCTAGCAAGGGGGAAAGCAAGTCTCCTCAGGTTTCACAATCTTCTGATCAGTGCTGGTGTCTCATAATCAAGACAGCTGAGTTGATGGGATGGAAGTGAAGATGGAGAAGGGATGAATTAGGCTAGGTAGTGGAAACCAAACTCCTGAATGCAGGGTG
This sequence comes from Gekko gecko, assembly GCA_029375565.1. Lineage (NCBI taxonomy): Eukaryota > Metazoa > Chordata > Lepidosauria > Squamata > Gekkonidae > Gekko > Gekko gecko. The sequence continues at coordinate 133,945,930 of JAPDNY010000003.1, read as the reverse complement.
CATGTGGAGTTGCTGAATAAAATTATTGGATTGTGGGTCACCCAATTAGCCTATCTGACAAATCCTTACTTGGGCTTAGGACTCCTTGCAGGACTGCTCGATACTTTCTCTCATAGGGGACTTGATCCTTGGGTATGTTATGTCTGTGCATTTCCACTGCCCTTTTCTGCAATCCTGTCTACCCTAATATGGCTAGTTTTGACACCAAGGTCATTGGGAAGGCCTAGGGCCCAACTAGAATTGCCATTCCCCAATGGGGGTGGGGTTTTCCTGTATTCAGGGGCCCAATCTACCACTGCTCAGCTGGCTGTCAGGGGAGCCCCCCACAAGAACACAGTAAGGACCTGGCAACACTATGCCTGAGCTGCAGCCTTTATCCTTTGTGCTCAGTCAGGTATATGTTTGTACAAAAATTCCAGCATGTGTGAGGTGTGGGTTCTAGTTCTGTGTCTGCCTTCTCTTGTGATGCAGTTGGCTTGTTGCAGGCTACAGGATCACTGATTTCTTGCCATTATCCCTCTAAATGGGATTCAAATCCATATTTTATGACTGTACAGTTGTGTGCTTTGTTGCTGCTGCCATAGTATCTGCATCTCTTTGCCTTGCCAAATATTGGTGCTTCTAAGCCCTGCCCAGTCTGATCTAATCCCTTGCGGCAAAAAGAACTTGTGTTTTCTGTCAGGGTTGTCTAGTAAATTAAGCTATGGAGGCATGTGGGTACTCTTGGAGTGCCATGGTTGATGGCATGAGGAAATGTGGTTACAGGATGGGAAACAAACCTACATCTGCAGAACTTTCTGGTGTGTTTTCATGCAAGGGCTCCTACTAATCATGTCATAGTCCTCTCTAGAGTAGAATGTGCTGTGTTTCTTCAGTCTCTTCAGCTGCTGTGTTCTGCAGGTGAATGGGGGCATGGTTATGTCAGAGGGATGTGCTAGCTCTGGCATGCATTGGTTTACTACTTCTATGCACAACTAGCATGCAGGCATCATCAGCATGCTCTACTATGATTTGTTGGTAGCAGCAGGGTAATTATAGACTCCAGTGCAATTGCTATACTCTTGGCTCTTGGGAGTTAGGTCTTTTTTTGTACATATTTTCCAATGCAAGCTGATGGTACCAGCGAAGTACAGAGCTTAGGGTTGGGCTGCAAATCTCTCTAATTCTAGTTTTGAGTCAACTATCCAATTAAAAACTGTTTTTGCCTTCTCCACTCACTGTGGGATGATCATGATCCATAAAAGAATGTCTTCTTTAAACAATCCCAACTCTGTTTAAAACTCTGGGGCATCTGCATATAGCATCATATTGCTATGTGTAGTCTTATCTTTAAAACAAACACTTTTTTCACCTTTTCTAGGAGGTCAGCTCATTGATCATCTTTGAGTCTAGCTATATATGACATGTGACATGGATTTGGTTGGGGTCCCCCAACTTGACTCACAGCCACATGTACATTGGGGAACACCATAAAACAACTCCATCATATGGGGTAGATCAGAGCTCTGCAAAGGTGGCAGGAGGAGCTTCTGCTTTCTTTCCCACATCATTTTCTCTACTGGAAATGACCATGGGGGGGTTGTTTTCCCCTCCCTGGGATTATGTGACTGAGGACATGTGGAACTCCAGAAAGGGGCAATCAGGATATACCTATGGAAAATAGGTTTATCAGTGGCTACTAGCAATGATGACAGAAGGTAACTCTCACATTCAGAGGCAATATACCTGTGAATACCAGTTCCAGGAGGCAACATCAGGGAAAGGTCTCCACCTCTGTACCCTGTTGTTGGCCCTCCAGAATAATTGATTGGCTACTGTTTGAGAAAGGATACTGGTCTGATCCAGCAAAATTCTTCTTAAGAGTCCCCCTATGGTCATTTATAGTAAGGAAAATAGCAAAGGAGAGGAGGAGGAGGAGGAGGAGGAGGAGGAGGAGATTGGATTTATACCCCGCCCTTCACTTGGAGTCTCAGAGCAGTTTACAAACTCCTTTCCCTTCCCCTCCCCACAACAGACACCCTGTGAGGCAGGTGGGGCCGACAGAGCTCTGAGAGAACTGCCCTTTCAAGGACAGCTCTGACAGAACTATGGCTCGCCCAAGGTCATCCAGCAGCTGCAAGTGGAGGAGTGAGGAGTCAAACCCAGTTCTCTCAGATTAGAGCCCATGCACTTAACCACTACACCAAACTGGCAGAAGCCCTTCTTTCCCCCCACAACATTCCGAGCCACACTGAGTGATGGAACCATTTTTAAGTTGACTCCCCTGCTGTACTGTGACTCTGAGTCACGTCGGGGGACCAAATTCACATGGCACAGTTGGACCTTTTGTTCCTCTCCCTTGATCCTTCTCTAGTAATTTACCATAAAAGTTTTACTTAAGGTAAAAATCAATCAAAATTTATCAGGAAATATGAGATGAATTTCAAGGGAATACAAAAGAGCATTGATAAGAGCAGTGGCATCCCATACATTACTAGGTTATTACTATATTTCACCAAAAGCAAAGTCCAAAGGCCATTTGGTCCAGTTAAGAGTACACCTGCAGATAAATAATGTCAACATGGCAAAAGAAAATCTATTAAAATGAAAAAGAACAATAGTCAAAGAAAGTACAAGTATATCCAAAGTGTATGTACTAGATCTCAGTATGCTATCACACTGTTCAACTGTCAAGCCCAACTGATGAACTGAATGCCAATAGTCAAGATGAATCAAGAACCTTACTTATTTTAACCAGTAATGCATTGCTAACTGATATACCATGGCACCACTGTGGCTTAGAGGTTAAGATACTGAGTTGCAGACCAGTAGGTCTGTAGCTCAGCAGTTCGAGACCCTCGTGCTGCGTGATGGAGTGAGCACCCATCTCTGGCCCCAGCTCCTGCCAACTTAGCAGTTAGAAAGCAAGAAATTGCAAGTAGATAAATAGATACTGCTTCGGTGGGAAGGTAACAGTGTTCCGTGTGCCTCAGAGTTTAGTCATGCCAGCCACATGACCACAGAGAAGTCTTTGGACAGCGCTGGCTCTTCAGCTTGGAAATGGAGACGAGCCCCTAGAGTCGGATTCGACTGGCTTTCAAGCAAGGGAAACCTTTACCTTTAACCGGTATGCCAGCGAAAAGGTATTTATCTCTGCTAATATCCTGTTAGTACAGCTCAAGGCCTCTAAAAAACCACCCCAAAGGTCAAGGAACCCTTTGGAACACCATTCCACAAGACCTGAAGGGCTGCATCTGAAGGGAAAATAGCAAACCCACTTGCATATGTGCAAGCAGAAGCAGCCCATGTGCACATATAGGACTCTTCAGATTCCTGCTATAGATGTCTTTTATAAATATTTTAGATATTTATAAAGAGCTTTGTTCAGGTGTTAGTATAAGCCTAATAATCTTAGCATAGACATAATATGTACATTTCAAACTCAGCTGCATTAAATATAGTTCCTGCATGCAGAGGACAATGAATGTCAGTTAGCAATCTGCTGTCTAAAGCGTGCCTTTTCCCACCATTTCCTGAGACTCTGGTATAGATTTTTATACGACTAGAGTATGCCTTTTGGCTTGCCTTTGTTTCCTTAAAGTTGTCCAGGAAACAGTCCTTGCAGCTAAAGAAAAAGGCATTTAGCTCTGCTAATGCAATGCAATGTTCCTCAAGGCAATTTTCAATAAATGTATGAATCCACACAGGAGCCATAGTAGTTAAGTTTATGAGATTCCTTCTTCCTAAGCTATATAGCTTCGCAGTCCTGCAATCTCTTTCTTTTTAATGCAAATGAGAATGTGCTAACTTTTTAGTACATAGCACTCACGTTTATATGGCTTTGATTACTTCCTTTTCTTCAACTCTTTTTATTGTACTTTGCAATTGTATCATAAATGAGATCTGAAAATGCAAATCCCACTGAAATTTGGGCACCTAAGATTTCTGGGGTTCATGGGCTATTCCTGTGCCCACCTCTCTATATCTAACTCTGAACTCAGAGGTTGGATTAAAATATATCTGCATGGCAGGTGCAAGAAGGCAGGATGTTTCTACCTCTTGCAGAGAGTGACTGAAGACAAAGCTGAGATTTTGTCTGATAGAATGCTAAGATGGCATAGCATAGTAGAACGTTCCAAGGGTACATTAACAGCCAGCCAGAAGGAACCAAGGTCTTGAGTGAAGACCAGAGTGGGTTTGATAAATAAGTACTCTCCCCTTTACATGCTTGTTCCTCTCTTCTGTCATTCTACAGTAACAACCAGGTCTAAGCAGGATCAGCAATTCAGTGGTCCTTCCATAGGAAAGGTGACTGAGGCCCCATTCACACGCTAAATTTGCTGTGGGAGAGCCACAATTGAATGGCAGAGTTTCCAGGCGCGATCACACTGCAACATCTGGGAGGCATAGCACTCCCGTGGCCAACCCGTGGCTTCCCACCGAATATGTGGAGTAAAAAACTACCTCCTCGAAGGTACTGGCAAACGGTTTGCCACAGGCTGCCTCCAGACTCCCTCGGTGTGATCACGCCAGCACATGGCTTTTCCCTCGGGCCCTTCATTGACGCACAGCCGGTGCATGGGATTGTGTTCTGGTGGCTCTAACTGCGGTGCCACAAATAGCCCTGCCTCCCTCCGGCCTGTATGACAGCAACATCCAGGAATGAAAACAGTTTGTGTAAAAATTGAGATGTGCAACCACTTTCTCCCTCAGAGACCTCCTTCTTCCATGGGGAAGTAATTATGGTCAAGATTACTCTGCTAGTCTACAGAGTGTCAAATTCCCACTATTGGGGCTTAACCCACCCTTATTTGATTAAAAAAAAATAGTGGACATCCCTCTTTTGATAAAACTAATTTTTTTCTGCCCATGGAATTCCTGAGATATTTCCTCAAAGCAGGACCCTTGGAATTCACCTCAAAATTCTGCTCTTGGTGTTTGTATTTGTGTGTGTGTGATTACTTAGAGAATCAATTTCCAGGTGCCTAGTGTAGGTTCTTTACATTTTTACTCCTTTTATTTTATTTTGTATTCAATACATTTACGTGTTTACAATCACTCTATCACCCTCTTTCTTCATAATTTTATTTTGGGGTATCCCCACCAAGATCTACCTTGGCATAAACATACTACAGGATCCTGTCCTATTCCTTTCTGGAACCCCTTTAAAAGCTAATTTCCAGTTCTCTGGGTCCAGTTTGGGTAACAAGGGGCAGCATATGTCTATATGTGAGGCACACAGTGAGTTGTTCTGAGCAATAGTCCCTGTGCCAAAATTGTCATGTACCAAAGGGATGACTGTATTGTGTAGGGTGTGCTGAGATGAAAGAATGGCCCTTGAAAAGGGTCCCTCCCCCAAAAGAGGGAATATAAGCCTTCCCAGCCAGCCTGGCATGGCATACAGCTTGGGCTGAAGACCTCCTTCCCTGTGCCATGTGAGCCTAATTTGGGCCAAGAACCTCCTTCCCAGCCCCACCCAGGATGAGGGCCACACACTGGGCAAAGGCCACCCCTTGCTTGGATCTGGGGTACCCCTCATCCCACCAGCCCACTGTGACTTTTTGCAGTGGCCTTAATGGTCAATTTATCCCTAGCACTATGTCAGTCCCCAAATGCATAGTTGTGCCTACTGGGAAAGAAAATGCTCTAAGTTAATAAAGTACACGACAGAGGCTTGATATTGAGGTTGCCAAGTTGTTCTCATACCCTGGACATCGTATCTGCTACAAACATATATTTTGTTAGACACAGGGGGGATGGTGAGAAGGCATTTCATTTCACAACCCAAAAATCCAAGATGACTTTCACACATGCCACATTTTCATTTTGTTGTTAAAATGAGTACAATAAATTATTGAAAACTATAACCTGAACAGCAGGACAACTTTGGCCTCAATGTATATTATAGTTCCTCCAGAAACATTTTGTTTTTTATAGATATTCAACTATGATATATATGACTGTCACATAATTTTGCCCTTGGAGAACATTTCAGAGCATTACCTTTTCTTTTTTTTAACTACATTACAACTTTGCTGTCACTTCCTTATCACTAAAAGCTGATTACTTGTAGCAGTTTTATGATTGACAAAATAATCCCATTTTTGTCAGATGAGCCCATCTTTTTCATATTTAAATGATAACTGTTGGATAATACTTAAATTATACAATTTGATTGGCAGGGGAAAGGCCTATCTGAAAAATTAGCTCAAAATATCTGTGAAAGATTTTGTGTTGATAAAATAATGTTTCTATTATACTTTAAAATTAAACCCACTGCTTACCTGACAGTTTCATTACATGCTCTAAATAGCAGCTGAATATTATATACAGATGTATATTTATAGGCTGGTTGCTAAAAAATATTTTAGAAAAATTGTTTACGTATCTAGAAAGCTGAAAGGTAAAATTTCAAATCACAAGTGTTAAAATTAGGGATGCTCAAACACCTGACAGTGTTCCCCCTAAGGTGAGCTGCTGTGCACTTGCCCACAAGTTTTGGCCACATGGCTCACAGATTTGGCCCCTTGACATAAAACAGCAAGCAGTGGGCGAGCTGGGCATGGGTCGGGCGAAGGCAGTGAGCTCACCTCTCTCCTTCCCAATCTTCTGGCGAGCCGAGTGAGAGCTGGCAGGCGGGGAGGGCCCAAGGGAGCAGGGGATGGACTCAGTGCAGCAACAAGCAAGGCAGGACACAAGGGGGAGTCTCCTTACCATGCTTTATTGTGTGCTCGCTTGCTTCTGCCACCGCTGGCAGGCGCTGGTGGGAGCAGATGGGGATGCATTGGGGAAGGGAGGGGGGAGAGACAGCCTTCAGCAAGGTTTGGCCCAGTGTCTGTTGGCAGACCCCAGCCTCCCCTCAGCCAGCCTCCCTTCCCAAGGCAAAAGGAGAAAAAGGGTGGGGAGAGAGATAAAAGAGAATTCGGGGTTGTTGATGCTGTATCCTCACCTCGAAATCATGTGGCGCAATATTAGATGTGTCTACTGAGAAGTAAGCCCCACTAGCCTCAAGGGTGCTTATATCCAATTTAGCACATTTAGTATTGCACCCTAAACCTTCCAGAGCAAAACTCCTCTGATATGAACTCCTCTGATGCACATCCAATGATGTAAAAAGTCAGCTTGCCATCAAAGCTTTTTAAAATGAATAATCACATCAGGAGCTGCTCAAAAGCAAGCAGGGCTGAAGTGCAGCTTGCCCACTCAGAGATGCAGTACAGCCAGCTTGGGGGGGGGGGCAGGCTGGGAGAGCGGTGGCTCCTGGGGTGAGTGTACAGCCAGGTGTGTGTGAGTCCCCCCCCCCCAGCCCTTGAGGGCCTAACAAATGGAGTTGAAGAAAGAGGAGGGGGTGTTTGCTGCTGTAGCTGATGCCTGGGAAGAGGAAGACAGGGCAGGGATGCTGTCTCCTCCAGCCCCAAGGAGACCTACACTTTGCTTGGCTTTTTGCAGAGGTGGCTGAAGCCATGCAAGCCTCTCCCTCCACCACCACCAAGTTTTCAGGGCGGTCCTCTTTTCTGCAGAGGGTGGTGGTGCATGTATTTATAGGTTTGTAGGTGAGTAGGACCCAGGGGTTGGCTCTCTCTTTCTCTTTCCCTCTTTCTTGCTCATTGAATCCTGACCTCTTTAATCATATTTTGTAATTCAAAGAAATGGGGAAACAAAGAAACTTGGTGGCCTGGGTGACTCCACACTGAACGAAAGGAGTCATTCCAAGGTCTTAGACAAGTCATGGATTAAGATGCAATGCTGTGTGTTATGTATTGGTATACATAATGCCTGAGGCTTGAGATTCACCTCTATTTAAGTCTGGTATTGTAATTCATGCAAGCTGATGGGATACTCTGCGCTGCAGCCCAATTAGGGCACAAGAATGGTTCTGGAGGGAGATGACTTGATTGGTTATGTTCATATTCTGATTGGTTCTTATCTCAACAAGGGGTGTGGTCTACCAAGCCCAGATAGTTTAAAAGAGAGCCTGTTGCTCTCCTGTTTTGTGTTCATTCCTATCTTGTAAATAAAGCTGAATCACTTGTTATGAGCTGCTGCCTTAAGTCTCAACACTGTGTGAGTACAAATTATACCACCCTAGGACTATATTCCATCCTTCCTCTCCCCAGGTATGCATGCAAGCACTGCTGTTTTGCAGCCAACTCTCATGTCTGCAAAAGCGGATGTCATAAATAGGTGCCACTAGAATCTTTGTTGTTGTTGTTCTGGGGGTTTCGGTTTCGGCGTCGCAAATGGCGGCCGCTTCTCGGGACGTTCCCGGAGGCGGTTAGCCCACGCGCAGTTAGGGGGGGTCTTCGCATGTGCGAAAGACCCTAGTGAGCCTTAGGCAAAGGCTCCGAACCGGGGGCGCTTGGGGAGTAGCCTCTTTGCCGGCTGATAGCCGGGAAATTGAGGCTTTCTCCCTGCCCCAATCGGCCCCGCTGCGGCGTGCCCGTAATGGGACTTAGCGGCGCCACCAATTTCCAGGAGTGAAGACAGCGCTATGGTTTAACATAAAAAGAAGAAGTAGCATCGAATCGTGAGTTGAAGATCTATTTTGAAGCGTAAATCGGAGCCCCCCTGCATGCGTATAAGCGTTGGGAGGAGGGAGGAGTTCCCACCCCCTTTGAGAAGCAAGATCTACAAAGGGAGCGCGAAGGGGGACAGAGAGGAAAAAGTGTTGGTGAAAGTACCGTTGGGGTTGCATGGAAGACTACGATCATCTTAGCTTCCTGGGGGATGCGGCACGAACTTTTTAAAAGTAAACAATAAAACAAAATGTCGATAATGGAAAAAGTCCTGCAGACACCGGAAGAGAAGAGAGGAGGGACTTCCGGTCCAGACTGCCCCCCCCCCAAGAGCTTGCTGTCAATCAACAGGAAAAGGAGATGCTGTGCCCCCTGCTGGAACAATTGCAGAAAATCAACGAAACTTTGTTCAAAGTGGAAAGTGTTCTCATCAGTCGACAGAAACAAATATCGGAAACAACTAGAAAGATGATGGAAATCGAACAGAAATCGAATCTGATTCTAGGTTTCCAGGGCGTTAAAGAAGAAGAGAAAGAAGATCTCGGATTTACCTTGACAAATGTCTTGGCACCCCTAACTGGCAGTGAAGCGATAAAATTAAAAGAAGAGGTGGATAAGGCTCCCAAAGCCTACTCCGCTTTTATAAAAGAAAATACTCTGCCAGTAGAAGGGGATGTCGAGCATAGCAGGCGAGAAACTGGAGATCTAATTTCATCTGAAGAGTTTATTGAGCCCTGGAAGCTCGAAGGCCAGAAGTTTAAGGAAAAAGAGAAAAGAACGAAGACGGATTTCATCTTCAAAATACAGAAACTTCTGAAGAGACACGCCAGCAGGGAGGAAGATGCAGCACTCAAAACTGGGACAAGTGAAGAAGACAGCAGCCCAGGGGAAGGTGGTGATGGAATGGAAGACTTCAAAGTTAAAATGGACTCAATCCATAACTGGAAGAGATTTAAAAAGAAGATACTTTGAGGACTGTTCGTGTAACATCTGGAAGGAGCTGTTTAATTACTAACCCCAATGGACTTTACTAACTGTATTAACAGAATGACTTTGGACTTTGCAATAGTTAAAAAGAAGATCTTCTAACCATGATAGATGCCAATATTGGTATTGGTTATTAACCTAAACTAACCCTCACTAACAGAAAAAATTTCACTCCATCTTTCTCTTTCTCCATCTATCTACCCTTCCCTTTTCTTATAAAAAGAATAAAATTCTCTCTTTTTTAAGAGAGTTTTACAAAAAAAAAAAATAGAATCTTTGTTGTTCTCATTCCATCCCATCCACTATCTGCAAAACAGAAATAGTGATCACAAACCCCACACAACTTCATAGTGTGAATGAGTGAGACAACACTGTAGTGTAAGTAAACATTAAACATTAAAAATATCTCCATGGTTCTATTTTTTGGTTAAGAACCCAAGAGAAGTCATGATGGCTCAGGCCAAAAGCCCATCTAGTCCAAACTCTGCATCACATGGTGGTCAAAACCACGGTGCCATCAGGAGCTCCACCAGCAGGGCCAGAACTCCAGGAGCCCTTCCACTGTTGCCCCCCCAAGCACCAAGAATACAGAACATCACTGCCTTAGACATAGTGTTCCATCTATACCTTGTGGCTGAATTATAAGTTATTACAAAACTCAGGCCAATGGAACTTCCAGGGCTTAACAGAGATATTGGCTTCTCATCTCATAACACACATTAAGTCACTCAGTTCTCACTTATACCCAGAAATTAAACTTTGTTGGTCTTAAAGGTGTCACTGGACTCAAACTTTTCTCACCTCTTGTTTACCCCTTTATTATGCTAATTTTCTGCTATTTACATGTCTTACCAAATGTGTTATTCCAATCTCAGCTGTATTTATTGCTCAGTTATTTATGGATCTTGACTCTAATTAGCTCTCCCTGGCAACTACCCCCCACCTGTATTTGAGGAAATCTGTTTTTATATATTGGAAGAAGTGGAAGTCTCTCTGTCCTCGAATGTACCCAGGGTTGAGCTCAGTTGGTCTTAGGGGTGCTGCTGGATTCAGGCTTTACTCTCACATCTGTTTGTTAGCTCTTGCATTTGTGTGCTAATTTGCTGCTATTCATTGATCTTGCTGTCTTGATCCAATCTCATCTTCACTTATGCATCTTGACTGGCCCTTCCTGATGCTTCCACCCCCACCCCCATCTTCCTGTATGTAAGGCTTGAATAAAATTTGTTTCAATTTGTCTGAGGAAGTGTGCTTGCACACAAAAGCTTTTTTGTTGTTCAGTCACACTGTTGAGTCCGAGGCTGATTTCCCACTACAGCTGCCTTGGTGTTGCGCCGCTGTTTGCCCCGACACTATTGATCAATTTCACACCCGAAGCCGCGGGGCTGCATTTTGACCCGCGGCTTCGCCTGATTTCCCCCACAGTTTCATGATCCTGTTTTTTGAGGATCACGAAACTGTGGGGGAAATCGGGTGAAGCTGTGGGTCAAATGCAGCCCCGCAGCTTCGGGTGTGAAATTGACCAATAGTATCAGGGCAAATGGCGGCGCAACACCGGGGCAGCTGTAGTGGGAAATCAGCCCAACTCTTTGCAACCCGATGGACCACATCACTCCAGGCCCTACTGTCTTCCACCATTCTCTGGAGTCTGCTCAGTTTAATGTTTATTGCATCAGTAACACTGTCTAACCATCTCATCTTTTGCCGTTCCCGTCTTCTTTGACCTTCCCAGCATCAGGGTCTTCTCCAGTGAGTGCTACCTTCTCATTTGGTGGCCAAAGTATTTGAGCTTCAGCTTCAGTATCTGTCCTTCCAGGAAACAGTCAGGTTTGATTTCCTTTAAGATTGACTGATTTGATCTCCTTGCAGTCTAAGGGACTCTCAAGAGTCTTCTCCAGTACCATAATTCGAAAGCATCTATTCTTTGGCACTTGGCCCTCTGTATGGTCCAGCTCTCACAGCCATACATTACTACTAGGAATACCATCCATTTTGACTATGCAGCCTTTTGTTGGCAGTGTAATGTCTCTACTTTTTATTATGCTGTCTAGGTTTGCCATAGCTTCCAAGAAGCAGGCATCTTTTAATTTCATGGCTGCAGTCACCGTCTGCAGTGATCTTGGATCCTAGAAACGTGCAATCTGTCACTGCTTCCATGATTTCCACTTCTATTTGCCAAGGAGTGATGGCGCTGGATACCATGATCTTAGTTTTTTGGATGTTGAGTTTCAAGCCAACTTTTGTGCTCTCCTCTTTCACACTTTGCAAGAGGCTCTTGAGGTCCTCTTCACTTTCTGCCATTAGAGTGGTATCATCTGCATATCTGAGGTGGTTGATGTTTTTCCCAGCAAAGCTTACACCTTAAATAAAACTTTGTTGGCAAGATAGCCATTTGGTCAGTCTCAAAGTTTTCAGGGTACATCACCACAACAAGAGTTTACATCAGACTTTGAGGGAAGTTCCTGGAGGCTGTAGAAGGCTTTAGAAGATAGCATTGCTCCTAGGGAGATGGATAATGAAGGATCTATTCCAGTGACCTGCCAGGGTTGCACCATGATAATTTTTCTGCCTTACTAAAAAATGCTTTATACATGCTGCAAGTGCAAGCTTATAAGAAAGCTTGAGGAGAAGGTGGGAGAACTCAAGGCACAAATCTGTACACTGAGGAACATCAGGGAGGGAGAAAGGTTTTTAGATGTGACAGAAGAGGGGCTCCTGAGAGAATGGCAAGAGCTAGCAAATCCTAAGCAAGAGGAAGGAAGTAAAAAGGAACAGGTGGGTGAGTGGAAGAATGTGACTTTGAGGAGTCAGATAATCAGGAAACACTCACAGCCAGTGGAGCTGCAAAACTGCTACCAGCTGCTTCTGATGGTGGAAGATCAGAATAGCACATTCCCAGATTGAAAGGATGTAACTGACATACAAACACATAGGGAGTGAAGGAACCAAGCTATCCCACAGAGGAAGAGATAAGTAGTGGTGGTTGGTGACTCCCTACTGAGAGGGATGGAAGAAGTTCTGTGCAGACTGGACAAGGAATTTCTTTTTTATATATAAAAACCCCTCGAAGGGGATTTTTTATTTATTTGCATTTTATATAAACTACAAACTAAAGAAAAAGGGAGGGGGAATTAAACACTAAGGGAGAAAGAAAAGCAAACCCACACTAAACTAAAAACCCAAGAGTAGGAGATCATTCCACCCCGTTAGTGTCTATGTTAGTACAACACAGTTAGCATGCATGAATACCGCGAGTTCCTGTCTAACTTTCCCTCTCTCAAGATTAGCTGATTAATTGTTATGAGAGTATTCCAGAGTATCTCTCAAACTCGCTTCATAAAGGCCAATTTCAGAGTCCTTCTGCCTTTACTTAAGTTTCCTGTCCCTAAGTAGATAAGCTGGTCTTCGGGCATCGGCGCCTTCCTCTGCCGCCAGGTCCTCGTCTGTCTCGGAGGGAACAGAGCCACTCGAACCAGTTTCGCCGTCTTCTTTAGTCCCCAGGTGCTGTTTGAGAAATTCCTTGGCTTTGAACACAGAATCAATTTTCTCTCTCTTATCATTCATCTTAAAGACCACTCCTTCCGGGTCTACCCATTTGTATCTAATTTGGTTAGTTTGGAGAAAGAGTGTCAAGTCCTTATAACTTTTCCGCTTCTGACGAATCTCAAATGGTATGTCCATTAGAACCTTGATACTGTCGTTCCCCATTTTCAATGGAGCTGCCGAAGGGGAACGACAGTATCAAGGTTCGTTGTCGTTGTCTTCTTGAAAATCTAACTGATATTTCACCAGGTAGGTTATTCTTTTTGGTGTAGTTTGAATACACCCTATACGCTGCTTCCATGTCGTGCATAATTTCTTCTGCTTTTAAACCTACAACTGGTGCGAGAAGATCACTAAGGAGCTTCTTTAAATCTTCCTTCGAAGGCTCTGGCACCCCTTGAAATCTGAGGATCATATTAGCTTTTTCCATTTGCAAGGACAAAAGCCTATATTCTTGGTGATTTTGCTTATTCACCACTTGATCCACTCTTTTCTTCAACTTTCTGTGTTCGGAGTGCATCTCCTTCTGCAATCGTCTGCTCTGTTTGTTTAACCGTTTCTGCCACTTGGAGCTGTTGTGCTGCCATCGTCTGATTCAAAACGGCTAACTGCTGGTTAATACCAGCAAGTTGATCCATGACTGGCTTGAGCATATCCGCTAGTAGTCTTATGACATCTGGCCCCTCCTCTTCCGGCCTGGGACTCTGACCGCCCAGAGGTTTCAGTTTTGTCACCTTCTTCCCAACGCCCGACATCTTGGACTATTGTTTACAGGAACCAACCGCTCCTTCACCACCTCTGAAATTCGCTTATGCGTAAAATCCGCTCTGGTAAGTCTCTCAAAACCAAACTGCTTTTCTCTTTTCCCTGCGCCCACCTTTTTTCTTCTACTTGCCGCTCATGTGTGTGGGGGAGCTCCCTCCAAACCGGTGAGACAAAGGGGCAGGGAATTCACCGTTTCTTCCTTAAATCGCTTGCATTGAACTCACGTTCATCCTCGGCTGCCTGCAGCCTCGCCTCAGTTGTCGCATCTCGCCCGATCTCCTGCGCTTGCCCTGATCAGCCTAGCTCGTGCCATTCAGCCACCAGCAGTCGGACCGTTAGGGCGAAGAAGCGCCTCAATTCTGCGGCATTCCGCCACCGAAGAGGCAACTCCTTAAAAGCCCTCTGGCTAGGAACCCTTGCCCAGGGTTCCGTGGAGAGGCCACTTCTGTATACATTTAAACAGAAAGAGTGAAGTAAATGGGAAATGAGAATCTATTTTAGGATCTTTAAAATCCCTGGGATATGGGTGAAATATGTCCAAATGTTTATTAAACAGGCGCCAAGCATCAATGTGCACTTGGCATTGTTAAATATTTATGTAACACTTGCCATGTGCATAGTTTTTGACAATCCTTACCTCATTCATCTTCTTTGAACATTATGCTGCCAGGTTTGCAGGGATTTTTGCTTTATCTTTGGAGATATGACTTGCTTAAGGCTGTCCTAGGAGCCTTTGTCAAAGCTGGAAATTAATCCTGGGCCTTCCAAGTCTAACCTCACACTTTTCTCCTTTGGACAGCAATGAAACTAAAGCGTAATTCCAGCTACAATGTTCTGAGGCCAAGAAAGCTGAAAAGGAAAGTTGATACTTATCCAGATAATCAGTTAAAACATGCCCTGGCTACTGTTTGCTCTTGCGGGACTAAACTAATCAGAACTAGACTGACAGGTCTTGATGCAAAGGCGATATCTAGTCCACTGCAATTGATGCCGATGCAGCATAGCCATTCATTCATGAGGGCTTCCCTGGCAATGCTACAGGTCTATAAAAAATCTTAACCAACAAATGAAAAACAGATAGAAAATAAAAACTATTAGAATGATTTCAGCCCAGAAAAGCAGCTGATGAGGACCATTGCCCAACAAAGCAGCACAGTTTTAAATATCAGGGCAATAACTACAGCTTATCATAGAATGTATGGCAATTCCTAGAACTATCGTATGTCACTTCTGGCTTTTCTCTGGAAATGACATACTGATGTTGGTGAGCTTCTTTTATCCCTGCCTCAACTCTCTTGCCAGATGCCAAGCTCAGCCTGGCAACCCTAGCACTAACCCAAGAATTGGGAGTGGGGGGGGGACAAAAGTTAATCAAATCACAGTTTTTTTAAAAAAAATATACAGAAGATTGTGGGTTGGATCCAAAGAACCATAAGCAGAGATCCAGTCATGAAACAGATCTTTTTGTCAACCCCATTCCCACAACTCTCCCTTGCCCTACTTGATGATCAATGGATCCACTGAATAGTATTATGTATAATACAGGGGGGTTGGAGCTTGAGGGAGATATATATGAAAATTGTAGACCATACCCTACATAACCAGAAGTACTTTCCAGTCACACAAAAGCACCTTTAGGGCCAGTCCAAGGTAAACTGTACAGATTTCACTGTACCTAAAGTTTAACCAAGATTATTTCACATTCATATATTATGATTCTGAATTATAATTTTAGTGTGTCACAAACACCCAACCCTCTGGTTAGACATTTGGGTTACAAGAACAGGCTGCACAGCACTTTACAAATTCACTCAAGGGAATATAGCACTCCCTTAAGCATTCAGTAGGCCGCCACCATGTCTTTTAGGCAGTCTCTCACAGTCCTGGAATAAAAGACCAAACTTCCAGACTGGAATATGAGACTTAAACACAAGGTCAGTTCTGCAGAGGGAACTACAGACTGAGCTCATATGCAAAAAAGTATTTTTAGAAGTGGTCCTGAGTCCAGGCAATTGGAATTAGTCTTCTGAGATTCAAAGAGCACAAACCATGGCAGGCTAAAAAAGATTATTACTTTATTAAGGTGCAAACAAATTATAAAACAAGACAATTAAACAGGGAGGATACAAAATAAAAGACCTAGACTTAACCAGCTTTGCTAAGAACTTACAAGACAGTTGCAAAATTACCTTCAGGTTACAAACAGTATAGTAACCCAACCACGACAAAGTCAAACAAGCAAGCCCATCCAAGCAGACAGCATGAAATGCCAAAGTCCCGAGTTGCTCAGAAACTAATGACCCGCAAGGTCCTCTTAGTTCCAGGCAACCACACTTCTCTCAGAATGAAAACCTTATTTTTTAGAAAAAGGTAGCTGTTGGTCAGTTCAGGCCTTTAACCAACCAAAAGCTAGAAAAATGATGTCAACCTTTCTCTGTTACTAGGGTTTCATGACATCCCATAATAGGTAGACTGAAGAAGAATCGAAACTTATCCCGTTAAGGGTCTGCTTGACTCTAACACACAGGTGGTGATAATTCCATCACTTAGGAATGTGCTTAATTGGGGCTGGTTTCTTCCCAGGCACTAACAAGCTCAGTACCAGCTGAAAACACTTCTATCAAGGTCACGGTGCTTCTGCATTTTCTTTGTCTCTAGGGAAAGTACTGAAACAGGTCTTACAGCCTGAACCAAGCCTTTTACCTAAAGCCACAAGTGTTTTGAAAATGGTTTTTCCATGACAGTAGTGTATTTTTTTATTTAACAGTGACATAAAACCCTGGGAGTTAATTCCATAAATATGAAAGAAAAGGCTCTGGTTTTGTATCTACATGCTTAATGTCAGATTTTGTAACTATGTTGCTTACGACTCCAACTGGCTATTACTCCACCTTTCACCAACTCCTCATGGGGGAATGTTTGTGGAGGGAATCAATAATCTTCCTAAAGATCCCATCCTCCTTTTGCAGATTCTTAGAGCAGTCTTAATTCATGTACCTTATGTGGGGTGCCAGGGAAGATTTGGGGCTTCTGGTGGTGTACCAGCAACCTAGCTTGTTGGGAGGTGCCCTGACTAAGCTGGCAGAGGTGAACTCTTATTTGCGGTTGAGCATCCCCAGACCAACTGTACTTGGGGGGGATTTCAGCATTCATGTCAAGATGCCTCATTGGGCCAGATTCACGGTTTAATGGCCATCATCACAAATACATATCTGCCCCAGGTTGTTTTTGCCAACATGGGAAAGAGGTCATACTAGGGATTTAAATTTTTGTATCAAATGGATGACTGGCAAACTGGTAAACAGCTGGATGTAATGCTCATGTTATGGCCAGACCATTATTTGCCTAAAGCCCAGCTGGCTGTAGCACCTCATTCCCACAAGGGTGAATGACCCCGCAGAGTAGATCTCCCCCAGAAACTTACGGAGATAGCTGGGAGAGATCCAGCTTTCTGGTTTACTAGAGACCTCATGGTTTTAAAATGGTTAGGATATAATTAGAGTGACAATGGCAGAAGACCTGAGCTGTGAAGGCACACTTCTAGTCTCTGTTCAAGGCCCATGGCTGGATCGTGTAGTCAAATGGCTGAGGCATAACATCCAGAAAAGACCTTTTTCCTCATGGCCAAATCATCTGCATCAGCAGTGTAGATGAGTGAAGGATCTGACCATAGTGATGAGGACTGCTATATCTGCCAGTTGTAAGGATTGATAGACTACATATATGCATCAGCTTAACAAAATAAAGCATGGGGTGCAGTGTTTCTTGTTGTCCTCAACTAAACACATCCATGTACAGAAGACAACAGAAGTGAACTTTTGTTCCTGTCTGTATTAGTACTTTAATTTTCACACCATAAGGGAAAACATGCCCAATAAAAGATATAGGCTTTGTTTATTGTGCAGTGGAATGCATCCCAAACCCATTGCTGGCAGAATATGGATGAATATTTGGGAAAAGGAAAAGAAAAAAACACTCTGCTTGTTCCTAGGAATTTTAAACCTTCTTTCACACTCTTAACAATACACAACCCTATGGGAACAGTCTTTTGCTTCATTAAAAACAAACAAGCAGAAAGGCTGATATTAATTTGCAGATGTTGTCTTTGGAGTTGTGTAGCTTCCCAACATTGCCAGTAGATGCCACTCTTAACACTATTTAGTTGGATTTTAAAATGTGGGTCAGGCATCGGGTAAAGTAAGATTTTTTTTTAAGCTGCTTTGATAGGTTATACTCTACGTATATACAGAACATATGCAGAAAGGGGGAAGGAGCATTATGAATGCCTTCCTGAAATGCAATTCCTATTCCAGGAGTGGGCAGAAGGCAGACAGAGATCCACAACTGATGACTGGTAAATTTCCAGAGGACTTCATAGCATCTGATGGTTGTTTGAATAAGTGGAACTTTAGCTGGTTTTTTCTATTCATAAGTAAAAAATACATATTTAGGATCACTTAACACAGATTAACTGAACCTTAACTGTTAAGCAGTCATCAGTATGCAAACTTACTTCATAAATTTGAAAGAAAAACCAGTGATTCTAGCAGAGAAATAAAGTAAACCATGCAGGGATTAAGTCAGCTAGATCCTCCTTTACAACTCTAATATATAGATGCAAACATACCTATCAGAAATAGTTAACTTTGTATTACTGGCCTGCTAAAAACCACTGGCACTTTCTGCATGAATTCTGTAGCTGATTGTCACAGTTTCAAGCCTGAATTTGCCCTTGATTTTAGGCACCTTGCTACACATCTCCCAGGTCAGAAGATCTGAGACTTCTGTCATAATTAACATCCACTCTTAGCAGCCTCCTGCCCAGTAGAATCCACTTGTTTTCATTGGTGTTGCTAAGCCCCTCCCAGCTCAACAAATGTGAAATGAAATGTGAATTAGCGCTGCTAAAACAAAGTTATTAAGAGCATAACTTAGAAAGCATACAAATGTCTCCACTTATCCTGTTTATTTTCTCAGCAGCTATACAGAAACACTATAATACTGCTTTCACTCAACCAAAAGAGAACTTTTTTAAAGGAAAGGGAACTTTTTTTTAACCCTGGGAGAAAACTGGGAAGTCCAGGAAATGTACCTTAGCTTATACCCACTTAACTGGAAATAGTGACTCTTGCTTTATATAAACAATTGTCAATTTTTCTGATTTGATCAAGATATGTTTTGTTTCCAAGTTATTGTTCTGCAGCCAAACTGGATTTAGCTGGTGTCATTTCATCTTTTATCAGTTTATATTTGAAACTTTTAAGCAAAAAAAAAAATCTTTTTGCAATGTCTGTTGAGAAACTAGAGCTGGAAACTCTCTCTCCAGAAGATGAGGATGACAAAGAAGATTCCCAGCCAGATGTTCGTGAGACCAAATTCAGCAGTTCACATGTGGAGTGGTACAAACGTGAGCTTTATTCTTCAGTCTCTTTACCCAGTGGTAAGCCTTTCATTTACATTAGCCTTCTTTTTAATACCATCTTTGTATCTAATGATTTGTAGAACCGACGTAGGGCTTGACAATTACCATTTTGGGAGTCATACAGATACGGGCAGATAGAATTGATTGGCTGAGAGTCCCCTGCGCGGTACTCAGCACCCACTCTTCTGCATGGTTTCATGCCATCTGGGTTCACTGTAGACATATTGAATAATTTTATTGAATTAATTATTTTATAATTTAAAATGTCATTTTAAATTGTTCGAATGTTAATTTTATTCAGCACTCTGCCTTGGGGATCGGGTTGCCAGCTCTAGGTTGGGAAATCCCTAGAGATGGTGGGGTGAAGCCTGGGTAGGGACATTAGCATGGTAAACCATAGTGTACACCCTCCAAAACATTGATCTTCTCTAAGGGATTTCACCTCTCTCATCTGGAGATTAGTGGTAATTCCAGGAGATCTTCAGGCCCCACCTGGAGGTTGGCAACCCCATCTTGGGGATCCTGATTGGGTGGAAAGGTGGCATAAAATGTTTTAAATAAATAAATGTTTAGGTGGTACAAACCTTAATTCTAATGCAATTAATGCCATTCGTTGACTGACAGGTTGTTTCCACCATAGTTATATATAAAAAAAATCAAATTATCTTAGTAGGTTCTTTAAAGTATTTCCCTAAACTATAACAAAATACAGTTTCCATTTAATAAATGGTTTGCTTCCATCTATACAATGCATTCATATTTTGATTTTGTAAAGACTCAGAACTGTTTTAAGATAAGAATAGCTGATTGGTGCAGCCTGGAATATTTTCAAAGGACAAGCAAATGCTGAAAAATGTCTTCAGAATAACAAAAAGTCTACGCTGTGATTATTCTTTGATTCTTCTCCTGAACTGACCCTCTGTTTTAGGACTTGCAAGCATCTGTGAAGGGGAAGGGTTAAAATTGGGTTTGCTAACTGAAATATTCATTAATACTCATAATTAATGTTTACAGCTCATGTGCATGATATGTATCATATATACTGGTGTGATCATGATCAAATAAGAATGATCTACATGATTGGTCTCACTATTTTTTTGTGTTATTTATAGGCATAACAACCATGCAGGATAAATATATAAGTCCTTAGCACAGAATTTGGGAATGGTTCCAAATCTACTGACTCTGGCAAAAATTTCTATTGCAATAAAGGTCAGAATAGTTTGATTCATGGTAAACAGACATGAAACCTGCCAAATAAGTTTGCATTGCATTTTTGCAAAACTCTACATGCACAAAGACATTGCCAATTTAAATTGATCAGCAGCTGTTAGTATTACTAGGCTACTTAGATGAACACTGAAGTGTAGGATTTTATTAAATCACAAAAAGTTATTTATGACTGATTTATATGATTTGTGACTGATTTGATTGTCTATGTATAAATAATTGCCTGCTGAGAAGATCAATTACTTGGCAAGGACAGGGTGGGGGTAGTAGAGCTCAATCAGGTTGCATGAGATGGTACATAAGCGAAAAGCTATTCACATTGTACTGCATGGTTGTGAAGAAAAACACTGAAGCATCCTACCAAACAGTCACAAATGGAGTAATGAACAATTGAATCAATCATCAAATTATCAGCTCCCTATTTTTGACCAGTGAACAGGATGTGAGTCGAACGGTGGTATTCAGCCACCCCTAGCCTGTGACCAATAACATGATACAAACATAGTTAAGTTTGAAAATATTTCATATTTGAGTATTTATCTCAACTGCATTTTGTCTGCAAATTTCATAAAATGTGACAAGGATTTTTTCCCCAATTTTTGAAGGTGTCCATACATTTCATAGAATCATAGAGTTGGAAGGGACTTTTCTCATTTAATTTCAACCCGTTCATTCTGATCCGACCTTCTGGGGAAACAGAAAACAACTCTGTACCATCCTTTATATGACAGCCCTTCAAGTACTTGAAGATGGTTATCATATCATCTCTCAGTCATCTCGTCTCCAGGCTAAACATACCCAACTCTTTCAACCTTTCCTCATAGGACTTGGTCTCTAGACCCCTCACCATCTTCATTATTTATTTATTCAATTTATACTCCACCCTCCCCACCAAAGCAGGTTCATTACCCTCCTCTGGACATGTTTCAACTTGTCTATATTTTTCCTAAATTGTGCTGCCCAAAACTGAACACAGTACTCTAGATGAGGTCTTACCAGAACAGAGTAAAGTAGTACCATCACTTTGTGTCATCTGGACACTATAGTTCTGTTGATACAACCCAAAATCGTATTTGCCTTTTTAGCAACTGCATCACACTGCTGACTCATGTTCAGTGTATGGTCAACTAAGACCTCTAGGTCCTTTTCACACAAAGTACTGCCAAGACAAGTCTCCCCTAATCTATAACTATGCATTTGATTTTTCCTACCTAAATGCAGAACTTTACATTTATCCCCAGTGAAATTCATTTTATTTGTTTTTGCCCAGTTTTGCAGCTGTCAAGATCAACATGTATCATGACTCTGTCTTCTACCATATTTGCTACCCCTCCCAATTTAGTATCTGCAAATTTAATAAGGATTTCTTCTATCCATCCAAATAGTTGATAAAGATGTTGAACAAAACAGGTTCCAGGACAGATCCTTGAGGCAGTCCATTTGTCACTGCTCTCCAAGAGGATGAGGAACCATTCACAAGCACTCTTTGAGTGCGATCTGTCAACCAGTTATAGATCCATTTAACAGTCATAGGATCCAAATCACATTTTTTCCAATTTGTCAACAAGAATATTATGTGGAACTTATCAAAAGCCTTACTGAAATCAAGATAAACTATGTCTACAGTATTCCTCTGATCCAGCAAGGTAGTAACTTTCTAGAAAAAAGAGATAAGGTTAGTCTGACATTATTTGTTCTTGAGAAACCCATGCTGGCTCCTCGTAATCACAGCCGTCCTTTTTAAATGCTCAAGGACTGTTTGATTAATTAATGGGATTAATTTCCCAGACTAGAGCTATTTGTCTTCCTCTCCATTTCTCCCACGATGAGAAGCACCAAAGAGCTGGCTTCTCAGCTCTTTCCTATGGTCAAATAAATGATTATTGACACATTGTCCTGTGCAGCCTTTTTGTCATCCCTGGGTGGCTCCCTTGTAGGGTCAAGGGTCTCCTGGTCCCCTGCCACCTGTGAATTAGTTGACTTCTAAAACTGTTTGATACATGTCTGTCTGTCTGTCTTTCTTTCTTTCTCTCTCTCTCTCTCTCTCTCTCTCTCTCTCTCTCTCTCTCTCTTTCTTTCGCTGTCAAGTTGCAGCTGACTTATGGTGACCCCATAGGGTTTTCATGGCAAGAGATATTCAGAGGTGGTTTGCCATTGCCTCCCTCCATGTTGCATGGTGTTCCTTGATGGTCTCTCATTCAAATACTAACCGGAGCTGACCCTGCTTAGCTTCCACACCTCTTAATAATGGCTGTGCTTTTAAACTGAAAATATAACAATGTATCAGATAGCACCGATTCTACTACACTGTTTATAAGCCACAAAATTTTCCTGAAGATTATGGGATCTGCAGAAGTTTACTGTATCTTCTCATAATGATGGCCCAAAGCAGTTAGGCATTTTTTCCTCATGTGGAAGTGACTTAGAAAACAGGACCGAACATTTTGATGAATGTTGATCTTGCTGAAAAAGATTGAAAAAGACATTGAAACCTTTCTCAATCAAATTAGCAGAGTTGTTTTTCTTTCCAAAATGGTTTCATATTTATCTCTCAGGTTTCAAGTAGGAAAAAAGCCATTTGTTACATATGTTGCCATAGTTTGGCTAAGATCTTGGTGCATCACTGTAAACAAATTCTGTCTGGCGTTCAGAATATTGTCTCCTAGGAGAAATTTCCACACACTGAGTCATCATTACTGATAAAAATAGGGGTTTCTTACTGACACCAGATTTTGAGACCTTATTTCTTAGTTCCTGGACAGTTAGGGAACATTAAACGTGAACTGGTCACTGTGATATAGTACTGAAATCAAGGCTTAGAAGTTCATGTGACTGAATGTTCCTTTGTAAAAAATCAAATTCCTCCAGTTGTACAAGTATAACTAGATATAAGCCGAAAGATTCTATGTTAGCCTCCTTGTTAAGAGCTCTCTGTGTGCAGGGAATCTGGGGCTGTGGGGAGCTTTCAGTCTCGTAGTTATTCTTCTGCAGGCTGTAGCGTGATGAACAAGTCCAGCTCTATAACAAGATAATCTGAGCTGGTTTGTCTCAGGTGGAATATTTTGGGGAGCAGCAATCTTTCATAACTATTTGTTCAGTTGCTGTGTGTCCACTTGCCATTTTCTCCAAGAGCTGTAGGAGTTATTTAATCATCCTTATTTATTTATTTATTTATTTATTTATTTATTTATTTATTTATTTTACAACTTTTCTATCTTTCCTTTCTGCCCTCACAAGAGCCACTAGGGCAGCTAACAAATTAAAACATATATAGTAAAAAGCATCATTAAGACCTTTAAACTGAACTTCTTAAAAAAACATACAAAGAAACAAAAATAACAGATAAAACATTTACAAAACAATTAAAACATTAGGCAGGAAAAAGGGATCACTGAGGGAATGCCAAACAAAACAAAAAAGTCTTCGTCCTCTGGTGGAGGACGGCAACAAATAATTAATAGTAACTATTGTATGGCATTGTGTGTAGGATAGCCTAGAGATCTGAAGATTGTCTGGCAGCCACAAGTTCTAGCTCTTAGAGTTATGCTAGTGGTAAGCTTGACTTGTTTTTAGGGGCTGAGAGCTCTGAAAGAACTGTGACTTGTCCAAAGTCACCCAGGTGGCTTCCCAGATGTATGCTGCCTGCTCTGACTCCATCTTTGCTAAATTCACTTTGGCAGCCCTTTTAGGAGCTAGCAGGGCCATACTTTGGAGAAAGTGAAGTCAAGGCTCTCCTCAGACTATACTAACAAGTGGCCAAAACTTTGGGCAGGAGACTGATTCACTGATGGAACATCTGCATGCCTATCCATTGCCAGAGGGGCTTGCAAGGCCAGGCAACCTCCTACATCTACCAATGTAATTTCATCAGCAAAGACAAGTCTTCCTGAGTACAAAATCTAATCCAATGATGTTGAACTCATTTGTTATGAGGACCAGATCTGACATAAACATCACTTTGTCGGGCCAGGCCATGTGTGCCATAAAATGTAATGCCAGGTACAGGAGATATAAACTTTATAAAGGACACAGGCAAACCCAATTAATGATACTATTTTTTACTCAAAATACAAACAAAAGCAACTGATTCCTAGCAGTGAAAGCAATTGCTTTACTGGGAAGCCCACAAAAGCCGCAATAAATGTATTTAATCATACACAAGACTAGGTTTTTTCAAGGGAGCACCTTATATTTCCATGCACACCAGTTGCCTGCAGGCCAGGTAAGAGCCCCTGGGCCTTATGTTTGACACCTCGAGCTAGGTGGACTTTCATTGCTTTCACTGACCTTGTCTGAATGTCTTGTACAATCTGCCACAAACATGGGTGAAGCCTCCATCTTTCCAGCCCTTTTGCCCACTCTGCCTAGGTGCAATCTCTTTTTGTTATTTTTTTCCTGGAAGCCCCCATTCCTAACTCAGTGAAAGTCAGGAAGCCCACAGATATTTATCCTGGTCATCCTGAATTCCTGGACTTTACAATTATTTCTTTCATATTCTTTTGTATGGGCTCCTATAACTATCACTGCTCTGCTAGCCAAAGTTGTGCAGTCTAACCCCCTCCCCCTTGCTCAGAGACTGCCCACTCTACTCTTCTATTTTGGAATCAGCAAACCTTCTTATTGTTCCCTTGGGAACTTTGGAATCTCTGCCTGAATTCCCCTATACTGAATCTCTGAATCAGGTACCTAGACAATGGACTCTACCCAGCTCAGCAGACTGAGGATAGGTAAACTCCTCCTCTACCAGTTTGGTTAAGTGAATGGACTCTAATCTGGGAGAACTGGGTTTGATTCCCCACTCCTTCACATGCAGCTGCTGGATGGCCTTGGGCAAGCCATAGTTCAGCACAGCTGTCCTTGAAAGGGCATTTTCTGTCAGAGCTCTCTCAGCCCCACCTATCTCACAGGGTGTCTGTTGTGGGGAGGGAAAAGGAAAGGAGTTTGTAAGCCTCTCTGAGACTCCAAGTGAAGGACAAGGTATAAATCCAATCTCCTCTTCCTCCTCCTCCTCCTCCTCCTTCCACTCCTTTTCTCTTAAAAAACACTCCTTTCCTCTCCTTTAAACCCCTCTCTCTCACACAAACTTCTCCTTATAGAGACTCCCTGGTGCAGAATTCCCTCTTGGCCAGAAACTTGGTTCTCTTTTACTTCCTCTTCTCCTCTGATGTAACTGTTCATATGCATGTCCTTCTGAACACAACAGTTGCACTGTTCTTATGATTGAGTATCTTTTGAATTCCTGTACCTCTAAATTTCCCTCAATAAATTCTAAACTTTGCTTTGGAAAAGATCTGGTTGTTTCATGTTTGGTAGTGTAAAGTGCCATCAAGTCACAGGTGACTTATGGTGACTCCGTAGGGTTTTCAAGTTAAGAGACATTCAGAGGTGGTTTGCTATTACCTGCATCCACATCATGACCCTGATATTCCTTGGTGGTCTCCCATCCATATACCAGCCAGGGCCAGCCCTACTTAGCTTTTGAGATCTGACAAGATCAGTAGGGTTGCCAGTCCTCAGGTCCCAGCAGGGGCTCCCCAGCTTTTGGGGACTTCTGCTCACTGCTGGCCAGCTGGTCAGTGGGAGAAACCACATCCCCAGCAGCTATGTCTGAATGTGACATCCCTGATGCAATGACATTACCCAGAAGTGACTTTTTATTGTGTGTCGGGCATGTTGTGTGCAATGCTCTGGTTTGAGGGCAAAACTCTATGGCAAATTTGGCCTTAAACCACAGAGTTTTGCCCTTAAACTAGAGCATTGCCATGTAACACTGCTCACACAATGACGTCACTTCCAGATGATGTCATTTGCATTGGTGACGTCCCAGAACAACCCCCAAATCCCCCTGCTGGTGCAGTGAGAAGAACTGGCAACTTCAGAGATCAGGCTAGCCTGAGCTATCAAGGTCCAGTCAGTTTTGTGGTTACTGGTAGTCTATTAAAGGCACTTTGAACTTTCTTGCACGCTATACAGGAAAAGTTCCATAATCGCATATGCTGTGTCCCCTAACTGGTGAGTGTGTCAGTTTTCCTATCTAGCCAGGCTGAGGAAGCCAGGCTGACACTAAGCTTAATTCCCCCCAAATGGTAGTAGTTCTTGGTGAGTGTCCCCAACCCTTGGTGAGTGTCCACATGTGTTTAAGAGAGCACGTAAAAGGGAGCACATGGAGTAACTGTCAGCAATATTATGACTACTTCTGGGCAAGTAATATCATACCTCTCTAGGAGTTACCAGAAAATCCATAGTATTATCCCAGAGTTCTGGTGATTCCTAAAAAGGTATGATGTCACTTCTAGGGGGGCATGGATGTGATGCCATGCTGCTGGTGGTCATTTTTTATTATACAAGGAGGTGGGAGTTGCCCCAGCCTCAACAGGGGATTAGCAGCCCTACTCAGGGCAAGCAGTCACAGTGGTGAGGGATAAGCACCAGAACATTTTAAGCCATCACTGACTACTAGGACCAAATTACCAAATTTTATATACATCGTACATTTGTGCCAAATTCTCAGTAACTGTAAAACTGCTCTATTACCTCTCCTGACAAAACTTTGAGCTCAAAATCATAGGCTGAGAGAAAGAAAAAAACCCACAAATTTTATTTTTGTTAAACCAGTTTTTAGAAAAAATGTAAAGAAATTATGACCCTCTAGTGGAGTTTTCATTCCTTTCAGTGGAGAGTATCCCTTTTGAACTATTGTAGAAGGAGATGTGTAAATGATCTGAGGAGGACATCTCATGTAGGCCAAAGTGAAATTCAAGATCCTTGTCACTGCAGTGTTCTACTTATTTTATAAGACGATACGCAAGTGAATACAAACATTTTATTTATTTATTTTAAACATTTTAATGGTCCAAAAACTGGCAAACATAAAAAAATTGAGCAAATTAAAATACAGCTAAAGTTAAGAGCATAAGAGAAGCCAATGTTGGATCAGGCCAATGGCCCATCTAGTCCAACACCCTGTCACACAGTGGCCAAAAATACTAGATGCCATCAGTTATAAAATAATTTATAAGTTATAAAATAATTTAATTAAAACAGATAAACAACATTAGAAAGAGGGCCAGTACCAGTTTTGCTGCCCAGACCAAGAAAGCCCTTTCTTGGGTTGCCACCTGTCTAGCTTCAAATGGTAGAAGAAATGAAATCAGGACCTGTGAAGATGATTTGAGTGTATGGAAGGTTCATACGGGAAGTGGTGGTCCTTTACGTGTATGAACTATGAAAGTTACATGCATTTCTTAAGCACAGCTTTTCAAAATGAGAGTTGGTGGCCTGTAACAAATGTTGTCCTATCCACTGTGGAGATAAATGATTGCCCCCCCCCCTCCCCAGTTACCACATTTTGCTTTCCTACTGATAGACACGGGGCAATCATGTTCATTGTGAAAATGTGGACATGGTCCTGTCTCATCATATCCATGGATTTTTCAGGGGAAATCATTTGAAACAAGCACAGTTGTTTTGTGTGACAATTCATAGGATAATGTGCATTTTTTTACATATACAAGTACAAAAGACGTAATGATTACCTTAATAAGTGTGTGAGAGAAAATTTGAGAGGTGGGGGGAAAGGGTACGATTTATTGTGTGAAGTGTGCCTCTATGTGCTATGTGATAGATTCTGCAGGGAAAATGTGTTTGATTTTATGTAGCTGATCATTATCAATGGTTCGTTCTTTCCCCTAATATTTAGTTTAGACGTTTTAGTAGCAGAAAGTTTAGAATATAATCTCAAGTTTTGTTTTATATGGAATCCTCCCTTGTATCTTGAACCTTTGTTCTGAGAGAAATACAAAGTATTTAGGAACTACATTGTGGTCTAATGTATTCCTGGCTCCCAGTTTTTCTTGAAGGAAAGCAAGTAAGACCATCTAGAGCATCAGTTGTTTCATAACCAAGGATGATAAAAAGTGGGGTTGATGATCTGGTATTGGATTATTAAACTAATGCTGTAGGAAGGGGACAGTTATGCCTACTGTGATGATAACAGTTTTTCTATTTGTTTACTCATACAGTTTTTTTTCAATACAGATCATTTGGACTTTTTTCTTTGATATCTGATGGGTGTTGTTCATTTGTCAGTGGTGATCAAAAACTAATAGGTTGTTGTAACAAAGTTTTATTCAAGGTATGAGCTTTCATGTGCATGCACACTTCTTCAGACACAGTGAAACAGAATTTACCAGTCCCTACATATAGGCAGAGGTTGAGCTATAAATTAGTATGCAACATAATGAATAACAAGCTTGGTTTATATGGTTACCATTCAACATAATGAAGATGTTGTAATAGATGCAAAAACCAAACCTCGTGTTTGTTACCTCCATCCTTGAGAGGAGGTGAATGTAGCATAACAACAGGATCTGTTATTTGATCTTAGTATTCCACAATTAAGAAGGATACATTTACACATCAATCTCTAAGTCTGACATATTTATTTGCTTTTCTGTGTTTTCCCATGGAACTGAATTGAAAAAATGATGACCATGTGGACTTAACTTGTTATCTTTGTTTGGTTTTTGGATCTGTTAAAATATCTTTTAACTGGGTGGGATTGCTGAGTGGGATTGCTAATTCTGAAGAAGACAGAGTCAGGATTCAAAATGATCTAAATAGGCTGGAACAGTGAACTGAGACAAATAAAATAAATTTCAATAGAGATAAGTGCAAAGTCCTACACTTAGGTACAAAAAATCAAAGGCACAGATATAGAATGGGAGGGACTTGGCTTGACAGCAGCACATGTGAAAGGGATCTAGGTGTTCTGGTTGATCACAAGCTCAACATGAGCCTGCAGTGCGAAGTGCTCTGTGAAGTGGCTGTGAAGAAAGCTAATGCAATCTTAGGGTGCATTAACAGAAGCATTGTGTCCAGATCACGAGAAGTGATAGTTCCATTCTATTCTGCTATGGTCAGGCCTCATCTGGAGTACTGTGTCCAGTTTTGGGCACCACATTTTAGGAAGGATGTTGACAAGCTCGAGCATGTCCAGAAGAGGGCAACCAGGATGGTGAGAGAGTTGGAATGCAAGTCTTATGAGGAAAGGCTGATAGAGTTGAGTATGTTTAGCCTGGGAAAGAGAAGGCTTAGAGGGACATGATTGCAGTCTTCAAGTATTTGAAGGGCTGTCATGTAGAAGATGGAGCAGATGTCTCTTGCTCCGGATTATAAGACTAGATCTAATGGGTGGAAATTACAAGGGAGTCGTTACCGGCTAAATATCAGGAGAAACTTCCTAACTGTAAGAGTGGTTGAGCAGTGGAACAGACTGCCTCAGGAGGTGGTGAATGCTCCTTCGCTGGATGTTTTCAAGTGGAGACTGGACAACCATCTTTCGGGTATGTTGTAGATATGTAGATATGTAGAGCTGTCTTTCGGCTATGATCCTGCAGAATGCAGGGGGTTGGACTAGATGACCTGCAAGGTCCTTTCCAACTCTAACATTCTATGATTCTATGATTCTGTCCTGGCCCCACTGGTGGACCTCCTGATGGTGCCTGGTATTTTTGGCCACTGTGTGACAGAGTGTTGGACTAGATGGGCCATTGGCCTGATCCAACATTGGCTTCTCTTTTGTTCTTATGCTCTTATTTTATGTTAATGTGCACATCCAAACAATTCCCTTTAACAGGATTTAGCATTATTACAGCCAACTTCTTTTTTGATAGATCTACAACTATAGCTACCAAAGCAAAGGTGTATATCCAGTCCAAGCTTGTCTTAAACACTTTGATGCCAACACAGGAGAGGCCAGCTACAAGTGTCAGCATGGTGCAGTATCAGTCAAGCACAAAGCCAACTACTGACACCTGGCCCATGTACTCCCACCATAAACAGGAGATCATTCAGTGATATCACAGTGTCCTCTTGAATAGTTCATGCTGGGCTTTCATGCCCCTAGGAGAAGCAGAGAGTGACTCTTTTGTAGTTCTTTTAGTTTTGCTACTGTGGAGGGGGTTTAAGAAGAGATTGGATTTATACTCCACCCTTCACTACCCAAAGGAGCCTCAGAGTGGCTTACAAACTCCTTTCCTTGCCCCTCCCCACAACAGACACCCTGTGAGGTAGGGGGGCTGAGAGAGCTCTGACAGAAACTGCTCTTTTTCAAGAACAGCTGTGCCAGAACTATGGCTTGCCCAAGGTCATCCAGCAGGTTCAAGTGGAGGAGTGGGGAATCAAACCCAGTTCTCCCAGATTAGAGTCTGCACACTTAACCACTACACCAAACTGACTCCTACTTTCAGTGTGCTCAGTACAACTATAAAAAGTTCATGGCATATACTCAAGTCAATCTCAATCTCATATTAAAGGAGGCTGAAAAAGTCATTCTGAGTGTGTGTGCAAACAAATATGGAGATAGTGGGCTTAAGTGGACCATTCAGATGCCCTGAAAACCAGCCTGAAATAAACTCCTAAAACAGTATAATACTTCATTTCTAAGCTTAGAAGTCCATATCTTGAGGATATTCTTAACTGATCTTCCCTGATGCATCATTGTTGACTTCTAATAACATGACTAAGTATTTACCCAGCATTTCCCCATTAAAGCTCAAAGCATTTCATATCTGACACCATTTCAAAAATACTATATGGTAGAATAGAGTTATGATGACTTGCGTAAGGCAACTGTGTGAATTCACAGCTGAGTGAGGGACTTTCAAATTCTCAGCTCGTGCTTGTAACCAATACCCTGCACAAACTCACAAAGGCTTCAACTTCATGGTCATTCCCAAAATCTGGCCAACTAACTAGTAACCTTTAAACCAGTTAGAATTTTACTTTCAGTGTGCTCAGTACAACTATAAAAAGTTCATGGCATGTACTCAAGTCAATCTCAATCTCATATTAATAAGAGTGGGTACAATAATATCCAGGCCTATGGATGTAATTTGTATTTTAACTGTTTGAACCAGAAAATTGCCATTTGTTGAAATCAGTCATAACTAATCTGACCTGGAAAAAAAATGAATGACGGTAATAGTTGCTAATGTTGGCATCTACTTATTATTGTAGCATTTTTCTGGCTGGCTGGTTTAAAGTTTCTGGAGATTAAAGGGAAGGGGAAAACCAAGGGTACAAATAGCAGATATGTAAGTGAGAGGGGTATCTACAATCAGCAAAGCTACAAAGTCTTCCAACCAAAAGGAATCATGATGATGATGGATTTCTTTCCATATTTTTACATCAATCTGGCTGTTGCCTTACTGGCTTGGAGAGAGCTTTTATTTAATTCTGTAATAGTACAGTATAATGTACAATGGTTGGAGTGGGGAATTGGCAGAGGATCCATCCCTAGGGGGCAGCAGTCAGAACTATGACTCCTCACTCAGCTTTGTCTTCTGTTCGTCTGTGTTAACTCCAAAACAGATCAGGTGTGATAATTCCTATGGCCACTCCAGTAACAGGAGTTAATCTGGAAGAAACCAGAATATTTTGTCCATCTCCTTTAAAAGAAAGGATGGAACTGCATATATGAATGGATGAGTCTGAGACACTACCGATTTTTAAGCGTTATCAAACAGATTTTAAAATACAACAGCAAAAATATTTTGCTTGCTTACATAGAAAGTGCTGCAGACTGAGGGGCTGGGACTGGCAAATTCTACACTTAGCAGTGTCTGCTGCCTTCTCTCAATATACATCACAATTCAAAACAAAGAGGTATACAGAAAGACACAGCTTTTTAAAAGGCCAGACTACATGAGACACAAAAGATAAGCAACGAGAACTGGAGATGGCTTGGCATCTTTAATTTCATTTAGAAGTCATTGCACTGGGAGGGAATTTGGATCACGGTTGGGAGTGAAGGGTTAACCCTTTCTCCCCACACAATTTCCATGCAGAAAGTTGACCTTGCTCAATAGAGAATAAAGGTAAGCAAACTCCTCTTCACATGTAGAGAAATTGGGAGGGCGTGTTCTATTTTTAAACAAAAGTAGAGTGATCAGGTCAGGGGAGATAGACACTACCCCAATATTAAAAAAAAAAAGACCCCCTCCCTCAAACCATAAAAATGTTAAAGCTAATATGAGTCCAGAACAAACATGAAAATCTCAGTGTATATCGAAACCTGCCTGGTTTTGAGTTCATATCTTGAATACAATTTCTCTTTCTGATTTCTCTTTGCATAGTTGAGGTCACTAGGATTTTTTTCCTTATCTTTTTAGAGAGACAACTGATACAATTAAGATCAATATTTAGAAGCCAAATTTGTCATAAATCTGTGACCAGGAACATAAGGCCAAATTCAAATCTGCCAAGATAAATAATTGTGTGGTGGAATTACAATGCAGAATGTATGTTATTAGCTGCCTCTGACCTCTGAGTTCTGTGGATCCCATTTCATTATTTCTGAGAGACAGCAGAATAACTACAGGTGTCTTAGTAAGCTGGTGCTGTTTTTAATTTTGATTTCACCTGGAAGGCCAAATGGAAGTGTAATGTTCAATTATCGTCATATCTTGGTAATAAAAGCCCTTAGCATATGAAACAGAGTGGAGAGGCACTCCACTCTCCTTGTTCTCTCTCTCTCTTTCTCTCTCTCACACACGTGCTGTTTTGAACTGAAATGGTTTATAGCAGAGACTCCTGACAATCGAAGGCAACACTATACATTGTTATCAGTGGCCCATTCTGCATCTAGCATTCACTCCGCTGTTTTACCAAACCCACGATGGAAAAGAAATTCCCCTCTACATTGCATGTCACTTTCACTTTCTTTGATTGTCAGATTTTATGGTAGCCTCCACACTGCATGCCGGTTTCACTTCCTTTGATCTCTCAGTTTTATGGTACTGTCTGCATAGATTTGTGGCCATTTTATGGCTGTTCAGGAGTGAGTCTGCAATCAGCACAGCTGTAGCAGGAGACCTGGAAGTGATGTCATTATGCATGGCACATTGCAGGGGACACTCTCTCATTTAAGGAAAAACTCTATGGTTTTTCTTTAAATGATAGACCATCCTCCCTGCACAATGTTGGCACAAACACAGCACTCTGGGGGCAGGGTTCTCCCTGCCAGCCAGATTGGGGCTGGCAGATCAGGGGCCACGAAAGCGGGCATACCCCCACCCCCTTCAGGGGAATGGGAACCCTACGTCCAGACTATAGCGATCAGTACCTCTGGAGAAAACAGCTGCTTTGGAAGGTGGACTCTGTGTAGAATTGCCAGGTCCTCTTGTCGTACCAGCAGGGGGATTTGGTGGCATTCTGGGATGTCCCTGATGCAATGATGTCACACAGAAGTGACATCATCACACAAGGATGTCGCACAGCGACCCTCTGATTTTTGGGTAAAACTCTCTGATAAAACTTGCTTCAAACCATAGAGTTTTGCCCTCAAACTAGAGCATCACCATGCAGTCACTCTTGGGTGATATCATCACATTGGGGACATTGCACAGCAACATTGCTGTTTGGGGGTCGGCTTTCCCCCACTGGCCAGGTGGATGGTGGTGGGCAGAAACCCGCCAAATCAGGGGAACTCTGCTGGGACCTGGGGACTGGCAACCCTAACTCTGTGGCACTAGACCCTACTAAGGTCCTTCCCCTCACCAGGCTCCACCAGGAATTTCCCAACCCAGAATTAGCTCCCCTAATTCCAGGTCCACTTTAATTAGATCTGCATATACAAAATTATATGTGTTCAGATCTCAACATTGCCTTCAATAATGAGAGTTAAATGATATGTTTAAGGATTTCTTTTTCCTTCTGGTTTATATGTATCAGCAGGTCACCCAATTTAGTCAAACATTCAAGACACATTTTCTTCAAGAACAAAATCCATATCTGACCCAAGTGGATATATCATGACGTGCCTTGCAGACGATTGCACAAGTATATCTGACTGGTATACTTGTGGGGGCAGGGGAAGGAGGGGAGGAGGAGGAGCAGTAGTAGTAGTAGTTTGAGTCATTAAGAAGCTCGATGTGCTATTAGTAGAAAATCCTTGTCCCTGTTTCTGAATATGGCTTCATCTGTGTTTTTTTTTTTTTTTTTTTTGGGGGGGGGAACCAATCTAAGCACACAGGCCAGTCAGTATTTCAGAGCTCATAGAGGTCTAACGTGCAGAGTCATTGACCTCTGCCCTCAAAGTTCATGACTTATATCCTCACATGGCTGTAACAGATGGAAACTGGACTGGATATAGAAGTTTAATGATTCCCAAAGGCACTCTTTCTCTTGTACACTCTTCCTCCCACTAATGAGCTATTTACTTTTAAGTTGGGGATAGGGGGCTGTGCCACAAATCCAAGTCTATTTAAAGGAAAATCATCTGGTGATTTATGACTGGACAGCAACAGGCAGCTGTAGTTTTCCGCATACAGCCCTCCTTTCCTATAGAACACTGTAGAATAAATGCAAGGCAGTGCTTATCAACATGCAGCATGCACCAAAAGGTAGAAGTGGGGTACAGGTACTGTATCTATCATTCTTACATTGCAATATAACAATATTTGCAGATGTGGGGTTAGGATTGCTGGGTGGGTTGCCTAAAGCTCACTCTTTTTTCCCCCTCATCATCTCTTGTTATTGCAAGAGGTTGTTTGATCTCTTAGTTATTAAGTGGCTGGACTGCAATATATTTAACTGCAGTGTACTTTTTGGTGGGGGGGGGCAGTTTGTCAATGAGGAATCATGTACACTCAAAGATACAAACAGAGCCAAGAAAGGGGGGCGCGGAGGAAATCCCTAAGATACTTGAAAGGCTTCCTCCCCTAACAGCTTTTTAAAGCTTATTGTTACTATGTAGAGGGTTAACAAAGACCAGCACACTGTTAAGATTTAAGAAGCTTGATGGGAGTCTGAAGAAGTTTTTGTTCTAGAAAACTGGCAGAATATTTTTACAAGAGTGACGTTACCCCAGAGCTGGTTTCCTACAAGATGCAGTAATTTTGTAATGTTACGCTTACAGCCATATTTTCATGTAAGTTCTAACCCAGGAAGCCCTTTTTTGAAAGATTTTGAAAGATTCTGTTAGTTTCTGTCCCACTTTATTCACTGTCACTACTGGGGACAAGATATTGGGTGGAGTGGAGTCATACAACAAACAAAACAAATTTCCTTTGGAAAGTTTCAGCAGATGGGATTGTTCACTGAACTCCACATGTGTTATTCTGAAGTGATTTTGTACAAGGTCAGATGACATTCCCAAGTCAGTGATATTTTTTCTGGCTTTCTTTTTAAGCTTGTACCTTGGAACTTTCTGGGATGGAACTGCTCTCAGTTTAAGGCACATTGCCTAGATTGTTCAAAGTAATCTGGGAGAGAATGGTATGTTTCATGGCAGGCTGTGAGACATGACCTTCTGGACTCCTTCAATACCATAATTGCATAACTTTATAAAACAGAAGTCCAATGGCACCTTAAAGACTAACCAAATTAATTCTGGCATTAGCTTTTGTAAGTCCGAGCTTTTTAGGAAGCAAGTTCTGATTCCTTAAAGCTACTGCTGGAATACATTTTGTTATTTTTGGTGCATTCTGTTATTTTTGGTGGAGGCTATACCTCTATAATTTTATGGTATACTTACATGTGTTTGAAACTTATGACAATCACCTGATGACTACAATATCCAGTGATGGCATGCAGGTATGAATGGGCATGTACATACCACCAGAGATAGAGCTTTCACAAACAGGGAGCCCAAAGGATTGGGGGGGAATCTTATTTCTCCTCCCCCACTATTCCCTCTTTGCCTTCCTTGGCAGCCTCCCACATAGCTTTCCTTCATTGCATGCTTCCTTTTCATTTTCACACCCACCAGCCAATGTACCTTTATTTGCCCCCCCCACCCCAACCTCAGCTTTCCTTCCTTCACTCTCCCTGGCAGCCTCTATCCAGGAAAACTGTGGACGAGTTACACAGTGCTAGCCACTGGGCACAGTCACACAATGGGAAACCTGCAAGGTCTTGTGGGGTGGGGACTCACTTCCCCCTGTATTGCCTTCTCCGCATTATTTATTCTTTTTTTTCTCCTGACAGCCCTCATATTCTCACCTTTCCTTTCTTCTTTCTCTCCTTCCCAGCAAGGACTAACCTACATTTCATCTGCCCCCATCTTCAGCTGTATTTATTATTTATTTATATCATTTATACCCCACCTTTCTCCCCAATAGGAACCCAAAGCAGCTTTCATCGTTCTTCTCTCTTCCATTTTATCCTTCAACAATCCTGTGAAGTAGATTAGGGTGAGGATGTGTGAGTGGCCCAAGGTCACCTGTGAGCTTCCATGACAGAGTGGGGATTCAAACCTGGGTCTCCAAGTTCCTGGTCCAAAACTGGTACACCACACTGACTTTTGTGGAGTCATTGCTGTTGAACTCTACAAGCAGCCAGTAATGGATAAGTCATGTAAATGATGTGTGGAATGGTTTCTGTAAAGATTTCCTGTCTCCTTCCAGTGAGATCATCTCACTGGCATGCAGCTGACTTTCTGCCCTCTAATTGTCCATGTTTATACTAGTTATCTGGCAAGCAATCTAGGACAAGGGTGTCAAACATCCAGCCCATAAGCAACTGGCTCTCTGCTGCTTCCTGTTCCTGCTTCCAGTTTCCTGCATCACAGCTCCTTTTGCCTAGTCTCTCTTATTTCCTGCTTCACAGAGGAGAGAAAGAAAGCCAAGCCTCACTTCCCTCAATTGGCTGAGGGTGCCTTCCCCTCCCCCTCCTTCTCTGGGGAGGGAGGGAGAGGGAAAGAACCAGAGGGGGGAGAGAGAAAGGAGTCCTATGGCACTTTTTAGAAGACCAACAACATTTTATTGCAGGTATAAGCTTTTGTGTGCAAGCACACTTCTTCAGAGAGAGGTGGCAGGATGAAGGGAAGAGTCAGAGAGAACATGCCAGAGAGAGAGAGAGAGAGAGAGAGAGAGAGAGAGAGAGAGAGAGAGAGAGAGAGAGAGAGAGAGATGTGGCACTTGGAGAGATCCCCCTTTCCAGTACTAACAGATGGGGGGACAAACCTAACAGCACAGCTTGCATTCTTTATTAGTGGAAGACAACAAGAATCCAGTAGCACCTTAAAGACCTTAAAATTTGTGCTTTCATGAGTCACTGCTCACTTCTTCAGACTTATTTCCATTTATTCTTTGCATCCTCCTGGACTGACTCCTCCTGTACCAAATTGAGACCTAGGTTTCCTTTCTTGTTACTAGTGCTGA
Source organism: Gekko gecko (assembly GCA_029375565.1). Taxonomy (NCBI): domain Eukaryota; kingdom Metazoa; phylum Chordata; class Lepidosauria; order Squamata; family Gekkonidae; genus Gekko; species Gekko gecko. The sequence goes on along the minus strand of JAPDNY010000003.1, from coordinate 133,908,323 downwards.
TATCTCCATACCTACTACCCCTCTGCATATCACATCTAATCCAATCACGCCTGCTATTGCCATTTGGCATCTGCAATCATCTTTATAAAATTTATATCTCCAGTACCTTGTGTTACATTTTATGGCACACATGGCCCAACCAAACAAAGTGACATTTATGTCAGATCTGGCCCTCATTTGTTATGAGTTCAACACCTCTGGTCTAGGACATGGGTGAGGAATGTGTCTTAACTAAAACAGCTTTATTACTACAAGGTACAATTCCACAATAAATACAGAGCAGAACTAGGATTCAGGCTAAGAAAATAAAGGAACATGGAAGAGTGAAATTTACAGTTTCTGGGCATCTGTCCCCTCTTTTGCAGGAGGTATAAATGGGTAGATGCATATGTTCTCTGTACCACATGGACCTCCATTATTTCAGGCACACTATTTTAAGGAGTACCACAGGAAGGGGAGGGGCAGTCAGTTGACAAGTGGCTACTCTCCTAGTGGTGTACAACAGCAGTAAGCTGTCCTCATGGTAACCAGATGCTGGGTAGCAGGAGACACAGGCACACGGTGAGGCTCTAGAACAGCCCCGCAGGGGAAGGAAGCTGGAAGCCCTAGTCATAAGAACATAAGAGAAGCCAATGTTGAATCAGGCCAATGGCCCATCTAGTCCAACACTCTGTCACACAGCGGCCAAAATATACCAGGTGCCATCAGGAGGTCCAGCAGTGGGGCCAGGGCACCAGAAGCCCTCCCACTGCTGCCCCCTCCAGCACCAAGGATGGAGTGCATCACCTGCCCCAGACTGAGAGTTCCCATCTATACCCTGTGGCTAATAGCCACTGATGGACTTCTGCTCCATATGTTTATCTAATTCCCTCTTGAAACTGTCCATGCTTGCAGCTGCCACGACCTCCTGTGGCAGTGAATTCCATATGTTAATCACTCTTTGGGTGAAGAAGTATTTCCTTTTATCTGTTCTAACCCGACTGCTCAGCAATTTCATGGAGTGCCCACGAGTTCTTGTATTGTGAGAAAGGGAGAAAAGTACTTCTTTCTCAATCTGCTCAATCCCATTCATAATCTTATAAACCTCGATCATGTCACCCCTCAGCTGTCGTTTCTCCAAGCTAAAGAGCCCCAAGCATTTTAACCTTTCTTCATAGGGAAGGTGTTCCAACCCTTTTATCATTCTAGTTGCCCTTCTCTGCACTTTTTCCAATGCTATAATATCCTTTTTGAGATGTGGTGACCAGAACTGTACACAGTATTCCAAATGAGGTCGCACCAATGATTTATACAGGGGCATTATGATACTGGCTGATTTGTTTTCAATTCCCTTCCTAATAACCCCCAGCATAGCGTTGGCCTTCTTTATTGCAGCTACACACTGTCTAGACATTTTCATCGAGTTATCCACTACGACTCCAAGATCTCTCTCTTGGTCCGTCTCTGTCAGTTCAGACCCCATCAACGTGTATTTATATTTAGGATTTTTGGCTCCAATGTGCATCACTTTGCACTTGGCCACATTAAACCCCATTTGCCACGTTGACGCCCACTCACCCATCCTCAACAGATCCCTTTGGCGTGCCTCACACTCCTCCCTGGTTTTCACCACCCTGAACAATTTCATGTCATCTGCAAATTTAGCCACTTCACTGCTTACTCCCAATTCCAAATCATTAATAAACAAGTTAAAAAGCATCAGACCGAGTACTGATCCCTGTGGTACCCCACTGCTTACCACCCTCCACTGAGAAAGTTTCCCATTTATACTCACTCTCTGTTTCCTATTTATAAGCCAGTTTTTGATCCACAAGAGGACTTGTCCTTTTATCCCATGACCATTGAGCTTACTTAGGAGCCTTTGATGAGGAACTGTATCAAAAGCTTTCCAGAAGTCAAGGTAAATAATATCTATTGGGTCCCCCTTGTCCACGTGTTTGTTCACTCCCTCAAAAAACACTAACAGGTTAGTGAGACAAGATCTTCCCTTACAGAACCCATGCTGAGTCTGCCTCAATAGTTTTTGTTCATCAATGTGGCTACTAATTCTTTCTTTAATAACAGTTTCCACCAACTTACCCAGTATCGATGTCAGACTGACTGGCCTGTAATTTCCCGGATCTCCCCTGGAGCCCCTTTTAAAGATGGGAGTGACATTAGCTACCTTCCAGTCCTCAGGAATGGAGGCAGATTTTAAAGAAAGATTACATATTCTTGTCAGGAGATCCACAAGTTCACATTTGAGTTCTTTCAGAACTCTCGGATGAATGCCATCCGGGCCTGGGGATTTATTAGTTTTTAAATTGTCCATCAGTCGGAGGACTTCCTCTCTTGTCACCGCAATCTGATTCAGGTCTTTCAAACCCCCTCCCGAAATCGGTGCTTCTGGAGTGGGCAAAGTTCTCTCAGCACTTCCTACAAAGGCCAGGTGATTGCAGTGGTTGAACTGAGACAGGGAGAGAAAAGCCTCTCCAGGTGTTGGAAAAGCCAGGTGGGTGGCATGTGTTAGGTGGAGGTCTTGGACGGCCACTGTACCCAGGCACCTTGGAGGACTGGACAGGGCCTATGGAGTCACAACAGGGCTGTCCCTCCACAGGTTGCATGACATTTATTTATTTACCAAATTTATACCCTGCTTTTCTGCCCTCAACAGGGTCACCAAGACAACTAAAATATACATAACAAAACACACCTTAAAACCTATTAAAACCAAACAAAAACATTATTAAGATATTAAAACAAAGCTAATATACACATACAAAAATGTCAAAACAACAATTAAAACATAGGGTAGGTAAAACAGATCACTGGATGAAACAAAAAAGTGGGGTAATTTATGTGCTGTAGAACTGCCAGCTCCAGGTTCAGAAATGCCTCTGTTTTCTATGTTTAACTAAACTGGGTGGTCTGCTGATACATATAAACCAGAAGGCATAAAGAAATCCTTGAACATATTAACTATCTTTATTGGGGCCAATGTTGAGTTAGGAACACACATAATTTTGTATACTTGGATCTATTTAAAGTGGTCTTGGAACTAAGGTTGCCAATTCTGGGTGAGAAATTCCTGGAGATTTTAGGATGGAGCTTGGGAAAAGCAAGGTTTGGGGAGGAGAGGAACCTTGGTGGGGTACAATGCCATACAGTTCACCCTCCAAAGTAGCTTTTGTCTCCAGGAGAACTGATCTCCATAGCCTGGAGACCAGTTGTAGTTGCAAGAGATCTCTATGCTGCTCCCTGTGAAGGTGGGCAACTGTAAGCAGAAGACTGCAACAGTACTCAAAAGTATTCTGAGGCTGCGGTCACACTGGAGGCTTGGTACAATCTGGCTGTGCCTTTATTTGCAGCAAATTAAATACTTGCTGGAAGTTTTGATCAGACATTCCACCCTGAACTGGCTTCACTGTGTGCTCGCCCCATGGTCCATCATCCAGCTTGTTGTGGCATTCTTTTCTTTTTTAATGTCTTTCACCCATGTACATAAGCATGTATCCAAAGTTCTGGCTCCTTTTTGACAGCTCCAAAATCTCTCTGCCAAGTACTCCAGACCCTGTCAGCCTCCTTCCCTTTGCCTCTCTTCCATGGAATACATGGGGGGGGATAAACTGCAGATTTACATGAGAGTAGTCCCATTGACTTCATTGCATTTACCCTTGTGTCAATCATGGGATGTTCTCAGACTCTGTTGCAGAAACAGGAGAGGGGGTTCTTTGGGGGGGATTTATCACTTGAAAACAACTCCCCCAGGGTCTCCTGAACCAGAATGACTACTTGTCCGAGGTGATTGACAATGCCAGGGGTGATTATGCACTTATGCAAACAGCACTACTTGATAAAAAAAAAAAGAGGCAGAAATGGAAGGGAAGGTTCAGACTTCCCAAATGGTTTGATTTCACAAAAGGGGAGTTCAGACAGCCAGAAATGCAGAATGGAAGCACTGGCATCCCTAAATACAGGACTTTCCCCAGTCCCTGATTACTCCACTTCCAAAATGAAGCAAATCAGGGTGCTGACAACTGGGGCATGGAAGGCAGATATTGTTGTCTAATCATGCTCTTTAAATCCACAAAGGTAGCACAACTATATTGGCATGAACTGCTTGTGTGACCATAGCCTGAGTACTCCGACTTCTGTAAATCTGTTCAAGATTTATAACAGTGTTGGACATTAGAGTCCATGGTACATCCTAGTAGGATGACATGAAAGAGAAAACCCATTGTGAGGAATGGAAGAAGGCAACTAGTATGTTGGTGAAAATTTGTAACGTAAAAAAATCTGTTTATGAAGCTGAATATCATAAATACAGAGTAGTCTGAAAGATGTTGGAAAACTGTAAATATTTTTTAAAAAAATAGGACTTGGCTGCCTGTTAGTCTCCACATTCAAGTATGAATGCCATTTTGCTATTAAACTCTGTCCAGTTTGACATCACATAACAAGGAATTACACATTTATACAAATGCTGCTAATGAGTCCTGTGTTTATCATGTGTCCACTTTGCTTTGCAAGATCAAAAAAAAAAAAAACTAGATCAACTCAGGTCAGCCGCACTGAGCTACACGTTTTAACATGCCTTTCTATGTCCCCCTCTACATTCTGTGAAATGTGCAGAATTCAGGACTACAGTTTTAACAAGGTGGCATTGAGCAAGATGGTCATAAAGTTCTGTTTGCAGGATATGATTAAAGAACAGAGAACAGAGGACAGAAGTAAATGAAATGTTATCAGTGCACTATCTAGGGTTGCCAACTCCAGCTAGGGCCTGGAAATCTCCTGGAATTACAGTTGATCTCTAGACTACAGAGATCTGTTCCCTTGGAGAAAAAAGGCAGGAGGGTTAGATTTTGGCATTATACACCACTGAGGTCCCTCCCCTCCTCAGACCCATCCCTCTGCAGGTGCCACTTCCAAATCTCCAGGTCCCAGCTGAGATCTGTACTGAGATAAATGCTATTAAGTTATTCGTAGGTGGACTGGATTTGAACACTAAAGTCACCGGGCTTATGATACCAAATTGTGCAAGCTGGCAAAGATCCATGCTGACCTCAAAGTACTTCAGCCTGTCCCTGCTGTAAATCCTTGAATATTCAGACTCAGAGGCATCTAGGCTTCCGGGCCTGCACTGTGATATAACCTGATTTTAGACTCTTACTGCATGTGGTCTGGAAAGGAATTTTGTTTCAAGGACTGACTCTTTAGGGATTTTTGAAATAGAGGAAAAACCTTGGAGAAGGCCTATTCCAAGACCAGAGTTGGAAAGGGTGTGGGTTGTTTTAAACATCCTGTATGATGATTGATTCCAAGAGAGAAGGCGGAAATAGGGAACCTTTCCTTGTACAGCCTTTATTTTGGAATCTATGAATGTATTGATCGTCATAACAGAGTAAACAACTTTTAGTACAAGATAACCGGAATATCAAGGATTATCTATTGATCTGCTCATTATCCTCCCCTGTTACCTGTTGATCTGTTCATTATCTGCCCCAGACATTTTAGCCGAGGGTCTGGAAGCTGTGTTTTGTTGGTTGAAGCAGAGCCAACTGGAACTAAATCCATTGAAGATGGAGGTCCTGTACCTGACCTGGGGGGATATGGGGTCAGGCATCCAACTCCCAGCTTTTGATAATGTGTTGTTGATACCAACTCCAACAATAAAGAATCTAGGTGTGATCCTGGATGCCTCCCTGTCTATGGAGACCCAAATCATAAATGTTGCCCAGCTAGAATTTTTTTCACCCACATCAGGTCAGGCAATTGGTTCTCTTCCACTCTCTCCTGGACTTAGCTACCCTGAACTAAGCAACAGTCACCTCTAGGCTAAACTACAGTATGCAGGGCTACCCTTGAGACTGACTCAGAAACTCCAGCTGGTTCAGAATGTGGTGTCGCGTGTATTCACTGGAACACCTCTAAGAACCCACGTTAGATTGGTGCTCTTCCAGCTGCATTGGTTCCAGGTGGAGTACTGGATCAAGTTCAAGGTATTGATTTTGACCTTCAAAGTGCTTCGTCATCTGGGACCAATGTATCTAAGGGACTACCTCTCTTGGTATGTTCCCCTTTATACTCAGCAGATCAAAATCATCTGGTGATCCCCAGCCTGAAAGAAAGCCACTTAGCCTCAACCAGAGCCAGAGCCTTTCCAGGTGAGATCTGGGCCCTCCTGGACTTAATGTAATTCCACAGGACCTCCAAAATGGAGCTATTCCACTAGGCTTACAGCTGAAGCTGTGGTAACCATCTGAACTGGCCTCCCCCCATGCTTTCCTTGTCTGCTTGTCCTGCACCTCTGTATTATTTTTAACATCTATTGTTGCACTTGACACACACACAAAAGCCCTGATATGCATTTTGTTACTATGTTTTGACTGCCATCAGATACTGATATTAGATACTGTTCTTAAGGTTAATGTATATTTATTGTTTTAAATGTTTTTATTGTTATTGTTGTTACCTACAGGGGAGGAAGGGATATGAATCAAATATTCTAAAATGCATATAATTTTAAGTCCCTTCTTGTATTAAACATTCTGTGATGAAGATTTTTTTTGTCAGCTCGTGTCACTTTGGCAGATGGATGATGAATTCATACAAACCTCTCCAGTGTCTAGTTCATGTTTTGTGTGAATTAGTACATCTTCATATGCTTCTGCGGTGGAATGGGCCTGCTCAGGCCTGCAGGCACTGTTCCACCCTGCCCTTCAAGGTTTTCCCAACACCTGAAGAGGTTTTTCTTTCTCTCTCAGGTAACCACTGCCACTACCTGACCTTCATGAGGAATTGCTCACTGGGAGGGTCAGAACTCCCAGCTTTCCTTCCAAGTTCTGAGGCCTTGCCTCTGTGTCTCCCGCTGCCCAGTGCCTGGTCACCACAGAGACAGTTTACTGCCTTGTGCACCAGTGGAGGAATAGCTGCTTGCCAATTGCCTGCCTTTCCCTGGAGCTCCTTTTAAAATAGCATGTCCAAGATAGTGGAGGTCTATGTGGTACAGAGAACCACTACCAGCATCAAAAGTTATAATAAAAGTTTCAAACACACTCTTAGCACAGCACCAGACTGAGCAAGGGTTTCAAAAGAAATGGGTAAAATGCAATTCCTCTGTCCTTTTCTCTATACATGCCCTATCAGATGTTAAAATATAGGACAGGCTCCTTAGCTTATGATTTTATAGATCTCTACAGAGTTTCAATTTCCTTGGAGCTTTCTCCAGCTCTTCAGACCAGCACACAGTTAATGGCTGCCTCGGTTAAGAGTGTTGTCTACTCTGATAGATTCAGCACCAAAGAGGGTTTCTTCCTTGCTCTCCTGAGTTTTATCTCCTCTCTTTTCCAACCCATTGACCAAGTCAGGGCGGGTCAAAGAGACTATTCCTGGAGATCTCCAGTTCCTTCCTTCCTGGAGTCTCTCCAGTATTTAACACCTCCAAATCTCTGTTCCCTGCCTGAAGGGGAAGTGGAGACTGGACCCTGCTATTGTCTCTAGCTAGCCCTATTAGCATTTCTTAAAAGGTAGCTGAGATGAGCCATTGACTGACTTCCATCTTCCTGCCTGTTCTCTGCCCAGGGAGAAAAACTTTAAAAACCTCCTGATGAAGGTTTTGCTCATTTTAAACCTCCAAAGAAAAAATGTATTTCTTCACAGCCTCACAGGAGAGATAGAACATAATATGTAGTGCTTATTTTTTTTCCTTCTGTCTTTTTAGTTTGTTCTTAATTCCTGCCATTTTTCCATTGTGGTACTCATACAACATACATAATATTTCCAAGACAATCTCCCACACAGGCACTAATCAGAAAACAACTGCTTAGTCTCAGCTAGGTTAACGGCCTTCCAACCACACCTTGGACCAAAGGCAAATCTCCAAAGTCGATGGTTGCATGTCTCTTCTGCATTGGCATGTGTGGTGTAATGCCTTAAACCCCCAGAATTTGTCAAAGTTGTAATAATTGGGTCTGCAATGTGTGTATCCTAAGAGAATGCTTAAGGGTCTTTTCCAAGCTAACAGTTACACAAGGGAAAAGCAGCACGGGCATAACTTATCTCCCAGCACAAAAGCCATCCAGATCCATAGATATGCTGATGGTCTAGCCTGGCAAGAACAAAATACAGAAAAGTCACACACATGTGAGAACTTTGCCTCCTCCTCCAGCTGAGATACCCCCCCTTTTAGTGGGGTTCCCCACTTATTTTGGACTTAGTTGTTTTAATAGGCACCCCCTCCTTTTACAGCCTAAGTAAAGAATCTGAAGGGGATCTGAAACTTGGGGAATCTGGTTACAGCCATGACCAAAGTTCCCTCTAACCTATCAACTGTTGTGAGCAGAAATCCTAACTGGTGAGCCAAAAAAATCTATGAGCATAAAAGTTGTGAGCGAGCCTGATTTTTTTAAAAAATTAATTGATTAAATTTTAATTTACAAATATACAAGCATGATTAAATGGAAAAAAGGAAAACAGGAAAAAAGGGAATGAAGGAAAAGAAATGGAAAGGAAGGAAAAGAAAGAAATGGAAAGGAAGAAAGGAAGGAAAGGAAGGAAAGGAAGGGAGGGAGGGGGGGAAAGGGAAAGAAAGAAAAGGAAAGGAAAGGAAAGGAAAGGAAAGAAAGAAAGGGAAAGAAGAAAGGGAAAGAAAGAAGTGGACAGAAATAGAAAGAAAGAAAGAGGGACATAAAGAAAGAGGGACATAAAGAAAGAGGGACATAAAGAAATGGAAGGAAGGAAGGAATAGAAAGAAGAAGAAGAAGAAGGAAAGTAAGAGAGATCCCCTCTACTGGCGTGCAGCCATTAGATTGTTTAGGTTGGCTACCCCCCTTCTAAGCATGCAGGGGGAGCCTAAGTGAGGGTTGAAATGGCTTCCTGCTCTTTAAAGCCAGCAGCCTCAGGAATCTGCCTGTCAGCTGCTGGCTTTAAATAGGGGGCAGCCATTTCAGGGCTCCCGGTCGCTCCCCCCAGCCAAGTGGGGGGGAGCAAAAGGGAGCCTTGAAAGTGGCTTTAAAGGGCAGGCTGCCTTTTTAGGGTTCCCTTTCACTCCCCCCCCCCGCTCCTAAACAGGGAGAAGCAAGGAGAGCCCTGCAAGGGTTTCCTGCCCTTTAAAGCCAGCAGCCTGTGGGTGGACCCACCAGCTGCTGGCTTTAAAGGATTGGTTGCTCTTTCAGGGCTCTCTTTCACTTCCACCTGCTTCTAAATGGGGGGAGTGAAAGAGAGCCCTAAAAGCATTTCCTGCCCTTGAATAGCTGACTGGCAGTCCCCTCTCCTGTCAGCTGTTCACTTTAAAGGGTTGGCAGCTCCCCCTCTCTTCCTCCCCATGGGAGAAGACCTTGGTTGTCACAGGGAGGGGAGGCTTGGCTTTTGTGCCTCTTCTCTGTGCTTGAGGGAGCTGGGTGGGGGCAGGGTGGGGGTGAGTTTCCTGGCCCTGTGCTCAGCTGCTGGTCTGAGCACTGGGGCTTGGGAATTTGTGTGCCTGCACCGGCTGGCACAGCTTAAAGGGAACCCTGGCCATGACATTGGAAAATCCCAAGGAAGAAGAGAAAGAGTGTGGTGGCTTTTGAAACTAGGTGCATCCTCAACCTCAATAGCAAAAGACTTTTCAAAACTGGAATAGCTTGACATACACCAGAGGTGTCTGCCCAGCCCAAATAAGATATTGTTTCATTAACCAACACCTGGTTCCTTTTCCCCCTGTTTTATTCAATCAAGAAGGGCATGCAAGTAATTAATTTATGTTCCATCCTGTTTCAGAGGTTATCTTGACTCATTCAAACTTTTGTTGTAGAAAAGAGCAAGAGTCTAGTACCACCTTAAAGACTAACAAAATATGTGGCAGGGGAGGAGCTTTCGTGAGTCACTTCTCATTTCTTCAGATACTCGAAAATGCTCAGAACTCGCCACAATTTTTGTTAGTCTTTAAGGTGCTACTGGGCTCTTGCTTTTTTTCTGCTGCTACAGACAGACTAACACAGCTACCCATCTTGACCAAACTTTTGTGTCAATGCAGATCTGGCTCACTTCAACCTAATTAAAATATGTTAATCGTGTTGCCTCACTCAGGCTCCTTATGCCCATGCAGATCTGGCCCACACTAGTCTAATTAAGGTATTTCCCCAAGTTCTACCACCAAAATTTGACAGCGGTATACTTTAAACCAGCCAGTGAGATTCAGACTTTTTAATCTTGACCCAATCCAAAACCAGGATCTTCTGTTCATAAAAGAAGGACCTCATGCCATAGCATATTGTTCTTCCGATCACTGGTCTAGATCTCTGTTGGTCAGAACTCTGATTTCTTGCTGAGAACCCCTGCGGCACTTCACAGGCTTTTTCTCCTTGTTTAGCTGCCTCCTTGCTCTGCTCCTTGGACCTCAGCTGTGTTTGCCCCTGGACCTCTTGCTAGGGTTGCCAGATGCCTTCCTCCTGCAGGCAGGGGGATTTGGGGGGCATTCTGGGGTGGGTGGGGATGTCAGTGACATGCTGATGCCACTTCTGGAAGTGATGTCATTGCACTGGTGGCACTGGGGCAATGCTCTACTTTTTGGGTAAAACTCTATAGTAAAAATGACTACAAACCATAGAGTTTTGCCCCTGACATCACTGACACAATGACATCACTTACGTCACATGGGAACATCTGTTTGAGAGCAGGGTTTCCCCTGCCAGACAGCCAGACTAATTGCTGGCAGCAGGAAGACCCATAGAGAAGTAAATTACACAAATATAAGGAAGAGTGGGGCCTTGCCAGGCAGAGACCTAGGACAGCATGGAATTTTCAAGGTCCCTCACAAGGGCTTGCAAGATCATTTCCCCAGGTGACATCTGAGTAGTATCTGCATTATTTCATTACTTCAACCACTAAAAAATTCAGGTATATAGCACTGGAAAAACCTGTCTTTATTATTTATTTAAAACCTTTTAACCGACCTTTTAACTACAATAGTGGTCAAGGTGAAGTACCCATACAATTAAAACAATAATCTTAAACAAAAATATTATTTCTTTCTTATTGTTATCATTGATCTAAGAAAAGCAGGAAGCAGCTGTCCAACACTTGAATACTATTTGAGAAACAAATTAAAACTATTTCAAAAGGTCCACATAAATGGGGTGGACATCACTTAATATATAAAAGGATGTAGACATCTTGCTAGTTTTTATCATCACCTTGTTTGAGAAATGAATGTGTGTTTTTGTATTCCTAGTTGTACTGTAATGGAAGTTCAATTTCCAGAGAAACTTTTCCTATGAATTAGAATGCAAAACAAGCTTCTTCATGTGTGAAGAATGTATTTTTAGAATGTGGCTATTTTTTTTGTCATAGACACATCACAAATCAAAGTTATGCAAATACCTCAAATGGTTATTTTGAAATGCCAAACAAAAATGGGCAAACCCAGCAGAACAACAGAGATTTGGGGAAAAGAATATCTGAAATCCCTGAGCTTGACTGACCAAGGTCTGGGAAGCTTCTCAACACAAGTGCCACTTAGCTGTGCAAAAGCCTTTTATTACGTTCTGTTATTCCCCCCTCCTTGTGTTTTATTTAATTGACCTATTCACCTTATAGTTAAGAGCAAACCAATATCCTCCCTATAAGCCTTCTTATAAATCCAAATTTATGCAATTTTGTTTTGTTATTATTGTTTCTATAATGGGAAATGAAAAACAAATTATTATAAATGGCTTTTTTCCCTTTGAGAGACTGCTTTAAAAACAGCTTGTTATCTCAGACTTCTTCATTATTTCAAAATGACCTGAGTAAGATTGTGATTAGACCTGCTCAGGATTCCACTGTAAATGGTTAACATGTACATTGTGATAATGTTTACATTGATTTGTTATTCATTTATCGTATGGCAGAGTTAAACCCAGAAAGTTTATAATAATATAAAATATGTAACCAAGTTGATAAATGGGTATGCAGATCGATTGGGCAATCCCCCTAAATATGAATATTGAGATTTTTAATCCACCAGTTGCAGCTGGGGAGAGTTCAAAGAGCTCCATCACATCTCCCTGGAAAGCATGGCACTCACATTCAGGTGACAGATGGAAAATAGTTTGGCAGGCTGCACCACAATCACATTCGGATCCTGGTATTCTTCCCCATTTAAACAACAGATGTGCACAGCTGCCAAAGCCTGTTCATATTCTGTTAGCCATCTTCCATACTTTACATGGCAAGTCAATTCCTGAGGGCCTCTCATTGGTGTTCATCAGGTTATAGATACTGGGTGAAACTGGTTGCATCCATGTTCTCAATCATTCATTCCCTAGAACTAAATTTTGTGATTGTGAGATTTGTGCAGATCTTATTTCTGGGTGTTGGGATCTTAGTGGGGATAGGCCCATGTCATCCACGTCTTCCCTTATGGAAGGTCAACTCTTTGTTTCCAATTGTCTTTCTATATTCATGAAGAAGAGCATATTGTTTTCGGAGATGTGGGAGAGCGATGTGGCACAAAGTGAATAGCCAATAGATTGGAATGGGTTTAATACATCCACTGATGGTTCTTGTTGTGTTAAGTTGGACATCAAGTTTGTGGACATGGGGGCTGTTGAGCCACACTGGAGCACCATATGCTGCAGTACTATATACCAACCCCAAAGGTGACCATCTAAGTGTTGTAGCACCCCAAGTTGTACCACATAATTTATAGAGAATGTTGCTTCACATGTAATTCTAGCTCACCTTCTTGTGGTGCACCCTGGATAACACTAAAAAGCTAGACCTTCTGGCAGCCAGACAATCATAGGATCTCCTGACTGCACTACACACATGGAAACAATCAACATTAATTTGTATTGTGAAGAGACAGAATCATATGGATATGGCACCATCAAGAAGAAATGTAGTGAACTGTTATACAGAAAGAAAAAAATATTCCTCCTATATGGAAAAAAGGAGTAAGCTGCATAATTATTTTTGGCAAAGAAAATCACCATGAGGGGGAAAAGTTGTGAAAGGGCCACTTCTTGGTCAAATCCTGGTAAACCTTTTGGTGCCTGTTCACATAAAAAATTACTTCAGCCAGGTCATGGTTAATTTTGTCTTATACTGTAAACTATAGAAAAGATTTAAGATAAGTAAACCGATGAAATGCTGTGCTCTAGTTCCATTGTATCTGCATGCAATTTATACGGTATATCTCATGTCGGCATACCTCTAACAGTGTGGTTGGTAGGTTTCCATCAGGTCTGGAGAAATATGTTCTTTCTCTTTAATAGACACTTATTGGGTGGCTGATGATTTTTATGGCCTCAAAGAAACATGATTTTTCTCTCCCTCCAAGAACCTGGCAAACCATTGGTCCAGCTCCATGGATGCCACCACACAACCAGAGGAGCATCTTCTGTCTGTGAGATTTTTCTATGAAAAACAACAGTGCAGATAGATGAATCAGTTTTGGAAATATACTGTTCTGTTCTAAGCAGAGTTTCTTTTTAGAGTGCTCTGAGAGGGACCCATCATGCACGAACAGCTTACTGCAGAGAATCCAAGAAGTCAAACCTTTAAACTTGAACAGATTTTGTCTGCCTGCCGTATACACCACTGTATGCACCATTCTTTTTTCTCTGGTGTATTTATTGTGTATTCTGTGTATTTATTTTGCAGCTACAACCCAAAACTGAAGCTTTTCTTAATTGGGGTGGGAATGTCAATTGTGACGTGTGAAGTGTGGCCTTCAAAGGTGTTTTTTTTTTAAAAAAAAAATACTCAATTGCCCTATCGCAGCTGTGCAGTAGACTCAAGTAAGTATCTACCATTTAAATCCTTGCAGTTCCGTTCCTTGAATGAAAGGGAACACAAAGGAAAGCAGGCAAAGTTTTTTAAAAATCCTGAAATTGACCAAAGTATTTTTTAAACTGACTAGAGAGCAACTGCTCTCAGATTTTCTCCCCCCCCTTGCTGCCCCTTGAAGGTCACTCCCCCCCCCCAAATGGAGGTCGTTCTGCCCACACTGCCTCTTCTGCTATTCATCGGTGTGCAAGCTCCACTTTTCCCTTGTTGTTTTACACTTGTTTTTCTTTTGCAAGTGGCATGAGTCTAGTGAAATGAGATTATTGCTGGACTCAGGTTACTGGGGGAAATGACAGGGGGAAAAGTGCTTCTCTGGCAGCTCTCCAAGAAGCCTCTTTGCAAACTCTGAAAGGGGGAGGGAAAGACGGGCTGCTGCTTCATGTAGACATGCTCCATTATGCCAGAAATGTACCCCAAGGTGCGGTGCTTTCCCCAATGTTGTTTAAAATCTATATGTGCCCCCATGTCCAGGTTGCCTAGATTCATGGGCTGGGTTGTCACCAATATGAGGATGACACCAAGCTCTATCTGTTGTTGGATGGCCAGTCTGACTCTAGTCTGGAAGCTCTGGACCTGGCATTGAAAGCTGTGGCTGGCTGGCTGGCTGGCTTAGACTGAGTCAACTGAAATTGAATCCAATGAATACAGAGGTTCTGTGCCTGAGTTGGAGTGGCCTGAAGGTAGAGATCCCACTCCTGACCTTCAGTGGGGCACCATTGGTGCCAATGTCAGAAGTTAGGAGCTTGGGAGTGCTCCTGGATTCCTCCTTAATGATGGAGGCCCAGGTAGCAGCCACTACAAAGTCAGCCTTTTACCATCTCCAGCTGATTAGGCAGTTGGTTCCCTTCCTCGAACACAATGACCTGGCAACACGCAATGGTCACTTCAAGACTGGATTACTGTAATGCTCTCTACATGGGGCTGCCCTTGTCCCAGATCTGTAAGCTGCAGCTTGTGCAGATTGCAGTGGCCAGGCTGTTGTTGGGCCTCCCTATGCAGGAGCACATCCAACCTGCACTAAAAGCACTGCACTGGCTGCCTATAGCATGCCTAATCCAGTTCAAGGTGCTGGTTCTTACCTTTAAAGCCCTATATGGTCAGGGGCCTACATACCTAAGGAACTGCCTTTCCTCACATGTTCCCCAGAGAGCACTATGATCAGGGACCCAAAATTGTCTGGCCTTCCCTGGTCCTAGAGAAGCCAGGCTGGCTGTGAAAAGGGCCAGGGCCTTTTTAGTGGCAGCTTCGCACTAGTGTATAATACAATGTAAATAAAGCCCCCTTGCTCCCTAGTGTTTTCTGGATCCTGCAAGATGTGGACAATTCAGATCACTCGGGGGGGGGGATGACAGGGAAAAGTGTGCTTTTCTGGCAGCTCTCTGAGAAGCCTCTTCACAAACTCTGAAAGGAGGAAGGCGGGAGGGAAAGACCACCTGCTGTTTCCTGTCGACATCAGCATCTTGCAGGATCCAGAACACATTGGAGGGCAAGGGTGCTTCATTTACATTGTATAATTTACTCAAACTCAGTCCTTTTAAAAACACTTCTGGCATAATGGAGCATGTCTACAGGAAACAGTGACAGGTCTTTCCCTCCCTACCCCCCACCCCCCTTCAAAGTTTGCAAAGAAGCTTCTCAGACAGCTTCCGGAGAAGCACTTTTTTGCCTGTCATTTTTTCCCAGTGATCTGAGTCCAGCAATCAATATCATTCACTAGACTCATGCAGCTTGTAAAAAAAAAATTAAATGTAAAACAACGAGGGAAAACATGGGGCTTGCACACTGATGAATGGCGAAAGAGGCAGAGTGGGCGAAACAACCTCCATGTGGGTGGAGGAATGACTTTTGAGGGGCAGCAAAGGTGGGGAGGAGAATCCAAGGGAATGTGTATAATTTTGAATTCCCTTTGGCTCAGAAAGCAAAGCAAGGGGGAAATTGGCATAAACCCACTCTCAGAAAACTCGGGAAAACAGTATCTGGAAAGCAAACTGAACGGGGGGGGGGAAGGGGGGAATCAATGCCGAATGAAAAGAAAAACCCAACAGAAATGCATGGTGAAAGCAAGGGGGGAAAAACTGTGCCTAATAGGCCAGAGTTCGATCTACAGTAGTCCCTGCTTACATGAAAGGCACTTGCACACATGAGAGGAAGAACCCTCACTGTGGTTTTCCTGCTCAAGTTACAGACTTCCTACCTTACACATTCCTCAAGTTTTCCCAACTGTCAGGAGCAGCATGGGGGGGGGCAGTGAAGGAAAAAAGGGGAAGGTAGGAAATATGTTTTCCAATAACAATGCTTATTATTATTCAATATTATTATCCAATAATAATTCTTTGAATACCACCTGTAGTTTTCAGTTATTACCTTGACCACAATTTAACCAAAACATTAAGTTATGAATATGAAAGAAAATATTTTCGTACAATATACATAAGGACACTAACCTTCATAGGCCATTGAATAGGAGGTGGAAAGTTCATGAGTGTTTATTGTGTGTTCGGAAATATTTTTCTTTCTTGGGAGTGAGTTGTCCTTCAGTTTAATTTATCTCAAAGAAGAAATGGATGTATTTTAGGTTATTCCCCTTCTAGAATTCATTTTCAAAAGAACACAGAGTTCACACAGACCTGTTAAGGAAGGAAATGGCAAACTGCTTAAAGGCTTACTTGGAAATTTTTAAATAAACAACACAGGATTTGCAGCATATGCCATTTCATCAAAAGAAATAAGGGAGAATGCTACCCGATACCCTAAATAATATACCAATGCAGCTAAAATACAACAAGCTCTCCGTCTTCTTCACCTGCTATTTGGTCTTTTAATTATTTGTTCTAGTCCTTTCCTGTGATCACTCATCAAACATTCCTGTGGTGATAGCTTTCTATCAACTGTCATAAGGAGCAGACAAATTGAGCTATTTCAAAGAAAAAGCCAGGTACAACATTTATTTCCTGATTTGTTTCCTGATTTCCATTTCCTTTGGTAAAATAGCCATGTCAGTGTGAGGCAGTGAACCACTTTTTAAAAAATTAAACAGAGCAGCTTCTTTTGTCATAGGCTGATTTTGCACTAGAGCTGCCTCGATGTTGCACCACCATTTGTCCTGATACTATTGGTCAATTTCACACCCAAAGCTGCGGGGCTGCATTTTGATCCACGGCTTTGCTTGATTTTCCCCACAGTTTCATGATCCTGTTTTTTGAGGCAACGTAGGCACCATGTTGGGGAACCCTGTACTAGTCCAGGAGTATTGGTAGATTAATGTGCTGAAGGAACCATTTGTTTGGTTTATATCTTCTAAAACCATCCACTGGGGCACATAAAAACACACTTTTTTTCAGCTTGTCTAGTTGTAGTTGTTGTTATTCAGTTGAGTCTGACTCTTCCGACCCCATGGACCACATCACACTAGGCCCTCCTGGCTTCTGATGTCCTCTGGAGTTTGCTTAATTTCATGTTCATTGCATTGATAACACTGTCTAACCATCTCATCCTTTGCCATCCCCTTCTTCTTTTACCTTCAGTTTTTCCCAGCATCAGGGTCTCCTCCAGTGAGTGCTCCCTTCTCATTTGGTGGCCAAAGTATTTGAACTTCAGTTTTAGTATCTGGCCTTCCAGGGAACAGTCAGGGTTGATTTCTTTTAGGATTGACTGATTTGATCTCCTTGCAGTACAAAGTACTCTCAAGAGTCTTCTCCAGAACCATAACTCAAAAGCATCTATTCTTCAGCGCTCAGCCTTCCTTATGGTCCAACTCTCACTGGCTTGTGATTTATTTAGGCTGGCATTTCACATGATGTACTCTGCATATAAATTAAATAAGCAGGGTGACATTATACATCTTTGTTGTACTCCTTTTCCTATGCTGAACCAATCAGTTGTTCCATATCCAGTTCTGTCACTTCTTGACCCTTATACAGGTTTCCCAGGAGACATGTGAGGTGGTCTGGTACTCCCATCACTTGCCATAGTTTGTTGTGGTCCACACAATCAAAGACTTTAGCATAGTCAATGAAGCAGAAGCAGATGTTTTTCTGGTACTCCCTTGCTTTCTCCATAATCCAGCAAATGTTGGCAATTTGATCTCTAGTTCCTCTACCTCTTCAAAACCTAGCTTGTACTTCTGGCAGTTCTCTATCCATGTACTGCTGAAGCCTAGCTTGTAGGATCTTGAGCATGGCCTTGCTAGCATGTGAAATGAGTGCAATTGTGTGATAGTTGGAACATTCGTTGGCATTGCCCTTCTTTGGGATTGGAATCCAAACTCCTTTTCCAATCCTGTGGCCACTTTTTCCAAATTTACTGGCATATGGAGTGCAGCACTTTAACAGCATCATCGTCTAAGACTTTGAATAGCTCAGCTGGGATACCATCACCTCTGCTAGCTTTGTTGTTAGTAATGCTTTCTAAGGCCTGTTTGACTTTGCACTCCAGGATGTCTGGCTCAAGCTCAGTGATCACACCATCATGATTGTCAAGGACATTGAGATCCTTCTTGTATAATTCTTCTATGTATTCTTGCCATCTCTTCCTAATCTCTTCTGCTTCTGTTGGGTCACTACTGTTTTTTTTATCATGGCCAGCTTTGCATGGAACGTTCCCTTGATTTCTCCAATTTTCTTGAAGAGATCTCTAGTCTTTCCCATTCTATTGTTTTCCTCTATTACTTTGCATTGTTCATCCAGGAAGTCCTCCTTATCTCTCCTTGCTGTTCTCTGGAAATCTGCATTCAGTTTGGTAAATCTTTCCTTTTCACTTTGCCTTTCATTTTCCTTCTTTCCTCTGCTATTGTAAAGACTCATCAGACAGCCACTTTGCTTTCTTGCATTTCATTTTCTTTGGGATGGTGCTGATTGCTGCCTCCTGTACAATGTCACAAACCTCCGTCCATAGTTCTTCAGCCACCCTGTCTATCAAGTCTAGTCCTGTAAATATAGTTTTCATCTCCACTGTATATTCATAAGGGATGTGATCTAGGTCAAACCTGAATGACCTAGTGGTTTTCCCATCTTTCTTCAGTTTAAGCCTGAATTTTTCAATGAGTAGCTCATGATCTGAGCCACAGTCAGCTCCAGGTCTTGTTTTTACTGACTGTATAGAGCTTCTACAAAGTTAAATGTGGAAACAAACTGTTTTTAATGTTAAATAGCTACAGAAGAATGTGTTCCCCATAGGGTGATCACAAAAGCCACTACTAGTGATTGCTTATGGTAGCATATTGCTAGGATACTGCTCACCCTTCAATACAAAATGGCAATCCATGGGGGGGGGAAACCCTCAGTTGCATCTTGGGTATTCATATGCATGTTTTGTTCAAAAATTGTACACCTTTAAGTTAAAGGAGTCCTTTCTGGCAGTTGAAACATCTTCTGTTCCTTTATTCAGAAAATATGCTCTCTTTCTACCACTAAGTCATAGAAGCTGTCAACAGTCCCATCTACAGGGAATATATGATAGGTAAAAACTTAGCTAAGCTAAACAAAAACTTCTGCTTAGGAATTTGGAAAACCACAGCCACAGATTAGATATTACAGAGAGATAAGGTAGTTTCATATTTTCATAGGCTGATGATTGTTCTGTTAATGATATTAATATTATCTGCTGCTGTGCTGTTATTTGTACTGCAGATATATTGGGTTAGATCCCATGAGTGGCAAGCACTCATAGCCATAGATATTTCCTTCCTTAGGCTCCAAAAAGCTCATACTCGGAATCCTGGGAGCAGCATTGGCAACATGCCATGGGGTACAATGGGCTATTGTGAAATAGGGGGATAGGGTACTACTGTCACCACTGCCCTCTTGTGCTGATGAAGCCTTCTGTCCTAGCAGGGATTCTGATGATGAATGAATGAGTACTCCCAGTACCCAGTTGGATTTTGTCATTGGGATTGCCATGAGCAGGCCTCCGTTGGAGCTGGACTGCGCAGGAGTGGTGCTCCAGGAGTGAGGAGCCCGGGGGGGGGGCACATGATCAAGCCCCACCCCCTGTTCCCAGCAGCCCTCATGAGGAGGCAGAAGAAGTAAGGTAAGTTGCCTGCCTCCCACCCTATCCCTGGCTTCCTCCAGAGCACCCCCCTGCTTTTCTCTGCTCGCCTGCCAAGGCACACGGGCAGAGAAAGCCCTCCAGAGCGCCCCCGCTGCCTTTCTCTGACTGCCCGCCAAGGCACATGGGCAGAGAAAGCCCTCCAGAGTGCCCCTTGCCACCTTTCTCTGCCTCCCTGTTGAGGCGCACAGGCAGAGAAAGGCCCCTCCAGAGCGCCCCCCGCCTTTCTCTGCTTGCCCCCTTTCTTTGTCCTCCCTCCCTCTCTCCCTCCCTCTCTCCCTCTTTCTTTTCCTTCCTTCCTCCCCATCTCTCTCTCTCTCTCTCTTTCCCAAAGTTCTTTGCCCTCTTTCCCTCCCTCCCTTCCTCCTCATCTCTTTCCCTCTTTCCCTCTTTCTTTCTTTCCCTCTTTCTTTCTTTCTTTCTTTCTTTCTTTCTTTCTTTCTTTCTTTCTTTCTTTCTTTCTTTCTTTCTTTCTTTCTTTCTCTCTTTCTTTCTTTCTTTCTTTCTTTCTTTCTTTCTTTCTTTCTTTCTTTCTTTCTTTCTTTCTTTCTTTCTTTCTTTCTTTCTTTCTTTCTTTCTTTCTTTCTTTCTTTCCCAAAATACTTTGCCCTCTTTATCTTCCTTCCTTCCTTCCCATCTCTCTCTCTCTTTCTTTCCCGAAGTTCTTTGCCCTCTTTCCCTCCTTCCCTCTTTCTCTTCCTTCCTTCCTTCCTCCCCATCTCTCTCTCTCTCTTTCTTTTTCACCAGCTCACCATACTTCCATTCTGGTGATGTCAGGGGTGTGGCATATGCTAATGATTTATGCTAATGAGCTCCTACACCTCTTTTTCTACTAAATGACCCCTGGCCATGAATATATGAGCATCAGCTTTGCAGAGTCTTAGGCGGTTGCTGGAATAAGGTGGCAAATATCCAAATAGAAGCATCCAGTCCATTCAGTTTTTATCACTGTTCATGAAATTGATTAAAAGCCATAAGAATGTTATGCCTCTGATGTTCATCAGAACATGGTAGAAATCCTAGAAAGCATTCAGTTTTGATTCAGGGGCTACAGTTCATGTTAACTTTATGACTACCAGGATGTTGCCAAAGTCAGAGTCAAAGTTGACAAACAGCTCTTCTGCATCTTAGCAACTGACCTGAGCAGCTGAAAGCTTGTAAACCAAGATTCAAAAGCTTGGGCATCCTATAAGCTATTGCAAATGGTTACAGGATTGCTGCCATAGTGAGGTAGGAAATGAAAATCAGACTGTAAATGTAAATACATTGTTCCATGAATGAGACTATGCAAATAGTGTTGTACTGATGTTTTTTTATGACAACATTAATTCTCTTTTCAATTTAGCAAATTCTAATGGTATTAGAATGCAGGTCATTGCTGGAAATCCTGGATACCAAATGTAATTCCCAGTGACTTTTTTCTTTCTAAAACATAATTTATTCCCAGTCATAAAATGATAATAAAAATACATCTTATCATGATTTATAGGTAATAATTTTTGCATTTCAACAGTAATTATGTTCATTCAATTAAACTTTAAATACGAACGTATAAAATAGGATGACTGAGAAAGCAGGAAATCTCCTACCGACATTTTAATTTGCAAACTGCCCCCCCTCCCTGAATTTTACTTCATTGAAATCCCCATTTTAAGTTATTTCCAGAGCTGATAAAATGAATGTCCTCACTGTAAGGCATAAATGTTCATGGGAAAGGTTCATTGAAGGCAATGAACTAATGTTAAAAGTTAAATAGCCTAATCTTAATAGATAAAATGACAGTGAGAAAATGGGCATCCTTGTATTTTTTTAAAAGAAAAGAGAAAGCAAATAAGCAGTATAATTCAGATTATTTTTGTACTGCTAGGTATCTTTGACAGATATGTCATAGTAATGAGACTCCAGACTCAAATTTCTTAATAACATTCATCTCCGTTTCCAAGCCGAAGAGCCAGTGCTGTTCAAAGAACTTTCCGTGGTCATTTGGCCGGCATGACTAAATGCCGAGGTGCAAGGAATGCTGTTACCTTCCCACCAAAGCAGTACCTATTTATCTACTTGCAATTTCTTGCTTTTGAACTGCTAGGTTGGCAGGAGCTGGGGGCAGAGACGGGAGCTCACTCCGTCACGTGGCACCAGGGTCTCAAACTGCCGAACTACAGACCTTCCAGTCTGCAGCTCGGCATCTTAACCTCTGAGCCACCACTTTACATGATGGCAATTGATGGACCATCCCAAGAGTGGCAGGAAGGAAATTAACAATGACTGGCTGCCATTTGATCTCGCATCACTTTTCAAACCTAAACTAGTTTAGAGAGTCCTCATGACATTTTGAAGGTGGTTTTGTTTCCAGTATTTCACCCCGTCACAATTACAGTTTGAGAGGAAACTGGAGAGAAGCCAGAGCAAATACCCTCAGATGACGCAGCCCCAAGTCCTTTCAACAAATCATCTCAGCTAAAACAAGTTGAGCTCTTTAGTTGTCTAATTAGTATTCCAGCGATGCTGAAGTTTAAGCATGAAAAGCTATTTGTTGGTTCTAAAGTCACTGTGACATAATCTTGATTAACCTCTGCAAACAACTGTGAAATTGATTGTGTAATGACACACTGATAAGCAGGCAAGGTTTATATTGGAGTACCAAAGTCTTCTCACCTGTACTTTGCACAAGCACACATGAATTCTGGCTTTCAGAAGCTGGCCATGTTACGTAGAGTCATAAGAAGTTGCCCTTAAGTGGCTTAAATCCAAGTGCTTTGACTTTCATACAGAAATACCAGGCTATGAACTATGATCCATTCACTCAATCATCTCAGCAGGTGGCTGGTGTGTTTTTGACTTGTCTGCCAGCTTTCAGCCCTGGATGCCATATACTGAGAGAACTTCATGAATGCAAAATTCACTGCAGAAAACATTTTTATGTGCTGCTTGTAACAGCTCAAACAAACCCCCCCCCCATAATTATGTGCAGAGAGCATTCAGCTCAAGTCACAATATAGGTCCCTTATATAGCCTGCATTAACTTCCCTGTGCATCTGTTCTTTTAATACAAAGTTTACGGAATCTATGTATTATAAGTAGGTCTAAATTTCAAATAGCTTTCTTATTTTGTTTATATATTTCTGACACCAACAGTCCATAGACCCTGTAGCTTCAGATATGATGGGGTAGGAACCTATTTTATACAGTAGGATGCTTTGTAGGTTTCTAAAGTAGGTTTGAGAACAAAATGGGTGCTAAAGTCTCCTCTCCCTGTGGCTTAACCCTCCATGGTCTCTACCCTGATGTCACTTTTTCACCAGATGGGTTCTGATATTTGACCTTAGTCCTCTTGAGTTTTGTCACTGTCAGAGTGCCACTGGTTCTGCTGGGCACATTGCACTGGTTCTACTGCTGGCCTTACAAACATGCTTCCTCCCTGCACAACACTTTCTACTTCAGAGAGTCTCTGGGAATCTTCTGGGCTTGTTGTATGACTGCCTTGCTTTTTTCTTACCACTGGAAACAATGGAGGATGGGGGCACCCTCTTTGGGTGCCCATAGAATTGCACCCTGGTCCAATCTCTTTGAAACTTGGGGGTTCTTTCGGGTAGAGGTTCCAGCAGCCATGCTGCAAATTTGGTATCTCTATCTCAAACCCCTTCCCCCCAACTCTCTGACTATACCCTAGGAGATTTGTCATTGACTATAATGGCCCCATAGGGTATAATGGAGACAAAAAAAATTGGGATTCCTGAATTAATTCAGGATTCTCTTATCAAATAAGCAGAATCAGATCAGAGAATCTGATATGGCTTAACTAATGCTTGAATTATGCCCCAAAGGCAAGATTCGGGCATTAATTTGGCTCAGAAATGCCTAATGCACATCTCTGTTCAGTACTGACCAACCCCTACCCACTCATGTTAGAAGAAGTGGGACAAGCCAGCCAGCCTGAGCAGCCAGCAGGGCACAGAAGCCTAGGGCAAACTGAAGTTTCCAACCTCATTATCAGCACTTTCTGTTTCTATTGCCATGACCAGCAGAAGCAGGCAAGCCCACCAGAAGTTCTACCAGTGATGTGAATCTTTTCCTGTTCTCCACTTCTCACCTTCCCCTTTCTGTGCCCCACCATTACTGCTGTAAAGATGTGTGCACTTGCTAACTATGGCTTTCTTTCTCCGTCTCCTCTTTTCCTTTCATGTTCCCTCCCTTTGTCGACTGCATATGTTCCTCATCCTTATACCCATTTCTTCCCTCCTCTGTTTCCACCCTCCTTGCATCCTCAACTTTCCCCCCAACCTTGTCTTCCTCACTTATACCTGCTTCTCTCTTGTTACCATCATCTTCTATGGATCCTTCTTATTCCTTTGTTCCCTTTGCTATTTCCTACCACAGACATTACATCCTGACTTCTGTAATTAAAATTTCAGAACAAATTAAAAGTAAAAATCTATGTTACTGATTGGGAAACCAACTTTGGTAGTTATGATGAAGTTAATTATTACATACACTTTGTGGGAAAGGACCTATCTTTTTACTGAAGCTTAGTAGAGATGGGGGGGGAGGTTCTGGTGCGACAGAATGAAATGCAGCAGCTTCACAGCATGGGTCTCCATGCCCTGCTTGTGGGTCTTCTAGGGCATCTGGGTGGCTGTTCTGTGAAATGAGATGCTGGACAACTGGGACCATCAAGCTGAGCCAACATAGCTTATAGAAGTCATTACAGATTGACTCAAAACTGCAGTTGATTGGTTGAGAGAAAAGATTATCATCTTAAATCCAAATAAGTGTGCTTTTCTTATCAATATGCACTGTGATAAGAGGGAAGATGTATCCTCCCAACTTTACCTCAGACTTTATAAAAACCCTAATATTTCTATGCTACATTGGCTCGTTATGTAAAGTAGGGATGTTTTTAACCTTTTCCATTGGTTGTTATTTGACATTGAATAGCTCTTTTTGTTCTTTGCATTGCACCAAAACAGAATGAAAACAATCAAAACTTTGAGGAAAGGGGTTGTATTACATTTATGTGTGAAATATTTTTCTCAATGTCTCAATGACTTCTTTTAGCTCTTCATTAATATGTGGAAACTTTGCCCCCAAAGCATCTAACAAACATACACAATTTTTAATGTAGAAAAAAATACTAACACAACAAATGAAACACTTCATGGTAAGCAAATGGAAATACTGATAAAATAATAAATGGATAGAAACAAAATGTGACATATTTTCAGATTCCTAATTTAAATTATACCTATTGGAGATAAAGTGCTTAAAATTCTATGGGAAGAAATCAGTGTTTATCTGGAACAACAAGAGGCGGGACCCACAATACTCGTGAGGGGGAAGTATTCCCCACAGCTCCCAGCCTGCAGAAGCAGGAGACGTGGCAGCAGGTGAGCCCAGCCTTCTCCCTCCCCCTCCCTCCCCCCAGTGGTGGTGGTGAGGCTGGCCCACCCGTCAAGCTTTCTCCCTCCCCCTCCCTGGCAGTGGTGAGGTCAGCCCGCCAAGCTTTCTCCTTCCTCCTCCCTCCCCAGCAGCAGCAGTGGCGGTGACAAGGCCAGCCCACCAAGCTTTCTCCCTCCCCCTCCCTCCCCAGCAGCAGTGGTGGTGGCAAGGCTGGCCCACCAAACTTCACTCCCCAGCGGCAGTGAGGCCGGCCTACCAAGCCTTCTCCCGCCTCCGCCCCCTGTGGCCTTCTCAGAGCGTTAACGATCCCCCCCATAGTGGTTTTTTTTTTTACAGTTTTTAGATTCTTCTGCACATCTGGGGATTGCCCCAAAAGTGCAGGAAAATCTCCCTGCCCCCCAAGTGCCCCTGATGTGAGGATTTAGATATCTGTTCGCAGGGGGCACCTTGGCTATTAGATATATAGATTATTTCTCAATGATGCATTCTATTTTCTGTTCAAAATGCAAGAACAGAGGACAGTGGCTCCAGGGTTCGGTTTGAATGAAGAGATCTGGATAAATTTCTAATCCCTGTATCCCCATAAAACCCACTGAGCAGTCTTGGGCAAATCACTCTCTCACAGCCTATCCAAGCCATGGAGCTATGGGAAAGGGCAGGAAAAGCAGAGCAAAACATCTTTTTTCTGGGACTCACCTGTCTTTTAATTAGGCAAAGCAAATGAAGTTTTTTGTGGCTGTTTGGTTTGCATAGTTCCTGTCAGGCAAATGCCTGTTCTTTGCATAGTCTTCTTCGCTTCAGTGCTCTCCTAAATGCCAGAAAGGGTAATACTAAGTTGTCATAGACAACCCCATTGATGGGATATTATTTTATTTACTTTCACCAGCCAGAATGAAACACAGCAGCCCCTCGTTCCCAAAATCAGCCTCATGTCTCTAATTGGATTAGACTTAATCCTTGTATACAGTTGTCAGAAGGCAAAATAAACTCATTTGAAAAATAGCTCTGGGAAGATTTACTATCATATTTACCCAAAAGAAGATGACCTTAAACGTAAGACAATTCCCTTAAATATTCTTAAAAAAAAAAAAAATACCATGCTCAACTGTAACTTGGATGTGAATTTAAGATGGCCCTCTGGTTTTTTTTGATGGCACTCTTGGGGGGGGCAGGAAATCTAGTCTTTGTTTGTATTTTTAGATATTGATATGAAACTAGGTTCAAAGCTCTTTCATACGTATTATGCCTACCTCTAATTGAAAACTATACTGAGACTGAGAAAACCATCTAGAAAAATCAGTGGTACTTTATTTGCATAGCTGCTTTCCTAGCTGTGTGGCTGAAAGTGAAATATTGATTGCTAATGCCTAAATAACTATCCATCCTCAGTGAGGCCAACCATTATGTCTTGATCAAATTTACTGGGCATTATAGGTAGAATCCTGGATGTCAGTTCCAGTACTTCCAACTGCTGCCATGCAGGTGCTTCTCTGTGAATTATTCCACTCACAGAACAGACTGGGAAGCCAATTTGCACTCTAAGTATACAGTGTGTATACTAGATAGCATATTTCTTTGCTTGTATAAAAGCTTTCTTTGAAAAATCTGCACTGAACAATTGTAGAGTTCTCGGGCTATTTGTGAGGAAAGCTCCCAAATGGACAGAAAAAAAAATATATCACAGAAAAAGACAGGAAACAATAAATCTATGGCCAATTTTCCAGTCTTTTATGGCCACTTAGAAGCACCTAACCAAGGGTAAACATTAAGCCAGGCCCCAAATAACTGCACAACTTGTTCTGTGGACCCAAGGGAACTTGGAGCATGTATTTTTTTTTTTTAACAGTTACCATCTCATATAGCAAATCTTTTGTGAAATTGAACAGCAATTTATGTGTCATGTTGTTGAGACAAAAATATAAAAAAAAACCACTGGAAATTCCTAAAGTGTCTCAATGGATTCTGACTTGTTGTTACCTCAGCTCTAACAAGCACCACAGTGGTATAACCATTTCTGTCTGATATATTGTCTAGGTAAAGACCAGGGATGCTGTGATCCTTACAAGTAACACACTAGAAAATTGAACTTACTCGGCTTGTAATGCCATTTTTCATTTAAGTCAATGCTCCATCATCAATATTGCTGATTCTCAACAGGGCCCCATCTGTGGATACTTAAATCTAAAGACTGGGGCCATGAACAGACAAGATGGCTCTTTCTACAACTTGAGAAATGCCCCAGTTTTGCTGGGGGGGGGGATCAGAAATTATAAAATAAAGAAATTGGGGGTTAATCCCCTCCATAATAGAATCAGTGCTTGTAGCTTTAAGAAATGAATATACTCTCAGTGGTGGTGGCAGCATTGCTAGGCAGCTACAACAGCATTGCCAGCCTTCAAGCATTGATTTTTGTCAGTAACAAGCAGGGGGAGTGGGGCTGTTTTGGCCCTTGTAGGAGGATTCATTGGGACCAGGACCATGAACCACTGGGCAACTTGCTACCAGGTGACTTCCATAGTTCACCCAGACCCAGCTGCTTGCTACTACTCAACAACAGCCACTCCATGAAAGCCAGTGCAGTGTAGTGGTTAGAGTTTCAAACTAGCATCAGGGAAATCCAGGTTCAAATCACCAGTCTGCCATGCAATCTCATTAGGTGACCTTGGGCCAGATGACACATTCTCAGCCTAACATACCTAACATACCTAACAGGGTTGTTTTAAGAATAAAATGGAGGAGAGAAGAATGCTGTAAGCTGCTTTGAGTCTTCATAGTGGATAAAGGTAGGGTATAAATAAAGCAAATAAAAAATATAACAAAAGATGGAGGGACAAATAACAGACTAGCTGGTTGGTAAGTGGGAAAAAGAGAAGGAAATAGGGAAAAGGAAGAGAATATGGGAGTTACTTGGAGAGGGGAAAGAGGAAACAGTGTGGGGACAGGATACAGGGAAAGTGAGGTGCTCCCCGAAAGTCTTAGAGGGTTCCCAAAGGTGGCCACTTATGCATCTGGGCCACAGTTTTCTGAGGATAGGCTACCAGAGGGAGAGGAAGAAGGAAAGCTGAAGATCGGGGGGGGGGCACATAAAGGTAGGTTGGCTATTAGGTAGAAAAGAGAGAGAGAAACAGAAAAGGGAGAAGCTGTGTGGGCTTTCAGAGAAGGAAAAACAGAAAATAGTGAGAGAGAGAAAATTAAATGCCCCTTGCAAGTCTTTATGACTCCCCCTTTTGTATTCTTTTAATTCTTAACATGTTCACATTTTAAATTCATGTGTTTTTGAAATGGAGGTATTCATTATAACATTAGACAGCTGGCTAGTAGCTGCTATTGTTCTGAGGTCAGACCATGGCACAGAGTTACATGATATACGAATAGGGTTGTCAGGCTGCAACTAGCAACCCCTGGGAGGAAAGGGGGGGGGGCTGGCCTACCAGCGTTGCACCAGCACAATTATATTACTTCCAGTAAATATGGAAGTGACACAGAGGTTGCTCTAGCATTTAGCAAAAACTCAATAGTGTGTGTTCACTATTTCCCCCAAATTTCTTTCCAGAAGTGCTTGAGGTGATGGTGGTCAAGGAACTGAGACGTTGGGAGGCCTCCTGCTATAAATGTGGCATTCCTGTGTACAAAGAGTGTAACAGAATGCTCTGGCAGTTTAAGGCCTTGCAACAGGCCTGAACTAAATGTTTGAAGTTGCACTGTGCAAAAAATAATAATAGTTAAAACACTGTAGAATACTTGATTAAAAGCAAGTATTTTCTTAAGTGTTCTAGGGTACTGTTTGCAATTGGCTGTCAAGTTATAACTGAAAAAGGGGAGAGTTAGCATATCAGTATAGTTCATATAATAGCAAAGCTTGGTTTTCTGCTTTGTGAATGATCCTGTTGATTGTTTGGGCTCATGTACTTTGGGAAGCTTGGAGACTATTTAAGATAACAATATTGGAAGCTCAGATAAAATGTATACTACAGGTTAGAAAAACTATGGATAGGTACAAAAAAGATCTACATGATTACCAAACAAAGTAATGGAAGCAGTAAAAGGTAAAAAGGATTCCTTTAAGTGGTGGAAGGCAAGTCCGAGTGAAGTAAACAAAAGAGAGCACAGGTTTTGGTAAATAAAATGCAAGTCAGTGATCAGATAGGCAAAAAGGGACTATGAGAAACATACTGCAAGAAACATAAAGACCAACAATAAAAAAACTCTTCAAATACATTAGAAGCAGAAAAACAGCCAGGGAGACACTGAGGCCCATGGATGACCCAGTGGTAAAAGGATTACTGAAGAACTTGGAATAAGGCACATTGTAGAAATAAATACAATGAGCTCTAGAAAGAGGCTCTGGGCAGGTGCCCTGGTGGTGACATCAGCAAGGTATAATGACACAGAGTCCACTGTTCTCTCCAGGGGAACTGATCTCTGCCATCTGAAGAGCAGTTGTAATTCTGTGATCTCCAGCCCTCACCTGGAGATTGGTAACAATAGTTCCACTGGAGGAAATTACTGGATTGGAGGGTGGAGTCTATAGAATTGCACCTGTCTGAGGTCCCAACCTTCCTCAAACTGCACCCTCTTTAGGCTACACCCCTCAATTTCCAGGAATTTCCCAACCTGGAGTTGGCAACCCTATCTCCTTCCCAGCCAACCATCAACATACTGTTATCTGCTCCTCTGACCTCAGGTTTCCATCTCCTCCCCCCTCCCTGGAGCCTCTACCTAGGAAAAGTACAGTCTTTCTCCACAGTAGGGACTAAAGCAGCTGACATCATTCTCCTCTCCCCCTTTTGATCTGCTCAACAACCCTATGACATAGGTTAGGCTGAAAGTCTGTAACTGGTCTGAAATCACCCACTCAGCTTCCACAGCAAGAACCTGGGTCTGGCAGACCCTGCTCTGAAGCACTAACTGCTACGCCATGTCCTGGGGGGGCTGCTGCTGGTAAACAGGAGGAAGCAGCCAGGCCTAGTGAAGTCATACCAGTCAGGTGTCATCAAGTCACCCAGAGGGCACTGCCAGGAGTAGGTTAGCCAACCTCCAGACAACAGATCTCTCTCCCCCTGGAGAAAATAACTGCTTTGGAGGCTGGACTCTATGGCGTTCTATTCAGCTGAGGTCTCTCCCCTCCCCTCCCCTCCCTCCCCTGGAGTTGGCAACCCTAGTCAGGACTGGCCCCAATGAGTTCCCCACAAAGATCAAAGTAGGCCTGGAAAGGGCCTCTGCCCCTGCATTTTTACTGACAGTATCAAGCTTGGTAGCCTAGCAACAGCCACTGAGAGGAAAGTGAGCACCACAGCAGCAGGAAAAGAGAATGGCTTGACGGCTCACCTCAGTAGCCATCCAGCTGTGGGGGAGCCAAGCAGGAGAAGCAGCAGCAGAAGCCTCTTCCTGAGCAGGGAACAGCCATTTCAGTAGCCAGACAGACACGGGAGAGCAAAACAGCGGCAGTAGGAGCATCTTCGTTAGGAGAGACAGCCATTTTGGCAGTTTATTCAGACAGGGAAGAGTGGCCAAGCCAGCAGTAGGTGGAGGAGAGGAGCATGCCCAGCACCCAGTCAATGGTATATGAGTACTCTTGAGTGGTGGTTGATGGGCCAATGGCTGATGGAGTGCACAGCACAGCCAATGGAGATCCAGAAGGTACCAATACACTAGGGCTTTTATATGTATAGGATAATAGGGAAATGGCAGAGAGGGGTGAATTCATTTTTGCCTCTGTCTTCACTGTGGAAAATGGGAGGTGTTGCCTACTCCAGAACTGCCAATTTCAGGAGGGGTGTCAAAAGACCTGAGGGATTGAGATGACGAGAGAGGAGGTCCTATGATGGATGGACAAATTAAAAACTGACAAATCATCAGGCCCAAATGGCATACATCCAATAGTTCTGAAAGAAATCAAATGTGAACTTGTGGATCTTCTGACAAAAATACGGAATTTATCACTAAAATCTGCTTCCAATTCCAATGACTGGAAAGGTAGTTAAGGTTACCCCCTTTTTAAAAAAGGTTCCAGATCTGGGAAATTATAGGCCGGTCATTCTAACGTCAATACTGGCTAAATTGGTGGAATCCATTATCAAAGGTAGAATCAGTAGGCACATCGATGAACAAAAGCTATTGTGGAAGAATCAGTGTGGATTCTATAAGGGAAGAACTTGTCTCACTAACCTTTTAGAGTTCTTTGAGGGTGGTCAACAAACATGGACAAAAGTGACCCAGTAGAAGTTGTTTACCTAGACTTCCAGAAAGCTTTTGATAAAAGTTCCTCAGCAAAGTCATGGGATAAGAGGACAAGTCCTCTTGTGGATTAAAAATTGGTTAATTACAAAAAGAGAGTGAGTATAAATGGACAGTTTTCACAGTGAAAGATGGTAAGCAGTGAGGTGCTGCAGAGCTCAGTACTACGTCTGGTACTTTTTAACTTGTTCATTTATGATTTGGAGTTGGGAGTAAGCAGTGATATGGCTAAGTTTGCAGATGACACTATGTTTTTCAGGGTGGTGAGAACCAGGGAAGTCTGTGAGAAGCTCCAGAGGAATCTGTTGTGGGTAGGCGAATGGGCATCAATGTGGCAAATGAGGTTCAAAGTAGGCAAGTGCAAGGTAATGCACATTGGAGCCAAAAATCCTAACTATAAATATATGATGATGGGGTCTGAATTGATGGTAACTGACTGGGAGAGAGATCTTGGAGTTGTGGTAGATAACTCGCTGAAAATGTCAACTCACTGAAGATGTGCAACTGCAATAAAAAAGGCAAATGCTATGCTGGGGATTATTAGGAAGGGTATCATAATGACCCTGTATAAGAAGAATAAAAGAAGAGACTGGATTTATACCACACCCTTCACTCAGAGTCTCAGAGCAGCTCCCCCTCCCCTCAACAGAAATCCCTGTGAGGTAGTTGGGGCTAAGAGAGCTCTGACAGAAACTGCTCTTTTCAAGAACACCTCTGGCAGAACTATAGTTTGCCCAAGGTCATCCAGCAGCTGTAAGTGGAGCAGTGGGGAATTAAACTCTGTTCTCTCAGATTACTGTGCACACACTTAACCACTACACCAAACTACACTGCACCAAAATCTATGGTGCAGCCTTATTTGGAATACTGTGTACAGTTGTGTTCACTGGACCTAAAAAAAAGGTATTGGAGAAGGTGCAGAAAAGGGCAACTAAAATGATTAAGGGGGTGGAACTCCTTCCCTATGAAGAAAGGTTAAAGAGGTTAGGGCTCTTTAGCTTGGAGAAGCAATGATTGAGGGGTGACATGATAGAGGTTTACAAAATTATGCATGGGATAGAGAAGGTAGAGAAAGAAAAAAATATGCATGAGATAGAAAAAAGAAATATTTCATGGACACTCAGTGAAATTACTGAGCAGTAGGCTTAGAACACATAAAAGGAAGTACTTCTCCACCCAAAGAGTAATCAACACATGGAATTCACTGCTGCAAGAAGTGATGGTGCCTACAAGCATAGACAGCTTCAGGAGGGGATTGGAAAAACACATGGAGCAGAGGCCCATAAACGGCTATTAGCTACAAGGGATAGATGGAACAGTATGTGTTGAGCCGTGATGCTCTGTATTCTTGGTACTTGGGGGGCAATAGTGGAAGGGCTTCTGGAGTTCTAGCCTTGCTGGTGGACTTCCTAACGGCACCTGGGTTTTGGCCACTGTGTGACTCAGAGTGTTGGACTGGATGGCCCATTGGCCTGACCCAACATGGCTTCTCTTATGTTCTTATGTTCTCTCCTCCCCTTTCCTCATTGCCAGATAATTAGCTAATTTTATTTCAACCCAACCAGCAAATTATGATGTGTGCTTTTCCTGGAAACCAGAATTTCAGATAATTTTATTTCCAACTGGGATTCTGGTTTACAAAAAAAAGTGGAAACCATAGCTCGCTGGTTTATACAGAGCTTTAGTTTTATCCCCAATGAACCAAGAGGGACATACATATATCCATCACTCCTTTCTGGCTTACACAGTGCCAGGGAAGACTGGTAATGATTGCACAAGCTGTCATTCACAGAAGCTGGCTCAGAGACACTGATCTTCTTATTGAGGAACTCTCATTTCTCAGGCAATCCTGGATTCCCCTGTACAAAGCCTGAAAATCTCAGCACTGAATTTAGGATAAACATATAGACTCTTGCTTCTCCAAAGGTTCTGATTTGTGTTTGTTTATGGTAAACATACTTCTTTTTCCTGAATGGGGACATTTCATCTTCACACAGGTTTTGTTTGTGTAATGGATCTTTGAAATATATTTGATAAGCAGGATCCCCCAAGGAATTTCAGGGTGAATTTTTTTCTCCCCTACTATTTCCTCTCTGCCTCCCTCGAAAACCCCCATAGCCTTTCTCCTCTCCTTCCCATCCACCAGCCAAACTTCTTTTAACTTTTGCCCATCTCCAGTTTTCTACACTTCTCATCCCCTGGCACCCTTTACCAAGGAAAACTATGGCCCAGTTGCATGGTGCTGGTGGCCAGGACAGACCGAGTTGCACAGCGGGCACCCACAAAGGGCATGCATTTTCTCCTGTCTCAGTTTCCCCACACTGTTTCCTCTTTACCTCCAGCTGGCAACATCCACATCCTCAACCTTCTCTGCTGCATTCTCTCCTTCCCACCCACCCACCTTTTATTTGCTCCTCCATCTTCAGCTATATATTTATTATTTATTTACTTCATTTAGAGCCCATCTTTCCCCACAATGGAGACTCCAAGAAGCTTACTTTATTCTCCTCTCCTCCATTTTATCTTCAGAACAATCCTGTAGCAGGGATGGACTAGGAGTGAAAACCCCTGGGAAAGGAGCCCTCTCCCAGCTTGCCCTGGGTCCACCCCCAAATGAAGGAGGAAGAGAATGTCCATCAGACCTTGCCTCTCCCTGCCAAAGGAGGGAGGGAGGGAGAGGCAGCCTGTCTAACCTATTGGGCAGGTGCTGCTTTCCTAGCTTCAAGCAGGTATTGGGCAGGCCAGGGCTGGGCTGGGCACATGGCTCCCTCATCTTGGCCAGTATCACTTTCTCCTTCACTTTGCACAGGAACAGGCGCCATCCTCTTGCATGGGCTGGGCTGGGTACCACCCTTTGTCTTGCTTTGCAAAGAGCTCGGCCAGGCTGGGTGCTACCACTTGCCTCACCTTGTGTGGAGCTCGGCCACGCTGGGTGCTGCCATCAGCCTCACCTGGCCTCATGTGAGCTTGGCCAGGATGCTGCTATCTGTTTCAGTTTGCTCAGGGCTTGACCAGGCCAGGCACCACCATCTCTCTTGCCTCACATTGTATAGGGCTTGGCCAGGCCAGGAACCAGTGTCTGCCTTGCCTCAAGTGGGCTGAGCTGGGCACCACCACATCC
This sequence comes from Gekko gecko, assembly GCA_029375565.1. Taxonomy (NCBI): domain Eukaryota; kingdom Metazoa; phylum Chordata; class Lepidosauria; order Squamata; family Gekkonidae; genus Gekko; species Gekko gecko. The sequence continues at coordinate 133,873,732 of JAPDNY010000003.1, read as the reverse complement.
CCCATCTCACCTCTCACCTCAGTGGGCCAGGTTCTGTCTCCATCCCTTGTCTCAAGCTGTCTGGGCAGCACCTCTCCCATCTCATGTGGAGTTTTGGTAGGTCAGACTCAGCCCTTCTGTCAGAGGGCTTGATAGGTATTCTTAATGCTCCATCTTGGCCTTGCCTGTGAGTTAAGCTAGACTCAAGGTCAGTCAGTGAGTTTCCTCCACTGAATGGGGATTCAAGATCCTAGTCTGAAACATAATCCAAAAAGCATAAAAACAGCAGCAAATACAAGATAAAAGAGCATTTGTAGTATGTGTGAAGTGGGAATTTCTATCCTCCTTTCTCCATTAAAAACACTGTGTGGCATATTCTTCTATGAGGTTTATATTCCTGGCTGCAACTGCTTCTTCCTTAGGCTGGCTCAGATGGAATTCCTTCACAGATGTACCCTGTCACATATATGGTTATGACTCACTCTCTGCAGACATGTTGGCTTCTGTTAAATGGAAGAATTTTGCATTCATATATTGCAGATTGCTTTCAGCCTTCTCTAATAACCAGGACCTTTTGGCCTATATTGTTCAATCTTCAATCATGGGTCTGCCATTTAGTGTACTTAAATGTTAATAGTTGTGAAATGCAATAGTTGTGACCATAGGTCAGGATTCTCTTATGCTACCTTTGTATTGGTTCTTACTAAATAAGTATAGATAGCAGGTGACTCTCAGAAATATAAGGTATGCCGGGTATGTGTGTGTATATATGAGTTACGCTATGTGTATGCATGAGAGTGACATGTGAATACTGTTATGCTGAAGTAAAAGATGAAAGACAGTGGCTTGGGTTCTATGTAGCTTGCATCTCTTCACAATATAATTCTACTTCACTGCCCACAGACAAGAGGATTGGTATATAGCACGGGTAGAATTTATGGGGGAAAGACTAAGATGGGCCAATGAACTCGATAAAAAAGTAAAAGGATTTCTAACCCCAGAAAATCTGCAGAAATATATGACAGCATTTACAAACTTAAAAGCAGACCAAGATCCATTAATAGTCTACCAGGCTTTAGTCCAGGAGCTTAACTCCATCTCGACTGTCCAACCAGGGAATAGATTACATCAGCATCATACAAATGTCAAACCTTGTTTCGACTCTGAATGTGCTCATGCAAAAAAAGAGTTAAATTGTTTATACTCCCTCTCGTTGAGTAATAACTTGGGGAAAAGAGCAGAGACACAAGTAGCTCTAGTGAACCAGAAAAAAACTATATAAATGCATTATTCAAAGGAAGAAGAAAGAGCATACTTTGAAATTATGGGAGGAAAATATACAGACTGTAAGACAAAACAGCTCTGCCCTATTCTGGAAACTAACTAATAATAGGAGATATCTCGGCTGATAACTGGACTGTCATTATCCAGAATCTCTATGATGATCATACTCAGTCCCCCTTTTCGGGAATTATAGAGAATCTCCCGTTATGGCTGCTGGCTAGTACGCAAGAAATAAAAGCCCATATAGCATGTTTAAAAAACAGAAAGGCCCCTAGATTAGATGGAATACCTCCTGAGGTGCTAAAAGGGAATGTAAACTGGTGGGCACACTTCCTTGCAATTTTTTTTCATCTACATTGATCAAATTGGTCAAATTCCAAAGTAGTGGGGGATTGCTATAGTTATCCTTGTTTTTAAGAAGGGCAATAAAATGATCCAGCAAATTATAGGCCCATAAGCCTTTTATATATCATCAGTAAAATATATACAAGGCACCTTCTAGATAAATTAGAAATATGGCTGGAACAGGAAGAAATCATCCCATTAGAACAAGCAGGTTTTAGAATAGGAAGGTCGACATCAGAGCACTGTTTGGTGCCGCAACAGCTAATCAAAAAATACTCTGGAAAAGGCCCAACCTCTTTATATGCAGCCTTAATTGATTTGAAGGCAGCCTTTGATTCCATCTCTAGACAAAGATTGTGGCAAAAACTAGAGTGTTCCAGCATAGACAAAAGACTGTTATACCTTTTCCGTGCCCTTCACGAGGACTCATATCTAAGAGTGAGATACAATTCGCAGGGGCTACTTACTGATCCAATAAAAACCTTTAAGGGAGTCAGGCAGGGTTGCCTTTTCGCTCCCACATTATTTAACTATTATATTAGTGATATAGTGAAACATATGACTGATATCAAATTCCACCCATCGAAGCTCGCTTCTCTTCACCTTTCAATATGCCAGTTTGGTGTAGTGGTTAAGTGCGCGGACTCTTATCTGGGGGAACCGGGTTTGATTCCCCACTCCTCCACTTGCACCTGCTGATGTGACCTTGGGCCAGCCACAAGCTCTGGCACAGCTGTTCTCTCAAGGACAGTTTCTGTCAGAAGTTCCCTCAGCCCCACTTACCTCACAGGGTGTCTGTTGTGGGGAGGGGAAGGGAAAGGAGTTTGGAAGCCACTCTGAGATGCCTTTGGGCAGTGAAGGGTGGGGTATAAACCCAATCTCCTCCTCCAGTACTGCCTGATGATGTGGCCCTGTTATCTAGGACACCGCTAGGACTCCATAGGGTGCTAGACATTTTTGTAACATATTGTGACAAGGAGCATCTGGTGATAAATTTTGATAAAACAAAAGTGATGGCATTTGGCAGATGACCTAAGAAGCATTTCTGGTCCATGAAAGGAATAAAATCGAACAAGTAAACAAATCCATTTATCTGGGGGTAGCTATTCAAGACTCTAGAGCAAATTCAGCACATTGCAACATAATGGCGGAGAGAACTGAGAAAGCTGTGCATGCCATTCTGAGGGTTTTTTTTATCCAAGGGGGCTTATATGTCCCGGCAGTCCTGAAGCTGTTCCAATTCAAAGTCTTAGCACAGCTCCTTTATGGCATTTATACGGGTATTTCTGCTGCCAATGTGCATGCACTTGAGAAGGTTCAGTCTAAATTTCTCTGTAATATTTTACAGGTACCCCCTGGTGTGCCAAATGCCCTCCTACACCTTGAAACAGGTCAAATGAGAATAGAAGCTAGAATACTGTTAGCTTTTGCATATCAGTGGCTTAAGATCTATACAAATCCAAAAGGCCTTTTCCCATTAATAATTCAAGATTCTCATCACCCAAGGTGGATGCAAATGGTGAAGACCAATTTAGAAACAATGGGACTCTCGCCTGAGGATCTTTTGGCGCAGAGCAGTGCCCAGGTGAAAAGCACCATCAAACAAAGGGTGCGTGACATAGAGCAACAGTGAGATTTAATAAAAACCTCTTCTTGCCTGGGCCTTGGAGAGTCCAAATATGGCATGAATATGGTCAAATATTTTACTTATTTGGATGTGCCATCTCATAGAAAAGCTTTTACTTTGGCTCATTATGCGGTTATCCCTTCAAGGGTTCTAGATACGCAATATAGGAAGATCCCATATGAAGACAGACGTTGCCCTTGTTCTATTGGAAAAGAGGAATTGATGGTTCATATGTTCTTTAGGTGCCCGTTCCATCTAGCTCATAGGGATAAGTTTATATCCCCATTTTTAGACAGACCATCAGTAGATGCAGATAAGACCTACCTGAAGGGACTTTTAATTAATGAAAATCCAACTATCTCCAGACAAATACCAAATTCCACTTCTACTTGGTAAAATTTCACAATAAGAAGTATGATTCTGTATAGTCTTTTATTTGTATGACTTGTAACCATTTTACATATACTAGAAATTTTAGATATATCTTAAAGGTTTTTTAGATTATTATAGCTTATAAATATTTTAAGGTTTTTAGGCCTAAACGTATTTTCTGTGCTGGAATGAATTTCTTTGGCTGTATAATAATGTATTTCTATGAAAAATGGCCTTTGACCACAAATAAACGTTCATTCATTCATTCACTGCCCACAATAATCTTTTGACCCTGTAGGTTGCACATGGCACCTGTTCAAAAAGGCATGTGATATGTATGGATGCAGTGAGGAGGGGGGAATCAGGCAAAATCACTTCCCTCTTCGTCTTCCACTAGCAAAAATTGCATCGACATTGAAATGATACTGGAACCATCTTGGTCTGTCAACACAATTCACACTGGGGCCATGCACAATATGTTCCACACCTATGCATTCACCTACAAAAATGAGGTACACTAGATCTGTAAGACTTTATATTATATTAACAGGCCTCTGCAAAATTCATCAGGATTCCCTCACTGCAAAATGTCACCAACTTTCTGGGACACTTTGAAAAAAAAAATTCAGAAGGGCTTAAAACTATCAGAGAGTTTTTGCAAGTTGAGCCCCATTTGTATCTTGAAATATCTACTGTAGTCTTTAGGTGTTTTAGTCTGTGGTCCTATGCTAGGATATGTGCAGGAATAAAGACATTTTTTCTTAAGATAAGCAAAGCTGAAATTCATGTAAGCTATTTGCAGCTGAAACTTCAGCACTGCTGCCATCTGCTGAACACATCTTTAAATACTGGCACACTTCGTAGTGTATGTACATAATGTGAAACAAAATATTATGACTACACATCCTAGAATGACTTCGGCATCGATGAGAATACTAACAGTCATATTATTGTCATATTGGCTTACTTGCACCACATCAGGCAGTTATTTAGCATATGCATAAAGAATAGCTTGTGCATCACATTTGGGTTTGAGCTTGCAGTTTATAGGGGAGATTTCAGAGGCTGGTAGAAATTATTTCTGTGTCTCTGTCACTGTGGCTAAAAATATAATCAAGGGTATTATAATATCACTACTGTCTCACATATAGGCTGAGTTCAGACTGGCAGTTTGCTCCACTATAGCCACATTTCAGCCATGTTTCCCAAGTGGATTAAAGGGGGTGTTCACACAGGCACATCTGCCTGGCGTTCCCCAGCCGTAGTCAATCCGTGCTGTTCTGCTTCGCTCCTGTGTTTAAAAGATACCTGGTGAAAGCGGTAGCAAATCTCTGAGAGCCCATTTATCCCACTTCATTCCGCTGCTGGGAAGTGTGAACGCCAACCCGAAAAGCCGGGAGCAACCTGCATTGTGCATAAGGCAGCAGCGATAAGATTGGCTGTGCTCCACTCTACTGCTCAATGCAGTGCCAGTGCAACAGAATCCTCCCCAAATGGGCTGGATGTGCTTATGTGCATATAGCCGAATTACCAGGGAAAAGCCATTTACAGCCATGTCAGCAGTCTGAACTTTCCCACGCGCCTCCTCCCAGTATGCTCCTGCATCAGTCAACACAGCGTGACCAGGAAAACCTGGAGCAGTTTGTTCCGGGGCTTTTTTGCCATGACTGGCTCCCGCTTCAAACTGCCAGTATGAAGTCAGCCATAGAGTGGCTATTGGGCAAATTCTTGCAATATGTTGTATATTTCTTATTTATTGGCATGGTATAGTCTAGCGATGGGTACAAACTGGGAAATGCAGTTTGGTTCATGGTTAATGGCCAAAACCATAAACTAAATTACAAACTGAACCGAGCCAGAAGTTGTCCGTGAACTGAATTGGTTCATGGTTTGTGGCCCCACAAACCCCATTGAAAGGGACTGCAGTCCCTTTAAACAGGATTTTCAGGAAGCCTGAAAAACAGCTGAGTCACAGGGAGCAGTTTGTTTTACTTTAAAGGGACTGCACATGACAACCTGAAACAGCTGAGCAGGGGGGAGCGCCTCCCTACCACTCAACTGTTTCTGTGGCTTTTGTGGAGAACAGAAAGCAAGGGTTTAAAGGAACTTGAGTCCCATTAAATCCCTTCTTTCTGCTCCATTCATGAACCACCACAAACTACTTAAACAGGGCAAAACCCGTGATGAATTTTGCTTCGTCATTCAGTTTTTGCCCATCCCCATTATAGTCTGGCATTCTGTACTGGACACATGATGAATTTGGATCATATAAAAGCAAGCATGTTGAAAACTGTAAAAATAGTACATTTTAAATTTATATACCCACCAAATATATTATGTGGAATTTATTATTTAAAACATTGTCATCACTCCTTGTTTCCTTAAACTTAAAGAGGGTAATGGCACAACAAGTTTCAAGGGCATAGAACTATAACATTAACTAAATAAAACTAATGCACAAATGAAAATGTACAGTTTGTTGTTTCTTAAAAAAAATGCAGGTCCAATATACCAAAACAGTTTATCTTCCACCAAATACACTCTGAATAGGTTTGCCTTGAATGCCTTTCTAAATGTATTCAGTGAAGAGTATTTCCATGCCCATTTCACAAGGCCATTCCAGAGGACTGGAACTGCCACAGAGAGAGTCTGTGATCTAACTTTTGCTGTCTGGGCATTCTTAAGAGAGGATTCCACAAGGAGAAGGCTGACTAAGAAATATACTGGGAGATCTGATGTGATAAATATGAGACCCCTGGGCATGATTTTATTTGATACTTTTTTCCTCCATAGAGTGATCAGAACTATTTCAGTTGAATTGCTACTGCCTAATTTTCATTGTTTTGGGAAACAGGCCAGTGTTGAAGCAATTAGACTTGATTGTATTTAAAGGGTATTTATTCATTTGAGAAAGGACTTTGTGTGGCAACAGTGAGTTTTGCAGAGCAAAGTTTGGGTTAAAGTTTGGTAAGATGCGGTCCCTGCCTGTACAATAAACAGAAAGCCATTTGGACTGAGGTTTTTTTAAAAGGAAGAAATCGGTAACGTTAGCTGTTTGTATTTTGTGTAAACTCTGGGCTGGCCTTATAAACCTGGGCTTTGCAAACCTTAAACAGTTTAAAAGATTTCTCCATAAAATTATCTGGGGGGGGTACCTCCCAGGACATATGCTCTGTTATGACGATTAAATATTTCAGTTGAAACAGTACAGATTCTTGGGTCCACACTAGCCATGACATGCAGTTACAAGTATCATCATTTCTCTCTCACTCCCTTTACCAAAAGCAGTAAGGAGACTGCAGGCTTGAGACATTCTTAGTAATGAGGTTACATAATTACTTCTCCTCTAGTCATTTTCTGATGGAAATCCACCCCCCCCCCCATGCTTCTCCATGTGGAAGAAAGAAAGAAAAACATATAATGTATTTATGCAGCTGTTAAAGTCACAGGTACACTGGGCAAAGGGTTAAACTTCATGGTATTCTAATGTTCAGCCCTATTAATCTTTGAGAAAGACTGAAGAGAAGGGTAACTTCTAAGAAAGACCTAGGCTCAAATGAATATTAAAACAAAAAACACAAAAAGGACAATACAGAGGGGAGGGCAGTATATAAATCAAAATAAATAAATAAATGAATAAATAAATAAATAAATAAATAACTATAAACACTACTATCCATTGTGGTACATTCCTGGGTAACATTTGCATTAGATTGCTGCAATATACTCTACATAGGGCTGCCTTGAAAAATGTTTTGAAACTTCACTTGGTACAGAATGCTGCAGCCAGGATGATGACTGGAGTGAGTCATAGGGACCATGTCATTGCATTTCTAGGTGATTACACTGCGTCTCAGTTTGTTTCTGGATCCAATTCAAGGCGCTGGTGTTGACCTTTAAAGCCTTACCTAGTTTGGGGCCAGCATAACTTAAAGACTGCTAACTCCCATAACCTGACCACTATGACCATCTTCTGAGCCCCTGCTATGGGTGCTTCTACCTTCCAAGTTTAAATGTGTGGCAACCCAAGAGAAGGCCTTCTCAGTCATGGCACCAAAATTGTGGAGCTCTGTCTCCAAGAATATCTGTCTGTCTTCTTCCATCATTGTCTTCTGCCTGTGGATGAAGGCTTTTGGATTGGTTTGGTTTGGTTTAGTGTTTCCTCAATGAGTTCTCCTTCTTGCCCTACATTTTAATTTCTGTATTTTTATACATGCTGTATTTTATGATTTTAATGATTTTATGATGTGTTCTGATGTTTTGCTTTTAATTGTTAACTGCCTTGGTGGATCTGCTCAGGCTAAAATGCAGGATATTTTTTTCATAAATAAATAAATAATGAATACTTAGTTCACAGCTCTATTGCTATATATTACCATTATGATCTGCACTTGGTGTTGCCAGATCAGACTTGCTTATCTGCTATTTACATATCACCATTTGTATTTTCTTATTAAAACACAATAGAGCTAACGTTACAAACCCTGATCAGATCACATATTATTGAGAGTAGCATCTGTTACATATTGATAACAACTACATAGTTCAGACTAAACATCAGCGACTGCTTGTCAGGAACATTACAGTTACCATTACATAGTTTAGAATATGGTTTGCTTTTTCATCCTTAACTTTGTTGTTCAGTCACACAGTCGAGTCCAACTCTTCACGACCCCATGGACCAGATTATGCCAAGCCCTCCTGTCTTCTGCTGTCCTCTGAAGTTTGCTCAATTTCATGTTCGTTGCATTGATTACACTGTCTAACCATCTCATCCTTTGCCGTCCCCTTCTTCTTTGACCTTCAATCTTAACTAAATTGTAACTAATTAAAAGTTGTAGCCTTTCATTAAATCTAAAACTCCTACTGCAACAAGGTAGAGTACAAAAAAGGAAGAAATTAAAAATGACACTCGATCTCTTTTTATTTATACCAGAACAAGTGGGAACCTGTGATACTCGCGGGGGAATCTCCCCCCCACTACTGCTGATTCCCTCTGGAGGATGCTGGCTACTGCTGAAGGCCTGGCAGCAGCAAAGGAATACACTGGCAGCAGCTTCAGCCTGGCCAAGTAGTCTCAGCAGCTGCTTTGACCCAGCCATGGAGGACTTTGGCATAGTTCACCACTGAGACTGAGCTTGGAGTATCAGCCAGCATCTTCTATCGCTGTGGTTAGGCCAGAGCAGCAGCTGGCATTCTCTGCAGCTGGGTTGGAGCTAGGGTTGCCGGGTCTTACCTGACCGCAAAGTGTGGGGGGATCCCAGTCTTAATTCTGGAGTTCTTCAGTGCGTGCACTTTGGTTTTTCTTTAAATGACAGGGCATCCCCTGCAATGTGCCCTGTGCAATGACATCACTTCCATGTGACATCATTGCACCAGGTGCATTGCCACAGACAGGGAGCTTTTGGGGTGGGGTTCCCCCTGCTGGCTGGATTGGGACCAGCAGATCTGATGGCCCAAAAGTGGGCAACCTCCTGCCCCTGTCAGGGGAATGGCAGTCTTAGTTGGAGAAGCAGCCAGAGCACTCCACTGCCATTGCTGGGCTCACCACAGCTGGGCCTGGAGCAGCAGCCAATGTCCTCTGCAGCTGGGTCAGAGAAGCTACTGGGCCAACTGCTTGCTTGCTGGGCCTACTATGTTGTTGATGAGTTTATAATGAAGAATGGTGATTTTGCCCTGAACCAACTGACTACTGAATAACAACAATTAAGTACATCTTATGAACAGTTAAATCCTAAGCAGAGTTATACCCTTCTAACTTCAACATACTTAGAGCCAAACTAGAGTTGATAATGTCTACAGGTTGTACTCCTGGATGCCACCACCTTTTTAATGTGAGGGCCTGATCCTGATTGGGGCCACAGTGTGGTGGGCTGATATACTCTCATCCTTCACACACACCTTTTCAAGTGTCAAAACAACTGCCAGGGGCACGTAGCTTTCTTGACACTTGAAAAGGTTTCTGAGAGGGGGGAAATGGCACCTCAGCTGGGGACTTGTTGCATTTTTAAATTACTTTAAAATGGTGATGGCATCCATGGGTCTGACCTGTCTATTTTGACCTTTAGGATTGCACTGGGAAACTTCCTGTGTAAATAACTTTTTATCAGCTATGCCTTCTAGAGCCAAGACATGCAAAACCAATTTCACCATGGGTTTAACAAACTAGGAGCTAAACCAGGGGTCCACAATGTGGTGCCCATGGGCACCACAGCACCCACTAACACCTTTCCTAATGCCCACCAAGTATTTATGGAAATTGGGTGGGGCCATGTGGGGATTTCACTCCGCAAGCTTTCTGACTGGCAATTGGAGATTGGATCGGGTGTTTGGAATTTTTTAAACATTCCATTGGCAGCAACTGCCACCAGAGTACAAGGATCTTCACTGTGTGGCTGTTGGCTGCAGCCGACTTTGTAGTAATTTTGTGGCAGCCATTTTGTGGGCAGCTATGTCAGAATTCCAAATGCACCCAGAGGCTCAGAAATGTTGGACACCCTGAGCTAAACAATCCCAGTTTGGTGAAATAGCAAATTTGATTCAGAATGGCAAATATTCAAGTCCTATTGCTAAGACATTGGTAAGTTATAGATATAAAGACTACTTGAAGATATACTATACACTTCTATCATTTCTCCAGAAAGCATTTTTGGGGGGCATCTTCTTTGGTGGGCTGTAACTTGGACTCCATAAATTCAATCCTCACCAAACCTGGAAGGCTGGTAGTGGAGAGTCAGCAGGAGATCCCCTGCAAGTTTGGTGACTCTAGTACACCACATGGAGCCATTCTACCACTTCACAAACTGAATAGGTTTGTGAGGCAGCTAAAAATTAATGGTAGTCCATGGTTCGTGAACAGGGCACATCACAAGCCACAAACCGAACTGCATTTTCCTGGTTCATGCCCATCCCTAATCAGAACTTGTTTTGCTTCTCCTTGAAATTTTTTGATATCATTTTCAGTGTTAGAAAGAACTAGTATTATGAATTTACTGCTTTCCGGTAGGATTTTGCTGTATTCTGATTAGCAGTTTCTTAATTTGATAAATACAAATGCCATAAAGTGCATTTGCTAGCTTCGGGATAACTTCAGTTATGTTGCAAACAGGAAATGAGGGGTGTAGCATAAATGTTCTTAATGATTTCAGTCTTTTTTAAAAATACACATTAGCTCTAAGCTAAGCTGTGCTTTTCTTGACTTTTGCAATTTCCCATCAAAATTCCACAGATATGTTCCTGAAATGGCAGCTTCTGAATTTATTTTAAAGCAACATTTGTTTTAGTCAGTTTCATACCACAAAGAAATATTACTGATAACACACACAACATGCTTACTGTACTTAACCACTGTAATATCCATAAACAAACAGCTGCAATTATATTTCTTGATTTGGAAAAGGCCTTTGACTCTGTAGAAATCCCTTTTCTTAAAACAATATTAAGGAACATGGCCTTTGGGGGAAATTTTCTTTCAGCCATCTCAGCCATCTATGATAAACCTATGGCCACTCTCAATATCAATCAGTGTACTTCAGATTCCTTCATTCTACAAATAGGTACTTGGCAGGGGTGTCCTCTATCACCCATACTGTTTGCTCTAGCAATACAGCCCTTGGCTAGCATGATAAGAAACAATGATGCAATACAAGGGGTGCAAATAGGGAACAAAAATCTTAGTGTCTCTATTTGCTGATGATATGTTACTATTTCTCACAAATCCCATCTCTTCTTTGGATGTACTACATCCGACACTTCTGACATACAGCTCGATCTCCGGACTCCAAATCAATCTTTCTAAATCTTATTTGCTCCCTGTTAATTTAGGTCCTCAAATGAAATAAATCATTCAATCTAACACTTCTTACACATGGGTCAAAGACTACCTCACTTACCTAGGAATTAACCTTCCTATGGACCTGAAACACATCAAAAAATACAACTATGAAAAAATAGGAAAAGATGTCCATAATACCTTACTGAGATGGCACAAACTATGGCTCTTGTGGTTTGACCATCTACATCTTATTAGGTCATTTATTCTTCCTAAATTTATTTTTATGTTTCAAAATATTCCAATCTAACTATCTGCTAAAACTCTGAAGAAACGGCAAAACATGCTAATGAACTTTTTTTTTTTTTGGTCTTATAAAAGACACAAGAGTTAGTAATAGATCTATACAAAGAAGACCACTACAAGGTGGCCTTGGATTCCCTGCTCTTAACTACTACTATTCAGCCATTCAGCTCCCATTTGTGGTTAAACTTTTACATACCAATTCCAAATCAGATGGCACTCATTTGTTTTCAGAATATACTGCTCCCTTTGATCTCCAAGACTGAGTATGGCAAAAACCTACAGAATGACCTGAACAGATATCTGATGATCCTATTTTAGACTCTTTGTTATCTTGCTGGGCTAGCCATAGAACAGTCTTGTTCCCTCCCATCTCTAAACTTCAGTCATTTCTAAATCAATGCTGGTTCCTACCTGGTTGTAGAAATCCTTCTTTTGACAAATGGAAACTGGCTCAGGTTACTATACTCCAGGATCTTGGCTCTAAAAGTGTATTGCTTTCAAAGGCTGCTCTGGAAAAGAAAATGGGGGCATCTATCCCCTGGATGCAATATTTCCAGATATCCCATCTCAGTTCTTCTATTAATCTTCTAAACATCCTAAAGCAACCCCTAATTGGTCTAGAAAAAATTATTCAAGCTACTCAACAATTGATAAAAGGCCTCATCTCAGCAATCTATAGAACGATTTTAGATAGAGATTTACAGAAACCCCTAACATATCAATATTTTTGGAATAAGGTTTGTGGCCGAACTCAGATGGCACCTGGACCAATATATGGAAAACAACTCCTTTCCATTCCAGAATCATAGACTTACATTCGCACTCTTTTAAGTTAATCTCACGCTGGTATCTTACTCCTTCACTATTTGATGTCTGCCATATTATTACACCAAACATTGTTTACTATCCAAACAGAATGTACAATACCACTATGCATCATTCAATATATTTTGAAATGGAATTTACCACAGTATAGGCATTAGCAATAAGAAAACTTGGTGGACCTGTTTTATACTATATCCCTAAAGATTTTGAATCCTCTACATTATACATCTACAGGAAAAGCTGAGTGCAGTGTATCAGCAAATCCATCACAAGGCTTGCAATGTTGCATGTAATATTCATATTTCAGACATTAATCCCAAACCATCAAAAACTTATTTCTATGGGAAAATACTTCATGTTGCATCAACAAGAAAATGCATTTTGTTTTAGGCATTTGAATTTCCATGATAACAGAGAATAGCAAAGAACATGCTACTTTAGAAATGGTAATGTAGACTTATTACATAAAATTTCTAATATGTCTGTTGCGTGGCTAGCAAAAATAATAAAAGCATGCCTTTGATCATGTATTAATATATGTATGTGTGTGTGAGTGTGTGTATATATATTACCAGGCAGGATGATCCAGTTCTTGACTGATTACAGCTTGTTCAAAGTAAAAAATCTTGACTTTGAACTCAATATATTCTCATTTGACACAATTCAAAAGATTCCCATTCATAAGGGAATCCTGTTCTTTTGGATAAAAGAAAAAGCAGTGAATAAGGATGATTCTCCAATGGATGTGTAGAATGTTTCTTTATTCATAGAAGAGAATAGAAAATATCCTGCAGGGGCAGAAGTCCACTCACCATCCAGAATTGCTGTAGTAAAGTTACAGAATACAAGTATGCTGCTTTAACAAGGATGTCTCACAATCATTTAACCTGACTGAAGCCAATAAAGCTAAAACTGGCTTCAATCCAAGTATTTCAACTTAATTGTGCTTTGGTTTAAATTTGGTTTATGATGTCACAACTCTCAAAATCTAAATTAAGACTGCCCTCCAATGCACACTTTCTTAGAAACACCTGATTAAAGAAAGTGAGGATTTCTGTAGTACTAATTATTTTTATAAGTGGAAGGTCGTGGTATGAATCTAATAATAAATAAATAAATAAGTGCTAAAAGTGAGTGGTTGACAATCCAGAACAGGGTAATTTTACAGGGGAAGAGGGGTACTAGGGATGTGCATTTGGATATATCCAGTCCATATCTGAAAAAATACCTTGTCAGTATTTTTCAGGTATCTTTGGGGTTTTGGATGGTATCCAGGATTTTCTGGGATACTGGGAAATGACTCCTGAAAAATCCTGGAACTATTCAGGATTAGCCATGAATACCAGAAGCTAGCATTTGAAGGATTTCAGGACTGTTTTCTCTTGCCCTCTCTATGGTTTGTGTCCTCCTAGGCTTGGTATTGGCTTGCCATGTAAATTGGTTCTGTTCATCTTGCCACATTGTATTATTTGTGCAAGTTGGTTTGTATCAGGTTTGCAGTGGATTCTCAAGTTTGACGTTGCCTTTGATTCTTGGATTTACTATTGGCACAGATTTTTTGATTTTACATTTGTTAGAACTTGCAACAGTATTCCTATTTGATTTGGCTTGGACAATTCTCTGTTTGACCTTAGGTTGGATTCTCAGGTTGCACATTTGTTGTTTTAGGTTTGCCACGTTGTCTAGTGGTTCTTCTGAGATTCCCTGGTTCTCCATTGGTTCTTTAGACTTGTTGGTTCTGTCTGCTTTGAGATGCTTTTGGCAGGGGGTTGCTTTGCTTGGTCTTGTGTCTCTGGCTATTTTTTGGCCTGGAGAAAGCCTGGAATCCCACCACCACCAGCAAATAATGGAAGATGGCTGGGGGTACCTTGTTCAGGGGCCCATAGAACTGAGCCTCTTAGTCCAATTCACTTGAAATTTCAGGGTTATTTAAAGGACAGGCACTAGCAGCTCTGCTGCAGTGTTTGTGCAATTTGTTAAAAACAAAACAAAACATCCTCTAGCCCTCCAGCAATATTCCCCATTAGGAATAATACAGATAATATCAGAATCACCACCAACAACAACCTGGATTCTAATACCAAACCAGTATTTGGAAACTGGAAAACTGGGAATTCTGGTATTTTTCAGCTCCCTGATATCCAGATCAGAAGAACACTGATTTTTTTTTTTTTTTTAGCTACACATCCCTAGATGTAACCCTTCCCCCCCCTAAACTAGTTTTGAAATCTGGAGATGCTAGTTGGGAGAGAAATAAATACTGTATATTACCTTTATGTTTTCCCTGTGATTCAGACAGCAGTTGGACTGGGGCACTGGAATTGGGAGAGTGATGCAGGAGGAAAAGATTAATCTCCCATCCCTGCAATATGACTCTTATTCAGATAAACTCCTCTGTGGCAATTTTTTAACATTAAAAAACCCACAACCTTTGGAGCCCCAGTCATGGATCTCTCTCAGTTGCACCTAGTCTGACACTTAGATTTCTCTGAAAATCTAAGGGTGTAATCAGCCATGGTTTAAGGGAAAGAAATTGGACTCTGAGTTCACCAGTAAAGCTCAAATGTCTTTCTACTCTTGGTAGAGTTGAAGGCAAATATAAAAGATGAAGAACATCCTTGATTCACATTCTATACATTATTTTTTGTTAATGAAGGGAAGTTTTTGGCTTAGATATTGCCACATACAGAACTGCAGGTGTATTTGAAGGAAAGGGCCTGAAGAGTTTAAGATCCTCAGAGTGTATCTTTCTGCTCCATAATTCACAGGTACTTCTGATGCTTCTTTAAACCCATTGAATTTGCTTTGAGGGGGAAAAAAAATCTCCCATTGCCCTGTTTTCAAGTGCCAGGATGAAGAATAGTACTTTGGACTGAGAGAATAAAACCTCCCTGACAGAAAATCAATTGAAACTTGCAGGGCAGCATCACTGTGCATGAATGCAAGGAGAGGTAATTTTCCAAATAAACTCCCCAGATCCTTGTCAGATTCACTGGTACAAAAGAGCCAAAAGTTATGATGGTGTTCATCTGCACAGAACCTGCAGTGCCTTTAATGAAAGATGGCAGCTCAGTGGTAGTAACTACAATTCATTCGTGGATGGAAGTGATAAGCATGAAATTATCTGTCCCTTACCGTTGTACAAAAGTGCCCTTATATAGCAAGGATGCTTGGTCACCCCTCCACTTGGAACCATCAACAAACTGCTCTTTTTTAACATTAAAAAATGGGTTGAAAATGCTCTGCACATGCATGTTCTCATACCACTTCCTAGCACCATCCCTTAGTGCCATCCCTCTAGCACCATCATTGCATTGAAAGAATCATTACACTAGAAATAAAGGACATGTTTAAATCTTGCTGTGTGGCTTGCCTCTTTGCCTTTACCCATTTTGCTCATCTCACTTGGAATAATTGGATCTAGATCTCAGATATTTTGCCATGATTGTACCCATCCCCAGTTATTTACCCAATCCACCAGATGGGAAAATGACCTGTAAAGGCAATCCTTTCCTTGTTTGCCTCAACCCTATTGGAGTAGGAAGTGGGGGCATTGCTCATTTTGTCCACTTGCTCCCCTGTCTGACTCCCAAAGATAAACGTTATCATTTGTATTGCATGGACTTACGCACTCTTGCACTGCCATCAGGGAAGTATAGTCTGATCTAGTCAGTTCTGAACATATAACAGCTTGATAAATTCTACTGACTGATGAATGCTACAGATACAAAAGTAGTGTATAAATACTAACACAGTTTGCATGAAATAATGCATAACTTGCCCATTGATGACTCTGGGATATACATAGCCCAAACTAACCAGGAATTGTGAATATATGTCAACAGAAGCTACTAGATGAGATGCTGCACTGAATTCTGCCAGCACACAGATGCTAGAACTACCCAAAATGCTCTTTATAAGCAATCAAATGCATGTTTGGAGTCAACACAAAACAGGCATTATGAAGTAGGTGATTTTCAATATTAATCACCTTTACGATGAAAATCACAGGAACCCCCAAGCTGAAATAATTGAGATTTAAGTGCTTGGAACTCTGAACTGTGTTTTGTTTTGAAAAGGTTTGCTCATATTCACATTGGTTGACATATGGGATTCACTGCCACAGGAGATGGTGGCAACTACAGGCATGGACGGCTTCAAGAGGGAATTGAATAAGGGTATAGATAGGAACTCTCGGTCTGGGGCAAGTGATACACTGTACTCTTGGTGCTGGGGGGGCAACAGTGGGAGGGCTTCTAGTGTCCTGGCCCCGCTGCTGGACCTCCTGATGGCACCTGGTATTTTTGGCCACTGTGTGACAGAGTGTTGGACTGGATGGGCCATTGGCCTGATTCAACATTGGCTTCTCTTATGTTCTTATTAAAAATGACAGTCCCACCTGTGATTGTTGGAGCAGTTTGAAACAGAGCTGCTGAGAATATATACTATCTTCTACTGCAAGCCATTTATATTTTATGTTGCCACTTGTCTCACTACTCTTGGTTGTACAATGGCCAGTTTGGTGATGTTCCAATGCAATAAGCTTCAGTGTGTTGCAATTATTACTCACAGCTTCTAAAATTAATTAAGATCTAAGTTACAAGCCTATTGTATTGGATGCTCACTTTTAAAAAGGAAGGACCTACTCATGTTTGAAACTTTTCTAATGAAAAATAGGAGTACAAGTTGAAGTCCTATCAATTAAATATAAAGAAATGCATTTGTTTTTATGAAGCAGGAGATATAATTATAAATGTTTTCTAAACAAATAGTCAAAAATTAGTTGTAGATTTTCTGGGCTGTATGGCCATGGTCTTGGCATTGAAGTACCTTTCGCCAGCAGCTGTGACTGTCATCCTCAGAGGTATAACACATAAAGATGGAGTACTCTCTGTATCAATGTGAGAAGAAAAATGGTAGGCAGGTAATTTGTATCTACTCAGGAAGGTGGGGTAGGGCTGAGTCATTAATATCCCACCTTCCTGAGTAGATATAAATTACCTACCTACCATTTTTCTTCTCACCTTGACACAGAGAGTACTCTGTCTTTCTGTGTTATACCTCTGAGGATGCCAGTCAGAGCTGCTTGCAAAACGTCAGGTACTTCAGTGCCAAGACCACAGCCATTCAGCCCGGAAAATCTACAACAGCTAATGAACTCTGGCCATGAAAGCCTTCTACAACATATAAATAGACAGAAAGTCTAAATCATTCTGTATATCTGAAAACAAGTTTCCCTGGAGAATCCTAGATCCTAGCTTCATAAAAAAAAAATAATCTGTGGCACTGTACAATATTCCAGGATGTTTGTGTGTGTTTTTTGTTTTGTTTTGTTTTACATTTGGCTATAAACAACTGCCAATATTTCCCTTATTGCAAGTGCTTTTGTGTAGGTCTCATTGCCCCCGCCCCCAATGATGACACAACAAAATGTGGATCCTACTAGTTTTTGTTTATTTAAATAATTACTATTTATTCCAATAGACTGATGATTTTGAAGGTGGGCAGAACTAGGCATCCACTAGGTATGCTTTGGGGTAGATCCAGCCTGGCTCCCGACTCAGCCAGAGCTTCTGTTAGCCTTGCTTATCACTGCCTGCATGGCTGTATGTGCAGAGAGGAAGAAGAAGAGATTGGATTTATACCCCACCCTTCACTGCCCAAAGGCATTTCAGAGCGGCTTACAAACTCCTTTCCCTTCCCCTCCCCACAAAAGGCACCCTGTGAGGTAGGTGGGGCTGAGAGAGCGGAAACTGCTCTTTTTCAAGGACAGCTGTGCCAGATCTTGTGACTGACTCAAGGTCACATCAGCAGGTGCAAGTGGAGGAGTGGAGAATCAAACCCGGTTCTCCCAGATTAGAGTCTGCACACTTAACCACTACACCAAACTGGCTCTCAGAGAGGTCCCAAGCTTCACCCCCCCCAATGTACATGAGGCTCCTAACAGGTTCAAAAGATTGTGCTCAGCACCAAGGGTATTCCTTCACAGCACACCTAGTTGCCAGGTATGTGATGGCCAGTTCTAAACACTGCCCCTCTCTTATATCAGATATCTCAAGGTGCTTCCTGATTAGCCCTACTATCCTGCACAACCCACCCTATTCCTGCTATCTAGTTGTGGCCTAACCAGTTTTATAACCAGGCCTATTCAATGAGGAGCACCCTTTCCACAGAGATAGCATGGAGCAGGCCAAAAAAAAGGCTTTGTACTCAGCCAGTCTGTAAAAAAAAACAACCAATTTCCTGCTCAGCCCTAAATATAGCAACTAGCCTATTGGGAGGGTTGCTGGGTCTACCACAGCAAAAATTAAGTGAGAGGGTATGGCTGAATAAAGCAGCCTGCCACCCTCTCCTGACTGTCAAACAAAGTATACACACCGTGAAATATGACAATAATTGCAATTTATGTAATGCTATTAATAACTCAATTTCTATGTACCAAAAATTCAACAATCTTTTAGTGCTGCTGATGCAATCACATTCATTCATTCAACAGGTGAACTCCATGTATTCCAACTATAAAGTGTCCTTGCTATGATTTGGCCTTGTTGAAAACTGGAAGCGGAAGAGGTTGTCAGCTGAATTATCTTCCATTCTGTGCTTCCACAAATCTCACAAACATGACTCCAAGCTCACAAACATGACTCCAACAGGCCAGCTATACTGCCTATTTCACACCAGCTTCTTTGTGGGAAATCATGAAATACAAACTTCAAAGATTCATCCAATTAAGTGTGGATGGTCAATCCTAGGTTTCCAAAACAGCAATAATTGCTAAAACTTTAATTTCCAGAGCATATAAAACAAAGAAGGTAAAGCAGGAAAACAGACTGAAAGAGTAATGTAAAATACTAAGTTTGGGGAATTACTAACTTGCAAGTAACTAGGTGACATATAAATCACACCAGCATTTATGGAAAGCAAGTAAATCAGATGATCCCTAGTGGAAGCCATCTCAGTTATGCTAGATGGGAATCCTCCCTTGGATTAATCCAAAGTCAGAACCTACTATATGTGTTTGTTTTCAGCTTATAGTGTCCCCAGAGAAAGGGGATGAGATGAAAGTCATAGAGTGAGGAAGGAAGGGATAAATTCGAAGAATGAAGAGACTAGGGTCAGGGGAGAGGGGCAAGAAGATTAAAGAAATAGAGCAGAAGGCTGCATGTTGCTTGTTCCAGAGGTCCTATGTGGTTGGAGAAGTCTGAAGTAGCAGGGTAAAGGTCCAGCCAAAAAGAGAGAATTTCTGTCCCGTGATCTCAGTGTTGGAAGAACAATCTTTGGGAAGCACATTGAATCTTTACAACACTAAGCCTTGTTCCGTAGTGGCAGAACAGTCTGGAGTGGAGAACTGAATACAATTTGCTCCTGCCAGGATGCCACTTTTATTCTATTTTTCTGGGGCATTTATCATTGGGGCCAAGTTCTTTCAGCAGTGTTTTTGATACTTTCTGTGACTGGGCCAAATTTCCAGAATTCTGTCTGTGATTGGGAAATGTTTGGATTCTCTGTAATTTGAGAAATTATAGGACCCTTGTTCCTGTTGGTTCAGAGTCAGAATCCTGGCTCCTATTGGCAGATTATGAATTGTCCAAAAAAGGTCATGAAGAAGCAGAAGAGGAAGATGGTTACCTGGTGAGGCAATGTGGAAGGTGGAATGATTGGATATGCTGAATAGTAGAACTGAATTCTGTAAACAGAGGCCAAGAAATGGGTGATGGCCCTGGCCTTGCTTATGATTGGTGGTAGAAAGTGCCCTCAAGTCACAGCTGACTTACACGACTCCATGGGGTTTTCAGGGCAAGACACATTCAGCAGTGGTTTGCCATTGCTTGTGTCTGCACCACAGCCATGGTATTCCTCAGAGGTCTCCCATCCAAATACTAGACAGGGCTGACCCTGTTTAGCTTCCATTATCTGACAAGATCAGGCTAGCCTGGGCTACCCATGTTAGGGCTGCTTATGATCAGGTATCCAGAAAGATCTGTAATCTAAGGCAGGTTCTTGGATCGTTCTAGAAGGTAGATCATTGTCCTACTTTTGGGGGGGTAACAGGGAAGGAAACAAGATATAACATATATTTCTTAGGAACCATGCTTCTCCTGATATGGGCCCAGTAAGCAGCTTCTAGCAATGTGTACATTCTAAGCAGAGACTGAAAGTACCAACTTCAGCTTGCTGTGGGAGCCTTGGGTGGTGGAATACAGTACTGATTGCTATTTCCCTTCAGTTTCCCAACTCTTTGGTATTTACAAATCCATTAAACTGTAGAACGTGAGAACTGACAAATTATGTGCAAAGATGAAAGGAGGTGAGCTTTAAATCCAGAGGGCAATTCATTTCAATGGTGCCATAGATGTATTAAGAGAATGAGGTTTCATGTATATGATCTGAGTTTATCAAACTTTGTTCCCCTGTCAGTTATTTTCTTCTTGCAATGTAAGTAATGATCTGGAGATCAATAGTAACTAGGGATGCTTGAACACCCACTGGTTTGACATACATCCTGTTTGCAGGTCACGAACAGGGAGCCAATTTGGGGGGTGATCGGTTCAAATGTTCATTGATCTGTTCATGGCTGTCTGATAGGCTGTTTCACTGTATTCCTTCTTTAACAGTGCAGTACTGTGCAATCAGCATTTCCTGAAGCCATGGCCACCGTTTTTCTGCCATGCCACCAGAAAGCTTTTAAAGATTTTTTTTTAAAAAAATCAGTATTACAGTTATGCTTTTGTGATATAAGATTCTGATAACTTATTGCCATGAATGATAACTGTAGTCCCAATTTTACTTTAAAACATGAAGTCCCTAGACTCTTCTGTTGGAAAATTTCCCCTTATAATCAGCAGGATGTTTCCATGGCCGAGCAGACATTTGAACCGGGGTCTCCCAGGTCCTAGTTCAACACTGCAACCAGTACACTACTCTGGCTTTCAACGTGTATTCCATGTATATCTTCATCTCAAGAATTGTAATGCACATCCCTCTTCTTGCCAAAGACAGTTAACAATTAAAAACCCTTCTGTTATATGGTTGAATCAATCAGACAAGAAACCTTCTTTGTACTGTTACACTTTCTCTGGCCCCCAGCTTTCAAGTAGCATTGTTACCAGGCCCGTAGCCAGGATTTTGTAATTCAGGGGGCCTTTAAATAAGTCAGGGGACACTGATGTCACAAAAAAAAATTAAAAACTCATTTCTTCAGAGTTTGCACTCTGCTTGCCTATATGGGGAAGCAAACCACTCTTGGGGAAGGGGCAGCGGTGGGGAGTCCTCCAGGTGGCCCAGAGAGCCAGGGGGCTGGATGGAAGTCAGGGGGCCTTGGCAGGAAGTCAGGGGTCCAGGCCCCAAAATGCCCCACTATAGCTACAGGCCTGATTGTGACTGTAATACTGAGAGGGCTGATAAAAAGGAAAACAAAGAAACAACTAAACCATGCACACCAGTGAAATAAACCTATTTCTGAGTTGTTTTCATCAGACCTACTGTGTGGTTCCTTCGAGGCTATAATCCACTCATAATAGGCCAAGTTAATGCAGGGTGGCACCTTGAGTCCAGGCTTTGTGCTCATCAAGGACTAAGAGACTAACTGGTCCCCAAAGGCTCAATTATTATAAAAAAAAAAAGATATGTTAAAAAAAGAAAGAAATTTGTAGGGTGTAAGTACCCAGGTTTGGTGAAGGGGTGCCATCACAGGAGCTCTCTGTTTATGTCAAAGGTTTTTTTTAATCCAGTGTGCAAATGAAAGGCATGCAGACACTCGAAAGATTCAAAAATTCAAAAATTTTAACTAGCTGGATAATTGCGGGATGCACATTCTAATATGCACACTTCTTTCTTTTATTTTTTTTCACGAATTACCTGGTCACTGTTTTGAGGCTGCCTGTTTGTTTCCTGAATAAACAGAATTTATGTTAAGATAAACAGCATCACAAGTACCTACTTTCTGGAAAGAGAATTGCTAGGTGTAAGCACTTCTATATAAACTTAAGGTGGTTTATATAGGGTGCCCAAAGATTTCCCATTCAGGCATAGACCACACAGAGATCTGCTTAGCTACAGCAAGGATGCTTCATTATGTGCCTTCATTTGGGATGCATAAATGGTTTGCATGTACTAAACAAGATTCAGGTGCTTAGCCATGTTGGTCTGAAGCAATAGAACAAAGTTTGAGTTCAGATGCACTTTTAAGATAAACAAAGTCTAATTCTGGGTATAAGCTTCTGTGTGCACACACACTTCATCAGATACATTGAAACAGTTTTCTTCAAGCTTTACATATAGGTAACATATGAGAAAATTTGTTTCGGTGTTTCTGAGGAAGTGTGTATCTACGCATGCTAAGTCTCTCAGTTCTCACTTATACCCAGAATTGAACTTCGTTGGTCTTAAAGGTGCCACTGGACTCAGACTTAGTTCTCGCATCTGTTTGTTAACTCTTGTATTTGTATGCTATTTTGCTGCCATTCACAGGTCTACCCACTGCTTTAACCCAATCTCAGCTATACTAATCACCCAGTTACTTATGCACCTTGGCTCTAACTAGCCCTTCCTGGCAAATACCCTCCCAACCTATATGTAAGGCTTGAGGGGAAAAACTGTTTCAATGTATCTGATGAAGTATGTGTGTACTCGAAAGCTTATGCCCGGAATTAAACTTTGCTGGTGCCATTGGACTCAAACTTTGTTCGATGTACTAAACAAATGTCTTCATTTTTATGCCATATGTTGTTGTTGTTGTTTTGCCATCTGCTGTCAAGTCAAAACTGACTTATGGTGACCCTGTAGGGGTTTCAAGGCAAGAGACATTCAGAGGTGGTTGCCATTGCCTACCTCCATTGTCACAACCCTGGTATTCTTGGTGATCTCCCATCCAAATACTGACCAGGGTGACCCTACTTATCTTCTGAGAACTGATGAGGTTGGGCTAGCCTGGGCTATCCAGGTCAGGAATGCAGCCATTATGTGTTCTTTTAATCCTCTACAAAGCAGATAGAACAGCAGATTTTAAACAGGCAAAATAAGACAGTGGAGACTTCTCAATCCAGTAGCTAGACTGTATCTTTGAAAGGCTTGTACCTGCATTGCAGCTCCCTCAGGAATCAATGCAGCTCCCTAGGGCTGATATTTGTACCTTTCCAAAGCTGTCAAAGAAGCAGAACAAGCTCTAGCAAATATAAAGAGGATACAGAAGTGTAAAAGATTCCCTTAGGGAGTGAAAAATCTACTGAATGCCAAACTGATTTTGAAAATTGCCCGTGTTTTTCACAAGATTTCACTTCTAACATAATAAATACTAACACATGTAGTAACAACTCATTCTGACAGACACCCAAAATAGTCTAAGCCAAAAAGGAGAGAGAGGAAACTGTCAGTTACAATTTTCAGCTTGATTATGGGATTTTGCCAAATATCTATATATAATAATCCTCTTAGTGTATTGGCTATTTCCAGCTCTCCCATTGGCTGTTCAATGCACTCCATCAGCCATTGATGTACTTGCGTGCCATTGGCTGTGTGCGGGGTCTGCTCCTCTTTCCCACCCACTCCCACTTCAGCCACTGTTCCCTGTCAGAATAAATGGCAAACAGCTGTCTCTCCTGACAAAGACACTTCACCTGCTTGGCTCCTCTGTGGGACCAGCTTTTCCCTCAGTGGCTGTTGGTAGGCAACCAAGCTTGGTTCTGTCAGTAAAAGGTGGTGGTGGGAGACCCTTTCTATGCCTATTTTGGCCTTTGGGAGAAAACTCATTGGGGCCAATCCTGACGAGGGTTGCCAGCTTCAGGTTGGGAAATTCCTGGAGATTTTATGGTAGAGTCTACAGAAGCCAGGGTTTGGGGAGGGGAGAGGCCTCAGCTGAATAGAATGCCATAGAGCCCACCCTCTAAAGCATTTATTTTCTCAGGGGTGGAGAGGTCTGGAGTTCAGTTGTGATACCTGATGATCTTCAGGCTCCATCTGGAGGTTGGCTATCCTAGGCATAGCAGTCAGCACTTCAGAGCAGGGTCTGCTAGACCAAGATTCTTGCTGTGGAAGCTCAGTGGGTGATTTTGGACCAGTAACAGACTTTCAACCTAACCTACCTCACAGGGTTGTTGTGCCAGTCAAAAGGGAGGGAGGAGAATGATGTAAGCTGCTTTGGTCCCCAATGCAGAGAAAATCTGTACTTTTCCTCCTGGGGAACCATTGTTGCCAATCTCCAGGTGAGGAGGATACCAAAAACAACATCCGCAACAAAAATAATGAAAAGTCTATAAAGATAAGCTGCAAAAATGTTTACTGTAGTAATTCTGTAGAAAATTTTCTTCTATAATCGCTCACACGCAACGAATACTGTGCACTGAAAACAATTTGTTTCACAATATTTGCTGTATCTGAGCATGTAGCAATCCCAATTCTTATCACTAAAAGGAAGAAAATACACATTCAATTATAAATGTAGCTTAAAGAATTATAATAAATCATTACATACAAAACTGTCACTTACATTACTACTTATCATCTCTTGAAGGAAACATTCCATGTTGACTCTCTAATAACAGAACCCAAGGTCTTCACAATGTGTTAGCTGGATTCTCAAAGCCAAACATAAAGTCTCCACTGCTAATTGCTACCAGCAACAGCCTGCCTATGCAAACAGCATTTAAAGTGCTAGTCTATCTATGGGTTTTTTTCTGTAGAATGCCATCTATATATCACATTACACTAATGGATTTGATGAGTGTTACTAGGAGATATGACTACAGTGGTTGCCAAATGGATTAATATTATATAGGTAT
Source organism: Gekko gecko (assembly GCA_029375565.1). Classification (NCBI taxonomy): domain Eukaryota; kingdom Metazoa; phylum Chordata; class Lepidosauria; order Squamata; family Gekkonidae; genus Gekko; species Gekko gecko. The sequence continues at coordinate 133,848,447 of JAPDNY010000003.1, read as the reverse complement.
TTCAACACCACCCACTTTGATAAAGTTATACATGAAACGAGATGTAATATACATGGTTTGTTGGTGTTGATGGTGTTTGAATTGCTTCAAGTAAACTGAATTCTGGGAAAAGAATTTTCAAGTCCGTGAAGACTTTTTTTGGCGCAATACATCACGGTTATTTGTTTCCTTTCTACCTCCATCCCGTGATCTCTCTCTTTGGTTTACAATCTCCAGGTGAGGACTAGAGATCACTTAGAATTACAACTGCTCTCCAGGGGGGAGGGGTAGGAGATGGAAAGCTGAAGTCAGAGGGGCTGATAAAGGTAGGTGGATGGTTGGCTGGGAAGGAAATAGGGTTGCCACCTCCATGTTGGGAAATTCCTGGAGATTTAAGGGGTGGAGCCTGGAGAGGGTGGGGTTTGAGGAGGGGTGGGACCTCAGACAGGTACGATGCCATAGATGCCACCCTCCAAACCAGCCAGTTCCTCCTGGGGACTTGTTGCCATTCTCCAGGGGAGGGCTGGAAATCACTCAAAATTACAACTCCTCTTCAGGTAGCAGAGATCAGTTCCTCTGGAGAAAATGGTGGACTCTGTGTCATTATACCCTGCTGAGGTTGCCACAGCAAATTGATGCTGAGTGCCCAAGGCCAGGGCACTCTCCCAGAGTCTCTTTGTAGAGCTCATTGTATGTATCTCCACAACAGGCCTTATTCCTAGTAATGGCATAATTTTATAAGAAGCTGTTCTTTATCTTCATCAAAAGTTAAAAAAATGTATATCTTGTCATATCACAATTAGACAAGAAATATGAGCACTTTTCTCTTAAGCAGATATGAAGTAGCGATGCCAAATGTAATTGAAGTGGCAAGACATAAATTGTAAAAGAAAGCAAACTCTACTATTTCCTGTGGGAAACAGTATCCTTTAGATAAGATGCACAGGCCTGATGAAGTATGATTGAAAGCCTGGTCTGTGTCTCATCCCATTTTTTTTTTGTGTTTAGATTGCCTTTTTGTGTTTAGATTGCCTTAAAAAGCCACAGGAAGTTGTTCTATATAACTGCTTTTATTTTGTCTCTGGGAATAGCAAATACTAAACAAAAAATCAAAACAAACAGCAAGCCCTAAAGATAAAAAAAGGGATGTGCACAGTGTCTCCCTGAATATCTTAGGTTCTTTAAGGAAATAGTTATTTCTTTCAAAGCAGCTATAAATAGAAATGCAGCATTTCAAGTCAAAACTGTAATGGGAACTTGGAAGAAACAAGACTTTGCAGAGTTATGCATGTGACCTGCACTTGCTTTCTGTCTTAAATGATTAGTATTCACAGTTTAAAGAAGTTCATTCTGTGCTCATACAATTTGGGACATCAATTGTGCCATCCTTATTTTTGAATGGAAGCACAAGGCACCTTTCGGACCAAGGCTGAGCCTGCTGAGTTGCCCATTTTGGGCAATCCAGCCAATGGAAAGAATCAATGGGCACCTTTATAAGCTAGGTTTTCCCATTTGCAAGCATTTCCAAGCATTTGCAAACATTTGCAAGCATTCCCATTTGCTTTCCCTCTTAAATAATGGGAACTTAGTGAAACACATTATGGGGGCTGAACAGGAATTTTTGGGCCTGCCCTCAAATTGGCATGGATCACATATAGCTTTCTGCCTGCTGCATATTGTTTGTGAGTTTTGGTGTAACCGTAATTAATCCTTGTCCTTACAACTGGTTTAGGCTATAAGTAGGGATGTCAAGAATAGTGTGGATTAGTAGACTATAGGTAGAGCTGTTCACCCTGAAGCATCTAAGAATGAAGTGCTACTCCCAAACCAGCCAGTCATTGGTTGGAATGACCAAGTGGTTTGGGTGCAGTGCTCTCTCTAAGCTCCACAGTGTTGTGAGCAAAAAATTCTACCTTATGAGCAAAAAAAGCTAGCAGCGTTAAAGTTGTGAGCAAGTCTACATCTGACTATTGCTTAAATTATTTTTAGAAGATTATTTCCATAACCTTGTAAAAATCTCAGAATGGATTCTTCTAAACTATATTTTAAGAATAATTTAAACATTATAAGAGAAACAGAATCAAGCCAAATTTCATTACACAAAATGTTGCCCCCTGTGGGGGTAGACCAGGCCTCGGGAGAAGAAGTCTACTGAACCCCAGTCCACTAAATTGGTAGATTTGTCCTCCAGAGAAAAGGTCTACACACCCCTTTCCACTAAATTGGTAGACCTGGCCTCTGGAGAACAGCTCTACCTGCCCCAGTCCACTATACTGGTAGACCTGTTCTTGGATTGTCGCCCTGCGCTGACCCTTAGAAAACATACCAGCACTTGGGGGGAACTCTTGCAGTCTTTGCTGTTGTTGTTTTAGTGAGATATGACAACCAGCATTACAGGTCAAGTATAACAGAGGTGGAACAATCACTGTCAGAACCCTGCCTGACCTAACAAACAGGAAGTTAGTTGCTTAAATGTTATCACATCCACTCTAAAACTGCCTCCAGACACTGGTTCAGGGTTTCTATAGCCTCAATGGGATTGAGCAGAAGTGCAAAATGGAGCTGAGTGTCATCTACATACTGGTGACGACCCAGCCCAAATCTCCAGATGACTTCACTCAGCAGTTTCATGTAAATATTGAAAAGCAAAGCAAACTGTCAGAGTTCTGAAGCAATCAGTCCCCACAACTTTCTTTTCAAAGGAATAAATTTTATTGGAGTCAGTAAAGGCAAGTCATCTGCACATACATTCAGTGTCAGGAATGAAAGTAAGCATGTGTACCTGAATAATATACATGATTCAAAAGGGTCAGGTGGATGGACCAGCGCCAATCAGAATAAGTGCAAAAGCCCGCCTAAGCTACTGGCTAAGAATTCCCAGAGAATAGAGCAACAAGGCACCAAGGTCATAGGCCTAATCTGCAAGAAGATAAGGAGGCAAGGAGAATCGAAACTTAGCATTCCAAGTCAGGCATAGATAGAGACAATGCACCCACAGCCAGCATCCCCCTCTTCAGCCATGGCAGCTGCATAGCTGACACAAACAAGATAGAGCCTTATGGGATTGCAGAAGCCAAAAGCCAAGGGGTTGAGCAGCAGTCCCCCAGCAACACCTTATAAAACCTACCCTCCAGATGGGACTAGAGCTACTGCAAAATGGTGTCTCAATGGTCCCAACCTAAAAAGACTATCCAGAAGAATATTATGCTCTATGGTGTCAAATAGGGATGAGCTCGAACCAGGAAAATGCAGTTTGGTTCATGGCTGAAGCGTGGACCAAACCCCAAACTGAATAGGGAGGCTTGTTCATGAACTGAACCATTTTGGGGGTTCATGGCCCAGCAAACCCTGTTGAAAGAGAGCACAGTCCCCTTAAACGGGGTTTGCAGAAAGCTTGAAAAACAAGTCCTCAGCTGTTTCTGGCTGTCTTGTACAGTCCCTTTAAATCAGGGGTGTCGAACTCATTTGTTATGAGGGCCAGATCTGACATAAATGAGACCTTGTTGGGCCGGGCTGTGTGTGCTATAAAATGTAATGCCAGGTAGCAGAGATATAAACTTTATAAAGGACACAAACATAAATATATATACTTTTTACTTAAAATAAAAACGTGCTTAAAGTATTAGCTCTGTAAGCTGCAAACCTACTTTTGATTTATTGACATTCGCCACAGAAGTCTCATGCTCAGAGTCCTGAGTCCAGGACCCAGGTTCAAACATGAAATGGCTGAGTGATTAAGAGAGTCTGGTGAAGCAAGCTACGATGCAGCAGCAGCAGAACTGGAAACAGGAGAAGGCCAGTTCCACTGTGGGCCTGATGGAGGCCCTCCGGGGGCCTGATCTGGCCCTTGGGCCGCATGTTTAACACCCCTGCTTTAAATGATGTTGATATGGTGCAAAGCCTACTGATTCTAACAATGCTGGCAAATGCGTTGTTAGAATCAGAAGGCTTTGCACCATATCAACATAACTTTAAATGACTGGCTTGCTCCTTTTCTTAGTTTTGCTACAGGTTCATATCTATTGTGGGACCATATTGAAGATGGTGGACGCTCCTCTATGTCGTTAAGGAGAGATAGGTCTGTATTGGTTATTTTGCTCTCTCTATCGATTGTGGTGGTATCTTTGTCACTGAATAAGTTATTGTGAAACTCTGTGGGTGCGTTCAGATTCTCCATTTGAACCGCTTTCGGCACACTTCAGTAACGGATTTTATGTGCACATTCACACACCCAACATCTGCGCACCATCCCCAGACATCGTTTTCCGGATCAAACCCCCTTTAAAATGGAGTATTTTGATACCAGGTCCCCAAGTGGTATTTTCCTGATTCTCCGGTTCTAGCCACACTTTTCTGACATCTGATCACTCCTGCAGTGTCGAGCCACTTCCGGGTGCTTCAACCCCCTCCCCTCTGGAAAGCTGCCACGGAAGCCCAAGGCTTCTGCTTTTCGTCTGCCATTTTTTTATGCTTCGGCAGTGTGTGCATAGGTGGAGCTCCACTCCTAAATTAATAAAACCAAAGTTTAAACGATGCCTAGTTTTAGCATTTAGATGAGTTCGGGATCTCACAGAGGTAAAAGTTTAAAGGGAAGTGTTCATTTAAAGTTTAAAGGGAAGTGTGGAAATTGCTGTTCTGCGCACACGCGAAAATTTTAGTTCTACAGACGGCCACCTGTGCGCATGCTCAAACTGAGAAGGAAAAAAAAAAACACTGATGCACGCTCCCATGTGTGGACAGTGGGGAACGATGTGGCTGTGCAGCAATCTGGAACAAGGAGGTGAGTGTGATTGCGATTCTCCAGGTTAAAAAAGAACACATCGGGTCTGGAGCAATTTAATCCGCTCCCAGCATGCTGTCTGACTTCACCCTGTGTGTATTAAACTTAGTAGCCATCATTCACAGTGTTGTTTGTTGTTTGTTCTTGTCCCTTTAAAGACTACACAAGACAACCCAAAACAACTGAGTGGCGGGGAGGCTCCCCGCCACTCAGTTGTTTGTGTGGCTTTAGTGGGGAATGGAAAGCAGGGGTCCTTTTAAAAGAGTCCTTTTAAACCCCCACTTTCTGCCTCCTCCACAGATTGCTCTAAAAGTTAATGGAAATTTGTGCCAGTGAACCTGTCACAAACTTCTGTTCCCAAACCATGAATAGGGCAAAATTCATCATGCCAGTCCCTAGTATCAACAGCTGCTGAAGGTCCAGGAGAATCAACAAAGTTGCACTCCCTCTGTACATCACCTGGTGCAGTTTCAAGAATGGACATTTTGATACTGGTCAATAGACACTGGTCTCTTGGTCCAGGAAAGATTTCTTTAAAAGTAGTCGCAACGTAGCCTGTCTTGAGGCTGGAACAACCATCTGTTCTCTCAAGGAGGCATTAACTACCTCTCAGACCAAGTCAGATAGCACAGCCCACCCCCCACCCCCCAGCAGATTTAAGTAGCCAGGAAGAGCAAGGGTCATACACGCAGGTGGTGTGTGTGTCCCACCCAAATATCCCACCCACATCGTCACACTGAATAACACAAATGTGTGTTTCTTTCATTCATGTTTTATATTCTAGGGTTGTGTTTACAGCATCTGCAGTGTGACAATATAATGTTTGAAATGGCAAAGAAGGAGGTAGTTCAAACAGGTCATCTAATATAGCAGAAAAGCGACTTGGAAATTGCGAAACAGAGGAAGAGAAGCAAACTTGGACACCACGTAAGCATCAGTTCTGAACATTCCCAATTTAGGGAAAGCATAAGAAAGCAAATGAATAGTTTCTTTATAGTGGTCTGTAGGAAGCTGTTCTGATCACAGTGTGTCCTAATAGTGGAAACTGAGAATTTTACACATTGCGATGTAATTTTGATTAGACTCTACATGGTTAACTCAATTTGCATTTTCTAGCACAGGCCAGCGTGGCAGTGGAAAGAGAAAAGAATCTAATGCCCAGGAACTATAGGAGAGAATAGTGCAGACTGTAGGAGCAACAGCAAATCATACTTATTGATTTATCCTCGCTAAAAGCCTCTCTTGAAGTCAGCGAATTTCTACCGCTAAAGGCTACTTTGAAAGGACCCAACACTCAAGTCACAAAGCAGTGAAGTACTGTAAACAGAAGAGCTTTCCCCCTGGCCAGGTGACAGAGAAGCTGAATCTTTTTATTTGTTGTATGCTGCCAGGTGGTTGTGAGTGTGGTTTAAGTATTGCTTCAATCAAACACAAAATTCCAAGTGGTCATGTGGCTAATGCAAGTTGAGATAAATATGGGAATTAATTGGTACAGCAGTCTACTTAACAGAGGCTAAGATTGATTTTGATCATCCTCCCTTGCGCCATGCACCTGTTATCATTTCTTATTATAAAAGTGGCAGGATCGAACTTAAATGATTCAGAGTTGTTATCTTGTATAGTGTAGTAACTCTAATTCTACATTAGAAAGACATTTCCTACTGGATATTCTGCAAAGGCAATGATCCCACACAAGAAAATTATTTTAGAGCGGAGATGTGAATAATGAAATGTCAATCGGCTTTCTTGTTAATATTGCACTTTGTAAAATTACTAAGGTGTAATGGGCTTTAGAAGAAATGTCTTTACCTTATATTGCTTTTCTTGTAACTGCACAATGTTGTATATTTTATTGCTTTAATGTCCTATACTTTTTCACTGAATTTATATTGTTGGACACTTTGGAGACCATTTGAACTGAAAGGAGGCCCGTAAATAAAGATGACAAACAGCTCAGTACCATTTAAAGTGTGCCCTGCACTCAGAAGTAAATTCTGCTGAGTTCAATGGGACTTCCCTTGTAAATATACACAGAAAAGTGAAGTTCAGGCCCATCACAATTAGTTAGACATAAGTGCCATTGAATTCAGTAGGGTTTACACCTCAGTTTTTGTGCACGTTTCACATTTCAAGAGAGTCATGTTTAAAACTTACAGAAGAATAAATCCAGGAAATGGTCCCAACTCGAATTCTTTCCCCCCCTTTAGTGCTCTCCTTAGTCAATTTCAGTAGCATTTGCAGTAATGGATGCTTGTTTTTCTTTGCTATACTTCACCCTTGGGCTCTAAAAGAAACTCTGTAGATTTCATGTAATTTAAAAAAAAAAAAAATCAAATGGAGGTTCCCATTTATTTCCTTCTTCCCAGAAAGTTGTGGTGCATTTGGATACCAACTCTGTCAAGCTCCACTTAATCAAATCAAATCTGATTCATGTTCTACACAGTATGCAGACAGCATAAGAATATGGCCTGAATAACCTTTCTCTCTCTATCCTTTTAACATCCTATGCTGAATAAATCTGGAGAAACAGAAAGCTTGCACTCTGTTTTGTGATATTTTGATTGGTAACATGTGGATTTTGTTTTGGATAATCTGTAATGACATGCCATTTCTAAAGCCTTTGGACTAACACATTATGGGACTAACACTAACACACCCTGAGAAGGTGTTTTGATTTAACCATCTTTCCCAAAAGTATAGCAAAGAAAAACAAGCATCCATTACTGCAAATGCTACTGAAATTGACTTAGGAGGGCACTAAAGGGGGGTGGGAATTGAGTTGGGACCATTTCCTGGATTGATGCTTCTGTAAATTTTAAACATGGCTCTCTTGAAACGTGAAAGATTCAAATTAGATAGCAATTACTTCCTGCTGTTTCTGTCAGAAAATTGTTGCTTGGCTTGTTGAACGTTTTGAGAATGATCTCTGTGTTAATGCCTTCATTCATCCTGTGCCTGTTAAACAGTTTTAATTGAAGGAAACGGCTACTGTGACAAATGGGGAAACTTGTCCCTGCTGGCTCGATTGATTGAAGTCATGATCTAAGTCATCTATCTAACAGATCCATTTTAATTATTGATTTAAATCAAGTTTCTCCTTTTGAAATCCAAATCAACCCTGGCAATCAAACAGGTGATAAACATCACAGCCAAATCACCCCTCATATTCTATAAATTTCTTGAACCAACAGTTCTGTAAAGTAGTGGGGGTTCCATGGATGAGCAGGCTCAAGTCTAGTGATCATCTCAACTTTATTTGTGATTTCAGCAAGAGCAAGACAAGACTCCAGAGCCTCAGCTCTGTTAAATAGCATGCAATTGCCACACCCAAACACACCCCACTCCCAGTGATAGGCTATTTACATAACATTACTACTTGATTCCAGAGTCCTGGTAGGCTATTGTTCTTGTGCTCCAAGCTCAGCCAGTCTCTGGTGTGACAGACCTGGAACGATTCAGTCCCCATACATAACAGGTTCATACTGCTGTAAAAAAAAAATGGTTTGAAACTACCCAGAGCATTTATACAACCTGAGAAGCATAATCCAAAACTTGGGGTCATACAGCTTCCCAACAAGCATCAATACTGCAGATCAGCAATACTCTTTCTCTCTCTCTTTACGGATGCAAGAATATGAAACAGGATCACTTGTTTGAAAGTTAAGGCTGCAATCCATGTATATTTATTTAAACAGAACCCCTGATCAACTGTAATATCTCTTCCAGATTCACAGTGGACAACACTGTGGAAAGAAAAAGTCAGGGAACATCCATTTTGTAGCATTCAGTCCTTAGTTCTTTAACACACATTGAAAAGATACATCTGATATCCTAATTGTGTTTCATTGCCAGTTTGCTATTTTTTATCTCATTAATTTAGGAACCTGTTTAGGCTTGTGAGAGAGCAAGTGATTTGAAACACTGATGCATCGTTGCAGTGTTGCTTTATAACTTCTTTATTTTCCATAATCCAGAAAATACTTCAGTGGAGTGTAAAAGAGAGAGAATGTATTAAACACATCATCCATAAAAGAAACAACAACAACATGGTCTTTCAGTGTAACTTTTATTATATAGATAATTAGGTAGTAGGGATAAAGTGCAGTTAAATTTGTTTGCATTTCATGAGTGGTTATATGCAAACTACTAGCTCCCTCTAGTGGCCCAAAAAATTCTAAAGACAACAGAAAGAAGATAGGAAAATATTCAGCTGGTTTTTGACATGTTGATTTTAGCTTTGTCAGAAAAAAGTAGCCATCAAAGGAATATTTTCACTTGTCATACAGTGGATATTTTTATGTTTATTATTTTTAAACATGAGATTTTGCATTTTTGAAAAATGAACAAATAATTTTTAAAAACTAATTTGGCTTTGAGAAAATGCAGTAAGAAGGCAGATGAAAAATGGCATAAATACAAAAAAATGACATAAAGAGCTGCAAAATACTTCAAGACATATACAAAATGCAAACAGAGATAGAAACATAACTAAATGTAAATGTACATTACTAGACTCCCCCCTTTCCACACACAAAGCAAACAGATCTGGAGTGGGAGTAGGGCGACTCAGTGATAACATAAAAGGATAAAGATGCTGTGGCATGCTCAAGAAACCAGAAAATCTCATATAACCATGAGAACTCTGCATGAATTAAGTGAGTTCAGTCTATTTGCGGCAAATCATGATTTGGACATCTGGTGGTCATAAGAGAGAGTCACCCCAAAGTAGAACTAAATGCTATAACTTCCTGGCTACATTTCGAGATAGAATGCTGGGCTAGATGGACTTTTCCCCTTGATTGTTTGTTTGTTTTGATCCAGCAAGGCAGTTCTTAGGTACTTTCTATTTGTTTTCACATCTCTCGATAAAGCTAGACTGGTGTGGACTATTCTGTGAAAAACTGACTGGAGGCAAAAGGCAATGATTTGCCCAAGCTTCTCAGGAATATGGGCAGAAGTCGTTTTCAACTGCCCTGACTGGGATGTCCCAGGCTAGCCAAATCTCATCAGATCTTGGGAGCTAAGCAGGGTTGGCCCCAGTTAGTCCTTGTATGGGAGACCATCAAGGAAGTCCACGGTTCCTATCCAGAAGTAGGCAAAGGCAAACTTGTGTTGATCTCTTTCCTTGAAAATTCTACTGGGTCTCTATAAAATCAGCAGTGATTTGGCAGCACTTTCCTCCAGCTTTCAGTCCCTTGTAAAATATCTGTATAACACAGATGTAGCAGAGTATACCAAACTCTGTCCTTGGATTTCCTGCATGCGTGCTCAGAATATTTTTCAAGGCCAAACAGTTACATCAGTAAAAGCTCACATGATTTCAAAGAGTCCATATGCTTTTTTAGAATAGCTTCTATAATCATTTCAATGTTGACCTCCCAGGAATTTAAAGAATTAAACATTTCTGTATATAGCTAGAGTCTGATGGTACAATACTACCAGCCTAAAGCATCATACAGTGGTGTGGAAATTCAAGACAACAAAGACCCTCCATTAAAACTTGTTTCAGACAGCCAAGCTACATGGGGTTTTTTTATATTGCATAGCTAGAGCTAAGGCATTGTTTTGAGAATACCCCCCAAAATAAACCCTAATGGATTAAAGGAGAATGGTTTAAACCTGGGAATCACCGGATGCAAAGAATAGCCATGCCCAATGGCTATGGTTGTAAAAAAAAAACTACCCAGACTTAATGATCAGTGACATAAAATTGGACCTACACAGCTAAAGAGATGAACACCAATAACAAACTTGTGGAATGCTAGAGGAGATTCAAGGATGGTAGGCAAGAGCAGATTATAGTGAATGATAAGGCTGGACTAGATGTAGATTAGATCCATTGGATCCATTCCAGTCTAGCTTTCTCCCTGGCCATGGGACAGAGATGGTGTTGGTCACCCTAATGGACAATCTCCATAGACAGCTCGATTGAGGCAAGTTGGTGCTGCTGTTGTTGCTTGGCCTCACAGCAGCATTCAACACAGTCAATTACAATCTTCTGGCCCACTGCCTTGCCTACATAGGAATTCGTGGGGTGACTCTTCAATGGCTTTTCTCATTCCTCCAAGGTCAGGGATAGAGGGTGGCACTAGGAGAGGATGTGTCCTCTAGGAAACCCCTGCTATGCAGGGTCCCACAGGGGCACTCCTCTCCCCTATGTTATTTAACATCTATATGCACCTCCTTGCCCAGCTGGCATGGAGTTTCAGGCTTGGGTGTCATCAATATGCAGATGACACCCAGTTGTATCTGTTGTTGGACCGCCACCCATCCACTGCCCTGAAAAATCTGGCTGAGGGTCTGGAGACTGTGGTGGGATGGTTAAAAAAGAGCTGATTGAGACTGAATCCAACAAAGATGGAGGTTCTGTGACTGGGGGGGAGCTTCAGGACTGGGGCACCATTAAGACTGGCACTCACTCAATGGAGGCCAGCTGTCCACTGTGGACTCCATGAAGAGTTTGGAGGCTTGGCTTGATCCTGTGCTTTCCATGGGCAAACAGGTATCTAAGGGGGCTAGAATAGCATTTTTCCATCTTTGCCTTGCCCAACAACTTTCCCTAGATCTATCTCAGTCCAACCTTGACATATTGATAAATGCAATGGTCACATCTAATTTAGATTACTGCAACTCATTCTATCTAGGGCTGCCCTTGAGGTAACATCAGAAACTTTAGGTAGTACAGAATGCAGCTGCCAGGTTGTTGACCAAGTCATCATGGTCAACTCATGTAATACCAATCTTGAAGTAGCTGCGCTCCTACCAGTTAGTTTCTGGATCCAATGCAAGGTATTGGTACTTACCTTTAAAGCCCTTAACAGTCTGGGACTCTCATACCTATGGGACCACCTCTCCCTCTATGATCCCCCTTGCACCATTTGTTCATCCTTGTGGGGCCTGTTGGTGGTCCTGGGTCCCAGGGTAGCATGACTTTCTTCACTAGGGGGAGGGCCTTCACAATTGTGGCACCCTTCCTCTGGAATGTGCTATCAGAAGACATTTGTATACAACAGGACCTGGTGATGTTCCAGAGACTTTGCAAGGCAGAATTGTGCCTCATGCTTTTGGTTCCTAACATCTCCTTATTGTGAAGTATAGTCGGCATGTGGGTAATTTTTTTTATTTTTACAGGAGTCACTATAGTTTTAGGGTGGATATTAGATTAGTTTTATGTATTTGTATTATGTTATATGAGTCTATATTATTGGATATTTGTTATATCACTTTTGTATTTATTTGAATTGATTTAATTGATTTACTTATTTTAGTTATTGTAATTGTTCATTGTTGTAAACCACTTCAAGCTCTTAGCTGAAGAGAATCCATATAAAAATGAAATAAATCTATCTATCTATCTATCTATCTATCTATCTATCTATCTATCTATCTATCTATCTATCTATCTATCTATCTATGAAAGTCCCCTCACCATAAAATCAATGCCCAGACTAAACCCCTGGACCTAGAAACACGAAATTGGGGGGAAGCACTCCTACCATGACATAGATGCTAAGAAGCGATTTTTAGAAATTCAACCCCTAAGGCAGTCAAAAGGGGTAAAATGTGCTCCCCAGCATTGTTTCCTATGTGGCTGCCAGGCTGCTGCTTCCTTGCACCCCCCACTCTCTGATTGGTCAGCTACAGAGCTCAGTGTTCTGAGCTAAAAAAAAAGTTACAGGAGACTGCAGAGAGCCTCCTCCGCCTCCTCCTCCTCCTCCTCCTCCTCCTCGTCGTCTTCTTCTTCTTCTTCTTCTTCTTCTTCTTCTTCTTCTTCTTCTTCTTCTTCTTCTTCTTCTTCTTCTTCTTCTTCTTCTTCTTCTTCTTCTTGGTATAATGTGATAGAGTCCACCTTTCATAGGAACCATTTTTTTCCAGGTGAACTGATCTCTGTTGCCTGGAGATCAGTTGTAATAGTGGGAGATCTCCAGCAACCAGCTGGAGGCTGGCAACCCTAGTATAAATGCATCCTCTATCTCTCAGCAGGTTAAAAAAAAGGCCAGGTTGAAACCATTTCACAGAATATGCTCTTCTCGTAGAAGACGATTGGGAGCCCTTGAACATGCAGAGGTTTGCACTTAAAACTGTGGCTTGAACCAACATTTTGAATAACAGAGAGAATAACTTGTCATAAAACATGAGCAGTGGCTGGTGTAAAAGGTCAGCACTAGAATTGATTTTTGTTAAAGAATTGTCCTCTGTGCGCTGACGAAGTTGTGCTGTTCTCATGTGTCAACTTGGATGCATAGCATACTAGCCTAATCACAACTGACAGCAGCACTAAGGACCAATTCAGACATTAAATTTCAAGGAGGAGGAGGAGATTGGATTTATACCCCACCATTCATTTGTAGTCTCAGAGCAGCTTACAAACTGCTTTCCCTTCCCCTCCCCACAACAGACACCCTGTGAGGTAGGTGGGGCTGAGAGAACTCTAACACAAACTGCTCTTTCAGGAACAGCTGTGCCAGAGCTTGTGACTGACCCAAGGTCACATCAGCAGGTGCAAGTGGAGGAGTGGGGAATCAAACCCGGTTCTCCCAGATTAGAGTCTGCACACTTAACCACTACGCCAAACTGTTTAAAATGTGTATCTGAAAAATGTGGAGTGTAACTGTAGCACATGCATGTTAAAATATCTGTATATTGTACAGGTTCACGCAACATCAGTGTGGTATAGTGGTTACAATGTTGGACTAGGATCTGGGAGTTTGAATCCCTACCTAGAAGCTTGCTGGGTGACCTTGGTCCAGGCACATACTCTCAGCCTAACCTCCCTCACAGAGTTGATGCATGGAGAAAATGGAAGAGAGGAGAATGATGAATGCCACTTTGGGTCCCCACCAGCAAGGAGGGTGCGATATATGTGAAGTACAATAAAAAATAAAATAAACCAGATTCTGATGGGCTACACTTCTTTGTCGAGAGTACACTCAGATACTCAACCTGGGTTTCCTTTTGCATTATAAAACAACCCTTAAAAACATGTATAAAGTATAAACATTACTTTTCATATTCATTTCAGGACTGGTTTTCAATTTTACCAGTCATATATCTTCCCAGACATTAAACCTGATATACCTATTGCATAATCATCAATATATTATATAAACTATAAATATAAAACCATCTGTAACTAAATGGATGTTAACCAGCAGTGCGATTTAGTATGTGTGTGTGTATATATATAGTTAAACATTCTAATGCAAGTAACTATTCGAGAGAAACTAACTTAATCTCTCTTCAGAGATGAATATGGAAATTAAGAAATGTGAAATTCTATCATATTGTATAAAGTGAAACTAACATTAAGCCAAGCAAGGATGTAATGGTTATTTCAGTATTAATTTGGTAGCCCTATAAAAGAAGTGTAAAAGTGGCTGACTTGGGGCTAAGTTGTAAGAGACAAGATGACACACAGAGAGAAATAATTACTCTTGAGAGAGCTCTAGCTTGGGAGTCAAGGCAGTTCTATTACCACCTCACTGCCCACTTGAAAAGGTCAGACACGTCCCAGTAGTTTTAGTACAATGTAATACAGTCAGTTGTGTTCTGTCAATGTATAATAGGGATTTAGAAAGAAGAACATTTCCTTAAATGGGAAAGGTCTCTGGGGTTAACCTGAGCTGTATTTTGTGTGTGTGTGTGTGTGTGTGTGTGTGTGTGTGTGTGTGTGTGTGCGTGCGCAACTCCTCCAAAGTGGTTAGACGTGTGATAAATGGTACTGGAAAGTTTCATCAGGTCACAGCTGACTTCTGGCAACCCCATTGAGCTTTCAAGGCAAGAGACATTCAGAGGTGGTTTCCCATTGCCTGCCTCCACATTATGATCCTGCCATTCCTTGGAGGTCTCCCATCCAAATGCTAGCCAGGATGCTAATTCTGCTTAAATTATGAGACCAGGCTAGCCTGGCCTATCCTGGTCAGGGCTGTGATAAATGGAATAGTGTCTAATTTCTAACATGCACACATCGCATATATATATAAGCCATACTGCAGGCTGTATTATGTTACTCTATAGGAAGGGCACTTCGGGCCACATCAATGCAAGAGCAGATCTGGAGAAGCCATTAGTGTTCCCAGCTCTGGATTGAGAAATTCTTGGAGATTCTGAGGTGGGGCCCGGGATGGGCATGGTTTGGGGAGGGGAGAGACCTTAGCAGGGTGTAAGGCATAGGGTCACCTTCCAAAACAACCATGTTCTTCAGGGGAACTGGAGATCAGTTGTAATTCTAGGAGATTTCCAGCCACCACTTTAATTTTGGCAACCTTATCATGTGCCCTATCTCATGAGCTAGGGTTGATATAGCGCTTAAGGGAGCTGTGGTTGCAGGTTTTGTCAGTATCCTAAACTGTACTGGGGAGGTGAGCTGGATATTGAAGGCAGGGGGGAAACAATCTGTTTTTCATGCCCCATGAGTTTTATGCCCATGTCCATGCTATGAAGCAACCTGGGGAAGCTTAGGATACCAGCTAAGACTTGTTGCTCCCTGAGCACCAGCCCTTTCTACACAAGTGCAGGGACTGTACTTTTGCAGTGCTGGTGCATCCCAGTGCACCTTGCTGCCAGCATATCTTTGTATTTTATTTATACATTTATTGGATTTATATCCTGCCCTCCCCACCAGTATATCTTGGAGTTGCACTGACATAAGGTTAACTCCTATCCTGAGCGCTTTATTTATTTATGCTATTTATAGTCTGCCTTTCTCACAGGGACTCAAGGTGGGATTTACTTGGAAGATATTTTGTCTACCAAAAACTAGCCATTACCAGCCTTGTTGACAAGCATTTGACTATTTCCTGTGCTGATAAATCTAACATTTTAATATAATATATTAAATAGGTATCAGGGGGCTATTGTTATTTATTTACATTAATTATAGTCCGCCTTTCTTGCACTCAAAGCAAATTACGCATGGTGAGTTGGTACAATCAACAAAATGGGACATTCGATAACCAATACTCTAGGATTTTAGAATTCTGAAACTACCAGAAAATACTGAAGCACAGCATAAGGATTAACATGACACATTAAGTGGTACCGAAGCTACACACAGTAGTATAGACCACAGTCCCTAATAATTTAACCAAGTAAGTTTGTGAACCATTTTGTACAGTGCAACCCTATTACCTGTGCAGAGACATTCTCTTTAATAGTTCAGTTTGGGAAACTCCTCGAGATTTGGGGGTGGAGCCTGGGGAGGATGGCGTTTGGGGAGGGGAGGGACCTCAGTGGGGTATGCCATAGAGTCCACCTTCTAAAATAGTCAATTTTTTGCCAGAGGAACTGATCTCTGTAACCTGTAAACAAGTTGTAGTTCCAGGAGATCTCCAGCCATCACCTGAAAACTAACAACCACACAAAAAATGGAATTACAGCAAATACAGTTATGCAAACGAATAAACAGTATAATCTTAGGGCTTCATCAGGCTGCTTTCCTTAGTGGAGCCCCCTAAGCTCTGTTAAGATTCAAAAAGACATGAAGTGTACAAGTATATTCCAAACAGCTAGGAATCAGGTGAAGCAACGACAAAGCAACCTAGGCGTGCCGTTGTCACTCCTTTGGTTCGTGCTGCGGCTGTTCTCTATTGGAAACTCTTCTCTGCATCATGAGTTGGTGACTGTGTCATTCTAAAGAGACGCTCATACTTTCAAGGAATATTAGGTCACTATGCAGCTGGTGTAGATGTCCTTTATGCATGGTGGCAAAACCATTTGTTGTTTTTTTTAAAGAAAATTTATTATTGGGTATGAAATAAAATATTCCATCATTTGTTTACAATTCTCATCATATCCTTTTCACATTCAAATTTACTCCCCTCCCCCTCGGCTTCCCACGATGCTCCGCCCCCGTTAACATTTCACCCAATATTCTCAAATATTCAGTTTGTTCTCCATATACAAGTCTTAAATTTCGATATCTAACTTTTAAGTTTAACAGTTAGGTAACTTATCAGATACAATCTATCTTATTAAAACATTTCTCTCGTCAATAGCTATCAAAACACAACAATCTGTTTTTAATGTCCCAATTAAGCTCTAAATATTCTTTAAAGTCTTTCCAGTCAGTTATAAATTCTTTGTCTTCTGCTCCATGAAGTTTTCTTGTTAATTTGTCCATTTCAGCCATAAAAATCATTTTTTTAATCCAGTCCCACTTGTCAGGTACCTGCTCTTGTTTCCAAGACTGAGCGTAAGTCATTCTTGCCGTCGATATGAAATACCATTTGTTATGTGTATTGTCTGTAATTGTAATTGGAACTGTATAAGAAGATGGAAGTCTCTAGTGGTATTTGTACAGTGTGGCAGATTATACTGTTTATTTGTTTTTATTACCTGAAGACTGGCAATCCTACATGTGAACGCTCAGTGAAGACAATCCAATGTATTAATTGTGGTTGTCACTGTCATACCTTGTTATTTTGTGTGACTCTGAGCCCAGTTTGGGAAGTCTTATTCACACAAGACACATATATAGCTGACATGCGTACAGACAACATGTGACAAGAGGAAGCAGAATATGTAATCTTGATAGCACCACCTTAAGCTGAACCTGGTAACAAATGGACAGCTAATGGAGTGTCTGCAAAATAGGAGTAACATGCATGCGGTATCTAGCTCCTGATAATAGCTGAGCTGCAGCATTCTGCACTAGTTGTTGTTTCTGAACTGATTTTGTGGGGAGACCAATGTACAGTACATTAGAGTAGTATAGTCTCGATGTTACTGTAGCATAGGTTCAGTTTTAGGAACAGGATTTAGGATTACTTATTGACAGTGGAATCCAAAGCAGCATAATACCCTTCAAATGGACTTTAAAGGGTTAACAGTATTTAGGATTGCACTGTAAATCTCTTAATCTCTTTGGGGCTAATTCTCACAACCTGAGTTACATGGCTTGAAAAGTTACTTTTATAGCTGCCTGATTGCCACATGAGGTCAGTATACACATAATGTCTGACTGTGGAAAGTACATCTAGAAATCAGTGTGGATAACATATGAAAAAATATTGTGAAAATCATTCTTTAGTTGGCTATTTTTCTATTCAGTTTAGAATTGTGCTATTTTATTATTTGTGTGTGTGTGTATCTATATCTATCTGACTGTCTATCTGTCTGTCTGTTTAAAGGTGGTGATGTTTGACAATAGATAGTATTGTGGTGAACCATGGCAGAATCCTTTTAATGTACTGTATTGATTTTTATTTTCTCTCTTACTATAAAATGCCAGTTTAAAATGCTAAAATCTCTTCTCTTGTAGTGTAATTTTAATACACAAGGGCATTGGGACTCTTGATATGTTTCATCATTTCCTTTAAAGACATGCAAAACAGACAAAAAGAAAATAGCAAGTCCTGACATTCAGTCAAAATAGCAAGTCCTGGCATTCAGGAGATCCTTTTTTAGAACTTTTTAAAAAAAGAAGTTTAATGAGACAAAAGCTTTAATATTGCAAAAGCCAGTTGTAACAACACAGTGAATGACTATGCAAAAACATCATCCAGTGATTTTCTGTAACAAGGCACAAAAACTTCTGCCAGTATTTCAGCACCCTGAGATTACAATCTGGTAAACCACTTTGAACCATTAAGATAGAATCACTGTGGGTAGGTTTAGATGACAGTAATGTGAGTATGCACCTGTGTGTCTGTGGGGGTGGGAGTGGGGAATACAGTGTCATACACATTTAGTAGCAGCAATTCCCCTGATCAAAACAATGCTTCCCCCCCCCCAGCCATGCAGTTTGTATCCATGGTCTCCTGATTCTTGCATCAATTTATCCAGATGAGTGCATACCACTAGTTTTAGAAGTGCATACGTATACAAAAGGTACAAACTCTTATCTTAAAGTTACACATATGGAGAGTTTATTGCTATTCCTAAATAATACAATACTTGTACATAGTGAAGGGCTGCGGTGGCTCAAGTGGTTAAGATGCTGAACTGCAGACTGGAAAGTCGGTAGTTCAGCAGTTTGAGACCCAAGTGCCACATGACAGAGTGAGCTCCCGTCTCTGGCCCCAGCTCCTGCCAACCTAGCAGTTCAAAAGCAAGGAATTGCAAGTAGATAAATAGGTACCACTTCGGTGGGAAGGTAACAGCGTTCCGTGCGCCTCGGCGTCTAGTCATGCCGGCCACATGAGCACAGATGTGTCTTTGAACAGTGCTGGTTCTTCAGCTTGGAAACAGAAATGAGTACCACATCCCTAGAGTTGGATTCAACTGCCTTTCAAGCAAGGGAAACCTTTACCTTTATCTGTACATAGTGAAACATAGTGAAATTGAAACGTCAAGTGATTTTTTGCATGCATGGATAGGCTATCACAGATTGAACACATATAACTTCCAACACATAAGAACATAAGAACATAAGAGAAGCCAATGTTGAATCAGGACAATGGCCCATCTAGTCCAACACTCTGTCACACAGCGGCCAAAATATACCAGGTGCCATCAGGAGGTCCAGCAGTGGGGCCAGGGCACCAGAAGCCCTCACACTGCTGCCCCCTCCAGCAACAAGAATAGAGTGCATCACCTGCCCCAGACTGAGAGTTCCCATCTATACCCTGTGGCTAATAGCCACTGGTGGACTTCTGCTCCATATGTTTATCTAATTTCCTCTTGAAACTGACCATGCTTGCAGCTGCCACGACCTCCTGTGGCAGTGAATTCCATATGTTAATCACTCTTTGGGTGAAGAAGTATTTCCTTTTATCTGTTCTAACCCGACTGCTCAGCAATTTCATAGAGTGCCCACGAGTTCTTGTATTGTGAGAAAGGGAGAAAAGTACTTCTTTCTCAACCTGCTCAGTCCCATTCATAATCTTATAAACCTCGATCATGTCACCTCTCAGCTGTCGTTTCTCCAAGCTAAAGAGCCCCAAGCATTTTAACCTTTCTTCATAGGGAAGGTGTTCCAACCCTTTTATCATTCTAGTTGCCCTTCTCTGCACTTTTTCCAATGCTATAATATCCTTTTTGAGATGTGGTGACCAGAACTGTACACAGTATTCCAAATGAGGTCGCACCAATGATTTATACAGGGGCATGATGATACTGGCTGATTTGTTATCAATTCCCTTCCTAATAATCCCCAGCATAGCGTTGGCCTTCTTTATTGCAGCTACACATTGTGTAGACATTTTCAGTGAGTTATCCACTACGACTCCAAGATCTCTCTCTTGGTCCGTCTCTGCCAGATCAGACCCCATCAACGTGTATTTATATTTAGGATTTTTGGCTCCAATGTGCATCACTTTGCACTTGGCCACATTGAACCCCATTTGCCACGTTGACGCCCACTCACCCATCCTCAACAGATCCCTTTGGAGTGCCTCACAATCCTCTCTGGTTTTCACCACCCTGAACAACTTTGTGTCATCTGCAAATTTAGCCACATCACTGCTTACTCCCAATTCCAAATCGTTAATAAACAAGTTAAAAAGCATCGGACCGAGTACTGATCCCTGTGGTACCCCACTGCTTACCACCCTCCAGTGAGAAAGTTTCCCATTTATACTCACTCTCTGTTTCCTATTTATAAGCCAGTTTTTGATCCACAAGAGGACTTGTCCTTTTATCCCATGACTATTGAGCTTACTTAGGAGCCTTTGATGAGGAACTGTATCAAAAGCTTTCCGGAAGTCAAGGTAAATAATATCTATTGGGTCCCCCTTGTCCACATGTTTGTTCACTCCCTCAAAAAACACTAACAGGTTAGTGAGACAAGATCTTCCCTTACAGAACCCATGCTGAGTCTGCCTCAGTAGTTTTTGTTCATCAATGTGCCTACTAATTCTTTCCTTAATAACAGTTTCCACCAACTTACCCGGTATCGATGTCAGACTGACTGGCCTGTAATTTCCCAAATCTCCCCATGAGCCCTTTTTAAAGATGGGAGTGACATTAGCTACCTTCCAGTCCTCAGGAATGGAGGCAGATTTTAAAGAAAGATTACATATTTTTGTCAGGAGATCCACAAGTTCACATTTGAGTTCTTTCAGAACTCTCGGATGAATGCCATCCGGGCCTGGTGATTTATTAGTTTTTAAATTGTCCATCAGTCGGAGGACTTCCTCTCTTGTTACCGCAATCTGATTCAGGTCTTTCAAACCCCCTCCCGAAATCGGTGCTTCTGGAGTGGGCAAACACTTCTCCTCTTCCACAGTGAAGACAGAGGCAAAAAATGCATTCAGCTTCTCAGCCATTTCCCTATCATCCTTCACTACTCCTTTTACCCCTTGGTCAACCAAGGGCCCCACTGCCTCCCTGGCTGGCTTCCTACTTCTAATGTATTTGAAGAAAGTTTTATTGTTGGTCTTTATGTTTTTTGCGATATGCTCCTCATATTCCCTTTTTGCTTGCCTGATCACAGACTTGCATTTTATTTGCCATAGTCTGTGTTCCCTTTTATCAATCTCACTAAGACTAGCTTTCCACCGCTTAAAGGAATCCTTCTTACCTTTTACAGCTTCCATTACTTTATTTGTTAACCATGCAGGCTTTTTTCTATACCTATTTGTACCTTTCCTAACCTGCGGTATATATTTTTTCTGAGCTTCTAGGATTGTCTTTTTAAATAGTCTCCAAGCTTCCCCAATGGTTTTGACCTTCTCCACTCTTCCTTTCAATTTCTTCCTCACATGTCCCCTCATACCAGAGAAGTTACTCCTTTTAAAGTTAAAAGTGGTTGTGTCAGTCTTTTTGGGCAACTCCCTATCTGTACAAATGTTAAACTCAATGACATTATGGTCACTGTTCCCAAGCGGTGCAATCACTTTTACATCTCTCACCAGGTCTTGGGTGTTACTTAGGACCAAATCCAGGATCGCCTCTCCCCTGGTAGGATCTGTGACCATCTGTTCCACAGCACAGTCATTGAGAGTGTCTAAGAACGCAATCTCTTTTTCCCGACTAGAACTCATATTGACCCAATCAATGTGTGGGTAGTTAAAGTCGCCTATTACAACACAGTTATTTCGTCTAGCCGCTATCTTTAATTCATTCATCAATGAATACTATCAAACCATTTCAGACATTCACTGCCCATCAGAGGCTACAATCATACGCATGCCTGCTCAAAAATGTCCCAGTTTATTCAATTATGCTTATTCCCAAGTAATGGTGCCTACGAAAGAAGCCATATAATGCTATTTCATCACTTGATATCCCACATATGCAGTTTGTAACTGGCAGTTAAACTGAAATAATTGAAAATATTGCTTTGGCAATTATTGAAACAATGGAAAATGTGTGCTCAAGGCACATGTGGTGGCATGCTAATTTGACCCAATTGTACTGTAATGAAATCCACAGAGAGAGAGAGAGAGAGAGACTAAGTGATCCAGAGCCATGTATGACCAAGACATCCAGGACTACTTCTTCTTCTTGGCTACCTTTCCCTTTTAGGTACTACAATACAAATCACAATGATGCCTATAAAATGTATTTCCAATTGAGAAATATCAACCTGCTTGGGAGATTATTAGTAGAGGGCATGATGCTAAAGGTGTCTCTGCTGATCAATAACGCACAAGGACATTCTCAAATAGATGTGACATTCTGTACTACCTAGTTCTACCCAACAAGTTTGTTTGTATAAAATAATTTTGTAAAATCATCTTAAATTTCATTTTAAATTTGTCTCTTCCTGCCTCACATACATCAATAGGGATAGCAGAAAACCCATTTAAATTGCTTGAACGTCTTCTAATTTTAAAAGATGTATTTGTCTGTTGAATGCAAGGTGTCTGGATTACAGCTGTGTAGCATAAATATAGCTTGGAAATAAGTAGCAGGTAATTATGGTAGGTAGGATTTCAGCTATTGCAAACATTTCTGGCACAATATGTTATTTTGGAAATCTGTGATTTTTCTGTCAAGGGAAAATATTTGTTTAAAGAAAACTTGTATCCTTTGGCAGCAGGGCTGAGCTAGATATTAGAGGTGGCTCTCCCACCAGTAAGAAAGATTTGAGCCTTGAATATGGTTCTCTTGATATATCACCTTTTTTGTCAGCCCACTTGAGGAGAGAGAGGGAAACTTTTTTTGGACAATTAAGGAACTGCTTTTGTGGAGCAGCCTGGAACTCAGCTAGAGAAAACCTCTGAAAACCAGAAAGAATGTTCAGATATTAATTCACAAAGTGTTTAAAACATATAGACTACAGTCTATCTAACAGTAACAGGGTGTGCAGAAAAAAAATCAGCACTTTTCAGGTTCAGGTATATTGAACCTGAAAAATATCAGTATTTCCCGATATTCCTGAAAATATTTGGGATTGCTGGATTTTTTTGGCTCCATTATACCATATGGGGACCATTATAGTCAATTGTCTCCATACACTATAATGGAGAATTGATCTGAGGGTATCTGGGACTCTGGAAGGCCTGTTTTTAAATGTAGAGACAGAAAATTTGTAGTATAGCTGCTGGAACCTCTCCTCAAAAAAACAAACAAACCCAAGATTCAAAAAGATTGGACCGGGGGGGTCTAATCCTATGGGCCCCAGAAGAAGGTGACCCCATCCTCCATTGTTTTCAATGGAGAAAAAAGGATTTAATGAGACACAATCCCTTTAAATGCCTTCTCCAAGTTGCAGCATGATTTCGTGCTGTGATGAGTGAACTCTGAAGGCATTTAAAGGGACCACAGTCCCTTTAACTTCCTTCTCTATGTTGAGAGTTCACTCTGAAGACATTTAAAGGTACTGAGAGCCCTTTAAAAGCCCTGTAACTATGGCTATTTGGTGGCCCCCAATTTTTGGGATTTTTCAGGCCACCATTTTCAGAGCCCCTACAGTGATCAGCTGAAAAAATACCCAATAAATACTGATAAGGTATCTATCAGGTATTTTTTCGACTTGCTTTATACCAAGCACACACACCCTAATGTAGCTCCCATCTGTGGATATCTGAAGCTGAAGATGGGAGCCACACTGATACTAAACAGATGCCCTAGGTTTGCAGAAAAATCTGAAATCACAAATAAAATATATGGTAGGGTTTGCCTGTAGACCTGGTGGTGGTGGATGCTGAGTGGTGATCCAGGCTCATCTGTGGAGGACACCAGAAGTGGCTTCCATGTCTGGACATAGGAACACAAGGTGGCAGAAGAGGCTCTGGCCCCAGCTGCTGCTGCTGCAGATACCAGGAGTTGCTCCAAGCTAGGCTGTGCAGGATGCCAGGAGAGACTCCAGGCCTAGTCACTGTCATGGTAGATGCTGGGAACTTCTCCAGACTAGGAACAGTCCCACTGTGGCTGGGTTCAAAGGTGGGTGGTGGAGCTGCCCAGGCTTAGAGATGAGGAATTGAGATTTCTCTCTCACAAGTCTCACATGACCTCCTTTTGTATATTCTAATAGAGAAGTGTGACCCTATTTGTGTATATCTAAATCAATGGATGCAGGTCACATTGACAAAAGGCAGATATTGAGGGGAGCCAGGTTTGCAGCAAAGTCTGAAAATCTTTTAAAAAACCAACACTGGTGTAAAGTAATGGGTTCACTGCATGGAGACTCAGACTATGACATGCATTCAGATGCGCTTATTGTACTTCACATAACACACACTGCAAAACCCCGCCCTGCAAGGGCCAACTTTATACACCCCACTCGGCACACCCATAGTCCCATTGGTGGGTTTGAATTTCCAGCCAAGGTCTAATTGGTGGACTCAAGGTGGACTAGGATCCTAGGTCCTATTGCCTTTTTTGTCCCAAGCTTCAGACTTAGGTGGCAGACCCCTAGTGGCTATCCGCATACACAACAACTGGGGATTTAAATACCCCTCAAAATAAATATTTTTGTGCAAGTGCAGACACCACAATCACCTCTGGATTTCAGGCAGTCCAGTGGTGGTGCTGTGGGCAAGCTGGCATTGAGCCAAGGATAAGGGGGAGTTTGTGGGCAAGCACCATGCTAAAAATGGATGGGAAGTGGATGACGACCCACTGAGGTTAGGGGAAAGTGGGCCACTGTTCCAATAATGGGGGCCCTGAGAAGCAGAGCATTAATGATTGAGGAGAGGGGAGCAAAGTGCTGACAATGGGAGGAGGTGAGCAGAGAACTTATAATGGGGGATAAGGTGAGCAGAGAGTTAATGACGGGGGGAAGGCAAGCAGAGTGTTGGAGATGGGAGAAAGGGAGCAGAGAGATGATAATGGGGGGGGGGTGCAGGCAGGTGAGCAGAGAGCCAAAATAAAAGATGGAAAGAACATAAAGCTTTAGAGAGGAGGAACTGAACAGTTGAAAAAAAAACAGAAGGGGGGGAAAGGGAAAAGGTGAGTGAGTGGGGTCAGAGACTGCCTGGGTAAACAGAAAAGGGCAGGTATGTAGGTGCATTCGTGGGTGGGAAGGGAAAGAAGAAAAGGCAAAAGGCTGCAAGCTAGGGATGCTAGTCCCCAGGTAGGGGTGGGGATCCCCCCAGTTTTTTGGGCTGCCCGTAGATGCCAGCCAGTTGGCTGGTGATAGAAGCTCCACCCCCAACAGTTGTCCGTGACTCCACTTGAAAAAAACCGGGGGCCACGCATGCCTGCTCTGCAAGCAGCAAATTGAAGTGGGGGCTGCCCACACCTGCCCTACAAGTGGCAAGCTTGCTATTTGCAGGGCAGGCATGTGTGACTCCCATCTTTTAAACTGGGGGCTGCCTGTGTGCACAGTGCCCACTCTTTTAAAGTGGGACTGCCCATGCCTGCCCTACAAGTGGCGAGCTCGCCGCTTGCAGGGCAGGTGTATGCAGTGCCTGCTCTTTTAAAGCAGGGGATGTCCACACTTGCCCTGCAAGCAGCAAGCTCGCTGCTTACAGGGCAGGTGCATGTGGCACCCACTGTTCTGAAGTGGGAGCCACCCACACTTGCCCTGCAAGCAGCAGACTCTCTGCTTATAAGGCAGGTGTGCACAGTGTCACTCTTTTGAAGTGGGGCCCACCCACACTTGCCCTGCAAGTGATGAGCTTGCCACTTGCAGGGAAGGCATGCACAGTGCCTACTCTTTTGAAGCAGGGGCTGCTTGTGCCTTGAAATTCCCTTTAAATGGTTGGGGGAAAGCGGGAGAGGGTATGTGCAGATGGCACTCTGTCCCTGACGTGACAGAACACACCCCGAATCCCCTGCTGGGGATAAAATAGGATCTGGTGGCAATCCTACTGCAAGCAAGGATGGAGAGGAAAAGGGGGGGGGAAGCAATAGGGAGAGGTGGGGTATTCAGACTCTGCTTGTACCCTCCTATGAGTCCTCATGGTCCTTCCACTTGTTGCAACTAACAGGCAAACTATAAGAACTAAACTCAATTAGAAATGTCTCAGTTGGGTTCTTAGTATATTGAGGTGATTTTCAGTCTGGATTTTTAAAACTTCATCTGCTTCTAACTTAAGAATGCTCTTTGAACAAAACAGTTTATTAGTTCTTATTAGACTTTCACTTTAATATAAATATTGGAAAAAGTTAATGACGTGTAGCTCCCTATCTTGGGTAATAATCATGCCATGCTTGCAGTTCTGTTTCTGTACCTTGACATTAATAGTATGTTCCTGTGCAGAATTAGGTGTGCTTTAGGCCATTAATTTCACTAGGCTTAGCTGCACTTAATTCTTCAGAGGATACAGCTGTAGAGATAAACATTCTTGATTTTGGAATAGCAAGCTGTAATAGTCCTTCTTAATGCCGAAAATATTTGAATCCCTTTAACATCTGCTTTCGCTTCAGATATTCTAAAGTGGTAGAAAGCACATGTAGGGATGGGAAGATTCCTATCATGGGAATTTCATCCTATCTGTGCTCTGTCAAGAAAATGTCCCTTTTAGAGAGGATTCCCCTGCTATGAGTATGTCTGTCTGTCTGTCTGTCTGTCTGTCTGTCTGTCTGTCTGTCTGTCTGTCTGTCTGTCTGTCTTCCTTCCTTCCTTCCTTCCTTCCTTCCTTCCTTCCTTCCTTCCTTCCTTCCTTCCTTCCTTCCTTCCTCTGGTGTTGGCACAAGGCTGCTTTTCTAGGCTGGCCTAATTAGATAACAAGTTGCAGTTGAGAGACATTGTTGGGAGCTGTTAGTTACTCTTACTCTGGGAAATTTCTTAAAGACAGTCTAATGATCGATTGATGGGGGTCACCAGGCTATGGCTGGTGTTTCCCATAAGAGTAGCTATGTAGGAATGTAGTTATCTTTCCATTTTTCCACCATCCTGCTGGTGATTCCACTTGTATTACACTCTGGAGATGTCAATCTTTGAGGAATATCAAAGCTAAACATGGTTAAAGTGTGTAGTTAGAAAGTTAGTTTTATTGTTCTCTGTGCATTTTTCCTTGCCGAAATGTATTCCTTGTTCTTTTAACTATTTCTTTGAGATTCTATTCAATAACTTTTATTCTATATACTTTTGTGTGAGTTTTTTGGACCAAATCCCCATAAATTTTGGCTACGTTACTGCTCTAACAGGTTCTTTGCCTTCACATGCTCTTTGGAATAGATTCAACACAGATACCCAAGTGTATCACTTTCTCTTTACAATCAGGAACTGTGCTTTTCATACTTTCTGATTCCATTGTGGCTCTGTGCAGGGCTGGCTCGCCCACTAGGTGAGCTAGGTGCTCGCCTAGGGTGCCGGCCCTGCAGGGGCGCCAAAATGCCCCCGCCCCCCCGCCCCCCGTGAAAAGCCTCCCTTCCCGCCCAGCGCCGGCAGCCCCGACTTTCCTGGGCACCTTGCAGCTGCGAGGTGCCCAGAAAAGCCAGTGCAGCCGCTGGGAGGGAAGGGGTGAGGGTTCTAACCCTGCCCCTTCCTCGGCTTTCCTGGGCACCTTGCAGCTGCGAGGCGCCCAGGAAAACAGCACTGGGCCATCTCCAGGCCCCACCGGGAGGTTGGCATCCCCGGTGGGGTGGGCGCCCTAGGCTGTCCTGCCTAGGGCGCCCAGACACCTGCGGCCGGCCCTGGCTCTGTGGATATGTTCTGACAAAGATGCATAAATAAGGAATATATCAGGTCATCTGTTACTTCATCCTGCACACATAGATTCCATTTCTCTAGTGAGACAGCTGTGCAAAATTGCTTTATTTCTTTATCTTGAAAGCCGGCATGGTGTAATGGTTAAGAGTGGCTGACTGTAATCTGGAGAACTGCAACAAGTTGTTCTAAATTTTCGAGCACATTATCAGAGGCAGTGACCAAGTCCAACAAGGTTCCAGCGGGCTAAAATGTTTTATATTATCTGAAGTGTGAGTCAGAGTTCTAATATTGTTTATTCTACCCACTGAAAAGTCACTGGGGTTGGATGTGAGCAGGATATGTCTGAAAAGGGAGAAGTGAACCATGGTTAGAGAAAAATATAAGAATAATGGAGCCTGCAAGTCAAAACTCTTTAGCATTGGATCAATGATATCCTTCCATCTACTGTAGATACCACAGTTTCTCCACCCCCAGAACTGGGCAAGGTTAAAAATGGGCCTAATTTGGACCAACATAGTGTCATGTTTAGAATATTGGACTAAGGTCTTGGAGACCTCGGTTCAAAATTTTACTTTGCCATGAAGGTTTCTGGGTGCACTTGGCCAGTCAATCTCTCTCAGCCTAACCTACTTCCTAATATTGTTATGAGGACAAAATGGATGAGGGTAGTAGAATGATGAGCACTGCCTTGAGCTCCTTGAAGGAAGGGCAGGATACAAATGAAGTCAATAAATAAACAAGCATAGTACTGTTGACAATACATTGGGTACCAATGCCCAACTTTAACATCAAAACTAACTAAAATTGATTTTGGGACTGACATAATATCATTTTTTTTAAATCCAAAATTACAAAGAGCCACAGATGGGGGGGAAATCACTCCTTGAATCTACTTAAGGAACTATATACTTTAATGGTTATGAATGATCTTCAGTATATCTTTACTTCATCCCTGTGTATGCTTTCTAACAGCAAAGCTGTTCAGGTACCAAGTACACTGAAAACTGCTGTTCCATTTCTGGGAGATCTATGGATTAACCAACACTTCACAGAACTAGGGAAGTGGGAGAACAATTGCCTTTTTTGTCCGTTTGTATCTCTTTTTTATCCCTTGAGGCTAAGGCCCCGCAAAATTGATTTTGTTTGACAGTTAAAGGGAATTTGGACTTAAATTGTTCTCCAGTGGCCAATTGTCCACCTTTTCAGAGTCACATAGTAAATTTGTACAGCTGGCACTTTTCTCCTTCCCCAGAGCCAAGATTAACATTAGAAAAGAAACAGTGAGTACGCCAGGATGGCTGAGGTAAACTGGCAGAATTTTTTGTGTGGAGAAATTGCCTGACTGACTTGCACAATGTCAAGTGTGATAAATCTTTTGTTTTCAGTTAGCAGGAATGAATTATCAGCATTGATTTTTACATTCAATTTTTTTTTGGTGTTGATCTCACAAGTCATAAATGAGAAGAAACATAGCAGAGTGGCTTTCACATATTTTTATATAAGTGTCAGGTCTCGAAGAGCAATTATTTCCCCTGCAGGTATTAGAAATTCACAGCTCTTATGTTTCAGCAACCAAGATGTGGCAGCACAAATCAGTTACTCTACAGTGCTACAAAAACACATTGTCTTTTTTTTTTGGGGGGGGGAGGGGAGATATCCTGCCTGAATTGTGAGATTTGGCTAAAATTTTGACCCAGATCAGTAGGCTAAAAAAGACTGAAATGAAAACGGCCAATAATTGCTTAAACTACTCTCTCAACCATGCAACTTGACCAATTAAGGCTGCAATCACATGCACAGCTAGCCGTGCTATAGGTGTGAATGCCAGATGGATTTAATGGGCGTGCTCAGACGTGAACATCTGGCCAACACCCCGCACCTGTCAGCAACCCATTTTGCTCTGCTGCAAGAGCGGAGTTAAAAGACACTAGGGAAAGTCCACTATCAAATGGGTTGCTATGGACCACAGACAGATTTTCCCCTATGTGATCACCCCAGCACGCTCTCATGGTGTCGGGATGGTTGGATCAGGCCATCCCAACTCTGTGCCATTCCACCCCCCCCCCTCCTTCCCAGTATGTGCATCAATGTGGAGATGCAATTCATTGATTCTCCCGTTTAAGCGCATCAGAAACACGTGGCAACCCCCCCCCCCAATTCACCCGTGGTTTGTGTCTAATCATGCAGTGGTGGGCTGCCCCCATAGCTCCCATGGACCGTGTGATCATGCAAATGCGGGTCAAATTGCTACAGAGCAAATAGCCTCGTTTCCCCCCGCGTTATCTTGTGCATGTGACCACAGCCTAAGACAGTTATTCCTAGCAAGAGTAGCTATGAAAGCTTTCTGAATGTAGCATAAGAAAAAAGGATCCTTATGCATGAATTTTATTTATTAGTAAAATATTTATATCCCACCTTTCCTCTGTGTTCAAGGCAACTGGAACATTGGACTGTACTAGGAGATCTTCAGGTCCCATCTGGAGGTTGGCAATCCTAGTGCAAAGCTTACCAACTCAGCCTCCCAGCTAGTAAGGGGGTGATGGAGCTGGGAGCACCTTAGAGCCAGGGCTTCACAATATGAACTTTGGTGTAACAAAATGGCTGCCAGGCAGAGGCAGCAGTTTACCATAAAATGGCTGCCAGTCTGGTAGTCCTTCTGGAGGGGGGAGGTGCTCCATAGGGGACAATGCCATACTTCCCTGCCTACATTTCCTAGCAGCTTTGGAGAAAAAGTGTGGGAGAGTAGGGACCCACCCCAGGGGCGGAGCCACCCAGATAAAGGCTTCTGCCCATCCAGGAAGGAGTGACTCTCAGTTTTTCTCTCAGCCTTCATTTTAGCCTTGAACTACAGCTTCAAGGGGCTGTGCATAGGTGGGACTCCTGCTACCTCACACTCCATGGGCCCTCCCAGCCACTATAAATCATGGTGGAGAGCCAGGAGGGTAGCACTCCCACAACAAAGAGGAGGAGAGCGAGTCCTGTCCTGCAGCCACCCACTATGGAAGTAATTAGATCAGGGATCAGGGTGTGTGTAGGGACAGAGGAATTACAGTTTGATCCTGTTTATTTTCTACCCAGTTGTGTTGAAGTGCTTGTGTTGTGTCTGTGCCTAACGTTGCACATAGTTTAATTAAACGTTCTTTTTGAACTATGAAACCTGATAGTGCTTTGACCACATAGTCCTCCCTGCTCAACACAGTACATGTGGCAAAGG
Source organism: Gekko gecko (assembly GCA_029375565.1). Lineage (NCBI taxonomy): Eukaryota > Metazoa > Chordata > Lepidosauria > Squamata > Gekkonidae > Gekko > Gekko gecko. Next base: position 133,817,544 of record JAPDNY010000003.1, on the reverse strand, counting down.
AAGACCACAGAAGCCAAACAGACCCAAATCAGAGGGTTGCCAACTCTCCAGGGGGTGCCCAAAGATTAAGGTATCCCAAGGTTGGGGAATCAGCCAGAGGGGTCTCACTGTCCCTCTAGGAAGGCAGTGTAAATTCAGTGAGTTGTGGCAGTGACTGAGGAAAGGAAATAGTTCCACCAGACAAGGTGGGCAGGCGAAAACAGGGGCTTGTGAGCCTCTAAATGGCTGCTCAGTCTCCCAGGGCTGAGGTTGGGTCCCTGTTTCGCTAGATTTGGTATGGAAAACATGGTTAAGAAACAGTTCTTTTTGGCATACACTTTGTATGAAGGCTAAAAACTGTGGGCAGACTAAAGGCTGCTCTGCCCTTTGAGCCTTAATGTTGACATGCATCTGGCAGCCCAGTGGATAGGGCTGTCAACTGACAACTGGGGGCTTAATAAGGTGCAGATCAGCTATTCATAAATTAACCCAGTTAAGACTATTATCTTGTACGTCGCATCATTTTGGAGAGGGGACAATATGGTTGTACTGTTAATTTTCTTTAAAGTTAGACAGTTTATTTTGTTCCAAAATCCCACAATTGCATTAAAGGCTCCTGTTGCAGAATATAACAACTCTGATTCACTGATGCCATTCAAGATGGGTAACATTTTATAATCCAACATAAACATTTTTTGGGAGGGGGTTTCTATTATTAAAGGTTGCCCAGAATAAGGACTTGATTACCAAACTCCTTTCTTCCTTCTTCTATTTTCATTACAAATTGGTTTTCCCCCTATGATCATAATTCAGAATACTTTGTGGGTCAGAACACATAAAAGACTAACCAGAGCCAATGTTACTCATCTTTTTTTTTTCAACATTACCTTTTAAAATATAATCAGGATGTTTGAAAGAATTTCTCCTCTTTACCTAAACTTCTAATACATGTAGGTTGTTCAGTTCTCTCTCTTCCAGATAATTGTCTCTGATTATAATTATAAACCTGCACAAACAGGGCTACAGATTCAGCATACATATTCATTCTAGTCCTATTGGTATAGTACAATCAGTATATGAATTAAGTAACTGGGATCATGTTAGCAGGTGAATATGTTGCTGGGACTTTGTGCATAGAGTTTCTGTGCATAGTCATATGCTCTACATGTACAATGTACAAAGATCATGTGCATACCAATCCTGTGTTCCAAGGCCCTGTGTACAAAGGTCCAGCCAACACAGAGACATTTGAAGCAAGGATATAAACCCCAGTTTCCCACCAACAAAATAATTGTGTAATCACTTTAGAAATGTCTGCACAGGGTTTCTCACTCTTCACAGTGTTCTTTCTACCCCAACTAAATTTCTGAACAGATACTAGATACCTAAATTCGTGGTACAGAGTAACATATCAAACGTGTGCTGGTCTGCCACTTCACACACTGTCTGGGTCTGACACATATTGCATGTTCTCTTAGTGAAGCCATTTTATTTACAAATGCACTCATATAAAAATACACAGCATCTATACTGAGAAATGAAAATTTAGACTGAGAATAGGGTCAACCTAATACCTTAAAAATGCAAAAAAAAAAAAAAAAAGCCCTCTTCTTTCATATGGGCGCCCAGAATGTTTTCTTTTTAAATGTGTCTAGTGAGTGCTTGACGGTGGAGGCACTTAAACTGCACTGTATTATTCATGAGAAGTATGTGCTTGCTACATGCTCCAGTAATTTTCAAAAAGTCACCTGATGTGCACAAAATTACTCTGATCCATGACAAGAACCATGTGCTTGTTTCCTCTTCACACTGAATGTATTTGGTTCTCATTATTAGGGCATAGCAGTTATGGTCATGTGAAGCAGCAGCTGGCAAACTTTGGAAATGATATTCTTTAATTAGATACATTCATTTTGTGCTTGAATACATATTGGTTTGTGCTACACTGGCAGTAATAGTTTTATTTGACTATTGTCAAATAGTCAATACAATCTATACAGTGTAAAAGGAAAATCTGAGCAATGAGACTTCTTTTGCATCCCTCAGGTTTTCCCTTGTAAGTTTTCTATAGCAATCAAAATCAATGATAGCAACTTTGAAGCAAAAATGTTACTTAACTCATTTTGAGCACAGAGGGCTACATCCTAGATTGCAGAGAAGAATCTCAGAGCTTCTACGAACTTTTACCTTTAACATAAACAATGTCTCAGCAAGGGGGGGAAATGGCACCCAGAGTAAAATCCTCTACAGGAACTGTCAGCTTAACATCACCAGTTGCTAGACCAGAACCAGCTACAGATATAGCCAGCACGATTTCCGAAGCACTGCACCCTCTGCTGGACAAGATGGCTAACCTCAAGAAGAACTTTATTGCTCTACAGAACAAGTTTAAAGAAACTAAGATGAAAACAGAGAAGACAGCTAAAAAGCTGAAAAAGGTTGATTATAAGACAAAAGTATTGGACCGAAGAATGGAAGCAGCGGATAAAGAAAGGGCTTCTGAAAAACAAGAGCTATTACAACTACAAGTGGAAAAATCAATGTATGTTTTAAGATTTCAAGGTATCCCAGAAAAGAAAGATGAAAATCTGAAAGAGATCTTAAGTGAAGCATTGGCTCCCTTGGCAAACTGCAAACCTGAAATACTACAAGCTGATATGGACATGGTCTATCGAATTTATCCAGAATTTGTTAAGAAAAATAATCTGCCAGGGGAAACCTTCATAAAATTCTCTAAAAGATCAACAAGAGACTCGATACTTAAAGTGACTAATAGGATAGCTTTAAAAATCCAAAGAGAAGAAATAAAAATTTTAAAAGATGTTCCATTTGAGGTATGAAAGAAGAGGAAGCAATACAGAAACCTTGCATCATTTCTGCAAAGAAATTCAGCTCCCTACCTATGGATTATTCCAAAAGGACTTATTTTCAATTTCAATGGGGAAAAAAGAAAAGATTGACTCTCTTACTAAGGCTGAGCTATTTCTGAAGCAGCACCAAAGCCCAGTGAAGGAAAAAGGAAAAGCAGAGGACAATAACACCATAGAAGATAAAAGTGAACAGGCTGAGAAAAGCAGTGACAGCTCCTCTTCCACTTCTTCATCTATTGGAAGATTTTTGACTCTGAATCTGAATCTGAACTGGAGGCAGCTGCCCCTAGGCCACTAAAGGTTAAATTACCCTGGGAGAAGAAGAAACGTAAACAAAAGAAAGCAACTAAATGAAGATCTGAGAATATTTTTTGTATTTGATGCGTAATAATACATATTTTTGTTATGCTATCGAATCTTTATTTATGCTCTATATATTTTTTCTACAAGTCTGTTTCTCTGTAATTATAAGTATTAGGGAAATATCAAAAATTGAAAGTAAACCATTAATGATCCTTGCCTACTCTGTATTTTTAGGTTGTAGTGTGTAGATGTAGGATGTAGTGAGAAAATGCAATAAAAAATTCTAAAAAAAAATCAATGATAGCATGTAGACGTGTATATTCAAAGACTATGTGAGAGTTCTCATTATGTATGTCCTATGACAACTTCATGTCATATTATCTAAAACACCTTAAAAAAACACCCTATTATTGTAGGCAGTACATTTTATTTGCCAATTTGATTGATGTATTGAAAAGTATTGACTATTGCATTTGAGATATTTCCTCCCCTCTCTAACTATTTGTATGAGTTCTTGGAATTTGAATTGCTCCTTCTGGGAAATTAGTGTTATCTAAATTAAAAATCAATTATTATTAGTTCTTTTTCTATAGAAACTAATGCTCTGGGTCTTATCTGTATGTTTAGAACAATTCTCTTTTACATTGAGAAAAAATGTGGATTGGTTATTTTGGACTCTTTGTCAGACATCTATGTAATTATCTTTGATAGCTTCCAGAATCAGCTTCTTCAGTCCAAGAGAGTACATCCATATCCTTCTGTGCCAAATTGATTCCGTGTATATCAGGATATGTATTCACTGTATTTGCATGCTCATCTGATGTTTATTGAAGTGACTGAATGAACCTTCAGATGTGAATGGAGATGCCCATCCTCCTTCAATGATGCCTTTTGGCTTGGATCCATGGAATGTGACTTTCTTGCTTCTGCATTTCCACAGCAGTGCAACATGCCCACCAGTCCAGCTCCTGGGGGTCTTATGTCCCCTAGGAACAGGATTTGGGTGACATTTTCGGCTACTGTGGAAGGGTGAAAGCTGGCAAATGGTCTCCATAGACAGAAATCTTTGTGCATATGGAGACATTGCTCTCCATTGTTTCACATAACAATGGAGATGTACATTCAGAGAGTAACTGATCAAAACCTGAGCCCAGCATTCCCTGTATGTTAAACTAAAAAGGTTTAACTAATTTGAATAAATTTTCAGACTTTTGAATCAAAGCAGTCTAAACAGCTTGGATTATTTTTTGTGCTCTCTACTATCTGCAGTTGGACTCTGCTTTGGATCCATTTCTACTAACATTAAAGAAAATTCTCACAGAGGAAGTGAGAGGCAGATGAGGGGCAGCAATGGTAGAGACTAAAGATACATGCTTGGCAGGCACACTGGACAACTGGAATACTTAGCCTATGTTCCTGCAATACAACACCACCCCTCAGTGGCATTTCTATATAAAGCATTTCTTCAAATCACATTGCTGGTTCATATTGCTTCAGAATGGCTTCTGTCCTGTAGAATTCTATTGTGTTCTCCTACAGGAGCCTGCTTATTCTGCAGTTGGAGACTTTGGGGCCTCCAAAAGTTAAAAAAAGGATGTGCCATCCCTGAGAATTTCATCCCTGCTGAGGGCATCAGTTCCAGGCAGGAATGTGTCTTCCATTGAAACAAAAAATCATACCAATATAGTGGCCCCAAAAGTTACTATAGCAATATTAAAGATTAGGAATAAGTCCCATTGTGGAAATAAATACAACAAGCTCTAGAAAGAGGCTCTGGGTGGGTGCTCCAGCCTTGGCTACTCAGTGTCAATTTGCTGTGGCAACCTCATCAGGGTATAAGGACATAGAGTCCACCATTTTCTCCAGGGGACTGATCTCTGCCATCTGAAGAGCAGTTGTAATTCTGGGTGATCTTCAGCTGTCACCTGGAGACTGGCAAAAAATTGTTCCCCAGGAGGCATTGTTCCTGTCTGAGACCCAACCCCTCCTCACACCCCACCATCTCCAGGATCCACCCCTCTCCAGGAATCTCCCAACCTAGAGTTAGCAACCCTATCTTCTTCCCAGCCAACCATCAACCTACCTTTATCTGCCCCTCCTGACTTCAGCTTTCCATCTGCTCCCCCCTCCCTGTAGTTTTTACCTAGGAAAAGTATAGTCTTTCTCCACAGTGGGACTGAAAGCAGCTCACATCATTCTACTCTCTCCCTTTTGATCTGCTCAACAACCCTGTGAGGTAGGTTAGGCTGAAAGTCTGTGACTGGTCCAAAATCACCAGTCAGCTTCCACAACAAGAACTGGTTCTGGCAGACCCTGTTCTGAAGTGCTATCTGCTACACCACACTGGCTGTGGCATCACCTGGTATCACAACTGAACTCCAGACAACTGGTCTCTCTTTCCCCCTGGAGAAAATGGCTTCTTTGGATGGTAGACACTATGGCATTATACCCTGCTGAGATCCTTCCCCTCCCCAAAATCTGGCTTCTGTAGACTCCACCACAAAATCTCCAGGTATTTCCCAACATGGAGCTGGGAACACTAGTCAGGACTGGCCCCAATGAGTTCCCCACAAAGGCCAAGGAAGGCCTGGAAAGGGCCTCCCCACCACCTTTTTACTGACAGAACCAAGCTTGATTGCCTAGCAACAGCCACTGAGGGGGAAGTAGGGTTGCCAGCTCTGAGTAGAGAAATACCTGGAGTTTTTGGGGGTGGATCCTGTGGAGGGCAGGGTTTGGAGAGGGGAAGGACCTCAGCAGGGTATAATGCCATAAGGTATACCCTCCAAAACAGCCATTTTCTTTGATCTCTGTCATCTGGAGATCAACTGTAACAGTAGGAGATCTCCAGGTCCCACCTGGAGGTTGGCAATTCTAGGAGAAAGAGAGCTGCACATCAGGAGGAGGAGAAGAGAATGGTTTGACAGCCACTAGCCAACCTCAGTAGCCATCCGTCCATGAAGGAACCAAGCAGGAGAAGCTTCTTCATCAGGAGAGACAGCCATTTTGGCAGTTTATTCTGACAGGGATAAAAGAGTGGCAGTGGATGGGAGAGTGGAGCGGATGCAGCACCCAGCCAATGGCATGCGAGTACTCTTGAGTGGCAGTTTTCAGGCCAATAGCTGATGGGGCACACAGCACAGCCAATGGGAGAGCTGCAAAGTGCCAATACATTGGGGCTTTTATATATATCATATTCTAGGGAGAAAAAATAATGAACAAAATGAACAGAACTCCCTCCCCATCAAAAAATATTCTATGCACATTCCTAGTGACTCAATTAGCACAAGTATAGATGAGTACGGGGAAGTAATTTTTAAAGAATTTATATCTACTTTTCTAGTTGTTCATCAGTGCAATCTTTTTGAAATTACAGAAGATAATTAAAAATAGCATACTGAGATCGAATAGTACTTGTGAAAATCTGCTGCTAATTTCCCAAGAGATATAAATTACATTACCAGATTCTCAATTTTCATTATTTTTGTGTCTAATGAATACCAAGCTCTTCCACCTCAACTTGAGTGCATGTATATATCTGCTTAGTTCCTAGTGATAATAATTCAGCTATATTGAAGTTTAGTACTAATGACTCAGCTCTATTAAAATGTGTTACATTACTCTATCCTAACTGCAACTATGCTAGTAACTTAATTTGGTGATCAAAGTATTGTCAAGTCACAGTTGACTAATGGTGACCCCGTAGGGCTTTCGAGGCAAGAGATGTTCAGAGGTGGTTTGCTATTGCCTGCCTCCATGCCATGACCCTGATATTTCTTGGCGTTCTCCCATCCAAATACTAGCCAGGGATGACCCTTCTTAGCTTCTGAGATCTAGCCTGGGCTCTCCAAGTCAGGGCTGTATTGTTAATTTAGAGCCAAGAAAATTGTTTCTTGTCCAGTGATAGCCTTAACTGTTCATAGATTTCTTCTTGTGACCATTTCCATTCACATCATTTCCTATGTGCTACTTTGCACAGAAAATATCCAAGAAGTATCCAAGCAGTAACAACAGCCTCATCTCACCTCAAAAGCATTCAAAGAAATGATTTAAATCCTTTAAAATTAAACCCATCCTTTTCTAATCTAGGTAGAAAGAGGGGACACCTGATTAAAAAGGGGTTGTGTACAGTGCTCCCTCTAAGCTGTGCAGTCTTGTGAGCAAAAATTCTACTTGGTGAGCTCCTGGCATTAAAGTTGTGAGCGAGTGATTTGGCTGCTGCAGAAGTTAGTTTGCTCTGGAGCCCTCCTTCCTGAGCGGAGACAAAAATGTGTGAGCCGGAGCCTAAAAAACTGTTAGCTAGCTCACACTAACTCAGTTTAGAGGGAACTCTGGTTGTGTAATACTCTGTGAACCAATCTGAGTGACAGCTGCTGCTAATAAAAGCTAATTATTCATTTTGGAATTTCAGAAAGCATTTTTAAAGCATTTGCAAAATACTTTAAAGTCTCTGACCTGTATCCTGCAAGCTTCTTTCACTGGCAAAAGAGGAAGCAGGGACCCCCTTCTTTGACCATCAAAAACACTGTGCTTGGGCTGTGGAACACATGTACAAAAGCCACATGGGATGACAACTTCAGTGAGAAGGGGAGTTGGGAGAGATTGGGCAGGAAAAAATGGTAGGGCAAAACCCTTTACTGTGTTTACCCACACAACAGCCATGGGGAGTAGAACATCATTCCCATTTTACAGAGGAGGAAGAAAAGGGATTCCAGAGAACTGTCAGTGACATTTGTACTTTCACGTTCTCTTCTACAGCTTCACACCATCTCAGTACTTAAAGTACTGTATGCCTGGCCTAAGGCTATTTTCATTACAAGGGCTAAAGAATGACAAATTTGTAGGTGTAATAATATATGCACTGAATAAGTATCATCACCCAAGTAGTCTGTTATTTCCAGAATTTCAACTCTTTTTAAAAAAGATCAATAGAAGCAACGAGATAATTTATTTATTTGTTTCGATTTGTATCCCGCCCTCCCCGAAGGCTCAGGGCAGCTAACAGTGGGCATGAATGCCAATTTAAACAACATAAAACAATATCAACAGGTAAAATTATAAAATCAAACAATACAACATAAACACAACATTTAAAACCAAGATGACGGGAGTACAATGGCACGGTTATTGAGGTGGGATATCGAAGGTGGAATAGCGGCAGTGGCAGCTCCTACTCAAAAGCCTGGCAGAAGAGCTCCGTCTTGCAGGCCCTGTGGAACTGGACAAGGTCCCGCAGGGCCCGGATCTCCTCTAGGAGCTCCTTCCACCAGGTAGGAGCCGTCACCGAAAAAGCCCTGGCTCTTGTGGCAGCCAGCCTCACATCTCTGGGGCCCGGAATTTCCAGGAGATGTCGGCCCCCGGACTGAAGTGCCTTTGGGGGAACATGTAGGGAAAGGCGGTCCCTCAGGTAAGCCGGACCCTGGCCATACAGGGCTTTAAAGGTGATCACCAGCACTTTGAAGCGAATCCGGTATGCTATTGGCAGCCAGTGCAGCGCTTTCAGCACAGGCTGAATATGGCTGGCCACTGTAGATGTGTTTGTTCCCACTGCTCAGATGTGTTTGTTCCCACTGTAGATGTGTTTGTTCCCACTGCTCAGCTGTTTTTGTAACTTTTGCTAAGAACAGAAACTCAGAGTCCCTTCTTTCTGCTGTACCTACAAACTACCACAAACACCCACAAACTGCTTTAAGAATTTGTGGAAGTTTGTGATGGTACACCCGCCATGAACTTCAGTTCGCAGCCCATCCCTCAAGATATTTAGGCCATGGTGCTGGAGGCATTCTTATTTAGACTATTCTGTGAGATCTGATATTCCTAAATCAGAAGAGTAAATTTATGTCTTCATTCTGTGTTTCAAAAAAGCTTAAAGCTTATTCTTATTAGTTGCATATTTCCAGGTGATTCTAGCTGATTATGTCTCAATATTGTTTTTTCATAAGTTGTGGAACAAGAAGAGTTTGATTTAAACCTTCTTTTATAGGCACATATTTGTCTTCTTTTAATAAGCCTTACTTACAGTCATAGTTTCAATCTCATGCTCGTGGCAGCCTGAGGGTAAAAATAGATTTTTCTATTACAAATACGCAGGCCAAAAAAAAAAAAAAAAACCGAACAAAAAAGTGTCAGCCATTTCACAAGTTCCTTCAGGTTGGCTTGTGGGGTTCCACCAAAGCTGTAAAAAAATCCTGTTGTGTGAAAAGCAGTTTTGCTTTCTACACCCTAGGGAGTGGAGGTTTTGAAACACTCTAATATTTCTTTCTAAAAGCAGCAGCTTTACATACAGTTTTGACAGGAACCAACAGATAGCTCAGATGTGAGAAGAGGCGACTTTGGCCTCAGACATCATGAGGTCCATTAATGTTTCAGATGTGAGACTTTCCCGTTGTCCCCTTGTGTATGATTCTGCATTAAGTTTCAAACTTCCATTGTTGTAGGTATTCAGTTAATTTAAGATTGATTCAAACACAGTCCTTCCTATTCTAACCTATACATGGGAAATAGTATGCTTGAATGTTCTCATAAAATATCCCCCCACATGGAAAGCCAGCAGGTAAAGATAGAACAAAATCTGAGCCCAGTGGCACCATCAAGGCCAACATAGTTTTATATTGGTTATAAGTTTTTGTGGGCATGCACATTTCTTCAAATACATTGAAACAGAAGTTGCCAACTATTACATATAGAAACAGGGTGAGGAGGGTGTTGCCAGGAAGGGCCAATTAGGCAATTGGTAAGACCTGTAAATAGAAGTAAATTAGCATGCAACATAATAAAAGAGTTTACACACAGATGCAAGAACTGAATGATGTTAGCATTTGTAGTGAGATAAGAAACCAATATCTCTCTTAAGTCCTGGGAATTCCATTGTCCTGAGTGTTGTAATAACTTGTAACTTGGAAATCTCCTGTTCTAGTCTGTTTCTGAAGTTCCTTTGCAATAGAACAGCTACTTTGAGGTCTCTAATTGAATGTCCTGGAAGGTTGAAATGTTCTCCTAGAAGTTTCTCAGTTTTGTGATTCTTGATATCAGATTTGTGTCCATTTACCCTTTGGCATAGGGTTTGACCTGTTTGCCCTATGTACAGAAGTGAAGGGTTACCCACTTGAGTCTAGCAGGTTAAAAAGTTTAGATTTCTTCCATTTTTATACTGGTTTTGTACTTCAGAAGTACACAGAGCTGCTAATACTAAAGCAAATAACAATAGTAAATAGCCAAAATATAAATACAGACATGATAATACCATTGATAAAACCATATATTTCAAAAAGCCACTAAATAAGATTGAAAGCACAGGTAAATCAGATGGTGACTACAAGATAATAGTACAGGAAGCTGGCAAACTGAGTAGGGAGGGAATTCCAGCATCACTTTACCAGCACAGGGAAGTCCTTCTCTCTGACTATCTATCTAACTTCAGAAGGCAGAAGCAACCACAGAAGGACCTCTAAGGTCTTAATTGACAGACAGATTCAAATGAAATAAAGTGGCTCTTAACATACTTGGGAAAGATGCTTGAGTGGGCAGTTGCTTCTCAGCTCCAAGGGCTTTTGGAAGAATCTGATTTTCTGAACCCCTTTCACCCTGGCTTCAAAGTAGGGTTTGGAACAGAGACTGCTTTGGTTACCTTGGGTGATGACCTCTGTTGAAAATTAGGCAGAGGAATGTGACCCTCATAGTTCTACTGGATCTCTCAACAGCCTTTTATACTATTGACAAGGTATCCTACCACCTCTCAGCATGGGGACTGAGGGGCATCATGTTATGATGGTTTGAGTCCTACTGGGGTATGGTCTCAGATGGTGGTGTTGGGGGATTCCTACTCTGTCCCATGGTCATTGACCCATGGCATTCCACAAAGTTCAATCTTATCCTCCATGCTATTTAATATTTATTTATTTATTTGCAGGCTCAAGGCGGCTCACATTACTTGGCCCGCAGGGCCAGAATTCATATAAACAATTTAAAAGCAGTTAAACAGTCAAGCAGTTATAATAAAATGAATTAAATGATTAAATGATTTGTGTGAAGCTGCTGGGAGAGGTCATCAGAAGGTTTAGACCAATATGCAGATGATACCCAGCTATAACTTTCTTTTCCACTGAATTCCAAGGATGCTATTGATGTTCCAAACTAGAACTGGTTCTTGTCGGTGGTGTGAAGAAGGATGTCCCGTGCACACCAGTTTCATGCAGAGATATATACAATTTATTTACAATATTTACACAGTCTTTCACAGCTGAGCATTCGGTGTTCAAACCAACAAAGTGCTCCACCAGGCAATCAGTTACCACACAAGGGCACGCTCTGGTACCACAGCTCAGACTATATAGTCCACAGAACCAATCACAGTGGAGATGCAGAGTCACTGTGACATATCCAGAGCAGTCTGATGCAAGCAGTTCATCATGTGACTCCAAGCTGTCACATAGATCATTTCAATCTTGTAGACTAGCTGTCATCTTGCCAGCAATCCCTGTACGCATGCCGACACGCCTCCCAAGATGCAGTAGTCAAACACAATTCCTGTTTGAGAAATTCAAACTTTGATACAGATAAACATTTGGTAAACAAGTCAGCTATATTTTGTTCTGAAGTACAATGCTGCAAAGACACAAAACCTCGAGACATAGCTGCTCACACATTCTGGTATCGAATGTTGATATGCTTGCTTCTTGTGTGTATACCTTGGTGTACTGCCAATTATCTAGCTGATGAACTATCACATAATACAGTTATAGGTAGATCACAAGATACATTCAGATCTTTAAGCAATTGATAGAACCATTCTAGTTGCACAATACAATCACTGAGTGCTGAGTATTCAGCCTCACAGGAACTAGTGGATACATATGTTTGCTTTATTCACATTAGAAAACCAGCTGCCTCCAGTAGTTCAGAGTGCCTTTACCCAGCTTTGGCTGATGCACAGCTTGTAACCTTAAGGACGCAGCAGTCACCTTAGAAAACCAGGTGCATCCGGTGGTTCAGAGTGTTTTTGCCCAGCTTTGGTTGATGCATCGACTGCATCCATTCCTGGACCAGTTAGATCTAGGCTCAATAATCCATTTTCTAGTTACATCTTGACTGGACTACTGCAATGTGCTCTACTTGGAGCTACCCTTGAAACATGTTCAGAGGCTGCAGCTAGTGCAGAATACTGTGGCTAGACTGCTACCGGGGGTCAGCTATCAGAAGCATGTGACTTGATATTACAGTAATAACACTGGCTACTGATCCATTTCCAAGCCCAGTTCAAGGTATTAGTTATGACTTTTAAAGCCTTACATGGTTTGGAATTGTGGTATCTGAAGGACCATCTTCTCCTATATGTTCCTGCTGAGGAAATAAGATCACAGGGAGAGGACCTCCTCACTGTCCCATCAATCAAAGAAGCTCATTTGGGCTGAGTTCAGACTGGCAGTTTGAAGCAGGAGCGAGTTGTGACAAAAAAGCCCTGGAACAAACTGTTTCAGATTTTTCTGGTCACACTGCATCGACTGATGTGGGAGCATACCAGGAGGAGGTGTGAGGGAGCGTTTAGACTGCTGGCCTGGAGGCGCAACTGTAAATGGCTTTTGCCTGGTAATTCAGCTATGTGCACATGTATGCATATGCGCTTATGCACATAAGCATATCAGGGTGATTTGGGGAGGATCCCATTGCACCGGCATTGCATTTGGCAGGAGAGCAGAGCACATCGAATCATATCTCTGCTGCCTCTCCAGGGCAATCAAGTGTACCTTGCGCAGAAAGACCCGGTGGACATTATTACCGCAGGTTGTTCCCAGCTTTTCGGGTTAACGTTCACACTTCCCGGAAGCAGAATGAAGCAGGATAAATGCACTCTCCGGGATTTGCTATCACTTTCAATAGGTATCTTTTAAACGTGGGAGCGAAGCAGTACACAACGGGTTGACTATGGGTGGGGAACGCCAGACAGATGTGCCTGTGTGAACGCCCCCTTTAATCCGGTTGTCATGCTGAAATGTGCCTATCTTAGGGCTAACTGCCAGTCTGAACTAAACCTTGGTGGGCCTTTTCAGTGGTAGCCCCATGGTTATGGAACAACCTCTCCAGGGAGATGCACCTGGCCCCTTCCCTTTTGATCTTTAGGAGACAGCTGAATATGGATTTATATAAGACTGCATTTGGTTAAGTTTATTAGCAGTCCTGAATTGTGATCTATGCATTTTATTTTATGTGTTTCATCTATGCTGTAAGTTACCTTGAGTTCCATAAGGAATAAAGGCAGCTAATAAATGTTTTAAGTGTGTTGATAAATAAATAATACATAAATATTTAAGATCAGACACTGAGCCCGGGAAGAAGTGGATACTTTCCCCCAGACTGCACACCTGTTCCTTAAAGGAGAGGGCAATCTTCTTGACTACTGGAGAAATATCCCCATCCCAGATTAATTGATCATCAACCAAGAGTACTTCCATCTTACATAGCTCAGGCTTCAGTTTCTTAGCTATTATCTAGCCCATTAATGACTCCAAATATTTGTTCAGAATATTCACTGTTTTCCCAGATTCAGATGTAAAGGAAAAACAGAGGTGGGTGTTATCTGCATATTGATTGTACTTTCAAATTCTTGCATGATCTTATTCAGCAGTGTCATGTAGATATTGAATAGTGGGGGAGGGAGTTGATCCCTGAGGATACCATGGTCAACTGTATCAGGGGCTACGTAGATGTCCCAGATAATCAATTAGTTTACACTCCCCCAAAAGGTAAGTTCTTCATGAACAGCATCACTGCCACTTCCTTCAGACCAGCTGTGAGGATCTTGCCTGGACCCTTGAGGTTTGGTGCTTTGGAGCAATTATGTCATAATGAGTTGCTGATCGTTCAGAGTGATCATTCTGGGCTCTATAATATCCAAAGAAGGCTCTGTGTCACTCACCAAACTCTATTGGATGGCTCTATATAAGTACAGTGGCGCTAGAGAATTAATTATTCACTACTGTTACCACCACATAATCAAAGTGAAAAATGGTCTTGCACCTTTCTGTCAGATTTAGTCCACATTTTCCTCCACTTGTGCTGAATTCATGGGGAGAGCACTTTCCCAGGACTTTGCCTATATTCCTCCCTCACCACTGTGCCAAACAGAACCCATTTATTGGTATCATTGCTAGCTAAAATTACTTTGCCCCCCAAAATTCTTTCTTCTCATATTCTAAAGTTACTTTTTAAAACTAAGGCCGAATCTGCATTTGTCTTTCCCACCAGTGTCCCAGCCTTTTGACTCCGTCTTCAAAAAAGCTGTCCACATTTGGTGTCGTTTTCACACCTCAACAGTGTTAGCATACTTTCGCACATCCACATATGTTTATCGTCCTTTCGGGGCGGCTCCACTATCATTGCACCTCCGCACTGCTTTAAAAGAATCTTCTCCAAACAACATTCAAACAAGCATAGAGAAAGATGGCATCACAGCAGCATGCAACTGATTTAAAAATGCAAATGCAGATTCAGCCTAAGATTATTTTAAAGGAAGAAACAAATAAATAAGACACTCAAAAGACAGTAGAATACTAGTAATATCAATGTGCACAGAGACTGGCAGTTTAAAGAGTAACTAGTTCACAGAAGTCTCTGTGCTCATTCAAAATAAATAAGTGGGCATGATGTATTATCTTGCTGGTAAAATATTGTTTCAAGCCAGTGATTCTCCTCCCACTTATGTGGAATGGAAATGACATATATAGGTTAGCTCTGCTGTTGCAAATGGGAGTATGTTTTAAGTCACCGATGAATGGTTTCTTGCTGTGAAAATAGTTGAAAAAATGAGCTCTAGAGTTCTTTTTTCAGTGTCTAATGTCACGATCCTGTTGCATGCACTTACTTGGAAGTAAGCACCATTGAACTGGGTGGACTTGATTCTGAGTAAACAGGCATATTGCAGTCATAAGCTCAGAAAGTTACTATATTGGATTGGATGGTTGGATCCTACAAACTGCAAGCACAAGGGCACTTGCAGAAATGGCTACTAAACTCAAGATTGATATATCAGTCTCCAGCCTGTTAACTGAGCACTATGAAGTGCTGCCAGACTCCTTGTGAGCAGCAGGCTATTCTGCTGTTCCACTTTTCATCCCAAGTTGGTAGATCAGGCCTTTTCCTAGCACAAATGTTAAGTAAGTTAGTTTAGTTAGTTTATTCGATTTATATCCTGCCTTACCCTACAAGTGGGCTCAGGGTGGCTTACAACATTGATAAAAAAAAAATAATATTTCATAAAAGAATCAAAAGTTCCAGTTAAACATTTCTGATGGCAGCAAAACAATTCCTAACAATTGTGCCTGCTGCAATAATGTCAGGGAGGGCACATTCTCTTAAGAGACCAAAGTCAGCCAGTGCTGATGCCAAGTTCATATAGGCAGTGCCCTAAGGCAGGTAAGGTGAATTGAGTAGATTGATCAAGCTGCGCAGGGAAGGCCGGTGTCACTTGGACATCCACTACCTCAGTCAAAAGCAAAAACTTCTCACATTTTTCCTTCCATCTCTAGATCTAGAAGGCATAAAAACAGCTTACAAAAAACCAAAAAACAATGGAGGCTGGAAATCCAAGCCAGATATGACCCAAACAGGTACTGGGTAGTGTGCCCAGATTCTGGATAAAACCCAGCCAACCTGGCAATATAGTGGGGTTACCATGTCCCTGATGGGGCAGGACATCTCCTGTTGTCACTCAGCCTTCCCTGTTGGCACTCCAGTGACTGGTACAAGAAAGAAAAGAAAAATTAAAATTGCCATTTAGGTGGCAACTGGAGATCTCCCGCTATTACAACCAAGATCAATTCCCCTGGATAAAATGGCTGCTTTGGAGGGTGGACTTTATGGCATTATACCCTGCTGAGATCCTGCCCCTCCCCAAACCCCACCCTCCCCAAGCTCCACCAAAATCTTCAGTTATTTCCCGATCCAGAGTTGGCAATCTTAATTATGATGGTGTTGGGAAATTCCTGGAGATCTTGGGGTGGAGCCTTGATGTCTTGCCCCTGTAGGAATAGCAGGAAATTGATTTCTAGAGAAGTGTGACATCACTTTGGGGTTTTCCAGGAAATGACATCAACCTGTTGCTAAAAGCTGCTTCTCCCATATCCTTGGCCTGGTCTCTCAAAATAGCAATCCTGTTTTGTAAGATTTAACCCTTGATTACTAATTATATGCTTCAGGTTTACTAAGATTACTACTTTTCTCTATTTTCTAGCAGATCTTTCTAAATACAAGTAGAGATGGGCACAGACTGCTCTCAAACAAAAGTTTGTGATGAATTTTGGCCAGTTCATGGTTCACAAACTGAAGTTTGTGTACTGAAGAGCTGCTATAAATGTCCATGAATTTTAAGGCAGTTCATGGCAGTCTGTGAAAAGCAGAAAGCAGGGGTTTAAATGTTTCTGAGCCATTTAAACTGCTGATTTCTGCTCTTTACAAAAAACAGCTGAGCAGTGGGGAGCAGAAAGCAGGGTCACTAACCGATACAAATTGGTTTAGTTTACAAACCAAGCTCCCAGTTTGTATCGGTTTGTGTTTCAGCCACAAAACATGATCTGAAACAAACTGCAAAAATGCGGTTCTGCCCATCTCTAAATACAAGAATAACAAGATGTAGTTTGACGAATACATGAGAGAGAGATTTTTCAGTCCTGCAGTTTTATGTTTTCTCCCAGTCTTTCTGTCTTAAGAGATAAGCTGAAATCATGGCAACAAGTGCTAAAGAGATATGGAAAGGTGGTCTTTTTATTTTTGTTTTTGAAGACTTAACTAGTTTGTTGTTGAAGGTTTTCGTGACAGGAGTTCATTAGTTGCTGTAGATTTTCTGGGTACTGTCAGAGAGTGCTCCATCTTTCTGTGGTATACCTCTGAGGATGCCAGTCACAGCTACTGGCGAAACATCAAGTCCTACAATGGCAAGACCACGGCCACCCAACCTGGAAAATCTACAGCAACTAACTTAACTAGTTTGCTTGTAATCAAAGATAAAATAGTTTTCTAAAAATATTAAAACACTCAGATGAGTTGTTTATTACCAGTAGGTTGATGGAACAGTAATTTTATCATCAAACATTCAGATGAATATGGCAGCCTAAATAATGTATGTCTTTTATTAGCCACACGCAACTAAAATGTGTCAATTAGCCATGGCCCATCATCCAAGAGGTTTTCAATGCTGGACAAATTACATAGGTTCTGTTCTTCTTTCTTTTTAATTTTGCTTCTTCTTCCCAACAGCCCTTTAAATGCTGCCTTACTGTTGGTTATTGTCTCTAGATTGTGGTGGTGGCGGAAAGTGCCATCAGAGAGCGGTTCAGAGCAGCATGGTGTAGTGGTTAACAGCGGTGGCCTCTAATCTGGAGAACTGGGTTTGATTACTCGCTCCTCCACAGTCAGGCAGTTCTCAAGCAGCTTTCTGCAGCCCCTAAGGGTCAGACCATTGTGGTGGGATCAGCAGAGGCTGCAAGTTTCTGTCTGGTCCATATTTTCAAAGGGTAGCTGTGGTGATCTGCATTAAAACAGATTCAAGTCCAGTAGCACCTTAAGAATTTCAGGGTTATAAGCTTTTAAGAGTTAAAGCTCCCTTTGTCAGATACAAATAGGAATGGAGATCTCTAAGTCTTTTTATCCTAGTTAGAAGGTGGAAAGGGTGTTATAAAGAATGCTTCTAAAGCATGCAGAAGTACAATGCATATTGTAATCAGTTTGATTAGGAAGTGTCTGAAGGCATCTGAAGAGAGATAGGAATCCTATGTCTCTTTTTTCTGGTGTATAATTTTTTATTTTATAGGACAAGACAAATAGACAAACAAACATACTTAATAGGGTTACTCATTTACATCATTATTTTGCCTATTTAAGCACCTCATACATATCGATCCTATTTTAACTTTATAACAAACTATACTTTTTGCATATCTATGAGTATACAATTCATAATGTCAAGTATTTTAAATATTGTCTGAGCTTTTTATTATAATCTTCACTTAAAAGGATTTAAATGTTTGAGAATATCATTCATAATTTCTTCTGTTTTAATCTTTTTTTTAATCTCAACAATACAAAGATTCAATTCAGTTACACAGACTCAATTTTTTTTTTTAATAATTGTGCTCAATTAGACAAACATAAGGTTTCCCTGGCCAATGTCATTTATGTTTCATCCTCTTCTTCCTTTTCTGGTTTTTCCTCTTCAGTAAAGTTTTAGTTCTATGTCTTTTTTCCTTGTATGTAGAAAAGCTTTCTTTTGAAGGTAGCCATCTGTATTCAAAACTTGAAGTAGTCGGAGATTCCATGAACTCTTTTATTTCTTCCCTCGGAGATTTCACATCTTTTACAGCTTTCACAGCATTGGAAATTTCATCATTTATTGTTTCTTTGGTATCTCTCATATGCACTTTTATGGGTATTTTATCCCTCTTTTTAGGTACAGAATTCATTTTGTGGATCAAGTCAATTTGATCACGGTCTTGCCCCATATCTTCAATAGCAACAACTCTTCGCTCTTGAACTTCCTTCATCTTGATTGTAGTTTCTAGTGGCAATAGCTCCTTTTTATTTTGCATTGAATCTACAGTTTCTTTAATTATCAGTTCAGCAGTGGAATTAGTTTTATCATAAATTATAAGTTTCAGATCCTCCCAAGCAACCTGTGTCGCATTAATGTCTGCTGACCCCCAATGGCTAAAAATTCAGCCCCTGGAACCTTTTCAACTCTATCTGTGCCAGCTAACAGTATCTCAAAACAGAGAGTCACTAAAGTTATTTTTCCAAGACCTGAAATACAAACTACCTCTAAGATTTACAAAATAATAGCTGCTGTAGTCATGTTAAAAAGAAACCAAAACGTTTACAACAGTAAGTCATTGTTGTTGTTCAGTCGCACAGTCGAGTCCGACTCTTCGCGACCCCATGGACCAGACCACGCCAGGCCCTCCTGTCCTCCGCCGTCCGCTGAAGTTTGCTCAATTTCATGTTCGTTGCATCGATGACACTGTCTAACCATCTCATCCTTTGCCGTCCCCTTCTTCTTTGACCTTCAATCTTTCCCAGCATCAGGGTCTTCTCCAGTGAATGCTCCCTTCTCATTTGGTGGCCAAAGTATTTGAGCTTCAGCTTCAGGATCTGGCCTTCCAGGGAGCAATCAGGGTTGATTTCTTTTAGGATTGACTGATTTGATCTCCTTGCAGTCCAAGGGACTCTCAAGAGTCTTCTCCAGCACCATAGTTCAAAAGAACAGTAAGTCATGGATCTTATCAATTGTTTACCTTACAATACAATACAATCTGAACACAGTGTACTTTGAACAAATATATTTGATATTCCATGTTGGAATTAATTCCAACTCCAAATAATTCCAAATACACATGTATTCCTGCTTCAATGATGTTTAAAATCAAACAAATAGATTTCCTTCAAAGTTTATATTCCGGAAAGTATTGTTATAAACTCAGACAACAATTTTTCTTTTCTTCTTTGCCCTGGAGATACATTTAAAAATGGTTTTTCAATAAGTTCTTTTCCTAGCTGGCTGAAGAGGGAAGGAGGGGGAGGGAGGGAATTTTCCACCCCTCCTTTCCTTGTCCTTTTAAAATGTAAAGGGGCTTGTTCGAAGAGTCAACAAAGTCCTTAGTATTATTGCTTTTAACTGTTCTCAGGGTGATGTCCATCATCGGTGTTATAGATGACATTCTTTCTTCTCCCTCCATCTGGGTGTTCACAGCTTTGCATTCATGTCTGCCATAAATGCGCTCACTTGAGTCCTGCTTTCTAGGATGATCCTGGATCCTTGCCCACTTGCTACTGCAAGTGGAGGACCTGGATCAGGCCCCCTGCTTGAGCTCCCCTTCAAGGAGACTCAATGGAGCCCAGGATCCCCTGGGACCCCACTGAAGACTTAGTGATATAGCCGCTTTGTGGGAGCTCGTCCCAGAGCTGACTGTTGCCGCTGCACTGCAACATGGAAGTCGGAATCCTATGTCTCTATTCAGTCCTGGGGTTTGTTGTTCTGAACTTGTGGTTAACTCAGGTTCAGCAACCTCATGTTGTAATTTCACCTTGATTTTTTTTTGTTTAGGGACTGCCACTCTTAGGTCAGCAATGGAATGACCTGGAATATTAAACTGTTCTCCTACTAGTTTTTGAGTGTTGCAGTTTTGAATGTTGGATTTATGTCCATTTATTCTTTTGCATAGGAAATGACTTGTTTGTCTGATGTAAAGAGTAGAAGGGCATTCCTGACATTTGATAGCCTATATAATGCTGGAAGATGAACAAGTGAATGGATCTGAGTTGGTATGGCATATGTTATTAGATTGTCAAAGTGGATATGACAACAGAGTTGGCATATTGGTGTGTTGCAGGCCCTGGTCCCAGAGTCTGTGTCTTTGTTAGGAAGGGTATTGCTGTTGGTGAGAAATTGTTTAAAGCTAGGAGGCAGTCCATGGGCTCGGGTTAAAAAGAAAGGGGATTAAGATATGTTGGGCAATCTATGTTGTCCTTCTCCCCCACCCCATATAGACTGTTTCCCACTCCAGCCACAAGGGAGATATGATGCATGCACCAAGGATACGTAATCCTCTCTGTATCGTAGTGATTCTGCTGCAGAGTCTGATGGCCTGACAACCACCACTGGTTTCTTGTGGGAAGTTTCATTCATAAATCCTATTGTTTATTGTAATGCAGAGAGCACAGGTAACCATGCTGAGTTGTTAGATTATAACACTGTAGATTCACTCATTCACTCTGTATCAGTATGTCGATTTCTGATGAGGTAGCAGTAAGTCAATTACTGACATAGAGTTATAAACAAGATATACAACCTTACCCAGCTCTTTGGTGAAAATAATACAATGTAGGTGTCCATAGTGATGATCTAATCTCTAATTCGCCTTAACATTGCTAAAGAGACAACTAGATCCCTATGCTTTCCCCGCTTTTATAGAAGGTGATGGAATGTATCCATAGTTAGTATTTCCAAAATATTTCCAGGGAAACATTTCCTTTTAGGCATTGATGTAGATGTGAGATGTTCACAGTGAGCTTCTCACCTTGCTTAATCTTCCAGCAACTTGTCACTCATCACTCGTGTGTTTCTGTGAGAGTGAAGAAGCTCTTTGTATGATATAACTTGTACTCAGTTCTGAAGCCCCCATCCTTTATTAAAGGATTTTGTCCTGTGTGCAAATATGCTTAAGGCAGAATCCAAAAATAATACATGTCTGTGCTCTTCATCTTCTTCACTTCAATGCATGTGCACTTTATACTTGGACATCAGAACATGAAGGCAAAACAAACTGAAATACAATTTCTCCTTACCAGGGCAAAACAGCTTCCATGATGTACTGAAAAACCTTCCATCACTCACCCTCATCTATCAAGAACCTTCACTGGACATACAATTTACACCTGCTATTCTTTTACATCCCTCACTTAGCATATATTCAGGTTAACTGACTCAGGGTTAAAATATGTAAAAATCCCATGCTCTCATTCAGGGTGGATAACGTACAGTGTTCATTTGCAGTTTTGCATCATGTTGGCCTCATGGAAATTCACTGTGTAATAACTGAAACCACAAAAAGCTAGCAATTTGTAGCCTCTGACCATTCAGTGGCTTCTGAGATGCCTCTGCAAACCTTCAGATATGCACATGTGCTAAGATTTATTTCATCATATGAGCACAGGGAATAGATTTAATAGCTCTCCTTCAGTCTCAGGTACAGCTTTGATAAAGTTCCTCATCAAAGGTCCTGAAGTAAACTTACCAGTCATGGGATAAGAGGAGAAGGCCTCTTGTTGATTAAAAACTGGCTAATTAGCAGGAAACAAAGAGTATAAATGCACAGTTTTCACAGTGGAAGGTGGTAAGCAGTTGAGAACTGCAACATTGTTAAGTGAAGAAGATGGTAGTCAGAGGATTATTTTGTGCTTTAGGGCTTCGAAGAAGAAGGAACATTTGAAACAGGAGCATATCTGGAACCCCATCAATCAGTTATTGCCACCTTCGGGGAATCTATGGGATTCTTGTAACAGACATTCTTCTTTTTCTGCTTTGATAGCTTCCAAGATCTGATGAGATTGGGCTAGCCAGGACAAAACTTTTCTTTTTTGCCATCCCCAGCCAATGTTTGGTTACCCCATAGAGTTTTTAAGGCAACAGATAGTCATGCTTTTATATAGATATGGATATGAATGCTCCAAGCCAAAACAAAGAAGAAAAGGGACTGCTCAGCCAAGCAAAAGGAAAAAAAGGGAAGTCTGGGAATTGTTGTAGGGTCACATCCATTTTCTTTCTTAGGTGGTCACTGCTGATTTTGCAATAGCTAGTAGCAATTTAAAGTGGGATTATTCCATTTAGGGAGCACTTTCCCTTAAACATCTGGGGCATCATCCCTTCAAAAATGAGTTATTATCACCTCTCCTTAACTTTGAAAATGGCATGGAATGCAGTGCAGGGGGCAAGCATGTCAGTGTAAAATCATTTCCACAACCAACAAACTCTCGGCAAACGTGTCACACTTGTCTTCACATAGACTTTTTTTGTGTAACTTACCTCAGTGTAAAAAAAAAAAAAGGGTTTCAAAAGGAAAAAGGTATTTCAAGACCAAGAAACAGATTATGTTGAAAACAAGAGAAAACAACCCACACATCATGTTTGCGCTTGCCAAACTCTTCTATCACTAGTGTGTTGATAGACTACAGAGACTTCCATTGCCTTTTGTAACTCTCTACTCTATGGGTGATGAAGAATAGTTTGGTGATTCAGTGACCACTGGAAAGGGTGCTTTAGTTTCCTTTAAGTAAGTAAAACTCACTTCTGTCAACAGAAGGCTCAAAACGATATACTGCTGCATTTCGCCAATTAGACTGATGTAGAGAATCATTCCTAAAGCATCCACTAAGGGGAGTGTGATTCTGGACCAGCCTTTCTGGTTTCTATGACGACCAAGGGGAGTAGAGTCTTCCAAGCTGAGCACTCAGCGAAGCAGGTGCTGGGTTACATAGCTGCTCCGAATCTGCTGGATTCGATGGAGCAGCAAGCCTGCCTGTTCCCCATTTTAAAACACCTTGATTCTTTCAAGCTCAGTAAATCACCACGGTTGAGATCTCATATATGAAGATGGTTCACCACTCGGGTTCCATTCAGTCATTTAAACAGCAAAAAGGTCAGTAGGAATCTTTTGTCTCTCGGGCAACGTGTGTTAAATCATTTGGTCTGCATGCCCTTGCAGTATTCTCATGCTCCAGCATAGCGGCTGCTGAAAACATTTGGCGCTCGATGCAATGCAGCCGCTTTTTAAACTCTCGCAGTAAGTTAAAATGCTCTTTAGTTGAGACCTTGAAATGGTTCTTTGGGGGAAAGAAATTCCTCCACCAAACATTTTTTTTTTCCTGGGTGGTAAAAGAGGATTCGAGCTACATACTAGTAATCGGTCGGAGATCTGTTTTTCACAGGGAATTCTTTCTTATGCAATTACAAGGCTCATTGCAGTGCTGAGATAAAGAGTCCAATGTTGCAGTCATTCAGTGTTGCAGAATTCTTCCTGTCTTATTTTTATATCATGGGATGCAATTGTTGGAGTAATGAGAATAATTTTTTCTGCCTCACAAGCACGCTCATACTTATGCTGGATTATAGAAATGTTTTCAGTAGCTAATCAAGCAAAGTTTATTCAAGATTTTACCCTGACTGTGTTGGATAAACTACGGAGCTGCTCACTTCTTTGAAAAATTGTGATCATATTCACAGTGTGAGTGGGAAAACTGATATATGGAGAAACCTTCCAGAGTTAAGGGGTTTGTCTGGATGACCTTACATTATATCACACCCCTATGATTGTTACCCCTGTATTTGCATCTGTGTCTTAAAATTTAGATTTAGTTTGGGGGGGGGGTTTCCATTGGCAATGCATTGCAGCTGTATGTTTGCATGTTATTAATATACCTAGAAATGTTGTAGTGTATAAAATGCTGTATCCTCATAAGAAGCAATGAGTTACTGTTCCCATTTTTATGGAAGAAGAACTGAGGATGTGAGATGCTAACCAGCATAGGGCCTTCAGTAAGGTTGTGTAGTTAAAAGCAGATCCCCCACTTCCAAAGCTATATGTCAAGCCATACTGGTTCTTAGGGCTTTTCCCCCATAGCTGTTTACTGAACTTTAGTGCCATAGTGTGTGTGCATGTGCATGTGTCCTTTCAGTAGCTCTTTGGGATACATTTGCAGACTTTGTATGGGGATATTTAAACTGGATTTGTGAATCACCATTGTGAATAACTATACTTCATCTTTCCAAGTTTCCTGGGGAGTTATATTGGAAGATTTTATTCTCGAACAATCACCAATTCATTTAAGTTCTTCCTTTACTCTGTCATAACTAGATCCATCCAACCATTAATGTGATTATTTGAACTGGAGGCGCCTTTGAACAGGTCTCTAGAAAAACATCACATACGTTTTCCAGATAAACACTTTTCTAAATAAATAATCTGATCTCATGGAAAGTTAAGTTCAAACTAGGCTAATTATTGTTTGAGTTGCCAACTCTTTTTTGAAAGGGCTGTTCCTGTACCTTTCACAGTTACATGAACAACAAACAGAAATGTAACCAGCAAATCTTTCCCCTGCAATTTTCTCTTTGGTCCAAAGAAAAAAACTACCTGATAAATATTTATTAGACATCTGTTAAAGGCACAGGAGTTCTTGGAATGAAAAGTTGGCAACCTGCAACATTGTTTCGTTACTCTACCACTGAAATAATAAATTCTGTATTTATTTTCCTGAATGTATAACATTTTATATGTGAAAAAGCCTACACAAATTAACAGCAGTTTTAAAGCAGTCAATTAAAACTTAATTACAGTATAATGCATATTAAAAACACCCCAGCCATCATAGCTCAAAAACTGAATTCCAAAAAGGCTACATAGTGGTTCCCAAAGATGTTAGAGCTTGATGATCAGTTGTCCTAAGGGGGAAGAATACAAAACTAGTACAAAAATATTTTCCTTAAGCTTTATGATATATATTTTTTCTACCTAGACAAAAAACTTTGCAATTTGTCTCCTTTTCTCATTCCATTCTCAAACTAGTTTTCTCAGAATATAATTTCTAAAATAAAAAGGTATGATTATCATGCAGTGAAATCCTAAATGTATATACTTATAAATTGTACTGAGTGCAATTTAACTTCTTTCTGAGTAAATGTATTTAAGAACGCTGCCCGATTTTCAGGTAGTGTACAAACTCATTTCTTTTGCCCCACTGTCATTTCTAATCAAACACATTTTGCAGATTTTTGAGGAGCTGCAAAACCCACAACCTGAGACCAGAGATAATATTGGTATTAGTGTGTGCCCAATATACAATGATGCCTCTGTCTCTGTCTTTCAATTTTCTTGGGTGGAAAACCTGTATCAAACAAGTTTTGAGTCCATGTTGTGATGTGCCTCGTGAACATAGATCAGGTAACCACAATTTATGGAAACTCATTCAGCATTCATTACTTTGTAGGATGCCCAGAAATCATGGAAGATGTCGTTTTTAATAGCTGCAGTCATTGTGGATTTCTGAATCTAAGGATATGACTCATTTACTAAGAAGTCTTGGTTCCACAATAAAGGATGCTTTGTTATATTCTCAACTCCCTATAGCAAATATCTATAGAATATGTTCAGTAAACACCAGTTTGATTTATCTTGGTATTAGGTACTATGATAATTAACAGAAGTATCTGTTTGCAGGGAACAATTGTGTGGTAATAATACTTACCAGTCATAGGTGGCGGTCACACCCATGAGATAACGTGGGGGGAAGTGAGGCTATTTCCTCCAGAAAAATTTGACCCGCAGTTGTGCGATCACACAGTCCTTTGAAGCTGCGGGGGCAGCCCACCACTGCGTGATCAGATGCAACCACAAGTGAATCAGGTGTTTTAGGGGTGTTTGCCATTTATTCCCAATGCACTTAAACGGGGAATCCATGAATCGCATCTCAGCACTGAGGGCTCCCTATGGAGTGTGCAATGATGTGCATACTGAGAAGGGGCGGGAGGAACGGCACAGAGCCAGGATGGCCTGATCAGACCATCCCAACATCATGAGAGCGTGCTGGAGCGATCAGACAGGGGAAAGTCCATCCGTGGCCTGTAGCAACCCATTTGCTACTGGATTTTCCCTAGTGACTTTTTACTCTGCTTTTGCGGTGGAGCAAAATGGGTTGCCAATGGGTGCAGGGTGCTTCCCAGATGTTCATGTCTGATCACACCCTTTAAGTCCATCCGGCATTCGTGCCTATGGTGTGGCTAATTGTATGTGCGATCACACCCATATACTATTTATTGTATTGTATTGCATCCGTATTGTCCCTCACACACATTATCATGACAACAGCCATTGAGGGTATGTTAGAATTATTATTGCACATGGTCTGAAGCTGGAAAAAGTAGCTTTAAAAGGCCAACTTGTGAGTTTGTGGCAGAAACAGCATCTGAACAGGAGATGGAATATTGCATTTCTTATGGGATACAGGTCATTTTCTTAGCTGCTCACACCAGCTCCTTAAATAGTCACTCAGATGCCTAAAAGTCTTTATTTGTAGTGGAAAATAACATTTCAATTCCATAATGGTAAAACCTTATCATTCTTGGTAGTAAATCTTCCTAAAAAAGCTCCCATGACTGAGCAATTCACCATGGTTCCTAAAGGTCAGTAGTTTCTTTTTCCATGGATATACTGCCTTGTCTAATCACTGCATTTCCTAAAACTCGGGGCCTATTAGTATGGCATGTTGTTCCCTGTCTACCCTGGGGACTCTCAAGGAAATATACATTGGGAATTCATAGGTGAAACTTAGATTCCTAAGCATTTAGAGGCCTGATTCACAACAGAAACATAGCATACTGGGAGAGGGGTCTCAAGCCTTTACCCGGTGCCATTTTCCTGGCCACAAATTATCCCAAGGACCCAGTATTTGCCCCACTAAGTAACCTTACGTGTAACATGTAGCCCTCAATGGATGAAATGGGAGCTCCCTGGGACCATTTCAGGTCAGAAAAACAGCATGTGTGTAAGGCATCAAGCCCCTCTCCTCTTGCACCAATCCCAATTGGGCCGCACACCCTTGTTAATCAAGTTTGACCAAGGATCCCCTACCCCATGTCTGCTTGGCAGTCTTTGGGATAGTCCCAGAGTCAGAGCTGGGAACAAAGTATTATATGGTTAGGTCCTCTGCTGTTGAAGTGATCTCATATAGAAATATAGACTAATATATCATACTTTTATTTTTGTGTCTTTTTAAATGATCATGCCATAGAATCTGTTGACCTTGACCATGATTTCCCCCCAAAAAAACAAAAACAAAAAAACAAACAAAGCAAAAACAGAAACCTAGTTCCACAGGAAACCCACTACAGGGTGAGATTGTAGAAGTCACCATGGTAATTAAACTGTCTTTTCCTTTAACTTTTGAGGCAGTCCTGCCTGCTGTTATTTGTCCAAAAAATTTGTTTGGATCAAATAGACAGGAAAATTTAGGTGTGTAATTAACTGGGAAGGAAATGTATGCCTATAATTAAAGCCTACATTGAGTCAAATAACCCAATTCTATCTCCTTTGCCTTTTGTGCATTTTTGAGCTCTTCATGTCACAATGTACGTTTACATTTCCATAATGCATGCAAAAGCCTGCCCTAAATTCTACTTCATACAAAATCTGTGATAATCTCCTGGAATGACCAACTGCCTCACAGATGCATTCCCTATGATTCAGCTTCTTTGGGGGAGGGGTGGAAAGCAACTTTTATAGGCCTTTTTTAGATTTTTAATTGTTCTATTTCACTTAATTACACATTTTTAAAAAAAGAAAAGAAATTTTAGGTGGCTTGCGTGGAAAATTTAATATTTTAGCACAAACCACCTTACATGCAGTTGCTATCATTTTTTCTCCTCTCTTTTCTTCCGTTCTTGCTACAGGCTTGCTCCAAAACTCCCTAGTTTGGGGGCAGTGTACTCCACACAAAACCCAATTCTAAACTGTGGTTAAACAGCTGAAATCCCAACTGTTATGCAGATTATACAAGATCTAGTTTGCATTTGGACATTGTGGTAAATGGAAGCTTGGTCAAGCTGGAAGTTTTACAGCAAGTTCTGCATAGGAAAGGACCTTGATGTAAAGAGGCAGGGGGCATATGCAAGCAGAGCAACAAGTTGTGTTAAGCCTAATCAGAGTTTAATTGCAGCTGTGTTTAAATGTAGCCAATGGCTTACATCCATGATGGAGTGTTTCTGCCCACGGAGCATGACTTTCTCACCTTCTCCCTCCCACAGCAGCCAGAAGACCCTTAGACAATTGCTGTTCTGGAGGCCAAGAGCAGCATTTCATTGTAGCAGAAGAGCAAGGCGAGAAAGTTGAGCTCCATGGAACCAAGCTGTTGTATTGTAAAAAAGATAGTGACAAGCAGTTTCTTTGCCCCAGCACCTCTAATAAAGGCATGAGTCCATTGCATGGGCTTAACTAGTTTATTAAAATTAGCTGATCTCCAGTATTACTATATACGCTAATATTTAGTGGAGACGGCTGTACTAAGTAGCCAAACCATGCCTTTCTTTTGTGTAATAAATCCACCCTGGTTTCAAACTCTGTCAGTAGCATATGCTGGCCTTGTTTATCCTCACAGGTACATCATGTGCTGAGAGGTACTAAGCCCCTTCCACATTCTCTGATGTGCTGTAAGGCCACTACCAGGGTCACAAAGATGTTGCCTAGCACCAAGGGCACATTTTCTCAAGTGCCATCTCACTGTAAAGCCAGTGATGGCCTGTTTGGTGTAGTGGTTAGGAGCACCGACTCGCATCTGGGAGAACCAGGCTTGATTCCACACTCCTCTACATGCAGCTGCTGGTACAACTTTGGGTCAGTGACAAGTCCTTTCAGAGCTGTCCTCTCAGGATGAGTAAGAGCTCTCTCAGCCCCACCTACCTCACAGGCAGTGTTCCCTCTAAGCTGAGTCAGTATGAGCTAACTCACAGTTTAGTATCCTCTGGCTCACACATTTTTTATATTAGTTCAGGAAGGATGGCTCCAAAGCAAAGTAATACATGCAGTAGCCAAATCGCTCGCTCACAACTTTAATGCCAGTAGCTCACCAAGTAGAATTTTTGCTCACAAGACTCCACAGCTTAGAGGGAGCATTGCTTGCAGGGTGTCTATAGTGGGGAAGGGAAGGGAAAGGAGATTGTAAACCACTCTGAGGCTCCTTCAGGTAATGAAGGGTGGGGTATAAATCCAATCTCTTTTTCTCTTCTTCCCAGGCCCATAACTACAGTGGGGCATTCCGGGGCCCAGCCCCCCAACTTATCACCCTGGCCAGGCCCCCCAACTTATTTCTTGTGCTTGCCGCTCCTGCCAGTGGCAGCAGCAAGCCTATCACTGCCCCTCCCCCAGCTCTTTGTATCTCTCCTCAGCAAGCAAAGCCCTGCCCTGCACTTCAATGCTGCTCATCTTGCCTCTGTTTCTCTTGCCTGGTTGGCTGATTTCAGAGCCAAGTGGCAGTAAGGTGAGTCAGTCTCTGCCTGTGGTGTGCACCCTGCCAACTGAGCAAGGTGCACCCTGCAAGGTTCGCCCGGGTGAGAGTGAAACCTGCCCCCGTGTTTCACACAGGGTGCCTGAAAGTGGGCAGGAGGACAGAAAACATGAAGTGTGGCTCCCTCTCTTCGCTTCCTGAGGGCAGCGCCTGGCCGGGTGAGGGGAATCTCTTTCTCTTTGGCCACGTTTGTTCAGGATGAACTTCCTGTCCGTCAGTCCCAGCTCGGCTTCAGAAATTGGGGAAGGGGGCAAAAAATAAAGTCAAATATCTCAGGTAGCAGCAGGAAAGCCATTCAATGGAATAGGGACAGTCTCCCAGCAGGGCCAGCACCCTCTGGCAGCTAGCAAGATGGTCAGCGTGGTCACCTCCAAGTTTGCCCTCTCATCCTCGGTTAGTTGCAAATGGTGTCACTTCTCTCTTTCTTCTACCCCGCCCCACTCCTGTGTATTCATAATCCATTTGCTGAGCAAACTTTGCTCTCTTTAACACCTCCCTGGCTAATGCCTTCCTTCCCAGCCCCACTCGAGGTCAGCATACTCATGAGTAAACCCTGCAGATCTCTGGTGGCTGCTTTTTAGAGAGTGTGTTCGCTCCCAAGTTTCCTCCACCTGACCACCTTCCCTTGAGAACCTCTCTTTTCTTTCTCTCCACACACCCCTTCCTCCTCTGTCATTCCATTCCCATTACTGGTACAGTTTTATAAATTAACTTCAATTAAATTAGCCAGTGCCCCCTGAGGAATTTAAATGCCTGCCAACTTAAGAATTCGTGGCTTCTTCCCCTCCTCCTCTTCCTGCTTCTTGATATGCCCTCCATCATGTCCAGTGGGTCAGGGTGATTGCTGACCATCCCTACCTATCATGAGCAACTCGCCATATCCCTGTCAAACTAGTTATGGCCTAAACAGTCCAAAGACCAGGTCCAATTAATCTAAATTCTATACCCATGTCCCCCAAACATGAAGCAAGTGAGAAGAAAGTTTCCCCAAAGCCAATCATGGGAAACCCAAATAATTTCTGCATGGCCCTACAATGGTGACTGGCTAATTACACAATATTTAAGGGAGGGAGGGGGTCAACAACAGGCAACAAAAGCCTGCTAGGAAGGGGCAAGACTTGAATATAATACCCCTTCCTTGTGCCTTCCCATTGGAAAGCCCATAGTTAGCAATCCAGTTGGGAACTCGTGCCTTATTTGAAGAAGGGCTGTGGCAAATGAATCCCTGCCTTTAATGCTGGGAATATCTCTTTTCATAAATGAAAATATCATACTATATCAAGCAATGCCGGGGGGGGGGGATATTTTACAAGACACCCTGAGAAGGCAAATAACCTCACAAGGTAAATTAGATTGTGAGATAATTTGAGAGAATGAAACTAAGGGTAGTTTATTCTTACAGGTGACCATTCTGTACCTGAATTGTGATATAATTCTAATTATTACTTGACATGATATATGTAACCAAGCTACCCCAGACTGAAACAACTCTATTTTACGAGGCAGATCAAATGTAAATGATATCCTAGTGTTATTTTCAGAATCTATAAACTTCAGTGTACTGTTTGCGATAAGGATAACCGTCCATTAAGATCCATCTTTTTAAAAGATGTTGTGCTATGTATAGTCAAAATGCACCTTAATATTATAACCCCTTAATGTTAGGAATTAAAATTACATGAAACAAAAGAAGCAAGAATATTTTAAGGCAACTTCTGTTAAGAAATGTTTGACTGTAGCAAACACTTGTTCAGGCACAAGGAGAGATCAATTACTCAAGAGGGCACAAGTGCTGTGAACAGAGTGCCCAGTCATTTTTCCCCCTCTATAAATCACCTGTGTGTCAGTGTTACCCAAATCGCTATGTACATGAAGGTCCTGCAATTAGCAAAAGTTTCCCCTTGCTAACATGGAAGGGGGAGTGTATTGGGGTTAAAATATATTTGGGATCTTTAACACTGTGTATACCAAAGTCCAGAATCAGACCATCACCCAAAAGAAAGAGGGGAAATAAGCTTTCTTAAACAGAAAAAAAGGATTTTATTTAACTAACAGAAAAGAAGCTCTGTTAAGCTGAGCAATAAAATGGAGCTGTAGAGAAGGGAAAAAACAGAAAGTTAAAAGCTGCATTTGACTAGATGGGGAAAGAAAAAAAATAGCAAAGAGGGCTCAAAACAGGCAGAGAGGGCCAACCATGACATTGGGGTAACTGTATGAATTCAAACTGGCTACAAAAACTTGGATTGAGGAGTAACTCTTTATACCCTTTAACCAAGTATGAGGAGAAGAAGGAGTGTTGGCATTGTTAGAGTGATAAAAATTCAAGAGATGGACAAGTTTTTTAAAAAAGACTTTGGCTGAGTTCAGACTGGCAGTTTGAAGCGGGAGGGAGTCGTGACAAAAAAGCCCCGGAACAAACTGTTCCGGGTTTTCCCGGTCACACTGCATCGACTAATGCGGGAGCATACCAGGAGGAGGCGTGAGGGAGCATTCACACTGTTGGTCCAAAGGCATGGCTGTAAGGCACCAAAATCATGGAATTTAGCATTCACACTTTATTGGTGTGGGATATACACAGGTATCTTTTAAACTCGGGAGGGAAGTGTTACAAGACGGGCTAGGGAATGCTGGACAGATATGCCTGTGTAAATGGCCCCTTTAATCCTGTGTTGCTGAAACGTGCCTATCTCGGGGCAAATTGCCAGTGTGAACTCAGCCTTTCTATTGTGGAGGGGAGTTTTCCTTTTTTGTATTAAGAATACCAAAAATGTTCCCTTGGGGACATCTAGAAGTTAGATAAGTATCTATGGCTAGGCACTTGACATGATTTGGTAAGGGCAATAGCTTTCCTATCCAGCTGTTAAGATATTGGGAAATTGCTGGAATCATCCCTTTGCTTATTGTTTTGGAGAGCTGGGTCATTCATTAGGATCAAATTATCAGGGAGGAGACTCCAAGGTCTTTTTGAGGGGTGGATGTTCTCAGATTGAATCCCTTTTAGGATGGGATTTTGCATGACTGATGGAGGAGTTGCTCTGCATTCCTTATGCCCTTAACATGACTCATTGCAATTCAATATTAGTGTGATACAGACTCTATCCTTTCTAGGCCCATGCTGAGATGTGCACATATACAAGTGGGCATCAAATCTTACAAAAATGAAGGTCCCTCGGAGTAAAGATTCTGGGGGAATCAGCAGTCTGATGTCATTCAGATCACAGTGTGAGTAAGGGCACTTGGGGGGAGTTAGGTATTCCAACCTCTTAATCACCCCCATCACTTGCTCCAAAAAAATGTGTAGACAAGAGATCTCCATTGCTCAAAATGCATGCTTGTGAGGAATCCCAGCCTCCTTAGAGAAACACCACTCAAGGCACCCTAAGTTATCTGCTCCACACCCCCATTCTTGTGCTTTGAGTCACTTGAACCATGGGATGTGCATGTGGGCATGTGCTTGAGTATATCCAGGGAAAGATGCCTGGGTAAGAGATTCAGTGCAGTTGGTGCACCTTATCAGAAAAGGCTTTAATTAACTTGCATACATCCTACAACACAGATGAGATGGGTAAATGTCAGCATAAAGCTATAAGTGGGCAGAGAACCAAAAAGTAAGCTCAAAAAAGAATAGCTCACTAATCTACATTGGGCTTGATGTTACCTAGGCATTCTTTCTCTGAAAAACAAGCATATTTGCAACAACTTAACAAAGATAGCTCTCCAGCCTTGATACTTGCTCCATCTTGTCCCACCATACTTTGGTGCACTTTTCCCAGACAGAGTAT
Source organism: Gekko gecko (assembly GCA_029375565.1). Taxonomy (NCBI): domain Eukaryota; kingdom Metazoa; phylum Chordata; class Lepidosauria; order Squamata; family Gekkonidae; genus Gekko; species Gekko gecko. The sequence continues at coordinate 133,784,021 of JAPDNY010000003.1, read as the reverse complement.
TTTAACTCTTTGCCTTTCAGCTAGGAGGGTCACCGAGGGACCAGTCCTTATATTGTGGGGCTCTCTCCCCAATTCCTACTGAACCACGTTTCCCAATTTCACAGGGTTTCATACCACTGATTTTTAGGGGTCCAAGCTGGAGATATTAAAACCTCTCCATTCTGGTTCCCTGCTGAAAAGCCATCTGGTACCCTTTCCTTCCAGTTCTCACACTCTGATCTTTGTATAGGTAACTACCTCCCTTTGTGATTGTAACAGAAGACTTTCAGTGGCAGGGTTCACATATTTTCCCAAGGCAAACAGCTTTTCATCCATGACAGAAGGCTTTAATGTTTCCATTCCTTGTGTCATGGTCCTGATTCAAACTGAGCCCTGCTCACTTGTTTAAGAAAGAGAATTGCTGGGAGCTCTGTGTTGTTGAGTCTTGACTTCAACAGGACTGGATGAACTTTAAAGATAACCACTGCAACATAATTTGATTTTAGAATCATTTTCCAGATATTGACTGTCCGGAGCTCTGTGGATGGATCACCAAGCTGCCTTGTTGCCCAGTTATCCATAGAAGTGCTTTTCAGAACACTTATATGAAGTCTCATCTCTCATTTCCTTCAAATCTCCGCTTAAAACTCATCTTTTCTATGATCCCTCCAAAATCTATGATCACTTTTTATTTCTCCTACAGAAACTAAAAGCCCACACCTATGTAACTGGAATGGCTGTACATTCTTCCCGTCTTTATCTCCTCTCCCTGTGTAGTGTCCCATGTCAAATATTAGACTGTAAACCTATTGAAGCAGAGGCCTTACTTTTTGTATTATGTAAAATGTCATATATACACAGAGATAATAATATTTTTGCAGAAACGTTCAGGGAGTATTGGTTTTAAAGATGAATTAAAGCATGATGGGATTTTAAAAGCCTTGCTGATCTAGAAATATATTAAAGGATAGCAGCTGTGTGATAGTGGTATGCTCCATTTTCTAGACATAATCCTAGATTTCTGTTTCTGATCTATAAAGAACTCAACTACTTTAGTGAGAGGTCACGGTCCCCTTATGTCCTGTCTAGGGCTGCCAGCCTCCAAGAGAGGCCTGGAGACCTGTCAGAATTACAGCTGATCTCCAGATTGCAGAGATTGGTTCCTCTGGAGAAAATAGCTGCTTTGGAGGATGGACTTTATGGCATTATACCCCACTGAGGCCCTTCCCACTACCCTCCCCAGGATCTACCCCCAAATATCCAGAGATTTCTCAACCCAGAGTTGACAAACTTGGTCCTGTCACAATCTGCCCACAAATAACAAACCAAATAACAGTGACAAGAGCAGACAGAGAGACACTGCTGGAGATTGCTTCCACAACTGTGATATCCATTTCTTTAATAGCTCACTAGAGTTAATGCCTAAACACATTCCACAGTCATTGTTGATAAGCCTTTATTGGGCCTTGCTTTTTCAGGGCCATATTCTGAGGGTGGCTTAAACTAATTTTTATTTTATAGTCTTTTTATATATTGTGGGTGCATTTGGAGCTATTATCTTTAAGATACATTAGGGAGACTTAAGGAATCACAGGAGGAGGAAACAAATTGGAAATCCTCTCTCCAAATCTTCCCATCCTGAATTCTATAAGTTGCTGGGTCCTTGAGCAGACTAATTTCCCTTCCGACTAACTAACTTTTAGCTGTCCCAATATTCTCCATAACTAAAGTAACTTTTTTGTGGTGGGGGGTTGTCCATTAGATAATTTACAATTGCATTTTTTGCATATTTGGAGCAAGCATTCCAGTACCTGGAGACCCATATATTGATCTGATTTTCTTGTTTGCATGACTTCCATGACAGCCGCCAGCATTATTATAATGAAAAATTAATGGCTAACTTTGCCAACTCTGGATTGAGAACTTGCTGGAGGTCTGGGATGGCTCTTGGGGATGCTGGAATTGCAGGAGAGGAGGGACATCAGTGGAGTATAATGCTATAGAGCTTACACTTCAAAGCAGCCATTTTCCCCAGGGAAGTAATGTCCAGAGATCAGTTGTCATTCCAGGAGGTCTCCAGACCTCACCTAGAGGACAGCAGCATTAATCACTTGGATGATGGCAACTTATGAAGTATCACAGGAGGGAGGGAGCAATTTGAAAATCCCACCTTACCCCTCAAAATTTCCTCCTCCAGTATTTTTTGGGTCCAACAGACCTGAATTGGGGGGGGAATGATTTTTTGCACCCCCCTCATAACCTAATTGCTACTTTGATTACATCTAGAGCAGGGGTTTATAAGGCAACCTAAGCAGAGCTGTCTTCAATTGACTTAGATGAATTTAACTCTGCTTGAGAATGTGCTCTCAGTTCTCCCTCCTAACAGATTAGGCCCCAGTGCCAAGAGGAGAGGCAAGGTGTGCAAGAGTCCCTCCATTAACCCCAACTAAATACTAACCCCATATACAGTTTGCTTGAAATAATACATGCCTACACACAGTTTTTGGAAAAGTGGGAAAATAGGCCACAACTTTATTGGTTACAGCTGTAGTATGCTTTGGCACAACATGGGGTACTGGATCTTGTCCCTGCTAGTTGATGATCCACTGTACACCTAGGGATGATAGGTCCCTGGATACCAGAAGGGCAGATGCCCCAAGGTGGTCTCCATTGCCACCTGGGCATGAGGCTAATCCTTGGCTGTGCCCCCAGGCTGGGCATACCACTTGACCCTCATTCCAAAATCCCTTAAGGGGATCCCCATACTCAAGAAACAGGCATGCAGGCTGGCTTTCCTGATAATGGATTTGACCCCATGCTGATGATACTGCCAAATTGTAACAAGGAAGAAAATGAAGTGAAACAAAACACATGCAACCCCCCACCCCCCAACAAACTGCACTTAAATAAAGGGATAGGAGGATGGGCAAATTCCAACACCAAGAAATGGTGAGTGGTAGTGGCACAGAGCCTTAAAATATTGGCCAGGTGCTCCCACCCACCCAGATGTCCAGGACCCTGTTGATAGGGTTAGATCAGGCAGGCCCCAACTTCCTATGCTTGCTTCTGACCTGCCCTCTCTGGTCGGCACACCATGGATGTCCTCTCTCTTCTCCTTCCTTGTGGTACCACAAACAGGCCCCCAGGTGAGTCAGGCTCCTGGCTTCTACCCAAATGCCTGGTGTCCATTTATAACAAACAACTGCTTTATATTGAAACTGAAATTTTTATGTACTGTATGAGTCTTGTGTGTGCCTGTGGGAACACAATGTTTCATGTTGTACAAGCAAGTGGAGCTTTCTGAAAGCTGATAGGTGCAGTCATTAAACATTTGCATGCCCTCCCACTCTTTTGGAAATGCTGCCCCAAATTCTGCAGAGAATAGAAAGCAGTTCTGTAAATTTCCACCACCTGTCAGGAAAATAGAAGGAAACAAGGGGAAAGCAGCTTTACAATTGGAAAGAGATCTGTGCAAGAAACAAATCAATCCTTATTTCTTTGGTGTGTGTGTAGTTTTAAATATTATCTGAAAAGCAGGATAATTTTTTAGTTATCCTGTTAACTGATAATACTAATTATCAAGATTTCCATGTGATTATCCTTCCTTCACTTCACAAGGTTGGGTTCAAATAGTTTGCTTTCATTGGAATATTGTAGATAGTAACATTAAACTGTGATCTTTCAGGCCTATTTTTTTTTTTAAATGACTTTACTGTTGTTTCCAAGGTGCCACCTATTCGGTAAATGTCCACATTTCTTGAAACCTTGGCTGATAACAAACTTTATGCTTCTTTAAAGACAAGAAAAATGTCAATGTCTGCTACTGGCTCAAGATGAGAATGATGTACACAAGAAAAGTGTTTGTGACACTAAGGCCACGGTCAGACATGCCTTTAAATCTGAATCAGCTGCAAATACCTGATGGATCTAAAGGGCACGATCAGACAGCAACATCTGGGAAAGGTCCTGCAGCTGTCAGCACCCCATGCTGCTCCACCACGGAAGTGAGGTTAAAAGACACCAGGGAAAGTCTGGTCCTAATGCTTGCTGACAGGCTACGGATGGACTTTCCCCTGTCTGATTGCCCAAGCACACTATCATGCCGCCGGGATGGTCTGCTCATTCCATCCTGACTCAGTGCCATTTTCCCCCCTCACTTAGCAGTATGTGCATAACCACATATTCCACACGGAACCCTCAGTGCAGAGATATGATTCCTCATTTATGTGGATGGGAAACAAAAGGCCAAAAAACCCCCCCACTCGCCCAAATGTATTCTTACTGGGCAGTGACAGGCTGAGCCTGCAGCTACAAAGGATGTGTGATTGCGCAACTTCGTGTCAATTTCCACTAGGGGAAATAGGCATGCTTCCCCTCCACACCAACTGGCATGTCTGACCGTAGCCTTACCGCAGCTACTTGTGATTTTTTATTTTAAAATAGTTTGTGCATCTCTCATCAGAAGTTCAGCTCCATATCAAAAATTGACAAGCAGTAATAATCCTTCAGGTCACTATGTACATAAAAAATAAATGCAACTAAGATATGCTCTTGTTTAGTACAGCCCCTGTGAAAAGAGTATTTGCAGGATAACATGCTTCATTGAGAAAGTGACTATGCAGGTCTTGATCAGGGCTTTAGATCTGGGCAGGGACACCTGGTTGTCCATTTTGTTTATTTTATATTTATTTATTATTTATTAGTTTAACTTTTACCCCGCCCTCCCCACCGAGGCAATAAAACAATATATATTTCAATATAAAGATCCATAATAAACACTTTAAAACAGCTAATATAACGATGGTGGTACGATATACTAAAGTGCATTTAGAACACATTCAGCGGTGCTACCACTCTAGGTAACTTCTAGCTCTAGGTGCTACCACTCTAGGAAACTTCTAGCTCTAGGTCGACCCAGGGCCTGGCTGATAAGATGCAGCTCCTATCGGAATGCCTGTCAGAAAAGCTCCATTTTCACGGCCCTGCGGAACTGTGACAGGTCCCATGACCCAACTCCTAGCCTTCAGCACCAGGAAAAACATTCCTCTGAAGATTATTGCTGATGGTCAAATATGTAAGTGTGGATGGGGATTGCCCTACTACTGTCCGTATCACAAGCCTTCTTAGCCTCTGCATAGTGACCCTGGTATTTCTTGGTGGTTTCGCATCCACATATGAATTCTAACCCTTCCAAAATGTAACAAAAAAAAATTATAATCTGTTTGCTAACACCAAAGAATGACACCAAATGTATGGTGGAAAGACTTCAAAGACCATTTTAAGCTTGCAGTTTGATAGTGATCTTGCTTTCTGAGGGCAAATGCTCAACTGACCAGGCCATGCAGCTGAGACATCTACAAAGCGCTCACAGAGTAATTAAACAGAACAATACTTATTAGACAAAGGGCAAATAAATATTAACAAGACACATTTCACAAGGTCATGGTTTCATTTCACTAGGCTAGGCCAATAGTATATCAAGTGGTAAACATTTTTGGCTTGTTCTCCAAATCTCTTCAGTAAGATACAACAGTCAGCTAAAATGGGAGAGCTTTTGCCTGCTGAGCATTTGGATTATTGCTTCTAAATTGAGTTCATTAGGAAGTCATTGTTGCTTTCATTAATCAACATTAATTGCATGGCCTTGTGAGGTTATTATAATGCAAAATGTTGCCTCTTTTTAATTGGTGTTTTCCCTCTAAATCCTGGTAGTTTGTAATGCACAGATTCTATAGAAAAGCTGAAGACATTGGATTGATTTCACGTATTGATTGTTGAGATAGTAAAGTCTTCACATAAAGACTGCACCAGTTCATTTCACATAAAGTGATAGATCATCTGAACCCATCCATACCTACTTAAGCTGTACAGATCTCCTGGTGGCACCTGAGTTTTGGCCACTGTGTGACATATGGTGTTGTACTGGATGGGCCACTGGTCCAATTCTACATGGCTTATTTTAGGCACTTGTGTTCTTAAACCCCACACAAGGCAAGGCAAGGCAGAGGGTCAAGCCCCATGCAAGGTGAGGTGGTGCTTGGCTGAGCCCTGTGCTAAGTGAGGGAAGGAAGAGGGTGGCACCTGGCCCAGCTGAGCCCTGCATGAAGTGAGGCAAGACAGAGGACTGCACCCAGCTGAGGCCTATGTGAGGCAACACAGAAGGCAGCACCTGACTGAGCCCCATGCAAGAGATTGTTTTGTGATATTACGCAAGCTTCTCATAAGCAGTGCAAAAATTGCTGGACTGGGAGGCCCTAGAATTCAGGCAATTCATAGACTAACAGTATTTCTGAGTTTTGAACCTGGCTTGATTTGCCTCAGGCACCCATTCAAAGAACACATTTAAATAATTAAATTCATCAGTGTCATTTAAATATGCTAACATATTTAAATAGGCAGGCTGTGCCAAGGCAGCTTGCCCATGGTTGTTTTTTCTGGCAGACCCACCCTGCCTCCAACTAAAGCCAGTATGTTCTGCTGGCTTTGTTTATTATTACCTGCACACAATGTGCTGAGAGGTGCCCAGCCCCATTGCCCTCACTTGATGCACCACACAGCCACTACCAGGTTCAGAAAGATGTTGCTCAGCACCAAGGGCCACTCCTTCCCAGCTGTACCCTGCCTCACAGCTACTGATATGCTGTTCTGGATATACCCTCTTGGATGACTCCAAATGCTTGCTGATCATCCCTACCTATAGTGATTAGCCTGTCCAAACGCTGCCAAATTAGTTATAGCCTACACAGGCCTGTTTAATCAACCTTCACCCTGGCAACAGTAAGCAGGTGAAAAAGGCACTCTCCAAGGCTAATTAGAGAAAAACCCCAAAATTCCTGCTTGGCCACTGTGACGGATTGCAAAGAAAAAAAAACTTTTTTAAAAAATGCTGCTTGTGTCAGAGAATCAGGGAGTTTAAGAGTTAATCTTCCCTCGAGATAAGAGCTTATGTGACTGGTTGCTCTACTCACTCTCTGACTGGCCAGCAATCAAAACAGCTGGTCTGGAGGGGAAAGATTCATTCACCTTTTGAGTCACTTTTGGTCTTGGTCTGAAATCTAATATTTGGATTTATTTATTTATTTTATTTATTTATTTATTACATTTTTACCCCGCCCTCCCCGCGAACGGGCTCAGGGCGGCTTACATAGGGGCAACCATGTGCCAAGACAAAACAACTTAAAACCATAAAAACAATTAACAAATAACATACTAAAAAGTAACCATCCAGGTGCTCGACAGTTCTTCACAACCTCAGTCCAATGGCGGTGTTAGTCCCAGCGATGTTGGTCGCAGCGATGTTGCACACAGCGGGTATAGCTAGATCTCCCTCGGCTGTCCCCTCCCTCCACCACATAAGATAGTCACATTAGCAGAGGGGAATGGAGTGGCGGCTCCTACTCAAAGGCCTGGCGGAAGAGCTCCGTCTTGCAGGCCCTGCGGAACTGTAAAAGGTCCCGCAGGGCCCTGATCTCCTCCAGGAGCTCATTCCACCAGGTAGGAGCCGCCACTGAAAAGGACCTAGCCCTCGTGGCCACCAACCTGGCCTCCTTCGGGCCAGGGACCGCCAGGCGATGTTGGGACTCAGACCGCAGTGCTCTTTGGGGCATATACAGGGAAAGGCGGTCCCTCAGGTATGCCGGACCCAGGCCATATAGGGCTTTAAAGGTAAGCACCAGCACTTTGAAGCGAATCCAGTATGCTATAGGCAGCCAGTGCAGCGCTTTCAGCACAGGCCGGATGTGCTCCCGCCTGGGGATGCCCACCAACAGCCTGGCTGCAGCATTCTGCACTAGCTGCAGCCTCCGGATTTGCCCCAAAGGCAGCCCCATGTAGAGGGCGTTACAGTGGTCTAGCCTTGAGGTGACCGTTGCATGGATCACCGTGGCCAGGTCCTCGCGGTCAAGGAACGGGACCAGCTGCCGAATCAGGCGAAGATGGTAAAAAGCCGATTTGGCAGTGGCTGCCACCTGGGCCCCCATAGTTAGCGCAGGGTCCAGGAGCACTCCCAGACTCCTAACCTCCGGCGCTGGCACCAACGGCGCCCCATCGAAGGTCAGGAGTGGGAGCCCCAGCCCCAGACCGGTCCGACCCAGGCACAGGACTTCCGTCTTCGCAGGGTTTAGCTTCAACCGGCTCAACCTGAGCCACCCGGCCACAGCCTGCAAGGCCCGGTGGAGATCTTCGGGGTCAGATTCAGACTGGCCGCCCAACATCAGATAGAGCTGGGTGTCATCCGCATATTGGTGACAACCCAGCCCATACCTCCGGGCAATCTGGGCGAGGGGGCGCATGTAGATGTTAAACAGCATCGGGGAGAGCACCACCCCCTGGGGCACCCCGCATTCCAGCGAGTGCCTCCGGGACTGCTGCCCCCTAAAACCACCCTCTGTCCCCGACCTTGGAGGAAAGAGGCAAACCACTGAAGGGCAAGCCCCTGAATCCCCACGTCGGTGAGGCGGTGGATCAGCAACTGGTGGTCGACTGTATCAAATGCAGCCGACAGGTCTAACAACAACAGTGCCGCCACACCACCTCGATCCAGGTGCCTCCGGAGGTCGTCCGTTAGGGCAACCAGTACTGCCTCCGTCCCATGCCCCGGGCGAAAGCCGGACTGGAATGGATCGAGGACGGAAGCGTCATCCAGAAAGCCCTGTAGTTGAGTCGCCACCGCTCTCTCAATCAGTTTGCCCAGATAGGGCAAGTTGGACACCGGCCGATAGCTGGCCAATTCCGCCGGGTCCATAGTTGTTTTTTTCAAGAGAGGGTGGACCATCGCTTCCTTGAGTGCCTCGGGGAACCGTCCCTCCAATAGGGACTTGTTTACAATCTCCCCCAAGGCACCTCGAAACCCCTCGTGGCCCGCCTTAATGAGCCAGGAGGGGCACGGGTCAAGGTCGCATGTGGTTGGGCGCACAGATACTAGCAGTCTGTCGACTTCCTCCAGACTGAGCCGGTCAAAGCATACTAAACCCAAACTCGAGGACGCGCAAGGGGCCTCAAGTTCACTCACTGTTTCAAGTGTGGCGGGGAGGTCGCGGCGGAGCGCCGAGACCTTATCTGCAAAATAGCTTGCAAATGCCTCGCAGCCAATATCCAATTCCCTACGATTTTGTCTGCCCTGCGGCAGAGTTGTCAAAGACCAAATTGTTCTAAACAATTGGGCTGGGCGTGAGCTTGCAGATGCAATCGTAGCTGCGTAGAATTCCCTCTTCGCAGCCTTGACTGCCATCTCATAGGATCTCATAAACGTCCTATAAGATGCTCTCGTTGCCTCGTCGCGAGCACGGCGCCACCGCCTCTCTAGCTGTCTGAGCTCTTGCTTCATCAGTCGCAACCCCTGGGAGTACCAAGGGGCTAGCCTGGAGCGAGGGCGCAGAGGGCGCCTGGGAGCGATCTCGTCGATGGCTGTGGAAAGTCGGCTATGCCAGTCTTCCACAAGTTCCTCCAACGAGCCGCCAGGGGGCATCGGATCCCGCAGAGCCTGAGAGTTTGGCATCAGTAGCCTGAGAGTTTGGCATCTGAAGGAAGAGACTTTGGGAGTGAATGATTTCTGTTAGGCAATAGTCAGGAAAGTACTTTTACACAGAGAGAGGAAGAGAGACCCCATTATTTTAAATATATTAGAACTACTCTGAGGGAGAATTTAGATTCTCACTCAAGAAAGAACAGCTTTATACAGACAATGGATATTGGAGAAGGATTTGGCAGAAAGTCTGGGTAGTTAGAGAGAACTCCCATATAAGCCAAATAATAAAAGGAGTTATTGCTTTTTAGGGACAAGGAGAATAACTTCTTGCCAGTGAAAGGGGTTGGGAAGAGAATCCTGTTCTATGATAAAGGGGGAAGCTTAGATACCTCAGGAGTTAATGGAAAGCTGTATTATCTAAAGGAAAAACCTAGATCTTTGGAGAAACCTAGAAGCACTTAGACAAAGCTGTCTTTTAAGAAACTGTATTTAAGATTTTGTGTAAGAGCTAAAAAATATAATAAGCAAAAAGCTCTCACTGAAAAGATTTCAAAACTCAGAAATTAAGCTTCAACAACACTTTCTTGTATGTTCAAAAGTCCCAATTCTGTATACATTAGAAAGTTTTATCTCAGCAACCTTTATACATTGAATTCTCATATTTATCTATTCCCTGCCTGTTTATTAAAATCTTTATTCTGTTTTGAAAGTTAATTTTGCTTCACATGCCATTTCATAAGGGTATTTTATAACAAGACAGCTCCTGTATTTCCTCTAGTTTTTGTGCTGGGTCATAAATTTAAACTAATATCTGTGACAGGGTGAGACAGTTAAAACTTGTAAAATAAAATAAAGAAGAAATACATGCTACAGAAAGGTGGCTCAGTCACTGAGGGGAACTAAAAATATTTTTGGAGGGAAAATCTGCCTGAGAATGGGGAAGCATCAGGGGTCTGTCTTAGCCCCCATCAGTGACTGGCTAATCTCATGATGTTTTAAGGAAGGACAGGTGGACAGCAACCAGAAGCAAAAGCTTGTTCTGAGGAGGCACAGTCAAATATATCAAAACCAAATACACCTCCACATTGGCTGCCAATCTGTTTTAATTACCCAGTGAGGCTTTATGCCTTTTTTGAATCCTAGTGGGCTGGGACAAACTGTTCCCGGTAACAATGCCAAGAATTGCACATCTTAAGAGAAATTGATGTTTTAATGCTTTTAATGTTGTTTTCTTTTCTTATGTGTTAAATCAGTGTTTCTTAATTATTAATTTTAAGAACTCACAGCTATTTTTCATCTATTGAATATAACAGGCTGGCCCCTACCTGGCCAAACTCTCTGCCAAGTAACATCCATGCCCTGCAGGATTTAATGCAGTTCCAAGACTTAATGCAGTAACGTCCATGTACGGTTGCCATTCCTCAGGTCCGGACAGATAATCCCCTGGTTTTTGGAGTTTCTACCCACTGCTAGCCAGCTGTCTGACAGGAGAAACCCCACTCCCATGAACTGATCTCACATGGAAGTAACTCACCACATCTATCAGGGCTGCTCTCACCCTGACCCAGCATGATTGGGAAGTGTCATGCCCGTCTCTGCCTTCAATGGGCCCCCACCAGTCATTGTGGCATATCTTTTCCCCACCCCTGGAGATTGCCCAAGGTCTCAGATGGGACAAGAGGGGAAAGGTTACTTCACCATTCCCCCCACTCAGACTTGCTGGTGCTCAACCCTTCTCTGTATCTGGTTTTTCAGAGCCACCAGCCTTCCTTTCTGACCTGTCAGGACTGCCTCCTTTTATCCCCCGTGCCTTCCTTTCCCCACCCCTCACTCTGCCCCCCAGCTCCACCTCCTTATTTAAGTCCTGACACCATGGCATGCTCTAGGCGAGCGCTTAGCTCACCTAGTGGGCAAGCCAGCCCTGGCTGCAACTTCCCCCTCACTGCATGAGGTCAGATGGGCCAAGCACTGCTAGCATTGCCAACCAGATGGGGTCTGGAAACCTCCTGGAATTAAAATTATGTCCAGACTACAGAGATCAGTTCCCCTGGAGAAATGGCTGCTTTGCAGGGTGGACTCTTATGGCTTTGTACCCTGATGAGGTATCTCCTCCACCACCTCTACCTCCAGCCTCCCCAAAAATCTCCAAGAATTTCCCATCCCAGAGTTGGCAGACTTCTGCCACTGGGCAAGCCCAGCCCAAGTGTTTGTCTGGGAGGCCATCAGCCCACTGAGGAAGGTCTCGGTGGCTGTAATGGACAGTCCACCATGGGGGGGGGGAGGTATCCATTTGGTATGAACATCTATCTTAGGAGCTAGGAACAAATGAGTGTATTCCTAGATGATGACCAACAGGAGAAACTGGAGACCACTAAAAATGCTTTTATCTGTGTTTCAGCCACTGTATAAGGAAACCATAATATTTATGCAATAGGTTGAGTTGATTAAAAAGACAGCCTTTGTGTCTTCATTTGTAGCTGCCAGGAGTGTGTGACTTGGCAGGGAGACTTTCTATATAGCCAGGCTAGCCACTTGGAAAAGCTTATACAATTTTGTCAGGGTATAGATGCATTTTTCAGTGTTCTGAACTTACAGTCATGCCCAATGCTCCCTCTAAGCTGTGGAGTCTTGTGAGCAAAAATTCTACTTTGTGAGCTGCTAGCATTAAAGTTGTGAGTGAGTGATTTGGCTGTTGCATGAAGTCGTTTGCTCTGGAGCCATCCTTCCTGAGCTGAGACAAAAATGTATGAGCTGGAGGCTAAAAAGCTGTGACCTAGCTCACACCAACTCAGCTTAGATGGAACACTGGTCGTGTCATATTGTTTGAGTTATCTCTAAGGGTTTGTCCAGAAAAGAACCCTAGTGACATTTCATGTCATGTAATAGAGAATCACGGAACTGGGGACGCACCACACAAGGCAAAGTACCATATATGCCAAAACAGGTATGAAAATTTCCATCTCATTTTTCTGAAAACATCGCATGACTGAGGATTCCACAAGTTCACTAGGCAGTCTAGGTTATTACTGCACTACTCATTTTTATTTTTCACAGCAAACTGACCTTTAACCTCAAAGTCTTCATTAGAATTTGTCTTTATCATGACACTTTCTGGGCCTGGCTGGCAGGCATTACTACCATCTCTCTTCAGGAAGGGCCGGATACTGCTCTATCTACTCTCATACGAAAGGCTTGAAAATTGTCTCTTAGCCCAATTCCATCTCTCTCTGTAAAGCCACCTTATTGAGTGCTAGGGTTAAACAGGGTGAATATCAGGATGCCTGTGGATTTGTGTGTGTGTGTGCTGGCAAGGGATACTCAGTGCACGTATTTCTCCTCATTACCTTAAGCCCCTCTCAGGATCTGTCAGCCTCTAATGTAATGTTTAATTTTGCAAGCAGCTACTTTGTAGCTAAAATGTCTATATCTTATGTGTTCCTAATGAAAAATAGAAAACAATTCTCAGATACCGGTACATCTTTGCAGTCCTAATGAAAAATAGAAAACAATTCTCAAATACCGGTACATCGCATTGGACTCCAACTGAGTATGCAGTGTATAGCTATGATTTAATTGTTAGGTATTTTTTCTTTATATAATCCTCTAAGTTATAAGCACAAATAACAGAGAGAAAGTTTATTGTATCACAGCAGAGTGACAGCGTTCTGGCTAAACCATTTCTGGAGCCCTCCCAAAATTCTGCATAAAATAAAAGGGCTCCTAAGGTTGCTAGTTATTGGTTGGTTTGTTATTCCAGAGGTAAGCTGAGCAATTACTCCAGCTTTATTTTGGAATTAACTGCATTGCCTTTTGGGGAAGATGCCAGTAAATTATTTAGCGTTAATGACTCCAGTGAAGCAAAGTTATTGATTTGTGATACTATGCCTCTCCTAGGTCATCTTTTCAGTTAACTTAAAAAGTTTTGACACTATTTCTTTGACAAGTTAGTTGAAAGTTTAATGAAACTCATCTAGGTGCACATACGCTAGGAATAAAACTCTTATGACCCCATTGTGGATTATAGCATTTGTTTTAAACAATTTAAAGGGGCATTAAAACAGATCCTAGGTGTTCTGAAAAGACATGCCATGGCAATGAAAAAGAATCAAGATCTAGTACATGCGTGGTAAGATGCCACAAACGTATTTTTTTTTGTTTATTTCTGTTTTATCCAGCCAAGTATCTATGTTTAGATTGTGATAGTAAAGAAAGAGTATGTTTTGTAACACTCCAAAATCATGTTCTAGCCTTACAAAATAACAGAACTGAGGGCAGGACTACACAGACGGAATATGCTGTTTCTCATTGGCCCCCATTTTGTAGGTAAAATTCCTGGGTTGCAATATGGGACAACACTGATGTTGTTCTTGCTATTTTCATCCCACTTTCAGTTTCAAAATATGATTGTTGGGCCAAAGCTGGGAGAAGGTATAGCCAGCTTATCTGGCATATAGCTGTAGTGGGGCTACTAGGGGCTCTGCCCCCTTCCTTAAAGGGCTAGCTTCTTAAAGGCCCCCTTGCTTCTTCCAAAAGCATTTAAATGGATCCTTTAAATGCTTTTGAGAATAAGCAAGGGTAGTGCACACCCCTCTTCCTCCCTTCCTACAAGATTTAAAGGGTCTTCAGCTGATTGGTGGGCCACTTGCTCCCACCAATCAGCTGGAGGGTCCTTTAAATCATGCAGGAGGAACTCTTTAAGTGCTTTTGGGAAGAACCTGGGGGCCACATGCCTGCCTCTGTCTCTCCTGCAAGATTTAAAGGGCCCTCCACCTGATCAGTGGGCCACATACTCCTCACTGATCAGCTGAAGGGCCCTTTAAATCTTGCAGAAGGGGAGGGAGAGGGGCATACGCCACCCCCCTTTCATTATGGCAAATAATGGCAGCCCCGCCAGAATTTTTTTTGCCCCACAAGCCACAAAATCCTGGCTACAGACCTGCTGCTTATCATGCAGTCACTGATACCACCACAGAACAGGGGGACACATTTAGCCTCTATCTCAGGGTGTGTCTTTACTTTCTATACTTTAAGTGCATGGTTCTTCCTATGTATATAAAAAAAATGCTGTACTTGGAGTCAGCATTACAGCGTGGAGAAAACCTCCCCACGATTCTATCTCTTTATGGCCCAATGTAGGTCTTCTGCTAACCTGTTTCCTAAAGGTGTTTCTCGATTAGTGATCATGGCTCTGGTCAGTACTCAGCTGGAATGAGCAGCTGATGTTGAGCCTCTGCCTGGCCCTGTATCAGCCTATACCAGACCCCACCTTCTTTTATCACTTGCGGTAGCCAGCAGCTTTGTCAGTCATACTGTACCTCACCTCTGCTCACTGTCACTATCCTTCATAGCCCCTCCAGGGTCACATCACATTCCTAGGAGGACAGGAATTGGGGATTTCAACTCCACCACTCAATGGCCACTGGCATTTGCCCCATCTGGGTCAGGGGCTGTCCTGGGCTCATCAGTCTCCTGGGTAGGGCAGGCCCCTGTGGGAGCCATAAGCATCATTCTATGGAGGGCCACCAAGAAGTTGAGTGCATCTTGTTCTAATTGCACAAGGTACAGGCATGTCCTAACTTGTGTCAGAGTGAGCTTTTTCACCACCCCCAGGTACCTGACTGTCACCCAGATGACCAGGCACTGCTCCATGTGCCCATGGAAGCAGGCTATGGATGCCATTCTCACCATGGACATCCCAGTGGGTAGCAAGTTAGACCAGATCACAGAGATGGAGCTCCTGCTGTCTAGCATCACAGTCAGATGTTTGCTGGCCACTTGGACATCCACTACCAGTGGAGGAGGCCATAGCCCCTAGGAGGTGGTGTTCCAGCCCATATCACACTCCATTAGTGGGTACTCTTTCTTGAAGTGGCCCTACTGCCTACTGGTGAAGCACAGACTCCAGTCCACCAATGTGCTGGAAGTTTGTTTATTTATTTGATTATTTGATTTTATTTATATTCTGCCATTCCCTACAAGTGTGCTAACGGTGGGTCACAGCATAAATATAACAATAAAACAACATTCTAAAACCGTAACTGTACGAGCCCAGATTAACAGACAGATGGTGAGCCAATAATAATCCATTGTGCCACTTGTATTGAAGACCAGGTGGGTAAAGATATAATAGCAGCCCAGTTACAATTGATGGTGATGACTGCCATCTGTACCATAAGGCAATTTAAGGAGGGGCCAGAATGAGTGGATACCCACCAGTTAGCTGAAGGCCTGGTGGAACAACTCTGTTTTTCAGGCTCTGTGGAACTATAATAAGTCCCGCAGGGCCCTGATCTCAACTGGGAGCATGTTCCACCAGGTTGGGGCCAGGGCGGAGAAGGCCCTGGCCCTAGCCCACACCAAGCAGACATCCTTTGGGCTGTGGACTGCCAGTAGATATTGCTCTGCCAAGCATAAAGCTCTACAGGGCACATATGGGGAGAGACAGTCCCACAGATATGCTGGCACCTGGCCACATAGGGCCTTAAAGGTTAGCACCAACACCTTGAACCAGACCCGGTACTCACTTGGAAGCCAGTGCAAATGGCACAACACTGCTTGCATGTGCACTCACACAGGCATCTCAGTCAGAAGGAATGCCACCGCATTTTGCACCAGCTGGAGTTTCTAGATCAGATTCAAGGGTAGCTCCACATAGATCAATTTGCAGTTGTCTAACATGGGAGTGGCCATTGCATGGATCACTGTAGCCAAGTCCCAGGGGAAAAGATAGGGAACTAGTTGCCTAACCAGTTGAATATGGTAAAAGGCTGATTTGGCAACACTGGTGACCTGGGCCTCCATGGTTAACAAGGCATCCAGTATCACTACTAAGTTCCTTGCCCTTGCCACTGGCATTAACAGCACCCCACCAAGGGTTGGGAGGTGGATTCCCAAATCCACCACCATCACTACCCCCCCCATACACAACTCAGAAACAGGACTTCTGTCTTGGATGGATTTAATTTCAGCTGGCTCTGCTGCAGGCAACCAGCCATGGTCTCTAATGCCCTGTCCAAAATATCTGGGGCTGAGTCCAGCTGGCAATCCATCAACAGATACAGCTGGATGTCATCCACAAACTGGTGACAACCTAGCCCAACCCCCGGATTAACTGGGCAAAGGGGAGTGCATATAGATGTTAAATAACATCGGGGGAGAATCAGCCCCTTAGGATTACTGCAAACCAATGGGTATCACAGTGAGATCCTCTCAACAAGCACCACCCTCTGTCCCTGAACCAGTCAAAGATGGTAAAAGGTTAACAGCCAGTTTGGTGTGTGAGAGCCAGTGTGGCGCAGTGGTTAGGAGCGCAGACTCTAATCTGGGAGAATGGGTTTGATTCCCCATTCTCCACATGCAGCTACTGGTGTGACCTTGGGTCAGTCATAAGTTCTCTTAGAGATGTTTTCTCAAGAGCTCTGTCAGCCCCACCTACCTCATAGGGTGTCTGTTGTGGGTAGGGGAAGGGAAAGGAGATTGTAAGCTGTTCTGAGACTCCAAGGGAAGGGAAGGGTATAAATCTCTTCCTCTTCTTGTTCTTCTGGAGAAAGGAGGACAACCATTGCAAGACAGTCCCCTGTATCCCCACATCAGTGAGTCGGTGCATCAAAAGATCATAGTTGACCATGTTGAATGCTGCTGTAAGATCAAGAAGCAGCAGCAGTGCTGACCTGCCTTGATCCAGGTGTCTCCAGAGGTTGTCTATGAGGGTGACCAGTGCTGTCTCAGTCCCATGGCTAGGGTGCAAGCTAGACTGGAATGGGTCCAGGATTGAAGTCATCCAAGAAAACCTGGAGTTGCTTGGCTACTACCTTATTCAGAAATGGAAGATTTGATACTGGGCAGTAGTTGGCCAGAACCATAGGGTCCAAAGATGGTTTTTTCAAGAGCCTCTTTCAAACTCCTTGGCAATACCCCAGAAGACAGGGATAGATTTATAATATCACCTGGGGCCCCAAATACCATCTCCACTGGCCTTAACCAGCCAATATGGGCACAGGTCAAAGAAACAAATGTTTGACTTCACAGCCATCAAGGCCTTGTTGATCTCATCCAGGAAGAGTTGGCTGA
This sequence comes from Gekko gecko, assembly GCA_029375565.1. Classification (NCBI taxonomy): domain Eukaryota; kingdom Metazoa; phylum Chordata; class Lepidosauria; order Squamata; family Gekkonidae; genus Gekko; species Gekko gecko. The sequence goes on along the minus strand of JAPDNY010000003.1, from coordinate 133,766,506 downwards.
AATGGTCCAAAGGGACCATAATGGGGTCAAGGAGGGACTGCAACTGGCACTGGCAGGGCTGAGGCCCCTCCAGAGGGGGGTTGTGGGCATGGTGCCCTTTTGTAGGGGGGCTCAAGCATGACCTTCTTGGGGTCTTTCAGAGGCCCACAATGGATGACTACTTCAGAGTCCCTGGGATGAGGTAGTCCCATTGCTGGCCTTGGGCCCCTCCTGGGATTGGTCCTGGCCTTCGGCTGCCAGGAAGTTTTGCCAGAGGTCCGTGGCCTCCTTTAACCCTGCTGGCTTCCAGCAAGCTATCCAGTGCTGTGCCCAGGGGGTGGGATCTGCAGCAGCTATTCTAGTACAATTTGGTCAAAAATGCACCTCCCATCATCAGTGGTGGGCAGGAGCCAGTGTGTGGCAGTGTCCTTGGGGTCTGCAACCAGTGCTCGGGTTATCCCGTGGGTTAGTATGTCATGGCCCAGAACTTCTGCCACTGAGTTTCAGGGGAGACCTCATAGAGATCCAGTATGGCCTCCCTGAATTTATTGTAATTGGCTGACTCTGCCTTCTCCTTGGCACTTAGGGCAGCCAAGCTGGGCCTGCCTAACCCTCTTGACAGGTTAGGGACTGGCCAGGTGGCTTTAAAGGCCTCTCAGAAGTCTTGGAGGAACTCAGCTTGGGCTTTCTGTTGCTTCTGTGTCACCTCCCACAAGAGTGGTGACTAATATTCGGTCAGCCATTGCCCAAACTACATGAAGTCCATGATGGTCCCTGGTGCCTCTTCCTCCTCTACAGCCCCAGCTTTTGGAACATTGGTGGCACAGGGCATTTGGGTTGGGGTGAACAACACTGGCAATCACAGTATGGGGCAGTTGCTGGACCACCCTGATGGTGTTGGCAGATAAGGTAGGGGCAGGCTTGGGGTGGGACTGCTGCCCACATTTTCCACCCCCAAGCACAGCTCTTTTAGTATGCCACCTTTTGCCATCTTGCCAGCCACTGGTGGGATGCTCCACAGACCTCGGAATGATAGGAGAGGGGTTTTTGTGTCACCCTAGATTTCCTCTTCCCAGCTGGAAGAGTCATCTGCCAGTCCCAGGTCTCCAGCCCATTCCACTCTGGCCTGATCTAAGGAGCCTCATTTTATGCTTCTGTTCATCTTGCCAGCCCCAGCCCTTCTTCCTTCTCTGGGCCTTGCTTCTGCCTGTCAAATGCAGGCCAGTGTCTCCTGACAGCCTTGTCATGGGTCAGGGCTCTGCCCTGCTGCCCTCACCTCAGCATGGGCCAAGCCCGCCCCTCCTGAACCCACCCCTCCTGAACCAGCCCAGCCCCAGGAGCTGTCCTCCTGGCCTCCGGGCAAAGATTGTCCTCCAACAACATCTTGCAGAGGCAGGTCACAGTTGGATTTTTGCTGGATGTCAGGGGTGTGCCTGCTGCTCCTGCTGTGGTGTCCCCCAGTGAGTCTGTCTGCTGTGCCTGTTGGGAGCTGGTGGCCACCATTGCCTCCAAGCTTTCCAGGGTGGCTCCTCTCAGCTGGGCCATCACATTGGGCCCTTTTCCTGTTGCCGTGGCTGATGTGTCCCACCCCTGTAATGCTACCTTGACGTGTCCCAGATTCCTTCGTGCATTCTCTGGAGCTCTTGGTGAGTCCATGGGTTTGGGCTGACCATGGAGGCTTCCATTGAGCCCATGGGCATTAGGATCTGCAGCCAGGGGACTGGTCTGTGGTTCTGGCCTTGGACAGAATATTTTGGATGGAAATTACTAGTATTTCAAATTACACAGGCTTCACTCTGGCAAGGACCAGATAGAACAAACTCATAGTTGCTGGCATTGGAGCCTGTGTCTTCAAAAAAACTTGCTCCATATGCTGATGATACCAATCATATTTTATTTCAATTTCTTCTTGAATTCTATCTTTAGTCATGCAAATCCATGGAACAATTCTCTCATGGCAGGGGGATGCTATAGGCACAGAAAGACAAACATGCACCTGGCTGTCAGAGATGTTGACGGTGGGAGGGCGTCCCCTCAAGGACAAATTATTCTAAAAGCTTTTGAGTAAAGCTGCTTACAGTCATATAATCTGAAGTTAGAAGCTAGGCCATGCTGAGAATTCTGTAGCTTTTTTTTTTCTTCTATTTCTTTACTTTTTCTTCCTTTTTTTGCACAAAAGGAGGTAGAGGAATTGAAACATCCCCTGAAGTCTCCCACTTGGTTTGTCTCTTCCACATCCATTTGTGAGTGCACACAAGCCCCATTAGCTGCTGTTTTGGAACTAGCTGCTACAAAGCAGTTTAATTTGCCATCAGTGAAGTCTTCACATGGACAAATCTCATTGGCTATATGATAACAAGAAAGAGAAAGGTTTCCCCCCCCTGCAAATGGCATTGAAACAACATCTTTCCAGTTTTGGAAAACTGTTGTGATGGACTGCACTTTTTAAGAGGCTTAGAAATGCTGTACCAAAAACTAAAGGATTGTGAACAGTTAATTGTTCACAGAGCCAGAGTGCCTTGAGTGACAGCCTGCTCTAAGCAATCTTATTGGTTGGCATTAGCAGAGCAATAAAAAAAAAGTATTGTGAGAGCTGGATGCTGAGGAGACTCAGTCAGATTCCTGCCTTAACTGAGAAGAGACATGCTCTGGGACCATCTGAGAATTAGCCCTGACAGAAAAAGGGTTTAGTGCTGACAGAGTCAGATTTCAACCTTGACTGAACACAGTCTGAATTCAGCAGTAGCTGAGAATAGTTTGAACACAGACAGAGGACTGGGGGAAAGTTTGGCAAGGAAGTTTGGGTATTAGAGAAGACTCCCATTCAGGCCAAAGGTAAGGGATAGATCTTCTAGGGAGAGAAGAAGATTCCCTAACCAGTCAAACAGGGTGAGCTATCTCTGAGGAGTACAGAATTCCCTGGTCTGGCGTGATTAGAAACTACCTGTAGAGATCTTAAAAGTCAGTCAAAAACTCAAGAATAGTACTAGTATTCCAAAGAGAAGGGGGTTGGGTCCTGGGAAGAGGTACCAGCCTTCTGGGCACCAAAAAGAGTCCGTGGCTGAGGACAGACCGGCAGTTTGCCCCGGTAGCCAGTCAAAGCAAAAAAAAAACTGGATTAAACTATACCAGGTTTTCCCGTCCACACAGCGGGGGCCGCTGCTGGAAGATACGGGACGGAGGCGTGTGGGAGCGTTCAGACTGCCGCGCTGGAGGCATGCTATATTCACCGTTTCCCCATTAATTCGGCTGTGGGTGTATGGGTGTATGTGTGCATGAGCGCTCATGCACTCATGCGCATAAGCGCATTTTGCCGATTTTTTTTTTTTGCCCTGCAATGCCGGCACCACATTGGGCAGTGGAGCAGAGCACAGCCAATCACACCACTGCTGCCTCGTACCCAATGCGGGTTGCTCCCGGCTTTTCACCTGCGCGTTCAGACTCCCCGGAAGCGGAGAGACTCGTGACGAATGCGGACTTTCGGATTTGCGACGGCTTTTATCAGGTGTTTTTTTAATCCGGCAGTGAAGCGCAAGAGCACCGGTAGGCTACGGGTGGGGGACGCCAGGCAGATGTGCCTGTGTGAACGTTCCATTTACTCCGGTATTGAATCGTTGTCAGCCCGGGTCCCTTCCCGGGGCAAATTGCCAGTCTGTCCTCGGCCCGTGATTATTCAAATAAAGTGAATTAGAGTAATTAGGAAAACACTTGAACCACAGCCTCTCAATATAAAGATCTAAGTAACTGTGAATAATTTAAGAACCTCTCATTAGCCTGACATATAAGATCAAAAGTCTGTGCTTGTATTAATCTTACCTAATTTCAACCCCTGATTTCACCTGACTTTTCCCTTTGATGTTAAATAAACCCTTTTGTTATTTTTGAATTTTAAAAGCATCTCAAGTGACATTTTCAAGGGTTTAAGTTAAAGGGTGATCCTATCCTTTCCCTCAGGTTCCTGGGCTGAGCAAATAGTCATAATATATCTTTCTGACAGGGTGGGACAGTCAAAGTTTCTTCAGGGGAAAAGAGAACATATTACCAGGGCTGCTTAGTCAATGAGGGGACAGAGAAATGGAGGGAAAATCTAGCATCTGAGGGAGGGAAGTGGAAGGAGTCCATTATAGCATACAGGGACACTCTGGTGAGGCAATGTGATAACTGGTAGAGGAGTCAGAAATAGTTACAATAAAGTCAGCTAATTTACAATAAAGCCTAGATGCAAGATCTCTAGCTAGCAGGAATCTCATAGCATCATTAGAGGATAACTTAGATTTCAACAGAAGATTTAGCAGTCAGGTTCAGTAGTGAAGGTGAGTGCTTCAACAAGGCTGTAATGAGTCATGTTATATCTTGAAACTTGGTATGATAATGATGGATAATCTGGAGTGATAATCTGGTGCTACAAATGGTTCTGGAGTTGCCTCATCAGAATCCAAGGAAGAGGGCAGGGCTGGGCCCACAGGAGCTGGTGGAGATGGGTGTCCCTGTGCTGTAGAGCTCTTCTTACTCTCCCTAGAGGGTTGTCTAGATAGAAAGTTATTTCAGTGAGACTCAAAATAGATGTTATAACTTTTACAAAGTTTCTGCAACTTTACAAAGCTACAAGGAACTGTCCTTTAAACAGCCACAGAGGCCCAATTCTGCTTGGGACTGATGCACAAATCTGTGCCCCGTGTACTCCCAGGGTCAGATGAGGAACACACAGGTGGAGTCCAGCGAATCAGATAAAAATCTGTTTATTGCAATAACAGGAAAATACAGGACTGGATACCTTAGCACCCAGTGACACCAAGCTGTATTCTGCCCTAACCAGGAAGGGCAGAAGGTCTTATACCCCAAATGACATCACTATAATTCATACTTCAAGAAATTCATAATTGCTGCCAAATAGGTAGCATCATTTGAGCAGGCAAAAAAATTCAATGCATTAACTCCTTTTTCTGGAATAATCAGTGAAAAAACAAAACAAAACAGGACACACTTTGCAGAGATTCACCCACCCCCACACAAGCATACTTTGATTCAGCTCAGTCCTACTTAGAAACTGATCAAAAGATGCTCCCAGGCCATTTCTGCAGTAGTGAAATTGCCCACATTGGCATTTTTAAAACTGTGTATTGTGTGAAATTTTCCGCAGTTGATTTTTCCTCACCAGACACAAACCAAAAGTTTTCTCCTTCTTACCCTACATTTTTGGAATCCCCAGTTTCAGCGAGTTCTGAAAACATGGGGTAAGAAGGAGAAAACCTCAGGTTTGGGCCTAGTGAGGAAAAATCTACTGTGGAAAATTTCACATAAAGTACAGTTTTAAAAACATTAATGCAGGGAATTTCACTACTGCAAAAATGGTCCCAGAGTCAATCTGAGTGAGTGCCATGGGATACTCTCCCCCCCCCATACCTGGAATAAAACATTTTGGAGTCTTAAACAAAGGACTCTCCCCCCCATATCTGGAATAAAAATGTTTTGGGGTCTTAAACAAAAAACTCTCCCTCATTTTCTGGGGTGCTCCCTCTGGCTCCCTCCCTCTGAAGAAAAAGTGTGCTTCTACCTGCCTTTGACAAGCCTTTATTGGCATATGTATATACATACAATAGAAGATCAGATTAAATATAGATCGGAAAATACAAATCCATATAGGGTAAAATTGGAGCTACGGCGCAGAAAAACAGTATAAAAGCAGAAAAACCTAGTGATTACTTATCAGAATGTATAGCCATAGCACTAAGAAGAAACCTTGCTACTGTTTCAGTTATTTCCATGTCTTGATTATCAAGCAAAAACAGAACCTTAAAATCGTCAGGAATCTCTGAGAATTGAGCTAATATAGGATACAGAAGATCCTGGCAGGGCACCAAATAAAAGGGACATTGAAGGAGAGCATGGGGGACAGTTTCAACATAGTCGTTCATAAAAAGACAGCACCTGCTGGAATAGGGGATCCCCTGGAATCTGCCAGACAGAAGAGCAGAAGGAAGAACATTAAATCTGGCCAAGGATATGGCTCTGCACCAATTTGGAGCTATGTTGATAAAGATATACAGCTGGAAGATTTGTATTTGAACAATCCCTAAATTCAGAGGAGAACAGGTTCTGTTAGCCAAGCTATAGAGAGTTTGCAACTCTAAGTCCAATAAATTAGATTTTATTTTTTAAAAAGCCTCAGGCTCAGAAAGCAAAGATAGAGATTCTAAGGGTAAGTTCAAGGAGCATATTTTGGCTTTGATGTGAGATAGCCAGCTAGAATCGGAAGATTCAGAAAGTAATTGATACATATAACTAGAGGGGTCAGAGTTGAAGTGGAGCCACAACCAGAATTTAACGGTGTGGATCCATGCCTTAGTAGCTATCAAATTCTGTCTGCACTCCAAACATAAAGCAGCATATGGAACACACATGGGTACCCCCACAATCTTTCGCAAGAAGGTAGAATGGACACATTCTACTGAAGTGTCAATTGCATCTATCCAGAGGGGTACTCCATACAATAACTGAGCTCCAGTTTTAGCATTAAAAGCTTTGAGTGCAGCTGGCACATATTGGTTTCCACAGTCAGAAAAATAAAAATGAGAGATTGCTGCAGCACTGTCTTCAGCTACATTAATAGCCGTTCTGCGGTGATGATCCAAGTGACACTAGAATGAAAGTGGATCAAAGTGAAAGTATTTGAAGTGCCTGACCTGTTCAAATTTATTGCCATTTAATAGTCCACTTATATAATTTCTGGGAATAGGGATAGACCAATATCTTTGATTTTTCATAGTTCATCTCCAATCTATTAATCACACAATATTCATGGCAACGATTTAATAAGTGGTTTAATCCAACACAGGATGTAGACAAAAGAACCGTGTCATCCGCATATAATAGCAAGGGAATAAAAGCAGAGCCGAGTCTAGGGCTATGGCCATCAACTAATAACAAAAAAGGGGCAAAATCATTAAGAAAAAGACTAAAGTGGGGGGCTAAAATGCATCCTTCCTTAACCCCCAGCTTCTACCTGGAATAAAACATTGCTGGTCTTCTTAGAAGTCCCACAAGATCCCGTCTCTCTGGCTCTTTCCCTCCCCCTCCCTCCCCAGAGGGATGGGGGAAGAGCCATCAGCCAATCCAGGGAAGGCTTTCTTTCTCTCCTATGAAGCAGGAACTAGGAGAGAATGGCCAGAAGGAGCTGTGATGACAGATACAGGAAGAAGAAAACCTGATCCGGCCCATGGGCTGCATGTTTGACACCCCTGACCTGGACTGAAGCCTCTGACAGGGCCAATCAGCTATGAGTCCAAGCTCCTCCCTTCAGTTTCCCAGTTTCAACCTGCTTTGTTTTTTAGAGGAAAATACCAGCCATGCAGGGTCCCAGTTTGAAGTGGGCCATTATGCAAGGGCAGGAAGGGGGCTAAACATATTCCCTCCCTAAAATTGCATCAGTTATAACTGATCCTATTGGATTGTTGATTCTGGATGAGGGGGAAAGACAGGTACCATGTTTTTAAACAGAGCTGGGTACTACATGATTCCTATTCTTTTTTTGAGCTGTCAAATTCCATTCACAGATCACCTAGTGTTACACCTGTTTTCGTCCTCAGTTAGCACATTTTGGTTTGAATGCTTTGTATTTCTCTGCACATTTCATTTTCTGGGTGTTAGTTCTATGAAAGTAAATATCTATATATCTAATTCCCAAGTGGCCCCCTATGTATGGATATCTAAATCCGCACATCGGGGGCCCTGCTGCTTGGGAGGGTGGGTGGGAGGGAGAGGCTTGGCGGGCCGGCTAGCCTCGCCGCCCCTCCGCTGCTGCTGGGGAGGGGGAATCTCGGCGGGCCGGCTGGCCTTGCCGCTGCCGCTGCTGGGGGGGAGGGAGGGTGAAGCTTGGCGGCTGGAGTACTCCCTCCCCCCGCGAATATCGCGGGTCCCGCCTCTTGTTAATTCTATTCTGGTGACATCCATTTCTCTGAACAATATTTTTAACCATCAGTTTCATTATAACAAAGCTATTCTCACTGTGACCACTGTGGTCATTCTGAAAAGGCAGCAAAACTGTTGCAACCCTTAGTCTTTCACACTGAGAAGAACCACTTAGAAATTCTGAACATCAATTGCCCTATTATTTTTAAGTGTTCTGCTGACATGAATCAAACAAATGTGTGTGTGTGTTGTTTTTGTTTTTAAATGTATTCATTTATTCAAAACAGAGAATCTCTAAAACTTTATATAAAACATTACAGTATATATATGTATATATGTGTATATATATATATATATATATATATATATACACACACACACACTATATAAAACATTATAATATGTTATCCTGGTCAGTTTAATATATTATTCTAAAAGCAAAGTAAAGATTAGAGAGTGCACAGTAGGCCTAAAATGGACAAAAATCAGATTCTGTTCAGTGGAAAAACTAGATTGAAGCCCAGTTAGCTTAATGGAAATCTGATTTTTTTTTTCAGATTTATTTATTTATTTTTCAAAGTTAGGGCAAGCTCTGGTTTACCCTGGTATACAGATTTCCTTACCTACATAGCCCTTCTTTATTAGATACAGGGTGATTCTGCATCTAGCATTTGCTCCACATTTTCTCAACACTGAGGAAAAGGTGCAGCTCAAAACCGCATTCAAAAATCTCGGGGGCAACACCATACTGACTGCAGTTACCCCTGAATAGCCATATGCAGAAGGTACCATCAAATTCGATGATCAAAGAAAGTGAAAGCAGCATGCAATGCAGAGGAGAATTTCTGTTCCAACATGGGTTTTGTAAAACAACAGAGGGAAAAGCCAATGCAGAATCGCCCACAGAGAGAGGAATTTAAGCCAGTATCTCCATAGGCTTTAAATTACAGGACAGATGCCCTGAACCATTCTGAATAAGAATCAGTATAAAGAGCAAATTGGAGGGGTGTTGCTAAGCAGATGGGCTTTTCTATTATGCACCAGCTGGATCTTTTGTCAGGGCATGCAAATCCATTCTCCCATCAACTAGGAGCAATGATAGCGCCACAACAACATAGCCATGATTTGGTGGAGTCAGATCACTACCCGTGAAATAACACTAGTATTTTAAGTCCTTTCATTGTCATTTACAAAGATGAATGCATCGGCTGAACCCTTTGTCCTTGATATCACTGATGAACAAAGAAGAAGGAGCCTTCACTAGATATGGACTGCTAAGGCACATCAGCACAAGCAGTGGGGGATGTATTTTATTGACAGGGGGGACTGCACCTGACCATTCACCACTGACACCCCACAAAACAACCTTTTCGGACATCATTGCCTCAAATAGGAAACATTTGAGGCTTGGGTGTTTTTGCCATATTTACATTGCTGACATACTATAAAGCCAGCCAGAAGCAGGCAGCAGAGTGCTGATCCTAAATGAGATTCCTGGAGAGCCTTAAGTTAGGCTTCCCAAGGCTGTGTCCCAGTTTTCATCAGCTCCAAAGGAAAGATTATAGCCAGCAGTACATGGAAACAAGGATGTAACATTCTTCTCTTTCTCTGTATGACCCCTTAATATGTATAGTGCCTGTAAAGGCACCTCTCTGTAGTGTTCCGAGGCGATGTGTTGTGCTGCCTCCTTGCCTTCCTTATTTTCACTGCCAGTAAAGGCTCTGGCCTTGGAATCCTTAGTTGGACCCAAAGAACAGGATGGTTTAGTTGTATATGACAGATTGACACAACAGTTAGTGCTCGGGGATCCTTTTCTCTAAAAGAAACCATTGTTTTTCTTAAATAGATAAACTCTTAAATAGAGTTTATCTATAAGAATAACAGCATAACAATTTGTGTGGCTAATAAAGATGGGTAACCATGTTAGTCTGTCAGTAGCAGTAGAAAAGAGTCCAATAGCATGTTGAAGACTAACAAAATTTGTGGTAGGGTATGAGCTGAAGAAGTGAGCAGTGACTCACAAAAGCTCATACCCTACCACAAATGTTGTTAGTCTTTAAGGTGCTACTGGACTCTTACTCTTTTCTTCTGGGTGGCTAATAAGAATGATTTCAGGTAGGTACAATAGTGTAATGGTTCCTTAAATATACTTAGCCCCACAGGCTTATTTTCTCACTTGCCACTTAGGCCAATGACTTCCAAAGGCTTAACTTCCCAATGTACCACCCAGGCTAATAAAAACTTCCACACAAATTAACTTACCAACTTGCCACCCAGAAGAATAACTTTCTCTCAAACTATCTCATTCCTTCACACACAGATATTGCTCAGCATTAACTCTCACACAAAGCCTCTCTCTGAAAAAAAACCAGTCAGCTCCACCCCCTATGATACAGCTACCATCCAATCATAACACACTTCACTCACTCATCTAGCCCCCCTCTTTCTTAGTCTAAGCCTACATTTTTAGATCGCAGCAACATATATTCAAAACTCCACAATAAAACAGAAATAAAACACACAGACAGTATTTATATGTAGGGCTGTCAGGTCTGATTTTGTCCCCAGTGGGGGACTTGAGAGGCATTCCCAGAGGAGGCAGGGCATCCCCAACATGATCATGTCATATTGGGGATGCCCCTACTCCAAGTCCCGCCCCCAAGAACAATCACCGGCAGCCACCCCTCTCCCTAGTTTGGTGTAGTGGTTAAGTGCGCGGACTCTAATCTAGGAGAACCGGGTTTGATTCCCCACTCCTCCACTTGCACCTGCTGGATGACTTTGGGCAAGCCATAGTTCTGGCACAGCTGTTCTTGAAAAAGAGCAGTTTCTGTCAGAACTCAGCCCCACAGGATGTCTGTTGTGGGGAGGGGAAGGGAAAGGAGTTTGTAAGCTGCTCCGAGACTCCATTGATTGGGGAAGAGTGGGGTATAAATCCAATCTCTTCTCTTCTTCTCTCTTCAAACCTCCTGCAAGATTTAAAGGGCCCACTGATCAGGTGGAGGGACGGCCACTGGCCATGCATCTGAACTCCAAGCAGCAATGTTGCTTGGAGACCGGGTGTGCGGGGCAGTCCCCGCCTGCTGGAAGCACTTAAACTGGCTCTTCCTACATTGGCTCTAAAACACACACACAAAAATAGCCCTTCCTCTCACCTCATAAGAACATAAGAACATAAGAGAAGCCAATGTTGAATCAGGCCAATGGCCCATCTAGTCCAACACTCTGCCACACAGTGGCCAAAAATACCAGGTGTCATCAGGAGGTCCAGCTGTGGGGCCAGGACACTAGAAGCCCTCCCAATGCTGCCCCCTCCAGCACCAAGAATAGAGTGCATCACCTGCCCCAGACTGAGAGTTCCTATCTACAGGGGTCTTTTGGGGGGGGAGCCCACCGGAGCGCAGCTCCGGGAGCTCAGGAGCCAAGCCCCGCCCCCAGCCGGCGTCCCGGAGAGTCTTTCAGGCAGCCGAATGTCAATTTCAGCTCCATTATATCCTATGGGCCATTGAAGTCAATGGTGAGAACATAGGGTATATTCTGGGGCTGGAGGGGAGGGGTTTGAGGGAGAGGCTCCAAACTCACAGGATAGCTGATGGAGCCTCTTCCCAAGATACCCACTAAGTTTCAAGAACATTGGACCAGGGGTCCAATTCTATGGGCCCCCAAACAGGTTACCCCCATTCCTTCCATTGTTCTCTATGGTGGGGAAAAAAATTACTTTTTTCCCACCATAGAGAACAATGGAGTGAATAGGGAGTGAATGGGGCAACCTGTTTAGGGGCCCATAGAATTGGACCCCTGATCCAATGTTCTCGAAACTTTGTGGGTATCTTGGGGAGAGGCTCCAACAGCTATCCTGTGAGTTTGGATCTTCTCCATCAAATCCCCTCCCTCCAGCCCCCAGAATATACCCTATGTTTTCACCATTGACTTCAATGGCCCATAGGATATAATGGGGCTGAATTGCCGCCAAATTTCTTTCATTCCCTCCTTTCCTTCTTTCTTTTTCCTCTTTCCCTCATTCTTCTCTTCTCTCTTTCTTTCTTTCCCACCTTCTTCTCTTCTCTTTTTCCTCCTTTCCCTGTTTCCCTCCTTCTTCCCTCTCTTTCTTTCCCTCCCCTTTCCTTCTCTTTCTTTCCCTCTTTCTTTCCCTCTTTCCTTCTCTCTACTCTCTCTCTTTCCTTCCCTCTTTCTTCCTTCTGTGGCCCAACTCTCATGAGAAGGAGTTTAAACTTTAAACCCCTTCTCTCTTAGCTCCCCCACCCAGGCCAGCCGGGGAAGGGGAGGCTTTTGAAGATGCCGCCCCCCTTTTGCTTCCCCTTCTTACATCACTTCTGGTGATGTCAGGGGGCGTGGCATATGCTAATAGTCTAATAGCTCATTAGCATACCATATGCTAATGAGCTCCTGCAGCTGTTCTTCTACGAAAAGACCCCTGCCTATCTATACCTTGTGGCTAATAGCCACTGATGGACTTCTGCTTCATATATTTATCTAATTCCCTCTTGAAACTGTCTATGTTTGTAGCTGCCACCACATCCTGTGGCACTGAATTCCATGTGTTAATCACTCTTTGGGTGAAGAGGTACTTCCTTCGGAAGGAAGGAAGGAATCAAGTTTAACACAGATAGGAGAGAACAGAAGAATGGCCACCTGTGCTATCAGTACAGCACCCTTTTTCCTTCTCTCTGTGGAGAAGTTAGCAAAACAGTTCATTCAAAGTTTAGCAGCAGAAACAAATGTATGTTCCTTTACACAAGGTAAGTTATTCTTTTAGCTGCTGAATATCTTTTGTGGTGGCTCTTAAATGGAATTTTCTCCCCTCAGGCTTTGTTCCTACCCTTTGTTAATTCATCTTCTTGCTTGTCTCAGATATCAGGGATCTGGCATGGTGCCATCCTAACTAGAATAAGTGTGTGTGCACTCCTACAACAACAGGTGTTTTCCTGATGAACGGCTTTTCTTTTTGTCTGCTGACTGGAGAGAAGGGCTCTATTTCTGTAGAGATTCCCACTGCTTAGTAAATAATCTCTAGGCACTTTTCTACTAATATCACATGAAAGTGCCAAACAACTTGCTTTGTTGGTGTCTTGATAACTCACAGGTCTCAAACCTTCTGCCACTGGGGCTGAACCGGGAGGTAAAATAGCCCGGGGGGGGGGGATGAATCAAAGTAGCCCTGCTCCTGATCAGATTGACAGGTGGACTCAAGCAGGGCTTGTAGAAAAAGCCCAGCAGGAACTCATTAGCATAATAGGCCACACCCAATGGAAGAAATGTATTAGAATATTAGGCCACACCCCTGACAGCACAGCTCATTGGCATATCATTAGGCCACACCCCCATGTTATCAGAAGTATGGTCATCCAGCCACTCCCACCTTTTGCGTCTTATTCTGTTTACCTTGTTTGTTGTCCAAACCCAGGGCTTTTTTTGTAGTAGGAACTCCTTTGCCTGTTAGGCCACACACCCCTAATGTAGCCAATCCTAATGAGTTTCTGCTGCTGGGTGTGGACTATTATGCTAATGAGTTCCTGCTGGGCGTGGCCAACTTGGGAGCTAGCCAGAACTCCGTTCCTGTGCGTTCCTGCCCAAAAATAGCCCTGGACTCAAGCAGGTCAAAAGGTCACAGAACTTTAAGGTATTCTACTTGATCCCAGACAGGCTTTTTGTTTTCTTTTTCCCACTTATATGCATTTTAATTTTATTCCTGTAGACTGTTGTCCAGTTTCTTTAACTATCCAGGTTATATTAATTTTTAACAAGTGAATGACTGGTTTGTGCAAGTGTAAGGAAGATCAGGGAGACAGTAGAGATGCCCACCACTGGACTAAGCATAGAGTCCCGGGCTGTGGGGCTGCTGCTATCAGACCCAGTATGGCACCCGGGCTCTCTGGCAGCTGCCACTGGGCCTGGTGCAGTCCCCAGGCTCTCCATGGGAACCGGTGCTGCTGCTGGGCCCAGTGCAGCTCCTGGGCTGCACTGCCAATGGTAGTGTGCCCAGCATGGCTCCTCGGCTTCAGGAGCAGCAACATGTCCAGCACAGCTCCCAGGTTGCACTGGGAGCAGCATACCAAACATGGCTCCTGAGCTGCATGGCTGCCACTGGGCCCAGCACAGAGTCCTGGGCTGTGTCACTGTTCAGACCAGCAAAGCTCTAGGCAGTGCAGCTACTGCCAGCAGACCCAGCATGGAGCCCTGGGCTGTGCTGCTGCTACTGGACCCAGTGTGGCTCCCCTGTACCACCACCATTGACTGCTGGAGGTAAGTGCTTTTACTTTTTAGGGGATTTAAAACCCTGTATTTTTTTAATTTTCAGATTTTTCTGCAAAACTGAGGAATGCCCCAAGTCTGCAGGAAAATCTTTTAAGCCTCCATGTGGCTCTAATCCATGGATTTAGCTGTCTGTAAATGGAGCCACAAGTAGCTAGTAGTAGATAGATGCTGTGTTTCAAGTGCCCCAGGGAGCACGTTATCAGTTGTTCTTACAGCTGTCTTTTAAAGTATAATAGTTTCATCCCAGATAGCTGCTAAAGCAGGGTTGGTTCACTACTGAACTGGCTATTTCAAGGTACCAAGCTGGTGGGGAAGAGGCAGCAGGTTTGAGTTGTGCCTGATGCTGTCTCCTGTGCCAGTGGTGCTGCTCCCTGAGGTTCAGGGTAAGTGCCCAGGCACATCCTTGAAGCCTGCCTTGGACTCTGCTAGGGAAACAACAACAACAGGATAAAAGACAATGCCTCCTCTCATGATGCTGTCACCTCTGATCTGTCCAGTGTGAGTTGCAGAAAGATGTCCTTCCTCTGCAACAGGCACTGGATTCTTCCAGAAGAGGTGACATGGAAGGAAAGTACTTGGAAACTCACTTTTTTTAATAATCCCTCAGCTAGAATGTGCTGTATAAAAAGTAGCTACAGGGGAAAACATAACACAATTTTTTGTATACCGTCCTGTGCAGCATGTCTCTGTAAGTTCTAAAGATCTCAAGGGGGCTTTTATCACTCTCCCCCTATTTTTTTTTAAAAAAAGATACAGTAATCTCAGCAATTTACTGTTGGAAGGCACAGCATGGTCACATAAATGCTCCTAACAAATGGTAAAGCAATACAAAACTTTCACACCTCATAGTTGGAGGAATGCTTGCCAAAAGAACAACATTCAAGGTGCGTTTATGAATTGTTCATGCTTGCCTAGTGCCATACTCATTCTTCTTCACTTTGTTGCTGGTGGCCATCAAAACTGTGGCCCAAACTGCATTGGAAGCAACATGGAGAACATCCCACAATGCTTGCCTAGTGGGGCTCTGATCGCTCTAGGGGGAAGTGTCAGGTGGGCCTTTCTTTTCATAGAACTGCCTGGGTGGTTGGGTCAAAGCCTGGGCCAGCTCAGTCTCCTAGTGACCACCTCTCTGGATGGGCATGAACTGGGAAAATGCAGTTAATTTCAGTTTGCAGTTTGTGGCATGCCCTGTTCATGAGCCATGAACCATTGTGAAGTTTAGGCATCAAATGAACAGGTTCAGTTTGTGAGGTTCTGTGACATGGTGGAATACCCTCCCCTGGCATGTTAGAGACACCAAACTCCAGCTGACTCTCCTCTCTGTCCTCCAAGTTTGGTAAGGATTGGATTTACAGGGTCTGAGTTACAGCTGCCCCCCCCCCGGAAGGCGCCCCCAGGAAAGTGCTTTCTGGAAAAATGACAGGTGCAGGTTAAGGAGTGTATAGAATGGACTCTGTGCAAGCTTGAGGTATCAAACTTGCAGGAGACCTCCCCTAATGCTCCTCTATATGACATCCAAGTTATGTGCAAATTGGACTTGGGGGGGGTCTGAGTTATGCCCCCCCAAAGAAGATGCCCCAGGAAAGTGCTTTGGGGGGAAATGTCAGGTGCAGGTTCAAAAGTGTATACAACAGATCCCCTGCAAGCTACACACACCAAAAGCACAGGCTGGAGAATTCAAAAAAAAAAAACCCCAATTGCTTTGAAGTTTGATAAACATTTTGATTGAGCAGAGATTGTCTGGAAATGTATCCATCATGAACTGCCACAAACTGCTTGAAAGTTCATGCTGATTGATCTGCCATGAACTTCAGGTCACAAACCATGAGTTGATTCATGCCCATCCCTAACCACCAATGGAACGTGCTTTGGAATCTGCATGGGCTGTATAGGAGGAGGTGTTCCACATACTCCTGCCATCACAGCTTGAGGTGGCAAGGAAGGAGGAGCTATGCCAGCACAATAGGCTGAGTTGATCCTGATCAAGCCTACCACTATGGCCCAAAGCTGCACTGCAATACACAGTGGACGTGCCAGTGGCTGATCTTGCTGTGTCCTAGACAGTCTTTTGTTTGCTTGTACTGTCTTTATTCCAGTTCTTCAGTCCCAGCCCCTCTGCATTATTTTGTTCTAGTAAGAATCTTTGTCATCATTTTGTCATGTCTTGCACTCCACTTGCTGACTGACTGAATAGTCTTTCTCATACCTATAATACTTGTGGCCCCACTCCATTATTCTCTGTTGCCAGATTCAAATATTTTCATCATACTCTGTGATTCATTTGCTGATTGACTGAATAGTTCTTACCATATTTGTAATCCACTTTGAGTACCAGTGAGAAAGGAAGACTCTAAATGATGACGATGATGATGACGACAGCAACAATGACGATGACGATGATGATGATGATGATGATGTAGAGATGCCAACTCACAAGTTTTCCACTGGCACATATTGGTTTTAGAACATATTGGTTTTAGAGAGTTCAGTATTTAACTTAGTGCCTTTTAACAGGGATGCTCAAACACCCACCAGATCTGGTTGGTCTCTAAAGTGTTACTGGAATTGAATCTAGTTGTTTTTCTGCAGACCAACATGACTATCCTCTGAAACCCACCAGTTCGGCTCACATCCTCTTCATGGGTCACATAAACAGGGAACATGTTGTTGATTTTTTTTTAAAAATGAGTGGCTTGACTGTCAATCCATTCATGGCTGTTTGGCTGGTTGCTTCACAGTATTCCTTCCTAACCATGCAGTACTGTGCATCATTTTGACAATAGTTTTGCACATGTACAGTTTTGCAAAACCCATATATGAACCTGTTAGTCAGGTCTTTGTGGCTGTTCTGCATAAACTGAACAGATTGAGAGACTGACTTTCATCTGATCAACACCTTAGAACCTGGTATGTTCAACTGTTGAAAACATTTGTGGAGAAATTTGTGGCATATCTACCTTGTAAGGCAAATAACATTTGCACCTCTAAGACCTGGTCTTTACTTTCATTCTCATCCAAAACTTTTGTGTTCCTGAGAGCAGCTTCTCTGAACACTGCAACTGTTGTCTAATGTGCTTGATCAATGCATGTCTTTGAAATCAGGAAGCCAGTAATCAAAGCAAATTAAGCTGGCTTAATGAGGAAAAAATGGTTAATATGAGTCAGAAGTGCAGGTAAAATAAGGAATTTTTTTTGGTCTCCCACTGATCTTAGTTTGAGATAACTGTGCTTAGCTTTTTTCGTGAAAATCAATAGGACATAATAAAGCCTATTATTTCACTGTCACTGGATCATGTCCAGATTTATATACAGATTCAGCAAAACTGAAAGATTTTCCACTGTTAAGTGCAAAGAAACACAAAGAGCATTAAGCATGGCTTTCCCATTCAGGTGTCAACATGAATCTATTAGGTGATTTCATAATAGTCTAAAATAGCTTTAATTGTGCCTTTTCAACAGTGTTCTTTTCTTTTTCAAAGTAAATTTTAAATTAACTGTCGCCTTGTTTCCAGTTATGAAACTTTTAAAATAAACTGAGTAACTTTGGGATCTTGTACAATCTATAGCAGTTGAGTCTATATAGCACTGTATAAAAGATCTAAAAAGGTTTGATATGCTAGCTGGTGACTTTTAAAATCTGTTACAAAAAGAATGTATAACAATGGCCTGCTTGTTTTATCCTACTATATAAGTGTTTTGTCAAGTCACTGGATATCCTTAGTAGGAATGGACATGAACCAAAACATGTGCTTAGTAGCCATGGTTTGAGCCTCACAAGCACCATTGACAGGGACCACAGTCCATTTAAACAGGTTTTACAGAAAGCCCAAAAAACAGCTTAGCTCAACTGTTTCAGGCTGTCTTGTGCAGTCTTTTTTAGGGATGGACACCAAACTGATTTTTGTGGTTTGGTTCATGGTTCATGGCTGAACTATGAACTGAACTACAAACCCACACAAATGGATGTACCCATTCACAAATTGAACTGTTCATATAGGTTTGTGAGCCATTTAAAGTTTAACCTCCCCCTCTCCTTTTTGCTGGCTGTGGCAAGCTGCAACCAGCATAAAGGTAGGGGTCAATAACCCCAGGAAGGCACTTCACCCCCTCCATTTAAATCCTACTTCCTGCTCCCCACAGCTTTTCATGGGGAGCAGAAAGCAGGGCCATTTCAATGAATCAGCTGGATGGCAGGAAACTTCTAGCTGCTCAGCTGTTTCTCATGAAGAGCAGAAAGCAGGAGTAAACCTCTGTTTTCTGTTCTTCATGAACCATCACATGCCACCACGAATTGTACAACAATTCATGGTAGTTCATTGCGGTTCTCCAGTTCATGAACTTCAGTTTGTGAACCCTGAACAGGCCAAAATTCATGCTGAACTTTAGTTTCTCAGCTGGTTTGTGCCCATCCCTAGTCCCTTTAACATTTAAAGGGACTGGACAAGACAGCCCTAAACTGCTGAGCAATGGGAAACAGGCTGCTCCCTCTCACTCAGCTGTTTTTGCAGCTTTCTGCTCTATCCATGAACTGCCACAAACTGCCATGAACTACTTTAAAAGTTTGTGGATGTTCATGACGGGAGACCCATCAAAAGCTTTGGTTCACAAACCATGAACTGGGCAACATTTGTGATGAATTTTGCTTCATGGTTCATGAAAAGTACTGAGACTTACTAGAGACTTTCAGCTCTCACATACTTTATTAGATGAAGAACAAGACAACTGAGCCGGCTCGCAGGCCGGCTTTTATTCCCAAGTGACCCACACCCCAAACACACACACACACGGTGATTCGCTATTTACATTGATTGGATTAACTCCTGCTCCTCCATTGGAGGGGAGTCAGGATCCACTAGTCCATTGTCCTTCGGGGCGAAGCTCAGGCCCTTCGCCTGGCCACATGGTGGACCGGTTAGAACCAGTCCAAGCACATGGCTGTCCAGAGCCCATGTTCTCCTGTGGATACATTACAGTTCAGTTCATGCCCATCCCTAACTCATAGACTATGAATCTAACAAAAACCATGCTGGAGTTGGCAAAGTAAAATCTTTCATATCTGTTGTGTTACATTTTCCTGGCTACAAGTATCCTTTCATACACTGCACTGTGGAATCAGTCACAGCATCATGCAGCCTGAGCTAGTGTAAGTATACATATATGTAAATCCCACGGATTGTAGCCTTGGTGCATTTTGAAAGTTTGGGTTAGGATACAAAGTTGATCCAGTTCAGAAAGATAGCAGGGTGGGGTTTTTTTTTTCATATTCTGTTTTGTTACAAAGGCTCAGTTTCTGAAAGAGACATGCACACAATCACAACCATACAAAGAGAGAATCACGGAAACAACTATCACAGATAAGAACAAACTGTGACAGACTAACTAATAATAATTACTTCCAAATGCATTTTGGTAATTTAATATAATTTCCACATAAATAATGCAAAACGTGCCAAGTTATTCAGTGTGTAACATAGCAAAATACAATCTCAGTTTGGTATTAGTTCAAAAAGATTCACTCAATAGTGAAATGCACATAAGCAGCCTCTTAGTATCCGTGGCTAGAAGTCACTAAACTGGTACACTGATGCAGCCTGAAATGGCACATTTAGGTATTAGTTTCAACTGCAAAAATAGCAAGTTTCTTTTATCTTGATATGTGCTGACTATTGTGGCAAAAATAGAGCCTGTGTGTGCAGCTGTTGTTAGTAAAAACCACCTCCAACCCCTCAATCTCAGTTCCAAAACTTTGGGTAAAGTCCTCAAAGAGCGTCAACGTCCCCTCACTGGGACATCCAAAGGCCAGGAGGGAAGAGGAGTAAAAAATAAACTTGTTCCGTGTTTATTGTTGTGAGATTTCTTTGCTTTAAGTTGGGAAGGGGAAAGTAGCATGGATTTATTTGAAAACAGGTCTCATAAAGTGTAGTAAGTTTAGAAGAAAGTTCTAATGCAAATTTTTTGAGAAGCACTGCCATATATAAAAATCAGCAGTACCTTATTATATATTTGAGGGGCCTGAAGCTGTAATGAGTTCTGTATTATCTTGTACAATATCACAAAGCATATAGAAGTAATACCTGAACCAGTTTTGCTGACAAAATGGCTGTGACATTTTGCAATGGAACTTTGCTTATGGAAGGCTTGCTCGTAGGGGTGTAATCAGATTGGCAACATTCAGTTTTGCGGAAGACTGCCTGATGATTCTCAGTTCCACTGCCGATAATATCAGAATCAGGAACTGGGTCAGTAATAAGGGAGGGAGAGAGTGGAAGGACAGCCCCCCCCCCAAGCTGGTCTGCAGCAGCTTTAAACTTTAAAGGGACATTATCTTCTATGGGTGTTAACGACCAGGTGAACCACTCATAGAAAATAATGGCCCTTTAAAGCTTAAAGGGTTGATGCACTGCAGACTAGCTCGGGGCCAGGGCATGCTTCTTCTCCTTTCTTCTCCCCCTGCTCCTGCTGCCCTGGGGGTGGGGATGCATTTCAGAAATTATTGGCTTCAGAAAGGGCATAATTATTGTTTTCGCTAAAATGGGAGGATTATCGCAATATTGAAACAGATTTTTTTTTTCTCAAAATGACTTTCCTGAACAATAACAATACTCCTAACATTTAATGGACATGATAATCATGCCCCCCCCTTGATCTTCTGATATGGAATAAAAATGATAATTATTCAACTGCGCACCTCTAACTGCTTGTGCAGTAACCACTGGGCTGAACTAGTACATCATCTAAAATTGATCTCCAGCTGTTTTAAGATCAGGACTACCAAATTTTACTTCTCCCTTTCTTTTGTAAGGGACTGGTGTGCCCCTTCTAACTAACTGTGGGCTTTCTTATTTTCAAAAATACAGTGGACTTCTTTTTTCTTTTCCCTTTTATTTCTTTTTCTGCATTTCTTTTGGAGTAGCCTTTTGTATATCTTCAAACTTGCTTTATATTACCGTTTAACAGAACTAAGTTTGTAACACATCCTGCATTCCATTTTAATACTTCAGGATCTGGCCTTCCAGGGAACAGTCAGGGTTGATTTCTTTTAGGATTGAATGATTTGATCTCCTTGCAGTCCACAGTACTCTCAAGAGTCTTCTCCAGCACCATAGTTCAAAAGAATCTGTTCTTCAGTGCTCAGCCTTCCTTAGAGTCCAACTCTTGCAGACATACATTACTACTGGGAATGCCATCACTTTGACCATACAGACTTTTGTTGGCAGGGTGATTCTCTACTTTTTATTATGCTGTCTAGGTTTGCCATCGCTTTCCTCCCAAGGAGCAGGTGTCTTTTAATTTCATGGCTACAGTCACCTTCTGCAGTGATCTTGGATTCCAGGAATGTGAATTCTGTCACTGCTTCCACAACTTCCCCTTCTATTTGCCAAGAAGGGATGGAGTCAGATGCCATGATCTTCGTATTTTTGATGTTGAGTTTCAAGCCAACCTTTGTGTTCTCCTCTTGTATCTTTAGCAAGAGGCTCTTTAGGTCCTCTTTTCTTTCTTCCATTAGCGTGGTATCGTCTGCATATCTGAAGTTGTTGATCTTTTTCCCGCAATCTTAATTCCAGCTTGTGATTCATCCAGGCTGGCATTTTGCATGATGTACTCTGCATATAAATTAAATAAACAAGGTGACAATATACATCCTTGTTGTAGTCCTT
Source organism: Gekko gecko (assembly GCA_029375565.1). NCBI lineage: Eukaryota > Metazoa > Chordata > Lepidosauria > Squamata > Gekkonidae > Gekko > Gekko gecko. The sequence goes on along the minus strand of JAPDNY010000003.1, from coordinate 133,744,685 downwards.
TTCCAATGCTAAACCAATCAGTTGTTCTACATCCGGTTCTAACTGTTGCTTCTTGACCCTTATACAGATTTCTCAGGAGACATGTGAGGTGGTCTGGTATTCCAACCTCTTTAAGGACTTGTCATAGTTTGTTGTGATCCACAAAATCAAAGGCTAAAGCATAGTCGATGAAGCAGAAGCAGATGTTTTCTGGTACTCTCTTGCTTTCTCCATAATGCAGCGAATGTTGGCAATTTGATCTCTAGTTCCTCAGTGGGTTTAGGATGGTGTAACTTTGTTTAGGATTGCATTGTGGAATATCTTTTTCTCTTCCCCCCACTGTCTTTTCTTCTTTTTTGTAGTGAACAGCCAGCCTGATGAAGAATTCAGGGCACTCAAAAGCTTGCTCACTATTTGTGATATTTTGGTTGGTCCTAAGAGAGGTTTTACAATACTGTGGATTTTAGAAATTTCTTTTGAACCAACACAGTTATCTGCAATGTTAATCTGGTGACCCTATTATATAGTCCTTGAACTAGTTAGAAAAGGTTATTCGATACAACACTTCCTAATGGGATGAAAGAGAAAGCCTGTTCTTGTTGAATTTCTTCTTGTTATGGTAGCCATTAAAGGCACAAGAGCCCTGATGAGAAAAAAGTAACAACTCTTAAATACTAATTGGTGAGGGATTGGGCTTATCCTGTTTGGTGACATTTACATACAGCAAGTTTGTGTGTGTGTGTGTGTTTACACAAGGGAGCGTTTAGGTTGCAAAACTTCACCTGCCTGTTGAAATGACAGAGTTCTCAAAGAGTTCTACTGTGTGCATATTTTTCTGACTGCAGTGTATTTCTGCTTCATTTTTTTAAAGAGATGACAACAAATTCTGCTCTGAGAGGGGGTGGGTTTTGGGGAGGGGAGGGGCCTCAGCTGGGTATAATGCCATTGAGTTCACCCTCCAAAGCAGCTGTTTTCTCCAGGGGTTGTCTGGAGATCAACTGTAATAGCAGGAAGTCTACAGGTGCCACCATACTAGTCAACAGTCAATTAACCATTTATTTATATATTTCAAGTGAAGATTTGCAGTAGGTGAAGAAGGGAAGTCTCCTTCCCTTCCCCTGCAACTCTTCCCATTCCAACGTGTTTCTCTTACGAGGCCCTTGCAAGCTGTCTCCATGGTGATTCCTTGCATAGGGATGTGGTTGTTGCAGTCCTCCACCATGACCACCAGCTTGTACTAGGGAGGCAGACTGAGCTGACAGAAGAGGGGCTGGGCATGCCTGGAAACTGCTTCCAGAGAGCCATTTCCCACATAGACCCAGTGGTTGCCATCACTACTACCAATCTGATCTGCCTGGAACGGAACTATCAGTCTCTTGGCAGGAGTGATGTAACTCAAGTGATGTCACCTGCTTCAGAAAATAATTTTTTCCAGCTCTTAATGCTTGGTAACATTACAAACTTTCCACCATTTCCCATTGGAATTCTCTGACTCAGAATTTTAATTGAGCTTCTGAGTCTTAATATGTAGCTATCTAGGGTACATGTACTAAAATGCTTCCAAGATGTTACCTGCAGAAGACATAATTTTAAAAATATTCATCTGAACATAGCTATGAAAAAGATGCATTACACACCTGGAAAATATTCAAGACAGGCAGTTTACAAATTAGTTTTGCAGCATGTGAAGAAGTACACCCTGTGGGTTTAAAGTTAACAGCAAGTTTTCATTATATCACTTGAACCAGGTGACATTTTTAAAATTAGGTCTTCTGCAGGTAATGTCTAGCCTTTTAGTAAGCTGTATTGCCAGGAGAAAAGGGGAGAAGAGGCTTGATAAAAAGCAGTCTCACTTTACCCTTGCTCTGAGTAAGGCTAAACACTGAGTAAGGACACAAAACAGCTTTAATGTTTCAGGGCTATGTCACAAAAAAGTATAGTCTTGCTCTATATTCCTCGAGCTGTGGGACCACCAGCACTTCTAAAATACCCAGCTACTAAAATGCCTATTTCCTCTCCCATGCTACCTTTTACTTCTCTTCTTCAGAGCCAGCCAACCTCCTGGGTATTTGAATGGGATGGCTGAATGTGGGGCCAGACATTTGGGTCCTATTGCATACTCATTGATGCACAGAAGTTCCCAGTAAAGAGCAATATGGGTGGACCCTAGCATTGAAAGGTCCCCCTGGCAACTTGTAGGGGGAATTACCGGTAGTGGGAAAAAGACTTAGTCCAGCATTGCAGAGATGTCTCTGGCAACACAGCTTCACCACAAACTGCATGCACCAAACATGATGTTATTGCATCACCTACAACACAGGACTCTGGTATATGGGCAAAAACTCTATGATTTTTCCCATAGAGATTTGTGCCATAAACAAACTCAGGGCAATAGAATCTTTCACTCAGGAAACACCATGACACTGTCAAATCAATCACCCTTCTTGTACCATTACAGACGTGTCTTCTCTCTATAGCTTAATTTCAGTCCTTTATAGACTGTGCCCCAAAGTTTGCACCAATTGGTACTCTAATATACAGCTGACCAATCAATATCTAACATGTAGTTGGCCAGTCACAACCTGGGTCCAAAGTTCTGAACAAATAGCCACTTTCTCTAAAAGCATATAGGTAAATTCAAGTGTATACTAAGAGCAACACAAACCCTACCACTTTGTAGATAGTTCTTATACTGTCTTACCTTTACTATAGAACACTATTATACTAGACTCCTCCTCTCCAAGACAGATGGAATATAGTTTATTGTATGTTTTGCTTTCCTTTCCTTTCAGACCTTAGTCTTTGAATCTGTACTTTGTTAGAGTAATAAAGTAATGTGCAAATTGAGTATTTTGCTTCCCTCAGGCTTCTTTCAGTACTTTGAAGCAATGGGAGATTCTAGGAATCTGGGCTGGAATGGTTCCAGTTGGACCCAATACTTGAACCTAGTCTGCACATATTTACAGTGTTCTGATATGACTGACACAGCTTAGGGACTGACTGGGGTAACATTAAGCAATCAAAAGTGCAGTGTATTTCTGCTCTGACCTGGATAGTCCAGGCAAGGCAAGCCTGATCTCATCAGATCTTGGAAGCTAAGCAGGGCCGACCCTGGTAAGTATTTGGATGGGAGGCCTCCAAAGAATACCAGGGCCAGCAGGCTGTCAAGCCACTTCTCTGAATACCCTTTATGGCCCAGTAGGAGTTGCCAGAGGTTGCCATGACTTCCAGGCATGGGCACGCACAGACAGACACATGAACACAGAGAGAGAAATACAAAAATACCAGAAGAAGAGTGCAGTGTATTTCCAAACTATGGAATGGGCTTGGAAACATTCCTCTTTTTTAAAATAGATAATATTAGTTGAGTTCATTACAAATCAAACTGAGGAAAGTTTTCCTGTCTGTAGTTAGCAACAGAGCCTGAGGATTACTCTTTTGGAATCTCAGCATCAAATTATAATCAAATTATAATTATATAACCACTGGTGGACCTCCTGATGGCACCTGGTATTTTTGGACATTGTGTGACAGAGTATTGGACTGTATGGGCCATTGGCCTGATCCACATTGGCCTCTCTTATGTTCTTATGTTCTTAAGCACATGAATGGCTAAGGTAACTGAAGAAATTACATATCAGAAATATAGGAAGGGAACATGCCATCGTGTTTTCCCTCTGAATGACAAGCAGTTCTTCCTATTTATATATTGTTATTTATTATTATTAATCTTTACTGACCACCTTCATATAATAAAAAACCCTTCTCAATGTGGTATCCTACTGGCTATCATCTTGGAAATGTACATTTTAAGGTAAACCATGTTAGGTGAATATCAGATTTTTAGAATTCTTCGCCCCTCCACCTCTGGGCTGATGGTTTAAACATTTTCTTTCTGTTGTATTTCCCTTGCTGTTAAGTGTGCTAGGAATTCTACAGCTGGAAAAGCTATAGATCATCTCCAGATGAGTTCAAGCATTTTTTCCATGTGTTCATTAACTGAGATATGCTCTGGTGATAAAGGAAGCTTTGCTTCCTTTGGGCTTCAGCTCTTCATTTATCATTGTCATTGCTCTTTCCATTGAGAAAAGGAGTCTTTTTTCCCAAAAAAAGGTGTTCCTTTTTTCCCTTTACCTAAGAAACTTTGAGGCTGGAAACATACTTTCTGCCAAATCTGCCCATTGCTTGAAGGGTAGAGGTAGAGAAGGTTTTTTCTTTTTTAATGATGATCACCATGGCAGCCAAGAAGTAACCCGTCAGTGATTAGGGATTCTTCTGTTAAAAGGACTACTACCCCAATGGACTGTGCATTTCTTCTGTATAAGAAGTAAAGCAGAAATAGTAGTAGTGCAGCTTCCTGACAGTGCCTTACCAAAGTAATGCTCTTAGTACGTAAAGAGGAACATGCCCCAGAATAATGAGATGGTGAAATGTAGCTGAATTATCTGGCCTGCAGATTCTACTCTGAAAGCAGTTGCACGGGGAAGCGCTACATTTTAATACCATATTTGCATGTCATGAACACTGGTTATATGAAACTTGCTTGGAAATAATCAGTCATTTCTTGAAGTTGGCTAAATCCATTAGAGGCAGAAGAAGCACATCACTGCAGTTTCTACTTTGACACAATAGAAAAATGGCATAGAGAGGACTAAAGTATTTTGGAAGTTGCTGAAATAAAAGGAATCATGTGATGCGCTATCTAAACATACTTCTATTCCACGTATAGAATTAGCTATACAAGCTAATTGGGGAAATAGGACACTAAAAATGCATGACCTATGATGCTGTCATTACTTAATTCACAGCAATATGTAATATGAATTTGTTTAAATATTTGGTCATATGAGAAATTGCTGAACAGCTCCTCTGATAGAGTATGCCTACCAAAGCTAATGGTCAGACAGATTGCAGATAATAAATTATACATCAACGTATGAGATCTGTACTGAACACAAGGGATGGTCTCATGGAAAAGCTGTTCTCAGAGCAAACTAGGTATTTTCAATGGAAAGCAAGGGAAGGGGGAAGTGGCTACAATCAAGAACTGTGCAGAAGGTGTGGTAGGAGTAGAAGTGCTACAAAGAAAGCAGAGTTTGCAAGGAATGCTCAGTCGGGGCGGGGGGGATGTGATCCTAGGTTATAGATTTTGGATCATCTAGCCCTACTTTCTCACAAAAATTATCTGACATTAAACCTATTGTACACTTTTTCCTCTTGTGCTGTTTCACTGATACAAAATACTCCTGCCAGTTCAAATCAGTCATATTGGATTAAGAAGACAGGCAAGGGTATGTGCATATGGGGAGAGAAATCCCTTGTCAGGGGCAAACTGATAGGGGTGATTTCAATCAGGAAACTGTTATTGGGGAAATACTTAAACTTCCCCCAGTCCTTTCCTAGCATCTATAGTCTAATTCCTGCAGCTTTTTTTTAAGGGTCAAGAACTCCCTTGGAAAGCCTGTCACAGATCTCTTAACGTATTATGTAGTTTGACCCTGAAGTTTCCAGACATTCAGTTTGTCAGTGTACTTCCTCAAACTGTAGGAGGTGAATGTAAAATAATGTAAAGTATGCAGGATTTAATTTAATTATCACATGGCATTGTGTGTAGAATAGCCAAGAGATCCTGAGATTGTCTGGCAGCTACAAGTTCTCGCTTTTAAGCACTGTGTTAGTGGTAAGCTAGACTTGTTTTTAGGGGCTGAGTTCTGAGGGAACTGTGACTGGCCCAAGGTAACCCAGCTGGCTTCATGTGGAGGAGTGGGGAATCAAACCCAATTCTCCAGAGTAGAGTCCGCCACCCTTAACTACTACACCAAAACTGGCTCTCAGTATGCAGGAAATTTAGCTGAATGTATTCTGCAATAGCAGTCAATGCAATGCACAGTATTATAAAACACAGGATGACATTCTAAAATAAATGACACAAATATATAGAATCCTGTATATATAATTTCCTTACTTATTGGCCATTTACAGTTCTCCAATTGGCTGTGCAGTGTGCTCCATCAGCCACTGGCCCATCAACTGCCACTCAAGAGTACTCACGTGCCATTGGCTGGGGACTGGGTCCACTCCTCTCCCCCACCCACTGCCAGCCTGGACGCTCTTCCTTCACAGAAAAAAACCTGCCAAAATGGCTGTCTCTCCTGATGAAGACACTTGCCCCCCAAGCCAGAAATAACAAGATAAACAACTGTTCTGGAGTCAAACAAGGGCCACTTTATTAACTATCTAATTGCAAACTTAATCAATGGCAAGGGAACTAAGTTGAAGGAGAACAGGCCAGGCAGGTGTCAATCCAGCCAACCTCCTGGGCCTCAGACATGGGCAAGCCACTAGCTCGGTCTGGGGCCATTCCTCTGGCCTGTAACTGGCAGCCCAGTGCGCTGGTCACCCCCCAGGAGCACCTACCCCTGAAGCTCTACAGCCTGCTTTCTTTATCCACACTACTCTGCCATATGCAAGGCCAAGCCTCTGCTTTGGCCACTGCGGCCACCTAACAGCCCAAGGCTGCCCTAATCCCTTGCTGCAAGTCCTTGAGGAAAATATCATTGCCCTTGTTTGACATATGCACCCCATCACTCCTGTACAGGTCTAGCTCAACCCGGGTCCCAGAGTGAGGTAAGAACATACCCAGGCCACCCTCCATATCCTTTTCCATTTGTCAGTTCGCCTTCCTCTGAGCCTGATCCAAACTTTGCAGATCCCCAAGGCCACGCCACACATGGCACAGCAACATCACAGACCAAACTATCTGTGTTCCTTGAAGCACCTACGTGATGCCTTTCAACAAGCCCAGGTCGTTACCACCAAGGTGGAGAACCAGAACCATTGGAGGGTGCCTGCCATTCCCCAAACACAACAGGAGGAGTTTGGGCCATCTCATGCCTCTCCTTCCCAACCATTCAACTTACACCCACTCACTGAGGCCCAGATGTGAACCCACAGATGTCCTCCTGGCCTGGTAAGACCATGCTGTGGTTTCAGACTAGGGCTCCTTGTCTTGCCCACCGGTCGTTAGCACCTGAAACGAGAGCTATGTAAATACTAGCAACTTAAAACTTACATTTCCGAACATAACTTGTATAACAAGGGAAAGGCCGAGACATTCATAGAATGCTTTAGAAATTCCCCTACAAATTCACAGCATAGTCATTATGATTTGCAGGGCACTGCACTGATCAAGTAAGTAAATTACTGTTATTCCTGGATAGTGTTGCCAGCTATCCTGTGATGTGATTTACCTCCATGCCTTGAAGAACAGCTGTGCATTTCCATACATTAAGTCTATTAAACAGACAAGCTGGGATCCTGTCAGTAACCCTGCACCATAAAAGATAGGAAACTGATGCTTCGACTTGTCACTGGCTAAAGTCTATATCAGAAGAGAGTGTCCCTGATCGAGTTCCAGATGCACTGGATTGTCAAAGTGTGGAAACAATACCAATAGGAAAGGTGGATCATTCTCTCCCTGCCCTGGAGTTCCTTAAAGAAATTTCCATTGTTTGCACATGGACCTGAACAGGGAGGCATCCATTGTTTCAAAAATCAAGTGACAGCCCCAATAAGGCATTCTGAAGGACTCTGTATCATTACAACCTACTGAGGTTGCTTCCCTCCTGCTTGGGTCCCCACTGCGGAGAAAGACTGTACTTTTCTTAGGTAGAGGCGGCAGGTGGGGGGAGAGATAGGAAGCTGAAGTCAGATAACGGTAGGTTGATGGTTGGCTGGAAAGGAGATAGGGTTGCCAACTCCAGATTGGGAAACTCCTGGAGATTTGAGGGGTGGAGCTTGGAGAGGGTGGGGTTTGAGGAGGAGTGGGACCTCAGACAGGTACAGTGCCATAAACTCCACCCTCCAAACCAGCCATTTCCTCCTGGGAGACCATTGCTGCCATTCTCCAGGTGAGGGCTGGAGATCTCTCAGAATTACAGCTGCTCTCCAGACAGCAGAGATTAGTTTCCCTGGAGAAAATGGCTGCTTTGCTAGGTGGACTCTGATTCTTTATACCCTGTTGAGGTTGCTTCCTCTCCTGCTTGGGTCCCCACTGAGGAGAAAGACTATACCTTTCCTAGGTAGAGGTTCCAGGGATGGGGGGAGAGATGGAAAGCTGAAGTCAGAGGGGTAGATAATGGTACATTGATGGTTGGCTGGGAATCATTTCCGCCTGGGGAATCATTGTTGCCAGTCTCCAGGGGAGGGCTGCAGATCACTCAGAATTACAACTGCTCTTCAGATGGCAGACATCAGTTCTCCTGGAGAAAACGGTAAGCTCTGTGTCATATCTTGCTGAGGTAACCACAGCAAATTGACACTGAGTGCCTAAGGCCAGGGCACCCACCCAGAGCGGTTTTCTAGAGCTCGTTGTATTTCTTTCCACAATGGGCCTTACTATATAAATATATCAAGTCAACAGCATAATGTCACAAACCATTGGGTGTAGAGATAAGCTTTAACATTATTTGAATTTTCTCATTGCAGTGTCACAGGCAGGAAGAATAAATGAATTTTCAACCAGTTTTGGAAACAAGATAACTAAGGGTTTCCTTAGTAGGTTTGCCAAACTTACAGTAACACCTGGAGATCTCCCAGAATTACAACTGATCTCCACACTGCAGAGAAAGCAATACCAGCTTCTGAGGGTGGACTTTATGGCATCACATTACCAGTAGACTTCTTCCCCTCCCCAAACTCTGCCCTACCCATGGATTGCCCCCAAATCTCAAAGAATTCCCCAAATTGCTGTTGGCAACTCTATTCTGCATGGAGAGCATTCTCGAGCTACACTATCACCAGAAAAAAGGTCCTTGCTTAAGCACTGCAATAATTTACCTCAAGCAAGAACCTTCCTGCTAATCAAACAATATGGTGTTAGGGAAAAGAAACATGAGAAGTATGAAGCATAGTGCAGTGATTTATAGTCTAAATCAACACACAAGCAGATAAATACCCCAGGAACAATTGAGTTTTGCAGAAGAAAAATCTCTAGCTAAAAATATTCTGGCAGAGAGCCAAAGCCCGGCACCTACGCACATGTAGCTCTATGCTCTAACCTGTCATACTGAACAAAAGCACCTGAAAAGCCATGCATAATTGATTTTTAAAGCAATTCCGAATACATTTCTATTGTACAGGAGGAATAAAAGGTGGTCAGAAGGAGAAGAAAAGTATGGATTGCTTTCCCTCACCACCTGTTATCATTCACCACATGCTTCCTCTGCTCTGGTTAAATTTAGACTGCATCCCATTTTGTTGTTCCGGGTGCACTCAGTCGAGACAGTCTGTCCCCCAGGTTCCTATGCAAAGGGTTGCACAAGCTGAGTATGTGTTGAAACTGGTGTGATGTGATGTAAAGTGCTGTTTCTCTGGCAACAAAATGCTTCTATTATTCTCTTTCAGTATCCTCCTGACCAGAAAAAATTAGAACAACTACAGCTATGGTGGCTTACACCATCACTTCATGTTGTACAGCTTTGCAATATTAGGTGGTTTCTTTTTGCAGTTAGAAGACACTCAGACAAGTGCTTAGTTGCAAAGAAAGACAGGCCTACTGCTTTCTTCTCTCTCTCTCTTCTCTTCACAGCATGCTATATTTGCAAGAACTTCTGCATTTCTCTAGTCAGTGCTGTCTAGAGGCTAGAGTGTTGGACTGAAGATACCTTGGTTCAAATCCACATTCTTGCATTAAGCTCAACTAAAGTCTGCCATTCTCTGTTAGGGCTGTAAGAATAAATTGGAAGACAGCCCTGCTGGTGGCCAGGGCAGGCCTATAGCTCGGAATTTTTAAGTTGGGGGGCATTTGAATTTCTTGGTGGGCACTGGATAATTTAATTAATCCTCCACCTCCGTCAGGGCTCCGCCAGCCTGCCTGTGCCCCCCCCCCCAGCCTGTCTCTGTCATCATCAGTGGTGCAGGGTTGCAGGAGGCAACCTCTGGCTTTGCAAGGCCGGCTAGGCCAGCAGCAGGGTACCTTAATTGTGCTCCTGCATTCAGTGACTCTTCAGTTGACCCAAAGGAACAATGTGGGGAAAAAACTGGAATCTACAGCAGAAGGGAGGAACTGGCAAAAACCTCCCTCCCCTCCTTCACAAACGGAAAAGTGGTTCTGTCAGAGAAGCTGCACCTACTGAATGGCATTTATCATCTAAGCCTTAGCAAGCAATTGAAAACCCATGTCCTTTCAACAATAATAGCATTTTGTGACAGTGAAAGTCCGACTCCGTCCTGACAGTGATTGACTATGCAGCTGTAAAAGCCATGTAATGGTAACAAATGTTCTAGAGGCTAGGGAGTGAAATTATCAACAAAAGCATGTTCACAAGCAGTCCAGTACTCTCTGAGGTAAGTAAAAGGTTAGTTTGCCCAGATTAAATCCTCACACTTTAGGTCCAAGGAAAGCCTATATATTAAAACTGTGAAGTTAGATAGTAACTAAACAAAATTTGAAATGAATACCTTGTCTATGATATCATCATGACAACAAATCCAAACTGGAATATTAACAAATTCAGTGTTATTATAAAACATTTCAATCTATTAATTATTCTGTCTGTTTTAGTGTTTTAGAAGTCAGAGGGAGAAGAGTGACTCAACAGACATGCAAATGTCAAGGACATTTACCTATCAGTCATACACAGATCTTGCCACCAGCCATGATTACACTGATGAGCCTTTCTAAAGTGTTGTTTACACCAATCAGGGAAGGTTTTGATTTGATTCTATATAGTGCAGTAGCTGCTGTTTGATTGCCATTCTGGTGTGTGTGTGTCTAGTACACGGGGAAGTCATTTTGCATGCATGCACTGACATATAATTGAGTTGGCAGAAATAGATGTCAATGGAAAACTTGTCTGCCAGACACCCTTCCCTAGTGGGCATCTGCCCAGCCATCCTCATGTATGTGCAGTGCTGTTTTCTGACAGAAATCACCATTCTATGCAAGCTGCTGTTATTCCCAATGGGAAAAAAGACAGGAATATTCCTATGCTCCTATAAACAGAGGAGAAGTGATGGAATCTTTTAACAACAAAAATGGTGCGGGAAATAAACACTATCCCTACCATGCCTCAGTGTACTCAAGTATCTTCTGCATTTCTTTCCAAGGACGACTCATCCATAATAATAAAAGGAGATGTGTATCCATCATTTGTCCATTCATTTGCCCATCCATCCATCTGTGGCATGTATAACTCCTTAGAAAATGAAGCTAGGAGCCTCCAAATTGGCCACTGACTTCAAGATGTCCATGGAAGTTGCAATGCCAAAAATGAAGGAAATTTAGACCTTCTGGTGCAGGTTGTTTCCTACGTCCCTTGATGGTGTTTGCACAGGTAGCTAAGGTTGTCTGTGGAAGGTATAACTCAGTCAGCAAATAAAGTTATAGATTTCAATACTGGCCACCAATACAAGGATGGTTGTTGCAAAGCCAAAAATGAAGGGAATTGGACCATGCTGGCACAGATTAGCTCCATAACATCTGTCTGCTATTTGCAATGGAAGCAAATCAGAAAAAGCCAGGACAATGCAGTCAGCACAGACAGAGAGCATGGAAGATATCCCCTAGTGACAAGAGTGTTTAACAACTTCCTTGACCTACCAGAGTTGTGTAGTATAATGATTAGAATGTCTGACTATGATCTAGGAGATCTAGATCTTGTCAGGAAGGATTCTTTCAATGAGAGGTTATGTCCAGAAATGTGCTTTCTAGCAAAACCAGTGGAAACAATAATATAATCAGAATAAAGAACATCAGCAGGTATAATAACTATAATAATAGAATAAAATTTTAAAAAATGAAAATGAACCCAAAATAGGTGTGGGGAGTGTGTACTCTTCCACCAAGTATTAGCTATCTAAATATGAGGAGAGTGAAGGAACTTAAAGATGCAAATTTCTGGAAATTTTGAAGATTTTTTGTCAGAAACCCCTCCAGTAATTTTGGGGGAAATGGAAATATACAGAATACTTACTGTCCTATCAAACCTAAACTAATTTTATGCTTTAACAATATAATATGCATCGTTTATATCACTATACATATAGAATTGCAGTTAGCTATAAATGCCTTAGTTTTCTACAATCAAAATTGTAAAATTCCCAACTGCAAACTGTACCCTATTCTACCTTAGCAAATGTAGTTTAGTTTTAGTAAGATGCTATCTTCTTCCTTCTGAGGCTACTGGTTAGAAAGAGCTCAGTTTGCAATGAAACTGTTTTCCTCTGAGGCTTTGGTGCCGTTTCTGCCCCAGCTCATTCTGATACCATCCCTCCCCAGCAAGATACTGCAATAAGTGACTTGTTAGCTAATCTGTGGTTATATGTCTCACAGTGATGTGAGGAAGAAGTGAAAAGGTCAGCCACAAGGGAGGAGTCAAGTGAAAAGGACAACAGAAGGTGTGCAACAGTTGAGAAGCAATTAAAGACCTGCATGCTCCTCTCATGAAGATTAGGTATCCTTCTAGGTGCAGAAATGCACCTTGGATTTAAGAGTTGTCTATGTCTACAGCATACCCACCTTGTCTTTAAAAGCATTTCACTTATTCTAAAACAGATAATATTTCATATGAAGGGTTTTTTTGTTCTAATACTCCCCCAAATGTAAACATTTTAAAATAAAAGGTCTAGGGAAAAATGGGGGGAAACTTTCCCCGCAGTTTTTTCTATTCCCCCCATCTCTCTAAATGAGATAGGAAAGCTAAAGACTTAACAGTACATTACTTTTTACACTTGTCTTCTACATGGACATTTAGGTTGCAGTCAGATGACAGGCTTGGTGTGGTCTGGTCGTGCCTCTATTTTGTTCGTTATTATTTGTTCCAGAGAGGTTTGTACCAACATGCCACCCTTAACCTGCCTCACTGCACGCTCACTCTGTGGTTGACCATTCAGATTATTGTTGCACAGTAACCATGGAATGGTGGGTCAGTTGGCATCCTATTTTTTAAAAATTGTCTTTCATGCATGCACAGAAGTGCTCATTCAAAGCACCACTCCATTTTGACAGCTCCACGATCTCTCCGCCCCTCTCAGCTTCCTCCACTTTGCCTCTCTTCCTTGGAATGCATGGGGGAAGTGTGAACACCTTTACATGCAGATTTACATGAGAGTAGCTATATTGACTCTCTCAAACAGCAGCTCTGAAGCAGAAAACCCTTTCCCTGCATGGGGGAAAGTGGGATGGGGAGTAGGGTTGCCAGCTCCAGGCAGGGAAACTCCTGGAGATTTGGGAATGGAGTCTGGGGAGGACAATGCCATACTGTCCACCTTCCAAAGCATTCATTTTCTCCAGGGCAACTGGTCTCTGTAGTCTGATTAACACCCACCCCTCCCACTTTAGCCAAGGTCCATGCCCAGAAAGCACTGCACACACTTTTGGGGAAGTTATTCAGCCCAAATTTGCTCAGAAGCAAGGCTGCCTGGATTTTTAAATTTTTCCAGCTTTACCCAAGTCTCCCTGAATTAGGGATGCCAGCCTCCCCAGGAGAGAGGGGCTAATATGGAGAGAGGGGTTTGGGGGGAATCTGTTCCTCAAAAACAACTCCCCCAAGGGCTCCCAATCCTGAGAGAATGTTTGGGTGCAGAAATGCATTCACAACCCTGAGGTGAAGATCTGCTCATGCACAAATCACTAACTGATTTTTTTTATAATGTTGCAAAGACGGAAGTGTGCATTTTAAATTCCCAAATGGCTTGAGTTTGCAAGAGAGAGTTCACACATCAGGAACTGCACAGTGAGACCAGTTCAATCCATAAAATCGGGCATTCTCCGGTGTTGGGAAAGTCAGGAGTAAGAATGGGGTGCTAGCAACTGAGGAACAGAATACAGATGCCATGATCTGAATGAGCATTTTAAATCTGGAGGGGAGAAGCAATGACATCGGATCAAACAGCTCATCTGACTGCAGCCATGGTCCAATGTCAGCTGTGACTTGCCCTCTGAAGAACTCAGTTCTCAAGTGTATAGGGCCCCAATTCAGACTATAACCATGATGCACAGGGAAAAGGGGCATCTACCTCCCCCTATGCTGTTTGCCTGAGGTTGTCATTTGTTCTGTTTGGGGCTGCACATGTAGTTCATCAGTAGACATGCAGCTCTAATGAGACAAATAATACTTTTATGGTGCTTTCGAGTCAGGAAAATGGTGCATGGTAGACAGGGCTGGCTCCAGGGTTTTTTGCACACTAGGCGAAGCTACCTTCTGCCCCCCCCCCAAGAGAGAGGAAGAGGAAGGTTTTTCTCAGTGTTTTTCTCAGTTTGGTGCCCCCATGGCTGGGCTGCCCTAGGCGAATGCCTAGTTCGCCTAGTAAGTGAGCCGGCCCTGATGGTAGAAGACAAAAGCCCCTTCCCCCCATGTCTCAATGTCCCAAACTGAATCAGGGGCCCACGTGCCCAGTTATCAGTGGGGAACTAGCAGCTGACATCAGGCTCAAAGTGAGAGGATAGTTGTAAAACGTAATCTGCAGTTAGGCCATAAGTGGCCACGACTCCAGAGACAAAGCAGATGAAGGAGGAAAGACAGGCAAAGGACTGGAAGGTGGGGAAAGCATGTAGAAGATGAACCTAAAGAAAAGGAAGGTAGAGAATTGGATACATGAAGGAAAGGGGAGGCCAATGAAATAGGGCTTAATGGATATCATGTGAACTGTGGAAGCATTATAATATTGGCAGGAAGACTGGGGGAAGGACAGTTGCCAACTTTTCCCAGATGATTCTTATTTGCTTTTACACTGTATGATTAATTTAAAGTGAATCAAACAAAGGTCTAAGTCTATAGATTGGGGGGGGGTTAAAGTTTTAAAAGCTTGATAGTACAGACAGCTGTTCATAAAGATATAGTGGTATTCCTGGCTTCTATTATTAAGGTTCATGTGCTAATGCATCCTTGGGAATAAACTTGGGAAACTTACCACTTTCAAGGCTTTGAGGTTTCTCTGGCTACTTATATTTCTGCACAGTAAACATCACTCATACTGATCCTGCCTAAATTCCCTAATGTTAAATACAATATTTGTGCATGGATCAATGTGCGGTGCAGCCCTGAAAAGGTCCCCACCCCTTGACCTCCCCTAGCTCCATTTCCCAAAGAAGGGAAGGATTAAAAAAGCCTCTTTGCAGCCCAGCCAGGTCCACACCATCAGGATTAACTGAGCTGGACACCTCCTTCCTCACATTTAACGTGGTTCATCTGCTCTAGGCACTACCATCTCAATACCATACATGGCTCAGCCAAGCTGGGAGCTGCCGTCCCCTTACTGGCTCCATTGTCCCTGTGACACTGGGTCTGCCCAGCCCAAGTGGAGGGGGTTGGCCAATGGCCAATCTGCCTTTGCACCAGTGAAAGCCAACATGAGAGTGTAGATAGTGCAATAGCTGGTGTCAGGGAGAACTGGGTTTATGTCATGAAAGATGGCATGAAAGAGTTAACCTGTTTTTTTGTCTATGATAATTGGTAGTTAGTTAGAACCTATGGGGCATCGAGTAGAAGTTCCTGGGCTAGAAGGGGAAGGTCTATGAATAATAATATGACCTTTAGCCTGGTTATTGGTTACTTCATAGTTGGGATATGTTACCTGAGATTTTGCACATAGGCATTCTTTTTCTCCCTTCCTTTGTTTTAGATTTTAGTAGCTGAAGTTGCCTTCTTTGAGTTAACATCAGCTAGAAAGATGTAGCTCAATGGGTAGATTGTTTTCTTGTTTTTACCCTCCCGTGTAACCCTCCCCATTCTTTAGTAAACTTTATTTTAGCTAATTTACATGTGCGTGCTGTGTTATTGTTTTATGTGCCAACAGTTCAGACCCCTATTCAGCTATGAGGCTTGCTTGATGACCTTTCTTCATGCAGCTGGAGTGAGAATTATTTTTTTTTTAAAAAAATTAAATGTATTAATTGCCCAATCCCTTCTACCGCAGGGCCCTGGTCGATGTACAATATGAATAAAAACATACACTAGATGAAACAATTAAAATAGAATGACACATTTTAAACACATGGTAAACAAATTAAACCGATTTCAGATTGCTGGTCACTTCGTGGGCGGGGAGAAGGGGTATGGCAACTGTAGTGAGTGGAAGAAGGTGCTGGCTACGTCGAAAAACTGTTGCTATCCTCAATTAAAGGCCTGGTAGAGCATCTCAACCTTGCAGGCCCTGTGGAATTTCATAGGATCCCGCAGAGCCCTTATGGTATTCAGCAGAAAGTTCTACCAGGTTGGAGCCAGGACCAAAAAAGCGTTGGCCCTGGTTGAGAAAAGGTGGCTGTCCTTGGGGGCCAGGTTACTATCTGAAGAGCGCAACACTTTCCCGGACGTATACTGGAGAAGGTGGTCCCATAGATACTTTGGGCCCTGACTGTTCAAGGCCTTATAGGTCAATACCAAAACCTTGAACTTGACTCGGTACTCTGCTGGGAGTACTAGTGGGAGGCCTACACAGACTTACAACAGAAAGAACCCCCTATGCATGTGCTCATACACACACTTACTCATGTCCCCATACTGTCTTTGCTTCTCCCATATTCCTCCCTACTTTGTTCCTGCTCCAAATCCCCCTTCCTGCTGGCCCCCATATTCTCTCTCCTACATTCCCCCCCACTGTGTCTTTGTTTCTTCTACTTTTATTGCTATGTTCCCACCAACCTTGGCTGTTGCTTCCCTCCTGGTTTTCTCCTTCTACTTTGGAGCCCCTGCAGCTTTTCCCTTTCACCTATGCTCTATTCACTTCCTGGTAGAAGCTGTATTTCTGCAGTTAATCCAACATTGGGGAAGGGGAGGTTAGTGCCGTGTTTGTGTATCCATCACTTTTTTTTTTTACTTTGGGCTTAAAATATTTTTTTCTACAAACACAGCATTATACATATTTTACATTTGTATGGGTTTTTATTCACACAGTGAGGCCATTACATTGCTATTAAACATATGACTTCAATTCCTTGAAGAAACAGGATACAAAATTGGTAGGCAATAATGGGTAGGAATGCTCAAACACCTGCTGGTTCAGCTCATGTTCTGCTTGCCAGTGATGAATAGGTAGCCAATTAATTGACAGGATGTTTGACTGTTGACAGTCTGTTAGTGTCTATTCACAGGAACAGGACTCTTGCAGACATCGAGCCCCAACTGCCAGCTATGGTCCCGGTTTCAGTGTGATGCACGTGGCACTGGAGCTCAGTGCATGGTGTTAGGAGATGGGCTCTAGGCTCACTCAACAGGATCCCATACTCATTGTCAGTGTTAAATGCTGAGTTTGAGACACATTACAGTGAACAGTTCTATTTTATTTAGTGATTTCAGGAACAAGACTAAAACTCCAGGGCAACAGCCCTGTTTAAATAGCATGCAAAAAATCAGTCCAAAACACACCCAACTCCCAAGATAGGCTATTTACATAACATTAGTTTCTCATTGGTCACTTCCAGAGTCCTGGTGGACTGTTGTTCTAGAGCTCCAAACTTAGCCAGTCTCTGGTAGATGGTCCTGGAATGTTCCAGACCTAATACATAACACATTGATAGACTTATCAGCCATGAATCTATCTAATCACTCTTTAAATCTGTTTATTCCTGTGGCCATCACTACATCCTCTGGCAGTGAAATCTACATTTTAATCACTCTGTGATAAAGTAGTATTTCCTTTTGTTTGTTCTGAACCTACTGGACATCATGCTCATCTTTGGGAGTCAGATGACCAAAATGGGCATTCCCCTTCCCTCACCACAAACTGGAAGAGGCTTAAGTCAACCAAGAAAAATATTTTATTTCTTTTATTGGATTGATTTATGTTTGGTGGCTTGGGAGAGCAACAGAAAGGGGAGGACAACTGGGACAACTATAGGAAAGCAGCGTAGTAATGCATGTGAGCACGATATTTGGGATACAGTTCAGAACACTTCTGAGTGTTCAAAAAAGTGAAGGGGTTTTTCTGAGCACTTGAGGATTATATGATCAGACTGTTATTTGAATAGGCAGAAACAGAAATAGTCTCTGTTCTGTTCGTGTTGCAGACAAATCATAGCTCTTTATATTCTATACTGTGTTTGCAAATGAGAGATACTCTGCTTTAGTCATACACAATTTGAAAATTTCCATTTTTGTAAGAAATTAAACGGTGGGCAACATTTTTATCATACCTTGGCTTGGATCCACTGAATGTTTTCTTTGGGCAGAAGGATTTCCACCTGCAGATTGTGCTTTCTCACTTCTCCTCCTCTGCTGTGGAACAGCATTTAAGGGCTACAGCAGAGGAGGAGGAGGAGGAGAAAGTCATGGTCCATGGGCGGAAATCCTTCTGCCCACAGAAAACCTCTGGAGGAATCAAGCCCTTGATTCAGATTTTAAAAGGCCATAAGGGAGCAAATAATTTGCTTTGCAGTCTTGTTTCCAGCCTACACTTTGCACTTGCCTATCCCAATATTAAGCTTTTATTGATCAAAACTGCTGACCACATTTTATATTTTAAGAGAGGAAATGTTCCATTTGGAGACTGCTCCCGTTGGACTTAATTAGCACAGTAGCTGCCTAGTATTCAGATACGCTTATCTTTAAAGACTGAATCAAGGGAGATGAGTAAAGTTTACAGGATATGGAACAACAAATATTACATATAGCCGCTGATGTTAATCAGACTTAGCAACATTGTGCTGTAGGCGTTGAAAGGGTATCAAATGGGGAGAAAATATGTCAGCACAATTAGGTTATATTCCTTTTTTACAAGTCTTTTCCAATAGTATCCTTAAGTAGCACATTTAAAACAATGCATTAGAAGATATTTGACAAGAGTAGCTGCCAAAATGTTTTTAAAAATGAAATTTAAATCAGTATTATGATACTCGCAATTCTGAATACTACTAAATACTGAATACTCCATACTAAACTAAATGATACCATGCATGCAGCAAATGATGTACGTGTTCACACTGGATAAGGAAGTTTTCATGGTCAGTGTGCTTTCATGAATATGCGTTATATCTATTCTTGCAACACTTTTGTGACATTCTCATGTTTCTGTGTCAGACCATGGTTGAGGTGTTGGGATTCCACTCCCAAATGGTGTTGAGGCCTGACTAAGCCAGCTGAGGGAATGGCAGGTCCCTTTAAGACCTAGCCTGCCTCTCAGGTAGGTTGCCAACCTCTAGGTAAGCCTGGAGTTCTCTCAAATTACAGGATGTGGGTACAGCACTTGTACATCTCTTGGAAGCTTCCCAGGAGCCCAACAGTGCTCTTTCCCCCAGCTCTCCAACTAGTCACATATACGGGTGTGTTAACAAGCAGTGCAACAAACTGTTTTGAGAAATGCAAGGTCCATGTGTGTCTCCTATACTCTTATCCTAACTTGTTATTCCTGCTTGTTTTGCTTTGAACACAAATAACTTAGGGGAGGGAGAAAGAGAGAGAAATGAGCACATGAGAAGCTGCAAGGGCCAACTAAAATACTGGTTCACCACATGGAGACTCGGACTACGACATGCATTCAGACGTGTTTATTGTACTTCACATAACACACACTGCCAACCTGGCCCTGCAAGGGCCAACTTTATACACCCCACCCAGCACACCCGTAGTCCCATTGGTGGGTTTGAATTTCCCGCCAAGGTCTAATTGGTGGACTCAAGGTGGGCTAGGATCCTAGGTCCTATTGTCTTTTTGTCCCAAGCTTCAGACTTAGGTGGTGGACCCCTAGTGGCAGTCTACATACACAACACCCCTCCCCCCATAGTTCCAACCCAACCTCTGTCACATAGTCCTGTAAGTAGGCAGGCGGTCTACATTCTCTCTGGGAATGCTGGGGTGCTGGGATGGGCTCGCTTGCGACCAGCTCTGGGTGATTTTCCTGGATGGGTGGTTGAGGTGGCAGCGGCGGCTGTTCCTCAGGCTCTGGTGGATCTGGTGTCACTTCTGCCATTGGTGCCTCCCTGGGGGCTGGGGGGGTTAGGCTGGATGCTTGCCTCTGGTGTGTTGAACTCCGGTTCCCTTGGCCTCAGGGGAGCCTTGCCTTCCACTGGGAGTTGTCGCCTCCGGAGATGGTCCATGTGTTTTTTAAGGATCTGACTGTCCTCCATGGAGACTTCATAAGAAACAGGACCAGTGGCTCTGACAAACCTGCCCGCCAGCCCACGGGGGTCCCTTCTCAAAGTTTTTGATGAAGACAGGGTCTTCTGGGAAGAACCCCTGGGGAGCCTCCCTTTGCTCTGTTAACTTCCTTTAGTCTGGTGCCCAGTCCGGATGCAGCCAGTCCAGGAGGATGGTGGGGCGTCAGCTCATAAGGAGCTCTGCAGAGCAGCGGCCAGTGATGGGGTTGGGTGTTGTTCGCTGAGTTAGGAGGAAGCGGGCCAGCCGAAACTCCCAGTCCCTGTCTGTGATTCAGCTGAGTGCTTCTTTTACGGTGTGCACCATGCACTCTGGTTGTCTGTTGGTTGCTGGGTGGAAGGGGGTTGACCTCATATGCCAGATCAGGTTCCTCTGGAGATAGTCCTGGAACTCTGCAGATGTGAACACCATCCTGTTGTTGGAGATGATCATGTCTGGCAGGCATGGGTCATGAAGATCCGACACAGGGCATGGATGACCACCTTCATGGAGGTAGTGGAGAACAGACTTATCTCTAGCCACTTAGAGTAAGAGTCCACAGTGACCAGGAAGATAAGTCCTTGGAGTGGGCCAGCAAAATCGATGTGTAGTCAGGACCACAGTTTGTGTGTTGACTCCCATGGTTGCGGGAGCACACTCAGTGGGTTTGGCCTGATGGCCTGGCACATCTGATGGCCAACATGGCCCTGCAAGGGCCAACTTTATACACCCCACCCGGCACACCCATAGTCCCATTGGTGGGTTTGAATTTCCCGCCAAGGTCTAATTGGTGGACTTGAGGTGGACTAGGATCCTAGGTCCTATTGTCTTTTTGTCCCCAGCTTCAGACTTAGATGGCAGACCCCCAGTGGTGGTCCGCATACACAACAAAACCTCATTACCGCATAATAGCCCACTGAGCTGGCTGTACACACAGACAAGCATGTACATTGTAGGCAGGAAGTCAAGTCTACTTCCAAGAAGACAGCTAAAAAGCTCCAAAAAGTGGAATATAATTCAAAAACATTGAATCAAAAAGTGGAATCAGCAGAAAAAGAAAGAACTTCAACAAAACAGCAACTGTTGCAACTTCAAGTGGAAAGATCAGTGTATGTCCTTAGATTTCAAGGGGTCCCAGAAAAAAAAGATGAAAATCATTGGCTCCTTTGATAAACTGTGAACAAGAAACATTTTAAACAGACATAGACACAGCTTACTAGGTCTACCCAGAGTACATCAGGAAAAATAATCTACCTGGAGAAATTTTTGTTAAATTTTTGAGAAGATCAACAAGGGATCGGATATTAAAAGCAACCAATGGGACCACTCTGAAAAATCCAAGGAGAAGAAGTAAAGACTTTGAAAGACATTCCATTTGAAATTCACACAAAAAAGAAAACAATATAAAAAGGTTATGATGTTTTTACAAGAAACGTCAACCCCATATCGTTGGCTCATGCTAGAAGGACTGACTTTCAATTTCAAAGGCAAAAAAGAAAAGAGAAAGCCAAAATTTTCCTGCAAGAACAACAAACATCAATGGAACAAAAAGGAGAAGTACAAGAGACTAGCAGTCCAGATACCAGCGAACAAGATGAATCAAGTAGTGGCAGCTCTACATCGACATCGGTGTCTCTTGGGGATTTTTTGGACTCTGAGTCAGAATCTGAACTAGGAGCGGCAGCTTCAAAATCATTTAAAGTCAAAATCCCCTTTGAGAAAAAGAAGAAACACAAGCAAAAGAAGGAAAAGTGAAGATCTGAGAATCTACTTTCTATCTAACTTGTGAAAATGCACTTATATGTTATCTTAACTTGTTTTTAGAACTAGCGTAACTATAACTCATTTAATATGCAATTATAAACATAGGGTATTCGTAAAACTGAATGTAGACTTTTACAAGATCCTTGGCTACTCTGTATTTTTATGCATAGTGTTTAGTGTTTATTGTTGTAGTTTGTAGTCTGCTGGATTTGTAGTTTGTTAGGTTGTAGTATAAAAGCAATAAAAAATTATTTAAAAAAAGAAAGATAAAGGCTACTTCACGATCTCATTTTACCTAGATGGACAGCTATATAGAAGTATAGGGGGAACTCAGTTATTTTGTCTTTAGAATGCCTAGGAATATTTACATTATTTAATCAGACAGATGGGGTGAGATTCTGTTTTCACACTATCTGATTTCATTGTGTGCGTAAAGTGCTGGCAAGTTGCAGCTGAGTTATGGTGATCCCGGTAGGGGGGTTTCAAGGGAAATGTGAAGCAGAGGTGGTTTGCCATTGCCATCCCCTGCAGAGTCTTCCTTTGAGGTATTCCTTCTAAGTACCAACCCTGCTAAACTTCTGAGATCTGACATGATCGGGCTATACCATGCTGCCTTCCCTAACATTTGATTTCATTACTGTTCTTCAACTCATTACAAGGGGCTAGATAGACTTTCCAACTGGTACAAGTGAGAATAGGGAGCATTTTTGGTCAGCAGTGAAGGATATCCTGGGAACTTTTTGGACAAAATCCATGCAGGATGGGCAGATGCAGTGATGAGGTGAATTGTGCAAGGTCCTGCTTAGGACCCCACTTAGCTCCTGATATCTGATGAGACCTGTCTGGCCTGGGCCAAGGTCAGGGCTTATTTTGATAATATTTTATATAATATCAAAACTGTGATGTGATGTTAAAACTGTTTTCATGGTCTACAGTTGCTGATCTACCCTTTCTCTACTGTCTTTAGTACAACTCCCTTACCTATGTTACAGGTTTAGCATGAATTAGGGAGACATGGCTGGCAAATTCTTTCCAATGAGTGTGGGTAGCATAGACACATGCATGATGCTTGCAAGCATGGGTGCACAAAGCTGTACATTTTGCCTATACAGGTGTTCATTTAGTATGGTTTTTTAAAAGTGTGGTAAAATATCTTATAGCCTTTCTATCTGTGCAGACATCTGGTACCAAGGATTAATTACAGTATTGTGTGTGTGTGTGCGTTTCAGTTTAGCTTTCACTACCTTTTGGTTGTTCATGTTAAGCTTCTGCAATACTAAGGGGACGCACAAACTTATATATTAATTTGGGCCTATTTTTCTGTGTCCGAAAATTCACACATTAAATCAAGATTTGCCAAAAAGGGCAAAATCCTTTTCCAGATTTGAATAGCGGATGAAAGATTGCTGGAGAACATCCCCATTTGCTTGTGAAGCCCTTGCAAGAATGCATCACACCAGTAAATGTCTGAGCCGGCCTTGCTAGGAGGGTGGGGTAAAAATCTAATAAATAAATAAATAAATAAATAAAATTTTATGTACAAGTTGGGATACAATAGGTTTCAAAAGAGATCCTAAAAGGTGACAGAAGCATCCTGTACTATATGCACACTTTTGTGTGTTGTTGATAAAACAGATTTTGAAAGGCTTTGAAACATCAAATAGACCTGCAGGATGGGTGAGCAGAGATTTTAGGTGGATTTGTCGACAACAATCCCCCTGTCCTCTCTCTAGAAAAAAATGAATTCTTCCCATTCCAGTCATTAAGTATAGGCAGGGCTATATTATCGCACTAGAGGGCAGTAATGTACTCGTTGGCTCTCCATTAAGGTTGCCAGTCTCCGTGGGTACCTTCCCTTTCAGGCTCTGATGCTGGATGTAAGCAGCACTGGCATTGCTCTGGCAGGTTGCATTAGGGTTGTCTTTAGAAATTTTCTAAAGATTTTTTCCCCCCAGGATTTTTTCGAAAACGATCTGAATGAAAGCTAAAAGGAAACCTTTCATTAGATGTCGCCTTTAGTGGTCTTGCAGTATTTAATCAGTGAAAAGGAAATCTATTTTACATTGTTGTTGATTTTGTAGAAATGAAACAATTCATAGATTTGTCTAGCAGACAGCAGCTTTCATGATCCATTCAGGAAAGTGTGTTATTTTCTTGAAATAGATATAGTATGGACAGAAAAGCCTTCTTTTCAAATTCATTATTCAAGCTGAGGTAAATTTGCTTTCAAACAGCTGATATAAATCTTATAATAGCTAGTTAACGAGTTCACAATAAATCTTTTATTGATATATTACTGTTATTTTATCCTTGGATGGCAAATGCTGTGGCCATCTTCTAACTACTTGCACAAGCTATGATTTTCCTGCTTGTTTTTCAGATGGTTGTTGGGAAAACAGATTCCTATCTGCCTAAAATTTATGTGAGAGCATTTAGTGTGCCTGTATTCCATGTGTTCCATATTTTTTACTGTCTCTGCTGTTTATGTGTTTGGTATAATACAGCCCATAAGAGTAGTTTTCAGATGAACTTATAAGAAGCTATGGATTGCTTGTAAGATTGTCAGTACTGCTTTTCCTTTGTGATGTACAGATAGGTCCTATCTGCACTTGGATCTCATCCCCGGTTTTATCAGAGTTCAACTCATGACACAATACCTTGCGTTTATCCCTGGTTATAACAGTATCCTTTTATCCCTGGACAAATGTGAGGTGAAACCAGGGTGACCTCAGTGTAATGTGGAAACAAAAAAATACCCCGAGATAATTATGGGGTGAACTCAAGTGTAGTGTAGAATGTAAAAAATACCCCAAGATAATTACAGGGGTGAACTCATGTGTAGAGTAGAATGTAAGTTCGGGGACAGGTTTTAACCAGGATTTAAGGTCTAGTGCAGAAAGGACCATATAGGAAAATGTGCTCTGTCACACTGTTTGATCAATAAATTGAATTATTATCATCATCATTATTATTATTATTATTATTATTATCATCATCATTATTATTATGTTGGCCAGCTTCCTCCCAGCAGGTTCACAGATGCAGTTTCTAGGCATCAGAGTTTGTAAACTAATTCCAGGGGCAGGCATCAAAATACAGTTCCAAGGTTCAGGCACATGATAGGCAACACTCACAGTTTCCAGTCCTAATGGGAATCTGAGAACAAGGATATGAAGGTACAGGCCTGGTTCAGAGATGAAGAGGACAATCCAGAGCACAGGCAGCAAGGATGAGTTACTTCCACACAACCACTCCCTCCTCTGCTTCTTTTAAGCACTGCACTGCTCAACAGCCTGTATTGCATCATGCACATGCCAGCTGCCTCAGCCCTGCTCCTGCAAGCACTCATCCTCTCTGTTGGTGCTGGGATGGTGCTGTGCTGCCAGGCAGGCACTGCGCCTTCTGTCTTGAAGGTTTCTCCTCATCTTCCTCCTACAGTGTTCCCAAAGCTCTGGTGACCGGGGATGTGTGTGTGTGAACTGACTGGCAGCTGACTCTCTGTTGCCAGCTTAGGATTGGGAGGCAGAGAGTCCAGTGCACTGGTTCCTGGCTGAGGATCCATGTCTGGCCTCCCAGAGACTGCCTCCTCCTGCAGGGCCTCTGCCACTGGCTGTGGGTAGGGGTCAGGACCACTGGCTGCCTCTTCCTCAGAGGAGTCTTCAGCATCTAATTACTTTGCTGGGCTTGGATGGTCCATGACACACACTCTCAGTAAAAGTAGAGAAACAGAGACGTCTAATTAGCCTAGTCAGTAGCCTAATAAGCCTAGTAAGTAGCCCACACAAAGTGACAGTTTACCCTACAACATCATATGGCGAAAGTGTGGATCCATCTGTGGATATATAAATCCGTGGATCAGGGCCACACAGGAAGAAAACAGAGGGCACTGCACCTTCTATCTTGAAGAGGGAAGAAGGTCAGTTGAGGAACTGGTATTGGCAAGTTCTCCAGATAGTCAAACACCAGGCTTCATTAGAAGATAGTATTTATTAAAGACCAGTCATAGAGCTGCATGAACCAGTTCTTTGTCAGTGATACCAGTTAATACCAAGCAATAGCAGATATAGCCCATTCAAACTACCCCCCCCCCCAACTACATGGCAATGAATACATTTTGCGCATGTGCTAAAGCCTGAAAGAAAACACCCAAACCAGTAATTCCCATGCCAGGGCGGCTTGAGACCCAAGGTCAGGCGGATTGATAAGAAGCAGAACGGACTCTCTTAAATCAGTGGGCTGGAGCCACCAGTCCCTCCCGCATTCCAAAACAGTGAAAGATGCCTGATGTCTTCCCCCCCAACCTCAGCTATGGCGGGGTTACCTGACAGGTATTCAGCCAGACTGAGATGAGTTATACCCTCCTAAAAGACCAGGCTACTGTCATGCCTGTCCTTGACTCAGCCCCTGAACCAGCCCCTGACAGCCAAAACAAGGAGGCTTCGGTACCTTTAAGGGCTGAAGAGGCACCAGGACCTGCAACCGATGTAAGTGCTGTGGAGGATACACAGCAGCCTGAGCCAACTGTGGGATGCTTTGCACCTGGAGCGGTGCCTGAAGCAAGCACTTCACCACCTGCCTCTCCCCCACCTGTGCACCGGCTAAGGGATCATCGGCGTCAAGACCTGGCCAGCCGAAGAAAAGAGTCACGCTCCAGAGGGCAAAGAACCTTGAGCCCTGAGTATTAGCAGCAGTCAGGACCTTGCTCACAGGTGCTCATGGGCTACGGAGCCAGAGCACTATTTAGGAAAGCCTCTGGCCATGAGCACACTTGTGCTAGCAACGTCGTTGTCAGGACCTGAATCTTTGTACCTCAGCCTCAACCCTTGTGAAACTCTTACCGGCTTTTGACCCTTGACTTCGTGGACCCTGCTTTTCTCTCTGACTCCTCTGGCATCGTTGTGATTTATGGACTTGACTCTCTGGTATGTCTGACCCTACTTATGGACTGTGATTTAAAACCTGTTTGAACTGTGCTACCTGATTTACTCAGCTTTAACCTTGGACTGTTCCTGGACTTGTGCTCATTCGTGTCGCACCTTGGGGTCCTGCCCTGACACTTACAGTTTTAGGATACTGTGAGTTCCAACACTGGATATCAATGGCTAAGAAGCACCTGTGGTCCAAAAGTATATTTCACTGTTTTGGGTGAACCATGCCCTTCCTGAAAACTAGATCTTGCCTACTCTTGCTGTACATTGCATGGGGGAGGGGGCTACAAAAATTGTGTAAATTTCAACCAATTCAAATTGCAATATCTAGCTGCAGACTATGTTGTGTTTATGTAAAAATAAATTCACTGGCTACAATTTGTTTCTGAGTATAAATCAAACTGCTGGTTTTGACCTTCAAAAGGTGGCTTTATTAAATCAAAATATCGTGATTGTTATCACTGAGCTGCTGCTTTGAGATCACAAACCCTATTTAAACTGCTTTAACCATATGTGATGGTGAGACATCCATGAATGGATCCCCCCACCCCTTTTTTTTTATTTTATTTCAGAACTGCCATGAAGAGGCAATGATGCTGTAGTACTAAGAGAGGGGTAAAACCCTTTCCAATGTGCTGAAAACGTGTAGAAATCATAATCCCAGGTTAAGAATAATATAAACAGACAATTTTTCAAAGCTGCAAATACTTTAATTTAATGGGTTATGTGGGTTACATGGTCCAGTGAGCATCTGAAATTTAACCAATTTTACTAGTCATCAAAAACTAAAATCAGCGGTATGTGAGCTAAAAATGTTGTGTGATATTTTAGAAAATAAAATGTTTTTAAAATCCAGAAAACAATGGAGAGAGAGAGAGGAGACCCCGCCCTTCGCTACCTGAAGGAGTCTCAGAGTGGCTTACAATCTCCTTTCCCTTCCCTTCCCCACAACAGACATCCTGTGAGGTAGGTGGGGCTGAGAGAGATCTTCCGAGGACTGCTTGTGAGAGAATAGCTCTGAGAGAACTTGTGACTGGCCCAAGGTCACACCACCAGCTGCATGTGGAGGAGTGGGAAATCAAACCCAGTTCTCCCAGATTAGAGTCTGCACTCCTAACCACTACACCAAACTGTCAAAACAATGTATTTTATTTATTTCATTTATACTCTGCCTGCCTTTCAGAGACTCAAGGCAGACAACAAAATTAAAAACAATACAGTAAAAAGTAACAAGTACAGTAAATACAACTAACTACAACATTTCTACAGGCAACTACTACAACCCTATTCCCTTTATAAAAATGCCTTTCTGAACAGAACAATAGTGACCTACAGAACAATAGTGCCGCAGAGCAATATCTTCAAAAGCCTTTGCTCAGATGAATTGCAATGCTTGGAAGTTTATTGGGAATATTTTGGACAAGATACAAAATGTCACAAGCAGGTATCAGTGAATAGCCTGGCACATTATGGTTCTGTTCCACTGTAATGGCACTTTGCCACTTCCCTTGTGCTCATGCAGCCCATTTCCTTGCCTCTTCTGCTTTCCATTCTTCCTTCATATGTAGGTAGCGAATGAATGATTTCAACATTTGCAGAAAACTGTAGTTCCATATTCCATTACATCTACATTGACAAACTGTCATTTGGGCTTTCCCTGCATGGAGACTAAGAATCGGAATCCTGACTTGTGAGGAAGATTTATGGGTTCAGGAGCAGCAGTGAATTACGATTGCCATCAGAGTGGAAATCATTTATTAGGTGGCCATGTGTGAGGAGGAGGCGGGAAAGGGCATAAACGCAAAAATATCTAGGGTCACTTACATTGCTGCTAAGAACAGAGATGAACAGAATGAACATGACTGACCAAACAGTTTATTTACAGATGAGTTGATTCTCCTCAGACTGCCTCCGTGTTGTTGTTCAAAGTTTGAACTGAATGCCACATTGAGCATCTTTGTGTCAGCAGCACGTCAACACATTTTGTTCACAAGGAAAACTGGGAGGAATAATACAGTCCCTTCCCTTTGCAGATACCAAGGTGCTTTAGATTGGAATATATTATAACCGTTCCCCCTTTTGTGCTTATCTTGTATTGGGAACCTTCTCAGCTATGCTAGTCATGCTGCAGTGCGCCCAGCTACACATAATAGTCAGCCATCCCTCACCTCATCTATAAGCATCCAAAAAGCTGTTCCTGAGCTAGTCATCACAGTCTAGGTAAACTGGTTTTTCACACAAGATTCCTTCCTGGCCTTCCACTGGATAAAAGTTCCTCTCTGCATTGCCAGCTCCGCTTTTGGTTGGGCAGGATCAGCCTCATTTAAATTGTCACTTGATTGAGAGGAGCAAAGAAAGTTCTATCAAAGAGCCTTCTCAGGGTGCACAAATAAGTATGCAGAGATTCCCCCTCTTCTCTCCTCTTTGCTTGCCCTTCCATTCTGTATTTTAGAAGGGCAAGGTGACCTTCATACTGGCCTTTTTACATGCTTGCAGAGCTGTTTGTAGGTACTACATTCTGCATAGGGAAGCTGCAGATGAAATGCCTTGGCGTCCCCCTCTAAAAACATTGCCAGGTACTATGCTGCCTTCTGATCACTCCACTTATTCACAAAGACCAGAAGGTCAAAGTTAGCCAGGTATTTACTGCTTCCAGGCCCTTCTCAGTGACTGGTAAATTTCTTCTCAGGCAATAAAGCTTTTGCCATTTTGAAATTCCTGCCTGTTACTGGTTGCAACACACTTGTTAAGGAACAAACTTTAATGAAAGGTTTTCAAAGTGGTCTCCAGAACAGCAACCAGCACAGATCTTAAAAACAGTTACTACAATTAAACAGTCAGCTTCCACAGAACACAGAACAACAACTAAAACCAATACAGAACCA